>CM033683.1:76435419-77732919 GCA_019514585.1 Dendrobium officinale
GTTTTGATGTTTGGTATTTTTTTTTTTTTTGGTTATTTTGTGTTTTGGAAGGTGATGATGGGAGTTTGTGGGTTGTGTGGTTGTATGTTGTTGTGAATTGGGGAAGTGTTTTTATGTGGGATTTTGGTTGGGATTTTGTTTGGTAGGAAGTATGTTGGTGGGTGTGTAGTGAATAAAAATTAGGTGAGAAGGTTGGAAAGAACAAGAAAAGATAAGAAAGAAAAGCAATTGCTAATTTTTGTAAAAAAGTGACAGTGCAGAATGCGCATATAATTCTTAATTGACAGACAAAAAATTGTTTTTTGGCAAAATTTTGACAGGAGTTGGGGTAGAGATATAAATTTTTGGAACAAATTTGTGCTCAAAAATTTGCAACTATGGATTCATTTGACATACTACAGTTTTTATAATAAAATTGATTATACACTGCTATAATAGAATAATAACTTTTTTTAATTATTAAAGAAAACATTCTGAAACTAATATTATTTTAAAAGTAAAAAAAAAAAAGTGATAATAAAAAATTTATAATTATGGTATGAAAACGGTAAATGAATAAGAATAGATGCCCTAAAAGTTTTAATCAAATATTACTTGATTTTATAGAAAGTTTTATTAAAATTTTTAGTTAAATGAATAACGGTTACATTTATTTTCTACAATATGTGATAACAAACTATAATTTATTTTATTTTTTTGAAAAAACCAAATATTTCATTCAAAAGCAACATCAAACTGTGACCATCCAAAGTTGCCTACAAGCCAAGACAATAAGGTGGTGAATAGAGAGCCGCCTCATCATCATCTAAAATATCAATAAATACCATAACAACAATAAAGGGGGGTTAACCACAAGGAGTATTTCTTTTTAGATTTACTTCTACGTCTTTTGCCACGGCCATAGGATTCTGCTTGATCAACATCACAACCCATCATGAAACTATACATATCATAAGACTCATTCACATGCTCAACGAAATCATCATTCACCCTCCCACAAGATGGGGTAAGAGAGTCATCCAACCAATTAGATTGATCTAAACTATAGTTATTCAAAAACATAGCCAGTTGGGCTCTGAAATCCTCATTAGACATAACTGAAATTGGAATATCAACAAAAGCCGCATTTTTCCTTCCCCACAACCATATCTAATGAAGTCAAAGGTGAGTCAAGAGATGAGGATGACTCATTCAAAGTAATCATATTAACATCACACACATCTACTTTGAGTCCATCGATTCGTAACCGGACAATAAGCACGAGCAGTTTCAACATTCAAAAATGAGTTAGTAGCAGAGTTACCAACATCAAAGGAAGGCACATCCCTTCCAATAACCATGAGAGATAGGTTGAAAGGGTGATATAAAGCTATAGGATTAGAATTAAGACTAATAGGAGCATCTTCAACATTCACATCAGCCAAATCCCACTGATGAACAACAACAAGACCATAACATCACCAACAGACAAAACATGCTCAGAAGAGGGAATGATGACACCACCATTCAAAGAAATAAATAACAGCTCATTTCCACCTGCACCAACCTCCACACTACTTTGCTTAACCAACTCACACCCATAACCAAACATACTTTGACCAATACCATCACCAATAGAAAAAACATGCTTAGAAGAGGGCACGATGTCACCAGCAGCATTCAAAGAAATAAATAACAACTCATTTCTACCCGCACTAACCTCCACACTATTTTTCTTAACCAACTCACACCCATAACCAAGCATACTTTCTCCCAAAACACTAGAGGAGTTAACATTATTGATACAAGATAACTCCAAGGAAGTAGAAATAGGTAAAGGAGCAACTGTAAAATCCCCATCCACATTGACATTATCCACAATAGTAACAGTCGACTGAGCCACGAGAGCAGAGGATAGGACAGGATTAGTAGCCACAGCATCCTGAATAAGAACATTAGCAGAGCCAGATTCCCAAAAAGGAATAATAGGTTTCACAACTATCAGAGTATCCTCGTGAGAGGGGAGACAATCTATATTATAATGGCCTAGACATTTGCATAGACCACAGAAGGGGGGGGGGGGGGGTGCGGATCCACCATAACAACTTGTTGTAAATAACCTAAATTGTCCGGACCAATCCAAACAGACTTAGGGTAAGATTTGGAGACATCCAACTTGACGAGAATGCGAGCAACATAATGGTGCGACACAACAGCAGTCAGATTGTCAGTTTTCATGAGATGGCTGAATAGGGAGCCTAAACCATGAAGAATGCGAGGGGAGAAAAGATAAGGCCGAAGGTTAGGGAAGGACACCTGGATGGGGATAATCGGAGACTCCTTTGATAAATCGAGATAAGGGGGGGGGGGGGGGTGCGGATCCACCATAACAACTTGTTGTAAATAACCTAAATTGTCCGGACCAATCCAAACAGACTTAGGGTAAGATTTGGAGACATCCAACTTGACGAGAATGCGAGCAACAGAATGGTGCGACACAACAGCAGTCAGATTGTCAGTTTTCATGAGATGGCTGAATAGGGAGCCTAAACCATGAAGAATGCGAGGGGAGAAAAGATAAGGCCGAAGGTTAGGGAAGGACACCTGGATGGGGATAATCGGAGACTCCTTTGATAAATCGAGATAGGGGGGGGGGGGGGTGCGGATCCACCATAACAACTTGTAAATAACCTAAATTGTCCGGACCAATCCAAACAGACTTAGGGTAAGATTTGGAGACATCCAACTTGACGAGAATGCGAGCAACAGAATGGTGCGACACAACAGCAGTCAGATTGTCAGTTTTCATGAGATGGCTGAATAGGGAGCCTAAACCATGAAGAATGCGAGGGGAGAAAAGATAAGGCCGAAGGTTAGGGAAGGACACCTGGATGGGGATAATCGGAGACTCCTTTGATAAATCGAGATAAGGAGACCATTTAACCATCTTGATGTATTAATTGAAAACAAAATAGGATCACTGAGAAAACGCACAATTATAATCAAAATTGTTAAAAAAACATGATTAAAATATGCCTTGAATCCAAAACAGTCACTGAACAATCTCCGATCAATTTAAGGTTAAAGAAAAATTTACGAATAGCATCAAACGAGGGTCTAAGATTCAAAAATTTACCCATAAGATTGAACTCAAAAAGTTTGGCAAGAGCCAAAATTTCAGCCTAAGAAATCCACAAGCACGAAAACCCTCAGTGAGTTGTTTCTTTGAGGTTAGAAAATTCAGAGGAAGAAGAAGCCCCCGACAAGGCTTCAAGAAATGAGCGGGAAGATTTCTTTCCATCCAGAAAATCATGGTCATCCAACCGATTGTGCGCCATCTACATGACAAAACAACCAACAAAGGAAAAAAGAACCTGAGGATGAAGAATATGAAACCGCGTGGAGAAGAAAACCCAAAGCAATGCCACCATAAGACAGGCCAAAGACGAGGGGAAAGAGCGCAACTGCTCGCTAGGGCGAAAACTCTAGCAGAGCGCTCTGCGAGAGAGGAGGTGCAGCGATGACAACTAACATATAAAATAAAATAACAAACTATAAAAACGTTGTGGCTAATATTACAGTTTTTTTAGGTCATTACATTCCTAATTATTTTTAGTCACCAGCTCAAAACTATGCAAAAATTTTATATGTGAAATTTATTTAGCTAGTCATAATTAAAAAATGAATATTACATTATAATTTTTTGCTAATCATTATTTAAGGAAAATTCTAAATTAGATTTATATTTAGTTACATTGCTAATTTTTTTAGCGTATATCTCAATATTTTTAAAACTTCTCTATATGTAAAACTCCTTTTTTTTAAAATCAATTATAACTTAAATTAGAAGTAAAAAAACATTATATATATATATATATATATATATATATATATATATATATATATATATATATATATATATATATATATATATATATATATATATATATATATATATATATATGATAGAAGATTCTGAGTTGGTAGGGCGCTATACTAATATTTCTTGTAAATAATCAAGTTTGGTGGAGCCTAAATAATTAAACTACACATTTCTAGCCATGTGATTTGTTGTAAGGTGATGTTTTGATCAGGTGTTATGTAACTTAAAATAATAGACATATCAAATACATTTTAAGTGGTTTAGGTTTTATTTGGGATAATTTTTTTTTCTATTTTTTAAAGTAAATTTTTAGTATAATTTTTTTTTTTGTACTAAAGAGAAACTTTAAAAAGCATTAGAAAAGCTGTCCCAAACAAAATCTTAATTTTATCTATAAATTAATATTAGCTATTTAGATTATCTCAATTTAGTACATTAATATAATCCCAATGCCCTCTATATAAGAAAAAATAAGTCAAAAAACATTTTATTACTAATAAAAAAGAATATTACCACTTAAATAAAAAAGACTATTCAAAAATATTTTATTCTTATTGGCTAATGCACAATCTCAATTGTTATCTTATTTGTTGTTATATATAAATGAGTTGCTTAATTATTATTGATACGTCAGTCAAAAATTTATCTTAGACGGACACGAATCTCGATGCAAAATCAAGTTGGAAACTTCAAAAATTAATTCGGATATCATTCGAACTTCGATTTCAGTAAACTTATAGTCAAACTGAGCGTCTCGAAAATACGAACCCAACGACACCAAATTCGACTCAATCTGAGCCCAAATGTGTCCAAATCAAGGATCCGAAGCGCTGTTGGAAGGTTTAAACCACAAATTGGATTACCAAACGGTTTCCAAACATAAACAGCTTATACTCAAATCGAGCGGCTCGACGAGACGAATCCAACAAGCACAAGATCGCCAAATTCCGACATCATTAAGATCTTCAATGTCTAAAGAACGGTGCATGATCAAGGGATTCAACATCGGCCGTCATCCGACCACTCCCCATTTACCCTTGATCTCTCACCTATTTATGGGCCATGCCACTCCAGAAATCTATAAATAGAGCCCCCTCTCCTCTTGAAAAGGGAACCCGGGAAGCCTAAGGAAAAGAGAGAGAGATCGGAGATCGCTCTTGCTTCCTTGCCTCCTCGACCACCGCTGGACTTCCGCTGGACCACTACCTGACGCTCTGTGTTCCGCCGGACCACCACCTGAGGCCCTCACCTCCGCCGGACCACTGCCTGATGCCGTTGCTCCGCCGGACCACCACTTGAGGCCCTCACCTCCGCCGGACCTCCGCCTGAAGTCGTTGCTCCGCCGGACCACCACTTGAGGCCCTCATCACCACCGAACCACCGCCTGACGCCGTTGCTCCGCCGGACCACCACCTGAGGCCTGAACTTCTTCCGGACCACCACTTGAGGCCCTCACATCCGTCGGACTACCGCGTGACGCCGTTGCTCCGCCGGACAACCATCTGCGGCCCTGACTTCTGCCGGACCACCACTTAAGGCCCGGACTCCTCCCGACCTACATCGCCTACTACGGTCACTACGACATCCATCACAAGACAATGGTCTTTCAGATCTCGGTCTCCTTCCAAAAACGGTCTTTCTGACCCCAGTCTCCTGCCGACTACGATCCTCCCGACCTCTGTCACCTATTAAAGTCACTCCGACCTCCATCATAGGACAACGGTCTTTCTAACCCCAGTTTCCTGCTAACTACGGTCCTCCCGACCTCCGTCGCCTACTACGGTCACTCCGACCTCCATCACAAGACAATGGTCTTTCAGACCTCGGTCTCCTTCCAACAGCGGTCTTTCAGACCCGGGTCTCCTGCCAACAACGGTCTTTCAGACCCTAGTCTTCTGCCGACTACGATCCTCCCGACCTCCGTCACCTACTACGGTCACTCTGACCTCCTTCACAAGACAACGATTTTTCTGACCCCAGTCTCATGCCGACTACAGTGCTCCCGACCTCCGTCGCCTATTACGGTCACTCCGACCTCCATCAAAAGACAACGATCTTTCAGACCCCGGTCTCCTGCTGACTACGGTCCTTCTAACCTCTGTCTCTTGCCGACAATGGCCCTTCCAATCAAACAAACATGTCTATGTTGATTATTGTAACTCCCACAATGTAATACGTTCTATATGACGTACATTTGTAACATCAAGCTAAGGCCTTCTCCCTAAGAAGGGCCTCATTTGTAATCAACTACAAATACTAGTGGATTCATTCAAACTGGGCCAGGCCTCGTGATTTTTTCCCCTTTTCAGGGGTTTTCCACGTAAAAACTCTGGTGTCTCTTATGAACGCTACACCCTATCACTTATCTTATTGTGTGCTGGATCTTCGTACAATGCTAAGACGTTAAACTATATATTTCTCTACCGCTGCGAATATTCCAAGACACAACAATTATAATCTCAGCAACTCTATTAAAATAATTATAGCAAAAAAGGACAAAAAGTTCAGAACAGGCCACGGCAAAAAAATCATATTAACTAGATATTAGCATTTTGCTCTTCCTCCGAACTAGTGTAAAACCTGCAAATGAGTAGGGGTTGCAAACTAGGAGCTAGAGCAGGCCCTGATTTGAATTTGAGCTTGATTAGTTAATAAAGTTTAAACTTAGCTTTATTTTAAGAGTTCGATATATCTCACAGCCGTCTCATTTATTTTTAAAAAGAAAAAAATTATTATAATTCAACCAATTATTATAGCAAAATGGTAAAAAAAAATGAAAAATTAGAAGAAAAATAGTAAATAATAACTTATATAAGAAAACAATATATAAATTTTTAATATTTTAAATATTTTTTCTTACTTAAAATCCTAAATGCTTATATATATATATGATTTTTAAAAAAGTAAGCTCTCGAGCAAAGGAGTCGAGTCAATGATGACTCAAGCTTAGCTCATCAACTCATCTCTTGCTATTTATTGAGTCAAGCCCGAGTGAATTCATGTGTCAGCTTGAATCACTTATACCCTCACAAATGAGCATGCAATAAGGGCATCATAATCCATTAGTTTTTAAAAGTTAAATCAGATTGATACGTACTCCAAAAATTATCTTGATCGGGCACGAATCTCGAGGCAAAAGCTAGTTGGAAACTTCAACAATTAATTTTGGGAGCACCTGAACTCCAATTTTAGCGAGCTTACAGTCAAACTGAGCGTCTCGGAAATACGAACCCAACGACACCAAATTCAACTCTATCCGAGTCCAAATGAGTCCGAATCAAGGACCCGAAGCACTATTGGAAGGTTCAAACCGCAATTTGAGTTACCAAACGGTCTCCGATTTTGACGAGCTTATACTCGAATCGAACGGCTCGACGAGAAGAATCCAACGAGCTCAAGATCGCTGAATTCGAACATCATTAAGGCCTCCAAATGTCCAACGAACGGTGCATGATCAAAGGATTCGATATCAGCCGTCCATTCAAACCACTCCCAATTCGCCCCTGATCTCACGCCTATTTACAGACTATGACACTCCAGAAAAACTATAAATATAGCCCTCATTCTACACAAAGGGGACTCAAGTGAAGAGAGAGAAGAAGAAGAGAAGGAGGAGAAGGAAGAAGCTCCTCCTCGACCACCGCCGGAGCTCTTCCCGCTGCCTGAAGACGCCAGAACTCTGCCGGATTTTCGGGAGACGCCGGGAATTTGCAGAACTTTGTAACTTTGTGAGAAGTTGATTGTAAATTGATCGTCTTGATTTGTGAGACGGATCAACCTTTGTACTTCAAACAAATACTAGTGGAACTTTGGGCGAGGCCCCGTGATTTTTCCCTTTTTGGGTTTTCCACGTAAAAACTCAGGTGTTCATTTCTCTTTTCTGTTTTTGTGCGGAATACTCGTGCAACGCTAAGACGAATATTTTCTAACTCTATTGCCGCGTATATTCTAGCACGCAACACAGATTATTCTCAAAACTCATACTTAAGCGCATATAAAACCTTAAAATTTTAAATCTCTTAGTTGAATGACTAAGGTTTGAACAAATTGACATATATGAGCTACATGAATCTAAAGTCTTGAATTCTCTTATATTTTTATATATGTGACACATCATTTTAAAATATAGTTACATATTATGCTTTAATTTAATCAATATTTATAAAAATAACTTGTTCAAAATTCTAAGAATTTTTTTTCCTATTTCACCCATAAAATTATAAACATCTCAAATCTAAGAAAATTGCTCACTTCTAAAAGAGAGCCCAATTTCACTCTTGACTAAAACTAACTTCTATATTTACTTTTTTATATTATAATAATAATTATTGTATAATTGGGATTATTAATAGGGGGATTTACACACATACCACTTCATACCATGCTATTTACATATCTAATACCTAAAATTTTAATATTTCATGTCTACCACCTATCAAACAAATATATGTGTGATATGAATGGTAGGAATGAAATATATAAATGATATATTTGATAGCAAAGTTATATATGAGTGGTAGGTATGAAATATCAAAGTTTTAGATTTTATGTATGTAAATAGTATAATATAAAGTGGTATGTATATAAATTCTCTTATTAATAATGTAACTGAAAATTTTAATTAGAAGTTTTTTTTATAAAAATACAAATGCATATGATTTAGGCTTTATTTAGAATGGCTTTCTTACTATTTTTTAAAGCACCTTTTTAGTACAAAATTTAAAATTTTGTATGAAAAAACTGATTTAAGAAGCAGTAAGAAAGCTTCTTCATTTGGGATGGCTTTCTTATTACTTTTTAAAACAACTTTTTAGTACTTAATTTAAAATTTTTATATTAAAAAGCTACTTTTAGAAACAGCAATAAAATCGTCTCAAATGAAGTCTAAGTCGTAATCACAAGTATTTTTAATGCTATCAACACTGTACTTGTTAGTTGAATGATGTTTGATGACCAAAACATGATTAACATGTAACATATAATGTCGGAAAGATAAAGAACATAAATTTAACATCTATCAATATTCCACCTAATAGATGCCTAATCATATGCAAGAAAGGGCCACTACAATCCCATCAGCGCAAAAGCTTCATGTGAGGGCTATAGGCGGTCTCCTTTTAGGACTTCTGTGGATACAATTTTATTCGAAGAAAGCAGAGAGAAAAGAGAAGAGAGAAAGGAGAGACAGCGAGCAACATTAATTCGTGCTTGTCTTTTAGAGGCATAGTTTCATCGAAGAAGCTATTAACAAATAAGCCGACTTGACAAGTGTGTGCAGGCGCGGCGCTTCCGTTCAACGCGGCCGCATTTTCTTTTGCAGCCAGCCACCGCTATTTTCTTTTTTTGTCAGAAAGATATGTGCAGTTCATGCATCGGCGCCTACCTTGGAAATTAATACTAAATAAAAATATGAATGGGAAGCAATTAAGTTTTTTATTTTTATTTTTTATTGGGATGTTGCGAAATTATTTTTTAATAGAGCGTGAGCCTCTGAATTTTAAAATTTTATTTAAAAGTATTTATTATTTTTTGTTGAGTTTGAGGTATAATGGAGTCTTAACTAATAACTAATTATATACATGACATTAATGCACTTGGGCAACAATGATCGAAGGTTTATAGATAAGTGATGGTGATAAGAGAAGTATAATTTAAGAATAGTTATTAGAGGATCACAGTCGAGCAACGGTAATTGAAAGAACATGGTTGAGCAGTAGTGGTGAGAAGACCATAGTTCAGTGAAGATGGTTGAAATACCATGGTTAAGCGATGATGTTTGAGTTACCATGGTTCAGTGATAATGATCAGAGGATCATAATCAAATAATGATGGTCAGAGGGTCAAGATGGTGCATGGTCAGAGGACCGTAGTCGATTGTATGATGGTAAATGTTTGATAGTGATGGTCACGTGATGGATCTGTTCAAAGGCAATGATCAGATTGTGGCAGTTCAATATGGTCAAAAGATGGTTAAATGATGATTATTTGTTGGTGGTGGTTTGTTGATAGTGGTCGGACAACAGTGGTGGTCTATTGATGGTGTTTCATTTGGGGTAGTCCAATGGTGATCATCGAATGATGATGACCTGATATATAGTTGTGGTCTAATGTTCATAGTTTGAAGGGTAATCTCTCTCCAATTCATATTAAGATCCAATCTCAAGCTTCATCTCCTATCCTTCTACTCATATCGAGAGTTATGACCTATTTATAATTTTTTAGGGTAATACTTTTATGAAATATAGTCAAATTATCAAGAACTCAATTGAATGGCCCGTGTTGATTTCCTTGATCATAGGCCATGAATTTAGTATTATGGTACCTTAATGATATTATAATTAACTAATCTTAAGCTCATTAGATTCATCTCACCAAATGCTAGCTCAACTTAACTATAAACATATAAGATTTAAAGATCATTTAGTTATACAATTAATATCTCAAATTTTCAAGCTATGAAGTGTTTGATTTGGGCGTATTTGAAGTTAGATCGAAATACTTTTAGGGTTGACGGGTTTGTTAAGATGTTTAGTTATGAATATGATTTGAAAATTAAATCAGTCATTTCGTGAAAATGTCTGGAATATTTCAGCTTCAAATTAAAGCATTAACATACGAAGCTTTGACTATGTTTGATTAGCACGATTATAGGAGGTTTAAGTACAATCAAACTAAGATCAAATTCGGCATCTGTGGCTCTGTTGACTTGGGTTATACAGAAAATTAACTAATATTATGTACTTAGCCAAATGATGATTAATGAAGAGGTTAGGTGCTTAATTACTTACATTTTCCCAATGGCATTGATTACTTTGATGCTTTAGTTGTACTTTAAAAATGGATTAAGATTAGGCAGCTCCCCATTATTTTTGACAGTCTTTAAGTAAAGCTTGCTAATTAATGATGAAGGATTAGATTCCCTAAAGGCCGTTTGTTCTCCGGCAGTACAAGATTTCGTTGTATACTCGCATGCGGTGCCTTTAGTTATTGCTTAATTTATCAACAAAATAGAATTAGTAGATTGTTTATGATTAATTAATCAAAGAGATTAGCATGATTTCCTCTCCCATGGTAAATCTTAGAATGACAAAGATGTCACGGACTCTTTTGGCTTGCAGGTGAGGCTTCCAAGATAATAGGTATATTAGCATATTTTCTTAAATAAATGAACTTATCAGAACATGCAAGACATATACACTTATATGTAGTTTATCCCATGAGGGAGACGCCGACATCAAGAAATTTGGACTTGTTTAAGATTAATTATAGAAATATTACTTAATTACATAATTGAAAGTGATTAAAAAAGTGAACCAAGAATATTTTTAACTATACGAGATTATTTATTATAGCATTACCCTTGTTGCAGGCTAGAGTAGTGTACAAGACGATAGAGTTAAAATCATACGTCTTAGCATTATACGGATATCCAGCTCACACACAGAGAACACAAGGTTTTTTATGTGGGAAAATCCTGGAAAGGGGAAAAACCACCGGGTCTAGCCCAATTGAAAAGGATTCAACTAGAATTCGAGTAGATTACAGTCGGCTGACACGCCCTTGAGGGCGATTAGATTACAAATGTCAACCGTATGGTTGAAATCTAGTGACAAACAGGGATGAAAGTCCAGCGTCACTTGGTGGACTTGCAGAAGTCCGGTGCTACTTGAAAATTCAGACGTCAGTTGGTAGCCTAGCGGTGGTTTGGCGGAACTTTAGCATTGGGTTGTGGTCTGGCGGAAGTCCGACGTTAAATGGTGGTTTAGTGGAACTCCGGGCGTCAAGTGATGGTCTGGCAGAACTACGAGCATCAAGTGGTGGTATGGTAGAACTTCGGGCATCAGGTGGTGATCCGGTGGAGCTCCGGGCCTCAAGTGGTGATCCGGCAGAAGTTCAGGCCTCAGGTGATGATCCGACAGAACTCTGAGCCTCATATGGTGGTCTGATAGAAGTTCGGACCTTTGGCGGTGGTTCAATAAAACTCAGGGCATCAAGTGGTGGTCTAACACAACTCCATGCTTCAGGTGGTGATCAGGCAGAAGTTTGAGCCTCATGTGGTGGTCCGGTAGAAGTTCAGGCCTCAAGTGGGGGTCAGGTAGAACTATGGGGCTCAGGTGGTGGTCTGACATAAGTCCAGGCCTCAGGTGCTGGTCCGACATAACTCCGGGCCTCAGGTGGTGGTCCAGCAAATCTTAGGGCCACAAGTGGTGGTCCGGCAGAACTCAGGGCCTCAGGTGATGGTCAAGTGGAACTCCAGTCGATGGTCGAGGAGGAAAGGAGGCAAGAGCGATCTCCGATCTCTCTCTTTTCTCCTTAGGCTTTGGGTCCCTTTTTCAAGAGAAAAGGAGGCTCTATTAATAGATTTATTGGAGTGGCATGGACTGTAAATAGGTCAAATATCAAGGGAAAATGGGGACTAGTTTGCATGGATAGCTGATGTTGAATCCCTTGATCGTGGACAGTTTAATGGACATTTGAATCTCTTAGTGATATTAAAATTTAGTGACTTGGGCTCATTGGATTCGTCTCGTCGAACCACTCAATTCGACTATAGGCACGTCATATTTGGAACCCGTTTGGTAATCAAAATTGTGGTTTGAACCTTCCAACAGCTCTTCAGACCCTTGATTTGGACCCGTTTGGGCTCAAATTTGGTTGAATTTAGTGTCGTTGGGTTCATATTTTTGAGACGTTCAGTTTGACTATAAGTTTACTGAAATCGGAGTTTATGACTATGAATCATCTCTTCTCTTTCCTCTTCTCCTCCTCCTCTCTTCTTCACTGATAAGGCTTGCTGGAAAATGAATTTTGGCAAGTGATTTCAAATATGATTTCAAATATTTTAATACTTAAATCCACTATTCTAACCCATCACCGCTACACTTCTAAAGAATGTTCTAGAATCTTTCCAAAATATCCTCACCTAAGACTTAGAACCACATCGACACTTCCTGTTGGGGGTGAAATTAAACACCACAATGAAAGAAACAAGAAAATTACAAAAGCAACGGAAAGTAAAGGGCCTGAGGATTTAACGTGGAAAAAACTCAAAATCGGGAAAAAAAAAATCACTGAGCCACACCATAGAAAAAAATCATTATAAAAATTGGGAGAAATAAGTACAAATCTCTCTTCTCTCTCACTCTCTCCTTACTTCTCTTCTCTCTTACACAGTTATCACAAGTAAAATATAAGAGAAACACATGTAAATAACATCAACAGACGTAACCCTTCAGAAAAAATGAAAAAGAAAACTGCTCAATTAGCCTCGAAGCCCTCTGATACTTATGCCTCTGTCATCATGGTGTTGTGGTGCTAAAACCTGCAGCGTTGCGACATTCCCAATAGCACCAAATCTATAACACTGTGATGCTTTACTCTACGTTTCTTCTCCTAGCAAATAATGTTGCACCGGGGCGCTTAGGAACACAATGTTAGAGCGCTTGGGTATATAGCGTCGGGGTATTATAAAAAAAATTTGGGTTCAAAGCACTTGCACCCCCCATAACGAACATGACAAATTGAATTAAGGTCTGAAGAAACAATGCAAACTGCACAAAACTAACACTTCCCCAGTATTACGGTGCACACCTAAACCTATTTTTTTGTCCAAAAAATTGAGAGCTCAATGTCGGGGCACCACCTACTCTGGTGTCGTAGCTTTAATAGAGAAATTTTCAAATATTGAATTTTCACTTCTTAGATTTCAAACCTTAGTTACTTGCAATCCCAATAAGCATTCTAAGACTCATAATCATTAATTTAACTTAAATTAATGATCATTAATATAAATGTTACGTGCTAAAATATACACGATGAAAAAGTTGAGTCCTACGTCTTAGCATTGCATGGATATCCAGTTCACAAGAGAACATAAGATTTTTTTTATGTGGAAAATCCTAAAAAGGGGAAAAATCATAGGACCTTGCCTAGTTGAAAATAATTTCACTAGAATATTAGTAAATTACAGCGGGCTGACTTATCCTTGAGGATGATCAAATTATAAACACTGTAGGAAAGTAGTTCATTACCGACAGAATTTCCGACGAAAGAATTTCCGGCGGATTTCCGACGGATTATTTATAAACATTTACGACAAATTTTCAAGCAGATTTTCCGGCGGATTTTTCGACATATTATTTAAATATCTGAAAATATAATTTATTCGTAATTAATTCATTAAAAATTTTATAGTTTATTTTAATTAATTATTAATTTAATAATATATTTTAATTAATTATTAATTAACTAATTTATTTTGATTATCAATTAAATTAATAAACTTAAATAAATAAGTTTAAATTTAAATATTCTGTCATTTTTAATATAAATATAAAAACATAACGTTTTAAATAATTTTGAAGGATGATGCATTGGTTGGACTGGAACACGCCAATGCGGGTTGGGGCCGGGGGGGTTGCATGTTCGATTCCCAGGGCAGACAGGGCTCCCGGGCGCAGGTTGCAGGAACAGTAGCTCACCTGGGCGGCCCGATAGGCACGAGTTGCGGGCTCTACACGGGTTGCGGACCCGGACGGGGGAGCGGGCTAACTTGGGCGCTTGCTGGCCGGTGGCTGGGCACGGGTTGCACGTTGCGGACTTGCGGGAGTGGGGGCGCGAGTTGGAGCGGCTGCGCGCGGGTTGCAAACTCGTGGAGCAGCACAAACTGGGCGCCTGGGACAAAAAAAAAATTAACCATTTTATTTATTACGGCGATTCTTTTCTGCCGGAAAAATATTCCGGCGGAATATTTTTTGTAGGAAAAAAAATTTCTTGCGAAATGTTTGCGACAAAAAAGTTTTCCGAAGCTCGAGTTGCCGTCAAACACGTTTTCGTCAAAAATCTGCCATAAAATTTTGAAATTCGTCAAAAACCTGAAAATTTTTAGCCGAAAATTCCACCAAAAATACACAACTTGTAGTTAAATGACAACTATAAAGTTGAAATATAGTGACAAATTGGGATGATATTCCAGTGTTACTTGGTGGTCTGGTAAAAGTCTCGCGTGACTTAGAAATTTAGGTATCATATAGCAGGACCCTGGTGTCTGTAGGTGGCTTGAAAGAACTCAGGGTGTTAGGTGGTAGTCTGACAGAACTCCGAGTGTCAAGCGGTGGTCGAGCGGAGATTAAGACGTCAAGTAGTGGTCCGATGAAGCTCAGGGCATCAATCGGTTGTCCGGAGGAGCTTAGGACGCCAGGTGGTGGTACGGTGTAGCTCAGGGCGTCAGGTGGTGGTCCGGTGGAGCTTAGGTAGTCAAGTAATGGTGCAGCGGAGCTTAAGATATCATGTGGTGGTCCTGCGGAGCTCGTTAGGTATTGGTCTGGCAAAGCTTAGAGTTTCAAGTGGTGGTCCAGCAGTGTTCAGAGCGTTAGGAGGTGGCCTAGTAGATCGAGCTCAGAGCGTCAGGTGATGGTCCAACGGAGCTCAGGGCATCAGGTGGTGGTTCGGCGGAGCTCAAGATGTCAGGTGGTGGTCCGGCGGAGTTCAGGGAGTCAAGCGGTGGTCCGGTGGAGCTCAGGGGTCAGGTGGTGGTCCGGCGGAGCTCAGGACGTCAGGTGGTGGTTCGACGGTGGTATAGGAAGCCAGAGCAATCTCCGATCTCTCTCTTGAATCCTTTGGCTTAGGGTCCCTTTTCAAGAGGAAAGGGGACTCTATTTATAGATTTCTTGAAGTAGCATGGACCGTAAATATGTGGGAGATCAAGGACATATAGGGAGTGGCTTAGATGGACCGCCGATGCTGCATCTTTTGATCATGGACCATTTGATAGACATTTGAATGTTTTAGTGATGTCAGAATTCAGTGATTTTAGGCATGTTGGATTCGTCTCTTCGAGTTGCTCGATTTGATTATGAGCATGTCATGTTTGGAAACCATTTGGTAATCCAAATTAAGGTTTGAATCTTCCAACAATGCTTCTTACCTTTGATTTGGACCCATTTAGGCTCGAATTGGGTTGAATTTGGTGTTGTTGGGTTTGTGTTTCTGAGATGTTCAGTTCGACTATAAGTTTGTTGAAATCGGAGTTCGGATGTTCCCAATTTCAATTTCAGAAGTTTCCAACTTGATTTTGCATCGAAATTCGTGCCCGATCAAGATAATTTTTTGATGATGTATCAATAAAATTACCTAAGTTTCTGATGACGGATGTTACCCAATGTTAGTTAGACGACTGTGTTTCATTGTTGATTATCCATTAACGATTGAGGGTAGGCGAGCAGTGGCTGGTGGTGGTGATGAGCGGTGGGCGGGGGTGAGAGTGGAATTAGCTGCATTGGAAATTTGGCTAAAACATAAAAAATGAACAATGTAGTTAATTTGAAATTCATCAAAGCTTTATTTTGTATTCTTCTTTTATCAAACCAAACATCAAAATTCTAAAAACTCTTACATTTGCAAAATTTTACACACTTTTCATCAAATCAAACAACCCCTTAGATTAACACCTATCAACGGTTTGCATTGTTGTGTGATCAATAATTTGATGCATCACTAGTGCATTCCTGAATCCATCAATAGGGAAATTATGGAATTCATTAGTAGAATTCCTCTAGCCAGTAATAATAACAATTTTGTGGTCTGGGATGGCAAAAAGAAGGCTTATTATAAAGATTATTACTTGGAATTTTTTACTAACGATGTCCAAGTTGACTGGTATCGACTCATTTGGCACAAAAATCACTCTCATAGGTATTTTATTTACACTTGGATGGCAGTATTAGATAGATTAAAAACGGATGATGTGCTTTTTAAGAGAGGTATTGTTATTAATAATCCTCTTTGCTATTTCTATTACAAATACTCAGAGACTATTTCTCATCTCTTCTTTGAATGTGAATATTCATTCAATATCCTACTGCGACTAATCCCGAAAATGCAAAATTTCCTATTAAGACCTAATGTCTCTCAGGCATTAGAGTTTATTGGTGGATTACCTGGGGAATACAAGGAAAAAAATCGCATTCTTTTCACTCTTAATGCAACTTTATACCATATTTGGTGTGAAAGAAATAACAGAAGATTTAAATCTTCCACAAAATGCTTTACTACTGTGGGATCAATCATAGCAAAAGTTGTGAAGTTCAAGATAGCAAAATGGAGCAAGGGGTGTAGTCTCATTGAAAATATATGATTGAGACACTTGCTTGATTTGAAGTGCTGGACATGGTCACTGAATGGATGCTTCTTTTTCTGTCCTATGACGGGTTGGCTAACGGTTTTTTCTAAGACAATATGGAAATTATTCTTTCGTCAGGCTTTATTTCTCTCTTTAAATGCCTGAACGATGATGATAGCCTGACAATGGATCCTCTTGGACGGTCATCGGGCAACCAAAGTATATGATCTCACAGACTACCTATTGGACTACCTAAGTTCAATGCATCTTCTACTATTTCTTTGGAGAAATTCACTGAAGCTCCATCTATCGTCTTGAGTTCTCTTTTTTCTCCTTACTGTTTTAGTTCTTCCTTAATTTATTTTTTTTTACATAGTTGGTTATTATGTATCTTCTGTTTGTTATTTTGTATTTCATTTCTTATTAATAAAAAAGGCATAGTCCATAATTTTTCCCAAAAAAAAATATATATTTATTTATTTAAAATATTACACTGATAAAATTATTTCTGTATATATTTTGATAAATTTTTCAAGTTAACCTTGTAATTACTTTCCATAGCACGTGACGGACTCATTTTGTAAAAATGATTGGAATGTTTTCATCATCAAATTAAAGCAATAAAATATGAAGCATTGACTAATGTTTGATTAGCACGATTAAAGGATGTTTAAGTACAATTAAACTAAGATTAAATTAGGAATTGATTGCACTGTTGATTTGGGTTATAAAGAAAATTAACTAATATTTCGTACTTAACCAAATGATCATTAAAGAGGTTAAGTGCTTAATTTTCCTAATGGTCATTGATTGCTTTTATTTTTCTTTAATTGTACTTTAAAATTGAATTAGGATTAGGCCGGTCCCCATTATTTTTGTCAGTCATTAATTAAAGCTTGCTAGCTAGTTAATGATGAAGGATTAGATTCCCTTAAGGCTGTTCGTTCTTTGGCAGCACAAGATTACGTACGTACTATAATCGCATGCACTTCCTTAATTATTGCTTAATTTATCAAGCAAATATAATTAGTGGATTGTTTACGCCTAATTAATTAAAGTAATTAGCATTCTTTTCTCTCCCATGATAAATCTTAGAATGACAGAGAGAGATGCCACGGTCTCTTTCGGCTTGCAAATGAGGCTTCCAAGATGATAAATATATTAGTACAATATTGTAAATAAAGAAATTTATAAGTATACGCTAGGGATATCTACACGTCTCAATTACTCGGCCTATGTGCATGGTTTGAAGATAAATTATCCTCAAATCCCGAGATGCTGAATCATCCTTTAATTACATTTATAATTTGAAAAAAAAAAACATATTAGGCCTAATAATGTTGAAATAGTTTTTATTAATAATATTGATATAATGCGGTGCATCTTGGCTTGTTGAGTGTCAACTTGGTATATCAGCTAAGATATTTTTGATTCAAATTTTGTGTAGGTGATGCGTGTGTGAATTTGATTGAATTGGCATAAATGTTACAAAATATATATAATATTGATATATATTTTATAAAAACTTATTTAACTAAATAACATATTAATACAAAAATAAGTGAAAGAAGTTTGTTATAATCATTAATGTTGGTGTTGGGTATTGAGATATTCCTTCTATCAAAGAAGACACAAAATCAATGGATGAAATTCAAAGACTACTTAGAATAGTTGAGACATTAATCCTCCTTTTGCAAGTAGATGTGAGATAATTTTGGGCTGAACTTTTGCATTTGCATTCATCAAAAAACTATTACAACTAAGTAAAGAAAAGAAAGAGCTAACATGCCCTTAATCTAGAAAGAGAGAGCTACTATCATCCTCAAGAATATCAAAAAATTCTTGAGGAATACATATGTTTCTATCTCCTATGTCCCAAAGAAAGAATCATCTAATGCTCTTTGAGCACAAAAATGGGCCGCCGTGTTGAATCTTTTGTATGTATGCACAAACAGCACCTGTTGGAACAACTTGATCCAACTCCATTTCTCCCAATCATCTGGCTATTGCTTCCACAGTTCATTAAACTTGAACTTTTGCATATACTCAATCACACTTGCATTATCCCCTTCCACAATAATCCCTTTAAGTTCATACATCCAATCCAAAACTAGCTTGTAAAAATTTTTGGGAGATAGATGATGAAGGTGATGGTTTAAGACACACCAAGAGTATAGTAGGAGGTGAATTGGTTATGTGCTCTTCACACTTTATAGTTTCTTTTGAAAAATTAACCAATTAAATTACACTTAATAAGCATGAGAGATATATTGTACAATGGAATAGTATAAAATAATATATTTTATGTATACTAGAATACAACCATGTAAATCAAATAAAAATGTATATCCATAAAGGAGAGATGGGACAGCAAAATTTTGCATCCAAAGTTATATATGATGACAAGGTTTTGCCAGAAAAGTTTATTCTATCTTTTAGTGAGGTACTTAGTCATTATGTTGAACATGAGAGGGAAGATAGGGTCCCCTTGCCTAAGACCACTCCTAGATCTAAGGAATCCATAATCATTAAAATAAATAATAATGAAAAATCCAATTGATACTAATGCACCAATTTTATTTATGAAAATTAGGTGAATTTTGAATTTCTCAAAAATAGTAAGAGAAGGCTATTGAAAATGCTAATAAGTTTTCAGTAAATCCAATTTGAACTATATTAATACCACTTTGTTTCAAATTAATAACATGAATAATTGTTTGAGCCATGAGAATATTATCAAGGATGTTTCAACCTCTAATTAATCCATTTTGATTGATAGATGCCATTTTATCAATTAAGGAGGCTACTATGCCTATTAGCTAGCTCAAAATTTATAGATTATTTTATTGAATAATGCATAGACTGACTAGTCTAAAATCTTTCTATTGTAATGCATTTAGGATTTTAGGAATTAGAATCATGATCATTGCAAAGAAATATTTAGGCATAGAAGCCTCAAATAAAAATTCTATCACAACATTGCAGCATCAAATTTAATGATGTTCTAAAAAGAAATATATAAATTTAAAAATAAATCATTTGCTCCCACCACATAGCTCTTTAGAAGGATAAAAACTACTCTATTCAATTTATTCCAAGTGAGGGACATATGCATGCATAATGTTCTACTCAATCTAGATCAGATGAGGAATAAAAGTTCAATCAATTTCCCAAAGAGAAATTTTTTTTATCAATCAAGTTTTTAAAATAATCAATAATAGATTCATAGATCAATTGAACATAAGCAAATAAAACTCAATTTTGATTTAACAAATTTTATTGATATAACTTCTCCTATTGACATACACATGGTTGCACTTTATACTTCTCTTTCCCTCCATTTTCCACTTTATAAAAGATTTTTGCCTCCAAAATTTCTTCATATAATTTTCACTGAACATCTTCAATAAAAAAATTATCAACTATATTCACATTTCTAGAAAATTCATCTTTAATGTGAAAAAACATTCTTTTCGCCTTATGTAATTGGCCATAAAAAATGTTATCGAACACACTAAAAAATTGAAGTCCCTTTTTTAAGCCTTTTTTACTTCAACCATAGAACAATTAGGTCATTTCTCTCCATTGAGGAACTCTAGTTCTCTTCAACATTTTAGAGAAAATAATCATGTCCGAACCTTATATTAAAACTAAAATAAGATTTGTTTTTCCTTCCAACAACTATTTTATTTGTTTGGATTTAATTTTTTTTACAAATAACATACATTTTCATCATCCGTGTCTTAATTCAAAATTTACTCAAAAGAGTTTTTGTCTTCCAAGCCTAAAGTGTCTAAAATAGGAGAAATTATTCTATGCGGAGGCTGGACGCAGCTCTAAATCCAGAGGCGAATCAGGTGCAGTCACGTCAACGGTACTGAGATGCGGTACCGAGCGAAGGGGTGACATGGCACATTCTGGTTGATCTTCGAAATGCCGTTCGGCGTTCGCTTAGAGCCTGTTAAATCGTGCTAGTTAGAAGTGCTAAACCTCGAGTTACTCAATTATAAAGTATAAATATGTACATTAAAAATTATAAATCTGTTAAAAAGGTTAGATTAATTACACAGAGTTATATAATTGAAGGGCTATTTTTATACATTCCAAAGAAAGCTAAAATACTAAAAATGTTTCTCCATTTGCTATTTGCAAATTATTGATCAAAGGATTATTAAATAGGCCTGCAATACATATACTCATTTTCAATATTATTTCTATCCTAAATTTTAGGCCAATAAGTGAATGAAAACAGTCAATACTCCTACACCAATATAGCATTAATTACTTATTTAATTATTTTAATTTTTTTAGAATGGGGGTATCTCCCCTCTTCCACCTCAACTTGTGAGGCGGCGTAGCTAATCCCTCGGTTGACCTAAAAGAGGCACACACTCCTACATAACTTCCTGGCCCGCATTTATTGAGACCCCACTTAAGAGGCGCTGCCGCTCGAGTGGAATGAATACTGGTTGCGGGTACTCGCCCACCAACCAAGCTAAGCATCGATGGATTACTTATTTCATATAATACTAAATATCAAGCACTGTATTTCTGTATTATAAAATTTGAACTTCACTGATAACAGAAGCAAACCACAGTATGCATAACCGGACGTTAGCTGATATTGAATGATTTGAATGATCTGATGGCTGACCTAATGAAAAACAAATTAAGGGGACAGTGCTTGCCATGGAGGTCCCATATGGGTGAGCTCAATTATGTAGAAAGCTACGAAATTGTTTGCTTCTTTAGTCTATCATAAAAGTTAAGACAAAACAAGGACCCCACTTGTCCTCCAGCTTCCCTCATTTCTTGCATGCATTTGCTGGCTAATATGGAGCTCTGCCTAACATATCCTCAACTTTGCCTTTTGCGGTGTCTTTACTACAGTTCGACCAGATCTGAGCAGAGTTTGACATTCAATGGGAGGCATGTTTTCTTGTATCTCCAGATTAGAACATGCCTATCTAGCTCTCAAATCAGACCCATATTAGACAAGTGAGAACATATATTATACTTATTAATGATCTATTCTACTGAGATACAGATGTAGATAGAAATGGATAGTAATTACAACACAAAAGTGGAGAGTTGTATTATATGAGAAATATTTTATCCATAAAATAATTAATGCTAAATCAACATGGATGATATATAGGAGGAAGAAATTATAATTACATGGTTTTTTTTTTTTTTGTATTATCTATTTATTTTTTATTGAATTTTCCCATTATTTTTTTTTTCTGGCGGATTAGTGAAAATATGAGAATTAACTTTAATATTTAATATTTCATTATATGAGGAATATTAAAGTTTTTTTTTTTTCTGGCGGTGATTGTAATTATTTTTAGGGGTACGGTGTCAAAATGAGTTTTTGGGTCTGGGTCTAACCCGTGATTGACTTGCTTTCAACTCACCCGACCATTGACCTATTTAGATTAAAAAAATAAGTAATTCAAATGATAAAATTTACCAAAAGAATTGCATTACTTTGAAAAAAAAACACATACGATCTCTCTCTCTCTATATATATATATATATTAAAAATCACAAAGGAGACTACACATTAATTAAGAAATTTGATTACAAGTTATTAAATGATCAAATGCTCGCTACAGTAAAAAAAGTACAACCAAATTCAAAAGAAATCTTGATGAGCCAATGATCCTATATATCTAATTACAATAAGCAAAAGGGGAAAATAACATGGAGGCAAGAACCTACCCTCAAAAAGCACCCAAACAAGATCTTCAATGAAGCTCAACACAAGGAGAGAAGCAGCAAAATAGAAAGAAACTAGATTTAAAAAAAAAAAAAAACACTAATATAACGGCACACATATACTTGGAAGGAACAAAAGGATACCCCATGGACTCAACATGGTACTTCCTCTAGCCAGCAAAGACTAAGTCAACCAGCACCCAAAGCAAGATCTAGGATCCAAAACTATAGAAAAATACTCCAAAGAAATCGAATAAGTAAATTAAAAAAAAAAAAAGAAACATCAAACTACTAACCCACACCACACAATCAAGCTTCAGAAGCAGCCAAACACCACAAGAACCAAAACCAAACACCTAACTAAGCAGCCTCGGAGGACCCTAATATGGCACCAAGAAGAAAGAGCCTAGGCAACCAGAACCAAACAAATGCCACCATTAAACTAAGCAGCACCTAACAAAAAACCCCAACTCCAGGAGAACCCAACATCATAGAACTAAACATTAGAAACATTAGATCTATTAGGTCTATCCTCAGAATACAATTGTAAAGTTGCACCAAGTGTTTTTTTTTTTTAATAACATTGGACAAACCATCATTATCGACTTGCACCACATTCAAATCATAAATCTCATGAGAATAATTGTCAAGGCCATTATTACCCTCCCCAAAACCCCAATTAGCCAATGAATGTTAACCAGTCAGAATGATCAACAGGAATTTCATTAGAATGCAACACAAATTGCTGATTCCCCAAACCCAAATTTAGCAATGCATCATCAGAAATAGGGGAAAGAGGTATGTTAATTATTAGCACTTTATCAGAAACATCCAAACTATCAAGCACACCACAGGAACAGAAGAACCTAGAGGCTCTTGTTCATATAAATCAACAATGACTCTTAAGCCACATTTAACATTATATCATCAACTTGAAGATTATTAGAAGTACCAACAACAAGAGCAAAAATAGGATTAACAGCTGTAATATTAAGAGTTTTCATAGTTTCCTGAACAACAACATCATAACTACCATAAGGAGCTAAATTTTTGGTTTCCTTATCAATAGCAACCACAGGCTTAAGAATGTTCATGGGAACCTTTTCTAAATGGGGTGATCAAAAGAGAAGGAACTCCTCCAGCTCGACATATTTTATATACCTAAATTTTTCAGGGCCAAGCAACACACTATTGGGATAATGTTTAGTGATATGTAATTCAACCAAAATACGAGCAAGAGAGGGTTATGATTTAATCAAATTAGCATTATCACTTTTTTACCAGGAGACCAAATAACGATCCCAAATTGTGAAGGATATGAGGAGAAAATAAATGAGGCTAAAGATTAGGAAATGAAACTCAAATAGGGATAATGTGGAATTCCACAACGATGTCATAAAAAGGAGACCACTTGATCAATTTCATAAAGCAATTGCTAGCAAAGTAAGAACGATGAGAAAAAGCTCAATTGTAATCCATGTCATTCACCAGTTTAGTCAATACATATGCCTTGGGTCCTCAAGAGTAATTGAAAAATCATCACTAATTATCTTGAGAATAAAGAAAAATTTACATATCAAGTTGAGAGCAGGTCTATGACCAAGAAATTTACTATTTAATGCCAATTTGAAAGGGGTTGCAAGAGCAAGAATCTCATCTTCTAAAATCCAGAGTGACAAATGAACAACGATGGGTAGTGTAAAACTTTTCAAAACTCCATATATATTTTATTATTATTTCAAAGTGGTGATAAGTACCAAGAAGTGTAGAACTTCTCAATACTCGTTTTTAACCTTTATAAGCTTTAATAATTCAAAAGGATTTGCCAGTCCATGATTAGGTTTTCAAAAAAATAAAATCCTAAATCATAAAAATCACCCCTTAATTCAGGTTCCAACAACAACCAAAATCAAAATGGAACGATCATCTCAAAATGAAAGAAGAAGAAGAAAGAGTTAGACTTATAAATTTATGATTTTATGAATAGATGAATAATGACTTACAAGATGAGAGGAATGAGAATGGAGATGGAAGAATGAGTCAAATGGCAAGGAGCGTTCAGTCGTCAGCTTTCGAACACTTAAACATTGTTAACCTCCACTGATGTGGGATAGAGTAGGAGTGATTCAAGAGAAGCAGTTGTTGATTGCTACGAGCACAAGGCTGCAAGCTGCATAAAAGAAAAAAAAAAAAAGAACCTAGATTAGATTGTTATTGTTATTCGGAATTTCGAATCATGGCATTAAAGGCTTTGCTTAACTCTTCTGGGAACAACTAAGATGCATTGTCATGAATCCTGAATAGTGAATATGTAAATTGATAGAAGCGAGTTAAATTAGATTAATTCTGGGTTGGTGGGTTGACATGAACCAGCAGACCCAATATTTAAATCGAGCGAAAAAATTTGACCCGAACTCAACCCTTTTTTCAAACAAGTTAATCCAAATCCAAATTTTTCATATTGGGTTAGCAAGTCGAGTATTTTAAGGACACCTCTAATTATTTTAAGAAAATCATTAATTATCTATAATTTAAAAAAATATTATAAGTAATTCATTTTTCTCAAATTATTTATTCAAAATTAAAATCATTAATATCTAAGTTAATGTTTATAGAATTTAGGAAAATTAGAAAAATTGGTTGCATGATATCAAAAATTTTTATTTACATATCAAACATCCAAACGAAAGATAAATTACAAATTCATATATTAATTCACCACGCTCAAATAATTGAGAATTTAGCAAAAAATGAAATAGTGAATATATTTTTATGTGCTATTTAAGACTTGGATAATATATATTACTATACGTATAAATAATTAAGCCTAAGTTTGTAAATACAAAAAAAATTGGGATTACCTAAAAATTATCTTTAGAAAAATTATTTAAATTTTATTACCATCCTGCCAATTATGAAAAATAAAAAATTATTATGTTAAAATAATCTATCTCTCCACAAATAAACATATGTATCCCGAGTTTATACATTAATAAAAGTAGTTCATTTCAAATAAATGAACTTAGGGGCCGTTTCATTTGCTGAAAAAGAAATGCATGCACTATAAAAAATACGATATATTTAAAATATTTTGAAATTGTTTAGATGAATGTAAAATAAATGCATGTGATTGATTTTTTTACTTGACTTTAAATAAAATGAAAACAGTGTAAACCCCAACGATTATGATGCCTAGTGGCAGGTGGTGGCGACAAGTGGCAACGATAGGCGGCGGTTGACGACAATTAGCGGCTGTGACACAACACACAATGGGTAGTCGGTACTGAGAGGTGGGGCTAGCTGCTAGTGATCAGTGGCAGGTAGCGACAACCGTCAATTTGGGCTACAATAACGAATAATTTATAATATATTTGAAATTATGCCACTAATTATTTTTAAATGCATCAAATTTGAACTAGATAGAGAATTCTAAATATTTTAAAATTTTACATGCATGTCTTTTTATTTCAATTTAACTATCAATATTTTCAAAATCTTTATATTTGAAACACTTTACACCTATTTTACTTCCAATTGTATGACCCCTTAATTTAGGCTTCATTTGGGAAGGCTTTTTTACTACTTCTTAAAGCAGCTTTTTAGTATAAAATTTTAAATTTTTTTTAAAAAGCTACTTTAAGAAGTAGTATGAAAGCTATCTCAAATGAAATCTTTATAAATTTTTTATGGAGATCAATGTCCGTGTTTAAACACATCATAAATACACTAGACTCGCCCTCAAGAACTATTATTTGAGAGCCAAATTCCCAACCAACAAAATAAGGAGAGCTCTGCCCAATAATAAATTTCAATAGGACAAAAAAGCTCTATATTTGCTATTTAGATCAAACCAGTTATATTATTATTTTTTTAAAGAACCGCCCAAAGGATTATTTTTTGCCCAACCAAGCCCTATAAATACGTCAAGACAATAAAAGCATGCGTTCACATATCTTGTCTCTACATGTCACCATTTCCCTTTCCTTCTCCACCCTTGTCTTCTTCCGCCAACAGCATCATTTCCTCTATTCCCAACTGTTTTTCTCCTCCCTTCTCCTCCACCTATGGAAGACAACCAAACCAATTCCGGCAACCTCCCCGCCTCCGCCGGCGAGCCCGTGCGCTCGCGTTGGACGCCAAAGCCGGAACAGATCCTGATACTTGAATCCATCTTCGAAAGCGGAATGGTGAATCCAGCCAAAGAAGAAACAGTAAGAATTCGCAAGCTTCTGGAGAAGTTCGGTTCGGTTGGGGATGCGAACGTGTTTTACTGGTTTCAGAACCGGCGGTCTCGTTCCCGCCGCCGCCAGCGCCAGATTCAGGCGAGTCTTGCCGCCGCTTCGGCTGTGGCTGGAGGCGGAAAGACGATGGAGTATGAGAAGTCTGTTGCGGCGCCGGCAGCGGTGGCAATGGCGTCCTGTTCAACAAGTTGTACTTCGTCGTCGTCGTCTTCTTCGAGTTCTTCTGGCGGTGGTGGTGGGGCCGGCTTTTATTATGGTGCTTCCTCTTCGGTGAATCCGAGTTCAATGTCGTCTTTAGCTGGGTTCGTTGGGAGTTACAAGGCTGATGATTTGTTCTCAATTTCTCAGCAAATGGGGGCTGTTGGAGAAGATATTTATACCGGATCTTATGAGGCGGCGCAGATGCAGTACCAGCCTGGTTAGTGACAGTACAGGCCATTGATTTTTTTTTCTCTTTCTACAACTTTTTTTTTATATAATTTCTGCCATGACTTTTTAAGTAGAAAGATATTATGATTAATATTAGTTTTTATTACTATAAATTTGAATTATAAAATTGTTACTGAAATCAATATTTTTGGTTAAATTTTGATTTTCTAGTGATATTTTTGAAGAAATATGATTATGGTGATGTAGCTACAGTTTTTTCATTAATTTTTTTTTCAAAAAAAATATGATTAAATAGTTATCTTTAGTCAGAAGAATTTTTAATTAGTCGCATAAATGATAATCAGTCTTCAAAGAAATAATTAAAGATGTACAAGAAATGTGATAAAAGATAATTAACTTACCTGTTTAACTAAAAATGTGGTTAATAATATACTTTTTAAGCTCACTACTTAAAAAAGGGCAAACATTAAAAATTGTTGTGGTTCTGAAATGTTTAATTACACGAGAGGAGTTATGGTAGAAGGAGTTGCTCTCTGTATCAGCATAATCAGTGATGTGCTCTTATAATTTTGAGCTAAGGTCATTGATTGTCAATTTATTTTAAAAGAGTTTTTTAATTCCAATATTTTAGTCAGAGCTTTGATCTTATAGTCCAAATTGTCACTAAGGAGATCTAAAAATAAATACTTTCATAGTGCAAAAACTTTTTTTTTTTTTTAAGGGAAATGATAAGAAGCCAAAAAATGTTGATTAGTAGATAGCTTTGCATAATTCTTGAAAACAATAATAATTAATGATTTATATTTATTCACAACAGAAAATAGTGAACTATAATTAATTCAAAATTCTAATAATGATGTGCTTAATTAATCGAGTAAATTCTTCATTTACTCCATATGTTACCTAAATATTTTAGTCTCCATACAAAATTTAGGTATTGCTTGGGACAGTTTTTTTATTGTGTTCTAAAGCTATTTTTTAATATCAAAATGAAAAAAAAAAATTATACTAAAAAATTGCTTTAGAAGTCCCAAACAAAGCATAAAACTAACATGAAAATGTTTCAGTGCTGATTCACTCACTTATTTATGCTATTTCGTTACAGGACTGGAAAATCCTTTTTTTGTTATATACTAAAGCTTTTTTGTTAATATTTTCCGAACTTTAGAGATATATATATGGCGTTGAACAAATTTAAGGGCAAGAGTACAACTAATTATGTATAACAAAATGATGCAGGAAGCATAACTGTGTTCATCAATGGGATCCCTTCAGAAGTTCCAAGCGGACTAATTAACATGAGAGCCATGTTTGGTCATGATGCCATGCTCATCCATTCTTCAGGGGAGCCCCTCCCCATTAATGAGTATGGAATCCTTCTGCAGAGCTTGCAGATGGGAGAAAGCTACTACTTGGTAAGATTAAAAATTCTCCACTTACCATTTGAGTTCAAATATTGCACGCACTCATTCTTTAAAATAAAATATCCAACCTTACCTAGCTATTTATTTGTCCTTGACCGGTTGAACTCTCTCTATATCTCTTAAAGGAAAGCCAGCTGCTTACTGTATTTTTATATTTTTGTACAGGTTGCAAGACCTACTTAATTTAGTAGGGCTGATCTTGGCATTGAGAAATGGGATGGAGTTGAGGAAATCTTTAAAAATAAGGCATGAATGAGCTGGTGATTTCTTTTTTTTCCATGCATGCAGAAAATGAGAGGTGCCTTCTTGTCATCCAAGGCATCCATGTGCTTCTGCCAGGGTTGGAAATTATGTGATTTTTCTCTTTTTACGTTAGATTTATGTAATCAAAGAGTTTGAATTGGTTCCTGCCTTCATGTGAACCACTATAATATTATAACTAGGATAGCCAGAATATATATGTATCTGCATATTCGTACTTCTGAATTGTTATTCCAAATGAAATAATCTTTTCTTGGGGTGAAAAGAAGCTTATCTATATTGCTGCAACAATGGTGAGAAGTCGGCAATTTATTTTTTGTTGTGACATGGAGCTAGCTGGTGTATTGGGGAAATAAGAGGGGAAGCTGCAAATTCTAGCTAGCTTATATGACTTTGCTGTATTATTTTTAAAATAAGGAGTAGCTTATTTTCATCACAACGATGAAAAATACGGTTAAGAAAAATAGATCGAAAGGATTATAATCCTTTCAGCTACAAAAATAGGAAAACTAATGAGATTTGAATCCTTGTATGAGAAGACTAACTTTGTGAAAATGATGGTGAATGCATAGAAGTGACGGTATTTATTTTAATAGAATGACACATTTATGAATGTGAATTTTATATGATCATCAAATCAAATGTTACAAAGTCCATAGAGGAAATCACAGCTCGCTATTGCTCTTAGAGTTATAATCAAAAGAAAAAAAATTAATAAAACCTATAGAAAACATTTTTCTAAAGTAAGTTAGAAAAAATAATTGAAGTGACCGTTTTTGTTAGGACCACTTAAATAATATAATTCAACTATACTAAAGTTAGGAATGTATGTGGCAAAGTCATTAAAGTCATGTTTCTTGATGACCCTACCCTTAGCTTAATTGTCTATATAAAGAAAGCTCTTACTCAAGTAAAAGACAATGGGTATAGAATTTTAGAATCGTTTAAATCACCATTCTTTATTATTGATCATTGTTTTTTTTTTTTTTTTTTTTTTTTTTTTTTTTTTTTTTTTTTTTTTTTTTTTTTTTTTTTTTTTTTTTTTTTTTTTTTTTTTTTTAAACCCGCTCGAGGGGCCTACGTGTTAATATTCAAAAAGCGGTTACAAGGTCCTTAAAAGGATCCTCCAGCTCACTACTGCTCGAAAGAGCTACACGTAAAAAAGTAAAATCAAAACCTATGAGCTGTGGTTCCTTTTTCTACCATTAAAAAAATAATGCAAAATAAGACAAGGTCTGTGAGTGAACAGAACCCAAAAAAGGAAGCTTATGATGATGACATTCCGCTCAGTCTTCCACCAAAGAAGTCCAACACCGCATTAATAACATCCTCCTTCAAAATATCCCAGGAAAGTTGGAAGAATTTGGTAGTAAACCCATCCGGGCCCGCAGTAGCATCAGCATTCATATCCATTTTTTGCAGAAGTTTGTGCTCTGGTTGATCTAGGAGTAGCAGGACAAGCATTTTTACCTTGCTTACTTTTTTTCTTACCACCCTTATGAATCCATTCGTCGTCCCCATTGTTTTGACCTTTCAATTTAGGAGAATATACATTCAAAGATGCATTAGCATTTGTAGTAGGAATAAATTCTCCTTCTTCAAAAGAATAAGCATACACCCCTCCACTATTTATCTCCTCACCTCTGTTTCCCTGTTTAGAAAGTAAAGCATTCTCAATTGCCACATAATTAGAATTACAAGGCAATTCATTTAATAAATCATCAACCAAAATAACAAGTTTAGGACCCTTCGATGTGGAAGAACTATTCTCCGGCTCTTTAAGAGCCTCATTCGATTGATTCTCATTGTTCGAATTCCTCAAAACCATATTCTCAGTATTACCGCTTTCCTCTCTAACCTTATCACCTGTTTCATCAACAACCTGATTATTATGTTCCGTCTGAGGCGGTTCCACCGGAATATTTTGCATCTCTTCTTTATTGTTCACAATAGGCACTTCGACATGATTATTCACGGCAGAGCCAGGCCTCACACTGTCATAATTATCAGTTTTCTTCAATTCCGGGTGAATTTTAAAGCAATCCACGTTGGCATGTCCGTGGATTTTACAATGAGAACAGAAATCCGGAATTTTTTCAAATTCAGCTTTTTGCAAGTAACCATAAGCCTTGGATCCAACCCAAACTTCTTTGGGGTGTTTTTTCGAAATGTCCACTTCAACCAGAACTCTAGCAACCGAAGGTCGAGTTCTCGACGCAGTGGCCTGATCCGTCTGTAACGGTCTCCCAAAAACGGTACCCAACGCATGTAAAACCTTCGGATTAAAGAAATGCAAACGTAAATTCGGGAATGAAATCCAAATAGGAACAATAGGAGATTCTTCCTTAATATCAAAGAAAGGCGTCCATTTTAGCACACGCATTTGACAGTTATGAATGAAATAAGATCGTCTAGCAAAAACTCTGCTATAGTCTAAGTCATTAGACAACTGAATAGCCACATGCCTAGCATCCAGCAAACCAACAGAATAAAAACCCGACAATTTCAGCGAAGCAAAAAAATTACGAATAGTATCCAGATTCGGTCTACGCACTCCAAATTTACCGACTAAAGTAAATTGAAACAAGGAAGCCAGTTTAAGAACTTCCTCATCCGACAGTAGAACAGCCGGATGACCATTAAAATTCGATTGTTGCACATTTGGAAAAATATCACCTGAAGATGCAGCACCGGAAAGAACATCTTTAAAGGATCCAGATCCCTCAGCATCAAGTTGAAAAAAAAACTTTTTTTCTTCGAAACATCCAGCTCCGAAGCTTTTCCCCACGGGTTACCCGGAGGAACCTCCGCCATGCGAGAGAAGCCCACCAGGGGCAAGAGAACACAACGATCTACACACCTAAAACAGAGATCGACTGCCGGAGAGAAGCAGAAAGAGCGAAAAAACGCGAACCACGACGCTCGAGACGAGATGCCCTAAATCGCCAGAGCGGCGCACGGGGCAGGAGAGAGAGGTTAAAGATGTTATTGATTATTGTTCTTCTAATCAATGCATATTGAATTTAGAAATTTGTAAGTCACATCTATTTAAGTACCCTTGCATTTAATAGCCTTAATAATACATCAAAGTGTACATCGAGGCATAATGATTTCTTAAATATTAAAGTCAAAGATAAAAGAATAGCCTAATGAAAAAGATGAACCATAAGATTCAAATTAGGGAAATTGGGCATTCATAGTAGAGATCAAAATTTGAAGATCACTTATTATTCCTCATTTAAAAAAAAAAAAAACCTTTAATAATCATGGTCGGCCCAATGCTCAAATATAGAACAATAATCTTCCACATTATAAAACTTTAATAATACATAATTGAGCTTTAGAAATAAATTAAAAACCCTACAATAAGATATCTGATCCTTTACATTGTAGGTTATGCTACTCGGCTTATATAGATGACAATTGACCTTGGAGAAATACAATCAAGGTAGGTAATTGGTTGGTTCCTATCTATTTGTTGTATGCTCACATGATTGTCATGTGATGGCATATTAGTTGATGCATATGATGGTGGTGCACTTATTATAGCACATTGAGAGCAAACTGATCAACATTGTGTGCCCTTCTTCACACACCATAATAATTAATGGAAATAAGCATGGAAGGCACTTAGCAAACATAGATTAATCACTCATCCTTTCTTGAGCTAACTAAAATTAATGGATGAAGATATAAGTTATTGTATTAGCACAAGTTTAAATAATAATTGATCAATCTACTGGACTTGATGCTAGTAGTAAGCTTGAGAATAATGCTAATTTATTTAAGGAAGGTGGGCCTATAGAGGATGAATAACAATACCTAAGGATCTTGAGCTAGGTTTTAAAGGGTACTGAGTGGAGTTTTAGACTTAGAAGCAATATATATAAACTTTAATTTCTTCTCCCAAATGAAGATGGGTGGATCCTACACATTTAATATGGTTTATTTTTTGTGATTTTTTGAATGAATATTTCCTTGTGAGATTATCCTTTACATATATATGATTGTTCAATAAGAATTCATTATAATTTTTGTTATGATAAAAAATAATAATGTAACTAAGGGTTCATTAGGTCTACTTATAAGTAAATGATAGATGGCCCTTGGCCAATTGTGATCAACTGGATAGAACAAATTGGATAACAACAATATCGAAATTTTAGGATGACTAAGAAAACTCAAAAAACTTACTGATGTTTTTAGTTGTCTTTAGGAATTTTGTGGGGGGTGCTTTATAACAGTTCTTCTTAATGACAATATGAACTTATGAAATGAATGAAATTAATCTTGATGGGGTTATGTGATTATTTTCATCTCATGTTAATCTAATCATTTTTCATTTTATCCTTAAACTTCACAATTCATTTTCTTAAATCATAGTTCTTTCTTTGGTGATTCTAGGGTTCCTTCTAACCTTCGTTCTACCGCGTGTTTTCGTTCCTTTTAGCTTCGATTCTTTTCGATCCTTCGATCTCTGGTGGTCTTTCTGGCTCTCTAGCCCTTCGCGGGGCTTTTTCCCGGCGGGGATGTCTACATCCACTGCTTGGGGGAAAACGTCCATCCCGATAAATGGGAAAAACAGAGGTTTTTTCGAGCTTGAAGGAGATGATGCATCCAAAACTCCGACGCGTTCTTTCAAAGATGTACTTGCGGGTAACTCGATGCAAGGTGATAACGCTCCTAAATTTACTCAATCGACTTTGAATGGTGTCCCTGCTATTCTTATTTCTGATAAAGATGTTCTTAAGTTGGCTTCGCCGTTTCAGTTTACCCTCGTTGGGAAATTTGCTTTACGACGACCGAATCTTGATTCTATTCGTAGTTTTTTTGCAAACCTTAAACTTTTTGGTTTTTACTCCGTCGGACTTTTGGATTCTAGACATGTCGCGATTCAACTTTCAAACGATCTTGATTATAGCAGAGTTTTTGCTAGGCGATCTTATTTTATTAGCAACTGTCAAATGAGAGTTTTGAAATGGACACCATTTTTTGATGTGCATGAAGAATCCCCCATCGTTCCGATCTGGATCTCTTTCCCGAATTTAAGATTGCATTTTTTTAATCCTCAAGTCTTGCATGCGATTGGCTCTATTTTTGGGAGACCCTTGCAAACTGATCAGGCTACTGCCTCCAGGACCCGCCCTTCTGTGGCTAGAGTTCTGGTGGAAGTGGATATTTCGAAAAAACATCCTAAAGAAGTTTGGGTTGGTTCTAAGGCTTTTGGCTATTTACAAAAAGTGGAATTTGAGAAGGTTTCTGATTTTTGTTCCCATTGCAGAATCCATGGTCATGCTAATGCGGCTTATTTTAGATTGCATCCTGAACTTAAAAAAAACTCTATTCCTTTAGTTGCGAATCTTGATTCTCTTGTTAACTCTTCTTCTGATACTGTTTTGGATAAAGCGGAACCAAATGTCCTGTTGGAAAATCAAGTGGTTGATGGCACGAATCTGGTTATTCTTGAAAATAGAGAGGATTTAGAGGTGGTTGTGGCTGGGGATTCTCTAGGTCACAAGGAGAATTCCCCGGACATTTTTATTTCTGTTGATGCTATGTTACATAAATCTATTGATGTTTCTACAGATGACCTGAAAAACAGTTTAGCTACTATCTTAGATTCTGATTCTATTGAAAATTATGAAGAAGGGGAATTTATCCCTACTGAAAAAAAGAAGGGGAAAATGGTCAAAATTTAGCAAGGGGTTCTTCCTTGCCGACGGATTATGAAGGTTCCAAAATTATAAACAATCCTGGGGATGAATCCTTTAGTAAAAACCGTGAGGAGGAGTTTTTTTTCTAAAGTCTCTAAGAAAAAAGAGAAGAAATCCAAGGAACCTGCTCCCTCTATGCCTTTCTCTACTAAAGCCCTAAATTCCTCTAAAGATTCTCATGGTTAAGTCACTTGTTTGGAATATTATGGGTATTGGAGGGAAGGAGTCTATTATTAGAGTTAAAAATATTTGCAGGATTCATAATATTCATCTTTTAGTTTTAATTGAACCTTTGATTAATATGAGTAAATTGGATATGACCGCTTCTAAATTAGGTTTTTTGAATAAATTTGCTAACTGTTCCAATAAGATTTGGATTTTTTGGAACAATGTCATTAATGTGAACATTCTGAATGATTTTATTCAAGTTGTGAATGTCTCTATTTCTATGTTTGATTTTCAATGTAATGCTTCTTTTGTTTACGCGGCTTGCTCTAGAACTGACCGGTTTGCTTTGTGGGATCAACTAAAGTTTTTTACTTCTAATAATTCTGGGCCTTGGTGTGTTGGAGGGGATTTCAATACTATTTCTAATACTGAAGAAAGATTGGGAGGTAATAGTCCCAATAATAATGTTATGGAGGATTTTAACTCTATGATATCTACTTGTGATTTACAGGATATTGGTTTCTTTGGAAATGCTTATACTTGGAATAGAGGCAACTTGTGGCAAAGTCTTGATAGATTTCTTTTTAATAATGATTGGTTAGCTAAATTTCATATGACTCATGTGGAGCATCTTAGTATAATTGCATCTGATCATGCCCCTTTACTGCTTTCTATTAAGGTTAATAACAATTACATTCCAATTGCTTTTAAATTTCAAAATATGTGGTTATCTCATCATGATTTCCTTAATGTTGTTGAAAGAAATTGGCATGCTCCTGTTTTCCCTGATAATAATATTTCGGGTATGGCTAGGATTTGGAATAAACTTAGTAGGCTGAAGCAAGTTTTGAGATGGTGGAATAAACATACTTTTAAAAATTTATTCTCTAATATTAAGGCTGCTGAAGAGGAGGTGTTGAGCTTGAAAATGCTTATATGCTAAATCTTAATAGTTGTTTTCTTTCTGAGCTTAATATTGCTAAGATTCATTTGTTTAAGTTACAAGATCAAGAGGAGACCTATTGGCATCAAAAGGCCACTACTAAATTTATCGTTGAGGGTGATAGGAACACCAAGTTTTTTCATGCTCTAGCTAACAAGAAAAGAATTAGGAATCACATTTTTAAAATTTCTAGTGATGATGGGAGAATCTTGGAGGAGGAGGATGCTATTTTAAATTCTGGTGTTGAGCACTTTAAGAATATTTTTAACAGTGGTTTCTTACCTTCTCCTATTGTGAATCCTTATGTTGTCCCTTGTTGTATTTCGGATAATGATAATCTTAATCTCACCCTTGTCCCGTCTAAGGAAGAAGTTTGGAAAGTTATGCAGGCTATGAATGTGGATTCGGTGGCTGGTCCGGATGGATTCACTACTAAGTTCTTTATTCAGACCTGGCATGTTACTAAAGGTGATATTTTGGATGCGGTTTCTGAGTTTTTCTCGGGTAAGCCTTATATTAAATTTTTTTCTTCTACCAATATTGTTTTAATTCCTAAAAAGGAGGCTACTAACAACTGGAATGATTTTCAGACCGATAAGTCTTTGTTCTTTTTTTAACAAACTTAACTCTAAGATCATTGCCTCCAGACTTATTAATATCCTTCCTAGAATTATTTCTCTGAATCAAACTGGTTTTGTTAAAGGTAGGAGCATTTTTTATAATATTTTGCTGGCTCAGGAAGTGGCGCATGATATCAATGCAAAAATTAAAGGTGGTAACATCATTTTCAAATTGGATATTACTAAGGCTTATGATAACTTGTGTTGGAATTACCTTTATAAAGTGCTTTCCTTATTTGGTTTTAGTCATAGTTTTATTTCTTTGATTAAAAATAGTATCGAGCATTGTTATTTCTCTGTTATCATTAATGGTAAGAGCAATGGTTTTTTTAAATCCTCTCAAGGTTTGCGCCAAGGAGACCCCCTTTCCCCTGCTTTATTTATTATTGCAGTTGATTATCTTTCCAGGGGATTGGAGTGTCTTTATAGAAGACATCCTAATTTGCTTTATCATACGATGGGTGGTATCCCGATTACTCATTTGAGTTTTGCGGACGATTTTATCATTTTTGCTAATAGTTCCTTGACTAATATTAAATGTCTTATCAAGCATTTAAATGACTTTCAAAACATGAGTGGTCTGTCTATCAATCCGAATAAAAGTACGTTTATTGTCTCTAAGTCTGCCAGTATTAGTAAAATTAACGACATTAAGAGGATTTGTGGTTTTAATTTATCTTCTTTGCCTGTTAAATACTTAGGTATTCCTATCTTTAAAGGTAGAAAGAAAAGTTTGCTTTTTGATGATATGGTCAATGTGTTTCATAATAAAATTTCCAATTGGTCCACGAATTTTCTCTCGTTTGGTGGTAGACTGCTTTTAATTAAACATGTTTTAAATTCGATCCCTAACTATATTTTCATACGCTTAATCCTTCACCTGCTATTTGCCTTAGATTAGAAAGACTCATTAATAAGTTTTTTTGGGGAGGCAATGATAGTAAATCTTGTATTTTGTGGGCTTCTTGGTTTAAAATTTGTGGCCCCTTGGATGAAGGAGGTCTTGGGTGTAAGAGTATTTTGGATATGGTTACGGCTTTTTCTTACAAACTATGGTTTTCCTTTCGTTCTAATAGTAGTTTATTGGCTAATTTTTTGCATGCAAAGTATTGCAAAGAGAAACATTCTATTGGTTGTATGAGTAAGAAGACTGATTCTCCTGTTTGGAAATGTTTATGTAACATTAGCTGGGTTGCCGAGCCTTTTATCCAATGGGGTTTGGGTAAAGGGGAGATTTTCTTTTGGCAAGACAATTGGTTGGGTGTGGGTTCGATCGACAGTTTACTTTCTTCTCATACTCTGCTTTCTACTAAAATTAGTTATTTTTATTGATAATGGTATTTAGAATATCAATAAACTTTCTAATCTGTTACCTGAGGTCATTTTAATTCAAATCTTGAACATCCCCTTGAATATCTGTGAGGATGACCGTATTATTTTTAACTGCTCTGCTGATGGTCTTTTCAATATTAAAAAGGTTTGGGATATGTTTAGAATTAAAAATGAGGCTTATTCTATATATGGTAACATTTGGCACAATAATATTCCTTCAGCTTATTCTATTTTGGTGTGGAGGTGTTTTAAAGGCTTTCTTCCTGTTGATGTTAGGCTTTGGAAAAAAGGTTTTTATTTGCCGTCTAAATGCCATTGTTGTTCTGCGATTGAAAGCATTGATCACGTCTTTCTTTATGGTGATATTGCTCAAAAAGTTTGGAGATATTATGCCATGATTGTTAAAAAGCCTTTCCCTGTTTATAATTTTACTGTTAACTCGTCGGTGAAGTCTTTCTTAACTGAGTGGATTTCCTCGGCTAAGGGTCATGTGCTTAACTTATTGTCTATTCTTATTATGTGGTTCCTGTGGAAAGCCCGTAATGAAGCTAAGCATAATGGGATTAAGATGGAGGACAAGGTGATTATCTCCAACATTAATCATAAGTTTCTCCAATTAGTTGCTGGTAAGAATTTCGAGAAAAAAATTTGGCAATTGTTTTTGTTTGTGTTATGAGCTGGGTATTCCTATTAGTAATGAGGATTTTGTTACCAGTTGTAAAGTGGTTAGATGGTTAAAACCGTTGTCTCCTTCGTTGAAACTCAATTCTGATGGTTCTGTTGATAATAACTATGCTGGTTTTGGGGGTATAATCAGGAATTTTACGGGCAAGGTTTTGGTGGCTTATACGGGCCCTTTAACTCCGTGTAAGATCATTCTTGCTGAGCTGATGGGCTTATACAAAGGTCTTTTTATTTGTATTAATAGAGGATTTGTTAATATTGAGATTGAGGTGGATGCCTTAAGTATTATTCAAATTATTAATAATGCTGAGGTGTTTCATCCTCAGTTATTTTACATCCTCAGGAAAATTCGTTTGGCCCTCTCTACTATGAACTATACTATGAAGCATTTGTTTAGAGAAGGTAATGCTTGTGCTGATTTTTTGGCTAAAATTGGGAGCATATTGGATGAAGATAGAGAATTTGATGTGAATACTTTGCCTCATATTCTAAAAGGTTTGGTGACTCTGGATAAAATTGGATTTCCTTATGTGCGTTCTTTCTGATGTTCTGTGTGGGTTTATTACCTTTGGTTTTGTTTTACTGAGTATGCTGACTTCTACTGATCCTGTCTTTGGTTTTTTCTGTTCTACTATTCCTGGTAGTGGCTGTTGTGTTTTTCTAGTCTCGGGGTTGGTCAAACCTGGGAGCTGGAAGCTTGTCATTTTATTTAGGGACATGGATTTAACTTCCTTTAGTATCTGGAATCTGTTTTGGAGGCTCCAAGTTTTTGGGTGTTTACAGATTTGGTTTTTCTTATTTATTGGATGGTGGATTGTTTCTTATGAGCTGAAGAGAAACTGTGGGGGTTTACGGTATAACGAGAGATGGTTTACTGTTTTCAAATTTCTCTTCTATTGCTATAATTTGGTTGATTGGAGAAAGGTTAACCATCAGCACATCTTCTGTTTTTTGCTCTGGAGAAATATGGACATCAGGTGTTTTCATTCTTATAAGAGAGCCGTTAATGTCATATTTTGTTTCAGTTTCAATTACTATGATTTTGATTCTGTTTTTTGGAGATTGTCTTGCAGGGACACTTTATTCCTTATGTGCTTACTTGGCTGCAAGGTTATTTTGGTAGGTTTCTGTTTTTTCCTGCTCTTTTTTTGTTTTCATTTTTGCAGGAAGAGGATGCTGAACGAGGACTTTAAGCTCTTCCTTTTTTGGGTGTTGTATGCTCACAGCCCGATTACTTTTTTATGTACTTCTTGTAATCTTAGGAAAAGGAACCACTGGCTCATAGGCTTTGTTTTTCTCTTTTTGCTTGTAGCTCTTTCGAGCGGTAGAGAGCTGGAGGTTCCTTCTAAGGACTCTGTAACCGGTTTTTTGATATTAACACGTAGGCCCCTTTGAGGGTTTTAACCAAAAAAAAATATATAGTTCTTTCTGAAAATTATATTGAACTATAATTCTTTTCGAATTTTATTATTCCTCATATTGATATTTTCAAAATGCATATCATTCTATATTATATTCAATATTATAAAATAGATAAAAAATTTCTAGTGTTTTCTTGTGGTGATTATATATATTCTTCTTTAATTTCTTTTAGTAGTGTATTTCTTTGGCTAATTTATATAACTCTTACGCTCCATCATAAATTTCTCCTTCAATTTAATTTGATCAGCTACATTGCATGCATATAACCCCAAACTCGGCCTAACTCTCCCAATTCTTATAAATAATTATAACTATATGAGAACAAATCATTCCAAACTTCACACAATGAAAATTTTAAAGATATCATTGAAATTTACAAAAAAAAAAAAAGCCACTCCGAATCACACAAACCAATCATGAATTCGAATTATGCTGGCTTGGAAGCAATAATAGTGAGGTACTTGCCCACAAATTAAGCTTATAAGCATTAATTAGCTTAACCTACCGAACCTTTTTAAGCTCACATAAAAACTTCAAGTTGAAGTTGACTCAACATGTATTCTAATCAAATCACTTAGAAGTTAGAAGGGCCATCTAATAATTTAAAACCCAATGGGAGAGAATAAAATCTTTCTATACATTCTCATCAAAATAAAGAAATATAGTTCCGTCTTTCAAAAAATGATTTAGGGGTTATTTTATTTGCTGAAAAAGAAATTTTTGATGTTTTCATTTTTCTCTCTATAGTTCATTTTGTATGTATTCTAAACTCGTTTCTTTTTTGACAAAATTCTAAAATACATCGAAAGCTAACTCCATTATTTCCACTAGATCCCACAGCACGCTTGCCCGACCTCCGTCGTTGCCTGTAGTCACCAGCACTATTTATTGGCTGCCCCTGACAACCAACCGTTGGTCCGTTGATGACTTTACACTACATTTATTGTACTTAGCATAAAAAATAATCATCTACATTTATTTTATACTCATCCAAATAATTTTAAACATTTTAAATATATTATTGTTGCGTGCGAGAATATCCGCGGCGGTAGAGTTTGTAAATTCGCGTCCTAACGTTGCACGAGTATTTCGCACACAAACAGAAAAGGGGAGTGAACACCAAGAGTTTTTACGTGGAAAACCCAAAAAGGGAAAAAACCACGGGGCCTCGCCCAGTTGCAAAATTCCACTAGTGTTTTCGTAGATTACAAATGGCGGATTTCGTCCCACAAGTCGGGATAATCCAAATACAACTTGTTTCTTCCACGAAATTCACAAAATCCTGCGAATTCCCTGCGTTTCTTGAAAATCCGGCAGAGTTCCGGCGTCAGGAAAAGCTCCGGCGGCGGTGGTCGAGGAGGTGAGGAATCTCCTATTCCCCTTTCTCCTTCTCCTTCTCTTCTTCTTCTCTCTCTTCCTCTCTCTCTTCACTTGAGCCCCTTGGTGTAGAATGAGGGCTCTATTTATAGTTTTTCTGGAGTGGCACAGCCCGTAAATAGGCGTGAGATCAAGGGCGAATTGGGAGTGATCCGAATGGACGGCCGATATCGAATCCTTCGATCATGCACCGTTCGTTGGACATTTGAAGGCCTTAATGATTTTGGAATTTGATGATCTTGGGCTCGTTGGATTCGTCTCGTCGAGCCGTTCGATTCGAGTATAAGCTCGTCAAAATCGGAGACCGTTTGGTAACTCAAATTGCGGTTTGAACCTCCCAACAGCGCTTCGAACCTTTGATTCGGACTCATTTGGGCTCGGATTGGGTTGATCTTGGTGTCGTTGGGTTTGTATTTCTGAGACGCTCAGTTTGACTGTAAGCTCGCTGAAATCGGAGTTCATATGCTCCCGAAATTAATTTTTGAAGTTTTCAACTAGCTTTTGCCTCGAGATTCGTGCCCGATCAAGATAATTTTGCATGATGTATCAGTTGCCCCCCTATTTTCGGACGTCGAAGCTCCAGAAGTCCGAAAATACTAGTTCCGAAATTTTACATTGGCCGAATCGCAAAAAATTGCGTTCCGAAAACTAAGTTCTTGCTCAAACTTGATTGTAGAGGCCCCGTTGAGTTCCGAAAGTTGCAAAATTGAGTCTGGAACGTCAAAAAAACGGGTCCAGGGACCCCAAAAATGTCGAATTTGGACTTGTCGGGCGAGAAAACGGACTCGGAATGGTCTGGGCTGCCGAACCGGCCGGACCGGCCGGCCGGCTGCCGCCGGCGGCGCGAAACAGTGGCCGCGCCTGGGGCCTGCCGCGCGGAACACCGGCTGCCTGGGCTTGCCGCGCGGAACACCGGCGCCAGGGGCCTGCCGCGCGGAACACCGGTCATGCGGCCGCACCGGGCTGCACCGCGCCTGCGATTGGTCTCCCGCGCCCGAACCGGGCTGCACCCCCGCGCGCGATTGGGCTTGCCGCGCCTGGTCTGCCGCGCTGGCTGCCGTGGCCGGCCGCAATTCGCGCTTCTGGCCGCGGATTGGTGAGCTGGCCGCGCCGTTTTGCGCGGCCGGTTGGCTGCACCGCCATTGTGGGCCTCACATGCACGAAAAAAATAGTTATTTTTTGTCATTTTTGGGTCCAAAAAATTCCCAAAAAATTTCAAAAAATCCGAAAAAAAATTCAGGAAAATTTTCTAAAAATAGAAAAATTTTGAAAATGATTGTAACTTCCATTCATTCTCTCAAAAACCTATAAATAGGCCTCCTAAGCCCTTAGGAAACTTGCAACTCCTCTTTCTTTGTCCCTCCGGTTTACTGGCGATAGAAACCTACGGGATTTCTTCCTCCCCCTCCGGTTTACTGGCGATAGAAACCTACGGGATTTCTTCCTCTCCCTCCGGCTTACTGGCGGTAGAAACCTACGGGATTTGAATGCCATTTGGGCGGAAGTTTGCTGGCGAGTAGGTCCGCCGCCGACGAGCAGAAGTCCGACGACGAGTAGGAGTCCGCTGACGAGGAGAAGTCTGACGATGCGTAGGAGTCTTCCTACGAGCAGGAGTCTGACGACATGGAGGAGTCCGACGACGGGTAGAAGTTCAACTTCGGGTAGAAGACCGACGAAGATTCGTCGACGAGCAGAAGTCCGACGACGAGTAGAAGTCCAACGTCGGGTGGAAGACCGACGAAGATTCGTCGACGAGCAGAAGTCCGACGACGAGTAGAAGTCTGCTGGCGAGCAGAAGTCTGACGATGCGTAGGAGTCTTCCTACGAGCAGGAGTCTGACGACAAGGAGGAGTCCGACGTCGGGTAGAAGTTCAACTTCGGGTAGAAGACCGACGAAGATTCGTCGACGAGCAGAAGTCCGACGACGAGTAGAAGTCCAACGTCGGGTGGAAGACCGACGAGAATTCGTCGACAAGCAGAAGTCTGACGACGAGCAGAAGTTCGCTGAAGAGCAGAAGTCCGACGTCGGGGTAGAAGTTCAACGTCGGGTAGAAGACCGACGAAGATTCGTCGACGAGCAGAAGTCCGACGACGAGTAGAAGTCCGCTGACGAGCAGAAATTCGATGACAAGGAGAAGTCTGACGTCAGGTAGAAGTTCAACTTCGGGTAGAAGACCGACGAAGATTCGTCGACGAGCAGAAGTCCGACGACGAGTAGAAGTCTGCTGGCGAGCAGAAGTCTGACGATGCGTAGGAGTCTTCCTACGAGCAGGAGTCTGACGACAAGGAGGAGTCCAACGTCGAGTAGAAGTCTGCTGGCGAGCAGAAGTCTGACGTCGGGTAGGAGTCCGCTGATGAGCAGAAGTCCGACGTCGGGTAGGAGTCCGCTGACGAGCAGAAGTCCGACGACGAGTAGGAGTCCGCTGACGAGCAGAAGTCCGACGACGAGTAGGAGTCTGCTAGCGAGCAGAAGTCCGACGATGCGTAGGAGTCTTCCTACGAGCAGAAGTCTGACGACAGGGAGGAGTCCGACGTCGGGTAGAAGTTCAACTTCGGGTAGAAGACCGACGAAGATTCGTCGACGAGCAGAAGTCCGACGACGAGTAGAAGTCTGCTGGCGAGCAGAAGTCCGACGATGCGTAGGAGTCTTCCTACGAGCAGGAGTCTGGCGACAAGGAGGAGTCCGACGACGAGTAGAAGTCTGCTGACGAGCAGAAGTCCGACGTCGGGTAGGAGTCCGCTGACGAGCAGAAGTCCGACGACGAGTAGGAGTCCGCTGACGAGCAGAAGTCCGACGACGGGTAGGAGTCTGCTGGCGAGCAGAAGTCCGACGATGCGTAGGAGTCTTCCTACGAGCAGAAGTCTGACGACAGGGAGGAGTCCGACGTCGGGTAGAAGACTGACGAGAATTCGTCGACAAGCAGAAGTTCGACGATGAGTAGGAGTCCGCTGATGAGCAGAAGTCCGATGACAGGGAGAAGTCCGACGTCGGGTAGAAGTTTAACGTCGGGAAGAAGACCGACGAAAGTTCGTCGACGACGAGCAGAAGTCCTGCGACGAGGAGGAGTCCGCTAACGAGCAGAAGTCCGACGTCGGGTAGAAGTTCACTGACGAGCAGAAGTCCGACATTGGGTAGAAGTTTAACGTCGGGTGGAAGACCGACGGGAATTCGTTGACGAGCAGAAGTTCAAAGAAAGTCTTGCAATGCAAAAATTCAGCAACAAGAGGAAATTCAACATCGGGTAAAAATTTAACTTTATGAAGAAGTTAAATGGAAGTCCCTTGACGTCATTCTGGCGACGTTAACCAAGGATGTAAGAACAATCCAATGTTGTATGTTAGAGCATTTGCTCGACGATGTTAACCGATATTGGATCCACCAATGATGTAAGACCTATATGAGTTTGCATGTCAGAGCCTTTGCTTGACAACGTTAACCTGTATGGAAGAGGTCGGGAGAATCCGCCAAGGATGTAAGACCTTTCCGAGGTTGTATGTCGGAGCCTTTGCTCGACGACATTAACCTGTGTGTGGAAGAGGTCGGGAGAATCCACCAAGGATGTGAGACCTATCCGAGGTTGTATGTCTGAGCCTTGCTCGACGACGTTAACCTGTGCGGAAGAGGTCGAGAAAATCCACCAAGGATGTGATACCTTTCCGAGGTTGTATGTCGGAGCCTTTGCTCGACGACGTTAACCGATATGGAAGAAGTCGGGAGAATCCGCCAAGGATGTAAGACCTTTCCGAGGTTGTATATCGGAGCCTTTGCTCGACGACGTTAACCTGTGTGGAAGAGGTCGGGAGAATCCGCCAAGGATGTAAGACCTTTTCGAGGTTGTATATCGGAGCCTTTTCTCGACGACGTTAACCTGTGTGGAAGAGGTCGGGAGAATCCGCCAAGGATGTAAGACCTTTCCGAGGTTGTATGTCGGAGCCTTTGCTCGACGACATTAACCTGTGTGGAAGAGGTCGGGAGAATCCACCAAGGATGTGAGACCTATCTGAGGTTGTATGTCGGAGCCTTGCTCGACGACGTTAACCTGTGCAGAAGAGGTCGAGAAAATCCACCAAGGATGTGAGACCTTTCCGAGGTTGTATGTCGGAGCCTTTGCTCGACGACGTTAACCGATATGGAAGAAGTCGGGAGAATCCGCCAAGGATGTAAGACCTTTCCGAGGTTGTATATCGGAGCCTTTGCTCGACGACGTTAACCTGTGTGGAAGAGGTCGGGAGAATCCGCCAAGGATGTAAGACCTTTCCGAGGTTGTATGTCGGAGCCTTTGCTCGACGACATTAACCTTTGTGAAAGAGGTCGGGAGAATCCACCAAGGATGTGAGACCTATCCGAGGTTGTATGTCGGAGCCTTGCTCGACGACGTTAACCTGTGCGGAAGAGGTCGAGAAAATCCACCAAGGATGTGAGACCTTTCCGAGGTTGTATGTCGGAGCCTTTGCTCGACGACGTTAACCTGTGTGGAAGAGGTCGAATCGAATCCCCCTGGAATTGATTTTGCTTTGATTGGGAGGGGGCGAACGCCGCGTATATATCCCGAAATCGAAAGTGAAGAAGGTCTATCTTTAGACCGTTACTGCCTTTTTGAGGTCGAGGTTAAGACCTTGCCCGAGGAGTAGAAGTCCAACAAGGGACTGTATAAAGCTTGCAATTGATTTGAAGTATCCTTACATTTGCTCGGATATTCCTGAAATATCAACTTGATGTTGAAGGTATTGGAGGATCTATTTGACCATGGTTTGAGTCAAAGTTGCCCCCCCCAGTCCGCATATGCTTCTTATGATATTGATGCTATGTGTGAACTTTTGAGATTGGAGCAAAAGTTGCCCCCCAGTCGGGAACCACTTTCCCACAGACGGCGCCAAACTGTTGCGTGCGAGAATATCTGCGGCGGTAGAGTTTGTAAATTCGCGTCCTAACGTTGCACGAGTATTTCGCACACAAACAGAAAAGGGGAGTGAACACCAAGAGTTTTTACGTGGAAAACCCAAAAAGGGAAAAAACCACGGGGGCCTCGCCCAGTTGCAAAATTCCACTAGTGTTTTCGTAGATTACAAATGGCGGATTTCGTCCCACAAGTCGGGATAATCCAAATACAACTTGTTTCTTCCACGAAATTCACAAAATCCTGCGAATTCCCTGCGTTTCCTGAAAATCCGGCAGAGTTCCGGCGTCAGGAAAAGCTCCGGCGGCGGTGGTCGAGGAGGTGAGGAATCTCCTATTCCCCTTTCTCCTTCTCCTTCTCTTCTTCTTCTTCTCTCTTCTCTCTCCTTCACTTGAGCCCCTTGGTGTAGAATGAGGGCTCTATTTATAGTTTTTCGGGAGTGGCACAGCCCGTAAATAGGCGTGAGATCAAGGGCGAATTGGGAGTGATCCGAATGGACGGCCGATATCGAATCCTTCGATCATGCACCGTTCGTTGGACATTTGAAGGCCTTAATGATTTTGGAATTTGATGATCTTGGGCTCGTTGGATTCGTCTCGTCGAGCCGTTCGATTCAAGTATAAGCTCGTCAAAATCGGAGAGCGTTTGGTAACTCAAATTGCGGTTTGAACCTCCCAACAGCGCTTCGAACCTTTGATTCGGACTCATTTGGGCTCGGATTGGGTTGATCTTGGTGTCGTTGGGTTTGTATTTCTGAGACGCTCAGTTTGACTGTAAGCTCGCTGAAATCGGAGTTCATATGCTCCCGAAATTAATTTTTGAAGTTTTCAACTAGCTTTTGCCTCGAGATTCGTGCACGATCAAGATAATTTTGCATGATGTATCAATTATAATCTTTTTGCACATTTTTTTATTTTACTCTTCATTTATTTTGTAACAAATCAAATTGTCTCTTATTCAAAATCAGATTTCATATACAATGTTGCATCATTTTAGCAAATCAAATAGCCTCTTATTCATAATCAAACTCCCTATACAAAGTTATATCATTTTGTGTAGGAATTCAACATGGCTAATCAGTAGATTAAGGCTTCATTTGAGATGGCTTTCTTACTAATTTTTAAAGTAGTTGTTTAGTACAAAAATTAAAAATTTTGTTCAATGAAGTTGCTTTAAGAATCAGTAAGAAAGCTGTCTCATATAAAGCCTAAGGCTTCGTTTGGGATAGCTTTTTTATTGCTTTCTAAAACGGAGTTTTAATACAAATTTGTTTATTTTTGTACTAAAACTCCGTTTTAGAAAGCAATAAAAAAGCCGTCCCAAACGAAGCCTAAGTGTAAAGAAAGTTTTTTTTATTATTATTTTTATAAAATTGTTGATGTCATTATCTTCGATAGGATAGAATTCAACCCAAAAAAACTGTTGCGTATGATGAGTATAACAATCTTTCTTTTGATAAAATGCCCTTAATTTCCTTTTTTTTTGCTATGGAAATTAATTAAGATAATCAATCCCCTACCTTTTATAGTAATACTATCCCCTTCCTATGGAACAATTATTATGTCCTCCGACCGGACATAGAGGAACGTCCGGTCGGAAGCCAAATCGCGCCAAAAAACGAGAAATACCGAGCAATACCAAACAATACGAGGAATACCATCACGTGAAGACCCAATACCGAGTTATACCGAGCTATACCGAGCAATACCGAGTTATACAAAAAGTTGTACGGAGTTTTTCCGGTATTGCTCGGTATAGTTCGGTATAATTCGGTATTGGTCTTCACAGAGCTGTATTCATGGGCGGATCCCCATACTAGTGAGGGGGGGCAAATGCCCACCCTCAATTTTTTTTTTTTTAAATTTTAGAGGGTATATTTTGGGTATTTTGCCCCCTCTCAAAAAAAATTTTTACCCTAATTTTATCAATCCTAATCTTTTTTGCCCATCCCCTACCAAAAAAATTTTTTTGCCCACCCTGAAAAAAGAAGCTGGATCCGCCCCTAGCTGTATTCCTCGTTATTATCAAATAATACCTAGCAATACCGGCAAATACTGAGTTTTTTGGCGGGATGTTGCCTCCGACCGGACTTTCCTCTACGTCCTTACACCGGACCTAATAAAAGTTCCTTCCTAAGCCTACAAGCTAACACTTTTAAGCTTTTTTTCCTTTAAGGCTTCCTCAGTTCCTCGCAGCCACCCAGTGCGCTATTAGTTTAAGTTAATAATTCTGCTAAGATAGTTTATATTCTTTGCACGTAATTAGCGTGAGTTCATTGGGAAAGTAAAATCTCTTTGAGCTTGTTGGGATCGATGCGAGCATCTTTATGGAATTTTCTACCGACCTACGAATAATGTTTTCTGCCGACATATGCAGGAGAGAGAAGAGAAAAGGCCACATTGTGAAACACGCACCGCCCGAGCTTCCAATGCTGTGATCAATGACGTTTCTTCGAGGAATATTCCTCTAAGCCGCCTTGTTTAAAAGTGGGTAAAGGTTTTAATTAAATTATATGCATTAATATTTTATAATAATATAATATATTATATCCATTTTATATTTATTTTTTAATTTAAATATTTAATATTATAATATCATATATGATATGACCTCAGAAAATTCATATCATCTATATGAATGTCTAGACAACTTTGAATGAGAAACTTTTGAAATTAAAATTGTGGTCATCTGAACAATCAAATCTAACATGTTTATAGTTGAATTAAGCGGTTTGATAAGAGGAATCCAACGAGCTCAAGATCACTTAATTTCGACTAAATTAAGGCACGTAAATGCTAAAAAAATGCTTAGTGGTCAAGGAAATTGATATGAAATGTACAATGGAGTATTTTGAATTTTGATTCAAATTATCAAAGTGGCCATGCCAAAAAGTCTATAAATAAAATCATGTTATCTATATTGAGGGAGAGACATGTTCTAGTAAATAGTGAGAAAATCAAGGGTAGTTGGAAGTTTTCGGATGGACGGCAAATATCGATTCCCTTGATCATTAACTGTTTGTTGAGCATTTGAGTGTCTTAATGATATCAAAATTCAGATATCTTGGGCTGTTTGGAATTTTCTCCTCGAGCGCTCGATTCGACTATAAGCGTGTCGTATTTTAAAATCATTTGGTCATCCAACTTACGCTTTGAAGTTTCTAAAAGTGTTTCGAACCCATTTGGGCTCAGATTGGAATGAATTTGGTATTGTTGGGTTCGACTTTTCGAGGCATTCAGTTCGACTACAAGTTTATTGGAAAATCCTCTAAGTAAAAAAGAGAGAGATCATATGAAAAATGGATGTAATATTATTTGATTAATTGAAATTATTATGAGTTTTATCATCGAATGAATCAATCATATGAAAATCCTCTATCAACATTTTATTTAAATAGTTTCATTTTAAATTTTATTAAAAAACAAAAAAATAACCAAATTATCCATATTTTAAAAATAAAAATAATAGAAAGTTGCATATTACGCTCAAAATATGAACAAAGTAGTGCATAAATTTTTGACAAATGAAAACCTAATCATATATGCTCGAAGGAGATCAATGACGAGTCAGGTTCGGATTCGATCCGAAATTGGACCGATTCGAATCCAATCAACTCAAACTTAGCCAATTTAATAAACGAGTCAAAAACACCAACTCGAACTCGACCCGCTAGCAACTCGAATGATCCAAATCCAACTCATTAACTCATTTTATTAAAATATGTTTATATAACATATATATATATATATATATATATATATATATATATATATATATATATATATATATGATACATCATAAAAAATTATCTTGATCGGGCACGAATCTCGATGCAAAATCAAGTTGGAAACTTCTGAAATTAAAATTGGGACCATTCGAACTCCAATTTCAACAAACTTATAGTCGAACAGAACACCTCAAAAATACGAACCCAACGACACCAAATTCAATCAAATATGAGCCCAAATGGGTCCAAACCAAGGGTCAATAGCAATGTTGGAAGGTTTGAACCATAATTTGGATTACCAAACAGTTTTCAAACATGACGTACTTATTGTTGAATCTTGCGGCTCGATGAGACAAATCTAACGAACCCAAGATCACTGAATTCTGACATTACTAAGACATTAAAATGTCTATCAAACGATCTGCGATCAAGGGATTCAACATCGGCTGTCCATCTAAACCACTCCTCATTTTTCCTTGATATCCCACCTATTTATAGGTCATGCCACTCCAAAAATCTATAAATAGAGCCCCATTTTCTCTTGAAAAACGAACCTTAAGCCTAAGGAGAAAAGAGAGAGATCGGAGATCGCTCTTGCCTCCTTGCCTCCTCGACTACTGTCGGAGCTCCGCCGGACCACCACTTAAGGCCCTGAGCTCCGCCGAACCACCACTTGAGACCCTGAGCTCTACCAGATCATCACCTGAGGCACTGAGCTTCGTCGGACCACCACTTGAGGCCCTGAGCTCCGTCGTACCGCCACCTCAGGCCCTGAGCTCCGCCAGACCTCCACCTGAGGCCCTGAGCTCTGTCATACCACCACCTGAGGCCCTGAGCTCCACCGAACCATCACTTGAAGCCCTGAGCTCCACCAGACCACCACATGAGGCCCTCACTTTTGTTAAACCACCATATAAGCCCTCACTTTTGTCAGACTACTACTTGACACATTGACTTCTGCCAGACGACCACCTGAGGCCCGGAGTTTTGCCAGACCACCACCTGAAGCCTAGAGTTCCGCCAGACCACCAAGTAACCCTGGAGTTTTGCTGGATTACTAATTAATGCATGAATTTCCAAGTCACGTCAGACTTCTGCCAGATTACCAAGTGACGCAGGACTATCATCCTTTTTTATAACTAGATTTCAACCTTACAGTTGACATTTGTAATCTGATCGCCCTCAAGGACGAGTCAGTCTGCTGTAATATTCTCGAATTCTAGTGTAATCATTTTCAACTGTGTCAGATCCTATGATTTTCTCCTTTTTCAGGATTTTCCACATAAAAAATCTTGTGTTCTATGTGTATGAGCTGGATATCCATGCAACGCTAAGACGTATGACTCTAACTCTATCGTCATGTATATTATAGCCCGCAACAATCTCATTAACTATAAAGTTTAGAATATTGATAAAAAAAATTAAAAAGATTATACTCATAAGCATAAAAAAAAACTCATTTTTGGGTTCAAATTAAAAATTGAACCAAATAAGATTAATTGGAAGGAGGAGAACCCTATGAAGCTAAACAATTCTGAAGTTTCAATTTAATTAGGCATGCCCAACCCATTTAAGGATCCTTCTAAATTCTAATTAGTAAATATTTACAATTTGGATCCTTTTGTTTAGATATGGACGGACCTACAATGGGCGCACTGGAGGCCCGTGCCTCCACTGGACCGGCCCACTATAAACAAATTAATGTTTTATAGATTAACACTTTGAATTTCCTTCCCGAATTCCTAATTTCTCAATCTAGCTCCCGCTTGATTCAGTTGGTATGTTAGCTGCCACCAAGGAAAAGTTATTAGGTCCGGATAAAAAATCGGTAATTCGGACAAATACTGAGCAATACCGAGTGTTCGGTACCGAGCACCCAAGTGACGTGTTCGGTGTCTGGACACAATAATTACTCGACACCAAGAGGCCAACCCTCGTTGGATCTGTTCGACACATGTCCTCGCCGTCGACTCTATATGTATAAAACTTGCAATTAATCGAATTTGCAAGGTAGCAGAGTAAGATTCGTTTAATATAGATGATATTTTAAAAATTTTTTTAAAAAAAACTCAAGAATATTGCAGGCTAGTCGTAGCCAATCAGTCCTTATTACTAGCAGGGCTTTATTAAGCATTAGTTAGCAATATTTTGCACCAAAGAGACAACAACTTTTGAATTGTCACCATCATTGAGTTGTCAAAGAGTAGCAATTGCAAACCACAAATGTTATTCAGAAATCACTATTTTCAATATTTTATAGGTTTTATTTGAAACAATTTTTTGTCACTATTTTATCTTTCCATTTTTAAAATTTTTTTACTAAAAAAACTATTTTAAAAACCAGTAAGAAAGCCGTCCCAAACTAAGCCTTAATGTCTCTTTTCATTGTTATAAAAAAATTATATTTCTTAAAAATATAATTCCATGAAAGTTGCTCACAAGATAAAATCATAATAGTTTGCTACAACAAAATTAAAGAAAATATATTTTATGAATTATGGCATAAAATATATGGATGAGCAAGCTAATATAACAAACACTATAAAAAATGAGTATTTTCACATGACATGATATTAGTGATTTTAAATTTGCCGCTATAGAGATCATTCGATGGTAGTTTAAACCACCACTATTAGCTTTGGGTTAAACCGCTGCTTAATGTACAACACTTCCTCCATTTATTCTCAGTAGTTGTCAAACCGCTACAAAATACCTTTGCAGCGAAGGGATGGTCTTACAACGATTTTGCAACTGCTGCAAGCAAATTTATAATATTAAAGCTGTCACAAAAACTTATTTTTGGTGTTGTGATTACTCTTTTTTTTTTTTACAGTGAAAGATGTTGCATCTAGAATTTACAATTAAAAAAAATTAAGTCATTAATATTAATAAAAAAATATTGATTAGAAGAATAAGCATTTAAAGAATGATAATATTTAAATTATCACATATTATTATAAAATAATTTATAATTATCTTACATTGATGTCACACTTTCCTATATTTCTTAAAATGCTAGATTTTAGTTAGTAGCGTATTATGAATTTTGATTTTAGATTTCATATATCTTAAAATGTTAAATATTATGTTGATTTAGCTTTTATATATATATATATATATATATATATATATATATATATATATATATATATATATATATAGAAACATTCTCACCTTCCAAATTCTCCTCTTATTATAAGGTTAAGTTATTCTCCAAATATCTATCCAAGCTCCATTGCTCACCAATTGTCTATCAAACCAAGAGCTCTTTGAAATTCAAGATTGAATTGCTTGGAGATGAGATATTGATATTTCAAACTTGAGCTCTTTAATTTAGTTGAGATCAAACCAACTAGTCGACCATAGTTTAGTTTAATAAGAAGAAGTAGACAATTGGTGAAAGATTGACTTTGAGACCTTATTAATAAGATTGAACATGAAAATAAAAGAGATAAAGAAAGTGAAAAACTCAAGAGATGTGCTATGTCATTTCTTCGGACGAGTTCTTTCATCGGGCCCATTGGATAGGAGTTATCTTTTTGTAACTGACCAATTGCTTGTTGAATACATGTGAAGATATATACGAGTATAAAATTACAAAAATAAAAAACTAAGCAAAAAAATAAAAAAATCTTAGTCATTGATTGAGGTGTGAAGAGATGTGAGATTAAGATCTATTAGTATTTTGGTCCAATTTTCATATCAGTGTACTTTCTTTAGGTATATTTTTATATTGCCTTGTGTAGCCTTTGGTTTGAATTTCCTTTTGATTCTCTATATATAGGTGTAAGAGGCTATCATAAAGGAAGGCCAAGAAATAAGATTAGTTTTTTTTTTAAATTTATTTTCATCTCATGAGATACCCTCTCTCTCTCCCTCTCATCCAAGAAAGCACGAGAAGCTCGCCTCCTCATATCCCAACAAATTGGTATTAGAGACTGGTGGAGGCAATCATGGGGAAGGAGGAGGATGGTGTTCTTGTAATCAAGAAAGGGAGAGGGGAGGTCATGGTTGTCAGGCGGATAGTGGGCTTCCTCACGCATACCAGAGCACACAGTTTGTTAATGGCTCAAAGGAGGGGGGCAAGGCCAGCAGTGCGTGGGTGTATACACATAGTGTAGAACAGAGTCGGACCGCGTTAGCTCGGGGCATGAGGGATCTATAAGTGTGAGATCAAATCGGGCCTGAGGCTGGGTGAGATATTTTGAGGACTACGGGTTAGAAGGTGTGTGGGCACACCTTCTAACATTAATACATTTAGCGGCACGCACTTTGGTCTGCTGGTTGGGAGCTTTGGTTCTCAGTCAAAAGGTTTTGGATTCAAGTCTCGTGTATGCATTGTGTGTGTGAGTTTGTCTTAATTGACCTAAATATTCCAAAAAAAAAAAAAAAACATTTAGCTGCTAGAATTCTCTATCGGCTAGAATTAATACATTTAGCGGCACGCAACTCACTTTGGTCTGCTGGTTGGGAGCTTTGGTTCTCAATCAAAAGGTTTTGGATTCAGGTCTCGTGTATGCATTGTGTGTGTGAGTTTGTCTTAATTGACCTAAATATTCCAAAAAAAAAAAAAAAAAAAAAACATTTAGCTACTATAAAATCGCAAAGTTAATAAGGCCTGCAAAAGATGTTCGTTGAGGCCAATTAAATCTTCGTGGAGATCATGTGGAGGAATAGCAAGTGTTTTTTCTGCTTCTTCTTAGTTTTATAAAATTGAGGCCCATTTCTATTTTGTTCCTTGAGGTCCATTATCTAACAATTTTTTGCTTATGTTCTTCACTCCTAATCATAAGTATAATTGAATTCACCATGAATAATTTAATCATATTTTATTGGATAAAAACTACATGCATCTTGGTTCTCTATAGCTAAAGTTCTTTGAGCTATTGAACTCTTAGTTGTAAGAAAAAAGAATTATGCATAATTTAAATGTAAACTTATAAATCTTAAGAGTGAACATAACATATCAAAAAATAACAACAAAAAAGTTCAATTACACAAAAAAAAAAAAAAAAAAAAAAAAATCCTCATGATTTACACGATTATGTTCAGAAATTTATATATATGAGTTCATTACATATATACATATAAATAAAGTATAATACATTAGTAGCTGGTTAAAAATAAGCCAATTAAAATGTGTGATTTATGTGGTATCTCAATTAAATTTGTATGAAAATTAAATCTCTCTGTTGCTATATTACTAACAAGCTGCGAAAGGTTGATAATGTGATTTATATCCAAGGTATGGTAACATGGTAGAATGCTAAATAAGTAATTAATATATATCCTTTGAAGGGTGATTTGATTTGCTGAGAAAAGAACGTATAGTAAAATGAATGTATCGTAAAAAGAATATAATATTTTTAAGATATTTGAAGTAATTTGAAAGAATGTAAAAGAAATTTAATGTCAAATGATTGTAGTGATCGGCATGCGGATGCGGCATCTTGCCTGAGGCAGGCAGTGGTGGGGAATGATCGGTTATGATTGTGGCTGTGGCGGGTGGAAGACTAGCTAATGATGACGGTGGCCAATAAGAGGTCGTTGGCAATGGTGGATGGTGGGTGACAGTGGTTAGTTGCAGGCGGCGACAATGAAGCTACCTTGTGGTGAAAAAATGAATTCAACAAAATTAGACAAATTTATAATACATCAAAAATAAACTAAGGACTTGAAAAAGAAAAACACACTGAAAATTTACATTGCATTTCTTTTCTTTTTTTAAACAAATCAAACACCCTTCTCCTTTATTTGGAATACTTTACCTTTTTTTTTTTGCAACCAAAAAGCCACAAAGTGAAAGGACATTATTTCTAAAAATATAATTTTATTTTATTAATTAACTAAAGCTCGTACTACGCCATTCAATGATATAAAATTTCAAAAATTTTGAAAGTTATGTGAGAAATTAGCAAACTTCCATTGTGAAATACGTGCAAAATATATGTTATTTAAAGTGTATCTTAAATGCTGCACTTAACATATTTATTTGTCTATGATGTTGAATATGTAATAATTAAATTTTGAATAATTGTTCTTATTTAAGAATTTATACAATTGAACCATCTTATCATATTTATTTCCTTATATAAATTTTAATTATATTTATTAAAGTTTAATTAATCTAATAAATCATATCAATTAATAATTTATGAAGCTAATTAACTAATATTGAATTGGATATTCATATTTATAATCAATAATTGGTGAGTTTAATATCCAAATTAATAATTATTTGATTGTGGATTTATAAATAAATTTTTAAATTGTATTTAATTAAATTAAATGTTTAAAACATAAATAGTATATATTTATTTAAATTAATGTGTTTAATTAATAATAGTTATTAAAATAAATTAAAAATCTTGATTAAAATATATCATTTAATTAATGTCATGTAATAAATAGCTTTAAAATCTGAAACCCTCGTCTATCTTGCAAATCCCCGCCCCATAATTGTCTAAACCTTCGACGCGCACAGGAGCGAGGAAGTCGCGACGGGAGCTCGCCGGAGAAGGCATCGACGGGAACAACTGCGTGCGAAGAAGAAGAGTTCGTGAAGGTTGACTGTTAAAGTTATAGCCACCCAGCGGGATTTACTAAATCCGGGTTTGGGATTCAAGGCAAAACGGAGGAGAAACGGGATTCAAGACTCTATTAAATCCGATTACCAAACAGCCCATTAGTTTTCAGAGAGAGTAGATTTTCCGATGAGTCAAGCTGCCGAAAAACCAGTCATGGGGAAACCTGATGCTCCTCCATCCAGATGCCCTCACTGCGCTGGACCTCTCTCCAAGGACTTGGTAGGCATAGCATCTCTATCACTCTATGTTCATTCGCTCGTCTCTCAAGGCTTTTGCTGTGATAGTTTACTCATGTTTCTTTGAATTTTTAAAGGAAGCGAGTAGTTGGACCGTCGGACCACTAGTCCGAGATAGCTTCTCCATGGTCAGATTCTTATTCATTTCACCCTGTAGCTTTGCCTAGTTTTACATTTTCATTCACCAAGGAAATCCTTCGTTGTTGATCTCCAATTGATCCCTCACGTTTATAACCTAAAATAATTTTTCTGGTGCTATCGGAATTTTATTCAGAAATTATTGGCTTTTTTCTCCTTTATTGAATATATTATGTTCTTTTGATGACGGGCAGATTGGCAGTGCCGTGGGAGGTACCGCAAGTGCTTTTTATGGATTTAACCATGGTAAGTTTGTAGATTTCTCAAATTCCTTGTTATGTCGACTTTGTCTGGAATTTATTTAATTTCTTATTATTTTTTTCAATAAGTCTGAAGTGTAATTGATCTCATTAATTAAAGATCAGAACATGTTGCTTATTGGATTTCAACTTCATCCATTATGAAAAATCATAATTTCCTCATCAAAACCTAATGTTGCTTATTTGATTTCCATATTTTATTTCATGTAAATTCTTGCTTGCTTATATTTGTCGATGATATTTTCACCATTTTTTTATATGAAAGATTTTTTAGTGAACTGTGTTGTTGAAAAAACTCTTTACATTTGGACTTTTTGTGCTTTGGAATAGCAAATATTCTGCAATGCTTTAAAGATAGGGGCTTGAAACTTAATTAGTTTGAAGCTCACACCTTTGGCTTTGATGGTCACCCTTCTTACTTCAGTTTGAAGCGTCAAAAACTCAATATTTTTTGTGCATAAGTATAATGATCGTAATACGTATCTAGAATGTTTCACCCAATGCTGAATAAAAATACCACTTTCTAATGATAAAGTTTTTTTCTAAATGTTGGAAGATTCGAGTAAGGAAAAGAGGAGTCCAAATAGTAGGATAGAAGATTTTAAGTGCAATGACAGGTAGAAGTTGAAAATATTTCTCCTTAAAGAAGCAGCAAGAGGTGAAATCAGGGAAGATAAAGAATAATAATAAGTAGCAGGGTAGAGATTCTAAGCAGGACGACAACCAAAATTCGAAATTTTGACTCTGATATCTGTTATTATATAGTCATATACAATGATGGGAAAACCGTGATATGAAGGTAGGGAGGAGCGTCATAATTAGAAATCAACATAATAAAGGCTTGATTGGTTGGAGCAACTATCAAAAAGATGGAAAGTTTGTTCTGATTTGATCAAATTGTATAACCATCAAGATTAAGCTGCTTGCAAATGAATAAAAGATGATTTGAAGATTAAAATAATAAAGATCATTATAAACTGCCACAAAATTTCAATGAAGATTGCTCCTTCAAGTAAATTGTTCAGGTACAACAGTCCTACAATAGGGATATTAAAAACAAAGTAGATGATAATCAATATATTTACATTAAGAAAATTAAAGAGTAGCAAGACAAGAAAAAAATGGAGTAGAGAGGAGACCCATTGTAATATATATAAATGTCACAATTATAGAAATACATTTAATTTAGGTTTTTTTTCTATGCTCAAATGATAGAAAGAACAAGAAAATGTAATAAAGAATTTTAACTTAAAAACATGTTTCTGTACAACTCACAATATGATGAATGTCGTACCAATCCAATTACTTAGTGTCAACATTCTTTTTTACACAAAATCCAACAACAAATAATTCATGAATAAACTTTCAAGAATGACTCGATGTAAAATTTAATGAATGTTGGAGGCTAAAGTGAGATATGTAACAAAATCAAATGATAAAGAAAGTTGGAGGATGCGTATCCAGTGATTTGTGTTTTGTTCACACCTTCACCTAGTGAGAAAGTTCACATCTCTGATCATTGTCTCTTAAAAAGCTCCATATCAACATCATATATAAATAAACAATAAAAAATAATGTGAATGGTAAATAATTGATTAAACAATAGCTATCCAATTCAAATTGCATATAATCACTTTTCAATTCAAATTTGTCTGACCTTCTTTAGTCGACTACAAACTTGCTTACTATTACTAGAAATATCTGCAAGAAATTACTAAAACATTACACATATACATGTAAAAATAAGAACTTAAAAAAATATTTAACATATGTCACATCCATTTTCAATACATTATAACAAATAATGCATAATTAAAGCTTAATTAATAAGATGTCAAAATGTCATAACCGTAGACAACAAATAATCCTATTAGGCAAAAATGTACATTTTCAAAAAATTATCAAATTATCAGGGAATATGTAAAACGATGTTTTAAGGCTTTTATTATATTACACCACTATTTTTAGAGGTCAAAATAAATTTCTAGATAGAAAAAAATCGCTGTATTTTCAAAACCACGAAGTAAAAAATATCAAATAAATATCTAAAATGTTCATAATCTCGATCTCTGCAACGTACAAAAATTTACGCAGTGAAAGTTTTGCCAATACAAAGTTATTCATGTTTTTTGGTAACTGAAACACAAATTTGATCAGAAAAATATCAAACAACACAAAATCTTTGAATTCAGAAATAGGGTAAAGGCTCCTTACAACGAGACAAACAAATCTCCCAATTGCGTCGATGGACGAAAATCGCTCCGTGGTCTCCAAATCTCAATTCTCTTTTTCTCTCTCTTCTATTTCTCTCATATTTTCTCTAAAGTCTCTCTGTTATGCCGAATGCTTTGGGATTAATGGATTTTAATTAAAAACATAAGTGCTTTCGGATATTTTTATATAATATAATATACTTATATAATAATTCTATTTAGTTTAATTTTTTTTTCAATAATAAATTTATGTAAATCATTTTGAGCTTTAAAAATTACAGAAAAATATTCATAAAATAAATTATAATATTTTAAAAATATTGGTGAAATCTATTTGCAAAACGAACAAGTCCCAAAATCCTCACTTGTACCGATAGGTGCAAATCCTTTAAGGATTTTCACTGGTGCCAAAAAATTACAAAAAAAATCGTGTAAGTAAATTATTACAATCAAAATATTATGGCGAAGACTAATTGTGATTTGGAGTTATAATAACTCCAAAAAAAATTGACAAAGTCAAAATACAGGTTACTACAACACATTCGACAATTGAACACAAAGAAAGTTATTGAAGTTTGAGTATTATGTTTAATGTTGAAACAAAAATTCATAAATACAAAGAAAATACTTGTAAGCAATATGAATATGGATTCATTTGAGGCAGATGCAATTGTTTGTAAAATTAATTGTATAACTATCAAGAGCAAACAATTTCTATTAAATTTGTTGTCGGTTTTTTTTTTTTTTTTTTGAAAAAATTAGACATATTTCTTGTAGCTATTACACATTAATATATTTGGTTATAAAAAAAGTACTTCTCACTATTAAGTTCCTAAAAAAAATAACTAGAAAGGGACAGTCAAATAGGATTATATTTATTGTTCGGAAAGCAAAGCAATGAGAAAACTGTCTTGAATAAATCCTATATCAACTTTGCTTTTATGATTCTGGATAAAAACCGAAGCAAAAAAAAAAAGAGTGGATGACAGCATAGAAAACTAATGCTAAAGAACTCTTAACAATTCTAAAAAGACAATCCTATCAACTGCAAAATTAGTATGAAAATAATACCCTATTTTCAAACTGATAAATTGTTTCGTTCTTGGAATATCTTAAAATATCTTAAAAAATCATCTCTCAAATTGGTACAAGCATCTTAGTTCAAAAATATTATCCAACCTTAGAAACATTTGGAACTCTTTTTTTTATAGTTAAGATTAGTAAATGTGCTATTATTATCAATTATTGATTGGAAAGGAGGCCCAAATAGCTTCAAATAATCAAAGATAATGCTAATGATGATCACGAAGGTGATGATAAGTGACTCATATTTGAGTTAGCCATGAAATTAAATTTCCTTTGTGTTATATAGAACTAATTAGGGAATAGAGGAAGAGGAAAAATTGATAGAAAATGGCATTTAACGCTTGTAGAACTTTCCCCATTCAATCTATAACAAAAACTATGATCCCTACTAATAATTGAAATAAAAAATACATCTGGGAGATGAGATAAGTTGCTTACTAATTTATGTTGTCCACACCAAAAAAGAGTTTAAAAAACCCCCATTGACGCAATCGAACATAACTGGGAGTATAAATTCGCTTTTAAACAAATTAAAGTGAATAAGTACAATGGAGGAAATTTATAGTTGAAATTACATGTAGAGTAGAAAAGGGAGAATAAGGAATAATGTATAGAAATACAAGCCATACTTGCCTTATATTGCCTCCATACCAAGAAAGCATGCTCCCCTTTCAGTTGAAAAAGGAGAATAAAGAATAGAGAACAAATTTAGGGGGAAGACATTCAAATCATTCTTTCCTTATGTTGTTCAATGTCATGAAAGCCCGCTCCCCTCTCAATCACTAGTCCTCGTAGATTTTCTATTGTGCACAATGAACATAAACAAGACTTGTCCCCTACTGTTGCGTTCGGCAATCCATTACACCTCATCTTCTTTGGTGTAAGATCATGTTGAAGTGCAAGTTGAGCGTTTTTGCCACTCCTGGCCTGCTGAGCTTGTCTTTGCCGATGCCTACGTCCTCACCATGCCAGTTCTTCATCTCTTCCTTGCTTGCTCATGCTCTCCTTCATCCTATCGTATCTCACTTACAACCTTGCTCTTTCCTTTCTCTTGCTTCCTCTTTGGATCTCACTCAGTCCTTGCACCCTTTCCATTGTTAGGTGTTTGCATTATTATTATTATTATTATTTCTGGAGGCCACTATAGGAGCATCAATGCAACGTGAGACATGGCAAATTTGAGATCTTAAAATTTTCATATTCCACATCTCCAACTTTATAGTTAAGCCAAAGATTTGTAAATCAACCCTATTTATTTGATCTAAGTAAAAGGCTGCCGTAAAATATTTTAGATTATTTGATTTCTTAGGCGGTCATTTAATTGCCAAGTGTGACTTAAGCATCTGGGAGTCCTGACCAATTAAAGCTACTTGACTGCATGGACAGCTTTGAGTTTCTTCAAGTCCTCACAGGTGGGATGGTTCACTGCATCTTGACATTACCTGTATTTTGGGATGTTGTTTCCATTATCTTAAAATTTCATGAATTTAAGAGCACATATGCGTTTTATTTAATATTTAAAGTTTTAATGAAGATCTATTGCTTCAAGCTTTCAAATTTAATGTCTCAAAGTATCTCTGGCTGATCGACTTGAATATATTTATTGGCTTTTTGAGGATTCTATATATATTTTTTGTTTCAATCATACTACGGTGAATAATATGCTATCCACATGCTAATGGCACTACTTTCAACGCAGTTATGCCTGTGGTCAGCAGATGGGTGAAGGGTCCCATGTGGATACAATTTCTTGTTGGGGTGAGTATTTCAATTTCTAATGTGTCCTTCCATCTTGTTATTGTATTGTTGTATCTTATTAATTTTTACCATCAACTTCTATTCTACTTCTAGTTTTATCTTACCATAGCAGGTTGTCTAATTAGAAGCATCATAGTTTTTCTTCAAATGCCGGCCTTTCAGTTTAATCAGAAAAGTCTATGCATTGGTTTCCATTGTCTTTTGTATTGAGTTGATGCGCGGGGGTCATAAAATCTTTATATTATTTCCTAGATTATCTTGAACTCATTGTTATACTGGGCGAGTATCACTTTTAAACTTTTTGTCCTTCAAATATCCTGATATTGGCCAGTTAAGCATATAAGTGTTCTTGCGTGTTGTTTTTTTTTTAGATTCTTTTTGCGTGCTTAGTAACATACCTTTTAATTGTCTCTCTACTTTTTTTGATATAAACAATCGTGATATATGAAACAAAATTATCATATTCTCACATTAAAACACTGGTTTCTTCCTCACCTAGTCCCGTATGCTTATCAAGTAATTGAGAAAATGTACGTGCAAATTGGTGAATTTCTAAACTTGTTTTTCCATATAAAAAATATTAATTTTTGAAAAGTTAAGCATTTAAAACAAGAACCACACGTAGCCTAAATAATCATTCATGGTTAATAATGTAATTTTTATTGCTTTTCTCATTTGAATAGTCTTGCTGGTTTTGAACTGTAAATTTTCAATGTTATCACCTTCTGCAAACTTTGATGTCGAGATGGCTTTAAAATGTCGATGTTGTAACGGCGTCAAATGTCAATGTTAAGATGAGATCGGACATTATTGTGGAACCAAAGGCGCGACCCGCCAAAGAGAAATTTAAATGAAAATATTTGATGAATGAGATATTGAATGCGAGCGATTGATTTGATGTTGTAGAGAGGAAATAAAAATTTTAATTTTTATATTTTAAATAAAAAAAAAATTAAATACAAAAAATCACATTAAAAAAATTATAAAATATTTAAGTCACGCATGTCCAATTTGTATTATTTTTTTAAATAGATATTTTCGGCTTATCCTACACGTGTCGTAGGTGTGTCAGACGCGTGTCATGTCAGATATGTGTCAAATACTGCACGTCTCTTTGAGGAGAAGTGTTGGTGCATCATAGATAAAAAGTGAAAGAATTTTCTTATACACAATTTATCATGATTTTATGAATTGGTAGGTGATCACGGAAAATCAACAATTAGACTGGCTCTAGTGTAGAAAATTTGCCTCTATTTTAAGGTGGTTTAGTACCAAAATACTGTCTAGTGCAGGCATACTTAGTGGAGATCATCATGTTTATGTTGATAAGTTTGACGTTATGATTAAGAATTTCGTTATTATTATTTATTTTCAGCACACCCTTTGGAAGATAGTAATTTTTTGTTTTATCTTGTGGTTTTGCAAGTATATGTTTCCTTTAGGGAAATTCTATTTGCGTGGAACTATGCTTCTCCAGTTCTCCTGTGTTGTAATTCACGTATAATACCAAGTGAATTTTTTAAAGTGAAAGGAAAAATGTTGTACTAAATTCTGGTGTAGACATATATCCCACATTTCTACTTTCATGTAGGTGCAGTGAATTAGATAGTTTAAAGTTGTCTATATTTAAAAGTAATTTGAGAATAAAAGGTAATATGGGAATGATAAATAAACTCTATGTTATGTGTTGTATATGGTGAATTCCTGACAATAAAGGCCTAATGTGTCTTATAACTTAAATTTGTGTTTTTGTTCAGGCTCCACCTGTGATAGTATTCTCCTCTGCCTGTGCTGGACTTGCAGGTAGGTAATCGCCTTGTTTTAATTTGTTAGTACTCTTTGCAGTTTGCAACCTTTGGGCTTTGGACAATTTTTATGATTTTCTGATTCCCATAAACAAATTTTGCTTTTTTAATAGAACATTGAATAGCAAAGCATGTCATGGTTTCTCAAAGCATTCTTCTTATGATTACTACACGTTTCCTTGTCGTCTAGGATATTTTGGGATCTTTTTTTAACATTTACTAGCCTGTATTTTGACACTCATGAAATCATGTTTTATTTTGTTATGGCATCTGTACTGGCATGTATGTTTGGTTTCCCAAATCATATGGTTTCTTTTTTTTTTTTCCGGCATTCAGTAAAGTTAAACGCTTCATTTACATTAGCTTCAATTCAATTTTGACCTATGTTGCACCGATACAAAAACGGCGACACGGATACGATACGGATATGGGACACCTCAATTCTTAAAAAATATGGGATATGGTACGACACGGATACGACATTATAATTTATAAATTGTACATAAAAATTAAGAAAACAATTAAAGCATAATATTTAAAATAACAAAAAAAAAATGAAAGCAATATCATTTGTAGCCTTGTAGCTTATAATATCAAGATAAAAGTAAATATTAAATATTTAAATGTCTAGTATAACAACCAAAACATAAGCATAAATTGTCTAGCACATGAAATTTAAACTATTCAATAGAAGGAATGATAGAATTAGCTTCTTTAGTGAAATTATTATGACGCCTCTTTTTTATGTTTTTTTTTCACTTTTTCAACAGACACGTGTATTGGATATGCGTATCCTTTTGAAATTAAACAATTTTTTAATTGGATACGGTTAAGCCGTATCGGATGCGTATCCATGTCCGACACGTATTCGATACAACATGCCTTCATAAATAGGTGTATCGGTGCAACATAGATTTTGACTCTTTTTAGCTTAATGACCTGGTCGTGTTTTTTTTAGTATTCCTGGATAAACTATTTGAAATCATATGTATTCGCTAAAATTCTCTCATAATACTGAACGCTATTCACTAAAATTCTCTCATGATATTCATGGTATTCATACTGTGCTCAACTTCATTAATACTTTTGCTTCATTACAGTTCAAAGATCTATTTGAAGTCTACACTTTGAGATCTGATTCATTTATTGATGATACTCATATTTGACATGAATTTAATATTTTCAATATTTGGCAATCCAAACCTCTACATTTTCATGTGTTATCCATCACAGCCTCCTCTAGAAAGCCCGTTTCTTTATTATTCCATTTTTTTTCTCAAAGCAATGTTCTAATCATTATCTTGACCATCATCATTTGCTTTACCTGACTATTTGGGGAATGAATCATTATTCTATATTTGATTGTTATAAATTTTAGGGAGGATGACCCAAAGGAGGCTTGAAGTTGGGCAAGATGTACTTGTCCTCATATTTATTTTAAAGGCGAAAGTTTAAGATTACACCAATATATTTATCAATTATCAAATGTTGGGTTTTAAATCCAAGATTTTCATGTTTTTAACAATCTTTCTATCATGCAAGTGCTCTCCACATTGGCCGTTAGAGAATTCAGAAGCTGTCCCTATTGTCTGAATTCATCAATGCATATGCAGGTGGTGCTGTACCAGCTCTGGCGCAGTTGGTTTCTTCATCATGTCATTCATCAATGTCCTCTTCCAGATTTTCTCGTAGTACATCTTCCCAGGATGACAATATGCAAAAATCCAGAAGTTCTTCTACTCTCTAATTTTATTCATCATTTCCTTCATTTGAGAGGTGAAACAGATCACGATCACTATGATTCCTTCTGTTTTCCCTTGAAACCTCTCAGTACTCGTAATATCTTTTGGTTGCATAGTATTATCTGGTTATAATGTTTGCAATGTTATTATTATTTTTTGTTTTCTTATTTGTCTTCACCCTTTCCTTCTTTGTGTCTTTGTAAATGAACTTCTCTCAGTCAAATACAAATGGTATTATGATACTGAATCTTCCACATGGATCTCTATATTAGCTTAGTTCAAAGTTATGGCATTTGTGTTTCAGTATAAGCTTATTGGCTTTAGCTTGTTGCCTAACCTAATGTTTGGATTTGTGTTCAGTAAAGCTTTGAACCCAACAACAATGCTTCGACTGTCTAAATGATATAATTATTTGTGTTCAGCAAGGCTTCTGGATTTCTGTGTCCAGTTTGGTGATTTAAGCTTCGTTTGAGACAGTTTTTTTATTGCTTCTTAAAACAATTATTTAGTTAAAAATTTTAATTTTTTGTGCAAAAAGTTACTTTAAGCAGTAAAAAAGCTGTCCCGTGAGAGAGCTTTCTTACTATTTTTCAAAACTTTTTTAAGTAAAAAAATTTCTTGAACTAAAAATTTTATACTAAAAAGTTGTTTTAAAAAATAATTATAAAATTGTCTTAAATAAAGCTTTGATTATTTGTGTTCAGAAGGGCATATCTGATTTTTGTTTAAATCATCTAGACATTCGAAATAATTAAAATCCTATCAAAACATCATGTTTTTCACGATGTTTTGATAGGATTTTAATTATTTGGACCGTAAATGATTTTGATAAATTATTGAAATAATAATGTTAATAACAAATAACGAATAGACTGTTCTTTTTGACAATTATGCAACGCAATGTTATATAGACTGTTAAATGATGATTGAGATCTGTTGTTTTTTTAGAACTAAATTTCTTAATATTTAGATATCATTTAAATGCAATTATATCCCTTAAAAAATGAAGAATTAGGTGGGAACCCTTAAGCAAACAAAGTTAGGATAATAAAAGATTTTTGAATAAGAAAATATTTCACACCTTCATATTAAGAAAGTATATGAATCCCAACATAAAATAAAAGTTATAAGAGATTGAAAAATATACATTATAAATTAAAAGATCAATATTGAGAAAATAGAATGAAAAAAATCTCAAAAATTCACTAGGCTCTTACAGGAGGTATTGTTCAAGCAATCATCAACTTATGATCCACTCTAAAAATTAAAAAAAAAAAAAAAAAAAACAAAATTTTTCTGTCATGATTTTCTCTTTCTAAAATCAAATAAATAATAAGAATGGCTAAAAGAAGATTCTAAAGAGAGCGAAAACTACAAATGAAGAACTTATGCACCTAAAAATGTTTTCTAGACACAAAGACAATTACCTATAGAATCATAATATAATAAGAATATTTATTTGTAATCTAAGGCTACGTGGGACGGCTTTTAATTATTTTCTAAAACAATTTTTTTATAAAATTTTTTTTAAACAAAAAAATTTTATACTTAAAACAACTTAAGAAAGCAGTCTCAAACAAAAACTAAATCATCATGATCAGACTGCTACTTCTAGAAATCCATTTGATTTACTCTCTAGTTTTAACCATTTCTTCCCCCATTCCAATTATCTTCTATTTCCTTATCATTTTATTTTGTATCTTTAAAATTATTGTATTTCCTACTCTTGTAGATACAAAATTATCATTTTTTTTCTAATTAAGGAGATTTTGGTGTCATCTCTATCCCCATCCTCCAATTTCTCACTAGTATAAACAGTTAACTTTCAATAATTATTAACTTAGCCCAAAAAGTCAGTTGAGCAACATAACAGCATCAATCAGTATAAATTTGTTTAACAATCATTTCAAATATAATCTATTATAGTAGAGGAGAGGCCCAATCATTTCAAATTTATTGTATCATCTCAATTTAACAGCAACAAAAGTGTAATGTTTTACACAAGGAGAGCATATGTATTATCAGTTACTTGCTTTCCTCTCTTTATAAGTATTGTTGCTATATTGCCACTTCATCATCAAGATAAGCACTCATCATAGTATCCACTACCTTGAATTCCATCTCATATGATCATGTTCAATGTGGATTTCTATTTATTAGTAGCCAATTCCTCTAGTCCATCTCAATCTTTGGATCAAAACTTCCCATCCAATCCCTAGCTACAATTATGCAACAACCTCTGTCCTTATGATAATGATCCTTTACTCGTCTTTGTATTAATACTAAGCAATTTCATCGTAATGGTAGATTGAAATGAATTACATCGTTGTTTCTTCCTCTTGAGTTTTATTTTCTCTATTTTTATTACTATCGAACTATATAATGATACAATAGCATGTTTTTTATGTCTGACATCACAAATTTTATCAATCTACAACTAACCATTGACAACCATCCCATATGGCGCTCTCAATTCTACAAATTATTCAAAGTAAATGATTTTGATGATATAATGATTCCTCCACTCCAAAATGGAGCAAACAACTCATCACTGAGGAAGACACCATCACTCCCAACCTCATTTCAATATCTAGATGCTCATTGATCAAAACCTCACAATTGCTCTATATTCCATTATTTCATTGTCTCTACTACCTTATGTTCACACCCTAGATTCCTGTATTAAGATTTGGACAACAATTGAATCAAGAATTCAATCCAAAAATCACTCACACATTTTTCAATTGAACAATGAACTTAACCATATAACTATAGAGGATAAAATATTGACCCTATAACTCTCCAATATTAAGTCCAAAGTAGATATTATCACTGCTGTTGGGTCTCCTCTTGACCCCAAATATATTATCAATGACCCTATAACTCCCCAGATATTAAAACAATGTCAAGGTGCAAAGCTAGGATGGTTGCTCAAGACTACAAGTAAGAACATGTGATATATTACCAGTAAACTATCAACCCCATCATTAAAATGTCTACTATTCATGTTCTACTTACAGTTGGCTCAATTATGATGACCTACTACACAAAAATTACAATAAATATTCATATGAGCTAATCTTATGTATACCTTCTTAAGAAAGCCATTTGTGACATAAAACAAGTTACATGTCAATGGTTTGCTAGTTCTCTGGTCCCACCTACATTATCTTGGATTTTATATAAGATTGACATATCCCTACTTATCTAAGCAACAACCGCTCATATATATATAAAAAAAAATGAAAAAAAATTATTAAAACCAAAAAAGGAGTACAGGAAGCAATGTAGCAAAATGACAGCAAAACAAAAGAGAATACAAGGTAGAATCAATTCCAAAGCTAAGCTCAGACCATCCAATTTGGTGAAGATATACGCGAAGTAGCCAACCCAAACGACCAGCCATCCAACCGAGCAAGAGACCACCACCAAAGGTGACATATTGCTTACGTAAATAACTCATCCACCATCCACAAACTCCTCAACAATCTCCAAAAACATTAAATATGAAAAAATCTTGATTCCATTTCCTATTTATTTAATATTTAAGTCCATCAAACATTAATTAGATACGATTCAAGTCTGGCAGAATATTTTATTGAAGTACTCAATAGAGCAAGGATAAACAATTGCAAATATATCAATGATCCTATCTCGCCTAGCACCAACATTCCTACAATAATATTTTTGGATGCCACCCTGTATCATCACTTAGCTGGCTCATTATAACACCAAATAATAACAAGATCTAACATATCCTTTGTTGTCAATTGCATTTGTCAATATGCTCAATATTCATTTATAGCTTCCAAAATGATTACTTGGATACAGTTATTATGCCTTCCTAGTCAACACATAAATCCTCTTATATGTCAAGAAAGAAACAAATATGGGTAGGTCCTTCCCAGAAGTAGAAGAACCAGCCCTCGCTACGATTGCCACAAACACATAAGATTACATCATCTACTTAACAGAATTCCATGTCTCCTGCTAATATTGGTCTAGTTTTTTGTTAGAATTGTTCTGCAAGACACCATATCAGTGTCAATGTCCATATATAGTTCATAGGTTGATGTAAGGTGTCATCCCGATAGAACAAATCAATAAAGATTTGTAAGCTCTCTTCCTCTCCATCTCCATTATCCCTCTCTTCTTTCTATAGCTATTCTTATAACAACCAAGAAGTGATCTTCCCTCCAAGTATTTTCACATCTCCACTAATCAACATACTATACTTAGCTTCAACAATAACACCGCTCTCACTCTCACACATAATTCGGTGTTTCGTGCAAAATTCAAAAACATTGAAATCGACAATCACTTCATACGTAATTACATCAAATCACATGATGTCCTTATTCATCATATAGCAACCCAAGATCAAACTGTTTATGTGTTCACTGAAAGTATTACGAGTTACTTCACGACCTTAAGAAACAAGTTGACCATTAAGGAATGAATTGACAACTTAAGGGGAGATGACAGGCTCTTAAATAAGAATAACCACCAACCATATTGGCCACTACCTGGAGCACCATCTCAAATAATCATGTCACTTGTGCAATTCTATCTAACAGTAACCACTTCCTCCTATAGTCCATCTAAACTGTTAGGTAAAAACTTTCCATGTCAACTTAGCCGCAGTTATGTAACAACTTATGTTCTTATAACAGTAATCTTTTCTTCATCTTTGCATTAATACTAACCGAGCACTGTTTCACTATAATAATTGATTGGCATGAATTACATAATTACATCTTTCTACTGAGTTTTATCATCTCTGCTTTCCTTTCCTTGGTAGCCATCCGCCATCACCTTCAATAGGGATAAAACAAAGTGGCCTTATCCAACCAGAAGACTGGGCAGTCTGGGCAAAACAAAACCACCAAATTCAACACTACATAATATTTTCAGGTGGGTTACGGTTGCCTACAATGTCGATGAAACGATTGATGGATGTCTTGTATTCTGATACGCCCTAGGGTTCCCAAGTTTGGGTTTGCCCTAATGCTCCTTCAAAGAAAAGATTTCTCCTCAAAATCAAGGAAAAAATCAACACAAGAGGGATGAGATGAAGAACCAAAACCTTTGCATTCAAAATCCAAGGGAAAACAATATACAATTTGTCCACTTCGAGAAGGACAAGGTCTCCCACTACAAACCCTAGAAAAACAAGAAAAAGAAACTAAGGAGGCTAAGAGAAAACTCAAATCTTGCATAACCCTAGAAATCCCCCCTTAATCCCTACTTATAGCAAGCAAAAGACCCAACCAAACCCACTAGTGGGCTGCCCAAACTGAACCGCCTAGCTCAGGCTAGACCTGAGCCAAACCGGTCCAGAAATGGACCGGTTCCACTCAAGCCGATCGGCCCCGTCCCGCTCCGCGTCCCCCTCCCGCGTCCCTGCTTCGGCGGATCGAACGGCGCGGCGCCCGTTCCGGCTGCTTCCGCGCGACACGGGGTAGCCGGCCCTCCCTCTGCCGGTCGGCGTCGGCGAAGGCCCGCATCAATACTCCCTCCTTTAAAATTAACCTTGTCCTCAAGGTTAAAGAATGTAGATTCCTTGGTGTTCGGAAATCCACAAAGGCTAGGGTCACCCTGTAGTGCCACCCTTCGACCATTACTCTTGTATTTAACCAGCAACTTCTCCCAATTGACCTCCATGTCTCCTAAAGATTGAAGCCATTGCATACCCAAGACAATGTCGGCGTTTTCCAGATCAATCAGCAAAAAATCTTGAGTAATTATCTCCCCTTGCAAGATAATAGTGACTTCCTTGCATTTCCCATAAATACGGGCCTTCTGTCCGGTGCATATGGTCACCTCTACCTCTTTGCTTGCTATCACCTTTAGACTCAACTGTTCCGCCACTCGATAGGCCAAGGAATTGTGAGTAGCTCCACTGTCAAACAAAACTCTCACCTTGCACCCTTCAATTTCTCCCTCCATCTTCATGGTGGGGTGGAATGGTAAACCTTCCATCGAATTCAGACTCACTTCTATCATATCTAGGTGAGGATGCTCTACCTCACATAGCTTTTCCCTTGTTGCCACTTCATCTGTGGCCTCATTTGAATCCCCCACAACTATCACGTGCAGGGTCTTCTCTTTACATCTATGCCCAAGTGCAAATTTCTCGTCGCAACGGTAGTAGAGGCCCTTGACCCCCTTCTCCTTCAATTTGGAGTCAGTCAGTCTCTTGAACCCTCCTTGGTTCACCACAGTGGTGGCTTTCTCCTGTTTTACCTCCTCTGGATGAGTAGTGGCAGTCACCTTAGGTCCTTCGAGCATGAGTAGAGAGCGATATGTGGGGTGAGACCCCCCCGGATTTCCGTGTCTGATCCGCCTTCCGCACATCCTCAACAAGCTGAGCTGTCTCCATAATTCCCACTATCTCTCGTGGGTTGACCACCCTGATGGCGATGTAGGGTTTCAACCCTTTTATGAAAATCCCCTCCATGGCGTCATCGGGCATTCCCCTCAATCGTCCCGATAGAAGCTCAAAGCGCTCCCAGTACTCTGCCACTGTGCCTTCCTGAATAAGAGACATGAACTGTTCATAATGGGTGCCCTCACTGGACACTCTGAACCTGTGCAGTAGTAGGTCCTTGAACTCTTCCCAACTCCATATAGGTTGTCGCCCCTCAATCCATTGGAACCAAGCCAATGCTTTCCCCTCCAAGCAAATCGGGACGGCCATCAGCTTTTCCTCCTCCGTGACGCCGTTAACGGAGAAATATCGCTCCACCCGGTAGACCCATCCGTACGCATCCTCCCCTTCGAATATGGGGACCTTCAACTTCCTCATCCGTGTATCTGTCCGAGGAGGATTCCTCCCATCTTCCCATGGCCCATGCTGAAATCACTCCCACTGAGGTCTGCAAACCCCTTCTTGGTGGCTCCCAAGGGGCTCGGCCCCCCTCATGTGTCCCTCCCGGTTGTCTTAGCCAACCACCTCCGACCTCTCCTACGGATCGGCCCAACTCCGGCGGCCCTCCTGGACCTCTCGGCCACCCTCCATACGAACCGTGAGGGTTACATATGGCTCCTCCCCCCTGGCCGGCGGCCACCTCCCACGGTGCACCACCCACGCCGGATGGCTCCCACCCTTCCCTTGACCAAGGCTCTTGGCGTGATATGTAAGGTGGTGCTTGCATGGCTTCCCCCGGTTGGGCTTGCTCCATCTTCCCTAATTGAGAAATTAGGGTTAGGGTTAGGGTTCGGCATCGGCGATTTTCCTTTTTCCTTAGGATTTGATTAAACAACTTGGGCTTTTACCAATTTACGGATCATCTCTTCCATTCCCCAAAATCTCTCCTCTAAGGTTGAGAATTTTCCCTCCAACGACGAAAGTTTCTCTCCCACTTCCTCCTTCCATTGGCTCATCTCCCCCTCCAAAACTTCTATCTTCTTTGATGCCATGCCGTCTAGGATCGAGAGCTCTGATACCAACTTGATACGCCCTAGGGTTCCCAAGTTTGGGTTTGCCCTAATGCTCCTTCAAAGAAAAGATTTCTCCTCAAAATCAAGGAAAAAATCAACACAATAGGGATGAGATGAAGAACCAAAACCTTTGCATTCAAAATCCAAGGGAAAACAAGATACAATTTGTCAACTTCAAGAAGGACAAGGTCTCCCACTACAAACCCTAGAAAAACAAGAGAAAGAAACTAAGGAGGCTAAGAGAAAACTCAAATCTTGCATAACCCTAAAAATCCCCCCTTAATCCCTACTTATAGCAAGCAAAAGACCCAACCAAACCCACTAGTGGGCTGCCCAAACTGAACCGCCTAGCTCAAGCTAGACCTGAGCCAAACCGGTCCAGAAATGGACCGGTTCCACTCAAGCCGATCGGCCCCGTCCCGCTCCGCGTCCCCCTCCCGCGTCCCTGCTTCGGCGGATCGAACGACGCGGCGCCCGTTCCGGCTGCTTCCGCGTGCCGCGGGGTAGCTGGCCCTCCCTCTGCCGGTCGGCGTCGGCGGTGGCCCGCATCATATTCCTCCTCTACCTGCATCGCTGTTTGTGTTTTAATCATGCTATTTCACTGGAATCAAAGCATATTAAAAATTGAACTATTCAAATCCTACTAATACATTCCTAATATTCCTTCTGATGCTACATAATCTTCTAGATATCACTAAGACCCAAAAACATCACCACAATTCCTCTATTACTATCATTACAATTTTTTTTATAGTAGCATGACTTTTATAGTTATCATATTCTAACAGAAGCATCTTTCTACAACCAAATTTTTTGAAAAATAACAAGAATATTATAACCAAACAAAAGTATAACGGTAATGAACTAACACAACAACAACAAGATCAAGCCTTTGTCCCACTAAGTGGGGTCAGCTACATCAATCATTTTTCGCCATTGTGTCCTGTTAAAAATCAAATTCTCATTTAAATCTAATAAAGAAAGATGATTTCTAATACTTTCTAACCAAGCCTTTTTAGGTCCACCTCTATCTTTCTTAACATAAGTCAAATCTAATACCTCAACTTTCCTAACCAGTTATTGGAAGGCCTCCATTTAATGTGACCAAACCATCTAAGACGATTCTCTCTAATCTTATCTTCCACTGGAGCTAGGGGTGTAAGTGAGCCGAGCCGGCTCGCGAGCCGGCTCGAGCTCGACTCGTTTATGGGCTCGCAAGCCGAGCTTATCGAGCTCGAGTTCGAGCTCGTTTAGTAAACGAGCTCGAGCTCGAGCTCGAGTCGGCTTGGCTCGTGAGCTCGCGAGCCGGCTCGATTAAATATTAATATTTTTAAAAATAAATTTATTTTATTTATTAATTTTAAATATTAAAAAATTATAATAATAATCACCTAAATTTTATTTAAAAGTAAAATATTTCATATTTTTATAAAAAATTTGTTTAAGTTTTAAAAATCCCGCTTAAAGTTTAAAAGTCCCGCCTAATTTTAAATTTTTTTAAAAATCCCACCTAAATTTAAAAATTCCCACCCATTGCTGGCGAGCCGACTCGCGAGCCAGCTCGAGCTCGTTAACAGTGACACGAGCTCGAGTTCGAGCTCGCTTTCTATCTAACGAGCCGAGCTCAATAAGGGCCAAAACTCGACTCGACTCGACTCGTTTACACCCCTAACTGGAGCTACTCCAACCTTTTCACGGTAATTAACTAATAATTAAATTAAATCAACAAAAAAGCTAACCCAATCCCACCCTAAGATTGGATTTTTACATATTTATTCAATTGAAAATTGAGAAAACAATTCATTTACAGGGAAAAGAAGAAAAAACTAAAATGAGAAAAGCACTATTATGGTTTCTTGACATTAACTACTAGCAAAACTTTTATCAATGAACTGCATTTCGATAAGTTTACATTACGCCAATTTTAAGCGTCGCATTCCAGTTATCATGAAGAATGTTCAAATAGCTTAGCCTAAAAAGCAAGGCTCACTGCATTGAAATGACTATAGATGAGGCAGTAGCATCAATAGTTGCAACCTCAGCTCCTCCAGGAATCATTGTCCAACTTGCTTTAAATGCTCTAACTTGAGATTAATTATTTTGTACCGACGCTGAACGGCGTCTGGAGACCAACCAGAATATGACACATCACCCATTCGCTCGGTATTTCGGCTCGATACTGCTGAGATGGTGCATTCTGGTTGGTCTCCGGACGGCGTTCTGCGTCCGGTCTCCGCACAGAATAATTTCTTATAATTTGAACGTGGGCATCTGCATGACAAGAAAAGGGTTGAAAATTTGCAGTCGATGGCTACACATTCCTACTGAAGCTGCAACTTCCCTATTTTTAAGTTCATTTCCTTCAATTCTATCTAAGCAAAGCTTCAATCAGAAGTCTTAAAACATCAATAGAGTATTAGAGTTGTATATGATTCTCAGGACCGAATGATTCACACGAAATCAGACATACCAGTTTGGACCTCAATGATGAACTGACCTTATTACAGTTAAAAGTAAGAAAAATAGAAGAAAAATAAATTCACCTATATGCTCCTCGAACAAATGAGTTGTATATTTAACCAAAAGGGCCATTCGGGTGATGCCACAAACCTACGTCAAAATGTTTTAATGAAGATATCAGAACTTGAACATATTCTTGCGAACTTTCGGCACCAGGCGGCATGTCAACGAAACCCTTGTGGAAGTTCGGTTAAAGCAATGTTCTTGCGTTTTTCCATTAGTTGTAAGATGGCTTTCCTTCCACTCTTCTAATTTCATGCACTCAGAAACATTTATAACCTGCAGCAAATGAAAATAAGAGAAAAAAATAAAGAGGAAAACAAGGGAAAATCAAAAAAACCGAATAAGTCAAAAAAAAAAAAAAAAAGAGCTATATCTTTCTTAATCTACAACATTTGGGAGTGAATTATTACATTGTCTAGACTGTGCACAGTGGAATCCTGTATGCCGTGAAGGTAATCTGTAATAATGAACACTAAAGAAGTTAATATAATTAAGGAATCCAGCAAAAAGTTCAAAAGGCAATCGAGGAACAACACTACTCACCTGAGTAAGCCTGGTCTTTGAATACCAATAGGCTGCATGGCATCAACAGTAGAGAGCATTGATCATCTTTCAAACTGAATGAGGACTCATTCAAAAATCCATCCATAGCAACTTCGGATGTTTGTCCTGAGGTACTTAGACCTTCACTACTTAATCTCTCCCTCTCACTACATTCTCTCCATTTTGGGTGTGGAGTGAAATCAATCACAACAGGTGCTTGAAGGGACAAGATTGAAACGACAGGAAAGTAGGCTGGACCATCCTGGTGTGGCTACAAATGTAGACATTTCAGCAAAAAAATATTAGTGCTGTTGGATATCACAAAAAAGTTCTAACAGCCTAAACTCTTAACCATCAAGATATTATCTGCTTAACCCTAAAGCTTCATAATTTTGTCTTATTAGTGCAATTTGTGAGGAGGTCTCCATCCTAGGAGTACTCCATACAAGCACACTTAACTTTAGAGTTTCTAATAAAATTTTCAACCATTATACCAGCATCAATATTTAAGAGTTTAGCTTTATTTTCTTAAGGGGTTTCACGATCTTGCCCACTTAAGATAAAAGATAACTGACACCTCGTCAGTTTCCTTAGCTCAGAATCATCCATCAGGCAGATAGGATTCTAACGGTAGAGAGTTCCTATCTTCTGGTAGACATATTTTCTGATAAATATTTGTAACAGTCTAAACTCTTAACCAATAAGATATTGTCTGCTTAGGCTTAAATGGCCTCATGGTTTTTGTCTTGTTAATGTAATTTCCCAGAAGGTCACACATCCCAAGAGTGATCCCATACAAGCACTCTTAACTTTGGAGTTTCTAATAAAACTCCAAGTCTCCCACCAATACATTAAAATGTGTCTCGATATTTAAGAATTTAGATTCATTTTCGTAAGAGGTTTCACAAGAGTGGACACTGAGATTTTACAAACACTTCAAATACTGACCATTATGCCCTGATCGGGCAAATATTCATTTATAAGAACATGGTTGATAGATGATGGGAATAATGATGTATAATCACAAATTCTCTTAGTAATCTTTACAAGCCAAGGAGGCACTGCAAAACCAAAAAGAAATATGCAGAGAAAAGCACCATTATTATTATATTAATCAAAATCTGAAGCACCTTAAATATTTAAGCATCAGAATAAAAATCATTATGGCTTACAACATTCAGATTTCATTCCTGAATCGATTTTAATTTAATCTATCATATAAAAAGATAAACTCTTTCAACTGATTCTTTTGGCAAGTGGGATCCCAATTGAATGCCCTATGAATTATTAGCTATACAAGTCAAAGATTTGATGCAACAGCATCGGTCTTATAAATAATAATTTTAATAGTTGTAATTGACTCTTCGATTCCCTCTGAAGCTGTGACATCACCAACCCACTTCAACTGAGCAATATAATTACACAATGTTAATCTTCCTGAATATTCTAACTGTGTATTGCCAGTTTATTCATAAGAAAGTACCTAATCACCCAACATTTCCCAATAGCTTTCCTTTTACCCTTCAACTTGTCGGCATTGCCACCAATTACCTCTCCTTTCAGCACCAATTCATCAAAACTTAGGCTGCATATTGTGCAACTTTTCTGTTAGCTTTTTAGAAAGCATATAAATTTGATGCGAAAATGTTCATAGAAAATCCCTCTTTTGCATGCGCATCTTCTCTATGACTATGAATAGATGAGCTGATATATGGAGCAAATTAAAAATCTATGCGAGTGTATCTGATTTTATTTGATATAATAGCAAAAGCAAGCCTAAGTACCCCAAATAAATTAAATAGATTGCTTACCTCTTTTTCTACGTAATTTTGGCAATAAGACCATTAAATTTCATATATATAATACTACAGTATAAAATAAAGAGAGATGCATGAATACGCGAACTTGATCTGCCAAATTGCCTAGTTCAACCATATACTCCTATCATTGTCATGCCAGAAGTAATTGCAGCAAACCATTGAAAAGCATAATGAGCAAATCTTATGATAATAAAAATCTAAGCTTCAGATTTACAAACCTAATAGAGCTAGACATTGATGCGAATGCTGAAAATGGATTTTCTAAATCAATGGGAGCCATCATTTTCAAGTTCAATCATTCTCAGAAGAATCATCAAAACCCCTACAATCCTAGATTCAATCTTTCAATTCAGATCAACCTCACGAACAAAGCATTCGTTTGCTAAAAGAATTTTATAAATCCTCTGGCCATTTGGTTGGTTAAGAAATAATTCCAAAATAAAGGCAAGTCATACCAAAACCTTTGGGGTGCTCCTTGTTAGCACACATGATATGCAAGCCATACTGTGGACCACCGACCTCCACCATCTCTGCATTCTGCCACTGCTCCACTCTCTGCACTTGCGACATGCTCCTAATTGAAGCTCAGAAATCTCCAACAAACTTGTCTCCTACACTTCTATCTATCTCTCAAAGGATTGTAACTACACCGATATATGAAAAAATGTTTATTGTTACAGAAACCAATTCATCTCGTTGCTTCTCGTTTCTGTGATTTATCCACTTCACTATCTATGCATTTCTACATGGTATCAGAGCTTTAAAGCATCATTGCTGCTTTAGTTTTTCGTCTTCAATGGCAGATCAAGTTTCTTCCTCAAGTGCTCCCCCAACCTCGTCACTTTCTTCTTCCATGGCAGATTTCACCACTCTCTCCACTCAAATTTCTCATGTCAAATCTTAAGCTCTTTGTTAATCTTCAGCTTAACAATGATAACCACTCAATTTGGATACTTCAAATCTACAAAAAGTTCTCTACAACTGGATTTGAAGGGTACTTAACTGGCAAACAGATTTGTCCTCCTGAATTATTGATATCTTCCTCCACCAGTGAAACCTCTACCAACTCTGATTACCATCTCTAGCAACTTATCAACCAGAATCTGGTCTCAGCATTATTCTCCACCATATCTCCTTCGATTCTGTCACACATTATTAACCTCACAACTGCTCACAAAATCCGGAGTACCCTGAAAATATGACTTCAACCCACCAATAGATCTCGAGTCATTTGGCTCAAGAATGAACTACATCACATCCAAATTGAAGATGTCAATCTTTGAGGGGGAAGATGCGCGGGTGGATCTACAAAGTTGAAAGATATTTCACCATCAATGGGTTGATGGAGGAGGAGAGATTGACGGCAGCAAGCCTATGTTTGGAAGGGAAAGCTTTGGCTTGGTACCAATGGAGGGACATATGACGACCCAAATGGAGTTGGAGGGAATTCAAGGATTGTTTGATAGAACGTTTATGAACCGGAAGGGGAGGAGACTTCTACGAGCAGTTATTTGACTTGACGCAGGATGGTTCAATGATAGAGTATCGAGAGAGGTTCGAGTACCTTGCTAGCCAATTGGACCGCCTTTTTTTGAGACAGTGCTAGAGGAAAACTTCATGAAGGAATTGACACCAGAGATCCGGGTAGCGGTTAGAGTAATGAGGCCTTGTGACTTGGGAAAGTCCATGGAGCTAGCTCAATTGGTAGAAGATCAGAGGCAGCTGGAGAGAGAGACAGAAGGCAGCAGCTCAGGAGGCCTGTACAGGATGACCACCACCTTATTAAAATCCAAGGAGCCAACATCGGATACTCTTCGGGGGACTTTGAAGGAAAATGCTGCAGGAGGAAGACCTGGTGACAACTTCAAGAAGCTCACAGAGACAGAATTACAGGAGAAAAGGGCGAAGGGGCTCTGTTTCAAATGTGACGAGAGATATACGCCAGAGCACTGGTATAAGGACCGAACTCTTTAGGTTCTCACCATTTGTGATGAAGAAGGAATGGAGGAGGGTGTCATCTTTCCACCTTGCGGACAAAGTGGGTCTTTGAGAGGGGAGTATTGTTAGACTGGTCCATACGGGACCAGCTCACAAAGATAAGAGGCGGAACTCTTCCGCCTCCAGTACACGGGATCCGACCTCCCTCTTTCTACAGGGCCATTTAGGAAGGATTTAGAAGGAAGTTTAGTAGGGAAATTGAATGTAGGGACTGTTTAGATATTTTCTTTTGAATTGTATGCATTAAAAAATTTGTTTAACTAGGGTTAGAGCGTCTTGAATTTAGCTGAAATTTGATATCTCTTAGGTTTAAGTTTCCTTTGGGCTCTGGCGGCGTCTAGAGAATTTGGGAGAGATCAATCCTCCTCTTGAATTGAGGATCAACTGTATCATGCTATTTTTCGTTTATATTTCATCAAATAATACAAAATATCTACTATTTTCCTATTTTTGTGTGGATTTTTGTGGAAGATTTTCGCTGTTTTCTAAAGATTGATAGGAATTACTTGAGATCTTCAAGTGTTTCCTATCAACTTCTCAATCATGCCTGTAAGCTACATAAAGCCATGTACAGTCTTAAACAAGCTCCAAGACAACGGTTTACCAAATTCACCTCATTTCTTCTCAACTTTGGCTTCAATTTCAGCAAATCTGATCCCTCTTTACTTAACGTTTCAAATACAAACATTCAAATGTACCTAATAATGTATGTGGGTGACCTTCTAATCACTAGAAATCATCAAACAACAATCCAACAGCTCATCTTCAAGCTCCAAACAATCTTCTCGCTCAAAGACCTCGGTCCAGTTTTTTCTATTTCAAGGTTTGTCACACTCCACAAGGCTATTTCTTAAATCAAACACAGTATTCTCATGACCTGCTCAACTCATCCAGCTTCGCAACATGCAAACCATCTCTCACACCAATGTCCCTCAAGCCATCTCAATGCTAGCAAGCTGATCATCCATTCAGCGATCCAACTCTATACCATCGTCTAGCAGGCTCCTTACAGTATCTCACCATTACAAGACCAGACATTGCGTTTGCCACAAATCAGATATGCCAACATATGCACAATCCAACAAATCAACACTATCAATCCCTCAAGAGGCTTATTCTGGTACATTCATGGCACAATTAAATATGATCTTTCCATTTTCTCTAGTGATCTTCAACTCCACACGTATTCTGATGTGGACTAGGCGGCTGATACATCCGATAGAATATCTACTGTTGGATTCTGCACCTTTCTAGGTAACAACCTAATCTCTTGGAGCGTCAAAAAGCAGGTCACCATAGCAAAATCATACTCTGAAGCAGAATACCTAGCTCTAGCCTCTGCAACATCAGATGTCATCTGGCTTCGACGTCTGCTGGGGGAATTCCAAGTTCACAAACAATTGAAAACAATCTCTACCATGACAATACATCAGCAATGTTACTTGCACATAATCTGGTCTTCCATGTCATGACTAAACACATAGAAATCGACTATCATTTTATAAATCAACATGTCAAGTCAAATGAAATTGCAATGCTTCATATCAACTCGGTAGATCAGCGAACAACATACTTACCAAACCTCTTTCCACCCAGAATTCTCCAACCAACTTTTCTCGTACACTTCTATATATCTCTCAAAGGATAGTAACTAAACTGATATATGAAAATATGTTTACTGTTACAGAAATCCCTTCATCTCTTTGCTTCTCATTTCTGTGATTTATCCACTTCACTATCTATGCATTTCAACACTTGTTCACCATAAAGTGTCTGCAGTTGATAAAAGATAACTTTTAGCTGGTGCACTTCTTTTCTATCCCATCTTTTGCAAGACAATGCAGCTAATTATTCTCAGAAAATTTCTTTGGAAAGAAATGAATTTCTACCAATGCAGCAAATTGCTTTGTCATGGCAATTATATGGGCTCATACTGTGTTATCCTTTTTGAAATCTTGTGGTTCATATCTCAAACTTCATATGGTATCTAAATGCTCGTGTCTAAAATAACAATTTATAACTTTCATATTTAAGATATATTGGACTGTTTTCCCAACCAAAAATAAAAAAGAATCAGCACTTGCATGATAAGACATTCAACAATCATCCATCCCCCATGCACCTGATGTATCATATTAAAGCTTGTGGATTCATCAGCATGCCGTGGACCCAATGCCAAAATGTTTGGTGTGAGAACCTAATGTACAATTTCACAAACACCTGGTGTACATACTTTATTTCCACACAACAGAACAATAGCCATAAGAAGGAACCTTAGCAATCGGAAATTACGCCAAAAATTAAAGTCATACATGAAGTATATATATGATGGGGAAAGGAACAAAATCAGCTCGACTCACATTCTTGTGGCAAAAGTCCCTTCTCGTGTACCACCCCTCCTGCCAAAATAAGACGATAAAGATCTCACCTTTTATTTCAATGACAACAATTCAAATCCAGAAACAAGAACATGAAAGAAGATGAGCTCGCACCCCAGTTCTGCAGTCTGCGTTTCTTCAGATTCTTCCATCTTGTGGCGGAAACTTCATAAATCTGGAGAACCAATCGGCATAACTTTTAAAAGACATCCATAAACCAAATCGATAAGAAATAGGAAAAGCATACATGGTGAAGAAGCTTGGATTGTTCAGCTTCAGTTATGAAATTGGGAATATAGATTAGCGTTGGCAGCGAGCCCACAACGTAATCCTCAACTGGACTATATCCCTGTTCCATGCTTTCACAAGCCGGCTATTAGGGTTGACCCAAAGGGTCTTTTATAAATTGGCTAAAGATTTCTTATTCTATTATTCTTAATGGGTGAAGGTTCAGATTCGATCTTGGAATGCTAAAAGTTTGATTTGGCTCTTGATTCCGGTTGTTCAGGTAGCAGGAATCAGTCGTGTTGGAACAAATGTTAACCCAAAGCCCTAATTCATTGGGGACTCTTTTTATCTCTCTCTCTCTCTTCTTTGTTTCTCTCTCAAACTCCCACAATACAAACCATTTTATCATTGTCAATGCCTTTGCCATAAGTATGATGATGATGATGAGTGAATTATCAAAAATTTGGCAGTTAGTGATTAATGTGAAACTCGGTGACAATAATATTAAGGGAGAAATTATTACGCGCGGACATCGAACTTATTAGCTACGCGTTGAGTAAGTATTATTACGCATTACTAGGTATTAATGTGTATTTAGTTGTGTGTTAGTAAGTACACAGTAATACACATCAATATACAATAATATTTTATTGTGTATTGATGTGTATTAGATGTGTTTTGTTGTGTACTTGCTATACATATCAATATATAGTTAAATACATATTAATACATAATAATACATAATAATACACTAGTCCACACTTCATATTTTCATTGGAGTTCGGACGCAGCTCTACTTCGGGCATTCGCATGTAATAATTTCTAATGTGGAGGAGGCTCCCATCCACACTCGTGATTCCAAACTCACCTTTTTTTATCTCCTTTTTTTCAAGCCTCGCTTGATTTATACCTCTCTCTCTCTTCATATCTTCATCTAAGAAATTATTTCAAACTTAAAAATCAGAATTGATCCAATCTCTGGATAATCAATTTTATTTTGAATCTAATTTAAAGAGTCATAAGATTGATTGACCAAAGTGGATTTGATCCAAAATGTACTCAATGTTGATTTGATGACATCTTTCAAGTAAAGAATATATAAATTGTATTTCTTACTAATATCTTTATTTCACTTAGAGCTAGCTAATATTTATGCTAGACTATCTAAAATTAAAAATAAATAAATAAATAAAATGTTAATAAGAAGTTGGAATTGGTCTCTAATATTAAAAAAAATAGATCTATATGAAATTTAGAAAGTTTGGATTAAAAAAAGTTTGATAATGATTATTGCATACTAGTAGTTGAGTTGATAGAGAGAAGGAATTTAATATCTTAGCATTGAACAATGATACATACATATCATATAAGTGAAAAGAAAGGAATAAAAAAGATTTTTATGTAAAAAATTTATAAGATTTAGTCTAGTCAAAAGTTTTTCAATAGTAAGGAAGTTACAATCGGTCATTTTTCCCTAAAATTTTTAGAAGGTTTTAACACCATGCAATGATTTAGAATATAGAAAAGTCCTTTATAAGTCCATCTTAAAACTTTTTTTTTTCATTTATATTTCTCTCGTTATTTATATATTTTCTCATTTAATCATTTATCTTCACATTATTAGTTTCTTAAAATTAAAATTTTCATCAAATTTTTTAATTATTTTAAAATTTCTAAATTCTCTTTTATAGAAAATTTATATAATTAAAGCTAATAAATTACAGTACTTAAGAAAGATTACAATATTTAAATTTAAATCAAATAGCTTAAAAATATGATAATTATATATATATATATATATATATATATATATATTTATTTATTTATAATTTTTTATATATTTATTGCTCGTTATAAAATATTTTTAAATTATCTTTCTATTTAAATTAGATATGAAAATCTTAAGTTAGATATTTTAAAAAAATTAAAACCCTAATGTCAATTTCAAGCTCGAATGAAAAGCTTGACGGTTAGGGTTTTAATTTTCTTACAGAAAAATTGTGCTATAATATCCTAAAAGATTAGAAAGACTTAAAAATTATTGGATTTATTTTTAAATTTGTGCAATACAAATTCTTTATAATAGTATGAATATCTATCAACTCAATTTTGAATTTCACTATCATTCATAAATTTATAGTATGAAAAATTATGCGAATTAGAATCTATTACTAAATTTTGAGGAAATTATTTTCTTTTTTTTATCTAAAATACATCATAATATTTCTTATTTTTATAAAAACTAAATGCACCAAATTATGCCATTGATGACCATGTGCCCCGGGTCTCTTGCTTGTACCCTCTTATTCTAATGCTCTTAGAACCTCAAGTATTATAGATTTTGGTTTTCCAACTAAGGGAATTAGAGAGAATGAGAGGAGAGAGAAAAGATAAATTCATATTTGGAGGCGGCAGAGTGATTTTTGTTCATCAGGCCAGTTAAAAGAATTGTTCTTCTCGTTGTAAGGAATCTTTACCCTATTTCTGATTTCAAAGATTTTATGTTTTTGATATTTTATGATCAAATTTGTGTTTCCGTTACTAAAAACCGTGAATATAACTTTATATTGACAAAACTTTCACTACGAAACTTTTTATATGTTATAGAGATCATGATTATGAACATTTTGAGTATTTATTTGATATTCTTTACTGTGTGATTTTAAAAATACAGCAATTTTTGTCCACTCCAAAATTATTTTAACATCTAAAAATAGTGATGCAGTACAATAAAAGTCTTAAAATATTGTTTTACATAATCTCTGCTAATTTAATATTTTTTTAAAAATATATATTTTTGCCTAATTGGATTCTTTGTTGTCTACCATTATGACATTTTGTCATCTTCTTAACTAAGTTCATTTATACATTGTTTGTTGTAATGCATTAAAAATGGATGTGGATATGAGCTTGAATAATAGCTTGTCACTATTACTATTATAATATTGTGATAATAATATGCGTGTGTGAAACAAACAAGTAAAGAATAATTGACCCGTTTGTTTTTGGAGACTGATTGACCTGTATAGGATGGTATGCTAACGAGCTTTTCTTTAAATAATATGATTTTGTATTATCCTATATTAATTTACATGATACATTGATCATTGGGAGTTATAAGAAGATCATTGATGTGCCAACATGCAAAGAGTTACGACTCTATTTACTAAACTAACGATTTACTAACACGAATACAAACACTAAAAACTATCATGATAGCTAGGATTTCTTACTTATTTAGCATAATGATTAAAATACATATTTTTGAGATATTATTCTTATTATTATAAAAAATTACTATTATCGCATTATTTTATTACTCCTGCCACTTTATTATTATTATTATTATTATTATATATATTGATACTATTGATTCACTATATTGATATTGAGCATATGATATATTGAGCATGCGATTTACATAATTTATTGAGCATGTGATTGAAATATTGAGCTTGAGAATGAGATATGATTTAATGTTGATATGTAATAACTAGATAGCATGTGAACACTAGTATATGATTTTACCATATTGATTTGATTTTAACTATCTTTACTAATATTTTGATTCGATGTTTTATCCTATTTCTTTATTGATTGGTATATTGCTTTATAGATTTGATAATCATACTAGTTTATTATTTTACTGACTTTTGTATTGTAGTATTTTACTATTTAGAGATTATATTACTCCCGCATGTGAATTTTACTATTTCTGTACTTATTCAATGGTCATATAGATGCAACTGCTATAATTTGACTATTGACATGCATATTACTCCTTTACCTTATTTTGAATTTAGTTGTAGATTTTGGTGACCTGATGGGCTTTTTAAGCTCATTATATGTGGTTAAATAATTTCAAATCATGATAGAGGAGTACAAGTGTGAGGCTAGTCAGGACTCTTTAATTTTTTTTTTTAGTCAGGATTTTTTGGAATGATATACATATGTTTAGATTGATGTTTTAAATTATATAATATATTTTATTGTTTTTTATTAATATATGATATTAGATAGCTCTGATTGTTACTTATTAAAAGATTAAAAGAATAATTCTTTCAATTTAAATTCTGGGGCATCACACGAGATGTAAATATGTTTTTTAATAATAAAAAAGGGATTGTATTCCAATCAATAAAAGGAGGATATAAACAAGTCCAATAAGGGACCAAGTCAAAATACAATTCAACAATCATCAAATAAGAGACATTAAAAAGAGAAGGAAGCAAATGCTAGCCGAGCTCAATCATTGGCAAGAAGCTTTCTACAATCATCCAGAAGCTAGGTAAGGACCATCCAAAAGAGGAAGCAAGCAATAGCCCACAAAACAAAGGCCTCCAAAAGCACCACCAGTTGTTGCCAACAAATCACAACCATGCATCCAAGAGGTGAACAGAAAGTCGCCACATCATTGCCCATACCACAAAGAACTAATCACCACCAAACAAAAAGACAGTCATATCCAAGCAGAGCCCAATAGATGAAAGACAGCCAATCCAAAAAGAAAATAATTTCTTTTTAGATTTACGTCGTCCGTGCTTAGTAGTCCTTTTACAACCACCATCCTCAAAAAATTAAAGAATACTTAAATTAAAATTATCTCACGAATCCAAATCTTTTTCAATAATTTTCTCCCCACCATATGAAGAATTGCAATTATCTAATCAGTTATCATGAATCACCTCGTAATCCCTTGATTTACTAAAACGATGAGCAAACAAAGAATTACTAGGCATAATGGATACATGCACCTCAATAAGAGGCGTACCAACATTATTATTCACGTGATTAAAACAATCAGAAGAACCATCTGGAGAAGAAACACTTAGATAAGCAGGAGCATCTAAAGCATTACCAACCTCTCCACTATTAACAAGAATAAGTCCACCTATAAGATCACTCCCTTTTGGGCCAACCAGAGTCTCCAAAACACTAGAAAAGTCATTAGTCACCTCTATATTTTCCTGACAAAGCTCTAAATTTGACCATTTCATAATGTCCAAATCAGCGGGTGAAGGAATCAACTCGCAAATTCCCTCACCACCAGCCCAAACCAGATCCATACAAGTAGAGGAAGCATTAGATCCATCGTTGAGAACCACGAAATTAGTTAACAAAGGATTAGAGACATTCTCAACTTGAGGTTCAACCATCTGGTCCCCATTGCAAGGGACAATATTTTCCTGAGAAGAATCATCAACATGCACTTTTTCCCTGCTCACAATCATTAACCTTTAAGACACTAACCACATCCACAATAGGAGCAACAACATCATTAAGCAATAAGGGATCCACACATCCATATTAACATCCGCAATAACATTACTAACTGGATTCACATGAGGATGTAAAATATGACACTCCACTTTCGAGTGACCCAAAATTTTATAATAAGCACAATAAGAGGGAAATTCATCCATTTCCACAAATTGAACATAACCTAGAGTTTTAGAAACAAGTCAAACTTGATCAGAATAATGATTAGTAACAACTAACTCCACAAAAATACAAGCTACGTAAGGCCAAGACCTAATAATAAAAGTTGTATTATTCGTTCTTAAGGGGCGGCCAAACAAAGAGCCCAACTCATGTAGAATTCAAGAAGAAAACATGTGAGGATGAAGATTAGGGAAAGTGACCCAAATCAGTATGGTAGGGGATTCCACATTAACATCAAAATGGGGAGTCCACTTGAACAACTTCATGAAATAATTGTTCACAAAGTATGATCGATGAGAGAAAACTCTAAAGTAGTCTAAATCATTCATTAACTCAAGCAATATAATCTTCGGATTGATTACGATAACAAAAAAATCACCACACAATTTGAAGCTAAAAAAATTCTTCAAATTGCATCTAATGGCGAACGCCACCCAAGAAACTTCCCAACCAACAAAAATTCAAAGGCAGTGCTAACACCTGCATTTCCACATGATAATCAACAAAGCCGGTAAGCCTTGGTGCGAGGAAATATTAAGTGCAGGAAAATCCAACGAGGAGTCCCCGGACAAAGCATCTCGGAAAGAACGAGGTTGTAACTTGCACTACAGGAAAATCACTTATTACCGGCGGAATTTTCCGGCGGCTTTCCGGCGGTCAATTTTCCGGCGGCTTTCCGACGGCTTTCCGGCGGTTTATGACGTCTTATTTCCAACAAAAAATTCCGACAGCTTTCCGACGGCTTTCCGGCGGCTTTCCGGCGGTTTTCCGACGGCTAATTTCCCCGCAAAATTTTGCGACGGCTAATTTCCCGCAAAATTTTCCCGCGGTATTTTCCGGCGGCTTTCCGGCGGCTTTCCGACGGCTTTTCGACTTAAAAATAGTTAAATCTTTTTTTAATAAAAATTTTAAATTAATAATGTTTAATTATAATATTCAGACTTTTTTAATATAAATAAAAAAATACTTAGATTTAACTATTTTGCAGAAACGGCGCAGTGGTCAGGGTCCGGGGCAGCGGGTGAGGAGGTCCACGGTTCGAAACCCAGCGAAGGCAGCGCGGGAGCGGGCCCGTTGGCGCACTCGGGCTCGCCTGGCTCACGCGAGCCCGGTCCGACGCGACGCGGTCTGGTCCGCCCGCGGGAGCTGGTTCGACGCTCTGGTTCGCCCGCCGGAGCGGGTTGCTGGCGTGCCGCCGTAGCCGCCGCCGGGGAGCGGTTTCAGCGGGAGCGGGAAATTGTTTTTTTTTTTTTTTCAACCGGCGGTTTTTGACCGCCGGCAAACCGTCGGAAATATATTGCCGCCGGAAAACGCCGTCGGAAATTATTTTCCTACGCCGTTTTTTCCGGCGGCACGAAAGCCGCCGGAAAACCGCCGGAAAATTAAAAAACCGCCGGAAATAGGTCAAAATCCTCCGGAAAAAGCCGCCGGAAGTGGGTGATTTTCCTGTAGTGTTGCCACCCAAAAAACCTGGGTCTACCAAGCTATTAACTATCATTCCAACCGAGAAATTCGACCAAAGGTAGAACAATCGCAAGAAAAGCTAAGGAGAAAGGAAAGAAGTTACCTAGATAAGGCAGGAAGATGAATAGCGTGAGCAAAAAATCCTAACCAGAAGTATTTAGGATGTTGCAATCGATGAAGGAATTGATCAGACCGGTGGAAGGCCACGCCGGTGAGAGGGCGCACCGGTGGCTAGGGCATAACCCTAGCGAAACGATAGGATGAAGCGTAGGGGGGAGCTAATTTTTTTAGTTTTTAACTTTTGGGATTTTACAAGATGTAAGCATATCTTCAATTATTCTGTGATAGATGATAGGTCTGATAGGTAAATCTTGATGATAAACATACAATTTAATAGCCAAATTGTTATGTATGTATCTATTTTTTTTTCCTAAGTTTGAAAGCTAAAGTTTATGGAATTCTAATTTTGATACATTTTGGTGCGTGAAATGAGAAACCTGCAAAGATTTTTAGGCCTCAGATTTTATCGACTATTTTGATGCTTCTTTTTTTTTTTTTTGAAAGAATTTTGATGCTTCTTAATGGCTTTATATATTGATATATACTAACTAAAAGGAGATTATACTTGAAAGAATATAAGTGAATATATTCTAGAGCAGTGGAAGTCAATAAAATAGGGTAATATAACCTTCAGGATATTCAATATAGGAAAATCACATATTACCGACGGATTTTTTTGAATGAAATTATTCATTTTCTGGTGGATTTGGAAGTTTCCAATGGATTTCTAGTAGAAATGTTTTCGTCAGTAAAACCCACGTGGGAACAATTTTTTTTTTTTTGGCAAAAAAAAAAAAGTTGTCAGAAAAATTTTCCTACGAAAAAAAATTGCTGAAATTTTTTCGGCGATTATCCAGCAGAAAATGGTCGCCATAATATTAAAAAAAAAAACCAGGAGCTACCAACCCATAGGATTTGAACCACAACCATAAAAAACTTTAAACACTAAACCACTTTGCTAGAAAGGAATATGTGTTATTAAGGTTACTCTTTTATATTTAAACTTTAATTGTACAAAAATTAAAAGTTAAAATAATATATTTAAATTAATAATTAATTAAAATAAGTTATTAAATTAATGATAAATTAAAATAAGTTCTTAAATTAATAATTAATTAAATTAAATTATTTACTTAATGATCAATTAAAAGTTATTAAATTATTAATTAATTAAAATAAACTATAAAAAATTAAAATTAATTAAAATAAAATATTAAAATCCATCTGAAATATCTTTTTTTCAGAAATTATTAAAATCCACCAGAAAACCGTTGGAAAATCCACCAAAAATACTTCTTCGAAACTCCGTCGGAAATCAAATCCCCTGTTGGAAAATATGTCGGAATTATTTTATCGAAATCCGTTGGAAAGCCACTGAAAAATATTTTGTCGGTAATGGATAATTTTTCTGTAGTGATTTGTGTTCTATTATGAGGGTTTTAAATTATTAATACATTTTATGATGTTAAAATTAGTGTATTAATCTCCTTATTCATTTGAATATGATATTGATCTCCGTTTTTATTCAAGAGTTTATATCTCTTTATGTGCATGTGTTGTGCCTACATTCTAACTTAGTTGTGAGCACTAATGGAAGTTAATTTCTCCAAGGAAAAGCATCTTATCTTACCTTTCTCATGACACAAATGTTGTAGGAGTTTCATGTTTTTCTTATGAATTGTCCCTCATCATTGCTTATGAGATATTGGTGCAATATCCATTTACTATTTTTTTCTTTTTTAACAACTGATTTTTGAATTTTCAAGCTGAGTAGAGGTACTAGAGGAATCCTATCCAAGTGGACTATCTTGCCTATTCTTTGGTCACCATCCCAAACTAATTTACCCATAACCTAATGTTTCTTAAATCTACTTTCTTTCGGTGTAAGACTTCTATTAAAATATGTGAATTATAGCATCAAAGAAAATATTTAGAATATAAGGAGCTCAGGATTTCTAAAATAAAAATTGAGTATAAGATACATAAATTTAGTGTTTGCAAAATTGAGAATTATGAGTCAATATTTTTGGATAGTTAATTGGTGCTTAGATATGATATTTTTATTTAATTTGGATTTATTGTATAGAAGAAATGAGATATAGGAAAAGAAAGAAGTTATTAAGTTAAGGCTTTGTGGTTAAATGGAGATGTACCTTTGAGTACTATAATTTCTGAATGTGCTTTATGGATTGAATAAAACTTCGTTAATAATTTTTTATTTGTTAATTAAGTTGAATTCCAGTTGGTAGTGTGAATTGGTTGCACGTATTAAACATGATTGTAGGTGTAAATTAATAATTGAAGTTATGATAGAAGTTTGAAAGATTTTGATTTCTTCGTTAACTCAATAAAACATACATCATTTTACTATCCTAATTTAACGGGTATAACTATTAGAGATCTTAATCTAATTTAACTATTGCTCTATCTAATTCATAAATATCATTTGATTTGTTCATATGATGTTGCATATTACCATATTAATGACTAGCAATATAATGTTATGTTCACTTTCTCTTAATAAAACCATGACATAGTAGTTCTTGCTAACTATCACATAAATGATAAATTTATCTTACAATAGCAAATCTTATATGGTGTATACTGCTGAGTTTTTAACATATTTCAATGTTACGTTTCTTTATTTCTTTTTCATGAATATTATCTATTTCACTTGAAATTTCAAGTGAAATCTGCAAGTTGTTTAGGCTTTATCAATCTTATCATAAGTGTATCATTCAATCTTTTCAAGTGAACATATAGCTATTAATTAGGGGTGTCAATATTTGACACAACACGAAAAATCCGACTTGAACCCGACCCGAAAAATTTGGGTTGGACCCGACCCAATTTCAGAACGGGTTGGATTCGGGTTTCCGGATTCGATCTGTTTGAAAAACGGGTTGGTTCGGATTGACCCGACGGGTTGTCGGGTCAACCCGAAACCCCGTTTAAATTGAGCTACCTACAGTTGCCCCCACTTGCAGCTTTCGCCAAAGCGGCCCGCACCCGAGGCTGCCCTTACTGCTGCCCGCTCGCACGCGTTCTCACGAACCGCGCCCATGTCCGCTCGCAGCCCGCTGCCCGCTCGCAGCCCGCTGCCCGCTCGCACGCATCCACGTCCATGCAGCCCACACACGTTCGCGGCCGCTTGCATCCAGCCGCCAGTCATTCTGTGTGCCCGATGCCCGCCGTCCTATCGTCGCCATATGCGAAACTATGTCGAGTCAACCTGACAACCCAACGGATCAGGTCCGAGTTTTCGACCCGTTTACATACCTGGGTTGGGTTAGGGTCGACCCATTTGAACCCGGGTAAGTTCCATGTTCGACCCGAACCCGATCTAAAACCCGGTTTTGACACCCTTACTATTGATGAAATAAATGAAACAAAGTATTTTACTTGATATGCTAAACGAAATTATTTTTGGAGTTTGTTATCTCTTACACAACAAATATATTGATACTTTACTAGAGTTACCTGGAAGTTTTAATCACATTGCAATTGGATTTTTATCAAATAGGTGCTGTTTATTAATGGATGCTTCTTCATTGGTTTTTGTCTTGGATGTTCAAATTTGACAGCAATGCTAATCTTGCTTAGTAACTCTACTTGTTGCTTCTTTCATTCTTCTTATGCACCAAACTATCTTTAGATCAACTTTTATTTTCACATGTTCCTAACTTTATCCTATTTCTCTCTCATCATTTTCTGCAAAATTACATGCTTGATTGAAATATTTTGCATGCTTAATTTTTAAAATTGATTGGATATAACTTACAATAGCAAAAAATGAGACTACCCAACCTAACCCCCATAAGTAAACATACAAATGACCGTCAACAAAATAAAAATACTAAATAAATCATTTTATTTGTAGAGCTGCTCCTATGGTGACAACCCACCATGCATTCCCATAGGATAATTTTTGAAAGGGATTTTTAAATAAGAAACTCTTATAAAGATTATTTGGAATTTTTTTAATAATTTTAAATCTAAGAGTAGATTTGGAATAATGTTTTAATCTGGTTGTTATGATAGTAATTAATAACTAAAGGTTTAGTCTTAAAAGATTAGAAATAATAAATGTTCGAATTTTATTTAAAAATGTGTAAGTAATATTCATGCAATACTTAAAATAAATTTTTTGTATTGAGTAATATTCGAAATATAAATTCAGCAAAATATATAGTCAGAATAGATGTTTCAATTAAATAAATTGAATGACTGCAAACATATTCCAATCATTGATCAAATAAATCTAAATTGTGTACTTTTCATAAAATCTTTTGAGAGTCAAAATGATCTCGAAATTTATTTATTTATTATATTATTAAGATACTTAAATTCAAACAAGAAATCTATACAACAACAACAACATCAAGCCTTTATCCCACTACGTGGAGTCGGCAAATCTATGATTAAGATAATTAATATGTGTATTGTCCAATAGAGTAAGAAAATATTGGCTAAAATTTGCTAAAGTGCAATTACAAAGGTATAAATAGATATATAATTTCTCACATAAGGGGTATCTGAAATTGGGGAGATCATGAAGACTTAAAAAGCTCTAGAGCTCTGTTTAATGTTTAGGCTGAAAATAATTGTCAGTAACCAACCTCATGTGACTACCTTCACTGATCACCTGTTTTGTTTGATTGCCATCACTTGACTAGTATATCATGACTTTCGTTACTTGACTGCCGACAACCGTATGTTGGCCATCACTATCTTGATATCGATTTTAATATTTATGGATTGCCATTTGTCTCTTGATCGTCGTCATCACTCTTCACTTCTCTAGTATGCTCCACTACATTCATATGAAGCTATGATAGTAATCAAAGCTTTGTAGAATGTATTCTTCAATTGAAGGAAAGAGCAAATCTCTATTATATAGTGGATTATTTCAACTAAGTTTGATCCCGTAAATTTTTTTCATTTTTGATTTTTTTTCATAATAATTTTGGAGTCTTTTTAATAATTTTGGAGTCCCTTTATAATTTCTTCATTTATTTGCATGGGTATGATCTTAGTATAAAATTAAGATGATACACTCTCTCTACTTTCACAAATATTTATATATAAAAAAATAATAATTTATTTACATATTTATAGAGTCAAAATTAGACTTAAGCATGCCTAGATTGGCCCGCTGATTTATAAATAAATTTGCAACATTATTACGTATCAGAGAATTTAAGTAAAATGTTTTGTTGCAATGCTTTGCATCGGTGAATAATTAGGTTTCATTTGGGACAACTATTTTATTACTTCTTAAACTAGTTTTCTACTATAAAAATTTTAATTTTTGTCATAAAAGCTATTTTAAGAAGTAGTAAAAAAGTTGTTCCAAATGAAGCCTTAAAGAAATATATTTATTGATGTTAACCATCACTACTAGCTTTATCATAGTTGTTTTAAGGAGAAGCCTCAATATTTATTTATTTTTAAATAGTTCACTACCAAAAAACAAGCCCTATTGCAGCGCTTTTTTGCACCGGTTTTAAGAACCGCTGCCAAAACCACGTTTTGCATCAGAAATTGGAATTCCATTGCACCGGTTAAAACCGATGCAATTTGAACCGGTTAAACCGCCGGCAAAGCCCATCAGATACTTTATCATACCCGAAGCCCTAGTTCCTCTCTTCGCTCTACGCTTGCGCGATCGGGACCGAATCCAGCTGCGACGACGAAAATCTATATATATATATATATATATATTTGCATCGTTATTTTTTTGATTAATTTCTAGCTATGTAATCTTAGATAAACTCATTTTTAGTAGGATTAGAATTGTTGCGGGCTATAATATATGCGGCGATAGAGTTAGTAAATTTCTCAGCGTTGTACGAATATTCAGCACACAAACATGAAAGGAATATAAACACCAGGATTTTTACGTGGAAAACCCTAAAAAAGGAAAAAATTACGGGGCCTCGCCCAGTTGAAATAATTTCACTAGTGTTTTGTTTGATATACAAGAGACTGACTCGTCCACAAAGTTAAGACAATCATATTACAATGAATCTTTTCTCAATTGAGATTATGCTACAAAGTTGAACAGAGTTCCGGCGTCATCTGGATGTCCGGCAGAATTCTTGCATTATTCAGGCGGCGGTAAGAACTCCAGCGGTGGTCGAGGAGGAGCTATTCCCTCCTCTCCTTCCCTTCTCTTCTTCTCTTCTTCTTCTCTTCTTGCTTGGGGTCCCCTCTCATGAGAAATGAGGGGTCTATTTATAGATTTTCTGGAGTAGCATAGCTTGTAAATATGTGTGAGATCAAGGGCAAATAGGGAGTGGTCGAATAGATGGTTGATATTGAATCCTTTGATCGTGCACCGTTCGTCAGACATTTGAAGGTCTTAATGATGTCAGAATTTGGCGATCTTGGGCTCGTTGGATTTGTCTCGGTGAGACGTTCGATTTGACTATAAGCTCGTTAAAATCAGTGACCATTTGGTAACTAAAATTGTGGTACAAACATTCCAACAGCACTTCGGGTGTTTGATTTGGGCTCATTTGGGCTCGGATTGAGTTGAACTTTGTGTCGTTGGGTTCGTATTTCCGAGACACTCAATTTGACTATAAGCTCGCTGAAATCGGAGTTCAGGTGCTCCCGTATTTAATTTTTAAAACTTTTTATTCGAATTTGCCTCGAGATTCGTGCTCGATCAAAATAATTTTTGCATAATATATCAAGAATGCAAGGGGAGAAGATTGTATCATCAATAATGGTCACATGAGATCACAATCTAAGTAGATATGAATGGAAAGGAGACGAACAATGTGTACATGAAATAACAATTTCTTTGAAGGTGTGAAAGGTATGTAAAAAGTTCTTTTTGGATATAATTAGGCTAAGATCATTGGTGTAGCTGACAACAAGATCGAGATATTATCATTAGTTATGATAGGCCCCTTACATCTATTTTTTATAGAAGCTTATCGATAAGAACTTGCATGTTTATGTGCTTCACTAATATCCATATTGACGCTATTATGACCACCAAAAAATAACTATAAGTAGAGAAGACAAAAGAGAGGATATAAGTATTTTTATGTTTTATTCCATTACTGATACTGATAGTTAATGGAATGACCTTCATGAAATGTGCTTTTTATATGGATCATCAAACTAAAATATTTTAAAATTTTGGATCAATATGATTACATAACATAGGCTTCATAAATTTTCTACTAATGAGATTACATACAATGTGGAAATTGATTTTCCATTAATACTTTACTAGCAATTATCTTAATGGAAGGATCAAAGTAAAATGCCCCAAATGAAAGCTTCATAAAATTGTGCCCTTGAAATTGGAAATAGATACAGTTGGGGGATGGATGAGTAAAAAATTTTTGATTTACAATTTAGGTTAGAAAATAAATATACGAATTGAGGTCAAGAACTTATGATCAACCCAGAAAAAAAACAAAAGAAGATTGATTGGAAACATCATAGAATGCGAGGGCAGTTGCAATAATTTATATAGACATAAATGTGATTTGTCAATGTATGATTGAGAAATGTTCCCAATTGTTGAAATTATGATATTATCACTTATCAAAAACTAAAGTTCATAATAATCAATTTTTTCTTGTGGAGACATAATGCAAACTGAGATAATCTAGAAATCGAGATATTATAATAAAAACTTGACTAATATATAATATATCACTTTTTTTTTTGGATGAAGCAATCATAAGATCTTGGTAGAATATGCTCCAAAAATTATTGATTTTGAGTGCATTCTCATGCTCTTGATTGAATGTTCATTTCATCACTCAAAATGAGTCAAGAAGAATATGTGCTCGCGCTAAAAAGCCGGCTAAGCTAACAAAAAAATTCTAACTTTAAATGAAAATATGACGGTTAACTAGATATTAATACTATCCAATAATTTAATAAAATTTCATACCAATTGAATATTAGTTCTTGTACATGTATTATTATCTTAGGAATATGGATCAAAATGGTAATAAAATTGACTCTTATATATATATATATATATATATATATATCTCTCTCTCTCTCTCTCTAAAATAGTCAAATATTTTTTCAACTTGAAAGAGAAGAATGTTCAAATGAGAATTGAACTAAGGTATGTTGTAATTCTTTGTGAATTTCACTCCTAATTCATTGATCTTTTACATCAGTGATTACATGGCTATTTATAGAGTTTACTGTACATAGCTGACGTGTAACATGTGGCTGTAAATTGATAAAGAATATGTGGCTGAGAGTGCTCTATTTTGTGGCTCTTCTTGCTTCTTCTAGCTCGGTTCCGATCTTGTTTTGCACATGGGCTGTTACACCCCCTCAAACTTGAGCTTCTGCTAATTGAAGCTGAAGTTTGTCTAGTAAAAGATAAAATCTTGGTCCCGGTAGATTCTTTGTGAGTATATCTGCGATCTAGTCTACTGTTGAGATGTGTTGTATGGTGAGATCTTTAGAAACTATGTGATCTCGAATAAAATGAAGATCTATTTCGATGTGTTTCGTTCTTGCTCGGAGGATGGGGCTGTTGGCTATGGATATGGCCGATGTGTTGTCGCAGAGTATTTAAGTAGGTGTAGTAGTTGAAATATCCAAATCATGTAACAGTCATCTTAACCAAATAACCTCTGATGATGCTGTAGCCAAAGCTCTGTACTCTGCTTCCGTCGAGGATCTTGCCACAGTTTTCTATTTTTGAGCTTTCCAGAGAACTGGTGATGTACCGAGAAAGAAGCAGTAGCCTGAAATTGATCTCCTATCTGTTTGATCTGTTCCCCAGTCTGCATCTGAATATGCTTTGAGATTCAGGTCCAAGCGAAAGATTTTGATGCCTAGATTACTAGTTCCTTTGAGGTTTCGTAGAACCCTCTTGATCATTAAAAGATGTGTCTCTATAGGTGTTTGCATGTGCTGACAAATTTGATTTACGGCAAAAGCAATGCTTGGTCTGGTAAGGATAATATATTGTAGAGATCATGCTAATCTTCGGTATTTTGTTGGTTATGGGAGAGGTTTTGAGGTGGTTTCTAATGTAGGTTTTGTTGGAAGTGGAATTGATATGGGCTTACAGTTAATCATGCCTACTTCATTTAGGAGTTTGAGAATGTATGGTTGTTGATGCAGTATGTATCCTTTTACGTTTTGTACAAATTGGATGCCAAGGAATGTTGACATGGGTCCCAAATCTTTGAGTTGAAACTTGGTGTGTAGCTGTTGTAGTAAATGTGGATGTATGTGGGGTTGTTTCCAGTAATGAGTATGTCATCTACGTATACCAAAAGATATGTGTGTGTGTGTGTGTGTGTGTGTGTGTGTGTGTGTGTGTTCTATTTTATGACATAATAGTGATGGGTCAGCAGAACTGCGGATGAATCCTAAGGCTGTTAGGTGTTTGGAGAATGTAGAGTACCATTGCCGAGGCGATTGCTTTAAGCCGTAAATTGATTTGTGCAGTTTGCAAACTAAATGAGGATCCTGTGAGTCTTTGAAACCTGGAGGCTGCTGCATATATACTATGTCATCTAATTGTCCGTGCAGAAATGCATTTGAGATGTCCAGTTGATGAATTGTCCATTGATGATGAACTACAAGAGCTGTGAGAGCTCTTATAGTTGCATTTTAGCTACCGGGCTAAAAGTTTCTTCATAGTTTATGCCATATTCTTGAGTGTAGCCCTGAGCCACCAATCTTGCTTTGTTTCTGACAATTGATCCATCTGTGTGTCTTTTGGTTTTGAACGTCCACCGACTGCCTAAAATTGGTTGATCAGTTGGAGGATGTACCAATGACCATGTACCTTGTTGTTGTAGAGCCATGAACTCGTCTGACATTGCTTTTCTCCAGTGTACTGATTTGTAGGCTGTGGTGAATGAAGTTGGATCTGTGGATGGGTTGAGTTGATGAAGTAGATTGATAATTTGTTTTGGTTTCAGATTACCTGTTTGAGATCTGGTAATCATGGGATGATGAATTTGTGTAGGTGGAGCAGCTGGTATAATGTATGAGTCTGTTTGTGTTTGCTGGGTATGTATTTAGGGAGATGTAATTTGAGTAGAGGTAGTTGTCTGGTTTTGAGTAATTTCTGGGGAGATGATTCTTTGTGGTGTTGGTCTGTTTGATGAATTTGGGATGGGAGATGAGATTGTTTGAGCTTTTCTGGGTGATGGTGAGTTATGTGGAGGAATAAGCAGAAGGTGTGGTATGTGAGTGTTGTTAGGAATTATTGATGTATCTGTTGATGGTGTTGTCATTGGGAATTCTAGTTCGTTTGAAACCACGTGTCTTGATGTTATTAATTTGTTTGTTGAGAGATTGAGGCAATGGTATCCTTTATGACTCATTGAGTACCCAATACATACACATTGGGGTGCTCTGGGAGAGAACTTGTTAAGAGATTGGTGTCTTTTCCCAGGAAAACAGGAGCATCCGAGTACTTTGAGGTGGTTGTAGCTAGGGTGTTTGTTATACAATAGGTAATGTGGAGTTGTCATTTTGGTAGTTCTAGATGGTATGCGATTAATGAGGTGAACAACTGAGGTTAATGCATATGTCCATAAAGATTGAGGAATGTTTACTGCCATAAGCAATGTTCTTGTGGTTTCAATAAGATGCCTATGCTTAAGTTCGGCTACTCCGTTTTGTTCTGGCATGTAAGGACAGCTTAGCTGATGAGCTATGCCGTGAGACCTAAGGTAATTACTGAATTCTGTGGATGTGTATTCTCCCCCTCCATCTATTCTTAATGTTTGTATGTTTTTATTGAACTGATTTTTAATGTATGTGTGAAATTGTCTAAACTTGTGTATTGTTTCAGATTTTGTGACCATTGGAAAAAGCCAAGTGTAGCGGGAATAGTCATCAATGAACAAAACATAATATTTGAATCCCTGAGAAGTGATCGATGCTGGACCCCATACGTCTGAATGTACTAATTCAAACGATCTGTAAGTTTTACTAGTAGAAATGGGAAAAGATAACTTGTGGCTTTTACAAGCCTTACAGGAATTGCAAAAAGGTAAAACTGTAGATATTATAAGATGTGGATTCTTTATTGAAATAGCTTGAATGGATTCTTGATTCGGGTGACCCAATCAATGGTGCCATAAATTGGTGGATGATCCAGCATGAAAAGTATGATGAGATTGGACTGGATATTGTCCTTGTAGACTTCTTCCTTGAAGAAGCACCTTCTGTGTTGTTTTGTCCTTGATTTTGAATCCATAAGAGTCGAATTCAATGATAAAGTTATTGTCATGTGTTAAATTTTGAACTGAAAGCAAGTTGTGAGATAGAGAGGGTACACGAAATATTTTTGAGAGTTTGAGCTTACAGTTTCGCATTGGAAGTATCCCTTTGCCTGTGTGTGAGATGGGAAGAGTCGATCCATCGCCAATTTTGATTTGATAATTTCCTTTGTATTCTACCATTTCTTGAATTTGAGATGTATCTGATGTGAGATGAGATGAAGCTCCTGTGTCGAGAAGCCAATTATTCTGGTTTGAGTCTGTATTTGAGATATCGTTTGTGTCATTGTTGGCTACTAGAGCTGTAGGGTTTTGTTGAGGTTTTGAAGGAATGTAGGATAGATTTGTTCTGTGCCAACAGTTATAACCCGTATGACCCATTTTGCCACAAATTTGACACTAAACTGAAGGTCTTTTGGGATTTGAGTTGGTTGAATTGGGCACTCAAGTAGAGTTTGAGTTTCGACCTCTCCCTTTACCGCGGCCCCTGTAGGTATAAAATGTTATATGCGAAGCTGTTTTTGTGTTTCTGACTGAATGATGATCTCTTCACTACTTAGTAGTGCATAGAGGTCATCGAGTTGTATTGGTTCCAGTTTGGTACGTATGGTTGTTTTGAATGATTGAAATGATGCTGAAAGACCATTTAGGATGTATAAAACTAAATCCTCATAATCTATGTGACAGCCGGCTGCTTCCAGTTGATCAACTAGAGCTTTGATGTGTGTGAGAAATTGAGTAACATTGCCTGAGCCCATTGATGCATTGTGGAGTTCATTTTTGAGTTGAATAACTCTTGAACGATTGGTTGATTGAAGTCTTTTCTTGAGTACTAGTGTAATCCTTATTGCATTAGATGACTCAAGATTTATGATATGAGGTAGAATTGTAGGAGAAATTGTGGAGTATAGGGCTGCGCATATGTTTTGATCTATCAATTTCCACATTGTGTAATCTTGATTTAGAGTGGATTGATTTGAATCATCAAAAACAAATTGAGAAGGACAGGGTGCCGTTCCATCTATAAAAGAATTATATCCATTTGCTGCAAATATCTTGAATATTTGTGATGACCATATTGGAAAGTTATCTGTGGTTAATGGTGAGGTAGCGAGAGATTTGATATTGCTCATCAGAAATTTCAAGGTAGATGGAATTGTGTGTTTTGTAGATTGTTGCAATGTTTCTGATGCGGTGTTGATGGTGGGAGAGGATGCAGATGAGTTCATGATTGTACATGGAGAAAAAGCTCTGAGACAAATGCGGATGAGCTCTAATACCAAGAAGGAAGTTCAAATGAGAATTGAACTAAGTTACGCTGTAATTCTTTCTGAATTTCACTCTTAATTCATTGATCTTTTACATCAGTGATTACATGGCTATTTATAGAGTTTACTGTTCATAGTTGACGTGTAACATGTGGATGTAAATTGATAAAGAATATGTGGTTGAGAGTGCTCTGTTTTGCGGCTCTTCTTACTTCTTCCAGCTCGGTTCCGATCTTGTTTTGCACATGGGCTGTTAGAAAATTTAAGTTTATAGGAGATGGTCAATTATAAATCTATAAAAGAAGATCAACTATTTTATTTTTATATATACTATTTTTTTACATTTCTATTTCTTTAAGGTTAGTTTTATAAATATATATATATATATCTTACTTTTTTGTTAATGAGTAAGGCATATAAGAGTTTTGCATTAAATTTTTTTATATTTACATTTCAATACTTAAATAGATCAATACAAATTTACATTGAATTGTCACAGTAAAAAAAAAAGAAGCAAGCATGGACAAGATATTTAAAAAAATAGAAAAAAATAAAATGTACTATCGTGAAGCTGGAGTCCACACACGTGTAACCACACACGTAGGACATTATATCACTATTCTTGTTTCTAATTCTGAACCCCATCAACACGTTCGATGTTGGGCGATTCTTGATTTGAATTGAACGACGCATTAATTATGAATAATATTTTGCTTGTTTTGGAAGACCACCGTTCGTTTTTTTCATTCCTATTGAGATGTCGGATTCTGTCAACTGCTTTTATGATTATTACTTCTAAGTATTACTATGCGTTTAAAAATATTTTTGCCCAAAAAATTCACAAGATTTTTGATATGTTAATAAAAAGTTCATAAGATATAAATATTTTTCAGATAGAATGTTCAAATTAGTAAATATTTGAATAATGGCAACATGCTAATTTAGGCTCGTCTGGGGCAACTTTTGACAATTAATTATTTGCTGATTTCAAAAATGATGGTACGAAAAAGTTGATGTAGAAATAAGTAAGTGCTTCAAATGAAGACTTATTCTTATTACTTATCTTGAAAGCAGAAAAAAAACATTGACCTAAAGCTGTACCAAATGAAATTTTAATTTGGATTCGACGTTTATTATCAACTTGAACAAAGGTTTTGAGCTTACAAATTCTTTGCTCAACAATTTTGACCTACTTATCCTCTTTCACCTCCTGGATGATGCGGCTAACGCATGCCTGTAGGACAATATACCACATTTTATTCTCCTCTACTATGTTTATGCTTATTCCCTTTTTCTGTTAGTTTCGTATCGTACCCTCTTTAGTTTTGATTCTATGAATTTAGTAAATTCTAGAATTATCTTGATTAGAATAATTGTTTAAAAAATTTAAATTTTTAATAATAATGTATAAAATCGTTTAATAATTTATTTTTATTTTCCACATCTGCCTAAAATTGTTTAAAATCGCAAACAACTACCTCTCTGAACAAATATAAGATAAATTATAGATCGTTTGTTTGGCAATGATCTCATTTGATAGCTCAAGAATACTCATTAGATATGTTTGTGAACGAGCATGTTGATTGTTTAAAAAACTTCGATAGATATAATCACGAACATGCTCGATGTAATTATTTGTTAGAATGCTCGACAAAACTTGTTTGTTAAGTTAATGTACATTTAGAAGTAGAGCTCATTTATATATAGCTCGATAAGACTCATTCGTTTAAAGCTCGATAAGCATGCATGAAATGAACCGAACATGAACACTCATTAATTTAAACGAACCAAGCTTGAACTCAAATACAAAAACTCGAATCAAACTCAAACCAAACTTGAACAAGCTGATAATAAACAAAGTCAAACATGAACACACATATACTCGGCTCAGCTTGTTTCATTTGCAGCCCTAGCATTCTGCAACAACTTCAAATATTCATTAAAGTAGCACTCTAAGCTACAACCTTCTCTGCACCAAAGGGTCCCTTAACAGACAATTTTCCCATTATCAACATGATTAATTTTCATTTTCTTCAAATGAGACACCTCCTTGAACAAAGATTCTCAACAAATATAAAAGATTTTCACTTGGCAACATCAATAAACTACTTTCAAGTCTCATTAATGATAGGCTTGAAGTTATTCATATTTATAAGAAACAAACATTTTTAAGTAATATATATTAATATTGCATTAAATAAAATGCAAGTAACAAAGTTCTAAAAATTAACATTGAATCTCAAATTTATAAGCATTAGTACTTTCATGTTCACTACTACATGCCAAAAATTTATGCATCTTATTAAGTCGATGCTCTAAATGAATATTTTGTTACAATTCAAGTTACTCAAGCTAAATTGGGTTTGATAGATTTTTATCATTGTTCCTTTCTTTGTTTCAAGGAAGGGGTAAGAGAATCTTGAAATTTTTGTGCAATCATATTGATTGGTTAGTAGATTAATCAAGTAATTATGAGGACTATAATCAAGTTCAAAAAGTGATTAATTGAGAATATGCTTAAACCATCTATGACTCATAGTTTGCCAAGCTTAAAGCTAATCAATTTTAGATTAGTTACTTACCAACCTAAATCATTCTTCAGCCTCGATAATCTCACTATCATCGTAATGGAACTCTGTCTTCCTACTAAATGAAGCTTGGAGAACCTATTCAATTAATATCAATTGATATGACACTCATCTACTCTCTCAACCCCCTTCGTTGTAATACAAGAAGCTTTGATTTAGCCAACACGAGTAATAATGATGAAAAAATGAACTGCTTGAAAGACTTCTAAACAACTCAATCTTTCCTGAACACTAATAATAATGATGACAATGAGAGCTCAGCCATGCAAAGATTCTTTGGGCTCTTGTAGATCTTAATGAAAAAGATTGAATTAGAATCTCTTTGCATCTACTCCAAATAGTGAGTTGTTGTTTACGACGGTGTTACTAAAAAATATCTCAAAGATAAGAAAGTATACAAAAATATTTTATCGAGTTCATAGAATGAAAAAAAAATTGGATTGGACCGACTATTATGATCAATTCAATCATGAATTACTTTCATAGCAGTCTGATTAGCGCATTCAATCAGTTCCAATGAATTCTTTGAATCTCCGTGTCATTGTACCAATGAGGATTGACTATTCAACCGATGAATAAGTGAATCAATTATAATTTAGTTGAACCACTCTATTGAATTTTGATCTATGAAGCACTAATAAATTTTGATCAAAAGGCTACAAATTATTATACTAATTAAATTTATAAATCAAGTAATTCTAATATGAAGCTGAAGAACCTCCCAATCTTGATAAAGAGCAACAGTGAGGAGGATCCAAAGGGGTTAAATTTTCGCCCATAGTCTAATTTTTTAGTATAATCTACATGTTATTGATTGTTGCCCTACGCTATGAGGCAAGCCTTTTATTTTTCCACACCACCATTGGCTTGAAGCTTGGCATTGTTGGTCCATTGACAGCCTAAGATTGTATAATTGCTTGGTGGAGGTACAAGAGCGCATGTGGCAATTTTAGAGAGCTTGAAATTTTGTATATATACGTAAAAAGGTTGGAGCAGCTCCAGTGACAGATAATATTAAAGAGAACAATCTTAGATGGTTTGGTCACATAAAGTGTCAGCTTTCTGATAACTCAATTAAGAGAATATATATATATTTGATTTAGCCTATATTAAGAGAGGTAAAGATAGACCTAAAAAGACTCGGTTATAAAGTATTATATATGACAATTTTTTATTAGACTTAAATGAAAATTTGACTCTTAACATGACACAACGAAGAAAAAAGATTCATGTAGCTGGCCCTAAATTACGGGATAAAGGCTTGATCATATTATTGATTTTTTTTTTAATTAAAACTCACGGTGGGGCCTGCGCGTTAATTAAAGTAACAAACTCCACACAAGAACAAACTGCAGGTAACGATATTATTGTTGTTGTATTAGTTATATTCAACTAAATGATAAATTCAACATATTTTATTATTATTATTATTATTTTATTTTTAATATAATTAATTCCTAACTTCATGGATTAACCAAATGAGCCCTTACAGTAAAATTGATCTATTAAGTTCTTACTACCTGAAAACTACGAAACTGCATGAAAAAACAAGGGACCTGGTCTTATAATGACTTGTGGCCTACAGCAACTGCAGGCATTTGGTATATGTGCACGGCTGTACATGAAAAGGGTAGAATTTAAGTACATGCACGCTGCTCTAACTATTTGTTCCCACAGTAATATGGTCCCCCTAATTTATGGCTATGTCTACAGATACATGCACATCATGAGCAGGAACTCTACTTGATCATTGAAGGCTAGTGGCTTTGAATATTTTATCCCCCTCATTTGTCCAATACATATCCTTAAGTTTCATGTATAAATTGAATTAAGAGATAATGGGAGAAAATTTTATATAAGAATATTGGCATGTGATATTTCTATTATATTTTAATGAAATGAAGTTATGTAATTTTGATTTGCAAATAAATTTTAAAATTTTCCTTTTGCGGGAGCGTCTTTTAAGTGGGGCTCAATCAAGTGCGGGGCACGAGGTTTTTGGGGTCGATGCCTCTTCTACGTCAGCTGATGATTAGTTATGCCGTCAAACACAATTTCCGAAAGGATGATAGCGGGTGGATATCCCGTTCTTATATATATTAAAGAATAAGAAATTTCTGGTTTTTGAATTCTAATTAATCTAATTAGATGCCCACATGAGTTTCTTGCCCTGTAAAATTTTTTTTTTTCCTGACTTTTCTTCTTTTTCTGCGGATTTAAGCTAAATCATTTAATATCATTGTAAAACAATTTAGTTTTGAAAATAGTTCCAATATTTAATTTATTTTTATTAGTGTTGCGTCCTGGAATATTCGCGACGGTAGAGAAATATATGGTTTAACGTCTTAGCATTGTACGAAGATCCAACACACAAACAGATAAGAGAGGGGGTATAACATTCATAAGAGACACCAAAATTTTTACGTGGAAAACCCCTGAAAAGGGGGAAAAACCATGGGGCCTGGCCCAATTTGAATGAATCCACTAGTATTTGTAGTCGATTACAAATGAGACCCTTCCTTGGGAGAAGGCCTTGGATTGATGTAGCAAATATACAACATATAGATTGCATTACATGGTAGGAGTGACATATACATGTTCGTTTGGTCGGAAGGACCGTAGTCGGCAGCAGACCGGGGTCAGAAAGACCGTTGTTCGTTAATGGAGGTCGGAATGACCATAGTAGGCGACGGAGGTCGGGAAGACCGTAGTCGGCGGGAGACTGGGGTCTGAAAGTCCTTTGTATGTTGATGGAGGTCGAAAGGACTATAGTAGGCGATGGAGGTCGGGAAGACCGTAGTAGGCAGGAGACCGGGGTCTTCAGCAGGACGTAGGGACTGAACGTCGGGCCTTAAGCAGGACGTCGGGTCTTTAGCAGGACGTAGGGACTGAACGTCGGGCCTTAAGCAGGACGTCGGGTCTTCAGCAGGATGTAGGGACTGAACGTCGGGCCTTAAGCAGGACGTCGGGTCTTCAGCAGGATGTAGGGACTGAACGTCGGGCCTTAAGCAGGACGTCGGGTCTTCAGCAGAACGTCGGGCCTGAATGTCGGACCTTTAGTAGAACGTCGGGCCTTGAGATGGTGGTGTTGCGAAACTGCGGCGGTGGTACGGCGAGGCTCCGGCGGAGGTCCGGCGAGGCTCCAGCGGTGGTCCGGCGAGGCTTCCTGCGATGGTCGAGGAGGAGCTTCTTCCTCCTCTTCCTCCTCTTCTCCTCTTCTCTCTTCTCTTCTTGCTTGGATCCTCTTGTGAAGAATGAGTGCTCTATTTATAGATTTTTCTGGAGTGGCATGGCCCGTAAATAGGCGTGAGATCAGGGGCGAATAGGGAGTGGTCAAATGGACGGCCGATATTGAATCCTACGACCGTGCACCGTTCGTTGGCCATTTGGGAGCCTTAATGATGTCGGAATTCAGCGATCTTGGGTTCGTTGGATTCGTCTCGTCGAGCCGTTCGATTCGAGTATAAGCTCTTAAAAATTGAAGACCGTTTGGTAACTCAAATTGCTATTTGAACCTTCTGACAGCATTTTGAGCCCTTGATTTTGGACTCATTTGGGCTCGGATTGGGTTGATCTTGGTGTCGTTGGGTTTGTATTTCCGAGACGTTCAGTTTGACTGTAAGCTCGCTGAAATCGGAGTTCAAGTGCTCCCGGATTTTAATTTTTGGGGTTTTCCAACTAACTTTTTGCCTCGAGATTCGTGCCCGATCAAGCTAATTTTAAAGCTTTTACACCTTTGTTTGAGAAGATTTTCTTAATTTGAGAAGATTTTCTTACACCTTTGTAAAGCTTTTACAAAAAAAAAAAAAAATTTTAAAACGGTTGTAGAAAGCAGAATTCTAATACATTTTTTTAAAAATTAAAAAATAATGACAAAATATAAATTATAATCACGATCTTAAAAATAAAGCAATAAAAAATTATTTCAAATAAACCCTTAGTTTTATAATGAATAACAGCATCGGCGTATTCTCGTGAATGATGATTGTGTGGATGATGTTCTATACGCTATATATATAGATATAGATAATAATTCGGTCAAAATGGCTTCCTTTCAGTTGCTTTCAGCGATACATATTTTAAACATTTTAGGCAAAACCCATCAAATTAGACGTTAAATCAGTGACTGCTTTCTTTGTCTCCGTCGATGCAGCCAAGTTTTGCACAGTGCAAATAATATTTTCAGCCATGTTATGGAATGGTTTTAGCTGTTTTTTTCTTCTAACTAATAGAATATAATATTGCAAATTTGATCTATGTTAAAAAGATAAAATACAGAGCGTTATTGTTTGTTGATCTTCTTTGTGTTAAACAATAATATAGATGCATAGCAGTTTGTACAATAAAAAAAATAATGACTTCATTTCACACCAAATCTCATAGCTCTTCGCCAACATAATATTTTTAAATGAAAGCTTTGATCATTTCCAAATACAGTGGTATGCCGTCCGTCATTCGTTCCATTTAAACGCTAAATCGCATGTCAAAATTCAATAAGTGAATAGTATGACGCCAATATTGACGTCGCACTATTCACCTAAGCCGGTTTTATGGATTACGGGATTTGTCGAAGAAGCGCGCGAAAGAGGAGAAAGATTGTTACTTTCGCAGCGATATGAAGAAGCACGCGACAGAGGAGAAAGAAATAGAGTTTGATTGAAGATGAATTACTGCATTATGAAGTTTTACTATATTTTAGTGTGAAAAATGAGTTTTTGGGTTGGAGATGCCCTTAAACAAGGGGCAACAGTCTTGCATATATGTGTGGATGTTTGATTATTGAATTATTTTTAATACTAAAAAATCATTTTTTGTTCTTTTAAATAATGAAATTAAGGTATGTATTTAATTTGATGAAAAATTAATTAGAGTTTTTATTTTTATTATTAAAAAAATTAATTCAAATATTTACTTTTTTGGCTCAAATTATTTTCTTCTTGTGATAGAAAATTTTGTAAAACAATACATTAATATAGTTTGAATCAAGTTAAGAATGAATAAACTAGAATACCTTTTTAATAAACACTGAAAATATGTCTGTCTTAAGAAAATTCAAATATTCATTAATTTAAAATATATTTTCTTCTTTAGTTTATTTATCTTCTTATTTTAATAAAAAATTTATGAAAATGTTTTATTATGATTTTTTAAAAAAAATTTAGAATAGAATCATCATAGGTAGAGAAAGATAAAGAGGCATTTGGGCAATTTTGGTAATTGAAATAAGCCAAAATTTTAAGAAGGTGCTTAACTAAAGATTAATTAAGTAAAAAGAATATGATTAAGAAATTTTTTGAAAAAGAGCTAAAATATAAAATTATTTTGCTTTTTTTAGAAAATGCAAAACTATTTTGTATTTTCATTATTTTTTGCTTTTTTATAAGAAAAAATAAAATAGATTTACGTTTTCTTAAGAAATTTTAAAAATATATTCTACTTAAAATTTCACAATTATATTATTAATTTAAAATTAAAAGAAACCTTGGTTGTTGTATAATGGTGAGAGTAGTATAAAGCCTAGATGACCTATTCTGAATCCCCTACGAAGTAAAATGAATAACATATTTAAATAAAATTTAAAATATATATTAAATAATGATAAAAAATTAAATTAAAAATGATATTAATAGAATGTAAATATCTAATTTGACATCTAAACCCTAAAATTAAAATATATGTTTAATTGTTATTTAATATTAATAAAGAAAGAAATTAGAAATTATGCTAACTATATTTAAATAAATATTTTATATTTATAATTACATGCAATGATTATTTAAGCAACTTTTTTAATATAAAAAAACATTTTACATATTTATCATTCAAAAAATAAAATACAAATAACATTTGTATTTCATTAATACATATTAAATATAAAAAAAAATCTTTTAATTCAATTTTATTTTACATAATTATTTAAAAATTCATTATACTATTAATTAATTACATATTTAACAATAACTATAAAAAAATACAAAATACTATAAATTATTATAAATTCACAGACCATTAAATTTTATAATATGTGACAGTGCATGATCTATGTCATCTAACTAATATGAAAGAAAAAATTCCCTAAAATATTGCATGCGACCACGATGAAAAACCTTATAAAACTGGGTCGGCATGTTTCATATAAAATTATATAAAAAAAAACAAAGCAAAACAGGTGAACGATGTGGATTGCTTAAGTCAGATCATTATCAGTAAACATTACAGATTAATTGCAGAAAAAAGTTGCTCCATTAGCTTGTAAGATACAGCTTAAATTCAGTCCTTACAACGTTCATATACGAAAGAACCTCATAATTTGAACTGTTAAGTGCTAATCATATACAGTTTTACTGTGGCTTTCAGAACAGACAAACTAATTTACAAAGCATTGTTCAGAATCATAACGCCATGAAAAATGAAGGGGACAATATAGTGTTTCTTGTCGTTTTAGTACATTAATCAAAATTAATGATTTTTTTTTTGGACATTAAAGAATAAAGAAGGCGTCAGTATTTCTAGAGAAGCCAACCTTCACTCTTATCGAATAGTACTGAGTTATTTGGACAAAAATAGTGTTTCAACTTTCAAATCAATCCAAGTAGGTGTACTTAGCTTAAATTGCCTTTCAAATCAATGAAAGTGCGTGCGATTAGCAGTCCAGTCTCCTTGATCAATGCTTTGTTCATTTTTAATTAGGCTTCATTTAGGATAACTTTTTTATTATTTTTTAAAACAGTTCTTAAAAACAAAATTTTTTTGAATAATTTTTTTTTACTAAGAAGCTGCTTTAGAAAGTAAGAAAAAAATTGTCCCAAATAAAACCTCTGTAGTTGTTAATAATTTATCATTACTACTTTTTGCTTCTTTGAATAACAGTTAATTGTTTGAATCGATTGATGTGAAAAAATGTTTTTTGCTCAAGCAATATTAGCCATGCATATATAAGTAATATTGAAGAGAAATTGAATGTACGGGTTAAGCAGATTGACAAATTAATGTTATGTGACTAATTTGATTGTGTTGATCAATCTGATTGCTCTGTTTCCTTGGACCTCAAGTTTCATGTGCTCGAGGGTGGGGGGTTTACCCACTGGTTGGGTTCGGGTGCCACCTGATTTTTTTTTCCGTACAACGCTCCGGTGCTGTATATTCGAGCGCCCTGACGTTGCTTACTTGAGCGCCCGAATATATGGATTGATTTTTTTGTTGAATATATTTTATGTAAAAAAAATTATCCTTTAAGCCCACTTGCAACCACAAATAAATTATATATGGAAAGCAATAAATAAGCATCTTGAAGAAACTCTAGATATGATATTTCTCTGATTGGTCACTAGCTATCTACAGATTTCTATATAGTTTTATATTCTATGCCGAAAATTATATACATCTTCTTGATTCCCTTACTTATATACATAAATATCCACAATTTATATATATATTTATATAGCTTAAGCTCTATCATGTCATGCGCGCATAACATATGATATTGTTTTAAACATACTCAAGAGTCAGCCTAAAGTATAACATGCGGTCACAATATTGTGATTGCAATATAGATCTCTACATACTAATCACATATTAATGATGCTTATAAAATACCTTAGATACCTGACTAACTATTAGTGGGATGCAATATATGCATGCTAGTATTTACAATTCATGAAGCTTCATTAAATCAAACATATGGGTTGATGTTAAGTCCTTGATCATTGGAATTTGTCCAAAAACTAAGATGGGATGCAATTATGCAATGGTGGTAACCACCTCTACATGCAAGATTATGAGGATTAACCATAATCTTTGGATGTTATTAAAATATCAATATCATTTTAACGATGACATAGAGACATGTCTTGTATGTGAAGTTTGAAATAATTGATGCATGCATGTTGAGGACATAAGCTAGCATACATAATTGATGTGATTATATATGCATACATACTTTTGTATGCAGGTAACTAGTCATTATTGGAGTCCATATAATAATGTAATAATTATTGTAGTGATATTAATATGAAGTGGATATTGAAAGTGACCCCATGCATGGACTATATCTTGTGATTTGATTATGTAAAATGATTGAATGTTGTGTTTTTGATCTTTTGAAAAGTATGCAGATACATAAAGCATCTAAACCTATTAACCCTAATGTGTGGGTGTATGACACTTTCGAACCAAGTTGAATAAATCTTAAAAATGACCATGATCATTTAGGAATCACAATAAGTAGAAATAAGTCATTATCTATGTAGTTTAGTAATTAAAAAATTAATGTACTTTCCATATTTATATTACCCATTTGGAAGATTAAGTGCAAGGGTTGAAGAAATTATGTCGACATTATTCAATGTCATCCTAAATATGTTCTATCCAATTTGCTAGATTAAAAAAAAAAAAAACTTGATCAATTTTATGAGTGATGGTTATAATTGTGATCAAGGAAAATACTTGTTAATAAGATTGATACATCCTCGAAAAAAATATCTTGATCGGGCCCGAATCTCGATGCAAAATAAAGTTGGAAACTTCCAAAATTAAAATTGGGACCATCCAAACTCTGATTTCAGCAAACTTATAATCAAACTGAACGTCAAAGAAATACGAACCCAATGACACCAAATTCGACTCAATCTGAGCCCAAATGAGTCCAAATCAAGGACCCAAAGTGATGTTGGAAGGCTTGAACCACAATTTGGATTATCAAATAGTTTTCAAATGTGACATACTTATAATCGAATTGAGTGGCTCGATGATACGAATCCAAAGAGGCCAAGATCGCGGAATTCCAACATCATTAAGACCTTCAAATGTCTAACAAACGGTCCACGATTAAGGGATTCAACATCGATCGTCCATCCAAACCACCCCCCATTTACCCTTGATCTTCCCCCTATTTAATTACGGGTTATGTCACTCTATGAAATCTATAAATATACCCCTCCTCCCTCTTTAAAGGGGCTCCAAGCAAGAGAGCAAGAGAGAGATCGGAGATCACTCTTGTCTTCTCACTCCTCCTCGACCCCCGCTTGGAGTTCCATCGGACCACCAATTGAGGCCCTGAGTTCTATCAAACCACCACTTAAGGCATTGAGCTCCAACGGAGCACCTCTTGAGGCCCTGAGCTCCACCGGATCACCACTTGAGGCCCTGAGTTCCACCAGACCACCACTTGAGGCCTTGAGTTCTGCTAGACCACCACTTGAGGCCCTGAGCTCCACCGGACCACCACTTGAGGCCCTAATCTCCACCGGACCACCACTTGAGGTCCTGAACTCCGTCAAACCACCACTTGAGACCCTGAGTTATGCTGAACCACCACTTAAGGCCCCTGAGCTTTACCGAACCACCACTTGGGCACGAGTTCTGCCGGACCACCACTTAAGGCCCTGAGTTCCATCGTACCACCATGTAATGGGCTCTATATGACTTACATTTGTGACATCAAGCTAAGGCATTCTCCCAAGGAAGGGCCTCATTTGTAATCGGCTGCAAATACTAGTGGATTCATTCAAACTAGGCCAAGCCCCGTGGTTTTTCCCCATTTTCAGGGGTTTCCATGTAAAAGCTCTAGTGTCTCTTATGAATCATATGGATGACTAAAAGAATATTTCGAGCTTAATTAACTTTTTTTATTATTTTTAAATAGTAAAAAATTATGTGGTTTTTTTCTCAAGGAGAAAATTTGCTTAAGCAACTTGATAAATCAAAATGCTTAAATGTGATTTAGCTAAAATATATATATATAAAATCTTTTATTTGAGTCACTTGAATTGGATCTACATTAATAATTTAGCTTATAATTCAATTAACTTATTTAATTCTAATTTGCAATTTATCACAAAATTGAAAAAATAGAATGAGTTGAAAGGCAATCAAATTCAAACTCAAACCAATTTAATGCCTTATACTATTGCCCTAACTTAGGTTTCATTTGAGTCAACTTCTTACTGCTTTGTAAAGCAAATTTTTAACACAAAAATTTCGAATTCAAGAAATTTTTGTACTAAAAAAACTAATTTAGAAAGCAATAAAAAAGCTGTCTCAAATGAAGCCTTAGTCAAGCCTAGAGCAATTTTCGGGTAAACTAGATGGGTCAATAAAGCTAATAAGGAGAACTCTAGTATACTAATAAACTAGATTAGAATGAAAATATTACTTGATATCAGATTTAGTTGGCTTTAACGAAGATTAACATGGAGAATTGGTTAGGCAATAATTGGCCAAGAAGGTGTATAGAGTCTAACTTATGTCTCAAACGAAGCCTAGTCACATAATAAACTTTTAAGATTTAATTAATTATTTATTTCTGGGATTTGGTTTGGAATAATTTTTAAAATGTAAAATAGTAAAAAAAAAAATGTAATTAATGAAATAAAGAGAATTATCTATTTGAAATTCAAATTACACATTTATGCAATTTGAGAGGGCATCACTGATAGAATTTTGATGACTACTCACTGGCTTTAGTGAAATTCATTAAAATCCTATAAATTTTGGGTGAAGAGCCTTTTAATTTTTTTTTTCTCTAAAATTTAATGGAAATTGCACTAAAACTCTTAAGATTCAGTTGAAACTCTTTAAAATTAGCAAAAGCTAAAAATACTAATAAAAGAAGAAATTTGCATAAGAAGCTTTGTAGATTATAATTAAGAGTTCTAATTACAAAAATAATTAAAATGAATGGGCGATTATGTATATAAGTCTCAAATTTTATCTATTTATAAAATTAAAACTAAACTACCCTCATTCAAAAAGCATGGATCTATGCTTATAACAAACAAAACTTCAAATATACTCCACAAACAAAGAAATTTACAAAAAAAACAACATAACCACTTCTACAATCATTAATCTTTACTTCTCTAAGCAAAATACATAATAATCAACATATATTTAACTTATTTAACAAAAAAAAAAAAGCATAAAACAACCCTACATTACCTAATCCGGCGAAGAGGCGGCGGAGCAGCGATCAGATCTGAAATGGGAATGAGGGAGAGGAAGTAATCGGGAAGGGAAAGACAGATATTTTATTTAAGTCTAAGTCGCCCGTTTAACGGGCGACTTAGGTTTACATAAACAGTCAGCCACATCGGCTGCCACGTGGACTTCTGGTCGCACCTAAGTCGCCGTTTAAAGGAGCGACTTTGCTTACATTTAAATTTTTTAATTAATATGCTTAATCTTATAATTTAATTGTTAATCTTGCTTAGTTCGAAAATTTTCCCTTCTTTCTACTTCAATTTTTTTTTTAATATTGATTTATTTTACTTTTGTGAATAAGTTGGCAATGGCGCATCCTCTTCAATGTAACCATGTAATCCAAACAATCATCAAATACTCACAAAAACCCAATTCAATCACCGTTTACCAGTCAATATATACGTCGGGCAAACCCCATTCTCTTCTACATTTCGTGCTACCAGCTCTTCCCAGCTCTGCGGCCGCCTCTGTTCAGATTCCCTGTAAATCTGTTATAGATAATTCGATTGTTGATGGATAGATACAGATTGAGCTCAACCTTCAATGGAGTTCCTCCTCAAAAACCAAGCTTCTTATCCAATGCCCAGTCTCAAATCTCCCTTCCCGGAAAGCCTCATTTCCAAGAGCCCCACATTTTCACCTACTCTCGATCCGAATCTGAAGAACTCACCGGCGACAGTCTCGGCCAAACAACCGACGATACGGAAATTAGCATCTTCGACGCGGAGCGCTACTTCAACGACAGCCAAGATTCCAACTTAACCTCTACAAAGCTTAGTGCCATTAACCCTGAAATTCAAAACTGCAAACTTTCGCCCAATCCACTCGACTCTTCCTTCTCCTCAATCGATGGCTTCTCCCGCAACTTCCGGAGCCGCTCCTTTCGCACTACTCCGACCGCCTCTTCAGAAGCCAGCTGGAACAGCCAAGCGGGGCTTCTAAGAAAATCGCAGACTTCTCTGTCCGTCAGCGTTTCAAACTTTCCTAATGGCGAACAGAGGAAGGAACCTTCTTCTTCTTCCGCCCGACGCCTTTTCGGCCATGCCTGCCCTTGCTCCTGCAAGAAATCCGTCGACGTCGAGGAAACATGCTCTGAACCTAAGAGCGCTAATGCGTCAAATTACGTCACAAATAACTCTTCTGTTGCTAAATTGTCGAGCTTGAAAGCAGAGCAAGTGACGAGGACGAAGGAAGGATTTGAGCAGATGACAAAGATGAAAGTTTTCCCCGGGATCCTGCCACAGGATCCCTTAATCTTTCGTGCTCCTGGACGCTGCTTCTCGCTGGAGCACCCTTATCCTGCACTGGAAATCGGTCGCCGGATTTCCGATTCCGGCGGTTTCACCTTCCCTGCTGTGGTTCCACGAAAGGAGGACAGCGCAGAGGATCCGGCAAGAGTTTCTCTTGAGGTGTTCAGGCCTACAGAAACCGCGACACCGCTGAAGAAGTCGGCGGAGTTCCAAAAAATTCCCTTTTTGATAAACACTGGAGATCGACGGAATTTCACGTTTTCCGGGAGCCCCAAGACGCGGCCAGCAGTGGAAGACGACGTGGCGAGCGACACAAGTTCGGATCTTTTTGAAATCGAGTCTCTTTCAACACAGATGGGTTTCCGACGGCGGGACTCACTCGAGGAGCTTTCTTCGTCTTTATTAGAGCCCAGAAAGCTGGCTGGAAGCGCCGCTGGGGTTACCCGTCCCCACCGAGGGGTGGACGACGAAGAGGCGGCGACGCCGTCGATAACTCCGAGTGAATGTTATCCTCCTAGCGAAGTAAGCGTGGAATGGAGCGTGACAACGGCCGAGGGTTTCGATCGCTCGAGCGGCGCCAACTTCTCGAGTGCAGTTTCGGAGTATGAAAAGCTCCGATACGCAGCAGTAGCCCTCGGCAGCGGGAGAAAGAAGGATGTTAACGGCGCCGGCGCCGCCACCGCCGGTCTTTTGAGCTGCCGGTCCGAGAAAGCCGTCTGTATTGTTAGACCGAATTCGGAATGGTTCGAGCCGGAGTTGCCGCGCCGTCTAGGGAACTCCTCCGTGGCATCAGTTGGGTTAGATCGAGTGATGGGCGTCGCGCGGCTTGGCGGTGGGAATCCGGTCCACGATGGCTCTGGGCCAATTGGTTTGCGGAGTCGAACCCGGTTTGTTTGATCCGGCCGATTCATACCAGACAATAATAAAAACCGGTTATTGAATTTATTCTGGGCCTGATGTAATGCTGCTACATTGAATAATTTGCAACTTGATTTTTTTTTTTTTTTCAGCGATGGTCTTGTAATTTGTTTTATGGATATAATATTTAAATAAGTATTGACAGAATAAAAATTTGTTTTCAAATTTCTGTCTTACAATTTTAAATAAAAGAAAATCAGAGCATCTAAAAGTGCTTCAACCTGACATTAATGTTTAAAATTATGAAATTACCAATCTTTAGGAACATTTTTCATTCTTACATGCAGGCTTCTGCCAAAATATGAAGCAGTTCTCTCAGTGGGCATCTTCCTCTCCTCATATATTTTTTTAAATTTTTAAGTAGACAAATTCATAAGCATATCATATATGTAGGCTTCATCTCAATTAAAGTAATTTTTTAGTGCAAAAAAAATATTTTTTTATAATAAAAAGTTGTTTTAAGAAGCAGAAAGAAAGCCTTCCCAAACGAAGCAGCAAGCTTCAAATCTAATACCTCTTGACTGATAGTCAAAATTCTCAACCAACAAATCAAGATAAGTGACGTTTTCCTCTACTTATATCGTCTGATTCTTTCATGGAAGTTGACAACTCATTATCTCAATAAAATATTATGATCGATGGCCATTAGAGCTGTCAAAAGAATTGGATGTTTTTGAATAGCTGTTGTGTGGTTTCTTAAGAACCTCATATGTGATTCACTTGTTTTGAAAATGAGCTCAATATAAATAGATCTTATTTGATTCTGTTCGACTTGTTCATTGTTTATATAAGAATTAAATATTTAACTTAATATATCAGTATAATTTGCGTGTGCATGCTTAAGCTTAAACAAGCTTAAAAATTTTCCTATTGGATTCTCTAAGGAGAACTTATTTTCAACACAAATTTTAGTGATAGATGCCTAGTTCATCGACAGCTTTTAGGCTTCGTTTGGGACGGCTTTCTTCCTACAGCTTGTTAAAGCAGCTTTTTAGTACAAGAAAGCAAGCAGGAAAAGAGCCGTCCCAATTAAAAGAAGTATTAGTACTTTACAATAAGCTTCATTAAGCATTTTTATATACCATTTTTTATTGTTTAATCATAACCGCTTCTGTAGCATTAAACCTTGGCTCAAACATATAAAATGGACTCAAATAATGAGACCAATACATTCTCATTTCACATCAATTGTGTACTTTCTAATACTAAAATCTAAGAAGATTCTTAAGGCTGTTGTCTCTAAATCTCAATTCCTCACTTTTTTTTTTTTTTTAATTGACCGATAATTGGTAGCAAAGCATGTCATTCATGTAAAAAAATGGATCCAACAATCATAACCAGTATTGAAAAACAATAAACTCCCATTGTAATGATGAATAAAGGGTATATATATATATATATATATATATATATATATATATATATGTGTGTGTGTGTGTGTTTGAGCTTTGAGCTTTGAAATAGCTAAAGAAGTTTGTAGCACCTCAAGAGGTAAAAATCAACTTAAGTTGTATGAATTTAATCGAAGACAAATGACGTAATGTATTTCTTGAAGATTTTTTATACCCGCAACAAAGAATTGGACATGATTTTTTTTTTCAATTTCGATTTTACCATAAGATAATTAATTGCATCTTAGGGCTTAATTCAAAATAATAAACTTTTTTTATGATTAATATTGATTTCAATATTTGTTTTTCAAAGATTAATTTTAGATTTTAAAATGAAATTAGTTCAACTTGAAGTAAAAAAAAAGTATATGGAGTCTAAATAAGAAAAGGCTAGGGGCAATTAATTTTAATAACTCAGAATACTTAAAAGGAATTATCCAATATTAACTATTAAATACTTTTTGAAAGAATTCATTATGCTCAAGTTGATTAAATTTTATAATATTGAACTTACACTTCCATGATATATAATAATGAAGGCATTATTAGTGAACTACTAGCTAGGGGTCAAGGCTTACAACATCTTAGTCAATGATATTTGCCTCAAATTTAATTTTATTTTAAAGACTTATAATATCATTAAGAAATGACCTTTTACCTAAATCTAATATAGTTTGAAAGAAATCAATGGGAGTTCTAAACCTTAACCTCAACGATTAATTAGTATTCACTAACTTTGTTGGACTTATAATTCTACAAGAAAATGAATGTCAAAAAAACTCACATAATTATTTTGAAAATCATAGCATCGTTATCTTATAAGAAATGAAGGATATGACAACCATTATATTTTAAGAAGAATGACTTGCATCATCTTTGCTGCTTAAATAAGGTTGGTTGATTAATCAAATATTTAGTTGATTAATTCATGTAGGGTGGTTTTAACTAATGAACAAATATGATTTGATTTTAAGTGAAAACATATATCGATATTATATATCTTTAGTAAACATCTATTATTTTGTTTGGACTTGCAAGGTGAATAACTCCTCACTTTCATGATGCTTGTGGGTCATACTTAACACTTTCCCCTTGACAGTTTCACCAAGGAAAGGCTCAAATTTGGCTGATTCATTGACTTAAATGCTTGATCCTTTGTTGCAATAGTACTCACCATATTCCCCTTGATATGCTTATTAAACTTCTTTGGATTGAGTTTTGGATAACCTATTTAGTTCCACTTATTCTCAACAAGAAGCATCTATCTTTTTTTTTTTTTTTTTAATTCTTGATAGGAAAATACTATCTATTACAATTATTTTCGATGTTATGAAAAAAATTCTTGCAGTACTAATATTTTTAATGGGGAATAATACAAGTTTGTTTGAAATGTTTTATGAAGGGTAAACATCTACTTCATTAACATGAACATGCATTTCAATGACACACCAATTATTAGTTCTTTCTTTATAAACTCTCTTAGGTATTCCTATATTTTTTGTTCTTTTCATTGGCTCAACCTTTGTAACTTTCTCCATCCTCTTGTTCATACCACATATCATAGATTGCTTATATGAGCACATTCTTGAATTGCTTCATGTTCATATTTTGATGCCCTTCTCAAAGATGGACATTGTATCATGTTAACATTATGAGACCCTATGATCTAAAATGAAAGAATTTCATTTCATTTATTCTTTATTATCCTTTTTTTTCAATTCATTAACAATCAGATTATTGATAATCAGAGCGTATAGACAACGAAAAATATAACTACATTATTACAATTAATATTTGCATTTTGATTACAGTTCAAAGTATCAAAATAATATATATAATCACACAAAAAGCTACAAAAGAATATATAAAACCAAGAAGCTAAAAATAAAACTAAACTATCAACACTATTTAGCCTCAATTAACATGCACTTTTGCTTTATCTGAAATCATATAAAAATCATATATTGAGCACATAGTATGGTAACTAAAACTTATCACAACATTCAATATAAGTTAAAAGAATTAATATGCCTACTCTAGTTTTAAATCTAGTCAATACTGATAATAAGTTATGAGTATGAGTAATAAACAATGTGTGATATCAATATCAATCAATAGTAAAGACAATATTATCTGTGAAACTATATTTTTCAATAAACTAAAGAAGTTTATTAATTTATAAAAAAATTGGTAAGATGACTATCAATCAATGACAAGTGCTATATAGTGAAATAAGCCTAAGTTGTCTATCAGTTATATTTGTACTTATGGTTCTATCACATATTTTTATCAATCATTATGCTATGTATAGTTATCTAAAACTATGTGGTGTGGGAACCACAATAACCTGCAAGAACATAGAAAAACAGAGAAGATCGAAAGAAAGAAAGAAGAATAGGAAGAGGGAAACGGAGATATGGGGATAGCTTCAGCTAGCAATATTCATTTCTATCTCCTTTCTTCTTCCTTCTACTACATATATCATTTTCTACTATTAGGAAATTAACTAAGAAAAAGAAAATGCTGAGTTAGCCACTAATTGGCACATGGTTGAAAAACAGAGAATATTCATAATACTAAAAGTAATTGGGGAAATGGAAGTCGTAGGTTGTTGGGCGGTTTGGTGTGCTATCCCGCGGGACCTGTATAACTCACATCAGGTCTCCCCCGCTGCCGGAGATTCCTCACCTGAGGAATTTACTTGGACGATACCTACATCAGGAGAGTTATAAGCAAAAATGTCGGAGACATTGAAAGTGGACTGTGTAAGGTAATTTGGTGGAAGATCCACGATATAAGCATTATCGTTTATACGCCGGAGAATTGGGACGGGACCAATCTTCCTTGGACTAAGCTTGGAGTATGTTCCTGGTGGGAACCTTTCTTTGCGGAGGCGTACCATAACAAGGTCTCCGGGGTGAAAAATCTGTTTGCGCCTGTGAAGATCCGCCTGCTGCTTATAGTGAGTGTTCGCTGCTTCAAGCTTGTCCTTGGTGTCTTGTAGCAGCTTGGTATAAATTTTTGATGTGTTGGTAGCAGCTTTGCTCTTACAATTGGGAAGGACTGTGATGTCTACCAAATGATTTGGACATTTGGTATATACGATGCTGAATGGGCATTGTCCCGTGGATCGATTGGACATCGCATTGTATGCGAATTCTGCTTGTCCGAGATAGTCATCCCATTGTTTAAGATGTTCGTGAGCTAGAAAACGCAACATGTTCCCCAAGGTTCTATTCACAACTTCTGTTTGGTCGTCGGTCTGCGGATGGTATGCAGAACTGAGTTTGATTTCAGTCCGTAGCCGCTTCCATAACTCCCGCCAAAAATGGCTAACAAATTTGACGTCACGATCAGACGTGATACTGCGGGGAAGTCCGTGTAGCCAGACGATTTCCTTAAAGAACAGGATGGCTGCGTTGAGAGCATCAAACGTCTTCTTACATGCCAGGAAATGTGCCATCTTGGAGAATCGGTCAACTACGACCATGATAGAATCGGCACCATGTTTTGTTCGCAGTAAACCCAATACGAAATCCATGCTCACATCTTCCCAAATTGAATTAGGGACCGGCAAGGGTGTATAAAAACCCGTATTTTGAGCATTCCCTTTATAAATTTGGCAGACCGGACACCGTTCAACAAATCGGTTGACATCCCAATTCAGGTGAGGCCAATAGAACATGTCTTTCATTTGCTCTAATGTCTTGGCTTTACCCACATGTGCTGATAATCCTCCGCTGTGCAACTCCTTTATCAAATACTCTCGCCATGATGAAGCTGGGACGCATAGCACATTTCCTTTAAATAAGAAGTTATGCCTAATAGAGTAATCTTGAAATGGTGTTCGTGAGTCGCTGGAGAGTGCGCTCCATGGTTCTGCAAAATCAGGATCCGTCGGGTATAAGTCTTGCAATGCCTCCAATCCCAGGGTGTCCACTTGTAGTCTTGTTAAAAGTGCGGTGCGACGGCTGAGAGCGTCTGCCACCCAATTTTGTGTACCCGACTTGTGCTTTAGCACAAAACTGAACCTTTGTAAGGAGGAGAGCCACCTCGCGTGCATCTTGTTCATAGTCTTTTGACTGTTGATAAATTGAAGGGCATGGTTGTCGCTGCTCATGATGAAGTCTTGGTGTAGAAGATAGTGTTCCCATTGCTTCAGCGCGCGGACAACTGCATACAATTCCTGCTCGTAGGCGGACCAGTTCTGACGTGCCGAGCTCAGTTTTTCACTGAAAAATTCAATGGGCCTATCGTCCTGCGAGAGGACAGCGCCTATCCCGACCGCGAAAGCATCAGTGTCAATGTGGAAAGGTTTGTTGAAGTCCGGTATCGCCAACACAGGGGCAGAAGTTAAAGCAACCTTAAGAGTTTGGAAACTGCGTTCCTGCTCAGGTGTCCACTGTAAAGACTTATCCTTGAGACAGTTTGTAATGGGAGCGACGATGATGCTGAAGCCTTTGATAAAACGCCGATAGAAATTCGCGAGGCCAATAAAACTTCGGACTTCAGTTATCGTTCGCGAAGTTGGCCACTCCGTGATGGCTAGAACCTTCTGCGGATCCATAAGCACGCCCCTATGAGAAACAATGAACCCGAGGAAATGGACCTCTCCTGTAGCAAATTCGCATTTAGGGAAGTTAATGTAAAGTTGATGCTTTCTTAAAATCTCAAAAATACTAGAGAGATGGAGGCGGTGGTCAGCCAATGACTTGTTGTACACAAGTATGTCGTCGAAGTACACCACGCAGTGTTTCCCAAGGACAGGTTTCAGAACTTCGTTCATGAGGCGCATGAATGTCGCCAGAGCGTTGCAGAGTCCGAACGGCATGACCCGCCATTCGAAAAGGCAATCTCTGGTTTTGAAAGCAGTCTTCCACTCATCGCCGGGTCTTATTCGTATATGATGGTATCCGCTCCGGAGATCCAATTTTGAAAATACGGTGGCTCCCGCCAGTTTATCGAGCATGTCCTCTAGGCGCGGTACCGGGAAGCGGTACTTGATGGTGATCTTGTTGATAGCCCTACTATCAACGCACATACGCCAAGTGCCATCTTTCTTTGGCACCAGCAATGCCGGGACAGCACACGGGCTTAGACTCGACTGGATGAGTTGCTTCTACAGCAGGTCATCCACAATGTCCTGCAATGCCGCATGCTCTGTGGGGCTCATCTTGTAGTGAGGAAAATTTGGCAAATTAGCTCCAGGCTGAAAGTCAATTTGGTGATGCAAATTCCGTAAGGGAGGAAGCTTGTTCGGTAGTTCCGCCGGCCAGACATCCTTATATTGCTGTAGAATGTCTTTAACTGCAGTGGGGGCTTCTGGAGAACTATTGGTGCCATCTGCGGACGATGCTACAAGAGCCCACATCAAAGAGGATTCCTTCCAGGAGTCAAGAAGGGTTGATCCGGAAACAATGTACATTGTTGATTTGTCAGGATTTCCATTTTCACCTTCATGACTGGAGCGCGGTAGCAAACGAATCTTGCGTTGTTTCCATTCGAATGAATACGTGTTCGCATGGCCATCATGTATAGCTCCTACATCGAATTGCCATGGCCTACCAAGTATCAAATGGCAGATGTCCATATCCAGGACATCGCACAGGACTTCACATACGTAGCTCTTTCCGATAGAGAATGTAACCCGGCACATTTCAGACACAGCAATCTCTACTCCTTTCTTTACCCAACTTATTTTATAAGGACTTGGTGTGATGCCCCAAGATCAAACTTGGAAAGAATGTCAATCAATTACTCAAACAATTTACCAGAGTTATCTAAAACCTTCAATTAACCAGTCTATCAAACATCTATAAAATTTAAAACATCAATATACAAGTCGATTCATATCTCAAAAGTCATGTACAAATACTCAGGAATTACACTACAATCACCAGTACTGAAATCTATCCTGAGTACAAAAGAATCAAAATCAATCAAAAGACAAAAAACCTGAAGATCTGGATCAATTCCTATCTTCTGCTCCCTTGCCCTGACCTGAAAATATCAACCACATATAATGAGCTTTACAAAGCCCAGCAGGTCACCTAATACCTATAACTGAAATCAAAGCACGGCTATGCTATCAATATGCATGTCAGTCAATCAAATCATATCAGTCAATGGTCAATGAATCTGTGCAATACGGAAATCCAATAGTCAATAAAACCAGTCAATGCAGCGGCAGACGAATCGATAAATCAACTCAATAAATCCATGTCAATTTTGAAGAAATCCGTACACAAATCCGTACACAGAAGAAAATCAGTCAATCCGTCAAATCAATCAAATCGTCGAATCAATCAATCCGTTAAATCAATCGCTATCAAATCAAATTAATCTATTCAATAAAACCAGACGAGGAAAGCAGTACAATGAATCTCAATAACAGTAAATCCATGTAGTAGACAATACGGCGCAGAATCAGTAACAGCAATAAATCTATATAAAAAGCAATAAATCTATAGGCAGTAGTAACAATGAATCTATAAGCAACAATATCAATGATTCTATGCTATTCATGTCCATGCTATCAATGCAATATCTATATCCATCTATTTCTATATCAATGCTCAATGTCGATGCACAGCAATCAATCAGTGAAATCAATGAAATCGTACGAACTAGTAAATCCGATCAAAGTCGATAAAGCAGAAATCTATAAAACAATGAATCCATAAAGTAATACAGTAAACATGCAATTCAATACTATATACTGGACAAGTATAATCAACTGGTCATGTTGCTGTTGTAGAATCCGTATTGCTGTTATAGATCCGTACATTGGTTCTATCAATAAGAGTCGTCACTCTTTTTGCCCGTCGGCATTTCTACAAACTCCTTATAACTCCCAATCATTATATCAATGATCAATGGTTTAAAGGAAAGCCCGTCGGCCCACCATCCTGTACAGGTCAATATCAATCTCCAACCAATGTTCAACCAGGCTATACGTGTTTCCCAGTATAGATAATCAATCAATAATCAGTTCAATAATCAATATTAATGCAATCTATAACAATCATATCAATAATCATAAGCACATCAATCTAATCTTTCAATTCCAACCAAATCCAAAAATCTACGAAAATCGGGCAGCGTAACGGCAGTCGGTCGAATTTACACAAAAAAATCCTGCAAAAAGATACAATTTCCAAATTCTTCCAAATTACAATAGAATATCTATAACATCAATACAAGACTATTGCCCTATAGAAATCAAATCAAATCAAGTCCCGATAATTTTCTATTCGATTAAAATCGCGTAGAATCAATTCCGACCGGTAAAATCTTCGTAGAATACAGTCAAATCGTGTGCAATAATCATATCTATAACATATTAAAAGTTGTGCGGTGAAAGTTGTGCCAATAAGAAATCACGTCGAAAAGTCGATTACGAAAACACAAAACAGATCGTAACTCGGTCAAAACACAATATCTTTGAAAACAGAAATAGGGTTCGGAGTCCTTACCACGAGATATTCACTTTTCCCAACAGCAGCGTCGGTCGAAAAGCGCTCCGCAGCCTCCAAAACCCAAGATTCCTCTTTTTCCCTTTTCTCTTTCTCTCTCTAAAACAGATATTTTGATTTTAAAAATATTTTCTCTCTCATCAAAACGAGCTGATTTCTTTAAATCAGTTGTCTGATCGGCCCGGCCGATCGCCAAATCGTCCCGGGACGATCAGACCAGAAAAATCGTCCTGGACGATTCCCAGAACTATTCTCAGGCTGATATTTTCTACAGTGCCGATCGGCCTGGACGATTTCCAATCGTCCTGGACGATCCTGAGAGGAAAAAATCCAAATCTGAAAGGAACAGTAAGGGAACGAGGTCTCACACTTGGAATGCGTGTTGTTTTTAGGTGCAGCTCTGTACCACTGACCGAGAGATGATATTCTCAGTACATCCATTATCGATCAAAACGTCACAAACGCTTCCGCTGATTGTGCATCGGGTACAAAATATAGAATGCCACTGGGAGTTGCTGTTTTGGCGCGAAGCAATGAGGAGCTTCTGCAAGACACATGCCACAGGTTCCCCATCATCAGCTTGAAGATCTTCAAAGTCTTGTTTGTTCACAAACTCGGCATCCTGTTGCTCACCCTCGGGTTCCCCTTCTAACAACTGAATTTGTTGACGATTGGGGCAATCGTTGGATTTATGACCAGGTTGGAAGCAGCGGTAATACTTGAGAGTAGTTGGTTTGACATATGGGTTAGTATCTCGAGTGGGTAATTTCGGCCGCTGGAGGTTTCGGCTCTGCACCCAGTACGCCTGCGCCACCAGGCGATGTCATTGTGGGTTTATTCCCACCAGTAATAGGAGGCTTACTTACTTCACCACTGTGTTCCGCGCTGTAGCGACGATGGGTGCTACCCTTTGCGTGACGGTTCAGCTGAATTTCAGCTTTCAAGGCGTAGTTTACAGCCTGCGATATTGTCCATACTGAGTTCATTTCCAGCTTGTCCTGGATAGCTTCCCGGAGACCACCTATGTATCGTGCCACGAGCTGTGCTTCGGACTCGCTCAGGTTGTTTCGTGCGCTCAACCTGTAAAACTCCTCCGTGTATTCGCTCACTGTCCTGGTACCCTGCGAGTAATGTTAGTATTGAAGATAGAGCATTTGCTCAAAATCGGTGGGTAGGAAATGCCCTCTCAGCAGCCTCTTCATCCTATACCAGCTGGTCACATTTCCCTTGCCTTCACGCCTTCGAGACTGTAATAGCTGCATCCACCAGGCTCCGGCTCCGCCCTTCAATCGACAGGCGACATACTTGACTTGCTTTTTCGGTGCAATTTCCATGTAATCAAAGAACGCTTCAACAGCGCGCTCCCAATCCAGGTAATCTTCGATATGTAGCCGCCCATTGAAGAATGGAATATCCAATTTAATACGGAATTCGCCCTGTTGATGCTGTTGTACTGGGTACCGTCGAGGATGCTCATAGTAATTTGTTCTATCTTCTTCCGCTGAATCGGACACTTCCAGTGGTTGTTGCAATTCATCCTCCTCTTCTGAATCTGAAATAGCCGGAACGGCTGTATGGAACGACGACCGCGGTATGGATGCAGTATCGGTGTGGTTGCCGGCGCGACTGGCCTACCCAACGGGGGTTGTGTTCGATTCGTCCTCAGGGATCGAATCTAGGTCCGCATTTCTGCCGAGAATCGAAAAAACTCGGCGGTGAGCGTTTCCAGTTGATGGGCGATGTTCGCTTGCGTCGCCCACATTGCCTCCAAGCTGTGATCCTCCTCGACTGCCAGACGTTTGCTTCCCTCCGCCATTAAGCTCAAAACCGTGCTCTGATACCAAATGGTGTGGGAACCTCAATAACCTGCAAGAACATAAAAAAACAGAGAAGATCGAAAGAAAGAAAGAAGAACAGGAAGAGGGAAACGGAGATATGGGGATAGCTTCAGCTAGCAATATTCATTTCTATCTCCTTTCTTCTTCCTTCTACTACATATATCATTTTCTACTATTAGGAAATTAACTGAGAAAAAGAAAATGCTGAGTTGGCCACTAACTGGCACATGGCTGAAAAACAGAGAATATTCATAATACTAAAAGTAATTGGGGAAGTGGAGGTCGTAGGTTGTTGGGCAGTTTAGTGTGCTATCCCGCGGGACCTGTATAACTCACATCACTATGTCATGTCGATATGCCATATCAACATTTTGTATCATTATATCCAGCAGTATCTATGAATATCCTTGTTGTATGATATGTCATGATATATCAGTATCAATTCAAATTATATTAGTATTACTTCAGTTCTATCTATCAATCAATTCAATTTTTTTTTTTTTGAAACAAAAATATTTTATTGATAAAAAAAGGGTTACAACAGAGATAGTCAAACATATAATAAAATGCAGAAATACAATGAAAGAAGGAAACTAATAGTAGATAGTTGGTAGTTGGGCTCAGTAGTTGACCGAGACATCCAGTGCCCCACCAGCATGCACGGGCCATCCAGTAAGGTGATAAAGGGTCCAGTCAACGATTCGCAACGAAAAGCACCAAAGGTTGCCGCCAGCAAAAAGATAGGGCACTCGTCCCGGCCACATCATAGCCCCATATAAAATGAATCTGCGAGGACACTGAAACCCATAATCGGAAAACCAAATAGATTAACCAAAAAACAACAAATCATTAACGCCTACGACAACCCCTGCCACGACCCCTACAACGTGAAACCTTTGAACGACCAACATTAGCACGAACCAACGAAAAATCATTCCCTAGGTCAGATCCCCCACAGAAATCCGAAGATATGAAATCAAAATCCGAATGGTCAGAAACAAATTCACCCTAAGAAGAGTCATTTAACCAATTTATTTGATCTGATCTATCACAACACAGAGAATTCACCAGATTTATCGTTGCAGCCGCATGCACCAGAACATTCACGAACTGATTTGAGCTTTTAGATACTTCACTTAAATTCTCCACTGGCACAACATTATTAACATCAACAACAGGTAAATCTAAATCAACAGAAAAAACAACAGGCACAACCGGAACACACCGAGGGCTCGAAACATCAACAGCACTAAAATCAGATAAAGCATCAACCCCCATCCCGATAGTAACATCCAGCAAAACAGGGGAAGCAGTGGTAACAGACAAAGGCAAAACCTCCACCCCAACACCAGGTTTCAAACAAATCTGATCTATTTCCATAGTATCAGCAATGAGATGATTAGAAGGAATATTCAGGGATGGAGATAAAACAGGTTCAGGTGGGTTAAGATTTTGCTGTATCCCGGCATCCACCGGAGGAATAACTGAATTTAAAGGTGTTCTTAAATGAGGAAATGATTTAGAGCATTCCGATTTTTTGTGACCAACAACTTTACACTGCTGACAAAAGCTAGGAACATCTTCAAAAATTACCTTTTGAATATACCCACACTTCTCCGGACCTAATCACACCGAATCCGGGTGAGATTTTGAGATATCAATTTCAACCAGCAAACGAGCTACCGAGGGACGTGAACCCACCGCCGTCGCATTATCAGTTTGAATCGACCGCCAAAAAATTGATCCCAAACCAAATAAAATCTTGGAAGAAAACAGGTGAGGATGCAAACCCGGGAAAGAAACCCACACCGGGACGATCGGCGACTCCTCCGACAGATCAAGGAGAGGCGACCATTTGATGATTTTCATGAAACAACCAGAAACAAATAAGACCGATGAGCAAAAATTCTACCATAATCTAAATCGTTACCAAGCTTAATCAACACATTTGTTTGATCTAACAAGGTTACCGAAAAATCACCGGACAATTTAAGGTTGAAAAAAAATTTTCGAATGGAATCCAACACCGGACGTTTCAATGGAAACTTACCAACTAAAGCATACTCGAAAGGTTTAGCAAGATGGAAAAACTCATCCTCTGAAAACCATAAGGCCGGAAAGCCACGAATGGTAGACACACGACATTCCAGGAAAGCAGTCGAAATCGATCCAGAAAGCACATCCTTGAATGATTTAGAGTTCTTACCTTCAATAAAACCAGGATCCATACGTTTATTAGCCATGGAAACCGCGATCTCACTGGCGCGAGAGAAGACGGCGGCTAGGGTTCACGAAGGGAAAAACCCTAGCAGACATGAGGGGAAAAGTCGATGTAAATGTAATCATGAATACGATTATAAATAACAAGGTAGGTCATCCAATTTTAATTTATTTTTTTTTTAATATCTTTAACCTCAACTATAGTTAAGTTGATCACCAGCCTTTTAATTTAACCTTAATTGTTGACAAGTAAATCATATATCTTTATATTACCATCATTGTTCATAAAACATCATCTTTTCATCAACATCTCATCGAACTACTTCCTATCCAGGGTAATTATACCACCAAAATGAATGTTAAGAACTTGATTTTAGAAAGTATTGTTGGTGGAATTTTGAAAACAGGTTTTGAAAAATATTAGTTTTCTTTGGGGATTTTAAGATTAAGATTGAGTTCTAATTCTAAGGTCGAATCAACTCGTTAGAAAGAGTATATAACCCCGAAGGATTAAAATAAACTTTCATAACGGTATTCAGACTTAGAATTATGTAAACTCATCTTGAATACTATGATCGGGTTCTAAGAAGAACTTTATATGGCCCCAGGGGACAAAGTATAGTTCAACTGAGTACCCAATTACGATATTCAAGAAACATGATCATCGCATTCACATCCAGAGCCTTATCGAAGAAGGGTGTATCTCCCCAAAGGGAAATGAGACCATTCAACGATAATCCTTCTAATGCAACCATGATGATCATTATTTAACTTTTCCCAAAGAAATCTAATGAAGTTTTAGAAATTGAGTTTTCTTTGAAATCAGGTGTGTGTGGGGTTCCAAATCTCCTACGAGCGCAAGCCCTCGTAGTTAATTACATCGTAGGGAGATAAAATCTCCTGCGAAAACTCTCGATTAAAATAATGGCAGAATTTTGTTTAGAGTTTCTAGGAGTGATATCAAAGTATGAATAGAATTATTGGAAAATCAAAAGGGAATGGATCAAAATTGAGCAGTTATTAACAGAGTTAAAGAATGAGAGGTAGGAAACACTTTGAGATTCCAGAACCATCCGGAAGTGTCTCAACTTAATCTAAGTGTTGGGCTTTATGTTTTGGACTGAAATGATATTTAATTAGAGTTGAGCATTTTATTAGAAATTTGGGATTAGATTCCCGATGTTTTGGGGTCTTATAATCAAAGATCTGCCCCGGATCCTAAATCTATTTTGGACACTGGACCACAGTCGTCCGATCCTAACTAATGCAGTGCAAGGTCTGGACTTACCCCGGCCTGGATTGGGGAGCCAGCTAACCACCTGATCGATTTAAAATACATGAATCCGGTCTTTTTATGAAAGAGTGGTAGGGACATTGTAGTTAAAGTTTTGGGGAAGCGGGGCCGACATCTAGAGATTTTCCTAATTGGCCCCTTTGACTTATGTTGGGTGCTAAAATGCTGAGGACTAATGCAATTAAAATTTTGACTCTTTAAGTTTGTATCTAATGCAATGCATGCTAGTTCACAACTTCCAATCAAGTATGCTTGAAATCTTTAAAAACAGGCTTATAAAATAAATTTTTAGAAGACTGGACTTCCCCAGGTCCGGCACCTCGTCCTCATAGGTCAGACTATCCGGACTCTACCCGCAGGCGAGGAAGGGTCTAAAGCAAGGAAAGAGTAATGCAAAAATATGCATGCGACCCCGGGGTCGATCCCCGGCTAATTCCCTAGATTCGTTATCTTTCTATGTTATTTAGACTCACTAAAAATTTTAGACTTTAATATTTTGAGTATAAAACTTTCACACCCTCACGAGCCTCACGTATCCAGGCGAAAACAAAGAGCGGCATGCAATCGCCAAAAAAACTAGTAAAAACAAGTAATCCTAAAGGCAATCAAGTCATCACATCAAAATACAAATTAATTAATAAATGTCCATAGGCAGAAATGCCTTGCTTATTACAAACCAGAATATTACAGAAAGTAAAGTGGCCGGGCACCACTGACAACAACCCGGATTCTAAGACTAGTAATGACGCAAGTTATTTTGAGTGGGATACTCTCAATCTTCAAGTCTTCAAATCTTCAATTTCATTCTTCTTTGGACTCCTTTTCTTCAATCTTCTTGGAATCTTCGTAGTGGATTACCCAAATGGACGAGAGGGCACTTCCCTCTAAGGGGAAGGCCACTCTTTCCTCTTTGGGTAAGGAAGAGGTATGATCCAAATTTGGATTTCCAAATGGAAAAGGAGTGTTCCCCAAAGGGGTATCCTTTCCTCTTTGGAATCCAAGCTTTGGATCTATGTATCCCAACTCAAAATCAACTTTCACAACACTTGACACTTACACAAATTACATTTATTTGAAAATAAAATCTAGACTCACCTGCAGGGTTATCCTAAGCAATTAATATATAAAAAAGCAGTTATTCCCAAGCAGTTATATATGAGCAGAAAAGGAAGTAAAAACACACTGGCCACGCTCTTTTTATGATTTGGGGGCTTTAGCAGCTAAAGCACCTGTGCAAAGAGTTTATAATATTTATGCATTTTTTTGATTTGCCCCCCCTTTTTTATGTTGCCCTGCATGAGCGTGGCCACCTGCAGAAAACTGTGTCAACATCCAGATCGTACCTAACCTAAGGGTAATCTAGTCGCCAAACACATCAATCCATCCACATAGTACAGAAAAAGTAAGCAGACACAGCAAAGCAATTTCATCCACAACATGCAGTGAAAACTACGAAAAATCCGGCACACAGCAGTAAAGTAAACACCGGCCTAACCTAGATCTAGAGTTGGTTATCCTAGCACATCATCTAAAGTGTGTGAGAAAGGTCGTGTGGCTGGGATAGATCCTAAAGTGGGTTATTAATTGAAGTTGTCTAAAAGTCTGTGTTTGTTAAAGCTTAAAAGGGAATTTAGATTAAAATTTAAATATTAATGAATTAAGAATTTTAATTAAACATATTTTAAAAGTTAATTGATTACTACCTTTGTTTCACACCGAGGCCGTGAAGTTTATTTCACCTTCCTTGGGGCTAAGCTAATAGCCTCGTAGGCCTGGGTTACCCAGTAGCAATCGGGGTTGATTAAGTTATTTAAATTGGTTGGAATTAAAAAAAAGTGGATTAATATAAAGAAATGAGTTAACTACTGATTTTTTAAAGCCTGATTAATTTAAATTTGCCATTAATTGATTCGTGGCGTTGTGCCACCAGGCTCGAGGAACCAGCCTCCTTAGGACACTTAGCCCCGCAGCCCGGAGTAGTCCAGCCGATAAACCAAATTAATGTGATTGAATTAGAGATTTTAAAATGTTAAATAATTACAAATTAATCAATTTTAAAGTTTGACACCCTTTATGATTCATTCGTGGCGTTGTGCCACCAGGCTCGAGGAACCAGCCTCCTTAGGACACTTAGCCTCGCAGCCCGGAGTAGTCCAGCCAATAAACTTCAACTTTAGGGTGGTTGTTGTGTTTTGAAGGGTTTGTTAAGTGTTTTAAGCATTAAACCAATATTTTCTGAATTTTAGAATGATTTTGAGTTTTTATGAATTTTTGAATGCTTTAATGATTTAATTAAAGGGTTGAAAATTGACTCTTTGATTAGGTTCAAATTCTGGAATGTTTGTATTTTATTAAAATACTAGACCTTACTACGATCAGTTAGAAGGTAAGTACGTTAGAATCGGATTTTTCTACATTTTATTACGAAGGTTTGAAGTTTTGAACTAGTTTTAACTACGGTTTGATCAATTTGTTGACTTTTTAAAATATTGCAAATTTCTGAAATTTAATATTTTTAATAAATACTAGATATCACTATGAGTTGAATGCAAGTGAGTTTGGGTGATTTGGATTTTTCTAGAATTAGTTATGAAGATTTCAAATTTTGACTACCTAATGAATTTTTAGGAATTTCTTAATTAGAGGGCTATTTTGTGATTTTTTCCCCAAATCAATCCCAAACTCCTTGAAATCAACTCCAAAGGTCAGAAATGACCTAAGGAGAGATTTCCAAGTGTTTGGGAAATTTTTGGAATTTTTAATATTTTTTAATTAATTAAATGAATTAAATATTGATTTTCACTTAAAATTAAATTAGGGTTTAAATTGCTGTCAAATCAAAGGGCTTTTAATTATCATGGATTAAGGACTGAATTCTGGTCAGTTTAAGGGTTTATATGTAATTTTTGGATTTAAATTGGATTTATTACAATTTTTAGAAGTTTTAAAGGCTTAATTAAGGGTTTAAGACTTAGAAAATTAATTAGGGGACCTAATGACCTCAAAAATCAGTGAAAATTTCCCTAGGGGCTGAGGGTGTCACTAAGTTCAAATGTTCAAAGTTTCAACTCAAGGGGAAGTGAATCCTAATTATTGAAATTTTTTCTAAGTTTTCTATACATGAGTCCTTAATTATTGTCCTTAATTATGTCACTAGTTTTGAATAGGTTCAAATCAAAGTTCCTCTAACCCTTTGAATAAACATGGCATGCATACACAAGTGGCAAGCAAACAAGTCCTTAGACCTAGGAGAACCTAGACTAGGTGGTGTGTGCACCTTAAGCATGCAATTAACTAATTAACACAATTAAGACAAAATTAGTGAATAATCAAGAAATGATTTTTCACTAATCATCCCCTTCATTTCTATTCAAACATGCTCAATCAACATTTAAGATCTCAAATGAAATCTTGAACACTTAAGGATTTACATATATATAGTTTCAAAATATATATTAAAATACATAAATATAAATGGATTTATATATATATATATATATATATATATAAATAGGAATATATATATTATAAAATAATTAAATATATTATTAAAATACATTTTAATGAGTTGAAAGATCCACTGATCTCCATAGAAGTTTGGAAAATAATAAAATATTTTTCTTGTATTTTTTTTTAAATAGTTAATATTTAATTAAATAAAAAAAAAAGGGGGAAAATACTCCAATGATTCAAAATACCTTCAAAACCTATTCAAATAATACTGAAAATTTTCCTGGAGACCAGCCATGCACTCAACAACATGCATGCCAAATTTAGAGATAAAAATAATTTGTATATAATTAATTAAAAATGAAATACATATTTCTGTATTTCTTAAATTACCAGTAAAATAATAGTCAAAATAAACTGATTTTATTTTTAAAATAAACTAGATGAAATTCTGAAAAGTTTGATATATTATACTTAATTTTTGGTTATATATTTGATTTACTGTGATTTGTTTAAGTTTCAGTAATTAAAACTAATTAAAATCCTTTTTTTTTATTAAATGGCGGCGGTCAGACACGCGGCGCGCTGGGATTGGCGGGATCGAAACCGCGCGACGGCGGGGACACGCGTCGGCCGCTGGCCACTTCACGCGGTTTTCACTTAACCACGTCAGCGGCGCGTGACAATCGTTGGATTAACCGCGGGTTTGATCCAACGGATGAGATCAGATCCCGCGGTTTGATCTCCCCAGGAGAAGATCAAACGGTGGAGATTCGATCCCGCCGTTCCGAATGGACGGCCCTGATCCCGCCGGTCGATCGCTCGAACGCTAAACCGAATACACGGTCGAACCAAAGCGCGGAACGGCAAGATCTAGACCGTTGATCGCGTGATCAACGGTCTAGAAAACGTACATCTGCAGCGAACTGCGAATGTCGCCCTAGGATCCGTTTTTTTGGTTCGTTTCTCCCGATCGGGTGGACCAAATCGTTTGAAATTTTAAACACAGAGAGTAAGCATGAACAGAAATAGTGGGGAAGGATTCTTTTTAGCTAAAACCCTAAAGACATAAAACTATTTAGGTTCAACTAATGTGACCTAGATCTAGGGTTTTAGGGAATTATACCGTTAGATCTTCGAAATTTCTGGATGGTTGAGCTTGTAGATTGTCCAAGTGAAGATTCCCAGCGAAAATCCAAGCTCGAACGCGCCTGGATCGGCTGCTATGGGCTTGGGACGGTCTAAGTGGTGGGTTCGCCGGAGAACTCGCCGCCGGTGACGTGCAACCACTTGGGTTTTGTAGTGGGGAGGTAGAGGAAGCTCTGGGGATTCAAAACGAACTGGGGGCCGGGCTTGAGAGGGCTTGAGTAGTGAGAGATGATTAGGGTTAGAATCTTTGTCATTAAGCCCTTTTCCCCCTATTCAAACGCCCCCAGGCCAAACGAATGGCTGGGATTGACTCCTGGGCTCTCCAGATGTAGCCAAGTGTCCCTGGGAAAGCTGGAAGGCTGCGGAAAGGGCTGGACAAGCCTTGCTCCTATTGGATGGACTTGGGATGAGTGGGAGGGAACATTGCCTAAATAGCCTAAGCCAAGCCCTTGGAGCAGCTTAAACAGAGATTAATTAGGGAAATAAAGTAAAAAGGGAGCTTTTGACATGTGATATAGGGAGGAAGAGGGGTTTAATAGGGCTTTGACCATGAAAAATAGGTTTTTAAGGGGTATTGACCATTTTGACCAGTCAACTGGTCAATGGGTGCTGATGTGGCATAGGAGGGGTCAAGGCTACAGGTTGGAGAAGCTCCAAGCCTAAACTCACACTCTTTGAGGTCAAAATGGGAGGTTTGACCAATTCAAAGAGGGATTTAAGGCTTTGTTGACTTGATTTGACCAGTCAACCAGGTCAAAATTGGTGATGTGGCACTTGAGGAGGTGGAGAAAATACTTGGAATGGTTTAATCAAGGGTCAAGAGTTCAAAGTCAAAGCTAGAAGGGATGGGAACAAATGCCATCACAAATTTGACCAAGGATTGAGGGTTGACTCAGTCAAACCAAGTTGGGTTGAGCTCAAAATGGGTTTAGAAATGTTCAAGGCTTTGAATAGAATGATTTTAAGGGTTTGAAGATATTGACGTGGTTAAATAGATTGAAATGGTTCATTTGAAGCCTTAAGGATCCATTGGGTCAAACCATGTTGACTGAGTCAACTAGGTCGACCCAATGGGTAAGTCTGGGCTGGACAGGTTTGAAAAGGCATTTGAAGACCATTGAGGGTGGTTCCTGGGCCTGGGAAGGTCAAATTGATCAAAATCCCTATTTGAGTCCCTAAGGGCCTGTTTGGTCAACCTGGGTTGACTTGGTCAACCTGGGTTGACTTGGTCAACCAGGTTGACCCAGGGTCTGGGTTTGGGCTCAACAGGTTTGAAATGATATTTTGAGGTCAATGGAAGTGGTTGGGTGACTTAAAGAGGTCATTCGGGTCAAAACACATGTTTGGACCCTTAAAGGGCCCCTTGGGTCAAACCAGTTGACTTGGTCAACCAGGTTGACTCAAGGGTTGGAAATGGGTTCAAAAGATTTGAAATGGCATTTGAAATTTGTTAAAGGTGGTTGCATCCCATTTGGAGCTCATTTGGTTTGAAATCCCCATTTGAGCTCCATAGGGGTGTTTTGGTCAATTTTGATCTATTGGTCAACTATGGTCAAAAATGGGTCTGAAAAATGCAGTTCACTGCTCAATGGGTTAAGTTCAAAGGTCTCGAAGTGATTGGAGACTTGGATAAAGGTTCCAAGGTCAAGATCTCAAAAGGGTTATGCTCAGTGGCATAGGCTGTAAATAATTGAAGGTTTTACAGCCTTTGAATTTTAATTCAGATTCTGGGGTTAGAGACCCCAGAATGAGCTCAAAATTGGAGGGTAGCCTTTAGAGACATGTCTTATCACCTTGCAAGTGATAGACCCTGAATCAAAGGCCATTTGACTGGGTTTTGAGATGTTTGAAAAATCTCTGAAAAGGGTGTTTAGGACAGGGCCTTAAAGGTTTGAATTTGAGTTTAGACTTCTGGCTTTGGATTTGATTTGAAGTTTAGATTAATTTGGACTTGAATTGGATGGAGTTTGAGATTCAAATTGGTCACATGTAGGAATCAAATTGAAATTGAAGTGGATTAAATATAGGAATTGATTTAAAATTGAGATTGATCAAGGGTGGAGATTGATTTGAAATTGAAGTGGTTTTGAGATCTAGGATTTAAAGGGATCCTGGGCTCTAGAATAGGCTCTAAGGTCTTGGATCTAGAAGGATCCTAAGGTCTAGAGTGGATCCTAGGGTCTAGGATTGAATTTAGAATCTGGAAGGGTCTTAGTGACCTCATACAAAAATGAGGTCAACAAGTATCGCCCTTAATTTAAGGATAGATTCTCAATAATCCTCATCGACATCTAAGTTGTCATTGTTAGACATCTCAAGAAAGAATTAAAAAAGGTAAAGCAACTATGGAAGATTATCCAGCCTAATGGTTTACTATAGGGTTGAAGACAACCATGATGCAAGATTCATAAATTTATAGTTGATTGAGTCAAAATTAGCTGTTCATGAAGATAGTTAATTAATTTGATTTAAATATATTGAAGTTGTTAAATGAAAAATTGACATGAACCTATTACTAAATCTATAATATGGCAGAGATTAAAAAACAAGAACTCAGAATAGTGCAATCAATTAAACATAAATAATAACTTTTAGGGGTCCGTTCAAATTTGCGATTGGGTATAGCTTAATTTTTTTAACAATATTTCCACAGCTAAATTTTGATTAAAACGATGTTGGGTTTTAAAATTTCCCGTCAGCCATTGTTTGCGTTAGCCGTTTTTGTTTATGAATGAATATTTCATAACGTACATCTTGCTGATGACATATGAATATATGATGAATTTGCTAAGGAGGCAGTTGAAGCACATCAACAGCAATTTTACTTAATCTCTGTCAAAGCCTAAGGGCATCTCCAACCGAACTCTAAACGCTTGAATGGCATCCCTGACCAGCTCCAGCCGAATCGCAAAATTTTCGCTATTTGGCTGCGGGTTAACAGTGGGACGCCAATATTGGCATTGCACTGTTCATCTCCTCCATTTTTACCTCTCTACCGAACTTGACGCGGGAAAGAAGATGCGACCGTTACCGCAAAAGTGTGAAAAATGGAGTTCGATTGGAGATAAATCACAGCATTGCAGTTTCACGGTATTTTATAGTGAAAAATGAGATTTTCGGTTGGATATGCCTAAGAACAAAACCAAACGAAGCCTGAAATAATTTAGGTTTCAATTGAAATAAATTTCTTTTTTTTTTAAATAATTTTTTAGTATAAATTTTTTTATTTTCTTACTAAGAAGTCGCTTTAAAAAGCAATAAGAAAGTTGTTCCAAACAAAATCTTAGATTAAGATTTCGTTTGGGACGATTTTTTTTTGCTGCTTTCTAAAACAATTTTTTAGTACAAAATTTTTTTTGTAAGCTACTTTAGAGAGTAGAAAGAAAGTCATTCGTTTGGGATAGTTTTTTTAATGTTTTTTCAATGTATTTTTCTATTATAAAAACTTTTTGAAAATAGTAAAAATTTACTAGTCAAAAGCTAAGGCTTCATTTGAAACAGCTTTTAACTAAATAGATTTAGACTTTGTTTGGAATGACTTTATTTCTGCTTCTTAAAACAGCTTATCAGTAAAAAATTAAAAATTTTGTACTAAAAAGATGCTTTAATAAACAGAAAAAAAGCCGTCCCAAACGAAGCCTTCAATTAGTCAACTAAAAATGAGTAGAGGTTGCATTGATTAATAATATTTGATCAAAACCAATGTTTTAGTATGACGACTACCTCATGCCTTTGATTTGTCAACAACCAATGTCATTATATTGGTATTATTGAAATGAATAAATTCATATCAAAATCATCATCCTTCATTAACAATATTTTATGATGATAAATAAAGTGTTCAAAATTTTCAATTTTTTATTGAGTAATTCAACCATCAAGATTTTGATAAATCAACTATATTATGTATATATGTAACATATAGGACAAATATATTTTTACATTTTGAGTCTCGACAATCATAATCGCTTGTCATTCAGTATTCATGCTCATTATTAATAACCACTTGTCGTCACTGATATTAGAGACTAAGGCTAACATTCATCACCCTCCAACTTTTAATAATAGCCACTACCACCAATTAGCTAACTATTATCATTGACCGCCAACATAATCATTAATCACTACCATTGGAGATAGGGCTTTTAAAATTGGATTACGGGTCGGGTTTCAGTCGAATCCGGAACTGACCAAACACTAGTCGGGTCAACCTGAACCCGACCCCTTTTTGCAAAATGGGTCAGATATTTCAACCTGGACCGGACCCGCGTAGGTTACCGGGTTGACCTAACCCAACCCACGGACACGACAAACACAGCGGCTCAGTAACGCTAGTGGCTACGCGACATTGGCTGTTCCAACAGACGCGATGTGGTGACTCAAGCGAAGAGAGGCGACGGGAACTCAACGCGTGAAGACGTCGGGTAAAGCGAGCACTCGATGCGACGCGAGTAGACGGCGGGCAGCAAATGCGGGCACACGCCTGTAAGCAGGTTTAGCTGTGTTATTTCTGATCTTTTTTGGGTTTTTGGGTCAACCCAAACCCTTTCAAATTTTTTAAACGGGCCATTTTGTTTGACACTAATCCAAGCCGTTTCACAAATGGGTTGAACTTAACCCAAAATTTTCGGATCGGGTACAAGTCAAATTTTTGGATTGTGTCAAATATTGACACCCCTAATTGAAGATAGACTTACAAAGGCTAAACTTTTTTAGTGTAACTATACCCTCTTTAATCGTGGGAAAAGAAAAACATTATAATCAGCAACTCATATTAATAGTTGAGCTATTTTCAGATAAGCTAAACGTGATAATTTTTGCCTTTAAACTTTTCACATAAAACTTTGTGCGAGATTTTTGCGCAATATAAAACATAGCTCTCAATCTCTATCCTTATGAAGTTTCTAGCCCATTACCCAAGTAACTATAAATTTGAAATGACATGGATGATATTTTTTGTTTTAATATCTTAGTTAATTTAATATAAAGTGTGCAGCTTCAAATATGCATTAAATCTTTTATAGACATTGATTTACCATTTTCTTATGAATTCTAATAAATATTAATTTATAATAATAAGGATGTTATTTAGAAAATTTATTGCATTGAAGATAATGTATTTAATATCTTAACTTCACATGAAGATCTAACACATACAAATAAATAAAAGAAAATTTATAAGAATCACAGAGTTTTTACATAAATATTTTAAAAATGAGAAAAATCATGGGGCCTGTTCCAATGAAAATATATTTACAAGAATATTTTGGTGCTAACAAATAAGGCACTTGTCATATTTAAGGAAGGTAATTATACAGTGCATAGGGATGTCAATATTTGACACCACACGAAAATCCGACCCGGACCCGACCCGAAAAATCAGGGTTGACCCCGGGTCGGGTTCGGGTTCACAGATTTGACCCGTTTGAAAAAACGGGTTGGGTTCGGGTTGACCACGTGGGTTTCCGGGTCAACCCGAAAACCCATTAATATTTGAATTTTCCCGCACCTGCCCGCTGCCCCACTGCCCGCGCCTGCCAGCCCCGGCGCAACACGCGCGCTCGCCCCCGCGCGCGCAGCAGCGGGCGCACCCGCGGGCGCACCCACGCGCGCGCTCGCCCGCGCACGCTCGCCCGCCGGCGCACCCGCGCGCTCACACCCTCCGGCGCACCTGCGCGCTCACCCGTCGGCTCACCCACGTGAGCTCGCCTGCCCGCGCACCCGCTTCGCTCGCCGGCGCACCCGCTTCGCTCGTCGGGTCGGGTCCATGTTCGGATTTTCGACCCATTTCTCTACCCGGGTCAGGTTAGGGTCGACCCGTTTTGCACTCGGGTCAGTTCGGGTTCGACCCGAACCCGACCCGTGACCCAAAATTGACACCCCTAACAGTGCGTATAGAGAAAAAAATTGGAGATAATGATTTTAATTGTGGAAGTGGAAAAAGTCTTGAAGCATTTGAGTTATCTTTAAGAGATTATCTGCAGTTTGTTTTATTGTTCTTCTTTGAGAAGAGAAGGCCAAAAACTAAAAAGTTTAGTCTTAAAATTAATTTGGACATTGGGAGTTGAAGTATGTGTTGATAACACGCATCAATCTTATTGGCGATGGTATGCATCATAGTTTCAAGCGACAATAGGGGTTAGTGTTGGTATTGATGGTGTACATTGATGTTGGTCGTCAATGGTGAATATTAGTCTTATAGGTGATGTGTGCATCAACATTAATGTTGACAACATACAATAAAGTGAATGGGCATCAATGTTGATGTTGATAACGTGCACCAACCATATTGATCATGACATTCGTTGATGTTATTGACAATTGTGCTTACATAATATAAGTATTAGTGTTGACGACATGCAATAACTATATTAATGATGGCGTGCATCAAAGTTTGCAATGATGACGAGGGATAAGGTTGGTGGACAACAATGTTGTATCGACGATTTGTATTAACCTTATAGGTGATGACATGCACTAACTTTAATGATGACATAAGACAATAAACTAGATGAGCCTTGGCAGTGGAGAGACTGTAATTAGGCGATGCTAGTTGAGAAACTGTAGTCTGCCAACAAAGGTTAGGATCCATCAATAATATATATATCTTTAGGATTCTTCATGCCTCTAAAACTTCTTTGATATCAAGTTAAAGGTCTAGTTCTCTCCATGTAGAGTTTATTTATAATTTTCAATAGTTTAATTTTTCATATATATAACTAAAATCTAAAACACTCCATCGAACGACAAGTGTTCCCCTTGATCATAAGGCCTTCTTTAAATTTATGAGGGTTTTAAGGATGACAGGATTAAGCAATCTTAGGCTCATTGAATTGCCCTCTCTAGAACTCCTGATTTAACTGTAAGCATAAATATTTGGAGAACTTTTTGGCATTTAATTAATGACTCAAAATTTTTAACAATGCTTTAAGTGCTTAGTCAAGACTGATTTGAAATCTAATCAAATTATTTTAGCGTCATTGGATTCATCTCATTGAGTTATTTAGTTTAAGTTTTCTAAATTCACAGTTTGGATGATTTTAAATGTAATTTCGAAAATTTTTAATCCGAATATTATCTGAAGACACATATTTTATGAGATGAATTTCCTAATAAAGCACCAATTTTCTTAATCTAATAAACTCAAAATAATTACCTCAATAAGTTCTTTTTGCTTTTTGAAACATTCATTTATATTGAATTGATATCCAATAAATAAATACAATTTAAAATAAACTGTTTTTCATTCAAACTATACACTAAATTAAAACAAAACTAAATACTTAAATATAATATTAACCATATTCATTTGAGACACGTGTACTTTCACTAATGATTAAAAATAAAATAAAATAAAATAAAATTAAATACACCATCTTTCCCAATGTAATCGCATATTCCAATGAAAAATATCAATTATCAGACGGTTTACTTCGCTGTATTTTTTAAAAACATTCCGAATCCAAATTCTACTTAAGAATATTAGCCTGTGATTACACGCTATATGTATGGCCGATATGCAACCACGTCGATAACTTAAAAGATTTGCACAATTTTTTTTATTATTATTCAAAATATCTTTCTGAAGTTTTTCAGAAATTTCTAGATTTTTTTGTGGACCGAAATGATCCATCTTGAGATAGATGCTCCGTTTTTTTTTTTTCTTTGTCAAAGCTTTGGGCCCGGAGCTTAATCGCCCAAAATCTTGGACTGGGAAATAGTATTGGTGGGCCCACTCAGCAGTACAATAGGTGGGCCCCACAAGGATTAGATGAGTTGGCATGTGGCATGTGACTTGTTCCCTGATTGTGAGTTTGGGTTTCCTAAGAAACAAAGAGTTCAAAAAAATATGTAAAATAGAAATTATTTTTTATTTGTAATGAATGTGCATTATTTATGATAGATGAGATAAATGAGCTTATTGCATCATTTTTTATAATAAAAATATTATCACATTAATTTTGAATTATAATTATATATATATTTTAAGTATGTGTAGGAGAGATTTAGATTTCATTGGGACGATATTTTTACTGCTTATTAAAAATAATTTTTGTACTAAAAAATTGCTTTAAGAATGAAACCATAGGTTTTATTTGAGAGAAATTATAGAGAAAGTAAAATTTTAAAGTTATTATAGAAAGCAACTTCCTAATATTTTTTAAAACAAAAATAAAATAATGATTAAATAGAAATTATTGTTGCGGTCTTAAAAGCTAAGCGGTAAGAAAGCTATCTCAAACAAAACATTTATTTACTTAGGATTCGTTTGGGACACCTTTCATACTGCTTTATAAAGTATCAAAAAAAATATCTCAAACAAAATCTTAATTGGCTCTTGTTGAACATATGAGCATGCATTGGGATAAACTCAATTTTGATTATTATAATAATAATATAAATAATCATCAAATTTGATATAACAAAGTTTTTTTTAAAAAAATTATGTATAGATGTCTTGTAATGGCATACACAATATATTTAAAGCCTAATAGGACAAAAAATTTGATTAGAATATTGTGATACATCAATAGATATTGAATGCTAACTGTGAGGAGCATCTAGTATAGGAATAAGCTATTGAAAGCAAAATCATATAAAAATAATTTTGTGTTGTTTATTTATTGCGCATTTGCTTTTAGCTCAAATGATCTCAGTCTATTATTTGCTCTACATTTTCTCTTTTCATAATTCTATCTATCATTTAAAATTATAATTTTTTTGCTTAATAATTGTGTAAAGGTCTTATAGAAATCATCTATTGATATTAGAGCCTCAGCTCTTTTGACTTAGTATTCAAGAGTTTAATCTTAAGAGTATACACACACAGATGTCTCTTGATCTCTCATTTGGCATTGTTCTACAAGGACATTCAATTACTTGACCATCTTTATTTGATCAAATTTCTTGAGAGGCTATAGGCCATCAATTCATGTGATAGGCAGACAAGTTGACACTACAGGAAAATCACTCATTACCGACGGTTTGATCCGGCGGTTACTAGTAGTTACTATAGGCCATCAATCCATGAGCCTAAATCAATTGGGGATTGGACCACTAAAACAACCTATAGCTCAGTCAACTAAATAGTAAAGGAATAGCTAATATTTATTGCTCTTTTACTATCAAAATTTGGCCTTCAAGATTCAAGTATTTATTTTGTAAGGAATCATTGAAACAACCACTGTAGGTGAATCAATGCTATTTGATGCTTTGAATCTTCAGGGAGAGCTTTAGTTGTTTGCTGAATATCAAAGATAATTTATATTTGTTACAGGCAGTTATTTATTCATTTTTTAGTGTTTGGAATAATGTATATTAGATGAACTTCCATATCCATTTTGCTTGTGTAGTATGACTTGTTTACACAGCCCTACAAGTTTAGTTGTTATACAAGCATAAAATGAAGTTGAAAGATCTGCAACTATGGAGCTAGATTTCGACGAGGGTTTCTATCGCAAGCATAGAAGAAAGCCAGAATATCTTGATTGATCGATGCCAACTGAATTATAGAGATGTAATGCCAGCTGAATTAAAATCACTATAATGGCATGACACTGGTTAAAATATCCCTGCTAATGTTCGTTCTTGTCCAATGGCTTGGAAGAGTGATGAAGAACCATCCTCACAGCCTTAACGATAGTAAAAATGAATCTAAATATGTTAAAAATCTAGATCTACTACTGCGTGGTCTGTGGGTAAAAAGATGAAAAAGATGAGCATATTGAGAGAAATGAAAATTATGAAAATCTAACTTAAATTACTCCAATGATTGAGACTGTGTTAAAATCTGAGTTAGGATCTGTTATAGTTGTTATTGATGCACTTGAGAGTCACATTAGTCCTACACCACTTGAGGATTAGTTATTATGTGTGGATGTCGAACGTTGTCTAGAGACCAATCAGAATACGTCATGTCACTCCTTGCTCGGTACCGCGACTCGGTACTGCTCCGTACTTTAGCTCGGTATTGTTGACGTGACGCATTCTGATTGGTCTCCGGACGACGTTCTGTGTCCGATCTCCGCACAGAATAATTTTTCCTACACTTGAGCTTACCCTTAATTTTGTGCTATCAATACTAATATCTACCATAATATGATTTGATTTTACTACTTTCACTGCAATGATCAGTGTTTTCTTTTTCCTACTGCTGAGATTGTCATTGAGTTTGTGCTATCACCACTATTATCTATCATGATATGATTTCAATTTATTAATTGCTTTCACTGCAATGATTAATGTCTTACCTCAACTACCGCTAATACCTCCAAATATATGTCTCATGCTACTTACATCATCCCATATTAGTTACAGATTTGCAGACATGATTTAGCTCAATCTCCACCACCAACATGATTGTCTACAAACTCTATGAAAGAAAAGTTTCTTTCTGCCTGCGAAAATAATGCATGATAAATATTGATATATCATAAAAAATGATCTTGATCAGGCACAAATTTTGAGGCAAAATCAAGTTGGAAACTTCCGAAATTAAATTGGGACAATCTGAACTCCAATTTCAGCAAACTTACAGTTGTGATGAATGTCTCAAAAATACGAACCCAACAACATCAAATTCGACTCAATTCGAGCCCAAATGGGTCCAAATCGAAGATTCAAAGTATCTTTGGAAGGTTCAAACCATAAATTGGATGACCAAAGGGTTTCCAAACGTAGAATGCTAATAGTGGAATCGAGAGGCTTGACGAAACGAATCCAACGAGCCCAAGTTTGTCAAATTCCGATATTATGAACATGGGTGAAACCAACCATAATTTTTAAGTGGGGGCAAACTTATAAGTAACTATTGACATATATGTCAGGGGTTCAAGAGGGTAGTGCCCCTTGGCGGGCTTCGTCATATAAATTTATAGGCAAATTTAAGATGTTATACAAGTAAATTTATATTTTTTTATATTAATAATAACTATTAATCATTGCATCGTAGCTTAAGAAGAGAGCTATTTTCTAATGTTCTGTCTCCAAAACAATTACATTTATTCCTGAAATCATTTTGAATTAGCCTGAATAACATTATTAAAGCTAGAAATTACATTTGAAATTGACTTGATATTTAATTTCATGTCCAGGCCAATTTCAAAGCAGTTTTTTTAATTAACCCACTGATATAGTTATTAACCGTAGAGGATAGACAAAAAAAAAAGTCGCTTTCTATTTTAGTCCATTGATAGAGGCACAAGCTTTTGGCAAGTTATGCCCATTGATATAATTATTAACTGTGAAGGAAAAAGAAGAAAAAAAAAAAAGTCTCTTTCTATGTTTCTCCACTGATAGAGCCACAAGCTGTTGGCAAGCTATGCCTGCAACTTGTTAGTATGGGCCTCGCCTTTGACTGTCTGAGGTTGTTCAAAGAAAAAAAATAAGACGGGAAGAAAGCAAGATAATAGCAACGGCTCACAGCCCATCAACAGCCAAACGTCGTAAAAATTCGATCGTAGCATAAAAACCTTTGTATCTTTGATTAATATTCGCTTTAGTATTTGACAGCATTAATACTCTGTTAACCGACGCAGGTGCATATTATCTCCTTCAGGTTGTCAACCTCGTACTATTAAATTTTTTTTGTTTGTTTCATTTACCGTTTGTTGCATTGGGTATTCTCGCAGGCCGGACGAAGAACGTAGTCTAGAGATCATTAGAATATGTCACATAAGTAGTACCGAGAGCGGTACCAAGCGTACCGAGCAGCACCAAGCCACGGTACCGAACGAAGAGATGACGTGGTGCATTCTGGTTGGTCTCCAGATGGCATTTGACGTCCACACATAATAATTAATCCTATCATAACACCCTCCTTATTGAGGAATTTCGATTTAAGGGGAAAAAAAACATTTATGCCTTGTGATATTAGTTGTATCCACGATTTGATATTCCTTGTGTGGCTGCAGTTGTTTCATTATAATTGTTGAAGGTTCTCCTTCAAACATGGAATTTGTGCGCCCCTAATGAAGTAGCTCTTAGGGTGCTCTGATCATGCTCACTAAGATTTGGTTGGCAAAATAATTACGCCTCGAGTACTTCATATAATCTTTATTGTTTTTAGATTTCTACTGAGGTCAGTGCAGCAATTGAATATCATATGTTAGTGTAACAATAAGTGCGGAGTCCGGACGGCATCCGGATTCTAATAGAAAAGGGTCACATCGTTATGCATAGTATATGTATTAATACACATACTATGTACAAAATTATACAAACTGTGTGTATTGGTGAGGAGACCGTCTTTTATTAGAGTTCGGATGCAAGCTACATCTGTACTCTGCACTTAATAATTTATTGTGACAATCAAGAAGAGCAATTCCAGTCTTAGCATGAATTCATCAATCGTAACACTATTTCTTTCATTGGAGGCGACATTTATCCTAAAAATTAAGGTATTGAAATTTTAGAATATTGCAAGCATAAAAGCACATATAAATCAAATGTTAATTCTTCATCGAGTTCTTTTTCACGTTTTATCTCTAATTTTATGAGAAATAATATGAGTGTGGATAGTTACTTGCGAATTAGTGAAACACATAATAGTGTGCTTCAACTGTGCATTTTATACGGTTAATTAAGGCTCAGTTTGGAACGGCTTTCTTTCTGCTTTTAAAGCACCTTTTTTGTACAAAAATTTTTAATTTTGTACTAAAAACCTGCTTTAAAAAGCGCTAAGAAAGCCATCCCAAATGAAACCTTAGACTTCATTTGAAATGACTTTCTTCCCGAGAAGTTTTAAGAACGCCGTCTCAAATGAAACCAAAATATCTGCATACAATATGCATGTTACTAATAAGATTGAATATTCAAACTAGAATTAAATTTGAAGTTGAAGGGTAGTGATTAATCATAACATATTTTATGAGAAAATTTTAATATTATCGCATGCCTAAAATGTGGGCTTCGAAAATTCGGCCCTGGCCTCCCCGCCGTGCGATTTCTTTTTTATTTGAGCGAGGGAGTTTTAATGGAATAAGTTCCGGGGTAAATTTTGGAAGGCAGATGAGTTTGTAGATAAGACACTACCTAGAGATTTTGCCCTCATTTTGCAAGGACTTTATGATCTGAGTTCTGGTTTCCTATATGCGCAAGCCCCTATAGTTAATTACCCCTCCCGATCACGAGAGAGAACTTTCGATTAACGCTAGTCGTCAATTAGATACGTAATAAATACGTGTTATCTGGCATATAGTAGCAACAATAATTGGATTTGGAAAATTTGACGGATTTGGATGTTCGAGAATGATTGAAAATTTGGGAATTTGGAGATTTTGATATTCAAAATAGAAATTGCACAATCTTGTACTTAAAGTGGATGGTGGGGGAATGGATGATGGACCCGATCAAGATCCCATGGTTCCATCGTCCCGGGCCATCGTGGTCCCTGGTCTACTTAGTCAGAGGAGGTAGTCGACCCAACCTGACATAAAGATCCTTGTCGGCAACCATGGGTTACTTCATCCAAGGGGACCTTGTAGACTGGGGTTGAATGTTTGCCTAAAGGGACAAATTTGAATCCACCTTAGCTGACAGAGGGCTTTGTGCCCTATCGATCATATCCTATTGACTCATATCTCAAGGATTTGATGCCAATAAGGAACGTATTGGCTCTGGCCATAACCGGTATATTGTGGTGCCATTTGGCGGCAAAACCACTCGGTTCAGAGGGCCCCGGGTCGTCGTAACCGTTTATCCTGCGGTGCCATTTGGCGGCTAACCGCCGGTTAGAGGACACGTACCACGTCCTTACTGGCAGGAGATTGTTTTGAGAATGGATCCTAGTGATATTTTCGACTAGGCATTTGGCTCTTTTGTGAGCTGAAGTAAATTTTGATTTGTCAACCTCGGCAAACTATTGCGGAGAGTGGATGGATTTTGCTTTGAGTGGCTGATGATTTGATTTCAATTTTAAAAATCTTGAGATTTGGATTTTGTAGAGTTTGGATTCTGATAAGTGGAATTTGAAATATTTGTGGACCCTTCCGGTTGAGATCTTCGTTCAACACGGCCATCATCGGGGTGTTTGGGGTCATTTCCCTTTATTTGATTAGACCTTGTCGACTCGACCGGGCTGTTGATCGAGGATCGGGTTCCTCGTAGGCTTTGTGCCTTTGAGAGTGAATTCTTTTGATTTTAGGCTTTGATGGCCTAATATAAATGTATTAAAATAAATATTCTGATCGCCATGGACACATATTTGTTTAATGGTTCGAACCTTGTCGACTCCTATTGATCCGTATAGAAGGATCGGGTTCGAATTTGAATTCACTTGTTTCCCCACGCAACATCCCTAGACGTCACATGTGTACCAATAACACGCTCGCCGGGGCCCATGCGGGTGATTCTTATATACCCCTTTAGTGTACCTATGTGTATACAATTTATAGTGTACGTGCAGGGGTATTTAGAAATATTTGTAGACGCCTTCTGTCTGCTTGTACAGAGGTTGTAGATCCGGTGGCGTTATATTGTAGATTGTATACGCCTTCTGTACGCTTTCATAGATGTTGCAGATTCGGTGGCGTTGCATCTTGATGTTATGAGGCATCTCCTCATCTTGTTATTGTCTCCCCTTTCTCAATCACCGGGGAAAGAATTTTCTGGATTTTGGAGTCAAAGACTGCTGATTTGGAAAGAACTCCTTTTAAACTTTTCGGCGTAGTGGACTTGTTATTTCGGGTGTTTGTGGGCACCCAAACTATTCTCTTCTTAATTATAGAACCGAAAAGAGACTTTGAAACACCAGAAAGTTTGGTTCTAATTTGTTCAAACATTTCCTCCCTTCTGCCAGGGGGTGTTCTTTTCGTACATCGAGCTGCTTTTGTACCCGGTGTACTTGTAGATTTTGACCATCACTGTCATAGGTGATACTCGTACTTGTGTCTACAGTGGTTCGATATGCTTATGAGGCTCTCACTGTTGTTATTCACAAGTGGTTTGTAGTTATTTGCAGGGAACCACTGTATTCAATATGACCTCCTAAAAATATTTTGTAGAAGACTCATTGTTTCTGCACCATATCCACCTTTTCACCAATCTCGGGTGGGTTGTTGATTGTACTTGTTTGTAGGGAGGCGGATCCTCTATCATTGGTCTTCTATATAGCCATCTCAATCAACATGCTTTTTTTTTTGTATTAGAGATCATATTAGCACATACGACAGTCGTATGTGAATTTTGCAACTTACTACTGTTGTTTTCCAATATAGTTCATTTGACCTCGTAGGAATCGTCGTAGGAGATGTTCTTGTGTCCACAGTGGTTAGTTGTACATACGACATACACACTGCTGTTATCCACAAGTATTCATTTGCTGGAGATCAGTTGTATCCGCTAAAACCTCCTAGTAGTATTCATAGGAGAGCCCTTGCTTTTGCATTGAAACCACCTTTCACCAATCTCAGGTGGTTTGTAGTCATTTGCGGGTGAGCCGTGTTGAATGCGACAGATCTTTTATTGTTCAAGTCTGACTCAAGTCCTGATGTTCAAGCAAATTTTGGATTCGCAAGTCTTGACACAGACCCTTGCATATTTGTCTTAGCTTGAGTCCAAGTAGATTTATTCCTTGCAGTCAAATTTGATTCGAGTTCTTTTGATTGAGTTTTAGTTCCAATTTGATTTGATTTTTTATTTGGATTTGGCCTTTATGAATCATTTCAGTTTTGTTCAGGTCCTCTGCTCGTGTTCAATCAAGTTCGAAAGTCCACTGCTCTTTCTTATTTGAGTCAAGGCTCTTGTTCTTTTGAGTGCAAAACAGGTCCAAGTGTAGTAGTATTTCACCCGAAATTTCGGCAGCCTCCCGGCGACTCCCCCGTTTAGGGGAAAACTACGAGAAAACTGGACCTTCCCACCACGCGCAATAAAGGCGTGCATGGTAGGTGCCCTCTTTCGAGGACACCGCGGCCGTAACTTTTCTACCCACCACGCCAACAAAGGCGTGCAAGGGGTCTTTGACAGTACCTGTTACAAGAAGAAGAGCAGTTGCTTTCCCCCCCCCCCCCCCCCCCCCCCCCCGTCCGGGAGTACTTATAAATTATTCCGGCCGCGCAAAGAAAAGGGTACACCACGATCGCTTGGCCTCGCCGTGTGCGTCGAACCGGTTTTCCTCCTATCACGCTCACTAAAGGCGTGCTTAGGGTGGTTTGTCAGTCCGACACGCATGTCGAAGCAGGAGTGCGAGGGTCGCTCGCTTACCTTGTCGTAGGTGTCGCGCCAGTTGCCCCTCCCACCACGCTCAATAAAGGTGTGCATAGGTGGACCACTAACTCGACACGCATGACGAGGTAAGAGAGCGAGAAGGGAGGCGACTGTCCGCCTTGTCGTAGGCATCAGACCGGATTCCCTCCTACCACGCTCAACAAAGGAGTGCTTAGGTGGTCTACCGGCCCGTCGTACATGCCGAGGACGGAAGTCTGAGTTTAGGGGTTATACCATCGGGGCCGGCGGACAAAATTGACCGGCGTTGGAGGGCACGGATGTCGAGGCGGGAGAAGGTATTTGCAAAACTCTCTTTTTTGTTAATCTTAATTAATAATAATTAAATTTAATTAATTATAATTAATAATAATTAATTAAAAATAACATAATTAATTATGATTAAACTTAATTAATCATAATTAATTAAAAGTTATTTTTAATTAATTATAATTAAAAATAATTAAGTTATAATTAACTTAATTAATTAAAATTAATAAAAAATTTATTTACGGGATTTTGTCGAAGTCGCGCGTGAGAGGGACAAAGTTACCTTCACAGCAGCGAGCTCCTGTTGTCGCCTCAGATCAGAGAGAGGGGGACGTCGGAGGAGTGGGGTCGGACGGCGTCGAACAGCCACGGAGGTGTCGGAGTAGCGGCGCCAAAGGTAGAAAGTTAACTTCACGCCATCGAGCTCCCCTTGCGGCTTCCGATCAAATTGTCGTAACTTCCTGTCCAACAGGGAGGTAGTGGCGTCGAAGGGAAGGGAAGAAGCGCACGAAAGGTAGGAGGTTATCTCCACGGTCAGCGAGGTCCCGCCCGTTGCTTTCGATCAAAATGCAGTAACTTCTGATCCTTCAGAAAAGGGAAGTCGTCGGAGGAATGAAGCCGTACAGCAACGAAGGAGTCGGAGGAGGCGGCTAGGGCAGTCGGCAAGCTCCAGTCCTTGTCTCCGATCAAAAATGGCGTAACTTCCGATCTCACAGGGAGAAGAGAGATAGGGAGAGAGTGAGCGTGAGAGAGGGATCGAGAGAGGAAGGGAGCGTTTTTTCCGCAGAGGCCTTCGGCCTCGTTCCCTTCGTCTCTTTTTAACGACACGCTTGAGTCTTGCTCGCGACGTGGGGAGAAGTGACGCGAGGTGTGGCCTCGTCGTGTGAAGAGCGACGACGACGTGCTTCGGCATGGGGCAGGTGAGATTTGATTTTTTTTTTTTTTTTTTTTTTTTTTGCTGTGCTAGCTTACGGGAAAAGGGTCAACACTTAACAAATCTCTCTTATTACAGAGTTCTCAAAATCAGCTTCATCATCACTCCCCTTTAAATGAATGCTTTCAACACCTTTATGTAACTCATGGTCTGTTTGGGACAACAATAGTATTTTATAAAGTTGATTGTGAACCTGCTATGAGAAAAGTAATTTATTTACTTTGGTTATAAAAAATAACTTTTTGTAATAAAAGTTTTTGAGAAGCTATGAAAAATCAATAAAATAGTGATCAAATAAAATTGTGATCGCTATCTAAGTAACAAAGCTGTGGAAAAATTGTTCCAAACAAATTCTCAGTGGCAATTGGATCATTGACTTTAATATCATTTGATGAGAAGTGTGAGCAATCAAAGATATTTCGTCACAAAAAGCTTAAACAATTGCTGATGATCAAACATGCACTATAATACATTTTTTAAATATCTGATATCAGATGATCTTAATAATCTCATATATAACTTAATAAACTCTTCAATATAGAAGGCTTTCAAGGAAAGTCATCACAGTAATCAAACTGGTAAAAGAGGGGGAAGATTGCCAATTTTACACCATGAAAGTGAGGAGGTTAATAGACAGCAATTCTTCTGAACATTCAGTAACAGCAGGAAAGAATCCTACGCATGGAGACATGTCAATGTTAGTTCTTTGAAGTGCATACATTACCAAAAAATTTAGGGCTTCTAACCATCACAACATATCAAAATTGTGCCGGTTAAAACCATCACAATTTTGAAAATCAGTTTATTATGAAGATTTTAGCAGCGGTTATGACCGACGCAAATCTGTAAGATTGCACGGGGTATAATTGCTTGTAAATATAACACTTCGTTGAATCTATCTTGCCGGTCCTTAAACTGTTGTTGTACAAAGGTCAACATGCCTATTAACTTTTGATATTAAAATTACAATAGATTGGAGAATTGGCAAAAACTTCTTATGGGTACTTGGTCATTTTCAATGATCATGATGAAATATCGGATATTAGAAGTATGGTGGCTGCGGTCAAGAGAAGGTTTAGTAAATATCCAATGATGGAGGTAGTCAGGTGGTCGGACAGAGTTTTGACGACGGTTGACGATCAACGGTCGTGCAGAGATCCGATGGTGGCAGTGCCTGGGAGGAGACCCGACGATAGTCAGTGAACAAGTGGAAGACCAACGATGGTCAGTGGTCAGGGAGAGATCTGGTGGCTGCAAGTCTTTGGAGTGTAGGTCTTTCATTTTTGTTTTGTTTCTTTCGTTTTTTCTTTGTGCTGGGTGTATTTTTGGTGCTGGGTTTTTTTCTGAGGTTTTTGAGTTTGTTGGGTTGTGTGTTTCGGCGCATCATTTTTCTGTTCTGGATAACTGGTTTGGGGTGCTTTTTCGGGTCTTTGTGATCCCTTTTTCCGCTGGGGAAAATTTTGCCATTTGTTCTTTTATCAGGTTGGTGGGGGTGCTGGAATTAGCTCTGATTTTTATGTGTTTTTTTGGAATTTTCTGTACTGGTTTTTTCTACTGCAGTCTCTCTCATAATGGGAATTCTATTTTAAACGTTTTAAATTTGTGTGATTTCTCGGGTTATAAGAATTGGATTGAGGGCTTTGACAAGATTATTTTTGCTGGTCACTATCATTTGGGGGCTATGGTTATTTCTGTTGCTGCTGCGCCCCTCTGGATGAGTGTGTTAAACAGGATTCATATGGTTTTTTTGGATGCTATTAATGTTATCTCCTATGATTATTATAATATCTTTATGAGATCTACTTGCAGGAAGCTCTACACCGATCGTCATAATATATGCTCTATCTGGAAGGTAATTTTATTTTGGTTATTACCTATTTTTGCCTGTTGTCACTGGTTTTTTTGCAAAAAGACTGAGCTGAATGTCATCATCATGAGTTTCCTTTTTTGGGTTCTGTTCACTCACAGACCTAGTTTATTACTTTCTTATTTTTGTAATTGTAGAAAAAGGAACCATCGGCTCATAGGCTTTATTTTTCTTTTGTTAATTGTAGCTCTTCCGAGCAGTAGTGAGCTGAAGGTTCCTTCTAAGGACCTTGTAACAGAATTTTTGAATATTAACACGTAGGCCCCATGAGTGGGTTTTAACCAAAAAAAAAAAGTTACTCATTGCCTTAGCTTGTGAGCCACATGAACATTCTCCTTCTTTGGACATTCGAACATCATTCCAAATTATCCGTTGACTAATATTACAATCATACTCATTCATCAGCTCAACAATCAATATCTTACTATCATCTTAATGTTGGAAAATTTGGATGTGAAAAGTAATTTCATCGTCCTGGTTTCATGTCAAATCATCGAGATAAATTATCGGAAGCATGTCTGAATCTGTTGAAATGCAGAGCGGAGGTTTTTTATCATCAATGTTTAAAGCAGCGTTCTTCAAGAGAGCGAGAGACATTTCTTCTCACTCAAGATGGGAAATGTGAAAAAATAAGAATTTAACCATGTGAATTGAGGACCACAACCCTATTTATACTTTAAGTATATTTATTTTATTTCATATTATCATTAAAATAAATAAGATACTTAGTCTGATCTGCACAATTTTAATTACATATAAATTTAAGTGAGATGTTATATAAGTCTATATATATATATATATATATATATATATATATATATATATATATATATATATTCTTTCGAAATATTAACAAAACTGCTACAACATATTTCTCACAAAAAAGTATATATACACGCTCATCCAAAATATAAGGTAGTAGAAGAAATGAAATAAGATGTGAAGCATCATATAGAGCAGTTATCACATATAAATTTCAAGAAAATTTTTTAATTTGCATCAAATATTTGTGAGAATATTCATAGAAGATATATATATATATATATATATATATATATATATATATATATATATATATATATATATAGCATTAAAAAAAAAAGATAACATAAATCATGAATATGTTAAAGGTTTTATCAAAAAAAAAAAAGAGATAATATTCTTTCGATAAAATTTAAGGAACCAATATTTTATGTCAAAATTTATCTTACTTTGAATATGTAGTCTTCAAACATAATACAATTTTTTTTTCATATTTTTAAAAACAAAAAACTCAGCTTATTAATTATATATATATTTGAAAAATAAATAAACTATAAGCATTATTAAAAAAAAAGGATATTCTAAAAGATTCCAGCCATCATTTAGATAAGCTATAAAATATATGTGCATCATACGAATGAATATTCCAGCCATGCATGTAGATAAGCTCACAAATTTAATACACAACAGACAAATATATCTACTTCAACAACTATTTTTCAGTAGTTACAAATTCATACACAATAGTTTCAGAGATTTGCTTTGAGCTACTTTCCCTTTTAACTCCAACTAAATCGAAGCCATGACTTCCTGCTTCAGCAATTCAGAAATCCACCATTGCTCTGATTGACCTGCCAATTCTCCATTCCTAACAGATACCCAAGCTCCATTGGTGCCCCGCCAAGCGCCGTCTCGAAGCTCACATTAGCCGCGTTCAAATCGACTGATCTCCTCTTGTTCACTCCATCAATGCTCACATCATATCCCTGCATCTGCAATGGAAACGAACGATTACTCTCATTCTGTTGCAGAAACCCGTCGTCCTCCCCTGGATTAATAGCACCGTTAGGGTTTTGCAGAAGAAACCTTGAGTTTTGGTTGAAGCCGGCGTTGACCGCACTTCTAAGGTCCCGTGTCAACGCTTCATCGTTGACTATCCGGTGGAAACTGTTGAACAGCACGTCAATCCAAGCATGGCTACTCTCTTCTGTCTCCGGAAGTACTACCATGTGATCCAACATGTTCGCAGCAGGCTTCGTGGGATTGAAATCGGAACTCTCTTCTGCCCTCTCATTAGCATTAATGTTATTTTCCTCTAAGAAAGGATCACCGGCTTCCGCCTTGCCTCGCCGGTACTCTTCCTCCTCATCCTTCAAAACCGCCATCCATATCCTCAGATCCCTCGCCGACATCTTGTCCTGAAGACACTTAGATTTCCTCACAAGCCGCCTAACCATATCCAAATCCGGCGCGCCATGTGCACAATCCGGCGCCATGATCATGCTTTACAATCGACAGCAACACGCGGCGCACCCCTTTTCCAAGCCTTTTTCAGATCATGCGGCTTTTTATAAGGCGGCGGTGGTACACCCCTAGTCGATTGTTGTTTGTTGATTCAACGCAGTTGTTGTTGTTGTCGTCGCGGTGGCTTTCTTCTTCGCCGTGGAGCTTTTTCTCTGCTTCTTCTCTCAATCGTTCGATGCGTAGCTGGTCGAGCCAAATTCGACGCTGGAGGTCTTCGATAGTCATGGCGTCGTCGTATTCGTCTTCTTCGCAGCGAGAGAGAGGGCTCTGGGCATTGCTGGTCATGCTGGTAAGCTGGAGCATTTCGCTGTCGAGGAGTTGAGAAGATCCTGTTCCTTCCATTTCTCTGTTCAGATTTTTCTTATTCTATTAGTCCATTTTTAGAGCTTAAATAGCGCTCAGCATGTTTGTTTTTATAACAAGAAATAATTATTTGGTCATAATTAATTTTCTTATAAATTATTAATGCTAGCCATTTGTGATTCAATAGATGAAAATTAAATGCGGTGGTTTTATTTCAAAGCCTCAGAGGGAAGTGAATATTGAGAAGTCTTGAATTTATTGTGTTTCCTATTTCATTGGATGTAATTTAAAATTTAACATTAATTAATAAATAGTTACAAAATGCTTTAAAAATTATAAATTTCTTTTTTTCATGTGTAAAATAAATTAAACAAAGAAATATATATATGTTTAGATCCAAAAATTTTATGTTTGCATCATTGATTTTATAAGGGCTTCAAAACCATGATAATAATGTTAATGTAGCATTTAATCAAACAAAAGTTGAATCAAGTGGTGGATCTAAATAAAGTTTAGATCCAAAAATAAAAACCCTTAGAGATTAAGGCTTCATTTGGGACAGCTTTCTTACTGGTTCTTAAAGCAGCTTCCAATTACAATATTTTTAAATTTTATACTAAAAATTTAATTTAATAAGCAGCAAATTTGGATGACTTTTTTACTGCTTAAAAAAATAAATTTTTAGTAAAAAAATTAAATTTTTATATTTGAAAGTCATCGCAAACAAAGCCTAAAACTAGCTCAAATGGATGAAAATTCGTTTTTTTTTAATATATTTTTTAAGAAAAACAATTTGTTGAGCAATTTCTTTGTGTTAATTGCAATTTGCACAAATGAAAAACGTATACATGGAAGAAAAACTTGAGTGTATGCTCTCTCAGAAATGATGAAATATATTTCGATAAAATTTGTTTCTATAAATATAGCTTAAAAAAGGTAAAGAAATTAATATTTGTATAAAAAAAATGAAATGTCTCATGTTAGGAAGCCGTGTTAAGATATTGCTATATGGCTTTGTATGATTAGTTGGAAGTTCCAAAAAGATTATATTAGTAGAGAGAAATTTTGAATTTTTTTTATCATGATGAAATTAAAATCATTGAATTTTTTTGAGAGAGATAAATTAATTAAAATTTAATTTTTTTTTTATAATTATGTTATTATCAGACTATCATGACATAAATTTTTTTATTAATTGAGAAGATTTAGAAAAAAAATTGGAAATCTTCTTTTTTTTTTTTTTTTGGGAATTGGAAAAAAAATTTATTTTATATTTTGATAAAATTTAAATTAAAATAAATACAAAAACTAGAAAACTTTTCTTGAAATTGATATAATACATGAAGAATCAATTAAAACTTAAATTATATTTATCTGACATTAAATTCAAACCAAGATATTAAAAAAAAAACTCTTTCTCAAATAACTTGAATCCAAATATCCTTACTCAGTTCTTCTTTCGAAAGAAGCAAGCGTGTTTCGAGCTGGCAGATCCATTTGAGTTCCCAAACGTATCACAAAGCCTTAATAGATCGAAGATTTTTAGTTATTAAATTTCTCATATAATTTCCCTACGTACTATCCTTCCAATCCATCTGTTCTATATCTTTCTCCTGCTTCCTGAGACAAAATCAAAAACTGTTTGAGAGTACAGAAATTTCAACAACCTGTAGCAGTGAATCACAGATATCAAACAAAGTTAAGCTTTATATTAGAACAAAAAATTCTGAATAGTGAAGGGAAGCAAAGTAATAACTTGGTAGAAAACAAGAACTTTTCTTTCTGCACAGAATTTGTGTGTGACAAACACAACTATGTGCATGCATGGCAGTGGATCGACAGCTACGCAGGGGTATAAGTAGCCTCTTGGCAAGGGTAAAATATGGGTTGGCAAAGCGTTTGTGTGTTGACTAATATGCCCTCACCATGATTTTTAATAAATGTACTATAATTACCTTTTGTTTGTTCAGTTTTAGACGGTAAAACACTCCATTTATTTTGGTCTATTAGTTGAGAGTTTTAGCTTTCAATTAAGAAGAGATTATTCTGTTTGGTGTCTGAACGTGTCTTGAGGCTAATCCGGACATGCCACATCATCCAATACATTATGCACTGGGTGACGTGACGCATCCGAATTGACCTCCAGACTCGTCCGAACACCGTACGTAATAATTTTTCCTAGCTAAGAAGTTTTGGGTTCCAAGTTTACATATATATTGTGTGTATTTGACTAAATTGACCCAAATATTCTCAAAAAAGACGGTAAAATCATGCACTTATTATCATTTTATCTTAGTTGTGATGTTACGTTGATTGTGTGATAATACGTTATCTAAGAATTCATGCATGTTGGATAACTTTATTTTGCTTAAATATTTGTGACAGTCGTAAATAAGAAAATAATTTAATAAAAGTTATGGAAGATGAGGAGAGTGCGAGACTTCAGTGTAACAAATTTGAAGAAAATTACAAAGTGTCCTTAATTTTCTTAATGAAAGTTCATTTGTCATGCTAAACTTTATATTCCTTGAGCTTGATGCGTTATAATGAAAGTTGGGTTGTTATGTTTTTCTGATAAACTGATCGAGGCGTGTTCTATGTCATATATGATGAGATCAGGAAAACATTTTATTAAGGGTATATTTGGTCATATGTATTTAGAATATGGGAGTATTTTAAATAACATTGTAAAGTAAATTCAATGCATTTGAAGTAATTTTTGGAGTTTGATTAGTTATGAAATTAATTTAGGAGATTATATTTTGATGCTTGGATTATTGCTTTAAAAAGAATTATTATATTTTATTAATTCTTGCAATTAGGGTTAGGTGTTGGCTCGAGTACTTACCTGGCTATGAGTGCAACAAAATCAAAGTCCTGGGTCTCAATGCTGCCAACATAGAGATCACGTACACAAGGTGCTAAGGTACGGTTGAGGTTGAGGTTTGTGACAAAGATCATTGTGTAGATGCAAAGGTTGAGATACAATGTGTGGAGGTAAAACCAGCTAGCATGTGATGTGCGAATAAGAGCAATGTGCCATGGCGTAGGCATGTTGTGCGGACTAGGCGACATCGTGATGAGGTGCAAAGGCATAGCTCACACTGTGCGGGGAGTGATTTGCAAAGATGCTGGCATAATATGTACTAGGGGTGGGGTGGCATCAATGTGATGTGTGGAACACAAGGTACATGTCTCGTGGCGAGGTGATGAGGCAAGTTCGTACTTCTCCATTCATTTCAAATTCATCCAACTTAGATGATTCTATAATAGATAAAAAAATATACAATTGTGCATGTTTTAGATTCCTAAAATTAATAATTTGTATTTACTTTATTAGCTCCAAATCAAATACTTGCACTTCAAACACTTCCAAATAATAGCCTCTTTCTTTTCAAGTTTAGAATGATATACAGTGCATAATTACAAATAAATTTTAATAAGTCATGCGTAAATTATAATTTATTTTCTTAGTATTCTAAGAATGTATATAACGATCAATTTAATTTTAAATTTTGAAATTGCTCGCACATATCAAGTCTATATAAATTCTTGTAAATATAGAATATGACAAAGCCTTTTTCAAGCCTTTTAGTCTTTTACGATGGCTATAGGCATATTGATAGCTTGATAATTAACTCCAACGCATAATTGCCTAACAAATTCATATAACTATCAGAGATTCTATGCTTATATAACGAAGATAAAACCATACTTGATTCCTTGAATCATACAATTAATTAATCTCATACATTAAATATGTCAATGCGTACAATGTTTCTTTGAGTATTATTATGGCTATTATTATATATATGCACTCTCATCAATATATTATGATAATCTTTAGGTGATAATTTATTAGGGATAGAGGGTTTCCCCCTCCCCTCGATCGTCAAACTATACTCCTGATGTTGTCACATGACTACGATCCTCCAAGAGAGTAGGGGCGACAAACTATAGTCCTCATGCTACCATTACACAACTATGATTTTTCAACTATCATTACCCGATTATGATCCTCCTAACTACTACTGTTCAACTATGTTTCTTTGAATATTACCGTCACTTGATTAGAGTATTATGACCAAAAAGAATTCTAAGCTTTTTTTTTTTATATTATTATTATCTATCATTTACTAAAATAGAAGCATATCTAATCATTTTTATCTTTTTATTCATCTCATTATGGCTCTGACTTTTATATGAAAATAAATTATGTGATAATATTATAATCAAAATTTTATTATGATAATTAATATTGAACTTGGCTAATAAAAAGCCAATTTGTGTCTCCACTGAAAAAAACAATTTTTTTGCTCCGCCATGCCATTGAGGGTAAAGATGACTTTTTCTTGGATTGATAAATAGTGAAATATTAGTTACTACAAAAGAAGCTAATGTTAGCTCAATTGAAATTAAAAATGCCCATAATTAAGTGTAAAATAATTTTGTAATAATGTTAGTTTTTAATTTCAAAAGTGTACTTTAATAACATGAAAAAATATATATAGAGAAAATAATTTGGGAAAACGCACACGTATTTGCATGCTAAGATCGTACTCCTTCCATTAAAAAGGGAAATTAGACAATCCTACGGTCTATAAAACTTCCAACAAATCCAATAGCGAGAAAGTCCACTTTGCTCTCCTTCTGGCAAAAATGCAAATTTAATTTTCACTGAATTTTTGCATTGAAAAGAAATTAGAAGTTTCCAACTTTCCGTTAGGCTCACTCATCCTCCATGTATCTTTCAGTACTTGCAGCTTCTATTAGTTTCCATATATTTATATGTATTAATATATTTCTTTTTTGAGAAATTTATTCATTGAATAGAGTCAGGCATCAGTATGAATTCATGTTGTAATAATGTAATTAATAAAGGAGAAAATATACACTGCCATCTGTCCCAAATTAGTTCAAATCTTCAATTTTATATATATATATATATATATATATATATATATATATATATATATATATATATATATATATATATGTAGGCTAATTTTTGAATTTGATCCTTCAACATATTATAATTTTGCAAGAATAAAAAATTTACTAAATTACTAAGGGTTCATTTGGGATGCATGTAGTTTTTTATAATGGTAGTTGTGAAGTTATAGTGGAGAAAATAATTTTTTTAAAAGCTATTATAGAAAGCAACTTCCTAGCAAAAAAAATTATTGAAAGAAGTGAAAAAGTAATTAAAATAAGTGGGAAAGAGTAACACTTCTTTTTAAACCTCAATTAGTGTCATCAATATACGTAACTATAGTATAATATGCTAAGAATTATCATGCTCATAAGACCTCTCTCATTTTATTGTAAATACCAGAAGTATATAGCATGGTGGAGTCACTGTATTCTCCAGATACTGTAGGAAAGTAAGCATTTTCCAGTGGACAAGTTCACTACAAAACAAGCAAAATTTATCATTAAATGTAATGTATTCTGATGCTAAAAGTTGTGTCAGGAAAATATTTGCGACAAACAAAATCATACGCAAATATTTTGCGGCGGATTATGATGGATTTTGAGCTTGGAAATGATGTCCTTGTTATATTTTACGACGAATTTGCGGAGGAATTTCCATCGCAAATTACTACAAGCTCACCTGCCCACCCGGAGCAACACCACAACCAACCCATGAGCCCAAGCCAAGATAATAATTAATCATAACTCATTATATATAAAATTAATTATTAATTTAAAATAAATATTCACAACAAATATTTTGCTGCAAATATTTACAAATTTTTGGTGAAATTTCCGCTTCAAATCCGCCGTAAAATTCGTCCAAATTATTTTTATGAAAATTTATATCTCAACTCCTTTAACAATTTCGGCAAACATCATTACGCCGTAAAATCTGCCTGAAACAGCTGCCTTTCCTATTACGAAATCTATTTCAATCTACTCATGATTAACCTATTATCACCATCTTTTAACTTTCTATCATTGACTTACCATCCCATCCTCATGTTAGGCCTTCTTTATTTGCTCAACACTATAATGATATATAGTCCTTCCAATATTCCAAATTTACCTAGTACCAACCTATTGATCATATCTTCTAGCACAATCCTATGGACCAACTCGTCTAATGAGCCAAGCAACAGCATATATATCACCCATATCATTTTCCATTTAGCATCAACCATTGGCCAAACCTCGATCATTAACCTATTCACTCATTCCTATTTGCCCAACACCAACATATAAATCAATCCTTATTTTCTTAGCACCAACTTATTTAACTATTCTTATTTACATAACACCAGCTATAAGTGTACCCTTCTCTACCTATCACCAACAAATAAGGCCATTCTCATTTACTTGACACAATCTAATATGTTGAATTTCCAAATGTCACCTTATAATATTCCTTTTATCCATATAATGAACTCCAAAACTATTTTTTGACATCAATGGTGTATGGTCATTCTCAATTCGATCGATCTATCGTTTAATAAAATTTGAACACATCATGCAACCTACCAAATAGGCACATATCATGAGCAACATAATTTACTTAGACCTTATTATCACATATTCGATTATCAATTTCATCTTTAAGAACTCTTATCACATAACCTTCATCATAAATGTTATTTTCAAGCTTCTACATAACATAACACTTTGGTCAGACATCAAACTCTTATTATCGTAATATCCTCCTTAATTTTTTGAGGAGAAGTAAATCTTGTGTTGATATTAATTGTAATGGTATCATTACTTCTCTTGTACAATAGACATAGACTATTATGACGAGCAATTTATTTTTATTTTTATTTTTTCTATAAGACTCTTGGTTTTGGTGTGCGTTTTCAACCATCCTCTTAGATCATACTCTCTCATTATCCTTTAACTATGTCATTCTCCTTCTAACAAGAAATATCTCAATTTTCCAACCCCATATTCTTCTCTGCATCAATTACATCATATCTTACCCATCATTCATGGGAAGAGAACTTGTGTTCATAATAAAGAAAAATCATTAATTCTTTTCTCCAAATAAAAGAATTTGTTTTTTATCACATTCATCTTTTCTTCTATTTCATTCTCTCATATATTATGAACATTCATAAGAGTTCTAGCCTTCTTGCTAAACTCTCTACCTTGTAGAAAAAAAAGATGATAGATAAGCATGATATTCTAGTATGGATATACCTGAAAAGCCTTTCCCAGGTTTAAAATTTGTCTTTTATTCAATTTATTAGATGAATCGTCTAGAATTCTAAAGCTCTAGAGAAAACTTTTTACCTCCTCTGCTAGTTGCCACAAATCTAATGCCACTCCACTGCAAATTCACCGCAAACTAATCTAATCGATTGGTTGTGAATCTATTTCATTTACTCATTCTGTTCTTTGACTTCTCCCTCCCTTTCTTCCTTTTTTACTTCAACTTTGGCTTTGTTCTCCAACTTCGTCTCCACTGTCACTTGTTGGTTGCTAGGGTTGTATATATCTCCTATTCTCGAACTATTCATTATTACTCGACTTGCATGAGAGGTAGATTTGAACAAGTCGATAAATAACTTATTTTCCTCCTTCGACGACGTTCCTTCCTGTTCCAATCAAAGTCACACCTCCTCATCGTTCTTATGTTGGATTGGAAGGAACAAGGATGACGGGAGCTTGGTCTTTGTGAAGGCATCAATCTTTCTTCCTTTTCTAGGCTTCTTCGTCCAAGTCTCGTAAATCCACCGAACTTCCATATTAAGTAAATATCAAATTTGCGAAAAAAAAAAAAAGAGAGAAACAATGGATTTAACTTGCTATGAGAAAAAATAGTGACATACATGAATTGTATGCTTCTTTGACATACATGAATTGTGTGATTCTTTATTCTCAACACCCTAATATGTTACATAAACCAATCAACATAACTTCGAATTCTATAGAATTTAGGATAACTTCATAGAATTAGAACATATAAAGCACTATTTCGTCAAAATGAATAAACTAATACAATAGTTTTGAGATAGATTAGTAATTATATTAATCTTCTGGCTAGTGTAAATAATATTTTGGTGAATGAATAGTAAAATATCTTGATATATATGAATTTAATTACTTTTGCCGATTATTATTTATATTGATGGTTTATAGAAGCTCTGGTATATTCTTAAAATGATAAATAGACAATTCTTTCAAATTTGATTCTTGGGCGTTACACTGTAATCCTATTGAAAAAATCAAGCACTGTTATTATGTGTTAACTATCCGTCTATGAACACTTAATTTTTACACTCCCTAAAGGAAATTCAAGAGTTTGTTTAAACTGCACCTTTTTTAGCTTGTGAAGAAAGAATGATCCTTGTATTACTTACTACAAAGTGGATATTTCAACTGCGTTAGGCCCCGTGAATTTTGTCCTTTTCGAGTTTTCAACATAAATTTGTTTTTTTTTTTCTTACTACTTTTATCTATGCATGCTAAATTTTTGAATAACACTAAGATGAAATTATAAACTTTATCTACTCATATTTTCTAGCACGTAACAATGTTGAAATCATAATAACTTCCATGCAAAATAAACTCTCAGGGATTTTTGAAGGTCAAGAGGAAAAGATGTGGGATGTGAACAAACGAAGAGTTTTGGGAGGCGATGAGGCATATATGAAATGTTTACATATGAATATATAATATGCACATATGATCTTATTCGTTGTGACATTCCTGATCATCTTGCAACTTAATATTGACAATATTTATTTTGATACTGAGGGTTGCAATTATCATGCCTAATAGTTGGAGTTACAGGCTTACTGTCCCCCTCATATTTTTTTTCTTACATAGAAATGGAGGTCATTTCTAATTTGCCCTCCTCCATCTAGCAATCATTTTTTCTTAGAGCATCTCCAGCCGAACATCAAAAATGTGTATGACGTCGTTCGGTCGCTCCAACCGAATGTCAAATCTTATGCTATTTGTTAGCGGGTGAGCAGTGCAATGACCTATGGGATTTTTCTATCTCAATCGGATGTTGAAGAAACACGCGAATATTCCAGAGAAAAGAAAAAAAAATTATGCACAGAGTTATGCTACTCTATTTGGGATGATAGCACCACTTCTTGAAAATATATGTAAAATATAACAAATATGTCAAGGTCCAGATGCAATGACCTATGGGATTTTTCTATCTCAATCGGATGTTGAAGAAACACGCGAATATTCCAGAGAAAAGAAAAAAAAATTATGCACAGAGTTATGCTACTCTATTTGGGATGATAGCACCACTTCTTGAAAATATATGTAAAATATAACAAATATGTCAAGGTCCAGATGCAATGACCTATGGGATTTTTCTATCTCAATCGGATGTTGAAGAAACACGCGAATATTCCAGAGAAAAGAAAAAAAAATTATGCACAGAGTTATGCTACTCTATTTGGGATGATAGCACCACTTCTTGAAAATATATGTAAAATATAACAAATATGTCAAGGTCCAGATGCAATGACCTATGGGATTTTTCTATCTCAATCGGATGTTGAAAAAACACGCGAATATTCCAGAGAAAAGAAAAAAAAATTATGCACAGAGTTATGCTACTCTATTTGGGATGATAGCACCACTTCTTGAAAATATATGTAAAATATAACAAATATGTCAAGGTCCAGATGCAATGACCTATGGGATTTTTTCTATCTCAATCGGATGTTGAAGAAACACGCGAATATATCCAGAGAAAAGAAAAAAAAATTATGCACAGAGTTATGCTACTCTATTTGGGATGATAGCACCACTTCTTGAAAATATATGTAAAATATAACAAATATGTCAAGGTCCAGATGCAATGACCTATGGGATTTTTCTATCTCAATCGGATGTTGAAGAAACACGCGAATATTCCAGAGAAAAGAAAAAAAAATTATGCACAGAGTTATGCTACTCTATTTGGGATGATAGCACCACTTCTTGAAAATATATGTAAAAATTATAACAAATATGTCAAGGTCCAGATGCAATGACCTATGGGATTTTTCTATCTCAATCGGATGTTGAAGAAACACGCGAATATTCCAGAGAAAAGAAAAAAAATTATGCACAGAGTTATGCTACTCTATTTGGGATGATAGCACCACTTCTTGTAAATATATGTAAAATATAACAAATATGTCAAGGTCCAGATGCAATGACCTATGGGATTTTTCTATCTCAATCGGATGTTGAAGAAACACGCGAATATTCCAGAGAAAAGAAAAAAAAATTATGCACAGAGTTATGCTACTCTATTTGGGATGATAGCACCACTTCTTGAAAATATATGTAAAATATAACAAATATGTCAAGGTCCAGATGCCTCTTTGATGAAATTCGAGCTTAACAATAGCACCCTACATAATATGTTTAATTATGTGGGGGGGGGGGGGGGGGGGGGGGGGGGGGGGGGGGCAATTGCCTAATGAGCATAGTATTTTGAAACTTTTGGTGGAGGCAATTGCCTAAAAAGTAAAAACTCTTGTAATAAAGATTAAAAAATTAATGATGAGGGATAAATTACTTTAAAATCATATAATAAAAAAAATTTCCATATATATATATATATATATATTATTATAAAACAAATTTGCTCATAAAACAAATAAATAACTTGGAATTTGGAAGTTTACATACATATCACTTTATATCATAATATTTAGATATTTAACTTCCAAAATTTTAATATTTCATTTCTACCATTTAAAAATAATTTTAATATTAAATATGTCACTCATATATTTCCACCTATATTATATTATATAACACTTAATATTTTTTTTTAAGTATAGGTGATAGGTATAAAACATTAAAATTTTAAAGGTTAGATATATAAATAATAGGATATAAAATAGTTTGCATGTAAATCCCCATTAAACTAATAAAGCAGTAGACCTTCTCCTTAACTTGCGAGGCATTCCCAAGTTAGAAGGAAAGGTAAAGTCAAACCAACAATGGGCAGTATCACCGAGGCCGCTGCCGACCAACCGACCGCTGGCCTCTGCGCGGTGGTGACCGGTGCCAACAAAGGCATTGGCCTTGCCATCGTCTGCCATCTTGCCGAGCGCGGTGTCACCGTCGTCCTCACAGCTCGCGACGAATCCCGCGGCACCGCCGCCATCCGCTATCTCCACTCCGTCGGCTTCACCAACGTCCTATTCCATCAGCTTGACGTCCGCGACCCCCTCAGCGCAGCCTCCCTAGCCCGATTCCTCGCCGGTCGCTTCGGCAAGCTCGACATCCTAGTCTGTACCAAACTCTCCTCACGCTTCAAATCTAGCAGATTCCGTAGCTGATCTTCTCCGTTTATTTTAGGTTAACAACGCAGGGGCTTCGGGTGTCATCGTCAACGTCGAGGGCCTCAAAGCCCTTAACATCGATCCCGCCTCATGGGTAGGTTTTATCATTCCGTGTAGCTGAAGTTCGTCTGATCAATCGGAGGCCTGCTTAATCCGGCTTTTGATTCGATTTACTCATTTATTAGATCCCTCACTTTGATCCAAATATCATCAATGTTCTGTTTCTCAATAGATCCAAGTCGTATCAAACAATCCTTAAAAATCCCAAATTTCCAGTTTAATTACTAATGCTCTTTGTGATTACTGGGGCAAGCTGTCGGGCAAGGCGACAAATCAAGTGCAAGGAGTGATCGAGCACACGTACGAGAATGCAGTTGTATGTGTCGACACCAACTACTTCGGCAGCAAGAGAGTGACGGAGGCCTTACTCCCCCTCCTCCGCCTCTCAACCTCCGGAGCCAGAATCGTCAATGTCTCCTCTCTGAGATCAGAGCTCAGGGTAAACTGAAATCCACAAAAGATTCATTTAATTTCTTCTTCTGAAAGCATAAAAAAGCTACCTTTGCTCTGTTTTTTCTTCCCCTTTTAACAGAGGATTCCGGACGAGGGGATCCGAGCGGAACTGTCGGATGTGGAGAACCTGGACGAGGAGAGAATCGAGAAGGTTTTGGGGAGATTTCTGAAGGATTTGAAGTTGGGAAGGTTGGAAGCGGGTGGCTGGCCGATGATGCTGCCGGCGTACAGCATGTCGAAGGTGGCTTTGAACGCTTACACGCGAGTGATGGCGAGGAGGTGCCCGGAGATGCGGATAAACTGCGTGCATCCGGGATTTGTGAAGACAGATATCAACTGGAACACTGGAGTGGAAACAACAGAGGAGGGTGCTAGAGGGCCGGTAATGCTTGCTTTGTTGCCGGTCAGCGGGCCTTCCGGCCACTACTTTGATAAGACCACCATGGCCGAGTTCTGAGATTGTTTTGGCGTTCAGTCATGTTATTTATTTTTATTTTTTTGGAATTTCAACTTGTTTAAGTTTTTTAGTAGAGTGATGATGAAAACGTGTGAATGTTTTTTATTAAATGATGGTAGTGGCTTTATAACGAGTGGCAGTCTCGGAAAAATTATTCTGAGAACACGGGGTGGTTCGGTGACCAATCAAAATATATCATATCATTCGGCACTAAACGATAAGCAAAAAAGTGACGTAGCGCGTTTTGATTGGTCTCCAGATGTCAAAAATGATATGTAAGTTTCAAATTCATCCGAATAAAATTATAACTTTAATGCAGCGTTCCTCTCGACTCATTGCTAGGACTTTCATGTCTCTAGTGTTCCCTTGTGTTGGCTCCTTGTTGCTTTCCATTCTTCCACTAGTATTGCAACATGAAATGTGAGTGACCTTCTGACATGATTGTAAATGGATAATCCAAGACTCTAATAGTGATATCTTTAATCTCCTTGAGATGAAGGCAATCAAAATCTTTTATATGGATCGTTTTACCACATAAATATTGTTATCTTCTCAGATGAATTTGCAACAACTTTCATTATTACTCAGGCAGACATATTTTGGTTAAATGAGATTATTCTTGCATCTCGTTTGAACCTTCAATGGCCTCCTCTCAACTTACTCATGGTGAAGTAGTTTATCTTGGCACTCTCAAGTTTTATGTAACTTTTGCTTATGCGAAAAAAAAAAAAAAATCTCTCTTGATAGAAGAAACTTGTGGTATTATCTTAGACGCATTTCCTCCACTATCAACTCTCACTTTCTTATTTTTGAAATTTTCAATTGTATCTTATGTACTGATGAGAGAATGCGAGAAAATCCCATTCCATTTAATAGAATTTCTAACTTCAAAGAGTGTATAATTGACACTAGCAAGAATAAACTCTTTAGCAAGGTTTTATCTCTCCCTTGTTCCAACAACCAAGATGACAATCTCATTCACACAAAAATAGATAAAGTTCTTCTAATATAGACTGTCTGGAACTTTTTCCATCTTCTTTCGATAAAGCTCTGTATTCTCTATCCTTTGAACACTCTCTCCTTACACCTACCAAGGTCAAATGGGCAAGTACTCCGTGGGCCGTTCTCCAAAATTATTGGACCTCCATTTATAAGTTTGATTCTATTATGAAGAAGGCTTCAAAACAAAATTTAGAGGAGACCCCAACCTTATCTTATTTAAAAACTTTAGGTCGGGAAAGCTCTCCTCAATGAGTCCATTTGGAATTATACCTTTAAACTTCATGCCTCCTCCTCTTATCTCAAGAAAGAATAAGAGAATGCCCAATCTATCCAATAACAATGACCCACATAACCATAAGAACATCCTTAACACTCATTCTATCCAATAACAATGCAAGAAAATGGCTACCATTGAAAGTATATGGGTTAAACAAGAGCTAAAACTGCTTGGCTTACGCAAGGTTTTAATGATCTCAAATTCCTTTATTGTTCTTTCAATATGAAGAAAAGAAGTTAGCAAGAAATTAATCTGATTGGAAGAGAAAACATTTTCATTTATTTTTCAAATTTTTGCCTTTAAAAATATACTTTTAAAAATCAATTTTTAAGCTATGGGTAAGAGAGGAGCTTTAAAAATCAAAAACAAAAAAGCTTAAGATATTCTAAAGAAAGTCATAGGGTTTGTTTGGGAGGATTGCAACATTTTGTAAAGATGATTGTGAACTTGTTATGGGGAATGTTATTTTTTGAAAGCTGCTATAGATATTATAAATATATTCTTTTTTTATAATTGAACAACTATTTTATTAAAGCAATCATATATTAGCAACTCTGATAGTAAAATATAACTTCTCACCACAAAAATTTCTAATAAGTTGTGAAAAAGCAGTAAGAAAGAAGTAGCTAAATGAAGCTACAGTTACAATCTGAAAAGCGAATAAGTGAAAAAGCTATCCTAATCATATCCTTAATTGAGTTTTTTAATGAGCTTATCCACGTGTTTTATCAAACATTAATCAAGCTTCTTAATAAGCTTTATTCCGAGCTTGTTCATGAGCTTTAATCAATGATATTTATGATCTTAAATTAGTTAAACAACAAGAAGTTCAAATTTTGCTTATGCAACAACTAAGCATATAAAATAGTGTTCAAGATTGTTGAAAGCTCAATTCATTTGCAGCCCTGAGAGAGAGAGAGACATAAAGAGGTCTGAGGCTGCCTTCCTAGCTGGTTGTAATTATCATTTCAAGATAAAACATAAATAAAAATAATTTACGAATTATTTACAATACACAAAAATGAAGGAACTAAAATTATATAATTTTATACATAACTGAACTCGGTCGTTGGACATAGTTAAGCAACCAACAAGGTAATCAATGATTTCGCTTGGTCTGACGATAAGGTGCATAATTAATGGAGGTTTTCCCACTTTGTAAATTTTCCTCAACAAGATCATCATTAGCCTTTAACCATGCCTCGCTTTGGGTCTAATTGTATTATTTTATTCTTAATAAAGAGAGAAAAATACTGAGAATGAGAGAGAGAGAGGAGACAAAAAAAAAGAGAATAAAACTCAACAAGAGGGAGAGGGAGAGGGAAAGGGAAAGGGGCTTAAAGTGAAAGAAGGAGAGAGTGCAAGAGACCCTGCCAGCGACCACAGTCACTCGGTCAAGGCAGTATGCAGGCCAGGCATGCCAGTGTGGATGTGACTCGACGCAAACAGGCACTCAATGCGAACAGGACTTGACAGGGGACGTTTTTCTCGGATTAACTTGGGTTGAGTTGGGGTTGCCGGGTCAACCCGAACTCGACCTGTTTTTTCAAACGGGTCGAATTCGGGAACTTAAACCTGACCCGTTTTGAAATCGGGTTGGGTCTAACCCTAAAATTTTTTAATCATATTCAATATGTTTTTTTTTTATGTCGTGTCATATATTATATATATATATATATATATATATATATATATATATATATATATATATATATATATATATATATATATATATATAATATATAAATATATATAATTTATTTAGCATACTTTATATAATTTATTTAGCATACTTTTTTTCCATCAATGAATTGTTTATAGAATTCTTAATTAGGATTGAGCATTTAGTCAAATTAGAATTGATACGTTATCAAAAAAATTATCTGGTTCGAGCACGAATCTCGAAGCAAAATCAAGTTGGAAACTTCTGAAATTAAAATTGGGACCATCTAAACTCAGATTTCATAAAACTTACATTCTAACCGAGCGTCTCAAAAATAGGAACCCAACAACACTAAAATCAACTCAATCCGAGTCCAAATGGATCCAAATCAAGGACCCAAAGCACCGTTAGAAGGTTTGAACCACAATTTGGATTACCAAACAGTTTCCAAACATTACGTGCTTATAGTCAAGTCGAGAGGCTTGACGAGACAAATCCAACGAGCTCAAAATCGTTGAACTCCAACATCACTAAGTCCTTCAAATGTCTGAAGAACGGTCCACAATCAAGGTATTCAATATCGACCGTCCATCCAACAACTCCCCATTTACTCTTGATCTCTCACCTATTTACGGACCATGTCACTCCATAAATCTATAAATAGATCCCTCCTTTCTCTTGAAAGAGGGGCTCCAAGAAATAGAGCAAGAGAGAGATCAAAGATTGCTCTTGCCTCCCCGCTCCTCCTCGACCACCATCTGAGTTCCGCCGGACCATCGTCTGCATGACGTCGTTTCTCAGCTGAACCACCACTTGAGGCCCTATGCTCCACCAGGCCATCACTTAAGGCCCAGACTTCTCCCGGACCACCACTTGAGGCCCAGACGTCTACCGGACCACCACCTGATACTTGAACTTCCGCCGGACCACCACTTGAGGCCCTGTGCTCCACCAAGCCACCACCTGAGGCCCGGACTTCTATCAGACCACCACTTGAGGCCCAGACTTCTCATGGACCACCACCTGACTCCCAGACTTCTCCTAGACCACCACCTGAGGCTCAAACTTCTGTCGGACCACAACTTGAGGCCCGGACTTCTCCCGGGCCACTACCTGAGGCTCGGACTTCATCCTGACCACCATGTGATGCCCGGACTTCTCCCGGACCACTACCTGACGCTCGGACTTCTATCGGACCACCACTTGAGGTCCGAACTTCTCCCATACCACCATCTGGCGCCTGGACTTTTGCCGGATCACCACCTAACGTCTAGAGTTCTGCCCGAGATACCACCCTTCTACTACTGTCTTTCGAACCCATGTTTCCTGCTGATTATGCTCCTTCTAATCTCCATCACCATACAACGGTCTTTCTGACCCCTATCTCCTGCCGACTACGGTCCTTCCTACCTCTGTCGCCTACTACGATCTTTCTCACCTCTATCCTATCGACTATATCATGTCGACCAAACAAACTTGTCTATGATGATTATTGTAACTACCACCATGCAATGTGTTTTATATGAGATACATTTGTGACATCAAGTCAAGGCCTTCTCCCAAGGAAGGACCTCATTTGTAATCAACTGCAAATACTAGTGGATTCATTCAAATTGGGCCAGACCCCATGGATTTTCCCCCTTTTTAAAGGTTTCCACGTAAAAACTCTGGTGTCCCTTATAAATGCTACACACTCTATCTAATCTTCTTGTATGTTTCGTACAATGCTAAGACATTAAATTTGTTGATGTGATATCAGTGAAAGTAATCTTTATTTTAGTATAAAAATTTTAAGTTAAAAAAAAATTGTACTAAGAAGTTGTTTTAGAAAATATGAAGAAAACTATTCCAAACGAAGCCTAAATCTTTAAGAATTGGATTATCCAAGCAAAACACTGCCATTTTATTTTTGAGTTTTTCATTAAATATAAACTTACACACATATCACATATACTTTTTGATTGATAGTCTTAACTTTCAGCCGACAGATCAAAATGATTTACAAACAACACCATTAATGTGTGAAGTACGCCCTCAAATCAAATTGTGGAAATAGATTGAATCCTTATGTTGATTGAATCCTAATTTCAAAAATAATATCATGAAGATATTTTTCCTTTATATCATAACATATTGAATCATTTTTTAAGAGCTTATTTATTTTGATAATCATGAATGAATTTGAAAATATAATTTATTATAATATCTTACTCGTAACTTATATTGATCGGTTGATTGAGAGCTTTGACATCAATAAAATGTTTTGGATTCGAACTTGCATGTATATGATGATATGTGTTTGAATTTGACTTAATTGTTTAAAAAATTCATTAAAAAATAATATCTGACAAAACATTTTTCATATTCAATAAATATATGATATTAAAATTTTAAAAAGTTTTATAACCAACAAAAAATATATTTTTTCAAAATAAAAGAATATTGTACAATTTTTTGCCAATAAACATAGATTATTCAAAATTTATATTTATATAGAATATTCAACTATCTAGCATTAAAATTTTATTATATAAAAAATTTAATTAATGGCCGTACAATTTGACATTCACTTTCTATTTTTTTTTAGCACTGTTGAGATTGTTTTTTTTTACTTATTTCTTAGCCGGCCGTTTGATGACTGGATAAGAAGAAGTTGCTCTAATACCGACGAAAATTAGGACACGTGTGCCAAACTGCTGACACAGCCAGCCAAGTTCTCGCAACGTGTCGCAAAGTCGGACACGTGCCAAAGAAACCTCCGTAGACCGTTTTCCTACTCCCATTTCTCCGTCCCTATCCTGCTCAGCTGCTCCTCTATTTATATATCTCTCCGATTTTCTTTTTTGATCATCAACATAAATAGTTGTCAAATTGTCTGTTAATAGTTGATTTTAGTAGAGAAGATCAGAAGAAGATTCGTATTGTGAAGACCATGTCATCGACACAGACTTGGGAGGAGCGGAAGGGCAACGACGAATTCACCAAAGCTCGAGACGCCAGCGAGCAGGAGAGAGGAGGCGGCAGCAATATCCTGGGCACCGTCGTCGGTTCCGTACAGGGAACGCTGGAGAAGGCCAAGGAGGTGGCTTTCGGTGGCTCCGGCGAGAGCGAGGAGGAAGGGAAAGAAAGAGTCGGTGAATACAAGGACGCTGCTGGGCAAAGATTGGAGGAGGGGAAGGGAAAGGTGAGGGAGTACGGGGAAGCCACTAAAGAGAAGACGGGAGAGAAGGCGGAGGAGGCGAAGGAGAAATTGAGGGAGTACACCGACAGCACGAAAGCGAAGGCGGCAGAGTACAATGATTCGGCGGCGCAGAAAACAGAGGAGGTCAAGGACAACATCAAACAGAAAGCTGGCGAGTATAAGGAATCTGCGACACAGAAGGCAGAGGAAAGTAAGGAGAAGCTTAAGGAGTGCAAAGACTCTGCAGCGGAGAAGGCAGAGGAGAATAAGGAAAAGCTGAAAGAGCATGCAGGGGTCGAAGACCTGCAAGGTCGGGGTGGAGATGACAGCGAGCAGGAGGGACGAGCTGGCGGTGTCCTGGGTGCCATCGTCGGCGCCGTACAGGGGACTCTAGAGAAGGCCAAGGAGGTTGCTTTCGGTGGCTCTGGCGAGAGGGAGGAGGAAGCGAAAGAGAAAGCTGGAGAGTACAATGACGCTACTGGGAAGATCATAGACGGAGCCAAGGCCAACATGAGGGCGTACGATGATGCCAGGAAAGAGAAGGCGGATGAGACGAAGGAGAAATTGAGAGACTACTCCGACAGCACAAAAGCAAAGACCAACGAATACAAAGACTCTGCTGCGCAAAAAACAGAGGAGGTCAAGGACAACATCAAAGAGAAGGCCGGCGAGTACAAGGACAGTGCAGCAGAGAAAACAGAGGAAAGCAAGGAGAAATTTAAGGACTACAAAAACTCTGCAGCGGAGAAAGCAGAGGAGGCTAAGAAGAACCTGCAAGACTACAAAGACTCTATCGCGAAAAATGCCCGAGAAACCAAGGACTCTAATGCGCAGAAGCTAGTGGATTACGGGGAATCCACAAAGGAGAAGGCGGAAGAAACCAAGGATTCTACCGCGCAGAAGCTTGGAGAGTACAAGGACAATGCCGTTGAGAAGGCCATAGAGGCAAAAGACAAGACAGCTGAGAAGGCCGAGCAGACAAAGGATGCAACTTTGGAGAAGACAAATGAAAGCAAGGACACCGTGGTGGGGAAAACGGTTGATAGTGCACGCCGCGCTATGGAGTTTTTGACGGGCGGCAGGAAGGAGAGTAAGCAAAGTGACGATGAACCTCTTGAAACCACCAAGGTGAGGAACTCTAAGATGTAACTAGTCTTTCTTTAATGTAGTTTGGGTATAAAGAGCGCATCTGATTGAAATTTCGTTACGGGATTGCAGGAGTTTGGTGAGACCAAAAAGCCGGCGCAGGAAGAATTAGAAGATGCGGAGAAAAGTTTGAGGGAAAAAGAAGCGGTGGTGGATTTTGGAGGGAATTGAGGGTTAGGTTGAGGCTGCATTGGACATTCCAGCTGTTAAGGAAGAAGGCAGAGCAGAGCTCAGCCAGACGTTTAACGGCGTTGGACAATGGAGAGGGGAGGGGGTTAGTTGCAGGTGGTTTAATCTTAGTGTGTAATTGGGCAAATTATTACGTCCGGTGTTCGGATTCATTCGGACATCAATCCAAATGTGTCACGTTATCAAAATACATAGCTATTAGGTGTATTCGGATAACGTGGCAAGCCTGAATTGGGTGTCCGGACATCCGACGTAATAATTCGATTCGTCAGTGTAATTGTGCTTGCTTTTGATTTATTCTAGAAGCTATTGGAGTTGGGATTGCGTTAGTGGTCGTCGTCAGCAGGTTGACAAATTATTGTGTCTGGTGTCCGGATTCGTCCGTACACTAATCCGGAGTCACCACATGAAGTGATGTGGCATCACCGGATTGGATGTTCGAACGTCCGGCGACAATACGCAATAATTCACTATAGCAGGTTGGGGGCATTAAGCGGATTTTGAGTCTCGTAATATGTATACAGAATATGGTCAAATACGTGAAGTGGCTCTCTTTTTCTTTTAAATAAATTGTGTTTGTTATCTGTAATAAATTAATAATTCTTAATTTGGGATAAATAGCCGCATTGTATTCCAGTTTTAAAAAATATATATATAAATAAATTTAATAAGAATTCAATGGTTATGTTTAGCTCTACAAAACATATCTTTAACAGCTGTTATGTATTAAAAAAATTAATAAATTTAATAATCCATGTCATTTTCTTTTACTTAATTTTATAAAAAATCATAAATAAGTTTATAGCATCATGCTAGAAGGTTACAAATGTATTTTATTTATATTATTTCAGCTTCATATATTTTGTATTATAAATAAATAAATTTATGCAGAAATAAACTGTTACTTTTTTAGTCATCAAAGTTCTTAAATATCCTCATTATATTATAAATTCAATTCCATATATCAAATGAGTAAAAATAATTTCATCATTTTTTAAATATTAGTTTATAAAGGGTAGTATATAAACTCCACCGCTAACATAATTAACAGCAAAAATTTAATGCCTAGCATCATGCTAGAAGATTAACAATGTATTTTTTATTTATAAATATTGTGAGACATAAATTAGGTAGATGGTGATTTTTCAAGGGTGAAATCCACAAATGGTGGACAATTTCTTAATATTTTTTTTCTTTTAATAAATAAACATTTTAATTATTTTATCAATTTCAATAAAAACCATTATCTAAGTTAAAATTTATATATTTTTTATTTTATGCATAAAATTATGCATTTTATAATCTTATTTTATCCATTCCAGAAAAACGTCCTATTTTACGAATGCGTCTGAAGGTCAATCCAGACATGTCACGTCATCTAATGCACTGTGCATTGAGTGATGTGGCGCGTCCGCAGGGGCGGATACAGCATCTTTTTTTAGGGTGGGCAAAAAAAAAAATTTAGTAGGGGATGGGCAAAAATGATTAGGATTGATAAAATTAGGGCAAACATTTTTTTGAGAGGGGGCAAAATACCCAAAATACTCAAAATATTCAAAAAAATACCCTCTAAAATTATAAAAAAAAAATTTTTGAGGGTGGGCATTTGCCCCCCCTCACTACCATTGGGATCCGCCCATGCGCGTCCGAATACCATAACTCATTTCAGACAAAGCCATAATATATTTGACGAAAGATAACAGTTTTCTAGTAAACAAGTATATAACGGAGACAGTTGGGTAGGACGTGTCAATTTTTATCGGTTTTAAATAAGAGGAAAAGTACATAAAAGATTGTAAAAATCTTTTTTTTTTTTTTTTTTTTTTTTTTGAGAAATTTTAGAGATTATAAAAATCCAAAAGAGCATATATAATACGTAAAGAGTGGCAATTTAAACTTAATGATCGGATCACAGAAGCAATCTTCTGGCATTACTGGATAAGCTCATTTGATATGGAATCTCGTTGTCCTAATGCAGTTTTTTTTTTTTTTTTTTTTTGGGACATTTAGGTCCTTTAAGACAAACTCTCACACACAACGCAAACACAAAGACTCAAACCCGAAAACTCTTCGTTTGAAGCATAAGCTCTCAACCAACAGGCCGAGGTGAGCTGTGCCCTAATGCAGTTGTGAAAAGACAGTGGACATAAATGATGATACTCTAGTACTCAACCCTGCAATCATTCCAAATACAAGTTAGAAATAGCACAATATCTCATTTCCTCTATTTTATCATATAGGTGGAGTAGTAGCTCATGTGGTCATGCTTTTAATATTGACACGTGTAACTGACGGGTTCGGTCCTCTTCAATGCATGACTCATTTGGCTGCCCATAGTAAAAATAGTTATGAAAATATAATGATATATTTTTAAATTCTATTAAAGAAATTAATTATTTTAACTTATTCATTTTATGAGTGAAAATAAGACAATCATGTTTGAGAGGCTTTTAAAAGAGTTTGTATAGTTTAACATTATACTTAACTACTAATTAAGTCCAATCAAATAAATGAATATAATAAATTTACCACTTTTATGTACCATAAGAAATATTCCTATACACAATCTCAATGATATAGATAGTAGTAAAGAGCATAACTACTTGTCGGGACCTAATCATCAAGCTACTCATCATGTCAATTCAACAAGTCTACTCATCAAGCTACTTGCAAGGCATAATCATCAAGCCACTCAACAAACCAACTCAATAGGTCTGCTCATTAGGCATACTTGATAGACTTACTCATCAGGCCTACTTGGCAAGTTTATGAGTACTGAAGTCCTGTAACTAAACAGAGAAAACTAAGAAGTAGAAGATTAAACAAGATCAGGGATCACATCCTTGTTACAGGAAATACTAATATATCATACTCAAACAGTAAACAAATATTTGTAACAAGTGCGTATGTGATAGCAGTTACAATCAAATGGCTAGGAAAGGAGATCAAACATCCAACAGCTGCTAGAATGCATTCTGAGAAGTAGTAACTGTCTGTTGCAGGCTAGTGGAGCTATGAGCCATTTTGAGAAATAAGCATATCAGCTTATTAGTTGATCTTATCACAAGCCACTCAGCAAGCCTACTCGACAGGTTTAGTTCTTATACCTAGTCATTAGGCCTACTTATCATGCCACTCACCAGACTTGACTAAACAACTTCACTCGGCAAACCTACGCATCTTTTTTCACTCAACAAAGTAAATTCACTACAAATTTATTCTTAGAGCCCTCGGCCAGTGCTTAAAAAGTAAATTTACATTATTTCTTGACAATTTTGAGTGGATTAATTAGCATTTTAAGACCTTCGATGCCAAGCGGTCCGCCGATCTCTAAGCAAGAAACAAAGAATAAATATTATTTTATATGCATGCAACAAATAAGTTTGATCACCATTGATAATTTTCTTGGTTTATTTAGTTAGAAGGAATAGAAGAGCACATAAATGTAAGCTTATCATGAATTAAAAGTGATCTTTCAAGATGTAGATAATTTTCTCTCAAATTTTGCATCGTTCTTGTTGTAGACTACAAGAACCCTATCGAATTTCTGGATCTTTTTTTTTTTTTTTTTTGGACATTTAGGTCATTTAAGGCAAACTCACACACACAACACATACACAAAGACTCGAACCCAATACCTCTTAGTTGAAAGCCTAAACTCTCAACCAACAAGGCAAGGTGAGCTGTGTAATTTCTGAATCTTATATGGATAGCAGCAAACTACCATTTTTGGAACTATATTGCAGAAAAACAGCTAGTAGGAAGCATGTTTTCCTTTGGCAGGACACTGCCAACAGTAGGAAGGGTAGCAGAACCAACGAGAAAACCTCTGCTGGCTGCAGGTGGCTAGCAGCTGGGCAGGTACCTGTACAAAGCAAGCGGCTGACAGCATTTTTGGGCTGCTGGAAGGTATGAATGCCAAAGAAGATAGAAAAGGTAGAGAAGATTTTGAATTATTTCTATTGCAGGAATCAAGCCAATTTCATAGGTAATTATAGCAAAAAATTAATTCAAATTATTTGTATCTTTCTTAATCTAACTCCACTATTCAAGATGAATTAACTCTTCCTAAACTAACTCTACCAAAAAACAAGAAGCTCTATCTTGATTTTTTATAAACTTAACCAAAATAAATTTAAATTTTAAAATATATTTTAATCTTGTCCTCATCCAATGACCCAAATTTCCTAACTCTCAATAGTTTGATCACCTTGGACTCTTGTTGATATGATATTTAATCTTAATGATGTGATCTAAGATCATCATAATTAATAATATTCATCAAAAGATCATATCGTTAAAAAATAATCTAAGATGACAAAAAAGTTCATAAAAATACCTTCCCATGAAAAGATGGCCATGAGAAAGGACATACTCAATATAATCTTTTGATTTGCATGTGATAGGTAATAGTAATAAAACCAGAGAGAAAACTATGTTGAATTCAAAATTTCAGCAATATTCAAAGCAGGTTTTGAGAATGAAATTTGCTTTTTATTGAATGATAGATGAAAGGAATAACACGATACAATGGATCTTCAATTTGAGAGGAAGATCCGACTCTCTCCCAATCCCTAGTCGATGACTAGAGCCTAAACAACAACAAGAGATCACGAATTTCAGACCAAATTCAAGATGCCCCCTAACCCTAGTAAGAAAAACTACTTAAAGAAGAATACAATAAATAAATCCCTAAATAACCCTTAATTTTGATTTTTTTTTCCTCCAAAGTCTTCACTAATTACAGTCATTACTCTCTATTAAACCACTTGGGCCCCACCAAGCCATCCGCCCCCTTACTGGGAGGGATTTATATTCCGCCTAGAATAGAACTGAACTGTCCCAAATTGGATCAGTTCAAACGATTCCTAGATTGACCTAACAATACCACTCTCAGAAAGACTCACATAGTCCTCAAGGTGAAATGATGAGAATTGGTGTTTCACCCTCTTTTATGGCATTATAGTCAGATAGGTTCTTCCATTCAACCAGCACTTCCTTGATCCCCCCTTCTTTAACCTTACCCCTTTAAGCTCAAAGGATTCCAACACCACCTAAAAATCCTCAGTTAGTGTCACCAGTAACGCCATACTAGCTGTATGTTCCCCAAGGCCTTCCTCAACTGCGCCTTCCTCAACTGTGATACATGAACACTAGATGTATGCTAGCGATTGAGGGTAATCTCGGGCAATAAACCACTACTTCAATCCATTCTACAATCTCATATGACCCAAGATACATCTGGGCTAGTTTCTCATTCCTCATGTTAGCCATTATCATTTGTTTGTATAGTCGAAGCTTTAATAACACAATCTTATACGGGTTATCGGGTTGACCCAACCTGACTTGTGAATAAGAAACGGACGCAATCGCGTGCGTGCAAGCAGATCTAGGTAGAGCACGGTGAGGCCCAGGGGTGAGCCGCACGACATGGCCAGAGGTTGGGCCTAGAGCCATTACAAGTGCGAGCCGTGCGGTAAAGCTAGATGGCATCGACAGTGAGGAACCACTCTACGTGTGTCGCATGTGCGAGCTACACTGAACGTCAGAGTTCGGACAACCTTGACCACCTGGTATACAGGAGAAAATACATGTGGGATATATCTATGCACATATGCAATAGTGCAAACATAATAGCTGCAGTGCGAGAGGGATAATTGCAGTACAACTGTAGGTCAAGTTATCGGGTGAGGTTTTATAAACAAGTTAACTCGAGACACTTTCGGGTTTCTGGGTCAATTCGAACCTGATCTGATTTTTGAAATGAGTCAACTTGCCAAACTAGAACTCGACCCATATGTCAAATGTGTTAACCCAAATAAAGAATTTTTTAGGTAGGGACTGGGTCGGATTTCGAGTAACATTAAATATTGACACACCTAATCTATTGAGCTCTCAACAGGTGTCTCTTCAATTCCTCTAGCACCTTATCCCTTTTCTCCATATTCTACTCTACTGAAGATACATGTGTGCTCCTCTACCAAAAATGAACCAAGTGTGGGGGCCTCCGTTGTATAACACTTTGAATGGAGTCATCTGAGAAACTGAGTGATATGACCTGTTGTACCAATACTCTACCCACACTAGCCTCTTGACCCATATCTGTGGTGTTTTTGAAGCAAAACACTGCTAGTAAGTCACCAAGCTTCTATTGACTTCCTCCCATCTACCAAAATGTCTGTGGGTGGTAGGTGGTGCTTCCTTTTAAGCACTAAAATAAGAGCAAGTTATATGATAGACTAGGTGCATAAAGAATTTTGGAGAGTGGGAACTTATTAGTTGAGGTGGAAGTATATCATATCCAATATGTTGAATGGGTACATGATGGTTGTCAATGAACACCACTTATTGTGGACCAATGTTTTTGCATGATGCAATTGAGTGGCATTAGAAGTGAGGTAGGACATCGCTTAGGTGTCTAGTATCCATTCAGTTGCATGTGGTGGGGAGGAAGAGGCACTTGTTTGTTCAACAATGAGTGTTTGTTCTACTTATAGAGTGCCATTATAGAGTAAGTCTTGACGACGCCATCACTTTGTTGTGATATGGCTTGGTTTCCCTTGGACTTAGCAATGAACTAGAGAGGAAAAAGAATTTGTAGCAAATTTCAGAAAGATTGGTGGACTACAATATGCATTTAATGGTTATCTAATTTTTTTCAAAATTTTTAAGTGTTACAACATAAGAAAGTAGAGACGGCGATATGACATAGTATAAGGTAGCTATTAGATTTTGGTAAATATTCATCTAGCTATTGTAAGTGAGACTGTGAATGATCATTTTGTCTTCAAGATATGCACTAAAGATCTTGACATGAGACTATGGAAGCAACATATTGGATGATTTTTTTCGGATGAGTTGGATGTTGATGATGTGCATAATATTGGATGTTAAAATTTTGAGTTGAACATAAATGGGAGTATCTCGTAGCTCAAATGAAACGATAAAAGCATTTTACTAGCTTATAGCTCGAGACTAGGTTGAGGGGAACCATTTCAGAGGGAGTAGGCGTCATTTTGCATAGAGAAGTGGACGAGAGAGTGGCTATTAGTCAATGTCGTCTTTGATACCATACATAATAGCATTAAATAGCATAAAAGCATGTATGAAGTATTAAGCTTAGGGAGGTATTCTTATCATTATTGTCCTAGTTATAGTGAATTAATATTTATATACAAATATGATTCTTAGTTAGTTACATAACTTATCAGGGGTGCCTAAGATTAGCGTAAATATTATAATTTGATGAATAAGATTGCTCCAATGCTAGAATAGAGAGTGAATAACATGTTTAGTAGATTGATTATAATAATGATGATAATAATGTAGTTATTAAATTTATTTTAAAAATAATTAAAATATAATATCCTCAAAATAAATTTTATTATAATATCTTGAATCAAAATTTTTTAAAAATAATAATTTTTATATTATATAACAGTCTACAACTATAGATCATGCTTAGGTTAAGATTTCGGTTAAACTTTTAACCGAGACTAAAAATCAGATCGACCGTATCGGTTTGGAAAGATTTCCTTAGGGTTTTGTTGAAAACACCAACGTCGCTTGCGATTTTTCGCTGCGGAGTGAAAACTGAAAACACTTCTGATGATGATAATGTTAAAATTTCGTGGTCAAAAATCTATAACAAATGCTCCACCTCCTCCGGCGAATCGGTGGAAGCCCATGGATTGCCGGAGAGCGATTTTCGCTGTGCCATCTCCGTCTCCTCCACGACTTCGCCGACAGAGCCCTACCTCCATCATCCTCGAGTTCAGAACTCACCGTCTCCTACCTCGTGAATTCATGTGGGCTCTCCCAGTCTGTTGCTCTCTCCCTCGCTAAGAGAATCAACCTCAAGACCACGGAGAATGCCGACTCAATCCTTGCCCTTCTCAGAGCACACGGCTTTGCGACTAGCCATATTGCTTCTATCGTCACCAAGTCTCCTCGCATTCTCTTCTCTGATGCGGAGAGCAATATCAAGTCCAAGCTGGAGTTCTTTCTCGATGTTGGAGTGTCCAACGACAGCCTTGCAAAGCTTATCTCAGCCATACCTTCCATCCTAAGGTGTAGCCTGGAAAAGAGGCTTATGCCCAACTTTGATATGCTCAAGACGATCTGCGGCAGCGACAAGCAATTGCTAGCCAACATCTGCAAATTCGCCTGGCTCTTAGGTCGCAACTTCGAGAAGGAGATCTTTCCGAACTTGAAGACTCTGCGAGACCATGGAGTTCCCCCTTCCAGTATAGTAAAGTTATCTATCATGGCCCCGCAAGTTTTGCTGCGAAACCCTGCCCGTTTCAGCAAATCAGTAGTTAATCTGAAAGAAATGGGCTTTGATCTGTCCGCAGTGTATTTCGTTTCAGGTCTTAAGGCAGTTTGGATGCAGAGTAACTCAAGTTGGGAAAGGAAATTGCAGCTGTACAAGAGTTTAGGCTGGTCAGCCGAGGAAACTATCTCCGCGTTCAAGAAGTTTCCCTTTTTGCATGATGATTTCAGATAAGAAAATCAAGAGGGGCATTAATTTTTTTGTTGAGAGTGTGAATTGTAAGCCGTCCTTTTTGGCAAAACAGCCGATTCTCCTGTGTTTCAGTCTCGAAAAGAGAATTGTGCCTCGGCTCAACGTTATGAATATCTTGGCATCCAAGGGACTAGAAAAGAACTTCAGTATGACAACAATACTGTACGCAAGTGAAAGGAGGTTCCTTGAGAAATATGTCGTTAAGTACAAAGATCAAGCTCCAGAAGTTATTCTCGCTTACAAGGATAAAATTGATTCGAAAGGTCTCATGTTCAATCAGTAGCCATGGAGCCTTAAGTTGTAAGCCTTCCACCTGTTTACCAAAACCGTGCATTTTCTTGTTTTGACTGCCAATTGAACTTCGAGATTGCAAGTCATCTGACTAGATGTCTTATGTCAAATGTTTAGTGCTTATTTTTAAGATCCCTCTAGCTTTAACTGCTCTGAAATAACATGGAATTTATCTAGCCAAGGGCCTATTTGGTATCACTTATTGTTTTTTTTTTTTTACTTTTTTGTTTTTTTTTAAATAATGTGTTTTCTTAGTGTGTTATTTAACTATTTTTATTTTTAAAAGCACTCAATACAACTTTGAGAGGTATTGAGTGTTTTTAAAAGAACTATCATCATTGGTTGTTGTCACCGCCGACCACCTTCCTCCAGCACCACAATTAGCGACCACTGCCGCCATCATCACCTCATCGGCCACTACCATTGTTTCCGACAACTGCCACTTCTTTGTCGTCGGCCATGGCCACCACCTTGCAAACCTAGACTTTATAAATCACTTTATTTAGGCCTCGTGTGAATGGGCGTTTTTTTGCCTTTTCCGTTTAGAAACGGCAAAATTATTTTTTGTTCGTTGTTTGTTTGTGACGTTTCTATAGAAAAGCTTTTTAGGGAACCTCATTTTTCTGCTGTTTTGAGAAGCTTTATGATATTTGATTCTCCATTAGAAAGCTCCATTCCCTTAACCAACAACCTTTTACAAAAAGTACCAGATAACCAAACGAAGCCTTAATATTCAATAAAAATAAAATAAAATGTTCTTAAGATGCCAAATACATTTTATATTATGTCAAAATATAAACAAAATAAAATAAAATAAATAAAAATAGAAACTTAAAGTGATTCCAAATGGGCCCTAAGTTTTTTTTGTTTTCGTGTAAATTTCTTAATTAGTGTTAATTTTCTTCAGGCATTTGACTTGCAATGATCTATCCATTCAGAGTCTTACCCTTCTTTTATCCAAAATACAATTTTCACAATTACTTTCGTGTTTCTGAAAATCAACATGAATTTTGTATTGGTCAAGGGAACTAATATTTAGGATTTTAAAACTTTAGCAATGTGTCGATTGCTATGCAGATAATATTAGTATGGATCAAGAGGCTAAACATGTTTTCATTTGAATTTGTTTTCTATGAAAACATGCAGGTCCTTGTTGTAATTGTAGATGCTTTTTATGTTATGCAAGTGGAAGATGACAATTGATGCCAGGGGCAGCATTCACTATTTGTGGCTATGCAGTGTAAATGTTGATCGGTAAATTAGTTGTGGAAGACTAGAAGGTATCAATATGTTCCTTTTATGTTTGCACCTGATTGTGAATGTTTTCATTTTGTTTTTTAGGGATGATCCTGATCAATTACTGACTAAGTTGAGCAGTAATAATAGCTTATTTGATCTAAGAGATCTTCAATTAAACATTCAGTAATTGAGATTTTACTTGAATGTTAAGTATAAAAAGAAGAAATGTTTTGTTAAAATATGATTACAACCTTCTTTTGTGACTAAATACAGCAGATCTCATACTGTAATGATCCGTCGGAGCTCCTCCTTGATGCTTCATCAGTTATTCCTAGGAATGTTTAATATCCTATAACTTGGATTAAATTGCTATTGTATGGAAACTTACGAGGACATTGATGTAAAGCTGAACTTTCATGATCTTTTGCATGTATGTATTTAATACGGCGAAAGTTGCAGGGGTCTGCACCAAGCGGACCCGGGAGCCATTGGAATGGCTCTCTCTAGTAAAATGCGGCGTAGGTGGGGCAGACAAACAGAGAGGGGGGCTCGGCTAAGGGGGGTGGGGCCCAGTAGAGAATTAAAACATTGTATTATGAGAAAATCAATTAGGAAATCCTTTCCTAATTGAATTATTTTTAAATTGAGGAGGGAAACATATTAGGAAGGAGGCTGATTTAGAAGGGAGGAAGGAATCTTATTTAAGGTCATAGTAAGGTTTATTTTTATTCTTATGCAGATTTTATTTTAAGTATTGTAGTTTCTCTTGTGTGAGGGATCCTAGCGGCTTCTAGGGGTTTGCGAGAGAAGGTCCTCCTCTAGAAAGATGACCATTTATCTTGCTTTTGTTCGTAATTGATTTTCTTATCAATAAAAATATGTTTTGTACTGAATCGCTTGGAGTATTTGTTGTTTTGGTACCAAAACGTATTAGTGTTTCTCCCAAGTATGCAGTCATTTCAAAAGTTATGGCTATACTTTCTAGGTCGAATATGTGAGGCTTGATCATTTGACTTTCTGATGAACTCTAAGGTTTTTCTCACAAAGGGATATTAATTAAGCAGATATCAGTGTTCATCATTTGTAATCGAAGAAATGTTTTTATGCTCTAGTATTTTCTCCAGCCTTGTACTATCACGCTTATTTTAATTGGAGGTACAAAGAAGGATGATTTTCTGTAGTGTTTGAACTTTATTTCCTTGAGCTGATTATAATGTGCTTTGTCAAATTGAAATTGGGTGGGTTTGAAGTCTATTTGTCTGCCGTGTCCAACACGTGTCCCAGTCATGTCGGGCACGTGTCCGTGTCCGATACGTGTCCGGCACTACATTCTCTCTTCAAGATGTGTGTCGGTTCATCACAGATGTATTGTTTTTTGCTATGATTTCTGTTAGGGAATCATTGAGAAACTTGTTCTCAAGTGATGCTAGTAACTGCTGTTAGATTTCATAGCACCATGCAGTTAACTGTTTCTCTAATATGTTTTTTGTGAAAATTTGCCCAAATATTCCAGTAAACATGGTATTTGGATTTTGGTGCTCACTGTAGTTCTTTCAGACAAAAAAAAAAATTGTTTTGTAATAATTATGCCCCCCACACACTCCAAGGCTCAGTACATTTGTCAATTATTTATATTACAGGTATAAATGAGTATGAGCTGTAGAATTCATATATGTAATTGTATTTTGGAAATTGCCGAGCTTCGATGTTTTAACTGTTGTATCCAATCTAGTTTTTTTTTATTATTCTTTTAAGATGTTAGACCAAAAATAAATTATTTATGGGATTTTAACTGGTGTACCATCCTGAACATATGAATTTTTATTGGCTTGCTATCTTAAGCTTTATGTTATTGCTATGTCACCCTAATTTATACTTGATTAGTATGTTACTTAATTGACTCATATTATAAGAATTTAACTTTAGATGAGTTAAGTTACCCTAGTTGGATGCCAGTGTGTGCGGTGTTCAGGCAGCATGTGCCAACAAACACCACTGACTCTGCTTTGGCATCCATGCATCTGACAATGTCTCACTTGTTGGAAAAGATTCCAAAATGCCGCAAAGTAGTGGAGAAAGTAATGGAGAGCGTTGTGTGTTGCATTGTTTTCCTAATTAAAGCAAATATAGGGTTTCCTTTAAAATGTGTAATAAGATTTTCCTTATAGGTGTTATGGAAGAGGTAATATGATAGGTACCACTTGAGTATTTCAAGTGATTCCTATCGGATCTAAGCCAAATCGCAACAAATCCGCTGTTTTCTATGAGAAAACAGCCATCAAACACAAAAATAGTGGAAAAATAAATAGGAAAAAAAAAACAATAGCAAACGATTGAATTTCACTAGTCGATGCAAAAGACAAGAAAGATACAAGTTTCCTTCGATTCGAGAGGAAGGAATAACTCTCCAAATCTCTAGCCGTAGCCTAGAGCCCAAAAGAAAAACTAGCTCTCTCCCAAATCACATTCAAAATCCACATGAAAAACTCAAACCAAGGTTAACTCCCTCTTAATACAATCTAATTCAAAACAAAAGCAAAATGACCTCTCTACCCTTCCTTCTCCCCCCTGTTCCGTTTCCGCCTGGAGAAGACCCGGACCGGCTAAGCCGGTCCAGGTTGGGCCGGTCCAGGCTGGACCGGCCTAACATAATACTAGGACCCTTTTTAAGATTTGATGATTGAGATACTTATTGATGGAAGGTTGAAAAGTAAAAAGAAAATTCTGAGTGATTTTCTTTGGAAGTGCTTGCAGAAATATAGGAAAAGCCTTGGCTAGAATCTGATTTCAGCAATTTCAAAAAATCAATGACAAGAAAATGAGGAATATAACACATAAGAGCACTTTTTTTTTATTAAAAGATTTATGAATGAAGAGACAAGATACAAGTGGATATTTAATTGGAGAGGAAGAACTAACTCTTCCAAATCTCTACCCGCTGACTAGTGACAAAACACCCTAACAAAAATCTAATTTTAACAAAAAAACACCCGACTCTAACCCTAGAAAAAACTCCTCCCTACTTAAAGCATACAAAAATATCCCAAATTTTTTAATTCTTTCCATCCTAGCAACACCCCCCTTAATTGGATTTTAATGCCCTGAGCCCCACGGCAAAAGGCGCAATCAATCTATCAGGTAGAAGCTTGTTCCGCCTAAAACAAGCAGAAATTTCATCTCAAAACAAGCGACTTGTTCCACCTCAATAGAGTCGGTCCAAGTTAGATCAGCTGGACTGGTCTAACAATATCCCCCACCCAAATACCCACCTTGTTTGCAAGGTGGAAAGACTGGCTCGTTCCTCAATTTCCTCGTCATCACAAATAGTGAGAACCTAAAGAGATCGATCCTTACATCGATGTTTGATCTATACCGCTCCTCACATCTGAAATAATGCCTTTCATCCTCTTCTCATGTAACTCCTTTTTCATGAGTTTCTTGAAGTTTTCCCCAAGTCTCTCTCTTACAGTTTTGCCCTTCGGGGTCTCCCTAAGTGTACCTAGTGCCAGCTCCTTGAATTATCAAAAAGGTGGTGGTCATCTTATACAAACCTCTTAAGCTACTGCCTCCAGTCCCTCTCTCTAGGTGCCTCTGATCATCCACCAACTGGGCTAGCTCCATTGCCTCTCCCAAATCACGAGGCCTCGTCACACTAATTGCCACCCGAATCTATAGTTTGAGCCATTTCATGAAGTTCCGATCCAGTACCGTCTCCGGAAGCCGATCCAGTGTATTGGCCAAGTGCTCAAACTGTTCACGGTATTCCACCATTGTTCCCTCATGCGTCAGGGCAAAGAATTGCTCATAGAAGTCCCCTCCCCTGTTAGTTCGAAAACATTCCAACAAGAAATTCTTAAACTCCCTCCAGGCTCGTATGGGCTGCTTCGTATCCCTCCATTGGAACCATGCTAAAGTTTTCCCCTCCAAGCACATCTTTATCACCACAAGTCACTCCTCCTCCATTAACCTATTGGCGGTAAAGTATATTTGCACCCTGTAGATCCACCCATGTGCATGCTCTCCCTCAAAAATGGGCATCTTCAACTCCCTCAACCTCAGATCTCTTCAGTCCCCTCTGTTTCCTCCATAATTTTCCTTTACCCAAGCTGGTGGTTCCTCCCAAGTGTAATAATCATCTCTTTTACGCTCATACCCAAACTCTTTGTCAAAATCTCATCTTCTCCCTTCAAATTCAACACCCCTTCAATCATAGTCAGCCCTTCTCCTTTCAAAGTTAGGCCCTCTCCTTTCAAACTCAGCACCCTTTCGATCATAAGCAACCCCTCTTCTTTCAAATTCAGCCTTTCTCCTTTCAAATTCAGCACCCATTTAATCATAATCAATCCCTTTCTTTTCAAATTCAGCACCCCTTCGCTCATGCCTAACCCCCTCACGCCTCTCCTCATACATTCTTCCTCACTGCTCCCTAGGGGGATAGGATCTAGGGGAATGCATTCTCTCTTCTCCCTCAAAAATCTCCGTCTTCTAAATCTTCTCTCGCCTTATCGGATTAGGGTTTTCCTCACATCCTTGGTTGTCGGCAGCTTCCCTCGCCTCCGACAACGCCATTTTAGTTTGGCCCTCGAACAACTTCTTCAACATCTCCTACAGGATAGAAAACTTCCCCTAGATCTTCTTATGAATAGCTGAAATTTGACTTTTGAGATCTAGAATTTTATATTTTAATTGTCTGATCTCTCTCTAACACTTCTACCTTTTTTCCCTATCATGGGTACTCGGATCTAGGCTCCAAACAACAAAAATAAAAAACAGTGGTTTTGGTCTTCAAACATAAAAAATTAGCAAGATCCGAGAGAAAAGCGCAGTAGAAATCAGCAAGGAAATTCTATATTTCAGCCCATGATATCGCTCTGATACCAATTTGTTAGGAAGTGCATACAGAAATTTAGGAAAAGCCTTTCAGAAAATTTATGACAAGAAAATCAGGAATAGAACACACAAGTACACTTTTTTATTGAAAGTCTTATGAAAAAAAAGACTAGATACAAGTGGATCTTCAATTGGAGAGAGATTCCCCTCTCCTAAATCTCTAGCCTACGGCTACAGCCCAAACACCCTAAGAAAAATTTAATTTCAGCAAACAACACCCAACCCTAATGATGTCTATCTTTATTCATTCATCTAAATTGATTTATGAATGATTTGTGTATGTAATTGAGATTTTATCAAGTTTGGTACATATTGATTTACATTTTTGTGGTGTGAACCTTAGTAGCAACATAAATTTGTATTTGTTCTAAATTTTTTTTGTAGAATTTCAGATATTGGCGATTTTTTCATTATCATTTGGAATAGATGAAGCTTGTTTTTTTTCACTTAAAGGGGATTGATGATCTTTATGGAATCTGTGAATTGTGAATTTGTGTTTTTTGTGAATCTCATTCTAGATTTGCATTTGTGAATTCCATACCCTTAAGTGTCCTTCATCAATAAGATACTAAAAAACAACATTAAGAAATAATTTTGGCACCACCAAGCTTGCCTCCGTCTCTGTCTCACTTGTCTGCAGCGCTGCCAAACTTGCACCTGTTGAACTAGTTCATCCCAGCTAGAACAATTGAACAGGATTATTCTTCTCTCCTCCTCTCCTCCCCCCTTTCTTTTTTCTCTCCGTGTTGATTATTCTCTAAAGTCCTCTATATATTATTTTTTCTCCCAAGAAGCAAAACAGCTAGTCTCACCGATGAGCAGGAGCTTGCAGCCCACGTATGACCTAGCCACTGTTAGTAAAAACTCAGTTGCCCACCATAGAAGCAAATACCGATTCCTCAACTCCTCCTCACCGCATATTTTGTTTGCTTATCTCTCACAAACTACCATTTTCCCAAGAGGCTGTAACTGGCCAACTTCAAAGTCATCTCGCTGTCTGTCAAGTGAACATCCATGGCCTTCCTTCTAGGAGTCTTTCCCATTGCGCTCAAATTGCCGTCAGTTTCCATCTCCAGCTCTAGGCTGAGCCTTGCTCACTGTAAGTTTTTATCACCAGTTCTAACCTGAGACTTGCTGTCAGTGCCCGATATAAAGGTTCTAGATAGTGATTCTTAATTTCTGAAAGCCTTGCTCACATGAGGATGGCCTTAAATCATGAAATCAGGAGAGATTATTACGTGCGGAGTCCAGACGCATCTGGAGGCCAATCTAGATGCGTCACGTCACCTAATGTACTGTGTATTGAGTGACGTGGCTCATCCGAATTAGCCTCTAAACACGTCCGGACACCGCATGTAATACTTTTTTCTGAAATCAGGCATCTAAAGGAGCTTCTCTATGAACCGCATTTCAGTTCTGGGAGATGAAGCGGACGCAAAAAAAAAAAAAAAAAAATAGTTTTCTGTCTTGGTAAGTTTCATTTGAAATGAGGGGCATCTTTTCTTCTGCCTTCTCACTTGAATTAAGAAAAAAAAACCGAGCTATGGTAATCAATCAGGATGCCTTAAATAACCATAATAGTGAAGATTAATCAATGCTGAAGGTATCTTATCCCAAAACTCGTCCTTCAGTTTTTTGGAGCATATAAGTGAGCTGTTCTAACCATATGTGGGCTACGCAAAGCATCCAGATCAATGTGAAGGTCAGTTGATTCGTTTTATAATTTATATATAGTGTTGATACATGGCATAGTCAGGTTTTTCATGCGTTCAGATAAACTTCTTATGAGGATGCTTAGGTGGATGAGTGGTTTTATCCTTAGAGATAAGATACGAACTGAGCATATATGTGAAAAGGTTGGAGTAGCTCCAGTGGAAAGCTATGATTAGAGAGAGTTGCCTTAGATGGTTTAACCACATTAAACGGATGCCTTCCGATAACTCTGTTAGGAAAGTTGAGGTATTAAATTTGACTTATTTTAAGAAAGATAGAGGTAGACCTAAAAAGTCTTGCTTAGAAAACATTAGAAATGATCTTTCTTTATTAGATTTAAATGAGAATTTAACTTTTAACATGACACAATGACGAAAAAAGATTCATATAGCAGATCTCACATAGTAGGACAAAAGCTTGATATTGTTGTTGTTGTAGATAAACTTCTTATGTGTGCTTACATGAGGTTTTATGAATAAAAACGTGTAGAATGTGCCATGTGCCATGTGCCTGTCATCTAACTTGATTACTTTATGTGATCTCTGCAGCTATTGCATCTGTCTGTGCTTCCAGTTCAAGGAATCTGCTGTGGAATATTTTGCATAATTTGGTTCATTTAAGAACAAGTGTTTCTGGCTATCAGCCCAGTGCCTAAATAAAAGACAAGTAAAGATAGCTTCGATCTTGCTGGGCTCTTTCGTTCCTTCTTTTTCTTTTTTCCCCTGGTTTTTTGGCTCTTTAGTTCTTATGATACATTGTATTAGTTTGCTGCGTTTCTGGAGCTTTTTGTAGGTGCTGAGTGGCTGAGCACAGGTCAAAGGCTTTAGGCCTTTTTTGTGAAGCTGCCAATGCCAGCACCAATTGGCTACTACGCTCTTCTATAACACAACTGCACTGAAGAACCGCATCAAGTGGCCTCCTCGCTACTATTATGAACAATTTCTTCCCGGCAATTGTAAGTCAGCCTCAGGAATATTTATATTTGTTACTTTTTAATTAATTTAACTTGTTGAGTAGCATCAATTAATTGAATCATATAAGATATTTTGTGGATGATTCAAACTGAATTTATATTTTTATCACTTATCAGAATGCAATGCTTTATGGTGCCGAATATTGGCCATTAAAAGAAAAGCATAATACTAAGTTAAGTGTGAGGATGCTTAGGTGGATGAGTGGCTTGACCCTTAGAGATAGGATACGAAATGAGCATATACGTGAAAAGGTTGGAGTAGCTCCAGTGAAAGATAAGATTAGAGATAGTCACCTTAGATGATTTGGTCACATTAAACGGAGGCCTTCCGATGACCCTATTAGGAAAGTTGAGGTATTAGATTCGACTTATGTTAAGAAAGGTAGAGGCAGACCTAAAAAAGAATTGGTTAGAAATATTAGAAATGATCTTTCTTTATTACATTTAAATGAGAATTTGACTTTTAACCAGACACAATGGCGAAAAAAACCCACATAGTGGGACAAAGTCTTGATATTGTTGTTGTTGTTGTAGTATCAGAATGCAAATCTACTTTATTCTACATTGAAAATATGAAGATCTTAACATTCAACATAATATCACATGGCATATTTTTAATTTCGTATCATGATAATTATATTATGGACTTTTATATATCAATTGGTTTTATTGGGCTGTGAAAATTATCATTAGGTTCTTTTAATATATTTGATGAGTAGTTCCTAGTTGGATTGGATTTTTATAATGCAGATCTTATATCATTTAAGACACTAATAAATTTTACTTTTTTTTTTGTAAGGCTAGGCCTTTATGAAGATCTGGTTCTAAGTTTATTTAGGCACAAGCAAGAGAAATTATTCTGTGTAGATATCGGATAGTCCGAAGGTCAATCAGAACGCGCTATGTCACCCGATACTTAGCACCGGTACCGAGCAAAAAAAAACGACGTGGCGCGTTCTGGTGAACCTCCGGACGGCGTTCGGTGTCTGTGCAGAATAATTCGTCAAGCAATGGTGATTAATTACCTAATTTAGATTGAAGACAACGAATGAATTATGTTAAATTCACAATAATTGAACAAATTAACTGTCTTTCAAATAAACATATTTTGAATTCATGTATTTGGACTGTTTTCGGCAAAATAAGTATATTTATATACACACTAGATTTTTAAAACTACATATATTTTATAAATTTTTGAGAAATTGTTAATATGAATGATTGTATTATTTACATTAAATAAAAAATTATATTATATGTATGTTGATGTGATCTATATATATATATAATTATAATTACATACATAGTTAAGACAATTAGAGATACTTATTCTTTAAATTTTCAAAATAATAAACAAGGTTTTGAGTATTCTATTAAATTTTTTAATTTTATTTATTTTGATGAGGAAGAACTGTATTTTTTATTCAAATTTTATAAATTATTTACATCAAAATTATATATATATGCCATGACAAAAAGGACAAATTTAATATATCTAATTTAAATTTTGTTCAAACCTAAGTTTAATAATGCATTATTTCTATAATTAAAATTTCTTCTTAATTAATGAAATTTTGATAAGAAAACTTTTCTAATGAATTAAATCAAAAGAATATGTATAATTTTAAAGTCTTACATTTATTCTTAAAATTAATTTCAAACTCCCTTAAAATTTCATTTTATATATATATATATATATATATATATATATATATATATATATATATATATATATATATATATATATATATATATATATATATATATATATATATATATATTTTTTTTTTTTTTTTTTTTTTTTTTTTATGTCACACTTGAGTTATATTTGGCCTAAACGGGTAAAATTTAGAGCACGATATGATCAAATTCGTTATTTGAATTTTTTTTTAATAAACAGTTATGCTTTCAAATCAATTATGATTTCTGAATGTACTTATTTTATGAGAAAGTTATATCTACAACTGTTAAAAATGATTAAAACTTCAACTTTAAGATAACTTATCTATTCACATATGTGCATAATTTTTATGTAATGTTTGGAAAATAAACTCATATTAGCAAACAATAAATAATAATTTTATAAATAAATAAAAAATTGACATCACACATATAATTATCCTTTAAAAAAAATTATCCGTGTATCTAATATTTTAATGCATTTTGTATTAATTACTTTAAATCATGTATTATATTTATTCTTTTTCATTCAAATTTATCAGAAAAAAAGATATTTACATTTATTTTTAAAAAAAGATATTTATCTTTATTAATTTTAATTTATATATATAATATTTTCTTTAAAAATAAAAATATTCATTATATTTTTTCAAATAAAATAATAAATTATGAAAAAAAATTTATATAAAGACCAACGGGGATTAAAAAATCAAGAAGTTTACAATTTTTAAAACATATGCCAATATTGCCTTTTTTTTTTCTTTTTTGAAGAGTGATGAGCACAATGTTTTTTTATTTATGTACATATCATTGTATATTATGCTATTTATATATCTAATATTAAAAATTTAATAATTTATATTTATCACTCATACATCAAATATGAATGTAATGAATAAAATATTAAAATTTATATGATAATAAGAATTAAATATATTAGTAAAATATTTAATATTAAAATTATTTATGAATCATAAATATAAAATATTAAAATTTTAGTTATATATATATATATATAAAGAGAATGATATAAATTAGTATTTTTTTTAAACAAACCGGCCTCCTTCCTCCTCCTCCCTTTCCGCCATGCTTCTTCGCTTTCTGCGCTTCAAATCCTCCCCCCGTCTCCTCTACTCAACCACCACCGAATCCCCAACTCCTCGCCCTCAACTCTCGCCACTCGTCACCGATCCCACCCTCACCCTCTACTTCCTCCAGAAATCCTGCAATCTCTCTCCGTCCGCTGCCGCCGCCGCCGCCAAAGAAATCAACCTCAAATCCACAAAAAAACCCCACTCCGTCCTCTCCCTCCTCCGTAACTACGGCTTCTCCGACTCCCAAATCACTCGCCTAATTTCCCGCCGCCCCAAACTCCTCCTCGCCTGCCCCACCCGCACCCTCAAACCTAAGCTAGACTTCTACGCTTCTATCGGCCTCACAAATGACGACTTTTCTGATCAATTCTGCACTCAAGCTCGCCTGTTCCTTCCCAGCATTAAAAATCGCCTCGCCCCCAACCTTCGTCTCCTTCGTCTTCTCTTCCCTTCCGACGCCGACCTCGTTGCTGCTGTTCGCCGTCACCCCGACATCATTCTCTCCGATTTGCAAAAGATAGTGCCCGATAAGACCAAGCCTTTGCTCGATTACGGGATTCCTATGGATGGTATCATAAAGTTGATTGCTCTGCACCCAAGGTGTTTGAGAGAATGTCCCAGCAAGTTTGATTCGTGTTTCGCGGCTGTGAAAGAGCTGGGTATCAATCCGTCAAGCTCGAGCTTTGTTCACGCCTTCGCGGTGATTTCTAACGTGCCGAAGCCTATTTGGAAAAGCAGGGTGCAGAATTTTGTGAGCTTGGGCTGGTCGATGGATCAGATTACTGGCGCATTTATCAGGCATCCTTACTGCATGTCTTCGTCGGAGGAGAAGGTGAGGAGGAATTCGAAGTTCTTTGAAGAAAAGCTCGGTTGGGGGCCGGCTAAGTTGTCTGGTTCTCCGGTGCTTTTGTCTCTGAGTTTTGAAAAGAGGATAGCACCGAGGTTTCGTATGTTTAAGCTTCTTGATGAGAGGGGGTTGTTGAGGTATGGCCTGACCTGCCGCCATTTTTTATTGGGGGAGAAGAGATTTAGGAACAAGTATGTGGACAAGTATCAGGAAATTGTTCCTGAGATCTTGGAAGCTGTTAGTGGAAAGTTAGGATCTTTGTCTTCGGAGATAGGAGGAGAAATAGAGTGTTAAATTGTTCCCACCACTCAGGCTATTGGGGGAGAAGAGATTTAGGAAGATGTTTGTGGACAAGTATCAGGAAATTGTTACTGAGATCTTGGAAGCTGTTAGTGGAAAGTTAGGATCTTTGTCTTCGGAGATGGAGGAGAAATAGAGTGTTAAATTGTTCCCACCACTCAGGCTGAAATCTCTTGCATCAATAGAATTTTGGTTATCTCTATTCTTCAACAAGGGAACAAAATGTTATGTTATGGAATATTAAGGAAGGTTTTCTAAGCCAAAAATTTCATTTATTGTACTCTCCCGGATCTCCATTTGACAAAAATTACTTGACCCAAAGGGATTAAAAAGAAAGGATGTACAGTAACAAACTATTTGGAGGGAAGCATTTTCTTCTAGCTTTCTCCCAGACCCATATGCCGATCAGGAAGACTCACGAATCCTTGTTTACAATATTTGAATAAAAAGAAATAGAAGATTACATGCATCCATATTTTCTTATATGGCTAACATTTTATGAAGGATCAAACAGTACTGTCCAAAAGATGATCAAGAAATGGAGTTTGAAAGCGCAGACCTTCGATCTACTTCATGAATGATTCATCAATGCCGCCTCTTTTCTTCTGCAGTTACTTGACTGATGTTGGAGGGGTGTGCTCTGATGATGGATTTTTTTGGGTCTTAAATCATCTGCTGTGTTGGTTTTTGGTCTGAATTTTACTCTTTTTGAGCACGGAGTTTTTTTTTCTTCTTTGTCCCTCTTGTGTGTTGTGAAATTATTACGTGCATTCACAAGAAGATAGCATTTGGATGTCAATTAGGATGTGTCAAATCACCAATACACTGTGTTCTGTTACTATATATCATGTGTATCAGGTGATGTGATTTGCCCTGATTGATCTCCGGACGGTCCGATGACTATACGTAATAATCTCTCGTGTGAACTTGGGCAGGTGTACTCCACTCTCTTTGGACATGAGATTCTCATTTCAAGGACATAAGATTCTAGAAAATTTTGTGCTAAATGTCCTGATAAAAAATAATTAGAACGTGGTTTAAAACATTTTAAAATTTCACGTGCTCCCTCATGCAGTTCTAATTGATGTGCAGGAGAAGGCCATGCAAAGCGGTTCTAATTTGTTAAGTTCTACCTAGGGTTGTCAAAATCAAGTCACAGGTAGGATTTAGGTTCAATTCATGAACTTGAACCTGATTTGCTGCAGATCTGGATCAATCCAACACGACCCGCTAGGCACAAACCAGAAAGTCAAATCCGATCTCCACCGCCTTCTTTCTATTTTTATGACTTCGTTGTCCTCTACCTCGAGGGTGGTGCCACCACCCAGTTCGCTGTCGTTCCCCTTAACCTCAGCAAGCTCAATGACCCTGCTGACTCCCGGATCTCGTCCTTTGATGAGATCACGGCAAAACCCACCCAGCTGCTAGATGACTCCATATTTGCGGGAATGAGACAATCCATGGGGTCGAGTACAAAGATTACCCCAAACACAAGAACAAGAACCGATTTTGGTCGACGACATGTCATCAAATTTTTGCTCTAAGCCTGTAGGTGTCACAAAGTTTGGCTTGATTTATGCAGGGGTTGTCATCGTCCGACGAGATCTAATTGGAGATCCGAAGCCAATCACAATCACCCCTGTAATGGTTGATTACAAGATCCACGTTGATAATATTTCGCTCTACAACACTGCGATATTGCGAGATCACGGCCTGCCGCTCTCTTCTTTGCATCCTGTCACTTTGCCTGAGGTTAGTCCGGGTCAACTTGGGGTTAGCGTGCTAACTCGGACCGGACCCATTTTTTCAAACAGTTCGAATCTTGGAATCCGAACCAGACTCGTTAACTATAAACCTGAATTTTCTTGTCGGATTCGAGTCGAATTTTTGGGTCGTGTCAAATATTGACACCTTGGGTGGATTCAGGGAGAACGACATCACTGGCTTGAGGCCGCCCATGTTGACTTTTTGGGGGTTGGTCGACTCTCTAAACTTCGTAGGGTGTGGCCTACTTCTATATCATGGTTAGTCATACAAGTGAATTGTTGAGATTGATTTATGTTGGTTATAGTGTATTCCTTGGCACGAATGATAGTGCATGCAATGAGATATGTCGCAAAATAATGAAATTTTATGTGGAATTGAGTATGTCAATATTTCATGCATAATATATTGATTCATTGGAACCTTATTTTGCATAAAATTTTTATCAGGACCTCATTTTGCAAAATATACGACCTGCAAGAATTGGGACGCAATGAGAGAGTTATTATTATTATTATTAATGAGCTCTCACCTAAAAGAATGTTTCAAGGCGTGCAAAATCTTCAACAAAAATACTATGGTATGCATAGAGAATCGCATTTAAAAAGATTAAGAGGATTTATAATCAATTTACAGTAACAATATCTGCTCAAATATCAAATGATGACAAAGTAATGGAAGTTTGGTATGAGTTAGAAACAATTGAGAAATTACTTATTTCATCATAAAATTAAATAAGTTAAAATGCAACAAAATCATGTTAAATTGAGAGAATTATGACTAAAATGATAAACAATACAGGAAAAAAAAAAAGTTGTCGGGAAGAGTATAAAATCCTAAATTTTAAGTCTTTAGTAGGATGGTATGAATACAAACTATAATAAAATTTAAAGTGTGTTCATTGAAAATGATAAGATCACATCATAAGAACTTCAAGAATTACATTTTAAATAGTTGTATTTCTATTCAAAGAAATAATTTTTTTTAAGAGTCATTTTAAATCAAATTTGAAAATCATCTTTCAAAGATATATATTGTTATGTTTTAATTATATTAAATTTTTTGTAATTTTTAGACACAAGTGAAAATCCTTAAAAAAAATGACACATGTCATTACAAGTCTGAATTTTGAAACCGTCAGATATCCATTTTTTACCGGTTACTATTATTTTTCTAAATAAAACTAACTATTTTATGTGCAATTTAAAAGAAATATATTAAATTTTTACTTATTAAATTGATAATTATGATTTTTGAATTTAATCCATAGTATACAAATTTGATAGATTTTTTTATATTTATACATCTTTGTATTTCGTACATGATATTGACTTACATTACATAGAAAAAAATAACATGTAAGCAATGAAGAATTGTTGCTAATAGTATAATGAATAGATTTTCTTTTAAATAAAAGGTTGGTGTAATTCTAATTGTAGCATGTAATTTAACTAAATTACACCAATGAGTCGAGAGTGAAAATTCTTAAAAAATTATTTAAAACCACATGTGAAAATAAATGATTAAAACAAATAAATAAAAAATGTGATGAGATTGACAAATTTATGGCTATGACATATAACAAATGTATGGAAGAAAAACTACTTTTAAAGTTGGATTGTTCTCTCTTACTTTACATTAATTAATTGATAGATATAACAAAAATTGTACTCCATAAATTTTGATACAACATAACATAGCATGGTAGCATAATTTATTGGGTGACTTTATTGATTTTATTATTATTTTTTGAGATTTTAATTGTTCATATTAAATAATAATACAGATTAATATTAACTATCATTAAACATATATATTAATAATTGTCTTGAAAACAGAGATAATTTTGATTATATGTTAAACTTTTTAACTTATTATATAAATTTTTATGACTTTAGATCATAGAAAGGGTCAGGACTAGTTATACTAAAGTAGACCTTCATACAAAGCTAAGACATTAAATTTTAATATACCAGGAGGCAACAAGTGCAGTTTTACAATATAAAGAATAGAATAAATGAACAACAAAAATTAAAAGATGATGCCCGAATACAGAAGCAATATCATCCATCCCTCGCATAGGAGTATCCTACTCGTCCTAAGACTCTTCCATGCAACCTAACCAATTATACAAAAGCTAAACATATCAACAAAGTAAAAAATAGCATCACGTCTTTTCCTGTTTTTAAGCATATGATAAGCAAACAAACAATATAGATTGGTTTATTAAAACATTTAAATGTTACATACAAAAAGAAATACTTAAACAACCAAAAGAAACTTTCTTAATACTTTATAAACAGCTTCTAGGTTTAAAAAAAAAATTCGAAATAAAAAATTTGACATTAGAAAACAATTTTAAAAAGCAACGAAAAAGCCTATCACAAATAAAACATAAGACTCTTTTTCATCAAACTTAGGCAAAAGTAATTCTATCAGAAATTGTACAAAACCATGTCATTCACAATGCTTAATTTTGAAGATTTAGTTTCAACATTTCCCGTTAAGTTCATCCGTAAGTTTAAGACAGTGCTAAACATCATAAGATCTATCTGATAGCAAAACTACTAGCTAAAAATACAGTAACTCAACGAGTCCAAAAAATAAGCTACTGTACTAGATAGAAGTCATTAGCAGAATAAACTAGTTTCGTGACAACTAACTGATGAGATAAAGCTGTTCATTACCCCCACTGTGCGGGCCGAAGGGTAAGTAAGTCGAGATTGTTCCAAACAAAATACAACTAAAACAATCTCCTGCACAAGTTCCTGAGAAACGTGCCGAAGCACGCAGCAAATTAAAGGTGGCAACTGAAGTAATGTGAACCGAGCTCTTCCTAGCAAAAGAACATTGAACTCCTAACATTCTCATGGAGGCGTGGGAGTTCAGGTACGGGCGCGGCACCAGCGGCAGTCATCCCTCCTTGGCTCGAAGAGGTTTCAGACTTGTCCTCGAATTTCATGAATTGGCCAACTTGCGCTGCCGCAAGATGGGCGTAACATATGGGCGCCACTGATTAAAAAAATGCACAAAAATATTAGTAGAAGATATTAGTCATCAGCATCATCAATATTATTATATAATTGATATAGAAACACAGAATATCCATTAAGATATTGCTCCTATGATATGTTATATTTAGCAGGAACCTTCATCTGAGGTATTTGACCAGCATCTGCTGCCATTAATTACTTTACAAAGCAATTTCAAAATAGAACGTTTAGGCTCTTTCCTTATGAAAGTGATTGCAACTATTTCCAATGCTCAACTGGGGGAAGAATCTCTCGATCAAAAGGAACTTGAAGAAGGTTTCTTTTACTTAAAAGCTTATTACTTTCTGTGCAAGCTCTATCTAGATTGTTATGGGAGAATGTTAACTGTAATCTTTTCTTTGCAATGAGAAGTCTAGAGTTAACTCTACACTACACTTAAAGTAAACTTGCTGACTTAAATGGCTGCATCTTCAGCATATTTTTCATTGACCTGCCTAACCCTGGGACTGTTCTTTTTACCTGGCTCAACAATCAACTTGACAAATTACTCGCTTCCTCTTATAAAGTCCTTTAGTTAACATAATGGCATATCGATCATTGATAAATTGTCTTTCAGCATTTAATTGAGTATTAGATAGGTCATTCTCCAATACTCAATCAAATGCTGAAGGAAAATGTATCAAATGATAATACACAATTATATATCATTGTAAAAGCATGTGAGTGGAATACAAGGCTAAATTCCTATATAATTCCATCAAGGAATTGAGGAATGCTAACACCATTAAAGAGCTTTCCACTCCCTCTGATTTAGTTACCCTCCCAAGTTATCAAGGCTAGGGAAATTTCAAACTTCTTCTACTCCCATTTTAACAATGGCAAACAAGCTTCAATATTGATTTTGGATATTCCAATTGTAAATACAATCCCTTCAACTTTGGATTTGAGTCTGATGGACCCAATCCTTGAAGTTTAAATCATGAACTCTTTATATGGTGTCTGAGCCGACAAATCTCAATGGCTAGATGGCTTTGATTCAAAAAATTTCACTCATGCTTGAAATAATGGTACGCCTCTATTCATCCATGTTGCCCATCACTTATTTAGCTCTAGCTTGATGCTAGAAGTGGTCAAGCATAACTAGATTAGGGTTTCGTCTACAATGCAAATAAAGCCTCTATTCTAGACAGGCTTTCTTCAAAAGGAATACCAAGGATTTTGTGAGAGATCAAGGCCTCTGTTTATAATGTGTCTTTCTCCATTGTTTCTTAATGAGTAAAAAGATGGCTAATTAAATCATCTAACTTAAGATTAGGATGCCCACTCACTTCTTTTATTTCACTATGACAATGAATATTTTTCTCTTTTCACAAAAAAGAGCTCTTGAAGGTAGATTTCATCCTCTAATCAACAACCATATCTCTATCACTCAACCTCTCTTTCCAGATAATTTTTTGGTGGTTGGTAGGTTTAATTCTGAAATTTCTCAATCTCTAAATCAAACTCTCTATGTTGGAAGCTTATATGGCCATGTAAATTAATGCTAATAGAATGTCCAATTTCTGGAGGGACCTCTAGCTTGCTGCTTATTGCATGAGACTTCATATTTCCAATCTAGTTGACAATAGTTCTTTCTTCTCTCTTTTCCATGACCCCTGTGTGGAAAGCAAAACCTTATTTGAATGGTTGGGCCCAAGCTACGATAATGTTCTCAGGTTCCCAGTAAACTCTAAAATCAATTGCATTATCAAGGATGGTAATTGGATTTTGCTCACTTCTCTTGCCAATTCCTACGGGGATTGGTGACACAATGAAAAAAAATGTGGGATAATATAGTATTTTTTCTTTATGCGCTTTACCAAAAACTCATATTATGGTAGTCTTTGCCCAAACCCAGATTTTGTGACTTGAACAGTGTTTTCATTCCAGCCCCCACAGCTTTTCATGTAAACACCTCTCGATGGAAATTGGGCATTTCCCTCATTTTTTTCCCCAAGAAAAAAAAAATGCCCAAGCTACAACAATAACATCATCAAGCCTTTATCCCATCAAGCCTTTATCCCACTACGTGGGGTCGCCTACACGAATATTTTTTCTCCATTGTCATTTGAAGAGTAAAATTTTATGTTAAATCTAGTAAAGAAAGGTCTTTTTAGGTCTACCTCTACCTTTCTTAACAAAAACCAAATCTAATAAATCTATTTTTCTAATTGGGTCATCGGGAGGCCGCCATTTATGTGACCAAATTATCTAAGGCGACTCTCTCTAATCTTAAGTTCCAAATGAGGTACTCCAACCTTTTCATGTATATGCTTATTTCGTATCTTGTCTCTAAGAGCAAAGCCACTCATCCACCTAAGCATCCTCATCTCTACAACACTTAACTTAATATTATGCTTCTCTTTTAATGACCTACATTCTGCACCATAAAGCATTATGGATCACACCACCATCTTATAGAATTTTCCCTCAAGTTTGTTGGGGCCTTCTCTATCACACAACAAGCCTAATGTATTCCTCCCCCTCAACCATCCAACCTGAATTTTGCTAAAATAATATTCACATCTATTTCACCATCACTTTAAACAATAGACCAAAGATAGCTAAAATGTGTACTCTATATTGACTTGATCGCCCAAAGTCAAAATCACTCCACAAGATCTATTACTACTAAAATTACACAACATATATTCAGTTTTAGATCTACTCAAGCGAAAACTTTTAGACTCTAAGATTAACCTCCATAAGTCAAGCTTAGCTTCAACTCCCTCTCTAGTCTTACCAACAAGAAGAATATCATCAGAAAAAGCATACAACAAGATGCCTCTTGCAAATCTCTATTGAGAACATCCATGACTAAAGCAAAAAGATATGGGCTTAAAGCTGATCCTTGATGTCAGTAATCCAACAGAAATGGAAAAAATACTTGGTCAAACCACCTAAAAAATGTCCAAAGCTAAACAAACACTAAAAGATGGGAGTTGAAATGTGATGACTAGTGCCAAAAACATTTCTCTTGTTTATGCACTCGTTTTGATGAGTGAAAAAGAAAATCAGTGCATTTGATGGAGCTTTACTAGAGTATATAAAGCTCCAAAGCAATCTTAATTTCTAATTACACCCAAGATAATGATGGAACTAGGATTTTTCAACCTCTACGCAATCAAATAGAACCCTCAATAAAACTAGAGAAAACGTGGGTGTTGAAGGATGGAAGAGGCTTTCAATAAAATGATAACATGCGAACAGAAACACGGTTAAATTGAATAAACCGCAGTTAAACAATAGTCAGCTTTCGAGCATGAGTTAAAATAAAATAAGAATAATAATTCAATAAAAAATTGATTAATAGGAAGGCAGAAGAGTAACCATCCTATCTGATGGTTACTACAATGCAACACCAACACAATTCATTCACGTGTTAAGGAAGATTTACGCACATTGAAAAGTTTCATAAAATTTGTACATGCAGAAAGCAATGGAATTACAATGCAACACCAACACAATTCATTCACGTGTTAAGGAAGATTTACGCACATTGAAAAGTTTCATAAAATTTGTACATGCAGAAAGCAATGGAGCATACTTTCTAGTGTCTTGCATGAATTCAGTAGGAATTAGCTATAAATTAGCAATTATTTCTATTTAAAAAAAAGTAGTTAGCTAAAAAAGAAATTCTTACGCCTCGTTTGTTTGCATGAATTTATAAATCAATTTTTTTAAAACAAATAGATTTATTAAATCCATCAATATATTATGATGTAGGTAGACACCTAATATCAATATCCACAAACCTTCTCAAAATCCCTCAATTTACAACCAGCCAAATTAGACAATAAACGAGTTAAACTCTTGTAGTTGGTGCAAAAACATTGAAACAATCCGCCATGAATATGTCTACAGAAGGGACGCTTGGCTGGTGCAATAAGAGGCAGTTCAAAATGCACAATTTGCTTTTGCCAAGGTTTGATAGTGACAAAGCTAATGCATTTCAATTCCAAACTAAAACTAAAATAGACATTAACTTTTAGAGTGTACAATTTTATTGTTAAACTAAATAAAGAATACACAAAATTGCCTGATGTGAAAATACAGTGGAGCTCCCGTTAAGTCTTCAGGCCCTTTATTTGAAGTCTAGGGTTTAAAATTTTGAAACAGATTAAAAAACCTATCAGTTAAAACAAGAGCACGATGATCTATCATTTCAAATGAGGCAATAATTTAAAACAGAGAATGAAGCAGCAAATTTAAACCAGGAAAATTGGGAATTGGTTGGGACACAAGATAAAGTACTTGTGACAAAGTTTTTGTAAGTTATGAAGAAAAGATTTCAGCCAGAAAATAATTGAATGGTTCCTTATAAAAAGAATGCCCAAAAGCCGCTGAAAAGAATATGAAGTAACATACCTACAGATATTGCAGTTGTGCTCCTTTGATATCTGATATTGTCATTAAAAAGAGTAAATTCAGAGTCAAATTTAAACTAAATTCCATACAAATATAATACTCAATAAAAACTTGCACAACTTACACATAAGAAAGTGAATGGACAAGCTCTTGAAGATCATCAGGACTGAAACCATTTTCATCTAACAAGACATGATAGTGAGTAGGCCTGCTAGTACCCTATAAAATAAATCAAGAAAAAAAAAACTATAAGCTACTTCAATAGGGAATGATTAAAGTGAAGATAACAATCAACTCCTAATAAATGCCAAAAATCAGATAATATTCAAACAAAGCAAATCAACAAGAAACATGATAAATATAGAGATTAAAGGAGCAAATATCCAATAAATCTTTAGCTCTTACAATCATTCCAGCATGTGAGCACATGTAGAAGTCATAATTTTTGGGATGACAAACTTGTTTGTCAACTACAGTCCCTACAGATTGTATGGTTCATTCTCATGTCAGAAGGAAAGAACAGTAAGACAGAATTGAGGAACTTTTCAGCTATTAATTTGATAAAAATAAAATAAAATAAGAATGTACCCGGTGGAACATTGTCAGGAGAGCCACCAGACTGAAAAAATTTTGTATGGTGGTTTTTCTGCGCAATCATCAACGTAAGCTTAGGGGACCACTGTTCATCAAGAAACTTGCAAGCCTACATTCATAAAAAGGACTTCAGAAAAAGTTATCCAAATAAACATTCTACATTAAATTTTTCATGGAACTATCACTTTTATCTATTGCTAACAGGGTCACCTCAATAATTTTATCCAACTCGATGTTCAAAACCTGATTGAATTGAGACTCACTCACTCCATCCCTAATCAATACACAATGCAATGTTAAACGTTAATGTGTAACAGAAAAAATAAAATAAAATAAAATAAAATAAAGGTTAATGTGTAACGGAAAGCATGAAAAAGAATTGTGTGACAAATAAAACCAAAATAAAAATTTCAAAATTGTGAGCAAAATAATTAGAAAAAGTTTATATTAAAATATTATTTTACCTGAAAATAATTATTTGATCTGGCTTTCTCTTCCCAGAACTTGTATAGAAATCAATAAGCAACTCCCTAGATTAAATAACACATCAATTCACAGGCTTTAACAGACAATAAAAATATAGACAAACCTTTAACCACAAGGAAAGGCATACAAGCTAGATCAAGACCAGCAGGCTAATAAAACATATCCTTTACTATCAAAATAAGAAAAAATGTATCACAGTGAGCCAACGATGACCAAAGATACTTGCCTAATTATACCATCATCATCTTCTGCTGTTGGTTTAAATAAGGAATCAATCATTTCAACCTTGGATGATTGCGTCCTTACTGATGCCCTATACTTCGAAATCAATGGCCACTGCCTTGAACTAACAACCTATCATGATGAGTGGCAAGAAAAGCAGATGTTGAACATCAGTGTGCAAGAACTAAGATCAAAAACATGTTAAGTAGAGCAAAAAATTTATAAAACATTATTTAAGATTACACTTTTCTAACTTTAAAATTTATCAACAATTTTCAAGAGCAAAAGTATAAGATTATCAGCAAAAATAACTTGAAAGCTGAATTAAGAAAATTACTGCAGCAATTGAAGGCACATCAGATCGTCCTGGAGAACCATGCGAGACATCCATTCCTAAAATAATTGTTGCAGCCCTTGAGATGATTGGAATAGCAGGAGTATTTTCTATTTGTAGTTGTGAGTTTAAGCCACCAAGCTGAAAATTGAAAAATTAATCAAAATTGTTAAAAAAAAAAGAAAAAGAATCATCCACACAATAACAGATAACTAAATTCAATGCAACTATCAAAAGGCCCACCTTTGCATTAATCTTTAACAGCACATTTGTCAAATATTGATCATTAACTCTAATGGGCGCAATGCATTGTGTTACAATTCCAAACTCTGCAAGGCATTTACGCTTCCACGGTCCTAACAATTAGATAGCATTCACCTATCAGATAATTCCACAGTGGAAAACATCATATACCTTTAAAGGTTTGTGAGAACCGAACCATAGACGTCAGAATTTTTTCTCTCAGACAAAAGGCAAAGAAGAAACTTTGGCACACCAGGAAGTTTGGTTCTAATTTGTTCAAACATGTCATCCACTCTTGTAGGAGGAGGGGCCCTCCTCATGGAAGGACTCTCTTCAAAAACATCAAATGGCTGTTCAACAAGCTGCCCAAGCAATAGGAAAAAAAGGTATTTTGCAAATTGATGAATGCAAGAAATGATGCTTATGAAGCAAATCAACAATATGAATAGATGCGTGAAAATAACATTTAGAAAACATACAACTCCTTTCATATTTCCGCATTTGATAAGGTCCCTTATGAGATTGTTAATATCACACCGAGCAGAAAAGTTGACAACAGCCCATCGCTCTACTTTGGTAGGGGCCATTAATTTCTAGAGAAATAAATAAAACTGTGATAAAGAAACAAGATGGATTATAAAAAATAAGGAATTACAGTATAAAATATGCACTTAAGAAAACCTTATTATTGAAATTCCATCGACCATTTCTGGGTAGAAAATCTTCACCATTTCCAACCTTCAACTATAGAAAAGAAGAGCAAATTTATTTAAGAAGAGATGAATTGCATTTTAAGTTGAATGTGAACAAAAAAAAAATGCAGCAAATTATGATGAACGTGCAAACCTTGGGAGCCTGCAACACACGACCATCAACTTGGGTAAAGTTGGTGTTGATAGAAATTCCACATGCTTTCAACATAGGGTCAGCATCATAATTACTGTATTTCAAAGCCTATCAAGAAAAAATCTGTCAATGAATGCATATAACACACTAGAACTCGAAGTTGAGGCTCTTAGAAACCCACATTATTTAAAGATGACATTCTTTCTTGAGGCTTTTGCCTTGATTTTTCAACAAGAGCTGACCGCTGAATAACTGTCAATGCTTTTGTGTATCTTTGCAGAGAGACCAGATTGCAAAGCTAGTGCATAAAGTAAAATTTTTAATTCTATAGAAATGGAAGGAACAGATTGTGTAATGTAAGGATTACAAGATAAAATCATGCAAAAAATTAAGGACTAAAACAAAAAAAGTAGGAAAGAAACTGCAAGCACAGCGAGAAAATGAAAAAGACCTCAATGGGGAAATATGTTGGTCGTTTTGGCTTTCCAACATTAATGCAAGGGAGTCCACCAGAATAACTCAATGGTATCCCCCGATGTCTCACAAAATATTCATGTACAGTAATCTCCATGGCGTTGTCCCCATCACCTTTCTGCCTAAGAGTAAACCTGGGGTAACAAATTTTAATGATTAAATATTTGTTGAATACATCAATGAAACATCTAATGAATTACGAGTTAAAGACAAGAAAAGGAGAAATTGGGATTTATAAATCAGTTGTACCGCTAAAAAGTACTTTAAAAAAAGGAAAAAGTACTTTAAAAAAGGATAAAACATGGGGCATATCACAATTCAATTTTTTTGGAAAAAAGTACTATATATCATATCAACTTGTAGAAATATGTTGATTGTACAGAAAAATACCACATCAGAGAACATAAACATTAAAGGGTAGGATGCCCAATACAAATCATAGCATCATTAAAAAGGCCATCTTACATAAAGAAATAAGAAAACGTACATCTGCTGATCACATGGTAAATCGCTTAAACCAACTATCTTGTATTCTAAGTTTCCAACCTTCACTCGCAAATTTTTTAGCATCCGCTTTCCCTGCATGAAAAAACAAGTTCACCAATTTGTGTACTTCATAATAACATGTGATTACCTCATGTATCAATATTAATAATACAAGTATAGCTACAAGAAAAAAATGATAATTATCTTCACTCACTTTTGCCCAGTCAATTTGAAATGGGTCCCTCACATTTTGATTCGCAATAAGGAAATCAACAACAGGCCCAGGTCTTACAATCATTGTAGTAGACACATCTGCAAAACAAATTTAAAAAATAATATCATGACGATCTATTCTGCATAGCACCATCAGCAAGTTAAGAGCATACCAATATTTAGGGACAGGCCGCCTTGAACAGGGCGGAAACTTGAGTGAAACCCCCTGCATCCCATAACTCCACCACCCAAATCTGTATAATTGGATGGCTTATCATGAAAAAATGATTGGCGTACAAGCAGGCAACCCCTACATAAAAATATTATTAACAAGATTACCCTACTATTTCAACAATTCCAAGATAATTCAAGTAAATAATGTGGGGAAATTGGTATGCATACTGCTTGGCAGCATGTTGTCGTAGAATAATATCAAGTACTCGTAATGCTTCCTGCGTGTTTTCAGTCTCTTGGCCCTTCAAGGCCAGCGCAATGGATTGCATTGGGATTTTAGCTGCAAAGCTAAGCTCAACTTTGATAGTCTTTGCATTATAGGAGCGCCTAGCACGCTTACGCTCTCCTTCACCAGGACTATCATTTCCCCACCAGGACTACCATTTCTGTACAATCAAATGTTGACAGAAAAAAATAGAGAAGAGAAGCATACAATTAGTTTAAACGTGAAAGGCATGACATGGGAAATCGTGCAAGTAAAATGAAACATTATAAATAAATTTACCTCTTTGAAGGCATATCATCAAGTATGACAGTGAACTCATTCTTGATCTGGGGAAGAGGGCCAATTGTGAACAAAGTCTTTTCGCCATCATAAGCTAGGCCCTTCTTTCCGAGCTCAGTATCATAAGTTTGTTGCATCTTATCTACCACCTTTCTACCAATTCCCTTCCCATCCACAGGTCTATCGTCTTCATATTTTAGGTTAACCTACAATCAATACAAAATAATCAATCCTATCATAGCATTTGAACAGATAAGAAAAATATAACAAAAATGCAGAGTTGGCAGCATACACTGTAGTGAAAGAAGAAATCATCAACATTCCGAGTAGAAACTTTGAAGTGATTTGTTAACAGAGATATGGGCTGGCCTTTCCGAGCAAAACCAGGCCGAGACATTGGTACCCTTTTCTTCTTCAAGGGCTCACTCGGAGGAATGTCATTCTGAACTTTAATAGGAGCTACATTGGATGGCACAACAGGAGGAGGAAGAGGGAGTTCATCCACCTCCTCTTTTGCAGAATTTTGATTTTCCATTTCTTAAACAAGTAATCTGACTAGAAGAAAGGTAGGGAGGTATAAGAAGTTTGCTTTATGCAAATAAGAGAGTTGTACATTGGTAGAAAGTAACAAAAAAGATAAGATGCACATTATCCAAAACTGGAACGAGTCCAGTTAAGTGAAATAGAATCATAAGAACCGTTAACATGTCAAAGGAAACTAAAAAAACGGGTTATAACAACATTAAGTGACTCAATCCTCGTACATCAATAAACTACAACAAATCATTAAACTGTTTATTCATCTTGAGTCCATCAAATGAATATGAACAGTGAAAAACTTAAATTACACATACAAGTAAAAGAAACTTCTTATCTCAGATTTTGAGCTCTCGGTGTTTAAAATAAAATAGACACATTACCTAAAATCACCAAAAATATTCTTTATTATTATCAATATGACAGGAGTTCATCTGAAAAGAATCCACTTGTCATTCTACAACCATCTGTAGCATGGTGACCTTTAAAACATTTTGTACGTTGCAGCCAAAAAACAAAGTTAATATTGCATGCCTAGGAAACTGCAGTGTCTGCTGCTTAGAAACACCATAATGAAGTCCCCTTTGCACAAATGGAATCAAGATATATGAGTATGTTACAATTACATAGACTCCAATAAATACAACAGAAAAGCTGCATGGCCGAACCCTTGCAAAAAACAAATATAGAAAATAGGGCTGGTAACTAACAAATATAGGAATGTAGATTGATGGATGAGAACCAAAAACATGGCCTTAAGCAGATAATGTCGCATTCTCATTTAACAAGCTCGAGTACTACTTCAGGAATCTTAAGTAATAAATTATTTAAACAAGCACCAACGACGAGATAAGCAGGCCACTAAGATTGTAATGGATTCTGACTCTCTCCAACAACAATAAGGGATAAAGAAACCAAGAAATTTGCTGGTTTAGGGTTTGTTTGTCTCCCCGATTAAGATTCGAATCCCTTTTTAACATAGAAAATATTACTTAGAGATGAACAAAAGCATAATCTATAATCTATACTTCACTCTTTTTCTTCTGAACCCTAAAAAAATCGAAGGTAAGGAACTTCAATAATAAACATCGACTAAATATTCACAGAACGAAAAAAGAAGCGGCGATGCAGGCTTCATTACAACGAAAAAAAATACTGCCAAAATAGGCATTTCATGCATCAAGAGACGTCTATTTCAAAAGCCACCAAAACATAAAAAATGAAGTGACAAATCACACAAAAGTGCAGAACAAAATATAAATGTTTATGTATCAAGGAAGGCCTATTTCCTAAGCCACCAATAAGTAAATAATGCAGTAAAAAATCACTCAAAAGTGCATAAAAGAGCATTGAAGAGAACAAAAAAAGCATAACTCGAGGTAAAAAAAAAAAAAAAAGATCATAGCATGCACGAAAACAAAAATAAATCCATCATATCACACAGAAATATGACGAATATCTAAAATCAAACGCAAAGATATTATGATCCTCCCATCCTGCAGCACTACTTCAAATTTACTTCACAGACCTCGAATAGAATCACTTGCACTCAAAATCAACCCACCACACCACGAGCAAACAAAATGCCAAGAACCTCTCCTAAACCCTAAAAAATATCTACTACAAATCGAGATCGCACCCCAAAATAAGAAAAATACCTCTACAAGAAAACTTCTTCTCTTTTGGAAAATCTAGAAGAGAAGTAGAAAAACCCTAGAAAGCGTTTAAGAGGGCATGCAATCTCACCCCGAAGCGGAAATCAAGGAAATCAAACCCCTACTTCCCACAAGCTCTGCAACAATACAGCGGCCCACCTCACTCGCTCTTTTCTACTCCAAATCAAAGCGTAAGCGCTCATTATTTACCCTCGTGCTTAACGTGAACCAGCTCGTTCGAAGCACTTCCACGCGACGCGTGGCATGGGACTCTATAAGGAAATACAGATCCACCGTCCACCTCAGCCGGTCAGAATCCAGTCTCCGGTTTCCTGGGTGATTTTGCGGCTGCACAAAAGGCAGTTAGTTTAGTCGCATGCGGGAAGTTCGAAGCAGCGCTTCCTTGCATACGGGCTAACCCTTGTGTTTAGGCCCTGTGCGATTATAAGATAAAAATTATTAAAATTAATTTAAAACTAATATTTTATTCATTTTAAAGCAAATTTAATAATATCAAAATAATTTATTTTTTTCTTCTAATCTCCGCATGAGTCTTAGCGATTTCTACTGCGCGGGTAATTCCCCGGCCGCCGTTAGATGCGTCAAAGACGGCGTAATTAACGAAGCATACGCATTGAAGGGTAGTTTCGTAGTTTTAAATTTATTTTTTTCTTATTTGAGATTTTAAAGCCATAATTACGCTGCGATATGTTTGGGCAAACATCTTCGATTTTCGAATCTTTGCCCCGAAAGGGGCATTAGCTAATCCTGGTAAGACATGACGGAGAATAAGGAAAGCTGGGTATAATAGTAATTTCGATGTTCCTCGAAGAGGCGGGGCGACTCGGTTCGACCGTACGGACGTTCTTGGGTTGATAAATGCACTTTAGTAACGGCACATTAACGCAGGACCAAAAATTGAAACCATGCTTCTTGAAGTGCCCGTTTGGTGTGCAGTTGGTGAGATGTCTCTATAATAAATTAAGAATTGCCCGTATTAAAATTTTAAGATTTATTTTAAAATAAACGTAATCTTCTTCTTCTTCTTCTTCTTTTGGAAATTGTAATCTATAATTTTAGTAAATATAATATATGTGCAATTGCCATATTTATTTCAATTTAAGCACCTTAAAACTCTTCTATCTAATTTTGTAGTTTTTTTTAGTTGATGAAAATTAAATTATAAAATATATATTTTCTAAATCAAATATAAATCATTGATCCTTTTACTATTAGAATATTTTATTTCAGTTTTTTTTTAAAGGATGATAATATGTGTTATTAAATCAGAAAGAAAAATCTCCTTTAAATTTTAAAAATAATAGAATTGTTTTATTTAAATAACGCTATTTATAAAATTTTAATCATTATTTTTAATATAAAATAATGATTTTTTAATAATATTATACAAAAATATCAAATCATATTTATTAAATTTATCTAAAATTTAATAAGATCTATTACCTTTCTTGATTAATCAAGATAAATAAAGAAATTTAATAATATTTATGTGTTGCTTATTGCTTAAAATTTTAAATAATTTTATTAATTTTTTATTTACCAGACAAAAATATATAAAATATTTTATTATTAAATAAGCCAAAAAAATATTTTATTATTAAATAGGTCAAAATCAAAATCAGTCTCTTTAAAATATTTTATAATTCATCATAAATTAATTATTATTTCTAATAAGTAAATAATATAAATAATCAAATTAACAAAATATTTCAAACTAGTAAGTATTAGAAAAATTAAATTAATTCTAGCAAATTTTAACTATTTTTTGGACAGGATTTAATCATTAATGTGAAAATTTTTATATATTGTTTAATAAATATAATACATAATATTTTATAATTAAATTAATTATCTCATTTACTTACTTAAAAACTCGGATATTAAATATGTAAACTACCTTATAAATTTATAATTTTTTTAAATATCCCATGTATTACATGAGATTATTTCTTATGCAACACCAATATATGCCCATTGAACAATAATTATAACCTAAACCAATGCAATACATCAAAAGAGAAAAGCATCTTCATTGATACAGCTCCAAAAATTTCACATTGCACGAATCATGACGAGATATTTGAATTAAAAATTTTCAAAATTAATTCAAAATCATCCAAGTGTTGATTTCAATAAGTTTATACTCAAAATAAACGCCTCAACGAGACAATCCCATTGAACACAAAAGATTTAAACCAAATCCAAATGAGCTCAAATTAAGCACCTAAAATAAAATTTAATGTTTTGAGACACCAAAAGATCTTCAAATATTGTGTGCTTATAGTCAGATCAAGTGGCTCAATAAGACAAATCCAACAAGCCTAAGATCATTTCATTCAACATTATTAAGGAACTCAAATATCAAATATCAAGGTGACCAATATAGATCATTCGAATAAGTATTTTAGATTCTAGCTAAATTTATCAAAAATACTCACAAAAAAATTATAAATAAGACATCATTTTCTACATGACGAGTCTTCAAAGTTGAGAGAGCTAGAAAATTGTGTTGTATTTTCCATCAATAGTCATTGATGACTACCATCAACGATCACTTCCACCATCACTTAATTTCTGCCATCCGACTATTGTCGTTTGACTGTTAACATATGACCCTTTGTTGGATTCCATATGTCCAATTTTGGACGCCCAATTTCTATAATTCCTAAGGAGAGTCAAATAGTTATTTTCAATTATAAAATCTTATCTTTTTTATTTGTGAAAAAAAGATGGATTATCATACCTACAATTATATAGTAGATTCTTGCAACAAGGCTAGGCCATGTGCTTGTTTCCTGTCTTGGTCTTTGCATGCAAAAAATATTGCTATCTTACAACTTAAACCTATGCATTTTAGATAATTGTATAAAGTTAAGATAGTAAACATATGCTCTGTTATCACAAATTTTCTAACAAGTAATAGTTTGACGTCATATGTGAAAAACATTCTCAACATACTATGAATATTCATTCAAAGGCAGACAATCAATCTCTCAAACAATAAATAATACAATATATAAGTGAAGTGCAATATCCTTAACTAATGTACCAAGTCTACCTACAACGACCTAAAGTAAATATAGTGAGAAGTATATGTTTATTTTTAAGTGTATACGAATTTCTGTGAATTTTATTTAAGTAAAAAAATTCCATAGTGGTGGGCCAAGCTTTTTGTTAGAAGAGCAAAATTTGAGTCATTGGGAGTGCTCCTGCATTGGACCTAGTGGTACTAGCTTCTCTAGATGTTTAGGAGCGCTAGGGCACAGTGAAAGTGGAGTTACAAGTAGATTAAGATGTATGCAATTTCTTCATCTATGTTGAATAGATATGAAATTACCTAGTGGATCTATAAGGCGGAAATGTGAATATTAAGTTATGTGCTACTTCATGTTATGTTATATGTAATGTTGATTATGTTTTGGTCCTATCCAAGTGATGTTTATGATGTTACCATTATATGTGCATATCCGAAACATTTTTTTAAAACTAGTATAACTTTGTTAAATATATTATGCAATATAAATGTTTGGCTAATCCACTTTTAAATATGATATATTGTTCATATAGTGTAAACTTATGTAAAAACTAGTTCTTTCATAATTGAATTGAATTCATCAATTGTAAGTTATGGATGTCACAACCCAAATTGATCCGGACAAGTCATATCGAGTTGAGTTGTGACAGGCAAATCTCAATATCTAGTTTCAAAATGTTTCAAATTCATGTCAAAATTTTTTAAATAAACTATACACTACTGAGCTACTAAAACATTCAAATACTAAAAAGGAACTCATCCATAAGATTTCTTTTATTTCATCAAACTATATCTACACTACATTATGTGGATAGATCTTAATGCTACAGAACTGAACTAAATAATAAACTAGTCATGACTATACAAAAGTCAAAATAATAATAAAAAAACCTATAAACACGTACATTAGATCCTACACTGCTAATCAACAGTCTCCTTCCCCTTCCCAGTTCTTGAAAATCAAAAGCAAAGTCATAGTGAGCTACAATAGCTCAGCAGGCCACAATCTGATCTAAATTTCTAAATTCTTTTATTAAATATTTTGTTTAAATTTTAAAAATAGTTAAATGCATTCTAATTAATCATAGTACTGAAAAATAATACGAGCATAACCGTTATCCAATTATTTTAAATAATAATACATACCAGATAAATAAATTGCAATGCATATCATAAAGTAATTCATATCATATTTCCTAGACCCACGCAGAATCTTAAAAAATTTTGGGCTCTTATGACTGCCTTTTATACTTATAATACCAGAATATGCTTGAATGTACCAAAATATGACTTATAGCCACCAAAACATGTCTTATAAGCAAATAAATATTTCCAGACACAATCAAAATTTTGAAGGATTTTGATCCCTTATGGCTCCTAATAGATATTAATTAATCATATATGCATATTTTTCATCATATTATAGCAGTCAAAGTATAATTGTGTATTTGTCAAAATTGCATAGATTTTTCTAATGATCGATAATAAAAAAAATCCTACTAAACAAATATGTATATTTTTAAAAATAACCAAATTATCATGGACTGTGTAAAATAATGTTTAAGATTTTTATCATACTACAATTCTATTTTTCAAAATTTAGATAATTTTGTATTCAATAAAAAAACCCATAAATTTTAAAACCCCCAATCCAACACTACAGCGTTGCATGCTAAATCTCAAACTACTATAAAACATAGGCTTTAATGCTGCAACATAATTTTCTAGCACCATTGTTGTAACAACTCAAGTCGGCCATGATAAGTCTAATAGTGTTGTAGTGTAACATGCAAATTCCAAAATCTAATTTTAGAATTATTTCAGAATTTCTGTCAATTCATTTGAAATAAACTACATACTATATAACCTCAAATAATTTTGGTATTGACTGTATTATTCCATGATTTAAATAAGAATACTAAATAGATAAATATATTAAATTTCATATTATATAACAGCTCATATCACATTTTCAGACCTAGATAGAACCTCAAATAAGTTTGGCACCTTAATTTGTGTGCTTTTAGTACCAAAACATATCACATATCCTTGTCTCAAGTAAAATCTCAAAGAATTTTGACCCCTTATACCCAGCAATTTCCTGACACGTATAGAATTTTTCAATATCCTTATAATTATTTATTTTATAAAATTACACAAATTTCAAAACCATGTTGTAAACTTTTCAAAAAATATTTGAAATATGCATAATCGTAATCTTTATAACATATAAAAAGTTATAAGGTGAAAGTTTTACTAGTACAAAGTTATCTGCATTTCTTGCTAATGGAAATAAAATTTTAACCAAAAAATTAGCTAAAATTTATGTATTTATGAAAATTGAGATTAATTTAATATGACTTACCTTGAAATAAACAAGTTTTCCAACTGAGTCGACGGACGAAAATAGCTCTAAGTCACCTAAAACTGAGTTTTGTTCCTTCCCTCTCATTTATTTCTTTTATTTTTTTCCCAAATCCTCTGTTTGGTGAAATCGAATCATTAAGGAAGCATTTAATAAAGCCATAATGGTTTAGATAATTATTAAATAATATATAATAATAATATTAAATAATATAAAATAATATTATTAAAATTAATTTAAATATAAAATTCATAGAAATTCTTTTATGGATTTAAAAAACTATAGAAAAATATCAATAAAATAACTCATTTTATTTACAAACTTCTAGTGAAATCTGTTTACAAAACGGACACTTGACGGATCCAAAAACCTCATTTGTACCTACAAGTGCCAATTTCTTAAGAAATTTCACTAATGCCAAAAAATTATAAAAATATTAAAGTAGTTAAAACAATATATTATACATATTCTAGCAAAGATGGTTTGTGATTTGAACTTATAATGACTCTTGAAATAATTATTGATTGTCCTAGGTCAAAAACTTTTTTATAAAATGAAGGGCTTTCCACAGCTGCTCTCCAGACCAAGCGCCACAGAGCTAGCTCAAAATAACAACGTTGATGAGCAATAGTTCAAACATATATTCAAATTTACATGTTAAATTTTTTTTAAAAAATTATAGGTCGTTAAACTTTCATCGATCTAATCAAAATTTTCATCAAATAATTTATTGTCAATTGAAGAATCATTAAAGACTCCTTACTTATTTGTGCTTCTCCAAAATGTGGGAGAGGCTCTAAGAGAATACTTTTAAATTTTATCTTCTGAAGCACAACAAATCCTTGGAGGGAATCTAGAGTTACTATTATATATTTTCTTAGAGATCTGTCCTAGACTTTTTCTATTCTTCATTGATGTAAAAGATAGTTTGCTCCTACAAAGATATTAGTTATTAAGCTAAAACAAAAAAAAATACTAATGAGTCATCAATTCTCATTAAAAGCAATTGGAACAATCATGAAGCAAATATAAGAATTCCAAGCAAGAAATTAATCACCATCCTAAATGAAAAAACTAGAGCAATCAAAAGACCATATATGCTATTCTCATCAAATTGAGTGAGTTATCAACTCCATTAAACACATCCAAGGTTAACATCTTAATAAAAATCTAAAATTCTAAGCATCATAAGTGGACAAAGCCTTTGAAGAATCCAAATAGTTGAGACAAGTCTTAATATTGTAACTTCCACCATTCAAAAGAACATTTAAAAAAAAATAATATTAGTTAAATAAAGAGGATTGAATGTTTAGTTTGCTAAGGACATCTTGACCATTATTTCAACCTCAAAAGTTGTGACAAGAATATTATTGAAGTTATTGAATATGGGTGTCATCACAATCTATTTGCCCTTATGCATTAAAAGATTTCATTATTGAGTATCTTAAAGATGTTGAGCTCCTCAAATCATTATAAATTGTACCTTAACTTATATTAAAGATTAAAATATAATTTTTAAGTATCTCTATAAATCATTAATAAAATGTTATTTTTATAAATAACATTATATATAATAAAAATTCCTGAAGGGCACACCCATGAAACAACCTCGATGCAAAGCTAATAGCGATAAAATCCTTACTAAAAATTTTCACGAGGGCAGACGATAAATAGTGTCTCCATTTACAATATCTAGAAGATATGTCCATGAGGTTGCTTAAATGGGAAGATATTAGTGGACAAGGTCATAACTAGAAATACTCCATAAGAGTATGTGATTTGGCGCATCATATGGATGAAAATAATCAAGCTAAAAGCTTAATTATAAGAGCTAAGAGTAAAGCCTAAGATAAAAGTTAAAATAAAATGCTTAATTATAATAGCCCAATCAATAGCCTATTTTGAATGTTTTAATCGTAATTTATATTTTATTTTTTCATTTAGAAACTTGGATGACAATCCATGATATGATTTAGGCTTCGTTTGGGACGGCTTTTTTATTGCTTTCTAAAACGGAGTTTTAGTACAAATTTTTTTATTTTTGTGCTAAAACTCCGTTTTAGAAAGCAATAAAAAAGCCGTCCCAAACGAAACCTTAGTGTGGATGAATTATTAAAATAGGTGATTAGAACTCTTTCTAATTAATGACAACCTACACACCTCCCTTTAATTTTTCCTCTTTTTATCCTCTACTTTTTCCTCCAAAAGAGTTTGCCAAAGAGTTTTGTAATACCTATGAATATGGGCTGAAATATTTTGTAACATTTAATAATGAAAATTTTTGGTGTAAAAATGCTCTTCATTTACTTAGGCTTCATTTCGGAAGGCTTTTTTATTGCTTTCTAAAACGGAGTTTTAGTACAATTTTAAAAAAATTGTACTAAAACTCCGTTTTAGAAAGCAATAAAAAAACCGTCCCAAACGAAGCCTTAGTAATGCCTATAAACATAGGTTGATACTCATGCTGCATGATCGTTATCTCTATCATTTCATATCATAGCTAAAGCTTGGAATATCTGGTACTTATGAGTTAACTTTCAGTGACTTTTTTCTCTTATTGTAAGAAGCGTTTTGTTCTTAGTTATTTTCGTAAAACTCCATCACTTGCGACTCTTCTTTCTTCATAAAATTTCAATTTATTTTTACAATAAACTTATAAGGAGTTAAAAGCTTAGCAAATACTGTTGTTAAATTCTTTGATGAGCGTCAACCCTCTTTGGAATATTGTTTTTATAGCAATTTTATTATATATGTGATGATTTTTGGAGTTGCTTTTTGTTCTATAAAAAAATCACTTGTTTTACCAACCATCAACCTTATTAGAAGTTTAGGACTTAGTAGCTAGCTAACTAGTGCTGATATTTGGTGAGATTTAGGCTTCGTTTGGGACTGCTTTTTTGCAGTTTCTTAAAACAGCTTTCTAGTAAAAAAGAAAAAGTTGTTTTGATAAGCAATAAGAAGCTGTCCCAAACGAAACATTAACCTTTCTTGTAATATTGTCCGGGATAAAAAAAACTTAATTTGTGTTGAACTTAAAGATAGCTTTCTTAGTTTCTTAATTCTTTATTCATTTATGTCACAGCTTCAATTCTTTAACCAATAAGTTCTTATATATTTATCATATAACAATAACACCATAATCTCTAAATGATATAATAAATATCACAGACATTAACTTACATAAAGTGAAATATGCCTTTTTATGTATATTTTTTTAATATCATTTATGAAATAGGATGTTATATAATCTGAAATCTCAGACAAAACTTGACCTGCCACCTAGTCTGAAATCTTCATATTCTCAAACAATGAGGAATGACAACGGGAGAGGAGATAACGACATGACAGTTGAACGTTAAGATTTTAACTATAGAATGATGTATTTGTTCTTATTTTTAGGTAGATTTATGCACAATGAACATTGGTTATGTAATATGTAACAAAAAAAAAAAAACTTTTAAATCTGGCCTTTAGATTTATTATTCTTTTCCAGCAACCAGTTTGTCTCTCTGCTTAACCTCTTATTCATAATTTGTCATAGGGAAGTTTTTTTTTTTTTTTTGGGTTTGGCTGCGTGGATTGATGAGATTACAAAGCTGGAGAGCCATCTCTCATGCATCTGCTTAGGGCTTTCAATAGTTTCAATATTGGACACGACCCGAAAATCCAATTTTAAACCGACACGGAAATTTGGGGTTCGGATTGACCCAAATTTAGAGTTTTCAATAGTTTCAATATTGGACACGACCCGAAAATCCAATTTTAAACCGACATGGAAATTTGGGGTTCGGATTGACCCAAATTTAGAGTTTTCGACCCGTTATGAAAATCGGGTAGGGTTTGGGTTGACTCGGAAACCAAGGAATGATCTGGATGGACCGAGCAGACCGTGCCTGCCCCAAGCCAATCCTGCCTGACCGAGGCCAATCCTCCGCCTGCCTGTGGCCATTCTCGCGCCTGCCCGGGGCAAATCCTGTGCCTGCCAGAGGTCAATCCCACGCATGCCTGAGGCCAATCTTGCGGGAGACCCCGCTGACCGAGCTTGCTGCATGCCGCTTTGCCCTCATGTCGCCGGTCGCCACGTGTCGGGCTTGCCCGTTGCCCGCATGCCCAACCGTGCAGCACTCCAGCTATCCCGCCTTCGGCGTCCTGCCGCCCATGTCCAGCTTTCAGCATCTGGCTGTCCCACGTCCGACATCCCGGGTTCGGATCGTGTCGGGTTGACCCGAACCTAAAGTAGGTTGGGTTTTGGTCCAAAAAACCGATCCATTTGTAAAAACGGGTCTGATTTGGGTTGACCCGAATAGTGTCGTGTCTGTTCCGAGTTCGACAGAACCCGACCCGTGACCCGAAGTATACACCCTACATCCGCTGCAGCTTTTGTTGAAGGAGGCCTACAAAATGCTTGCAAAGATCTGTGTAGCATGTCTTGAAGATGTGACAGCAACCCATCAACAGTTTGTCACTAGAGGCCCTGCAATTCTATTTCTTCTTGCTTTGTTTGAGTTACTAAGATTGCTTCCCTGCCCATTTATGTTATTGTTGATGTCTCAAGTGACTAGGTGCAAGCATGAACTCCATTTCAAATGCATTCTAGAGTGGGTTAGTATTAACTTTTATTGCATTATTTAAACTGTGTTGCTGCTTACAACAATTCAGAGTGCTGCTTATAGCAATCCAGAGGACAATCTGGCCTGTCTTTGCTGTCCAGAAAAGAGAAAACTCTAAATTGCTGTTTCCAAAGAAGGTAAATTGCTGTTTACAACAATCAGAAGGCCTATAAATAGGAGCAATTTGCTGCCCGCTGCGGATTACGACTAAAAACTGAAGGAAACTTACTGTGAACGGCAAGAAGAGTCCGTAATATGAGACCAACCATCAACAACGAGAAACAACAATTGAGGTTACCTTATTTTTATTAATATAGCGCCAGGGCTCCTCCTTTGTACATATTTCTGTTCATTCCAATCTGGAGTGGTGTGTTATGGATCAAAGAAAGAGAAGAAATTTGCTCAGCTCTTTCATTTCTGGCATTTATGAACCAGCTCAATGCGGTGGAAGTACGGCGGTGTTGGGGCAAATAAGGGTGTCAATTTTGACACGACCCGAAATCCGATCCGGAAAAATTCAAGGTAGGGTTGACCTGTAAACCCGAAATCATCCTGACAATGACCCGAAAGTTGGAGTCCATTCTGAATTTCCGCCCGCACTCACGGACTCCGCCCGCTGCTTGCACTCGTGACTCGTTGATCGCCTTCCATCGTTGCTACCGCTGCCCGCACTCGTGGACTCGTGGATTCCACCCACCACCCACACTCACGATCGCGGACTCCGCCCGCACTCGCCGACCACCTTTCGCCCGCTGTCACTGTTGTCGGCTTTGAATAGGAACTGGAAGTAGCAACGGGAGCTCAACTCGCACTTCTTCAGCCCAATCTCCTAAATCCGTGTTGGGTCATGTCAACACAGCAACCCGCAAGGGTCGGGTCCGGGTTGAAATATCTGACCCGTTTGCAAAAAAATGGGTCGGGTCTTGTTGACCCATTTAGATCTGGGTCAACTTGGATTCGACCCGAATTGACACCTTTAGATGCAAGCATGACTGTGCAGCAGAAGAGCGTGTAAACGCCAGAGATAAGTGATGCAAATTTGGTAGAATATACTCATCAATTACATAAATAATGTTTTTATTTTTTTTACTTTTCTATTTACTACATTTCATTGAAAAATGCGCATACTCTTACTGAGAATAAGATTTGTTCTCTATTGTTTTGCTTAATATATTATATTTTATTTATCAGTACACGTTCTTGATTCAGCTCTTAATTTCCCTAATTCAGTTCCTTCCAATTGCTTATATCAACACACGTTCGATTTCCTTATTATGGAAACATTTTGTTATGTTCCTAAGGGGAAATTTGGCTTCCCTGTTTTGGTATTGTAGCTAAGGCTTCATTTGATACGATTTTCTTAATGCTTCTTAAAACAGATTTTTAATATAAAAATCAAATTTGTTGAACTAAAAAACTGCTTTAAGAAGTAGAAAGAAAACCGGCATAAACGAAGCCTAAGCATTTGATACTTTGTGTACCTATCAATGCTAATTTGAGCCTTGCATAACATTTCTTGCTTACCATGACAACTATTTTTTTGGGAACTTTGACCGCCAGCAAAGAGGTTTTGAGTTCGAATCTTGTGAAATTGATGTTTGTATGAATTTGACTTAATTGATCTAAATAAATAAATAAATAAATAAGCTACTGTTTTTTGCTGCCTATGTTGCATGGCTCGTATCCTGCAATACTGCTGAAACTGAGAGGCTCAGCTAGCCACTTCTGGCATTTTCGCAGACATTCGATGCACTATTTATTATGTAAGGGATTTGCAATTTAGCTTTTTTAAGAAGTTGATATTTCGGCTTATTCTGGACATAGTTCCTAGCTAGTCTTTGTAGCTACTCTGCTTGTGCTCACTACTTCCATGGACTTTCTTGTTTGTTGATTATTTGATGGTCTGTTTAGAACAAATTTTGTAGTATTCTGAGAAGTTTGTATATTTTAGTTATACATAAGACATCATAGGCATGTAATTTTTTTTTCCTTTTAATTTAATACTTGTGTTGTTAGATGTAGATTCATCGAGTATTTTGCGAGTCTTGATGATAAGTTTTAGAGGGTGTTTCTTTTTATACAAGCATGATTCATATCTTTAAATTGGTTACTTCTATCATTAGTTCATTTGTTTAAATAATTTGTGGTTGATTAGTGTGTGTAATTTAGATCTTATCAATCTTTTTTTTATGTGAATCTTAATCATTCTAAAATTTTATATTTATTGATATTGTTAGGAATTTAGAAGGTTCTTGAGAGCTCTTATTGTGATAATCAGAGGGGCAACCTAACTAAAACTGGACCAACACCTCACACATATATTTTGGCAAGGTCTTCGCATATAGTAATGCAGTGGATATTTTGATAGCTAGTTTTGCGAGAAGCTTACTTAATACTAACAGACTATATCCACTAAAAAAAATTCATCGGTAATCTAAATATAATAACTCAATCAATAGTTTTTCATTTTTCTGCTCATTTTGTTATAGTTCTATTAGTGAAGCTCGGGCCCATCTTCCTGCAATCCAACCCTACTCATGCCATTCTAACCCCATGCTGCAGGTGATTGCTTCATCAGAAGCTAAGCAAAGATGTTGGCCGGCCATGAATAAACCTCTTGACCTCAAGTGTCCTATTGGCCCTCATCTCTTTGAACCTAGGGGAATGATGATATTGATTGAAGCATCCTTTTTTCCTCTCCTCATAGAGCACATAAGGTATTGAACACGACCTAAAAACCTAAATCAAATCTGACCCAAAAATTATGATTAGGGTCAACCTGGACCCGAAACGGGTCGGGTTTGGGTTCAACAATTCGACTCATTTCAAAAATCGGGTCGGGTTCGGGTTGACCCTTTGACCCGAAATTGGCTCATTTTGACATGAAAACCCGTTTGACCCAGAAACTCAAGATTGACTCGTATTCGACATGTTTTTTATCAGAAAAGTGGAGATTGACCCATTTTTGGACCCAAAAACTAGTATTTTTTGGTAGACCAGGGTCGTGTCAGGTTGACCCAGGTCGAAACGAGTCGGATTCGAGCCCGAAAAACCGACCCATTAGCAAAAACAGGTCGGGCTCGGGTTGACCCAAATAGTGCAGGGTCAGTTTAAAATTCGATTTCGACTTGAGCCCGAACCATGACCCAAAATTGATACCCCTATCTAGCCCTATGATCATAATGCCATAGAAGGTACACTTCTTTCTCGCTTTTATACTTTAACCATTATTTAATATTAAATGTTAAACATTTTTTACTGGTGTTTGTGGGGCTTGTTCATTTAATTTTATTATATTTCTACTTATGACTTTAAAAGGCTATATTACTTACCTCTTATGCAATGATTAAAAATTATTATATGCATTTATAAACTTTATGAGATACTATCATGAGAGAAGAGGGGAACAATATATTTTGTCATTTATTAGATATTGAAGCCTTAAATCACTTTGATCGCAGTATTCATATTTCATTTCAAAGCTAAGAAATATTAAACTTGATTTATGTACTGATATTCTTATGTCAAATAAACTTGACTCATGCACATTTCCATTTTTTTCAATACAAAATTAATTTATTAGGCAACAAGTTTACTTATCTTCATCAATGCATAAGTTGACATACATTTGAGCTTTATAAGAATCTATTTAGGACAACAATCACAATTTCGTTTGCCTTCAGATTTATCATTGTATTTTAAAAATTTCTATAGAGAAAAACTACTTTATGTAATTATAGTATGGAAGTTGCTTTCGCCACAACAACTTTAAAATCAACTTTATAAATGCAATCATGCATTCCAAACATGTCCTAAATCACTTTTCCAATAAATAAATATATATTTTTTATTGCGTCATAGAGTATTCGCGGCGGTAGAGAAATATGAAGTTTAATATCTTAGCATTGAATGAAGATCCAGCACACAAGTAGATAAGAGAGAGTGTGTAACGTTCATAAGAGACACTAGAGTTTTTACTTGGAAACCCTTGAAAAGGGTGAAAAACCACGGGCCTGGTCCATCTTGAATGAATCTACTAGTATTTGTAGTTGATTACAAATGAGGCCCTTCTTAGGGAGAAGGCCTTGACTTGATCTCACAAATGTACATCATATAGAGTGCATTACATGGTGGGCTTTACAATAACTAACATGCACATGTTTTTTTGATCGGCAAGACCATAATTGATAGGATAGAGGTCAAAAGATCGTAGTAGGCAGGAGACCGGGGTCAAAAAGACCATTATAGTAGGGCAGTACTATGGGCATCAGGTGGTGGCCTGGAAGAAGTCTGGACCTCAGGTGTTGGTCCGGCAGAAGTCCGGGCCTCAGGTGGTGGTCCAGGAGAAGTCCGGGCCTCAGGTGGTAATCCGGCATAAGTTCGAGCATCACGTGGTTGTCTGAGAGAAGTCCGAGCCTCAGGTGGTGGTCCGACATAAGTACGGGCGTCAGGTGGTGGTTCGGGAGAAGTCTGAGCCTTAGGTGATGGTCCGGTAAAAGTTTGGGCCTCAGGTGGTGGCCTGGTGGAGCATAGGATCTCAAGTGGTGGACCGGCATAAGCCCGGACGTCAGGTGGTGGTCCGGGAGAAGTCCGAGCCTCAGGTGGTGGACTGGTGGAGCACAGGGCCTCAAGTGGTGGTCTGGCGGAAGTCTGGGCCTCAAGTGGTGGTCCAACAAAAGTTATATAGTGGTCGAGGAGGAGCGAGGAGCAATCTTTGATCTCTCTCATGCTCTCTTACTTGGAGCTCCTTTTCAAGATAAATGAGGTGTCTATTTATAGATTTATGGAGTAGCATGACTCGTAAATAGGTAAGAGATTAAGGGTAAATGGAGAGTGGTTGGATGGACGACCGATATTGAATCCCTTGATCGTGGACTGTTCGTCAGATATTTGAAGGTCTTAATGATGTCAAAATTCGGCGATCTTGTGCTCGTTGGATTCATCTCGTCGAGACTCTCGATTTGACTATAAGCATGTCATGTTTGGAAACCGTTTGGTAACCCAAATTGTGGTTCGAACCTTCCAATATTGCCCCAGGTTTTTGATTTGGACTCATTTGGGCTCAGATTGAGTCGAATTTGGTGTTGTTGGATTTGTATTTCCGAGACGCTCAGTTCGACTGTAAGTTTGCTGAAATAGGAGTTCATATGATCCCAATTTTAATTTTGGAAATTTCAAACTTGATTTTGCATCGAGATTCGTGCCCGATCAAGATAATTTTTTGATGACTTATTAATTCTGAACAAAAAAAGAGGAAGTTTTGGTATTCTAGGTAAATTTTAGTCATTTTCCTATCATTTGTTAGATGGTTATGACCATCAATATCCTCACTTATCAAGCTTTACTCATGATGGTGCAACCTTAACAGCTCTACTAAAAGAGAGGGTGTTTATACTTATAAAAAATTATAAGACGTCTATTTTTAGTTAATTTCTGGCTTACAAAGAAAGGAGTAATGGGTGGACCAAATGTCTTAAATTTTTTATTTTTATTGTAAATATTTATTATTAAATTTTGTATATTTATAGTTTTGATTTTCTATTTTAATTTATAATTATTTTTATTTTTTATGAAATATTTTTTAGATGGAATGAGCGCTAGAATTTGGCCTAACGAATTTCTTAAATTTATTTTCAATCAGTAGGCTATAAGATTAATAATATGGAATAACTTTATGTGAATAAAGAACATGCAGTCGGAAAGGATCGTGGATTCTTCTAGTTCCCAAATCTCATTAAAAAAAACTTCAATTATCAGTCGAGGATGAGAAAATATGAGCGATATTGATTTATGTTATTTTCCTGTTTGGATATTTAACACTTTAATTATACGTAAAATGATATTTTTTCAATGTTTTATAATTGGCGTGTCGTAAAAAATCAATCCGATCACTCATGAATCTCAAAACATATTTGAATTAGAAATTTCAGTAATCAAATTAGGGCAATTCAAGCTCTTATTTCAACAAACAAAGTGATGCCCGCTGTCTGTGTTGCATGCCGTCGCCAACCACATTGCTCATGCCATGGGTTATATGGTCGATGCATAACATCAACACCAACTCTGACTCCAAACGTCATCACCAATATTTGTACTGAACATCTTAGTATTTGTTCTCCTCTCCTCCAACAACAAAAACAAACAACAAATGATCTTTCAAAGACAACTCCCATGCTACAAAATTCATCCAATTTTCACTGTAGAATTTGTTCTGTACAGTTTATATCAGGGGTGTCAATATTGGACACGACCTGAAAACCCGATCCGAACCCGACCCGAAAATTTCGGATCTGGGTTGACCCGAAGCCGAAACGGGTCGGGTTCGGGTTCAATAATTCGACCCGTTTCAAAAATCGGTTCGGGTTGACCCGTCAACCCAAAATTGACCCGTAAATGACCTATTTTTGACCCGGGAACCCGAGATTGATCCGTTTTTGACCCGTTCTTAACTCGGAATGCAGAGTTTGACCCATTTTTGGACCAGAAAACTAGCAGTTTTTTGTCCGAATCGGGTCATTGGGGTTGGGTCGGGTTGACCCGGACTCGAAGCGTGTCGGGTTCGGGTCCGAAAAATTGACCCGTTTACAGAAACGGATCGGGTTCAGGTTGACCCGAATAGTACCGTATCAGTTTCGGGTTCGACTCGAACCAGACCCGTGACCCGAAATTGATACCCTTAGTTTATATCTACTATATCGTATCAAAATCTTTCCTAATCAAGAAAAAATACACTTTTTATAACCAATGAGAAATAGTGGTTGAATCATTTCAATTTTCAACTAGGACATGTTTCATAAGATTTCCCTTATTTTAGTTTTCAATATAAAAACTCTCGCCTCTTGCGACCCTCTTTTATATGTATGTGTGATAGATATTTGCATAAAATAATGACTCAAAATGGTAACTTCAATGATTGCATAGAGTTGGGACTTATCAGCAGACTAAAAATTGAAAATTGAAAGCTATAAATATTATCAATTGGTAACTGTTCGATAACAAACAAACATATGGGGCGTTTAATTAGATAAAAATAACCGATTTTTGGTTGGTACATATTTAATTTTCTGGTCGGCAACTAGCTCTTCTTTAACATTGATTACTGTGACTAAATTCGGTTGGTACATTTACTATACCGACTGAAAATATCATCAATAATTTTATTTTTATTGCTAATTTTCAGCCAGCAAAATTGAACATAGAATAAGGCTTTCTTTTGGATAATTTTCTTGCAGCTTTTTCAAGTAGCTTTCTAGCACAAAATTTCTTTAAGAGCAGTGAAAAAAACAATGATAAAAAGCTGTCCAAATTCCCAAACAAAACCTAAGACAATCGGTGATTTTTTTTTTTACCTATTGTCTGGTAAGTTGATAATTTTAACACAACTCACTTTGATATATTGGTTGGAAGCTTACGTATTTGATATGTATATGAATTTGCCTAATAATGATAATATGCTAATAACACTCGTATAGGTAAGCTTTTTTGGCTAAATAAAGGTTGCAACCAAACTGTTTGATACAACATTTGAAGGAACCTTTTTGAATTTTTTGAATGTCTGAAATATTATTGATTTCTTTCTAGGAGTACCTAAGAAGTAGAAACCAAATGCCATTGGGGGCAATCTCTTTAACCTTCATATTGATAGGTTTCTCAAAAATTGTAAAGCATAATTGCCCAATGCCCATCATATCAACAATAGATTTGTCATGAATTAAATGGTTCTAAGATAAAGAGAGGAAACAATTCTTGTTCACAATAAAAGACATCCATTAATGTTTGAATTTTCTAGTAATGTTTTGTAAGGCTTCTTAGAGAGGGGAAGTGGTACTGTGAATGAGAACCCAAAAAGAGTCATTGAAATTGGAAAAACTAGATCACTATGATGAAATTAGAATCATAGATTATGCCCATCATCTCGGCTTTATGGAAAATATTCATAGTATTGTGACAGTAAATATCAAAATATTCTTTATTATAAGAAGGGTGGACATGGTGGTAGTATGATAAGAGATAATATGCACGTCTTCGATGGTGTTGTTATTAAATAAGAATTTTGTGATCAAAGATCGTGTCGTTTTAATGAAACCCTTTGGAATTACAGTAGACTTGAACTAATATAGAAGATAATTCCAAGTAGTGGATTTAACAAAATACAACTTATCGAAAAAAGATAATATTTTTTGTTTGCAACCATAAATTCAAGCAATAATTTTGTTAAGAATAGGAGAGCAATCTGTTATATCCATTCTAGAAGAAAAGATGATTAGCCCCAAGCATTTTTATAGTAAAAGGAAGTTTTACGGTTCCTGGAGTTGTAATGAGATGAGAAATAGATAAGTTGTTACATAGCTTTCAATATTGCAACGACAATTTATGGTGACATAGATAATTTATGTTTTTCATATAAAGTCATTTTTTGTTATTATAATAGAGCTTTCAAGGTTGCAACGATATTTTCTGGTATAGCAGTGCTCTCAGCGTAGCCACGCTCTCAACGTTGTTGTGCTTGCCAGCAAAGCGCTGCAACGATAAACCTTTTTTTTTTTTCATATAAAGTCATTTTAAGTCATTGGAAGTTCAGATTTTATAATAAATGAGAGAAAAATGATCCAACAAGCTCAAATTATAGAGGGAGCTATCATGAAGATAGTAATGGGGGTTATCCATTTGATGGTTGAAAAGTCTTTGTTGTGGATCTCCACCAAACTTGCTTTGAATGTACAGTCATTCAAGTAAAGCATTTTCATATATGGAATATGCCTACACCTATTTTATTTTATTTTTCATCTGCTTTTCTAATATAATTAAAATCTCCAAGTATCATTGATGGACCAGAGATTTGGTTGGCCAAATAAGCGGTAGCTTACCAAAGACCTTTTCTTTCCATAGCACCAATTTTAGCATAAACAAATAAATTGTAGAACATGAGAGTGGAAGTGTATTTATGATGATCATGGATGAGTAAGAAGAACATAGAAATTGACTGTTTTTTATTTCCATTTTATTCAAATACTACCCCAAGGGTAGAGATTAGAGTTTTCATATTTCCCTCATCAAGAAAGAGTTGAAATTTCCTCATTATAAAAGGGGATCATAATTGATTTTAGATTCAAGGAGAGTAATGCTTTTTTTAGAGATTGTTGCGTCCTGGAGTATTCGCGACGGTAGAGAAATATTTAGTTTAACGTCTTAGCATTGTACGAAGATCCAGCACACAAACAGATAAGTGAGAGGGTGTAGCATTCATAAGAGACACCAAAGTTTTTTACGTGGAAAACCCCTAAAAAGGGGGAAAAACCACGGGGCCTGACCCAGTTTGAATGAATCCACTAGTATTTGCAGTCGATTACAAATGAGGCCCTTCCTTGGGAGAAGGCCTTGGATTGATGTAGCAAATGTACATCATATAGATTGCATTACATGGTAGAAGTTACATATACAGGTTTGTTTGACCTGAAGGATCGTAGTCGGCAGGAGACCGTAGTCGGCAGAAAACCGGGGTCAGAAAGACTGTTGTTTGTTGATGGAGGTCAGAAGGACCATATTAGGCGACGAAGGCCTGAAGGACCGTAGTCGATAGAAAACTGGGGTCTAAAAGACCGTTGTCTAGTTATGTTGGTCGGACGGACCGTAGTAGGCGACAGAGGTCAGAAGGATCGTAGGCGGTAGGAGACAAGGAGTCAGGTGTTAGACCCAGTGTCACTTGGAAGATCGGGTGTTGATGGTCTGGCCTTGGGTAGGTCGTTGGGTCTGAACGTCGGGCCTTAAGCAAGACGTCGGGATTGAACATCGGGCCTTAAGCGGGACATCGAGTCTTCAGCAGGACGTAGGGACTGAACGTCGGGCCTTAAGCGGGCATCGACTCTTCAGCAGGACGTAGGGACTGAACGTCGGGCCTTAAGCAGGACGTCGGGTCTTCAACAGGACGTAGGGATTGAACGTCGGGCCTTAAGCAGGACGTCGGGTCTTCAACAGGACGTAGGGACTGAACGTCGGACCTTAAGGAAGTGGTGCAATGAAACTCCGGCGAGGCTTTGGTGGTGGTCCGGCGAGGTACCTGCGGTAGTCCGGCGAGGTTCCTGCGGTGGTCCGGCGGTGGTCCGGCGGGACTTCTGCGGTGGTCCGGTGGGACTTCTGCGGTGGTCCGGCGGTGGTCCGGCGGCCGTCGAGGAGGAGCTTCCTCCTTCTCTTCCTCCTTCTCTTCTTGCTTCGGCCTCCTCTCATGAGAAATGAGGGCTCTATTTATAGATTTTCTGGAGTGGCATAGCCCGTAAATAGGCGTGAGATCAGGGGCGAATAGGAAGTGGTTGAATGGACGGCCGATATTGAATCCTACAATCAAGCATTGTTCGTTGGTCATTTGAGGGTCTTAGTGATGTCCGAATTCAAAAATCTTGGGCTCGTTGGATTCGTCTCGTCGAGCCGTTCGATTCGAGTATAAGCTCGTCAAAATCGGAGTCCGTTTGGTAACTCAAATTGCGGTTTGAACCTTCCAACATTGCTTCGGGTCCATGATTCAGACCCATTTGGGCTCGGATTGGGTCGAATTTGGTGTCGTTGAGTTCGTATTTCCGAGACGCTCAGTTCGACTATAAGCTTGCTGAAATCAAAGTTCGGGTGCGCTTGGAATTAATTTTTGAAGTTTCCAACTAGCTTTTGCCTCGAGATTCGTGCCAGATCAAGCTAATTTTGTGATGCCGTATCAGAGATAAAATTTTTGCAGTCAAGAATATTCATGTTGCCATGCAAACCATTAACACTGCAAGCAAAAATCTGAGGAAAATTCATAGAGAACTATTGTTTTTGGTAGTAGGGATGTTTCATGTGTTGAGAGTTTCTTCCTTTTGGGGGAAGGAAAATGGTGACTTGATTGAGGTCAAATATTTAATTTACTCAATTTAGTTGATTTGGTCAATGTATGGGTGATATAGGAAAGATTAATAGAGGTAGAAATGGTCAATAATCTTTAACAAATTAGAGGTAGGATTATGTTCATCGATCCTATAGCTCTTTTGAAGGAGATGAGCCGGTCAGGTCATTAGGCTGAGAAGGAGGAGAGAGAAGTTTTGTATGACAGAGTGGAACTCGATGGTAAGTTAGATCAATGGTGATATTTTTACAAAGGATACATTCGGCCTACTTGGATCTCGATGAGTGGGTCTAGCTTCCTGCATGATTGGAGCTTCTTCCCCTATTAAAGAGAGATTATTACGTGTGGTGTTCAGACCATCCGGAGGTGAATCCGGACGTGCCACATCACCCGGATGCACCGGGGTCCGGGTGAGATGTGGGGCATCCGAATTTGCCTCCAGACGAATCCGGACGCCGCACGTAATAATTTGCCCCTGTTAAAAAGGGGTCTTGATCTGTTGTGTGGAGGTACTTGGGTCTAATGGTTATTTGATGGATTAATGTGAAAATGCATCACATACTAGACCACAATTGGGCTTCCTTTCATGTATAATATTTTCTTTAATCTCTATATTATTAAGGTCCAACATAACCTGATCGAGCATTATGGATTTGGTGGAGACCTGAATCTGGACAAAGTGAGCAGTGATATTAATGCCATGAGTGAGTCAACAACTAAAGGAGACCCAAATTTACTGATGATTTTAGATATTCCATTCTTATTCCAACAACACAGGGGTAGGTTGGAGAGCTTGATTCACATGTGAATGTCTTTGAAATCTACTGACCATTTTTTGAAGATGAATAGTTGGCCATTAATGAGCCTTGGGCCTCCATTGTTAACTAGTTTAAGATCCTGCAAACAATTAAACTAAAGAGAAAGAACTTCTCATTAAGAGAGATAAGGCTGAAAGTGCATTTGATTTCTTATAGAAAGGGTGACGAACAAACCCAACAATAGCAAGAGTCTTGTCTTTATACCTTTTAACACATCTTCTTCGAAGAAACATATATTTTTTCATCACACGAGGTATAAGAGAGTAGTAAACTTGAGCTACGTGGGACATGGGTGGTGAGAAAGCTCTTCTAGCTTATGGAAGGTGGGTTGGTGTAAGGAGGAACTAAAGAGGGAGTTTGGCAATGAAAAGAATAGGAGGTGGGGGGTAGGTCGGGTCAATGATAAAGGCCATGAGTGTAGAGGCTACTCGGCTGAAGCCTAAAGGAGGAAAGAACCACTCAATATAGCTCAAGTAAGGGAGATATTATTCTGTGCGGACGGCGAACGCAGCTTTACATACGGATACCAATTAGAATGAGCCACATTAGCGATACCGATTACTGAATAATATTGAGCCCCAATACTGTGGAACCGAGTGATACTGAGCTGCATGCTTAATTATCTCGATCGATGAGGACTCGTCGAGGAAAAAAAATCTAATAAAGTGAAAGTTCAAGGGAGTTTTTTTAATTCAGCACAATAAAATATATTTTAATATAATGAATTTATTAATAATTGTCACATCATTGAATAGATATGATTGATGAAGACATTCATAATGATAAACAAATAATGATAATAGTTTGTGATCCTCCTCACATGAAAAACACTTTAGTGAAAGGCTACGTGCCTCCTTCACTCCTTGATTGGTGGCCTTAACTTCCACTATCACTTTCAACAATTTGATAGTAAATTCACCTAAAATTAAAATAATAATAATAAAAAAAAATAAAACAGTATATAAAGTAGGAGCATATTGATTGAGCATTTACAATATTTTGTAACATCTTATTATTGGAAATTTTTTTTTATGTTGATTCATATACTTATACATATAAATAAAATATTATATATTACATGATATCTAAAATTGAGCCAATTAAATTTATGATCTATTTAAGAATTAAATTATTTTTTGGCTTAAGTGACATCTTGATTAAATTTGTATGGAAATAATTATTTGTGTAGAGCTCAAGTATTTATTTTATTTTAATGATAAGTTGAAATAAAAATAAATATATTTGAAGTATAAAAGGATCATGGTACTCAGTTTAAACAATGAAGTTCTCATTTCTCATCTTGAGTGAAAGGAAGGAGTCTCTCACTCTCTTGGAGAACACCGCTTCAAACGTGGAAAACTGAAAACCTAAATTTGCATTATAATGGATTCAAGTATACTTCTGATAATTCTTCTCAATAATTTGACGTGTCTTTATGAGACGCTGAAATTATTACTTCATTGGAAATCCTAACACTTATAAGAAAGAGAAATTCCCTTACCAAATTACCATTTGCGACAAAATTTACAACAACATTTTCCATCGCATATGTTTTACAATGCTGTAATATAACAAGAAAGCTCAAGACAAAAAAAAGATAGAGATAAATAATCTATATACATATACTTTAAAGAGAAAACAACAAACATGATCAGAAACCTTTATCTTTACAGCTCTACCACTCATAAATTAATATGGTGGTCCACCAGCAAGATAAAGAAGACAAGACAGTGCGAAGACTAATCTCATGATCTCATAAAGCAAACATGAAGGTCCCTCAATCTTTATTTTTTTCACATGAAAGAGGAGAAGCAAATTGACAGTTCAGGCAAGTTAATCCCAGCTTTCTTACTTCATACAATGACTTAGACCTGATCTACACTCTTAGCTAGCCTTAAAATCTAGCTATCTAAAATAGCTAAAAAAACAAATAAAAGCAAAACCTTTCAATTCAACCACAGGGATGAACAACTCCCCACCATTCTCTCTGCACAAAAGCTAGAAGAGGAGTTGCAGAATCTTCAACTTCTTCATCTTCAATCTCATGATCAAGCTGCTCTGCCTTTGTCTCCAACAAAATCAGCGAGCAGCGACAGAGGGGACAATTTGTTCTTCGATGTTCAATCCATTTATCAAAGCAACTGCTATGAAAAAGATGACTGCAGCTTAGTTGCCTGACTGATTCTCCTTCACCAACTTCTGATAAGCAGAAAATGCACAGTAATTGCTCGCCAACTACTTGTTTGTACTGAAAAATGGCAATATTTGTATCAGATATGGATGTGGCTCTGTTGCAGACAGCGAGATATGTTTCCAAGGAGGTAGGATTCATTGATTGTGCGTGGGTTGGTGTTGTTGACTGTAAGTGAAGGATTCTGAGAAGGGGCTTTAAGAGAAGAAGGAGAGTGGACAAACAAGGGAGAACTAGCATGGACATGAATGAGGATGGGAGAAGCTTTCGCATTGTCATAGTTGTGCAGAAGAAAGAGACACTGACTGAGAGAGAGAGAGAGAGAGAGAGAGAGAGGTTATTGGGTTTTGCAGAAGAGAGAGAGAGAGAGGGGGGTTTGGGGTTATGCTCTAGTTTCAGTATTTTACTAATGCCAAAATTTAGCGTGGTTTTTTTCTTCTTGTACAACATTAAAGAAGACATGCATTACCGGCTGTCCTTTTCTCCGCAATAAATAAATGCTTTGCTTAGTTGGGAGTACTACGAAATTAACAGAAACTTAGTATAAATAAACAATTATTTTGTATTAATTACGTGTTAAGCGGATATCACAGTTTTTTATGAATAATTTTAAAGATTATTCGAAAAATATTATATGGGAATATTCTTATCTAAATTAAGCATCTTTTTAATTTTTTTTATAAATTAATATGTAATTCTTCATATTTTGGGAGAAGCTTTTTGGTTTAATAAAAAATTATAGGTTTTTTATTGTTTTGATTATCTTTTTTAAAATGAGAAATTTTTTCTTATTATTTATAATTGGAATGCAATTTGAAAATAATGTTAGATTCACTCCATAATTTATTATCTTATTATTTGAAAAAAATTTAATATTATTTATCTTATTTTGCTGAATCTTAAATTCACTCTATGCTTCCTTTTTATGCATTGATTTTGGTTGAATTATGAATACTGTAAGCTAATTTCGTTATTGGCGTTAGTCACCACCGCCATGGCCAACGTTGAAAATTGTCAATTGCAATTGTTAACCATCATCCATCACCCACGTCCACCTCGGCAGCTGCTCACTTGGCGCCACCCACTTGCGACCGGACAGCTGCTCGCTCGCCGCCACCCACTTGCCACTTGACAGCCTCCGATGCATCACTTGCCACCCGCCAACCACTGACATCTTTACTTGCCACAACCACTGCTCAACACCCCACAACCTGTTGTTGTCCACTGACAGCCTGGCAACCATCGCGGGTGACTACCATCAATAAGCTTTAAAAAATATATTCATTTTACTTCAATACAACAAAAACAACATAAAGCCTTTATCCCACTATGTGGGGTCGGATACATGAATTCTTTTTCTCTATTGTATCATGTTAAAAATCAAATTATCGTTTAAATCTATTAAAGAAAGATCATTTCTAATATTTTCTAACCAAATCTTTTTAGATCTACCTCTACATTTCTTAATATAAGTCAAGTCATTTTACTATTAGATGTTTAGAGCTCACCTAAGGTGTCAAGCCTTCCCATAGTCCTGTCTATGTTTGATGTAGTTTTTTTTTTTTATTATTATGTTTAATTTTTTTTGGACATTTAGGCTAATTAAAGAAAACTCACATGTGCATCACATATTCAAGGTTTGAACTCAAGATCTCCTAATTAACCGTCAAAGCTCCTAACCAACAGACCAAAGTGAGCTACATTTTATGTTCAATTTTATTGAGATACTGCTTTCATTGCTACCCCTCTAAAAAAATAAAGTATTGGGTCCCTATGTTACTTTATTTCCTTCCCTACAATAGATTTTTTTTCTACTAGCATATAAAAAATATTAATACATTTGATTAAGAGGGTAGGTGTAGGAGTTTAATTGGGGACCATTTGATTTCTAAAGATTTTTTATAGAGTGACTAAGTACTTGTAGCTTAATGGAGTGATTTTTTTTTTTACAAGTAACCATTTTAAGCTACAACATAGGCATCATTTGGGACAGCTTATATACTGCTTTTTAAAACGATTTTTTAGTACAAAAATTTTAAATTTCAAAATTTTTTTTATTGAAAAGCTGTTTTAGAAAGCAATTAAGAAGAAAGCCGTTCCAAACGAAACCTTAATAAATAAATAGACAAAATTTTAATTGACAAGATAACATTGTTATCTTCATAAATGATTATTTCTTTTAGTGATCATTTATAGGTCCCTTCTTTGAGGAGCACTTTAAATAAATGAGATAGGTAATTAGTTTGTTATGACTTATGAAGTAAGATCAATGTATATTTATTTATGCTTTTACTTTTATAAGAAAGTTGAAAGTGATATTCATTTTTGAAAAATAATTTGTAGGCTTTTACTTCATAAATGGATAATAAATAAATAGCTAAAAATTAAAAAAATGATGAGATTTAGTTTTTTAATTAAAAATATAAAAAATACAAGTAAAACAAAGCTCATTAATATTGCATATATGAGCAAATGTATCTTGAATGATGTAACACATTAGATTAATGATACCCTGAATAATAGAGTGATTAGCACATGTGTGGTGAGAAAAGTTGATTGTAAATCTTTCTATTAAAATCCTCCTATTTTATTTACAGGACATGCTTATTTGTACTACAATATTTATAGCAAAAATTATTTAAGGATATCTTGACACTTTTTTTGCTAAGATTTGTGTTATGATGTTCAAAAAATATATTAATCTCAACGTAAATTTAAAAACTTTGAAGCCCATCTCAATACAAAATGTTTCAGGATATCCTTAGTCAATTCTTTTTTTCACGTTTATGTACTTCTAATCAATATCATGATCATAATTAGGCTTCGTTTGAAATGATTTTTTTACTGCTTCTTTAAGCAACTTTTTAATACAAAAATTTTAATTTTGTACTAAAAAATTGCTCTAAGAAGCAGTAAGAAAGATGTCAAAAATGAAATTTTAGGCTTGATCGATCATTTGGGATGACTTTCTTTCTGCTTTTAAAAGCATATTGCTTTAATTTTTATACTAAAAAATTGTTTTAAGAAGCAATTAGAAAGCCGTACCAAATGAAGACTTAATCTATCTTGCAGCTTAAAATCTTTTATTTCTATGAAGTTTGGAATTAAAATTCGGAATTAATTCTAAAATGTAATTTAAAAATGATAGTAAAAAATGAAAATTTACCACCAATTACACAAAAAGTTTATAATCCACAAATACTTTATTTCTCTTGTGCCTATACTTAAATTTAAATATATATGATCTTTTAAGTAACATATTTCTACAATAAAGTATAAGCATCTGAATTAAAGAAAGATAAGGCCAAACTATATATTGAGAACAGTAAAAATTAAGGCTAAAGAGGAGATTATATAATGGTGATTCAATCACAAAAAAAAAGAAGAGAGAAAGGGAGTTCAAGTGGAGAAGATTTCTCTTAAATGAAGAAGTTTTAGGTATTAACACATCAAACCCATAGATCTATTGTTAAATGTAAGAAAACTGTCCAATTTGAAGTAGACATTCTAACTATTTCTTTACTTTGAAGCATGACATTTACCATTGACAAAACTAAACCTGCACTTGAGAATGACACAGTGAAATTAATATCTCACCCACTAAGGCTTAGGGTGGTTGGTGGGCGAGCATGGTTGGGAACCCTCCATCCCGAGTTCGAATCCCCTCTACTACGGCTTCACCTCTTCAGTGAGGCAACGTAAAGTGTGAACCTGATGCCGGTGGGGGGCCTCGCTAGGTTCCGCCAAAAAAAGAAAAGAAAAGAAATTGTTATGTCACATCAAAGTAGTTAACTGTCAGATTTGCAAGATCTGAAGAAATCAGAGGCTATAAATTTTCATCTTAGGAAGTAAAATAATTCTATTTAAATTGTCAACACTTGAGAGCAACTCAGAGGTCACCCTTCTCAGCTTCCAAAATGAGTCTCCAGCTAGGAAGTAGTCTTCGTTGAAGCAGCTTTAGGATTGCATTGCAATCACTTGCAATCCTATATTTACGTTGAATCATACAGCTTACAAAAGTATGCATCATCAACATCTGTTACACAGGGGCGGAACCGTGAAGGTAGGCAAAATAGAATTGTGAAATACATAATCTTAGAAATGAAAGCGAAAAAAGAATTTATTTTCTTAGAATTTGGGCAACTGCATGCATTTATTGAAGATTGACAAAATAGTTAAAATACTTATTCTTCTAAGGAAAAAATAGATTTTAGTGTTTGTAATTACTCACCTTAAGCACTTCCATTTTTTTTTTTTTCATGACAAAAGATCCAACAAAAATGCATATTTCTCTAAATTTTGTAAATGTAAACATTTTCCCTCACTAGAACACAAGAACTATAAAAAAGAACTAAAGTCAATACTTCTCTCTTAAACTTTAGCTGATCTAAGTAAAAAAAAATGCTATACATGAATCATCTAACTTAAATTACACTAAAAATGAAAAGATCCCTTACCTCAAGACTCCAAACAACAGCGAGAAGCGGAGATTGGTGGTGAAGGGCTCGAGAGAGGGAAATTTTCCTACTCTGTGAGGGAGACATCGCGAGAGGAAATTTTGTTTTCTTATCAAGGTCAAAGTCATCTGTTTAACGGACGACTTACCTCACTCGTCATTTTCATCCTATAAGTAGCCCGTTTAACGGGCCGGAAACTTACCTTGAGCACTTTCCAATTCCGCTCGTAAGTACACTTACCCTAGGGTTAAAAATATGTTCGATTTTATGTCTTAAAATTTTTGGGGAAGTGAAGAATTATTCACAAGTGCTACTAATATAGAAACTTGTTAAGATAAATGAGACATTGAATTTAATTCTATATCATATCGCAAGATAAAAAAAAAATATTACCTAGAAATATAAAATAATTGATGTTATTCACAGACTTAAAATTGTTAGCTCAAATGTAATAGCTCATATTTTGACTCAGTTAAATAATTTTTTTTTTCTGGAGTCATAATAAGTCCAAATCAAAAACCGTCTTCACCATAACATTAATATTGTAGCATTTTAATTACATGAATTTTTTTTCATAATTTCTGAGGCATCATATCAAAAATTATATTTCATGGAGATTAATGATTTATGAAGAAATATCAAACGCTCTCACCAAAATTTCTTGGATAAAAACAAATTTAACCATCGAGTTGTCTACCACATTAAGGGGTCCCCATTAATTCACCCTCTCTGACAAGAAAACTAAAATAAAAAACAAGAGGAAAAACAAGAAGCAAGGAAGGAAGGGAAGTAGCATTAAACTGCATTTGCATGGTTGTTGTGAAGTAGCTCTCAGCATTAAAAACATTTGCAGCTAGCCTTCAAATAAATAACCTTCAGAACAAGGTGCATTGCCTTAGGAGAAAACGATTAGTATCAATCCTTGTGGGGTATATATATAAGAAATAATGCACTACGATCACTGACACTGTTGGGTGTGGTTAAAAAAGCTATCCCAAACGAAACCTAGATTATGATCTCAAAATGTCATTAGAGTTCATTGATGTTTGTTTTCTCTCGCATCCTTACAAGTTTTATTAAACTAACTAGAAGGACATTAAGCTTGTTAAGTTTTGAGAGAAATTGAATATATCTCACTATATGGTTGAAAAATGAAAACAATTATGTAAGAATAATTTTCGTATCGATCGAATTTATATTGAGATTATTGTTGCATATGATATCAAATTGATATATAATTAGTGAAAGTTCAACAGATTTGAAGCTCCTCATCCTACTATAATTTGCGATATCCTGTTATACTAATCTTATTATAAATCCAATGAATTTAAAGCTCATTCTATCATAATATTACAAGAAAGATTTTTTTGAATTACTTATGACTATCACCCAAAAAATTCAATTTTGAGAGGAGAGATGTTGAGGAATATAAAAAATTTGGATTTAATTCTATGCCAAATAGTTAGAAATTAGGTTGTCATGGGATGATTGAGCACTATGGCATATCAATATTAATGTGTCACTATTAAAAATGTGGGGTTTTCGTAGCATTTATTAGCAGCAAACTAATTACCACTATCTTAGCTCGGATAACACAACGGTCTTAAATCACTTCTTTGTGTTAATAAAGTCGAAGGAGCCCTCTGCCCTAGCTCATTCAATAGCTACTAGCCTACCAATCCTGACCTCTATCTCATTTCTGTGGACGACTCGCCTCCTCCCCAGCCAACACCAATGCCGATGCTTTCGTTAAAATTATAAGCATTTCACATGATGAGTTTAATCAAAGCAATATGGTTGTGAAATGCTTACTGAGGAATGATTAATGCTAGAAGATAGAAATTTAGAGGCCAATAAGAAAGTCTTCAAGGCAATCATGGGGCCATAACACCCAGGGAGGGTATGAATATAGGGGTTTGGGGTCATTCCAAGCTGATATTTTCCTTAGAACACCATGAATCTAGGTATCAACAGTGAGGGCAATACTGCTTATGATTGAGTTGTAAGACTTGATGAGGTGGTGCAAACACTTCAAAGTGAGAAGAGACAATTCATGCAAAATTAATAGAGACAACATCCATCAATAGGAAGCTCAATTATGATATGTAAAATTTAAAATTAGATATTTTTATTTATTGATTTATTTATCATCTTCATTTTTATTGATTACTTCTATATTATTAACAGGGAGACAATAATTAATTTTTGCCTAATTGAACATCTAGGGAGTAGAAGAAGGAATGACAAAATATAAATGAACACGATGTTTTCCTTATGTTTGACCAATGTGTTGTTTTGAAATAAGGATTTTGATTTTATGTTCGACTCTATTTAGTAATATATATTCTGGTGTAAGACAATATGAATTTTATTATCTAAATATTTATAACGTTAGCCTAAGTTTACTAATGTTTGTGATGCATGTCATAATTTGGAAGTCTTTGTTCATCATTGCTTTAGTTTTTAAGCTATGTTTGAGATGCTTGAAATTTACATTTATTCAATCTTTAGGATATTATGTATATATTGCACATTTTATGTTTAAGATTTTTTTTTTCTCAAATTCTCCTTAAAGTGCAATTTTGAATATTAGAAACTATATATTCTTATTAACTTTGAATGTATTTTGATATATTTTATTATTGTAGACCTCTCTTAGGATTGCACTTTGTGATGAAGTTTACATTTGATTATAAATTGTTAATGATAAATCAAATATGTGCACATTTAAAATCAATTAAAAAAAACTTCCATAATTGCAGTGGTTATAACCGCTATGATTGATCCAGATTACAATCTTGTCATGTCTATAACTGCTGCAACAGACTAATTTTCAGGTTTGTATGTGCTAAAACCGCTACTATAAACCTATTGTCTAGATTTGTAGGTGTTAAATCCATTGTAATGCAGCAGAATTAATTTGTAGCGGTTAAAACTGTGGAAAAAAACCTCCGCCAAGAACTAGATATAATACATTGGTTTAATGAGCACCGCAAAAGCCGTATGCAGTGGTAAAATGTATAGTAGGTTTTTAATAGTTGACGTAGGATAAAAAAAGTGTTGTTATAGCCTGTTTTAATAGCAGCGTGTGGCACTTAATTACTGGCCTGGTGTTTTTAATTATAACCCGTCACCTGCATTCATGAAGCAGTGCTTTATACGACAAATTATTATGTTCGGTGTCCGGATTCGTCCGGACACCAATTCAGACGTGACACGTCAGTAAAATACACCAAGACCTAGTGGATTTAGGTGACATGGTGCATCTGAATTGGTTGTCCAGACGTCCCATAACCGGACATAATAATTCGCCGCTTTATACGGCCCGGCCTTGATGAGGGCGATATAAACATATTGGAAGTTATGTAAACAAAAGAAAAGTCATTGATGGAGGCCCATATATACTGTAGAATAGGTAAGCCAACCGAAGTACAGTAACAATTAATCTCAGTGCTGTATAATAAATAAATAAATAAAAAAAAAAAAACGAACAAGCAAACAAACCAAAAGTAAAATACGCCTCCTGATTGAAGTACATCTGTAAGAGTTCGGACTTCGGAATGGATCTGTTGGTGATTCTAAACTACACTGAAGTAATATTATTTTAATATAATTGTTGTGATGGCACATGCAGATGTGAACATATATTTCAAGGTATTATAGTTTCATAAATATTGTATATAGAAATCAAAAATTTAATTTATTGAACTGATAAAAAACTATTTTAGGTTTTATTTGCCATAGTTGTTTTACTATTATCGAAAATAGCATTTTAGTACAAGAAATTTATATAAAAAAGCTATTTCAGAAAGTAGAAATAAAGCAGTCCCATACGAAATCTTAGACTCAATTATTTGATACACATTATAAAATTATATATGTGAAATATTAATGTCATGAGAAGGGGTTATGATTGTCTTTGAGAGTGGGGCAATAATAAAAGAAAAATTACGATATGCGTGTGATATTTATTTTCGTATGCTTTGACGCAACACCTTTCCCAATTCTGTCTTGGTCCAATTTGATCCTGTTTGGTCAACAAACTTCGACTTTGATTAATACAATCAAGCCATCTTATAATCGACATATAAAATCGAATGAGTCAACATAATATATGTCGATTATGAATTTAAACAAACTCAAATATTGTAGCCCACATAGATAAAATTAGCTCATGCATAAAAGATATATTTTTGATATAAAATAAACTTTTAGTAAAGAAGCTATAATCTCTCAAATCCATCTTTAGCGAGTGGTCACTCCTTTTTTTCTATTTTTTCTCATGTGAGATTTGTATTGCATGGCTTGTGAAGATAAATAGGAGCTTCTTCTCCTCTATAAATAGTAGGTGATGGGTAAGGCAAGAAAGAAAGAGGGGAGGGGAACGCAAGATTTATCGAAGTCCTATTCAATATTAAACCATGATATATGAAGTGCGCTTAACTTAGAATCCTTCTCTTCCTCTACCCCTTCTTCTTCATCAATATCGTCTCAATCTTAGTTACCAAAAGCTTCTTATATAGTCTATCATGCCTTCCTATGGATCTAATAATGATAATGTAACTCAAATGTGATTTTTGTGATATAATAGAGAAAATGATACATGTAGTCGATCCCGTATAGTGGCTTAAAGGCTTGTTGTTGTTTTTGTTGTTGTTGTTGTTGTGACGTTGATACTCTACCTCATCTAAATTTTATTTGTATCACCTATACCATAAACAATAAATCTAACTTAGTTTTCTTTTTTTGTTTAGCTGAAAACTTATAATGATTTGATATATGATATGGAGCAATGACAGGCAATTAAATTGGTCTTTCTCTTTATAAAAGCGGGCAATACAACTAAGAAGATGGGTATCAGACATCGACAACTAGTGGGCGTTAGATGCTAATGGGCATCAATTTGCAGTCGATCAAAAGCATGAGAGGTCAGGTAACATCGAGCTGTTGGCTCAACTCCTCTCATTATATGAGGGCAGAGTGTATGATCAGAAAGATAGCCATCATCCATCACAATTGGCAAAGATGTCCTTGGTGAGCATCAAACAGATTGCACCATAAAAAACGCACACCCATGTAATCAAATAGTACAGACACACTGCTTGTCTAGAAGTTCTAACTGGACCATCCCAGCATACGAAGGAACAAAGACACAATGGCAATCCCGAATGGATGGACTAATCCAAACAAATCAAGGCTAGCCCAATTCAAACCGGTTTTCCTTAGCTCACCCGATTCAACTCATCTCAGTCAACCAAACATTTTTTATATGAATGAAATCAATGTAGCGAAACGGTCATTTTGACGAGAGATTATTCTGTGCTGACACCGAATGGAAAGAACCGTCCGGTTTTGTCTCTGTGAATAGTAAAAGCTCTGTGCTTTTACTGTTCACAAAGATAAACCGGAAGGTACGTACTCCCAGTCCGATATCCGAACAAAATAATTCATCCATTTTGACAACTACTTTGCATGATCTACAGCTTCTTAAACTTCCGAATTAATTTAGAATCAAAATCAACAATAATTTCAGTCTTCTTTGAACGCTCTGTATCCACATATCATGTCAAAATATGAACACATTTTTTTATGTTATCTCTTGTTCCCTTCGTCTTAATATAGACTATGTGGTGGCAAAGCTGTTCACATGGCAAGTTCTCCACGGCCTGGAAACTTCCTACTTTCCAAAGGAAATAAATTATTCTAAAACGGCAAATGGAAAACAAAGAAGGAACACAGAGCTTGTTGGTTAACGGCATTAACAAAGGAGATCCAACGACTTGTACGCAAGTTTCGGAATACAATATATATTCCCTCTCCAGCCTTCTATTTTCGCCGCTTCACCCTTTCTCCTTCCAGATCTAAAGCAAAGGTAAGTTCTGTACCTTTCTAGTTTCTTACGATTATTTTTCTTAAATTTTATTTGAAGCACAGATTAATGTTTTTTTTTTTTTTTTCGGTTTTTCCTTTTAGTTCTGAAATACAAAAGATAATACAATCAATAATATCGAAGTATTATGATTTGGGAGACAGATCTCTCTGTTTCTGCAAAGTTGATTTGATTACCCGTCGATGCTTAATTTGATTGTTGGGTGAGTACGATTGGGAACCCCCAACCTATGCTCTATTCCCCATCGAGAGCAACACCTTTTAAGTGCGGGCCAAAATATTTCTGGACTGGTGTCTCTTTTATGTCAGTCGAGGATTAGTCACGCCGCCAAGCACACTTTTGGAGGTGGCAACCGGTGGATACCCTATTAAAAAAAAGTTGATTTGATTATGCACCTTTGATTGTTTACCAACATATGGTCTACGGATTTTTCTCCTAAAAAATCATTTTTAGCTTCTTTTTTAGGCTAATACTTCGTTTGCGACAATTTTTTTCATTGTTTCTTAAAACAATTTTTAATTTAAAAAATTAAAATTTTTATATAAAAAAATATTTTAAGAAACAGTAAGAAAGCCGTCCCAAATGAAGCCTAAGAGTAAATAATTGCATTTGAAAGGGTTCATAGTTCATGTTAATATTATAGAAATATAATAAATACATTTATATATATTAATTTCAAATTAACCTAATTTTCCCTGGTAAATCAGATGGAAGGTTGAACAAATATAAAATAATGAGATATTTGAAAATAACAACCATTTTATCTTTTGCTTCATCTCTGTGATCTCCTCGTACTTGATCTCTTTGATAAAATGATGAGAGACTTTGATACCCACCACTGTTTGTCTTGGTTGTGAAGAGCCGGCTGGGCAAAGCCTAGGTCCCTGGTTCGAATCCTTTGGCAAGCAGTGAAAGTCTTAAGTGTTGGCCCGTGTAAATTGGTGTGGGTTGCATGCTAGGTCGACCGGGGTTTACACTGGCCTAAGGACAGTGCTTCCTCGTCACAAAAAAAAAAAAAAAAAAAAAAAAAAGAGAGACTTTGATGAGCTCTCTGTTTTGATCAATTGGATTCTTTGCCTAATCAATGATAGCCATTCTCACAAGAAATTCATGACATTTATTTTTTAATAAATCTAACAAATACTGTTTTGAAAGATACAGATCCCTTAAAAAACTTGAATGACTCAGAACATCTAGTTGTATTTCCTTTTTATAATATTATATGCATTCACTTATGGTTTATGACATTTATGCAATTCATATATCATATTATTAAAATTTTAAACTAAATACCTGCATATATTAAACGCAATGTTATTGATACATTATAAAAAAATTATCTTGACCGGGCAAGAATCTTGAGGCAAAATTAAGTTGAAACTTCTAAAATTAAATTCAGGACCATATGAACTCTGATTTAAGCAAACTCATAGTCAAACTGAACGCCTTGAAAAAACAAACCCAACAACACCAAATTATACCCAGTATGAGCTCAAATGAGTCCAAAGCAAGGACTCAAAGTGACTTTCAAAGATTCAAATCATAATTTGAATTACCAAACGTGACATGCTTATAGTCGAATCGAGCAACTCGACAAGACGAATCCAATGAGCCTAAGATCACCAAATTTTGATATCATTAAGACATTCAAATGCATAATAAATGATCCATGATCAAGGGGATCAATATTAGTCATCCATTCAAATCATTCCCAACATATCCTTGATCTCCATTTTATTTATTAGTCATGCCACTCTAAATAAATTATAAATAAACCTCTCATTTTTCATCGAAGGGGACCCCAAGCAAGGAAGAGAAGGGAGAGGAGGAAGCAAGGAGGGAAGAAAAAGGAGGAAGGGAAAAAGAGAGGAGAGTAAGAAACATCTGATATCTCTTTTGCCACAAAAACTCTTCCTCAACTACCGCTCAGCCACTGATCATTGACAAACTTCCTCCCAACCAGCGACTATCACCGGACTTCCATCCGACCACCAACTGTCATCGAACTTACGCTTGGCCATCGACTGTCATTGGACTTTCGCCTGGCCACCAACTGTCGTCAGACTTATGCCCAGCCATCAAACTTTGGCGGTCTTCTGCCCGACCACCAACTATCGCCAAACTTTTTTGGACTCCATCTCAACCATCAATTGTTGCCAACTATGGCCTCTCAGACTAACATCGTCGACTACGGCCCTTTTGGACATGGGTCCATATAACGATCATTCTGGCCTTTGTTGCCTGCCGAATACGGTCGTTCCAACCTCCATCGCCAGACTACGGTCATTCCAACCTCCATACCTCCGTCGCCAGACTATGATCTTTTTGACCATCGTCGCCTGCCAACTACGATCCTTCCTACCTCCGTCGTTAGACTACGGTCTTTTCGACTTCCTTCGCCTGCCGACTACGATTCTTCCGACCTCCTTCGCCAGACTACAATCTTTCCGACCTCTATTACCCACCGACTGCATTCCTTCCGACCTCCATCTCCAGATAACAGTCTCCATCTCCAGATAACAGTCTTTCCGACCTCAGTCTCCCTCCGACTATGGTCATTTTGACCTCCGTCTCCAGACTACGGTCTTTCTGACCTCCGTCACCCGCCGACTACGGTACTTCTGACCTCCGTCGCCAAACAGTGGTCTTCCGACTTCTATCGCTCATCGACTATGGTCTTTCCTACCATCGTCGCCCAACTATTGTCTTTCCGACCTCAATCCCCCACCAACTACGGTCCTTACGATCAGCGTCACATGTTTACGGTCTTTCCGACCTTCATCGCCTGTCGACTATGATCCTTCCAACCAAACAAACATGTCAATACTGATTCTTCCAATTCTCGCCATATAATGCACAATATATGATGTATGTTTGCTACATCAAGCCAAGTCCTCCCCCCTAAGGGCATACCTCGTTTGTAATCGACTACAAACACTAGTGGATTCATTCAAACTGGACCAAACATTATGGTTTTTCTTTCTTTTTAGGGGTTTTCAAATAAAAACTCTTGTGTCTCTTATGAACGTTACACCCATCTCTTTTATTTAATTGTGTGCTAGATCTTTATAAAAAAACTAAAACGTTAACCTTTATATTTCTCTATCACCATAAATATTCCATGACGCAACAGTCTTAATATATTATAATCTTAAATTCAATACATATTCATATCAAAAATTTATATTAATGAGCGTATCTCCTACTTATATTGCATCATATTTGTGTTCATATATTATATCTCGTGTATGTATCTATATCATATTCACATTTTATATAATAGATATATCTCGTGATTGTATTGAATCATTTTTGTGTTCCCATATCATATCATTGCATTATAAAGGAAAACTCGTGCAAACCTTAAAAAATAAAAAAGGTGATCTTCTGCTCTTTATTGCTTGCATGTGAATAAAGGTTTTTTTTTTTCACCTTTTTTTTAACTAGACTATAAGGGTTTTAAGTAAAAAATTAAAAATTTTTTACTAAAATTTTTTTTGAAAAACAATAAGAACGTCAACCCAAATGAAGCCCAAAAATGTACAAATAAGGGCTCATTTGGGACGGCTTTCTTATTGCTTCTTACAGGAGATTTCTACTACAAAAAAAATTTAATTTTTGTATTAAAAATTTACTTTAAGAATTAATAAAAAAACCGTCCCAAATGAAATTGAAATCTTTAAATACTAGAGAATGATTTATCCCAATAACCGTAAATCCATCTAACTTTAAGATTTTATTTGGGACAATTTTTAGCCATTATTTTTTTTTATACAATTTTAAAGAAATTTTTTACTAAAACCTACTTCAAAAAATAGAAAAAAAATTATCTCAAATAAAACCTAAAACATTTATCCTAATTATTTGGAATTAAATCTATAGCCATGAAGCTCTAGATGCCATAACAACTTCATCCAATTTCAATCACCCTAACAAATACATCCCATCACATAACCAAATCCCCCAAATCTCATCAATTTCAAAACTTGTTTCTACCACAGATCAATGAGCATCACCATGACACAGGAGAGCCAGTACATACTCAATCTGGAAGATGAAAGGATGAAGAAGTCGAGGTCGACCGATTCTCTTTCAAGCCTCACCGGAAGTAAAAGCTGCGTCTGCTCTCCAACTACTCATCCGGGTTCATTCAGGTGCAGATATCACCGCCAACCTTCAAACCAAAGCACTGCTTCATCTTCCACTGCCTCTGCTCAGAAAGCAGAAGCATTGCCTCCGACCTGCTCTTCTCTTAAGGAGCAGAAGTGAGGTACAGAGATCCCATTGATTTAGGCTTCTTTTGGGACGGCTTTCTTTCTGTTTTTTAAAGGAGCTTTCTAGTACAAATTTTTACTAGGAAGCTGCTTTAAGAAGCAGAAAGAATGCCGTCCCAAATGAAACCTTAGTTGTGTGAGTCATTCGTGAAACATTTTGATTTGTTTTCTGATACCTCGTCATATACTTCCTCCGAATGGACATAATGTACATCGAGAATTTCTGTTTGTGAAACGAATATATGATCTCATATACAGAAGCTGCTTCTACATTTAATTTTCTTTTCATAAAGAACTACATAATAGAAGTCTCTTAGCAATTGAGGGTCGAAGCTTCGCAAGTTTTATGATAATCTACTGCATCGTGTAAGGAAATGATTTTGCGGGTGGTAAAATTAGGCGAATAGAATGGTAGAAAACTGGGATTTTATATGAATATATGGAGGTTAAAGCAAACGCAGGATTATTCTAAGTTTCCACACCACATGTATTTCAAAGACATTGCAGATGAATAAGCATAATGTGAAGATATTAACAAATAATGCAGCACTATATGGCATTTTCTTCTTTTAAAAGAGGCAGCTGATCTCCATAGGCGCCAAAAGGTGTTTCATCCGGGCGAACTTGTTATGGTTCGAGTGAGAAAGGAATGTTTTATGTTGGTACTTATTCCAAATTAAGTCCAGCAAATTTGGTCCAGTTTCTATTGCCAAATGTATCAATGACAACGCTTGACCGCCGAAATTACCGACGGTTTAACCGGCTGTCTGACCGCTGGTATTAACCGACGGTTTACCCAGTGATTTTTAATAATAAACCGCCGGAAATGCGGTGCAGTACACACAACACAACTTATCGTTCCGAGGCCATTCCGTTTTCTCTCCACTACTCTTTTCTATTTTTTACAGTTAGTTGCAGTAAAGTAGTGATACTTGGTTTAGCTATTATCAGTAACCACTTAGTTTACTTTATAGATGTAGGAAATGAGCAAGGAAGAGGAGAAAATTTGATAATTATGTTACTATTTGTTTGTGTTTTTCTGTGTTATTGAACTTGTACTGCTGCTGTAATCTGCTATGGTTGTCACACCATCGGGTCAGTAATATATGTCATATATATTGTTGGGTTCAAAATTAGTCGATGGAAGTTAGCTAAACCCTACTTAAGGCTAGAATTAAAGGATGCGAGAATAGGTTAATTGGACTCTTGTTCGATTCCTAACTGTTACAAGAGAACCTAGTCGAGCTAAACCGTTTAAGAGTACACATTCTGAGACAAAAATGTGAGAAAAAGAAGCCCGGAGAGAAGCCAAAAAGAATCGAGGCCCCGAATAAGACCTTTGACTCTCTATTTATAGTGAAAAGTTAAAGATTAATGATACATTATGGGCTTCTTAAGTTTCAAGCCACTACTAGCGTGGATGGACAAAAGTTATAGCCAGCCATGTAGCAGATATGAAATAGCCTTTCTTAGTGTTGTGGGTATCTTGGACGAGTTATTTTGATGAGTGCTTAAGGCATGTATTGTTAGTTGGTTGAACCAAACAAAAATGCATACTTCTACCCGGCATGTATTATCGGCCGGGCGACTTCGTTTTTTAAATAATTTTTTAAAAAGTTCCGACGGCTATGACTACCAGAAAACCGCCGGAAATAAATCACTGATTTTAATTTCCTACGCGGTTTATACCGGCTAAAAAAAATCCGTCGAAAAACCTCACTACCGCCTGAAATTCGCCCAATTCCGCTGGAAAAATCCTTCGTTAATGGCCGATTTTTCCGTAGTGTCTCAACCAAAATTAGGATTCCACAGCCCAATTACTACCAAATGCAAAATTCCAGCGCTCCACAAGCCGATATATAAATTGTCGCAACCATCTTCGAGAAGTAGCCACTTCTTACTTTAGCAAGAGCACTACAACCCAAGTTTTACAACTTAACGCCTCTTCAAATCCTTAAAAAATTGCCATAAGAATTATTACAACAAAATACCTGAGTAAAATTCTCTTGGAATTCAATGGTGGACAAAGCTAATCTTCAACAAATTACATTGAACGCAATCTCTATAAATATTGAATACAAAATATTAAGAAAATAAAAGATTTGCAAACGTTTCTAGAAAGATTGACAAAGAAATTACCACAAGGAAATTTTAACCAGATTACAAATATGAAGAACACTTGTCTTTGGTTTTCTTTTGATGAATTCTAAATAGACAACTTCTATTTTTTGCATAGCTAAGTCAGTTCGCTATTCTACAATTCCTTAGGCTTGGTTGAAGTCCATATTGCAACTTGATACACCTGACTCAAGTTAGTATGGACATGGGTGGACCCACGCTTTGCTATGATGAGGATATTTTGGTAATTTGCCCCCCTACACTTCATATTCTACCCATTTGCCCTAGCCAAACTTGTTCACGCATTATTTCAGATTTCCTGAATCGCTCCCAGCTCTCCATCCCGACATTGACTTTACTAGTTGCTATTGCTATAATGAAGAAAGCATTTTGTGCAATGAAGATTATTAAGCTTCAGTTGCATAGCAAAATGAGTTATGACTGGCTTAATGACTATCTATTGCCATACAACTAGAATGAATTATTTGATTATGTTCCTGATGAAGTTATTATGCAACATTATAAAAAAATGCAAAGTAGAATGTTAAGTTTGTAATTTTTTTTTTTAATTTCATAAATTACAATGTAATACAAGACTTTGCTTAGAATTTTAGCTTATATATATTTCTTTAATTTTTTGTATTTTGTTTTTATATAATTAGTTTGTCCACCCTCAAAAATAAGACTGGATCCGCCCTGATGGATGCACCTATATGATTCATATAATAGGGAATTCTAACCAGTGACGATGCCAATGGGTTGTTCCACAACAGGTAGCATTCCAAGCAATTAGAAGAATACAAAAAATCAAGTTATAATAAAAGAGGATCAAGTTTTCCACATGAAGTATAGTGCATAAAAAGAAAAGTAACGCTGGGCAATCAAGGACGAGCAGGTTCAAGGATCTCACATTTAGAAAACATTTTGCAAATGGAAATCAGTTTAACAAAAACATTTATTCATTTGCTCATGAAAATCAAAACCGAAAGTCTCAAGCTAGTCCAAAAAACAACATTACCATATGAATCTGCTAAATTTTAATGACAAAATGGAACGAACTTATTTAGTCTAAAAAAAACTGAAGAAAAAAAAAAAAGAGGAAACAGAGAATCCACAAGCACCGGGTTTTGCCACATTGCCCAAGCTCAAACTGCCAAAAAGTCTATATGGGCTTTCTATTATGGTAATAAGTCTGTCAACATCAGGATCATATTAATTAAATTATACGCATAATGGAGACTTCAGAGTTCCAGATTTATTATTGAAAAATTAATGTTTACAAGAATGAGGAATCATAGTCGTCTTAACCCTCCACTTCCTACTCCAAAGTATGAAGTAGAAAATGTACAACTGCATATATTTTCACTCTTCAAACAAATTTGATAACCAGAGCGGTAAAAGATTCACTCACTCTGAGGCTCGTTGATCTGCAACTCTGTTTCTCCAGCTTCTGAAGCTGCCGTCCCCACCACCACTCGGTCTCCCATCAAGCCTTCCTTCTCTTCCATCTTCTCCTCCAGTACTGCCTCCACCTTCTGCGACCCCGTTAACCTAGCGAGCATCACAAAAGACATCCCGCCGAGGACATTGTTCAAACATCGAAGCACCACCACCGAGGTTTTGAACGCTCCAGGAGAAACCGCTTTCTCCATCACAGACTCCAATCCATTAAGCGTTTGATACCTCAAATTGCTACTCAAACCCATGTGCAGCGCCCAAGTAGTAGCGTTTAGAACGGTTGGCGGAGGCTTATTAGGCGTTTCGAATTCTGACTCCAGCATCTTCCTCAACGCGATCAGCCCTTTCGAGATCGTAGTCCCGGCAAGCCCAGCCGCGAAGCCGACCGCAGCAAAGGTCGCGCCCTTGTAGGCGAAAGTGCCGATTCGGGCCAATAGGGAGAAGGGCCCAGGCTCAAACATGTAGCTAGGGAGAGAGGTGGCGGCCACCGCGGCAGAGGAGACAACAGCCGTGGGAGCAAGGAGATACATCAGGACAAAGTTGACAATAGAACCAACAACGAGGGTACAAAACACGAAGTCGAGTTCATTAAGACCGAAATTAGGACGGGAAGCCATGTCACCTAACACGCAAGCGCTGACGCCTACGACTTGCTCCATCAGAACCTTGAAGGGAAACTGGGGGTCAGCCAAAACCCTAGCTCGCCAGCCACTAACGAAAAGCCCTGTCGGACCCACTGAATCCCATCGCTCCGGCTTTTCGCCGTGGAATCCATCGCCATCACCCTTACCTCCACCGCGGCTCCCAGGACCACCGGGATTTCCGCCGCCTGCAAGGAATGTTTGGGAGATGCTACGGTTTGAGGATCTAGCAAGGGGAGTGAGTACGGGAGGGAAAGGAAGACGGGAATTGAAGAAGAAGAATGATCGAAAAGGAGCTCCAAAGAGCGGGCAGCTGTGGATTCTGGCGGATGTGGATGCTAGATGGTAGAGGCGAAGTTGGACTGCCATGGCGTCGACTTAGCCGGCGCTGCGGGACGGCCAACTGATTTATAAAAATTTCTGGTTGTATAACAAACGTAATACTTGATCAAAGAAGGAGTATCACGCGGAAGGAACGATGGAATCTTATATCGTTTTCCCGCCGAGGTACCAATTGCTTTAATGGCGGAAAAGCCCCTCTACAAATTGTCATTTTAAGCTGGTGCGTGAGAAATTTTAGCATTCGTGTAGGGCTATGAGTGTCTTCTTACGCAATAACGCAACTCATGTGTTCAGTTAAGTAAAGTAGAGGGAAGAAATTCTAGCTTTATAAAACGTGGTATTTGTTGAATATGGCTGCAGCGCAAATATGACACGAGAGGAATTAAATGAAAGACGCATTACGCATATGTGAAATGTTTAAATTTTGCTTACGTGTTGGGTTAGTATTTCTAAACAAGACAAGAGTATGTGGTGAAACAATTGAAATTGTGATCTGAGCTTATTTTTTTCATTTTTTTATTTGGATATTTAGATCAATTAAGTTTATTGTTGTTGTGGGCTAGAATATACACGACGGTAGAGTTTGTATTATTACGTCCAAGTGTTGTACGAATATTCAGCACACACAAACAAAAGATAAAAGGAAAATGAACACCAGGATTTTTACGTGGAAAACTCGAAAGAGGGAAAAAATCACGGGCCACACCCAGTTGAAGTAATTCCACTAGTGTTTGTTTGAAGTACAGAGGTTGATTCGTCCCACAAGTCAGGACGATCAAATTACAATCAGTTTCTTCTAAATTGAAACAAAGTTACAAAGTTTTGCAGAATTCCGACATCTTCCGAAAATCCGGCAGAATTCCGGCGTATTCAGGTGGCGGAAAGAACTCCTGCGATGGTCGAGCAGGAGCTGATTCTCGTCATTCTTCTCTTCTCTTCTTCTCTCTCTCTCTTCTCACTTGAGTCCTCTTGTGAAGAATGATGGCTCTATTTATAGTTTTTCTGGAGTGGCATGGCTTGTAAATAGGTGTGAGATCAGTGGCGAATAGGGAGTGGTCGAATGGACGGTTGATGTTGAATCCTTCGATCGTGCACCGTTCGTTGGACATTTGAAGGCCTTAGTGATGTCGGAATTCGGCGATCTTGGGCTCGTTGGATTCGTCTCGTCGAGCCGTTCAATTTAAGTATAATCTCGTTAAAATCGGAGACCGTTTGGTAACTCAAATTGTAATTCGAACCTTCCAACAGCACTTCGAGTCTTTGATTCAGACTCATTTGGACTCGGATTGAGTTGAATTTGGTGTCGTTGGATTCGTATTTCCGAGACTCTCAGTTTGACTATAAGCTCGCTGAAATCGGAGTTCAGGTGCTCCCGTATTAAATTTTTGAAGTTTTCTGATTGGATTTTGCCTCGAGATTCGTGCCCGATTAAGATGATTTCGTGACGACGTATCAATTGTATTTATTAAAAAAAAAAAATTTTTACTTCGATTTTATTTCTGATATTTTTTTAGTGGCTTTCTATTAAAAAAAAATACTAAATAAAAAAATTTTATACTAGAAAATCATTTTAGAAGAGAGCAATAAAATTGTTCCAAATGAAACACATCACATACACAAGGCTTAAACCTAAAATCTCTTAGTTGATAGTTAAAATTCTCAGTAAACTGATCAATAAGAGTTACATATCCAAGCAGATTTGTATTAAATACTAAATCTCAGAATAATAAATAAATAAAGGTTTGTGGTAAACTTGTAATAACTTGTCTTATCTTTCCTGTAATTGCCTATTTAAAGGCTGTATCTCTTCTGATTAATGGATATACAGTTTTACTTTTCCTGAGCTGTCTTGTCGTTTTTCCTTTCTCTATTTCTGTCCGTGCCAGTGCTCTATCAAGAGTCTACTGGATTTTCTTCATGGTATCAGAGCAGGCGTTCAAAGAAGAAGAAGATGACTACCGTACCTTCTTCTCAAATTGATGAACAAGCTCAATCGGTCTCTCAAGGCCGATCTGCATCGCAAGAATCACTGGTGCTTTCATCCACACTCAAGTTTGTTGTCTCTAACCTAAAATCCATTGTGCAAATCCAACTCTCAGCCGAAAACTATTCTATTTGGCGATCTCAAATCGCAAAAGTTTTTCGTGCTAATGGTTTTGAACCATTTCTTGATTCGAAAAATCCAAAACCTCAACGATTTCTTTCTCAGTCTTACGGTTCCCCTTCATCGTCTTCAAATCCAGAATTCTTGCAATGGTTACTCTCTGATCAAAATCTTTCCGCTGCAATTTGCTCAACCATATCTGCCCCCATTCTTCCCTATATCATTAATCTTGATTCCACGGCTGCCATTTGGGACACTCTTGAAACAAGATTTCAATCCAATAATCGATCCAAAGTTATTCAGTTAAAGAATGAACTTCATCATGTTTCCCTCAAATCATCTACGATGACTCAATATCTTGCTGAAATCAAAACTTTGGTCGATCAGATAGCCTCTGCCGGATCCACTGTGGATACTGAAGACATCATTTTGTACATCCTTAATGGCTTGCCCTCTTCGTATCAGTCTTTTAAAACTGCTATTCGTACAATGCAATCTCCTCTTAGCCTCGACAATTTGTACGCTCTCCTTCTTAGTGAAGAAATTCACGTTGCTTCTGAAACTTCTCGGATATCACCTGCACCGGATTCTGCTACAGCACTCTATTCTGTTCGCGGACGGGGTCGTCGAACTCGCGGAAAAAGCACCAACCAGATGCCCAACTCGCGAACGAACAACCCAAATGCATCCACGATCTGTCAAATTTGTCTCAAGAAGGGACACAGTGCCTCTTCCTGTTGGCACCGACTTAACCAGAACTACACACCTCAGGCGCCTAACAACAACACAGCTCTTCTTGCTGGACCTTCAAGAAACACAACTGATTGGTTTCTAGACTCCGGGGCGTCATCATATCTCACAAATGCCATTGAAAACTTGTCAGTTTCCACTCCATATCATGGTACCGATACTGTCACTATAGGCGATGGAAGTTCTGTAAGTATAGCGAACGCTGGTACAGGTTTGCTACCTACACCCGATCGTAAACTCATTTTAAAACATCTCTTTCATACTCCTAAACTGCAATATAATCTTTTGTCAATATCTCAACTCACTAAGGACAATAACATTTCTATTATCTTCGATCCTAACGGTTTTTCTTTGAAGGATTTGACGACTCACGAAGTTCTTCTTCAAAGGCCATGCCGTAACGGTTTATATCAAATACAGACTACTTCATCGACGCCAGCTCATCAAGCTCATTCCACTGTTCGGACGCCACAATTTTCGTGGCATAATCGCTTTGGGCATCCTCATAATAATGTTTTACAGATTCTTGCTTCTTCTTACCCGCATTTACACATAGTTTTTCCTAATTCTTGTATCACATGTAATGTTTCAAAAGCCCATAAATTGCCTTTTGAGCAATCTGTTACTCGCAAGAAACAACCATTAGAACTTTTACACTCCGATATTTGGGGACCTGCCCCCTGTGTGTCCCTGCAAGGTTTTCAATACTATGCTATTTTTGTTGATGACTGCACTAGATTTACTTGGTTGTTCCATCTAAAACATAAATCTGACATTGCTCAAGTATTCTTTATGTTCAAACAGCAAATTGAAACTTATTTTTCAAAACCCATTATATGCATTCGTACTGATGGCAGAGGTGAATATCTTAGTCATATATTCACTAACTTCTTGAAAACTAATGGTATAACGCATCAAATTTCTTGTCCTTACACTCCGGAACAGAACGGAGTTGCAGAACGGAAACATCGGCATATAATTGAAACTACTCGATCGTTGTTACACACGGCCACCATACCTTACTCTTATTGGCCTGATGCGGTTCTAACGGCGGTATATCTTATAAATTGTATGTCTTCTCGCAACACTAAAAACATGTCTCCGTTTGAATTACTTTATCGCATTCCACCGAACTATACTCTCCTTCGTACGTTTGGATGTGCTTGTTACCCGCTTATACCTTCTCATAATCGCCATAAGTTACAACCAAAATCCAAGCAACACGTATTTCTTGGGTATTCTGATGTTCACAAGGGTTATAAATGTCTAGATTTATTAACCAATAAAATTATTGTTTCTCGGCATCTAACTTTTAATGAGAATATTTTTCCATTTTCTGAAAAACAGTGCAGCATCAAACTTACTCCTGCAGATACTACGGTTCCTACATTTATGCTGACTCCTGTGCCTACCTCAATCTCTCGGCAACAATCAAATTCTTCACTCTTACACACGGATCAGTCACCCAGTACTCAGATACAGCAATCTGTCTCAGTTTCCATTCCCACGGAACCTTGTCCTCCCTCAGATCTGGTGCCTCCCATGCCTACAGCTGCAGCCTCTACTTCCCATCACATGATCACCAGACATAAAACAGGGTCCCTAAAACCTGTAAACCGATTAAACTTATTGCATCAGATCACTCCCGATGAAATTCTTGCACTTCATCAACAGGGAACTTGGAGTCTTGTTCGTCCGCCAGCTTCCAACGTTTTAGGTTGCAAGTGGACATACCGAATCAAATTTCACACAAATGGTTCTATTGCCAAACACAAGGCTCGTCTCGTGGCATTAGGAAATAATCAAGAATTTGGTCTTGATTATACGGAAACATTCAGTCCCGTCGCAAAATTACCAACAATCCGTATTTTACTAACATTAGCTTATTCTCGTGATTGGCAGGTACATCAATTAGATGTTGCAAATGCATTTCTCCATGGTAATTTATCCGAGACGGTTTTTATGCAACAACCAAAAGGTTTTGAAGATCCCACACATCCCAACTACGTTTGCCGGCTGCACAAAGCACTGTACGGTCTCAAACAAGCGCCGCGGCAATGGTACAACACGTTCACGGAGTACCTTCTGTCTCTCGGTTTCAAACATAGTGTTTCCGATCCTTCTCTATTTTTATTTGACAATAATAACATTCAACTTTTCTTATTGATTTACGTCGATGATATTCTATTTACTGGCAATAATACTAACCATCTTACCAAGATACTTACACAGCTAAATCAAAGATTTTCCATGAAAAACCTTGGGCAAGCACATGACTTTCTTGGACTCAAAATTGACCGGTACTCAGATCATTTATTTCTTTCACAGTCCCAGTATGCTTCATCTTTGCTTGAATTGGCACAACTCAGCCAATGTAATCCTATACACAATCCTACCTGCACAAAACCGCCCTCTGATATACTGCAGGATGCTTTGTTCTCGGATCCAACTATGTATCGCAGATTAACTGGATCATTGCAATATCTTATCCTTACACGACCGGATATAGCATATAGTGTTAATTTGCTATCACAACATATGCATAATCCATCTTCTCATGATGCATTTCTTCTCAAAAGACTCCTGCGATATATAAAAGGTACCCTACACTATGGCATTCCCATTTCTAAATCTAACTTTCAGCTTACATCTTTTTCAGACGCGGATTGGGCCGGTGATCCTGATTCAAGAAAGTCTACCTCCGGATTCTGCTCATTTTTTGGGGGATACACTGATTTCCTGGACTGTCAAAAAGCAGCATACCGTAGCACGATCATCCACGGAATCAGAATACCGTGCCTTAGCTGCGCTTACCGCTGATGTGATATGGATTCGGAAATTACTAAATGAACTCGGCATTAGTCAACAGCAACCCACGGACATCTACTATGACAATATGTCTGCCATTGCCTTAGCCAATAACCTAGTTTTCCACGCTCGTACAAAACACATTGAAATTGATCAACGATTTGTACGAGATCACATACACCACAAAAATATTCGTATCTTACCTATTAACACTGTCGATCAACTAGCTGATATATTTACCAAACCTTTATCTACTCTAAGATTTAAAACTCTTCGTCTCAAACTGACAGTTAAGGAGAACCCGTCAGTTTGTGGGGGGATATTAAATACTAAATCTCAGAATAATAAATAAATAAAGGTTTGTGGTAAACTTGTAATAACTTGTCTTATCTTTCCTGTAATTGCCTATTTAAAGGCTGTATCTCTTCTGATTAATGGATATACAGTTTTACTTTTCCTGAGCTGTCTTGTCGTTTTTCCTTTCTCTATTTCTGTCCGTGCCAGTGCTCTATCAAGAGTCTGCTGGATTTTCTTCAATTTGTATGTTACAGGAGATTTCTAGGACAAATTATTTTAGCAGTAGGCATCCCAAATGCGCCAGTATTTGCCTTATTTTTTAACATGTCAAATACTTGTATGTTTAATTAAAAAAAAATTCTCTAATTTTATTAAAGAAATAAATATTTGATTCATTCAAAGTCAAACCATATTCATTTTATTTTAGCTCGGTTGTCATTATAATTTGGTCGATTTATAGATTTCAAATCCAAAACTAATTGCAGTGAGCAAGGAATTTTCTTTAGTGGATCACAATTTTTTTTTTCAAATATCTTTTACTTTTTTTATTTGAACATGAGGACAATATTAGCAGTTAATTTTTTTTTTATAATTATAATTTTGAAAGGAAAAATATAAGATGAAAAAAAAAAATGAAACTTATAACACCTACTCATTATATTCTAAAAAATTAAGTTTAATAATTACTTCAATATCAATACAATCAAAATATTTTTTTCTCAAAGTAATGTCTAGAATATCATTGATATACTAATGCCCAATAATATTTTATAGCCGAATTTTTATAATAATCATAACAAAAAAATACATTTCAACTTATAATATCTTAATATTAATACAATCAAATATTCTTTTAAATCAAATTCTTAATATTTTAATATATCATAATTAAATTTTGATTATAATATCCTATTATAATTTATTTTTGTTTATAATTCTTATTTTGAAAGGGGAAATATAAGATGAAAAAAATTTGAAACTTATAACGCTTATTCATTATATTCTAAAAAAATTTAATAATTACTTCAATATCAATACAATTAAATATTTTTTCTTCAAAGAAATATCTAGAATATCATTGATATATTAATGCCCAATACTATTTTGTAGCCTAATTTTTATAATAATCATAACAAAAAATATATATTTCAACTTATAATATCTTAATATTAATACAATCAAATATTCTTTTAAACTAAATTCTTTATATTTTAATTTATCATTATTAAATTTTAAATGTCCTATTATAATTAATTTTTATATAAAAATTAGAGTTAAAAATAATGATTAAAAGAATAAAACTCATAATTATTTAACTATTCTTCAAGTTTAATAAAATATAATGAAAATATAAATATAATAAAAATAAAAATGCTATATATAAAATAAAATATCAATTTAACCCTTGTCACCTCGTCCCCCTTTCCCTCCGCCCTTGACTAATTTGAAAAAATAAACAACTTTTTTTTAAAACAAACAAAATATTCATTAAATATAAAAAAATGTTACATGAAGCAAAGAAGCAAAAATTACAGGAAACAAAAGAAAATAGAAGTGGAATTTAATCCTAAGGGCTCAGTAATTATGAGACTTTAATGATTTCTTGTGTTTATCATAAAATTTCTAATATAACATTTGTGAATAAAGTAATTAGTTACAAAATTATATCCAATGTAAAAAAGTTTATCATAAAATTTCTTGTGTTTATTATTTTTTTAAAATCAAAACAATAAATAAGGAATACTTTTATTAAATTTTATGATAGTTTAAGTACAAAATAGTAAATAACTTTTCCACAGCTCTTGAAAGGATGATGGCTAGCTCTTGAAACATCAGATTCAGGTTTGCCTCTTTCTGATTTCACTGTGTTGTTTTTACATTAGAGATTTGTTTTGGGCTTTCATTGATGGGCTATTGGGGACGATGTCCCCCGGGCCCCCACTCTGACTCCTCCAATGGTTCTAAGTGAACAAATGCGCCCAAAGAATAATTTAATTTCCATTCTAATAGTACTCATTTATATTCATTTATTTATATAAAGAGGTTGCATGGAATAAAATTTTAAAAGTTCATTATATGAATGAGCGAATATATAGATAAAAGAGAGGCATGCAACAATCATAAGTAGCACTAGAATTTTTACGTGAAAAATCTCGGAAAGAGAGAAACCATGAGGCTTGACCCGGTTAAATTGATTCTACTAGTGTTTGTCATTGATTACAAATGATACCCTTCCTTGGGAGAAGGTGTTGGCTCAATGTAGCAAATATACATCATATAGACTAAATTACATTATTGGAGTTAGAAGATTCAAATGACATGAGAGTTTCTCAAGAGAAAATTGGCATGAACATTTTGGTTAGTAGGACCGTTGTCGGGTGATGAAGGTTAGGGGCCGTAGTCACACGACTAAGGTTAGAGGGACCGTAATAGATGAGTAACGGAGGCCAGAAGGATCATATATAGTCGACTAGCGACAGAGATTGGAGGGGTCGTTATTGGGCCACAGAGGCTAGAGTGACCATGGTTTTGGAGGCAACGGAGGTCAGATGAACTATAATAGGTAGATGACGAAAGTCGAAGGGACCATAGTCAATGGGGCGACAGAGGTCAGAGGGATCGTAGTTGGTAGTTGACCAAGGTTGGAGGGGCCGTTGTCGTTCAATGATGGTCGAAGGGAATGTTGTTATGTGACGATGGTTGGAGAAACTATATCGAGTGACAGAGGTCGGACATGTTGGTTTCAGGCGATGGAGGTTGGAGGGACCATATTAGAGCGACGCTAGTAAGAGGGACATTGTCGGAGGATGATGGAGGTCTGAGAGTTTATAGTTAGTGGGCAATGGGAGTACGAAGAATCATAGTCAGTAGGCAAATGAAATCGAAAGGATAACGACAAAATAGCACTGTTCTGAGAGGCCATGGTTGGCAAGAACGATGATAATTATGATGAATTTGCAATTTTGTAATATGAACCCATTAGAGAGTGATCTCTTTGCCTCTCGAGGCAGTATATCGTTCATAATGTTGTGTTCGATTTCAAAATTGAATTTCCAAAAATTAAATTCTCTCAAAGAAATTTATTTATTTTTTTCAAAACACACAACTCTTTTTCAGTCAAACAAAAACATAATTGAATGCCTAGTACTGCCATGCTATAAAATCTATGTGATTTATATAAAACAACATTGTGACACAGCCCGACCTTAGTACTGCTGCGTCAAATTCTTTTTATAAATTTCAGATAGCTTAATGCCATGGTGGTGCTTTTTCAGTACGTCTCAACGCCGCTGCGTTTGCAAACACAACGATGTAATGCTCCAGCTCAAATTTTCATATTTTTCGGATTTTAATTTAAAGTTTATTTACATAAATTTTAGGTTGTTACACATGTGGACATTTGGTCACGATCAGCTGATGAAAATCCAATGGTGGCTGCCAGGCGACGAGGGTTTGCCAGCGATGGTGCTCCAGGATTCATGCCTTAGAGCTCTCTTTAATCTTTAGCAAAAGGTCCAAGCCGCCAAGCTCCCTCTTTTATATAGAGAGTGTATGATTATTTATATATTTTAAAAGTGGCATGTTCTATAAATTTGAAGAAGATCTGAGACAAATTCGAAGTGCTCCATCAGAAGCCACATATTGATCCTCTCAATTATTGAACATTCATTCAACATTTAAATGTCATAATGCTATCATAATTACTCTATCTTCAACTAGTTTGATTTGTCTCATCGAGCCTCTCAATTCGACTATAAACATGTCATATTTAGAGATCAATTGATCATCAAATTAGTGTCTTGAAGTTTCCAAATATGCTTCAGGCCATTGATTCAAGCACACTTGGGCTTGGATTGGAATAATTTTGGTGTCATTGGGATTGTCTTATCACGAAGTTCAGTTTGACAATAAGTTTGCTGATATCAGTCTTCAGATGGTTTCAATTTTAGTTTTGAAAATTTTCAAATCAAATATGCCTTGAGATTCGTGCCTAATCAAGGCAAATTTTGGTGATGTATTAGTTACCTTTATATTTTTGGATGTTGAAGCCTATATAGTTTGAAAATATGTCTGAATCTTCTAGAAAGTTATGATGTAAAAATTCTATTTTTTGGATAATTACAAGGCGTGACTGCTCCATGAACGTTAACACATACTACCTCTAGGGGCCCCACCCACCTCTGTTGCTCAACAATGTCCCCACCGATCTGTATTATCTTACTACGGTCCCTCCGACCACCACTACTCATCGAATATGACCCCTCTGACCTTAGTCGCACGATTATGGTCCCTGGCCTCCGCCACCCAACTACAATCCTACTAACGAAATTACCAAGCCAACGTTTTTGAGAATAACTCTCATGTCATTGGATTTTTCTAACTCAAATCATGTAATTTGCTTTATACGATGTATTTTGCTAGAATGGCTTCGAATCCTTTCTTGAACCTCCTTCGTCCACAACGTCCGACTCTGATCGGACGGATCCGCTAAGTGGTATCGCTCCGGAAGTGCTTCCTTATGTCTCTATGCAAAAACCGTTTTCAGTCCATGCTGATCAGCGAAGAAATTCACATTCGAAGAAATTCACATTCGAAGACTCTCAACGCTATTCCATCACCACGGATAGCCAAACTGCTCTTTATGCCAATCGTGGTCGCAGTCATAGAGGAAGAGGTCGCCAACAGTCTGTCATTCCTGGTTCCTCTAAACATGGATCCAAATCTTTGCTCACCTGTCAGATTTGCACAAAAAGAGGTCACTCCGCGGACGTCTGTTGGCACAGACATAATCCAAATTACATCACACCTTCGTCTCAGCCCACCAACAACAACGGACAAGCGCTTCTTACGGCCTCGGATCAAGCTTCAACAGAATGGTATCTCGATTCCGGCGCTTCGTCTCACATGACACACGCACCCGAAAATCTGGTTCAATCCTCGCACTATCAAGGATCGGATCACGTCTTGGTTGGGGACGGAAGATCCATTCCCATTGCTCATTCTGGCACGGGAATTCTTCCTACCCCTGAGCGTAAGCTTCGGCTCTCCAAACTTCTTCATCTACCCAATATTTCTCATAATCTTATTTCAATCTCTAATCTTGTAAATGATAACTACATCTCTATTCTCTTTGATCCTAATGGTTTTCTTGTTAAGGATTTACAGACTCACAAAACTCTTCTTCAAGGACCATGTAAGGCCGGACTCTATCCCATCTCGATCAAGAAATCCAATGCTGTTCCGAAGGCTCTCTCCACTACCTACAAGACGAAATTCAACTGGCATGATCGTCTCGGGCATCCTCACAAACGCATTCTTGATACTATTTCTCACGCTTACCCTTCTCTCTGTATTTCAAATATGAACATTGATTGTACTTCCTGTAAGGCGTGTAAAAGCCATAAACTGGTGTTCTCTAATTCTGTAAATCGTAAACGAACTCCTTTAGCTTTACTTCATTCAGATGTCTGGGGCCCTTCGCCAGTTCCGTCTACACAGGGTTTTCGCTATTATTTGCTTATCTTGGATGATTACTCACGATACGTTTGGATTTTTCCATTTCTTTTTAAATCAGATGTTACAAAAAATTTTTACAAACTTCATCACATTTATTGAAAAACAGAGTGCTTATCAGGTTCAAGCTGTTCGGACAGATGGAGGCACTGAATTTGTAAATCATCAATTTCAACATTTTCTTCAAACAAAAGGAATCCAGCACCAACTATCGTGTCCCTACACGCCGGAGCAAAATGGAGCGGCCGAGCGCAAACATCGCCACATCATTGAAACAACCAGAACTCTTCTTCACACGGCGTCTATGCCTCCATCTTACTGGCCCGACGCTGTGCTTACATCGGCTCATCTAATAAATCGGATGCCTACACCTACCACCAGTAACATTCCTCCCATTCAGCTCATGTTCAACACCGCTCCCGATTACACCTTGCTTCGCACCTTCGGCTGCGAATGTTTCCCGCTTCTACCTCACCACTCTAGACACAAACTACAACCAAGTGCTACCTCATGTGTCTTCCTGGGATACAACAGTAACTACAAAGGTTTCAAGTGTCTTGACCGAAAAACCAATCGTGTCATCATATCTCGTCACGTCCAATTTCTTGAAACTTCATTCCCCTTCTCGGTTAAAGATAATAACACTTCTTCACCTGCTTCGCAAGCACTTCCTCCTTCTTTTCTAATACCGTCATCTACTTTGCATCAGCTCCAAACAGATTTTACAGCAACTCAACTCAGTTTTTGCTCTCAAGCACCTAGGCAATGCAAATCATTTTCTCGGCATCAGGATTCAACATCGCAAAGATAAGTGTTGACCTCGATTTTGCCCCAACTTGGGCCTGAAGAGTTTGACTTGGTCAAATTGACCAAGTTAGACATCGAGACCCCCTCCAGTGGGTTCAGTGAGTTGGTTGGAGTCGGTCGAGCCCGGGCCCAGGCTGTGGGTCAACCTGGTTGACCAGGTCAACCCGGGTTGACCCAAATTGACCTATAGAGCCTAAAATTAATTTTAAATCAATTTCATGCCTTCGAGGCTCGACCCATGGGCTCCCTTGACCCTCTTGACTGATTTGACCAAGTCAATCGTTGACTTGGTCAAACCATGTCTTAAATAGGTGAAAATCATCTATTTAGAGCCCAATTAAGACCCAATTAATGTCATTCAAGCCTCATGAACGTTTTAGAATTCAAACCACGGCCTCATGAGGCTATTCTCCCTCCTAAATGATGAGATATTCGATCCTAGCCGTAGATCTAAGGGTTAGGTCATTTAAATATCAAAATCTTAGATTATTTTAGGATCTTTTTGATCTTGTTCTCTCTCCAAGCCCCCAAACCCTCTAATATTTCGTGTGAGCACTCTTGGAGAGTTTTCCCATCTTCCCCAACCAAGATCCGACGAGTTCGAGTCGCCGGCGGCGAGAACTCCGGCGAAACCAAGCCCCACGTCCCTTCCGGGCTGATTTCCGCTCGATCCGAGGAGAACCAGGGTTTGACGTCACCTGGAGAAATATTTCTGCAGTTTCAACGAATCCAACGAGCCCAAGAACGCAAAAATCGGACGGTTAGATCTCTCAAAATCTCTTAGAATAGGTCACAATGCTTATGGTTAAATAGCTTTTTGAAAAGCACTTTATAAGTTGATCCAAACATCCCCCATGATTTCTGTACATGCCTAGATCATATGTTTAAAATTTCGTAAGAATCCATTGAGTATTTTGAGAGAACGAGGCGTTTTTCTATTCTAGGGTTTCGGTTCGTTTTTTGAACTGCATGAAATCGCAGCCGTTGATCTTTAGATCAACGGCTGTAATTTTGCCGTTCTGTGTTTGGGCCGAACAGCGGATCCCAATCCTTGCCTACGTGGATAAGTGGCAATGATTGCGGGACCAATCCAGTTCCGCCACTTGTCGAGCCAAGGAATTTCTGGGATTATTTATTTGATTTAATCAATTTTAAGCTATTTTAACTTCAAAAATTCATAAAAAATTCATTTTTGATCCGTTTTTCGCGTATAATACCTCGAATCGTTCGAATTTTTGTCCCCGTTATTTTAAAATTATTTTAAATTAAAAATATTTTGTATTTATTTAATTATTGTTAAAACAGTGAAAATACCTATTTTTACTATTATTTAAATTATTATTTTGATATAATTATCATTATAATATTATTTAATTATAATTATTTATCATAATCACTATCATCTTTTTTCTAACTATTAACTTACTTTTTTTTAATTATTATTTTTGTATTATCAATTTGTTATTATTTTTAATTAGCTTTGTTATCAATATCATTATTATTTTAAACTAGTTTATTGCTATTACTATTATTAGTACTATTATTATTATTATTATTATAATGAATTGTGTTAAATTTCAGAGGTGTTGTGATTTTAAATTAATTTTATTCTATAATTATTTTTAAACATTATTATTTCAAAACTATTTTTAAAATTAGCTTTTTATTGCTTTTAAACTTCCAAAAATCATAACTTCCTTGTTTTTGATCCGCTGTCGACGCACAGCACCTCGATTTGAATGTATTTGGATTCTGCATATGCTGGAACTAGGTTTACTTGAAATGTTTGGGTCTGTGTGCAATTATTTTCAAAACAGCCAGCTGTACTATTTTAAAATTATTTAATTATCGTATTTGAACTTTGAAATTACGTAACTTTGTCGTTTTAACTCCGCTGTCGACGTACAGCACCTTGTTTTGGATGTACCTTGAATTCTGCATAGTTTGAAGCGGTTTTCAGATGAAAATTTTGTCTGCATTTTCTGTCATTTCAAAAACAGTGAAACTGCACTATTTTAAAATATTATTTTATTGTATTCGAACTTGTAAATTTCGTATCTTTTTCGTTTTAAACCAGATTTTTACGTATAACCCCTCGTTCTTTTCAGATAAGCGAGCTTTATGTGTTGGAACCATTTCCAGCCCCTGATTTTGGCTGTTTTGACCAATCATTATTTGGATTCGATTATTCGAGTATTTTCGATATTAAATATTAATTATGATAATTATTTTCAGGATACAAAATATTTTTTAAATCGCTTGAGACTTCGTTAGGGTGGTCAGCGGGTTTCCCTATACTTATGTATTATAAATTGAATTATTTTCAATTATTTTATTTTCCAAAAATATATTTATATTTATAAGTATTTTGAAACTATTTTAAAACTACCTATACATAAATCCTAACTTTGGGAGACTCGCTATCGTATGAAATTTTAGACCTGGATTCTAGATGTGAAGAGCAATCATGGGGGAGTGGGTTAGTGAATGGTTGAGTTTCAATCATTCACTAATCCCTTCATTAGGTGTCTGTCCTTTTATTTTTCGTAGAATGCATGTATAGGATTGCACCACGAGCACTTAGCCTAGGCTCTCCTAGATTTAAGGACATGGTGTGTTTATTTCATTTTTGTACTCCCATGCATTTATTACCTTGAGGGTTAGACTAAACATCACTTTAAACTCTTACAACGTAGTGACACCCTAAGGACAATAATTAAGGACCCGTCTAGCGAATTTAGAAGTTTTCTAGGAGCTAGGATAGATCCCGAATTGACATGAAAACTTCAACACTTAAACTTAGTGACATCTAAAACATCACTGAATTTTCTAGGAATTTTTAGGAGCTTTTAGAGCCCTTAGCTAACCAACCCTAATTAACCCGCTAATTAAGGCCCCGAGACCTTCCAGAAATTATAATAAATACATATTAGGTCAGAAAATTACCCATAATACCTCAAACTGACCAGAATATGATCTTTGACCTTAGATAAATAGGACTCCCTAGTTTGACTTTAGGTTGACCCTTAATTTGACCTTAGATGGAAATTACCGTTTTGCCCCTAATAAATTATTAAAAATTATAAAAAATCCCAAATTTTCCCCAAACACTTGGGATCACTTTCTCAGGTCATCCCTAACCTTTGGGAGTGATTCCAATCAGTTTGGAGCTCATTTGGATCAAAACAGTAAAAAAGGCCATTCCTTAGTTAATTTAGAAATTCCCATTAATTACCCGATCTTAGAAAACTCATAACTAATTGTACAAAATTCCAAATTAGGCAAACTCACTTGCATTAGACTCCAATTAGGGTCTAGTATTTATTAAAAAATTTAGGTTTCCAGAAACTGGCTTAGATCAGAAAGTCAACTTTTTGGTCAACCCTAGTCTATAGGATAGGGCCCGAAACTTAGAAAATTCATAACTTGGCCTCGAAAACTCCGATTTCAGCCTACTACATGTCTAACTACTCGTATTAAGGTCTAGTATTTTCCTAAGGTGTTAGGAATCCCAGATTTAGCCTTTTTCCCATAGTGACTTTTTGGACCTTAGTCTAGTTCCTAGGAGGACCCGGGACTTTCCAAAATTGGCTAATGCAACTTAAACTTCAAATATCATTGTCCTAAGTTCTTAAAACTCATCAACAAACTGAAATAATTAAAGTGGACCCTAATTCATTAATATTTGAATTTCAACTAAAATATCCTTTTCAGACTCCCAACAAACATGAACTATAGATAACTTTAACTAACTACCCTGCTTAGGACTTATCCAAACCACACTAGCCTTACACACACATAGAATTGTTTGCTAGGGCACTACTTCTAGACCTAGGTTAGGCCGCTGAGTTTTATTTTTCTGCTGTGTGCCGGAGCTTTTCGTAGTTTTCACTGTATGTTGTTTGAAAATTGATTGGTATGTTTGCTTACTTTTTCTGCACTCTGGATGTGAACGCTAGACTTACCCATAGGTTAGGAGCGCCATATATATATTGTTCTTCCGTGCAGGTGGCCATGCTCAAGCTAATAAAAGGGGGGAGCAATATCATGATTTATAATAATGTTTTATGCAGGTGCTTGCTCAGCTCCCCCTAAACAAAAATGAGAGATAAATTAATTATAACTGCACAGGTGGAGCGCTTAGCCCTCAAAATTAAGAGCATGGCTTGGCACAGGGTCAATGGTGTTAGCACTTTTATTTTCATATAAACTGCTTGGGATGATTATTAGGATAACCTTGCAGGGACTTTAGAATTTTTCTGTTTTTCAATTAATGTAAAATTCTGTAATAATTGTTAAGAGTTGTGAAAACAACCTTGAGTTGGGATATTCTTATCCAACTTGGATTCCAAAAGAAAAAGGCATCCCTAAAGGGGAGAGTCTTCTTCCATTTGGAAGATCGAGTTGGATGGCTTTAGGTATCCAAAGAGAAAAGGCAATACACCCCTGCTGGGGAGAATTGTCTCTTCATTTGGATATTCAAGCCACGACGGATCCAAGGAGTCCAAGGAGTCCAAGGAGGAGACCCAAGGAGTCCAAGGAGGAGAATTCCAAGGAGTCCAAAGAGAAGATATCCATAAAGCTAAAGATTGAAGACCCAATATCCCACTCAAAGTTGTTGACGTCTGTCATAGGCTTAGAAATCCGGGTTGTTGGCAGTGGTGCCCGGCCACTTTACTTTCTGCAAATTCTGGTTGTAATAAGGGCAGTTTGCCTATGGACATTTAGATGATTAATTTTGGGATTTATATTGATGTGTTTACTTGATTGCGCAGTAGAAATTGCCTGCTTTTCTTAGGTTTCTTTCTTGCATGCCGTCTTTGATTTCGCCTGGATTTTCGTTAGGCTCTTTAAGGACTACAAAATTTTTCTACTCATAACTAATTCCTAAAATTTTAAGTTCTAAATAATATAGAAACTTAACGAACCTAGGGAATTGCCGGAGCCGTCCGGGGTCGCATGCATATTACTGCATCTTTCTTTCCTTGTTATAAGACATTTCCCTGCCTGCGGGTTGAGTCCGGATAATCTGGCCTATGAGGATGAAGTGTCGGACCTAGGGAGACCCAGTCTTTTCAAAAAATTATTTTCTATAAGTCTGTTTTTAAAGTTCTATAGCATTCATGAGCTGACATTTCAACTAGCATGCATTGCATTAGAAATCAATTTAATTAAAATTTAATTGCATTATCTATGAGCATCTAACCCCCATAAGTCCAGGACCACTTAGGAAATTCTCTAGATGTCGGTCCTATTTCCAAAGAACTATATCACCCACCCATCTATCATAAATGACTTGACAGCATGGTTTTAAAGCGATTAGGTGGTTAGCTGGCTCCCCCAATCCAGGCCGGGATAAGTCCAGGTTTTGCACTGCATTAGCTAGGACACGGGTATTAGTGTTTCGTAGAGCACTAATCCCAACCTAGATTTAGGAGTCGAGGATACTACATTCGGTCTCGTAGTATGCCTTAAATAGTAGGTAGGCCTCTTCTTTCCAGAGACCCTAAATCCTACTTATCCGCGTCACAGGATGACGCCACCTCCATCTTTCTCTCACGCATGTGATTGATTGCTTGTCTTTCTTTCTCCAGTTTCTCTCTAGTACCCTAGAGCCTCCGAATGCTGGTATGAGCCATGCATGTTGATTGAGCCTCTTTGAGACCTTTCTTTCCTTTGAGTAGGATTTCCTAGTCTATACCCTCGTGCTAATCCCAATTTAGAAAAGATAATGTATGATCCTTAATCGAGAGTTTTCTCGGGCTCCAGTCCGGGATGTAATTAACCACGGGGGCTTGCGCCCGTGGGAAACTTGGCCCCGCAATCTACTTTACCCCACTCGATCTCTCGTATCGGGTGGGGGAAACCCGTGACTAGGTCGTGTATATTGCTACCCATCGGGGTGTGCTGGCGACAGCATCTATCCCCAATGGTTAGTCGTATGCGTGATCCAATCTGCCCTCCCATCGACCCGTTCGTGTCGAGCGTAGAGGCCTACGATCGTTTTGTCCTACGGGATAGTGCGGCCGTACCCTCTGCATTCGAACCCCCGCGAGCGGTGCTCATTCGGAGGTCCACAATAAGTATTTCCTATCTCAAGAATCTTATGCTACATCTATCATACATCAAGCTCATCTTAGTGAATGTAACTCTGTTGCTAACCCATCCTGCACTAAACTTCCCATAGCTTTCAAAATGGATTCCTCGTCTCTCTGTGATCCGTCGGCCTACCGGAAGATTACCGGTGCACTGCAGTATCTCACCATCACACGTCCAGATATCGCGTATGCTGTCAACAATCTCTCTCAGCATATGCACGATCCCAAGGAGGAGCATTTCTATCTTCTCAAAAGATTGATCAGGTACATAAAAGGCTTTGTCACTTTCGGTCTTCCCATCCTCAAATCGGATCTTCGTCTCACTACCTACTCCGACGCCGAATGGGCGAGTGACCCCGTCACTTGCAAATCCACCTCTGGATACTGTACCTATCTCGGCTCTACTCTAGTGTCCTGGACGGTTAAGAATCAAACGACCGTATCTCGGTCGTCTACTGAATCCGAGTATCGTGCCTTGGCTGCAGCTACCGCCGATACTATTTGGCTCAAACTACTCCTCTCCGATTTCGGCATATCGCATGATACGCCAGTCGATCTTCACTGCGACAACACCTCGGCCATCGCTCTTGCAACGAATCCTGTTTTCACGCGTGAACCAAACATATCGAAATCGATCATCGGTTCGTCCGCGAACACATCAACAACGGTCACATTCAGCTGCTTCCGATCAAAACTGAGGATCAAATTGCAGATGTTCTCACCAAGTCGCTCTCTACCCCACGGTTCAAAAATCTGAGATCCAAACTCACGGTCACTCACGATCCATTCGTTTGAGGGGGGCTATTAGCAACCTCTGTTATAGCCGCCTAAACTCTATTTGTAATTACAACCAATACCTAGCCTACACGTGTATCTAACTATTAGAACATCTATATATAGCTCTGTACATCTGACTAATGAAATAAGATTTTACTGTTCATCTTCTTCCTCTATTCGTTCTTTAAGATCATTCCCTCTGCTTCTTTACTCTTAAGTAAAAATGTATCTCTTATGATTGATGCACCGCTCTCTCTTATTTGTATGTGGGATGAATCTTCATACAAAAATTGGATGTTAAACTCTCTATTTCTCTATTACCACTAATGTTCCAACAAGCAATAATTATAATTTTTTTTATATATTTTATATATTTTTAAAATTAAGTATATTATTAGAGGCATGTGAATAATTATTATGCATAATGAATAACTTGTATATAAAAATCATATCATGGTGATTGAGGACTTTAAAATAATTTATTAGATGTGACGTTTAGGATTTTTTAATTGTTGATCGCAGATATGTATATGATTTGGGATTAAATACAAAATATCAAATATTAATACACATATCAAATATAAATAATTAATATAATAAAAAATTAAGTTCGAAACTAAATTAAAGTCAAAAAAATTATTAATTTAGCTCGAAATAAATATAATATATAGATAATTAAGTAAAAATTACATAGTTAAAAAGAAATAAACATTTTTTATTCAACGTTTTATAATATCTTGATTCTTGACCATTCCGCTTTGACAAAACTTCGGCCGCCCGCTCAGCCCGATACAAATAACTGCCAGCTGTTTAGCATCCCACTGCACTGGCTATAGAAGGGAAAGCAATCAAAACCGCAACTTGCCATCAGCCTAATGGTAAAATTTCCTCAAAATTTTACACAAAAGAGACCGCTTTAGATGTTTTTTATTTATTTATTTATTTCTTTTTTTATTTTTTATTTTTTATTATTTTTTATTAAATATGTATTTTTAATAATTTTAGATGTTATGTATGTAAAAATCTCTCAGATGTATCACAAAAAAAGCACGGCTTTTCTAGGATTTTTTTTTTTTTATAAACATTTAGATCAATAAGATAAGCTACGGCTTTCCTAGAAATGAAAATAGAAACTTATAAGATATATATAGCTTTTTTGTGTACCAAAGGGATTAATTATGTGTCAAAATTGGGTTGCAGATTGGGTTCGGGTCAAACCTGATATTGACATGGTACAATTTAACACGATTCAAATCCGACCCATTTTTACATACGGGTCATAAATTTCAACCATGACCTTACCCAACCTCAACCGCGAACGCATAACACACCGGGCGAACGTGGCCTGCACGCTGTGTGGGTGGGCAAGGGTCCGATTGCTGAGTCCGGAGGAGAGAGGCAGAAGACACGAGCGGGGGATCACGCTGCAAATAGCAGATGCGAGCGAGGGATCACGCTGCGGTGGCCGGCATACGCGAGTGGAACGAGTGCAGATGCGAACGAATGCGAGCACGAGCGAATACAAATGCGAGCAAATGCGAAAGACTGTGAACACAAGTGAGGGCGAATGCAATCAAGTTTGATGCAGGTAGCTGGTCCAAATTGGGTTTTGAGGTTAACCTGAACTTGGCCTAGAATTTGAAATTAGTCAAAAATTCAGCCCCGAACCCGACCCATTCTTAAAATGGTTGACCCTAACCCAAAAAAAAATGGAGTCGAGTTCGAGTCGGATTTTTGTGTCATGTCAATTTTTTGACACCCTTAGGATTAAGAAACAATTGAGATAAAGGGGGAATATTATGTATTTATAGTTGATATCATTAAAAATTTCATTAAGAAAGTTGATTAAGAAGTTATTTTAAGGGAAGTAATTTAGGACATGTTTGAGACGACTGCAAATTTTTCAAAGGTGATTAAAAGGTTGTTATGAGAAAGTTTTTTTTTTTTTGTGGGAGGTACTATAAAAAAATAGTTTAATAACACAAATTTTTTAGAACAACAAGAAAATAATAGCTGAAAAGAAGTTATATTGCAGTCTGAAAAAATAAAATATAAAAAATTTGTTCAAAATAGATCTTAAGTTTCTTTTCCTCATCACAACTTCACAATTAATTTTATAAAATAATGCAGTTGTCCCAAATAGATCAAATATATATATATAATTATTTGAAACATTAATTTTAAAATAAATACATTTTTAAATTCATCTTAATGTAAATTATATTAATATATTTAAAAAAAATGATTAAAATGATTAGATCGTCATTGAAGAATTTATAATATTTGATCATTCGTAAAAATTAATATATATATATAATAATAATAATAAAAACTTAATTAGAAGATGATCAAATTCGTGAGACTTCTTCCTGAGTCGAAGCGGCAAGTGGGTGGTTGATGATTTACGAAGTGGACAAGATTTGTACAGACAATAATAAAGACCTGAAGATATCGCTGGCAGCTGCAAAAACAGGACATTATTAATTATTTGTAAATATTGGATAGAATAAACTATAAAGTATGAAAAGATCATGGTTAATTGTTATAAAATATAATTAGCTTTTAATTATATCTATAAAATTTTTAATATTTTTTTAATAAGAGACTAAAGCATTGGAAAAAATTGGCTATAGTATTCCAATCAAATTTTTTGTAAGGATAAATATTAAAATTATTAGATCTGTTTTAATATAAATGCATTATAATTTTTTGATGATATGCCTTCAAAAGTTTTACTTAATCAACACAAATTTTAATGTTCTATTTTATATTGAAATTTTTTGAAATTATAATCGAATTGCACATCTCGACAAGACGAACCCAATGATAGCAAAACTAATCCTATATGAATCCAAATGAACCAAAAACAAATACTTAAAGCATATTAAAAAACTTTCGGATAATATTTGAATGACTAAATGATCTTTAAATATTGCATGTTTATAGTCAAATTGAATAGTTCTATGAGACAAATCCAGTAGGCCCAACATCATGTGACTATAGGCTCCGTAATTCAATTAAATGATAAAGAAATTATCTATGATCAAATAATCCAAATTGGATATTTGGAGTGATAAAAAAAGCTAAATTTATCAAAAAATCACTATCAAAACATTATAAATAGATTTTCATTCTACCGATGAAGGAGATTTAGGCAAGAGTCTAGAGAGAGCTTAAAGATTTGAAGAATTCTAAAGCTTTACTCGGCATTTAATGCTAACGATTATCATCAACTACTATTTTCATATGATTGTCGTCATTCAATCACTATCACAAGATTGTCATTATTTGATCAACGCCGCATGGATATCATATATAGTCCATTCCATAGTATCTGTATCGAATAGAATATCTCATTGAGTGTTATAGAGATTTGGATGAATATATTAAAATAACACATCAACATATATCATAAATAGACCATCAATCTTCATATGAAGGAGATTTAGATTATTTTTTAGAGAGCTTAGAGATTTGAAAAACTCTAGAACTTTAAACATTTGATGCTACCGATCACCAACAACCACCATTTTCACCTAATTACCTTCATTGGATTATCTTTGCTTGATCATCAATGTCTGATCACTACTACCTGACTATCATAGTCCATTCCTCATTAGCTGACATCAAATGAGGTATCTGATGAAGTATTACAAAATTTTAAGTGAATATATAAAAATATCACCCTCAAAATATTATAAATGGACATTCATTCTTCACATGAAGGAGATCTAGATTAGAACCTAGAGAAAGAGTTCACATATTTGAAGGACTCTAGAGTTATACCCAATATTTGATGCCGATAATCATCACCAGCCATTTATTTTTGTCCAATTGACATCATTCAATCATTGTTAATAGACAATCGATGGTCACATACTGATCACCTATGCCTAGCTATCGTAATACATTACTCGCATAATATGTCGACAATCACTACCAGCCACTGCTTTGAACCAATTGTCGTCATTAAATCATTGTCAGTAGTCAATCCATAGTCACTAACTGATCACCTATATATGCCTAATCATAATGCTTCTTGATCATCCAACAATCATCATCTGATTGTCATCATCTGACGACTAATATAATCTATTATCAATACGTGCTTACTTTTTTAATAATATATTTTATATCTATCAATTGTCGAGAAAAATAAATTTATGAAGCTTCAAATATAAAGTGGTAGATTATTTTAACTGAGTTAGGCTCAACAGTTTTTTCCCTCTTCTGGACTTCTCATACAAAAACTCCAAGGTCCTCCATATTCTTCTATTTTATCTATTTGGATGCTGATCGTTATGCAAAACTAGGATGTAAAACAACCTATTTGCAATTGCAAATTTTTTAACACATAATATTCATATATTACACTCATCATAAAATAAATCTAATATTCTTTTGGCCATTATAATAGTAAAATAAAATAAAAAAGCATATGAGAATTATTTTTATTAAAAAAAATTCATAATGATTTTAATATTTTTAAATTTATTTAAAAATAAGTATAATATAAGTTGCTTAATTATTCTTGTACTGCAATGATGTCAAATTAAAATTTATTCGGATCAGATTTAGTTTTTATTCAATTAAATAGCAAAATATTATTTGAATACAAATGCACAATGGAACTTTTTTCCACCTACAATTATTTGCATTTCACAAGAAAAATAAGAGCAATTTTTTTCCTATTAAAAAATATTCATATATGTACTACTATTATAAAAATTACTTGAATTTCCTTCCATATCAAATCGAAGCCTTGTATTTTAATTACTCAAATTAAATCCTAACATTTCATTTCAATTATTTTATTTATAATTGATTTATAAAAATAATTTTATTCGTACAAATATATTGTATTAATTATCATAATGATATATTCATCCTTCATCTAATTGAAGCTCTTCATCTTCCCTTAAATAGTCTTGACAATTTTTAATTATACAAATGGCAAAATCCTGTCTGTCCATCCCTCAATCTATTGGTATTCTGTTACAACCCATCACATTCTGACTTTATACATTACCCCAATTTAAATTCTAACATTTCATTTCAAATATTTTAATTATAATTGATTGATAATTAAAATTTTATTCATATGCTGTATTAATTAATCTTAATGATTGATACGACATCACAAAATTAGCTTGATCGGGCACGAATCTCGAGGCAAAAGCTAGTTGGAAACTTCAAAAATTAATTTCGGGAGCACCCGAACTCCGATTTCAGCGAGCTTATAGTTAAACTGAGCGTCGCGGAAATACGAACCCAACGACACCAAGATCAACCCAATCCGAGCCCAAATGAGTCCGAATCAAGGACCCGAAGCGCTTTTGGAACTCAACCCTCAATTTGAGTTTCCAAACGGTCTCCGATTTTAACGAGCTTATACTTGAATCGAGCGGCTCGACGAGACGAATCTAACGAGCCCAAGATCGTCGAATTCAGACATAATTAAGGCCTCCAAATGTCCAACAAACTATGTACGATCGAAGAGTTCAATTCAATATCGGCCGTCCATTCAAACCACTCCCATTCGCTCATGATCTCACACCTATTTACGAGCTATGACACTCTAAAAAAACTATAAATAGAGCCCTTATTCTACACAAAGGGAACTCAAGTGAAGAGAGAGAAGAAGGAGAAGGAGGAGAAGGAAGAAGCTCCTCCTCGACCACCGCCGGAGCTCTTCCCGCTGTCTGAAGACGCCGGAACTCTGCCGGATTTTCGGGAAACGCCGGGAATTTGTAGAACTTTGTAAACTTGCTTGAAGAAACGAATTGTAATCTGATTGCCCCGACTTGTGGGACGAACAGCCATTTGTAATTTGCAAAACACTAGTGGAATTTTTCAACTGGGCGAGGCCCCATGATTTTTTTCCCTTTTTGGGTTTTCCACGTAAAAATTCTGGTGTTCATATTCTCTTTTCTGTTTGTGTGCTGAATACTCGTACAAACGCTTGGACGCGAATTTACAAACTCTACCGTCGCGTATATTCTAGCACACAACAATGATGAATTAATCCTTCATCTCACCGAAAATTTTCATCTTTCCTTAAACGATCTTGACCATTCTTAATCATACAAATGAAAAATCTTAACCATCCATCTCTCAACCTATTGGTATTTGGTTGCAACCCTTCGCATTCTCACTTTATTTATACAATACATCAATTTGTTGTTGGCTGGTGATCCTTCAGCTCGCTCACGCGTGCAAAACCACTCATGAAAACCCCTTCACCTTCAACATTGCTATCTCTCTCCCTCTCCCTTGAAGATCTCTTTGTCTCCATTGAAGAACTGCTTTTGACTTATTATTTTTGAAGCCCCTTCATCTTTATTGTTGATATCTCTCTTAGTCTCCCTTCAAGACTTGACACGTCTTCATCTTCACTTGAAGATCTCTCACCGGTGGATCAAATCCATCAGTAACAATGAAAATTCGTTGGAAATTTCCATCTTCCCACAAATTTCTTGTGAACATTCATTCGACAGTAATTCGAGCGTCGGAAAATCTAAATTGGCAAAATTTTTCCGCCAAAAATGTTTCGGGCAGAATTTCGGGCGCAATTCCGACGAAAAAAATGATGTTTATATGTCGATTTCCCTAGACGAATTCCGGCGTTTAATCCGTCGATATGTCCGGTGAAAAAGTTGCGCTTGAAGTACCGACATAAAATTAGCTATAGAATTAATTTAAAATTTTTACTTTTAAACTTTGGTTTTGAAAATTTGAGCATTTTTATAATTATTAAAAAATATGTACTAATTAATGAAATATATTATCAATTAATTTATTAATTATATTTTTAATATTTGATTAATAAAATTATTATTTTAATATTTAAGATTTTAAATTTCTATTAAATTATTAATTTTTTATTTTTATTATTTTCAATGATTCTTTTATATTCATATGATCATATCGAATAAAAGTGATGATATCAAAAATATTTTTCTAAAAATTCAATAAATTCAAATTTCTCCTTTGAAAATTTAAATTGTAATCATCATAAGAAAAGTAATGTTCTATTAAATTAACTATTTTTAATTATCAAAATTTAATCTAAAACCATCAAACATATCCCCCTATTCTTCCCAGTCACTTATTCTTCTATCATTATATCTCCGAAAAATCTCTTTATTTTTCTCTTCAAATTTCAAAATTTAATCGAGTATGAGATCATTTCTTAAAGTTTTCAGTTGAATTTATAATATCCAGGAGCTCTCACTTATTCTCTATTGGACTTCTCATGCAAATTATTATTTTAAGTTTATTATTTTGACAAATTTTAAACCTAATATAATATTTTTATTGATAAATATTTTTTTTTTTTTTATGTTTCAGTGATTTTGATTGATATTTTATTAACTTAATTGTCTTAATAATTTTGAAGCAATTCAAGCCTACTTTTTTGGTCTCAAATTGAAATAAAAAATTTAGGATTGTTATGAATAAATATTATCAAAACTTAATTATTTTCTACAGTTAAAAAATAGTTTTAGATGCATAAAATCAATATATAAATTTTACTCATATTTAGAATTTATTTTTTTGTATTATGTTGTTTACTTTTAATTCCTCTTTAACCTCAATTTTAATTTAGCCATCACAATTTTATAACATGTTTTATGATTTATGCTCTAAGATTTTCCATCATTTTAGAAATATCAAACTTTCTTTATTTCATAATTTCTTTAACTCAATCGGATTTAATATTTTAAAATAATGTTTGATTGTTGAAATACTTATATCAATATATTTTGATAGAGCCCAATAAAATAACAATTTATGTTTAAACTCTCTCATAAGATTGTTAGCAATATTTTTAATATTAAAGTATTAATTTTTTTAATTTATGCTGTATTTAATATTTATATATTTTTTTAATGTTACATCAATAATAATATAAGGCTTAATGATGAAATTTTAAATATTTATATTAAATTTCGGGTATATCTATGATAGATAGAGTGTTATTTTTTATGAAAAACATGTTATTCTTGTAATAATTATATCAACTTTTGATCATTTATTGATGTATTCAATATATTTTATTTAAATAAATTTATTATTATTATCTTTGCTTTATAATCAAGCATTGAATTACATATCTTCTAAATATATTAAGAAAAAAAATTGTCATGATAATTTGACTATTTTTTATTATGACTAATATTAAAGTCTTTAAATATCTTTTGAGATGGAAATTTAATAGATAGATTGATATTTTTATTAAAATTTATTGATGTATTCAGTATACTTTATTTAAATAAAATTATTATTATAATTATCATCTTTGCTTTATGATCTGACATTAAATTACATATCTTCTAAAGATATTAAGAAACAAATCTGTCATAATAATTCAACTAAATTTTTTATTATTAATATCTTTAAATATTTTTGATATGGATGTAATATATATTATTTATATATTACACTCATATGAAAGCACATGCAAAATCATAAATTTCAATCATTATCATTTTTTTTTTAAAATATTCTAATATAAAAATTTCACCATTTTATCAACTTAGTCTTAATACCACATTATTTATTGTTACTTGTTTTAAATTTGGAATATAATTATTATTATAATTATTTGTAATGATTAATTTATTTATTACATATTTTTATAAAAAAATTGAATTAATTAAATAATATTTACAGTTTTATAATATTATTTAATTATTTAAATTTTATTAAAGTTCATTTAATGCTCGAAAGTAGGACCCCCTATCGCAATTTTCTTTCGCCGTAGCTGTCCTCTCCCTTTAGCCAGCCCACGGTTTCATCCGCCCGCGCTGCCCTACTTATACTGTAAAGCCTGAATCCCTCCTTCGTCCCAAACTCTGCAATCAATCGACTTTCTTGAAAATTTTCATCTCTCTCTCTCTCTAATGGCTTCTCTAGTGCTCCTTCTCTCCGAGCTGCTCCACCCTGAAGACGCCCTCTCTGTCGCCATAGACCGACTTCCGCCCGCCAATTCCTCGCTAATCAGCAAAAGAAGAACTTTCTCCGGCGAAAAAGTGGCTGCTGAAACTGAAAGACCACCGTGGAGATCGCCGGAAACAGACCGCAAGGATATTGGGGGCAACTTGCAGGAGCTGAGAGTCTCCGTGGAGTCGATTTGGTCTTGATTGTAATAGTAATAATAAAAAGTTTCTGCAGCTACTGATCTAAACTGAGATCATAAAATCTAAATTATTTGCATGTTTGTAATTATTTGAATTGTTTAGATATTTGCACACAGCTTTTCATGTTCTGATCATGGAGTTCTCTTACATGGTGATCTGTGTTTTAGAAAACAAAACTGTCTTCATTTTTCTTCGGAAAAATTAGGGAAAGTTTTATAGAATACAACTAGAATTCTAGAAATACGGATGATAGATGGATCCGATTTAAAATTTTATAAGTTCTCTAAATAAATAAATGGATATTGGGGCATTTAGGCTTCGTTTGGTTCATCTTTTTCACTGCTCAAATCGATTCTCAACATTTTGATGTTAACCGGTTCAGGAGGATCGAACTTGCCACAAAATCAGTTCAGGGTTAAACTGGTCGAACTGACTGGTCTAACCCTATTTTCAAAATAATAATTTTTTTTTTTGGGACATTTTTTTTTTTGGGACAAAATAATAATTTTTAATAAATTTATTTTACTTCAGATCAAATAAAAAAAAATTAACCACCTACATTTATTTTATACTTATTATTATTATAATTTTAAATATTTTAAATATTTTATTTTTTATATTATATTTCATTTCACTATGCATTATCTTTTAATCCAATAAAATAAGCCTTTGTTAAAAATAGCTTTATCCTACAAGTATCATAAAAATTATAACTTAGAATTATATCTTTTATAATTTATTTATTATGACTCAAAGAAAAATCTCTTTATCTTTTAGCATACTCACTCTCATAAGAGACAATTAAATGAGAGTGATTAAAATTTTTTTGGTATTATGTGTTTTATCTTTTATGTTGATCATTATTATTTGACATTGACAATATTAGTGTTGCGTGCTAGAAAATACGCGGCGGTAGAGTTTGTAAATTCGCGTCCGAGCGTTGCACGTAAGTTTAACACACAAACAGAAAAAAGGAGTGAACACCAAGAGTTTTTACATGGAAAACCCAAAAATGAGAAAAACCACGGGGCCTCGCTCAGTTGCAAATTTTCACTAGTGTTTTTGTAGGTTACAAATGGCGGATTTTGTCCCACAAGTCGGGATAATCCAAATACAACTTGTTTCTTCTACGAAATTCACAAAATCCTGCGAATTCCTGGCGTTTCCTGAAAATCCGACAGAGTTCCGGCGTCTTCAGGCGGCAGAAAAAACTCCGACGGCGGTGGTCGAGGAGGTGAGGAATCTCCTATTCCCCTTTCTCCTTCTCCTTCTCTTCTTCTTCTCTCTCTTCACTTGAGTCCCTTTGGTGTAGAATGAGGGCTCTATTTATAGTTTTTATGGAGTGACATAGCCCGTAAATAGGCGTGAGATCAAGGGCAAAAAAGGAGTGGTTTGAATGGACGGCCGATATCGAATCCTTTGATCATTTACCATTCGTTGGGCATTTGAAAGCCTTAATAATGTCAGAATTCAATGATCTTAAGCTCGTTGGATTCGTCTTGTCGAGCCGCTCGATTCGAGTATAAGCTCGTCAAAATCGGAGACCGTTTGATAACTCAAATTGCGGTTTGAACTTTCCAACAGCGCTTTGAACCCTTGATTCGGACTCATTTGGGCTCGGATTGGGTTGATCTTGGTGTCGTTGGATTTGTATTTCTGAGACGCTCAGTTTGACTATAAAATCGCTGAAATCGGAGTTCATATGCTCCCAAAATTAATTTTTAAAGTTTCAGAACTGATTTTGCCTCGAGATTCGTGCCCAATCAAGATTATTTTGTGATGACGTATTAGTTGCCCCCCTATTTTCGGATGTCGAAACTCCAGGAGCTCAAAAATATGCGTCACAAATTTTTCGGGAGTGACTCAGAATTGATTTTGCGTGTAGGAGGTCCGAACGGCCCTGAAAGTGCCAAAATCGAGTTCGGAGTGTCGAAAAAAACGTGTCTGAGACCAAAAAAAAAAACGTCCGATTTGGTCTTCCCGAGACGAAAAACGAACCCAGAAAGCATCGGGCGGCCGGGCCGGCCGGCCGGCCGGCCGGCCGCCGCCGCCGCCATCGGCGGCAAGGAACTGCTGCCTCGCGCGTATCAGCGGCCGAACCGCGCACACCGCGTGCATGCGGCCGAACCGCGCAACTGCGGCAGAACTGCGTGCCCGCGTCCGCGCTGGGCTGCGCCCGCGGTGCTTGCCGCGCCCACGCCTGGGCTGCGTGCGGCTGTTGGCTGCCGCACCTGCTGGCTGCCGCGCTGGCGGCCGTGGCCGGCCGCGATCCGCGGGCTGTGTTCGCGGATCGCCGAGCTGGCAGCGCCGTTTCATGCGGTCGGTTCGGCTGCACCGCCTTAGGTGGGTCCCACTTGTCAAAAATATGCATTTTTTGCCCAAAAAATTCCTAAAAAATTTAAAAAAAATTCCGAAAAATTCGGAAAAAATTTAGAAAAATAGGACATTTCGAAAATTGTGATAACTTCCTCCTATTCTCTCCAAAACTTATAAATAGGCCTCCTAGGCCTTTAGAAAATTTGCAACTTCTCTTTCTTTCTCCCTCCGGTTCTCTGGCGGCTGTGGCTTCCGCTATTTGCGAGTTGGAATTTTTTTCTACTCGAATAGCGTCCCTCTTCGCGCGCAGAAACCTACGGGATCTACCCCTCCGGCTTACTGACGGCTGAGGCTTCCGTTATTTGCGAGTTGAATTTTTCCTACTCGAATAGCGCCCCTCCTCGCGTGCAGAGGCCTACGGGATTTCTTCCTCCCCCTCTGGCTTACTGACGGTTGAGGCTTCCGTTATTTGCGAGTTGGATTTTTTCCTACTCGAATAACGCCCCTCCCCGCGTGCAGAAGCCTACGGGATTTCTTCCTCTCCCTCCGGCTTACTGACGGTTGAGGCTTCCGTTATTTGCGAGTTGGAATTTTTTCCTACTCGAATAGCGCCCCTCCTCGCGTGCAGAAGTCTACGGGATTTCTTCCTCCTCCTCCGGCTTACTGACGGTTGAGGCTTCCGTTATTTGGGAGTTGGAATTTTTTCCCTACTCGAATAGCGCCCCTCCTTGCGTGCAGAAGCCTACGGGATTTCTTCTCCTCCCCCACAGCTCTCTGGCGGCTGAGGCTTCCGCTATTTGCGAGCGGGAAATTTCCCCTGCTCGAATTAGCGCCCCTCCTCGCGCGTAGGAGTTACGGGATTTGAATGCCATTTGGGCGGAAGTTTGCTGGCGAGTAGTAGTCCGCCGACGAGGAGAAGTTAGACGACAAGTAGAAGTCCGACATCGGGTAGAGGTACGGCCTTGGGCAGAAGATCGATGAAGATTCATCGACGAGCAAAAGTCTGACGATGAGTAGAAGTCCGCTGACGGGTAGAAGTCAGACGACAAGGAGAAGTCTGACGTCGGGTAGAAGTTCAACGTCGGGTAGAAGACTGACGAAGATTCGTCGACGGGTAGAAGTCCGATGAAGAGTAGAAGTCTGCTGGCGAGCAGAAGTCCGACGATGCGTAGGAGTCTTCCGACGAGCAGGAGTCTGACGACAAGGAGAAGTCCGACGATGCGTAGGAGTCTTCCGACGAGCAGAAGTCTGACGACATGGAGAAGTGCGACGTCGGGTAGAAGCTCAACTTCGGGTAGGGTAGAAGACCGACGAAGATTCGTCGACGAGCAGAAGTCCGACGACGAGTAGAAGTCCGCTGACGAGCAGAAGTTTGACGACAGGGAGAAGTCCGACATCGGGTAGAAGTTCAATTTCGGGTAGAAGACCAACGAAGATTCGTCGACAAGCAGAAGTCCGACGACGAGCAGAAGTCCGACGACGAGTAGAAGTCCGCTGACGAGCAGAAGTCTGACGACAGGGAGAAGTCCGACGTCGGGTAGAAGTCCTATCCGAGGTTATATGTCATAACATTTATTCGATGACATTAACCTGTGAGGAAGAGGTCGAGAGAATCCACCAAGGATGTAAGACCTATCCGAGGTTGTATGTCGGAGCCCTGCTCGACGACGTTAACCTGTGTGGATGAGGTCAGGAGAATCCACCAAGGATGTAAGATCTATCCGAGATTATATGTCAGAACATTTGTTCGATGACATTAACATGTGTGGAAGAGGCCGAGAGAATCCACCAAGGATGTAAGACCTATCCGAGGTTGTATGTCGGAGCCCTGCTCGACGACGTTAATCTGTGTGGATGAGGTCAGGAGAATCCACCAAGGATGTAAGACCTATCCGAGATTGTATGTCAGAATATTTGTTCGATAACATTAACCTGTGTGGAAGAGGTCGAGAGAATCCACCAAGGATGTAAGACTTATCCGAGGTTGTATGTCGGAGCCTTGCTCGACGACGTTAACCTGTGTGGGTGAGGTCAGGAGAATCCACCAAGGATGTAAGACCTATCCGAGATTGTATGTCAGAACATTTGTTCGATGACATTAACCTATGTGGAAGAGGTCGGGAGAATCCACCAAGGATGTAAGACCTATCCGAGGTTGTATGTCGGAGCCCTACTCGACGACGTTAACCTGTGTGGATGAGGTCAGGAGAATCCACTAAGGATGTAAGACCTATTCGAGATTGTATGTCAGAACATTTGTTCGATGACATTAACCTGTGTGGAAGAGGTCGAGAGAATCCACCAAGGATGTAAGACCTATCCGAGGTTGTATGTCGGAGCCTTGCTCGACGACGTTAACCTGTGTGGATGAGGTCAGGAGAATCCACCAAGGATGTAAGACCTATCCGAGATTGTATGTCAGAACATTTGTTCGATGACATTAACCTGTGTGGAAGAGGTCGGGAGAATCCACCAAGGATGTAAGACCTATCCGAGGTTGTATGTCGGAGCCCTGCTCGACGACGTTAACCTGTGTGGATGAGGTCAGGAGCAAATCCCCCTGGGATTGATCGTCCGGTGATTGAGATACAATATGGATTGTGTATTTCTCGAATCACGGAGAAAGAGTTTGAGAAGTTTTTTCTTATCTTTCATAAGAGAAAAAATCATATCACAACAACATAAACATTATATTACTGCATTACGTAAGATAGTACAATAGTTCCCTAGTACGACTTACAAATTACAAAGTACTCAACACACAAGATCTACGTACGGTGACAATACCACGACATTTAACTTGGAAGAAGATATTAGAGATATCAAAGTGACGTTCTACTCAACATAAAGACGACAACAAGATAAGTAACATTTGCTAATACAAATACACGAAGTGCATGATCATTCAATCTCTCCAACCATTTGAATAGTATTCAATGGTTGTCTTTGTTGTTGACTTTGCCCCCCAGCGGGACGAGCTTCCTCTCGGGCTGGTGTATTCTTGATGAATTGTTGGAGATATCCTTGTCGGATCAATCTCTCAACTTCTTCCTTGAGCTGCCAACATGCTTCAGTAGTGTGCCCACGGCTACGGTGGAAGTGGCAATATTGCTTCTGGTTTCCGACATTGGGCTTCAAAGGGTGCGGCCATTTCACGTTCTCTTGATCCCGGATGGCCATTAATATATTTGCTTGGGATGTATTAAGTGTTGTGTATTCCTTTTCTTGGCGAGGTTCTCGTCGTGGTGACAGAGACCTATGAGGTAAATTAGTCTTCCCATGCTTTTTCTGCTGTGAGAAAGAATTATCTATCCTAGGTGTACCTTTGTGCTTCCCGCTGATTTGCTCAAACTGTTTCCTGTGAGCATTTATAGCTTCATCCGCAGAGATTTGTGCCTCCACGCGATGGATCAAGTCAGCGTATGAATGGACGGTGTCTCGCATAAGGGCCGAATAGAAGGTTTTAGGACGAAGACCTCCAAGAAAGACCCCTCTGAGTAATTCAGGGTCTACTCCTGAAATCTGTCGTGCTTCAGTGGAAAATTGTTGAAAATACTCCTTCAACAATTCTCCCTCATTTTGGCGAATCTCGGAGAGGTGGGAAGAATCCTTAGCAATTCTTCGATTTGCCACAAATTGTTCGACAAATACTTTGGCCAATTTGACAAAAGAGGGGATCGTTCCAGGTGGAAGCGAGTAGAACCACGTTCGGGCCTGTCCTTTAAGGGTGGCGGGAAAGACCTGGCAGAGGAGTGCGTCTGATGCTCGTTGAATATGCATGATGGTTCTATAGTAGTCAACATGCTCATACGGGTCGGTCTTCCCGTCGTAGGATTCAACGTTTGACACTTTGAATCCGACCGGAATGGGGTGCTGAAGAATGGCTTCAGTTAGAGGTGATGATTCCTGAAAATTCCTCTGCCAGAGAGCATGCCTCACATCTCCTCGGGGGAACTCTTCCCGTACCAATTTTTGCAGTTCGTGACGCAAGACATTGTGAGAGAGTCCTGCAATGTGTGGTTGGGGAGAGCCTTCTGGGAGTTCCGAAAATATGCGAGGCTGTCGAGTCGAGGGGGAAGGATGTGTTGAACTCGCTGTATCGGCAAGTTCATCTTCCTGTTGTGATTGAGGATGTCTCCTAGGTGGAGGAAGATGAAATTCTTCTTGACGATGCTCGAATTGAATATCTTCAACCCTTGGTGGATCCCGAGGGCGAAGGACCTCCTCCAACGTCGGCTGTCGATCATCTCGCAGGAGTTGAAGGATCTCGTTCTGAGATTCTTCCATCTTCCGGATTCTTTCTTACAAAGAAGGTCCCGAGATCCCTTCTCCGGTAGCATTCTGCCCCCCAAGATGAAAAGATGTTGACATTGGTCGTCTATGATTAATAGACGTCTTTCTGGACTGATGAGAGTTGGAGCAAGAAGCTCCAACTAAACGACTGCTGTGCCTATTCACCATCGTAGCAGTACTCGAAGTAGTGGGATTGCGTTTCCCACAGACGGCGCCAAACTGTTGTGTGCTAGAAAATACGCGGCGGTAGAGTTTGTAAATTCGCGTTCGAGCGTTGCACGTAAGTTTAACACACAAACAGAAAAAAAAGAATGAACACCAAGAGTTTTTACATGGAAAACTCAAAAATGGGAAAAACCACGGGGCCTCGCCCAGTTGCAAATTTTCACTAGTGTTTTTGTAGGTTACAAATGGCGGATTTCGTCCCACAAGTCGGGATAATCCAAATACAACTTGTTTCTTCTACGAAATTCACAAAATCCTGCAAATTCCTGGCGTTTCCTGAAAATCCGACAGAGTTCCGGCGTCTTCAGGCGGCAGAAAAAACTCCGGCGGCGGTGGTCGAGGAGGTGAGGAATATCCTATTCCCCTTTCTCCTTCTCCTTCTCTTCTTCTTCTCTCTCTTCACTTGAGTCCCTTTGGTGTAGAATGAGGGCTCTATTTATAGTTTTTATGGAGTGGCATAGCCCGTAAATAGGCGTGAGATCAAGGGCAAAAAGGGAGTGGTTTGAATGGACGGCCGATATCGAATCCTTTGATCATTCACCGTTTGTTGGGCATTTGAAGGCCTTAATGATGTCAGAATTCAATGATCTTAGGCTCGTTGGATTTGTCTTGTCGAGCCGCTCGATTTGAGTATAAGCTCGTCAAAATCGGAGACCGTTTGGTAACTCAAATTGCGGTTTGAACTTTCCAACAGTGCTTTGAACCCTTGATTCGGACTCATTTGGGCTCGGATTGGGTTGATCTTGGTGTCGTTGGGTTCGTATTTCTGAGACGCTCAGTTTGACTATAAGATCGCTGAAATCGGAGTTCATATGCTCCCGAAATTAATTTTTGAAGTTTTCGAACTGATTTTGCCTCGAGATTCGTGCCCAATCAAGATTATTTTGTGATGACGTATCAATTTGTATTGATATAAGGAAAATACTAATCACCCAAACATTACTCATTAATAGATTTGATAGCTGCCTTCACCAACTAATCTCTTCAATTTCACCTAACAGGCCAACAACCTTACTCCCCTCTCATGCGCTTTATGTTGGGAAGCAAACTGAGGAGTCGAGGACTAAACAAAAAAAAAAAAGGATAATAACACAGGATTCAATTTGACACGAAAATCAAATATTGACCCGATTTTTTACCCAAAAATTAACAATTTTAGGTCAACTTCGGGTCATTTGTGTCGAGTCGGGTTGACCCGGACCCGAATCGGTATTATGTTACAACCCATCGCATTTTGACTTTATACATTACCCCAAATTAAATTCTAACATTTCATTTCAAATATTTTAATTATAATTGATTGATAATTAAAATTTTATTCATATCAAATATATTGTATTAATTAATCATAATGATGTATTAATACTTCATCTCATCGAAACTCTTCACCTTCCCTTAAACAATTTTGACCATTCTTAATCATACAAATGACAAAATCTTAACCATCCTCTCTCAACCTATTGGTATTCGATTGCAACCCTTCACATTCTCACTTTATTTATACAATACCTTAATTTGTCATGGGCTTGTGATCCTTTAGCTCGCTCACGCGTGCAAAATCACTCATGAAAACCCCTTCACCTTTAACGTTGCTATCTCTCTCCCTCTCCCTTGAAGATCTCTTTGTCTCCGTTGAAGAATTGCTTGTGATCACTTATCATTTTTGAAGCCTCTTCAACTTTATCGTTGATATCTCTCTTAGTCTCCCTTCAAGACTTGACACGTCTTCATCTTCACTTGAAGATCTCTCACTACAGGAAAATGTCTTGTTACCGATGGATCAAATCCATCGGTAACAATGAAAATTCGTTGGAAATTCCCATCTTCCCACAAATTTCCTGTGAATATTCATTCGACAGTAATTCGTGTGTCGAAAAATCTAAATTGGCAAAATTTTTCCACCGAAAATGTTTCCGGCAGAGTTTCCAGCGCAATTCCGATGAAAAAAATGATGTTTATATGTCGATTTCCCTAGATGAATTCTGGCGTTTAATCTGTCGATATGTCCGGTGAAAAAGTTGCGCTTGAAGTACCGACATATAATTAGCTATAGAATTAATTTAAAAATTTCACTTTTAAACTTTTGGTTTTGAAAATTTGAGCATTTTTATAATTATTCAAAAATAAGTACTAATTAATGAAATATATAATCAATTAATTATATTTTTAATAATTGATTAATAAAATTATTATTTTAATATTCTAAGATTTTAAAATTCTATTAAATAATTAATTTTTATTTTTATCATTTTCAATGATTCATTCATATTCATATGATTATATCTAATAAAAGATATGATATCAAAATCCTATTCTAAAAATTCAATAAATTCAAATTTCTTCTTTCAAATTTTAAATTGTAATCATCATAAGAAAAGTAATGTTCTATTAAATTAACTATTTTTAATTTTCAAAATTTAATCTAAAACCATCAAACATATCCCCCTATTCTCCCCCATTTACTTATTCGTCTCTCATTGTATCTCTATAAATTCTCTTTATTTTTCTCTTCAAATTTCAAAATTTAATCAAGTATGAAATCATTTCTTAAAGCTTTAAGTTGAATTTATAATATCCGAGAGCTCACACTTATTCTCTATGGGACTTCTTATACAAAATATTATTTTAAGTTTATTATTTTGACAAATTTAAAACCTAATATAATATTTTTATTGATAAATAATTATTTTTTGTTATGTTTCAGTGATTTTGAATGATATTTCATGAACTTAATTGGTTTAATAATTTTGAAGCAATACAAGCCAAATTTTTTGGTCTCAAATTGAAATAAAAAATTTTGGATTGTTATGTATAAATATTATCTAAACTTAATTATTTTCAACAGTATAAAAATAGTTTTAGAAGCATAAAATCAATATATAAATTTTACTCATATTTAGAATTTATTTATTTGTATTATGTTGTTTACTTTTAATTCCTCTTTAACCTCAATTTTATTTTAGCCATCACAATTTTATAACATGTTTTATGAATTTTGCTCTATTACTTTCCATCATTTTAGAAATATCAATCTTTCTTTATTTCATAATTTCTTTAACTCAATCGGATTTAATATTTTAAAATAATATTTGATTGTTGAAATTCTTATATCAATATACTTTGATAGAACTCAATAAAATAATAATTTATGTTTAAACTTCCTCATAAAATTGTTAGCAATATCTTTAACGTTAAAGTATTATTTTTTTTTTTTAAATTTATATAACATTTAATATTTATATTTTTACATATTACCTCAATAATAATATAAGCCTTAATGATGAAATTTTAAATATTTATATTAAATTTTTAGGTATATGATAGATAAATTGTTTTTTTTATCAAGAACATGCTATTCTTGTAATAATTATATCAACTTTTGATCCTTTAATGATGTATTCAATATATTTTATTTAAATAAAATTATTATTATTATCTTTGTTTTATAATCATGCATTGAATTACATATCTATACTACTATATAAAAGTGGCTTGGGACTTCACCCATAGTAAATCTTGATCGTTCATTTATAAACATAAAATTAAATCTACACCATTCATTTATAACTCTTCATATTCTTTATTTTTAATTTCCTCCAAAAGAGGCTTGAGTTTCATATTAAATCTATTTCATTGAAGACTTTAAATGCATAACTGAAAAAGCCTTAAATTTCATTAATTAATTAATTACCACATTCGTTCTCTTGAACTTCCAAAGCATTTAAATCTATTTCATTGAAGACTTTAAATGCGTAACTGAAAAAGTCTTAAATTTCATTAATTAATTAATTACCACCTTCCTTTCTCTTGAACTTCCAAAGCATTTGCACTAAGCATCTCGCATTTCATGTTTTGGAAGATGAAGGAAACAGCCTATATTTGTGCCTTGGCCGTTTCATTCTGCTACCAAATTATTTGAAAAAACTATATTATTTATTTATTGTAAATTATTAATTTAATCTGCTCCATCTATTTTTGCGCCTCTTTGCATTCCATTCCGCTCACCTCCTTTTTATATCTTCGCTTCCTCTTCTTCACCGAGACAGATGAAATCGCTAAAAAGTTTATCGCCCTTCTTCTCCTCCTGTCGGATGGGAAGTTACGACGGAAGCTCTAGCTCATCTTCAAATCTATTTCACACCCTCTTTTAGGCGTATTCGTTTCCCTGCTTCGTGTGAAGAAGAGTTTTGAGAGGGTAGAGGAAACTTCTTCCTATGTTGTTCCTATTTGATCGGAAGTCACGATGAGAGATCCCCATGATTTCAAGTCTCTTCACATCCTTTACCTCTTCGTTCACCTATTTCACATGAAGAAGAGTTTTGGGCCCTTGACTACCAAATCGCCATTGCTTCTCTTCAACTTCTATCCTCCTAAGGTTGGAAGAAACAAATTCATTTTAGAACTTCCAAGCATCCTGCCTGCGGTAAGTTTTTACAGGTTATATCTTCTTATTAAAAAATACTCAATTAATGCGTGCTTAGATTATTGTTTTATTGTCTCTATAATTGGCTTTCTCCCATATCGTTTCCTTTTATTTTGATGAGAAAGGATTTTTCTTAATATTTTGACGACAAAAAAGAAGTAAACATAAATTAATTGTATTATCATTGTTATTATGATAATACAAATTCAATCACTCAAGATTGGGCATCTTCAAATTATTTTTAATAAATTTAATTACATGATTTTGAAATACTTGCACAGATATGAAATGATCTCTTAACCGGCCTCTATGATTATTTTTAAAATACTCAATTAAGTCGTCTTTAAGAGCTTATGTGATAAATCAAACATCTTTAATTAGATATAATAATAGAGATAGAAATGTGATTAAGTGCACGTACAGATGTGATCAAGTGCACTTAAAAAGATATAGTAATAGAGATAGAAATGTGATTTTTTAAATTTTATTAAGTGCACATCCAAATATTTTATTGTCTATTTCATTCGGATAATACCTACAAACCTTGAATTCTTTAGTTCAAAGTTAATGTGAAAATTGTAAGTGTTAGAATTCCTTTAGTAAGAATGTTTTTATTTGAAAAATAGGATGAAAAGTTGTTCAAAAATTAATGATGATAAGCTATTGGCTAAAAATAACCTATTTAAATTCTGATCAAAGATATCAAAGATTTTAGTTTCTTACTAAACTATAAAAATATATATTTTTTGTTAAATATAATTTTATATAATTCTAATTTTTTATTAATATGATCATTATTACAAATGTTTTTATTGATAAATTTATTTATTCATATAAATAAATAAATATAGTACTATAAATTATAATGTTTATTTTTATTTTTATTCACCTGAACTCAATGTTTTATTTGATGCTAAATACTTTGTCTTATTTGATATAGCACATTTGTTTCTTTTTTTTTGTTTTAGTTGAATTCACTTGACATTGTAGCTTATCATTTTATTTGATATTTTAATTTCATATCTTAATGACTATAAAGTTTTATCTTTTAATTATTGTACATAAAATCTATGAGGCTTCCTACTCTTTGGTTGCATATTTTAGATGACTCATTCCATTCTATTTTCTTGTGATTTTCTTCATTTTGAGGAAACTTTTTTCTTATGATTTGATTATATTTGTATCTTCAAAATCGAAAAAGTCATATATGGAGAAGTGTCAGCTCTTGGTACTGTTCTCTAATTGCGTTAGATTCCAATTAAGTGGTCAATAACATTAATATAGATGAAGTTTGGGAAGCAAGCATACCTCACACTCACCTTGCACATGAGAAGTTTGATCAGAACTTGATGGTTGTGAATGCTCATAAGATACATTTTCCCTGTGATAGCACACATTTTCATCACAGAGGTGACAAATATAAAGCCTCAATTGCAAATGTAAGTTGATTTCTTCTTCTGCCTATTTATGCTATTGAGATTAAATTAACTCCTAGAAAGTCTTTGTGTTGGCTTCTTCTGATTTATTTTATTGTTCTGATTTATTTATTTTTTTGCGCCTCTTTGCATTCCATTCCGCTCACCTCCTTTTATATCTTCGCTTCCTCTTCTTCACCGAGACAGATGAAATCGCTAAAAAGTTTATCGCCTTCTTCTCCTCCTGTCGGATGGGAAGTTACGACAGAAGCTCTAGCTCATCTTCAAATCTATTCACACCCTCTTTTAGGCGTATTCGTTTCCCTGCTTCGTGTGAAGAAGAGTTTTGAGAGGGTAGAGGAAACTTCTTCCTATGTTGTTCCTATTTGATCGGAAGTCACGATGAGAGATCCCCATGATTTCAAGTCTCTTCACATCCTTTACCTCTTCGTTCACCTATTTCACATGAAGAAGAGTTTTGGGCCCTTGACTACCAAATCGCCATTGCTTCTCTTCAACTTCTATCCTCCTAAGGTTGGAAGAAACAAATTCATTTTAGAACTTCCAAGCATCCTGTCTGCGGTAAGTTTTACAGGTTAGTTTTACAGGTTATATCTTCTTATTAAAAAATACTCAATTAATGCGTGCTTAGATTATTGTTTTATTGTCTCTATAATTGGCTTTCTCCCATATCGTTTCCTTTTATTTTGATGAGAAAGGATTTTCCTTAATATTTTGACGAAAAAGAAGTAAACATAAATTAATTGTATTATCATTGTTATTATGATAATACAAATTCAATCACTCAAGATTGGACATCTTCAAATTATTTTTAATAAATTTAATTACATGATTTTGAAATACTTGCACAGATATGAAATGATCTCTTAACCGGCCTCTATGATTATTTTTAAAATACTCAATTAAGTCGTCTTTAAGAGCTTATGTGATAAATCAAACATCTTTAATTAGATATAATAATAGAGATAGAAATGTGATTAAGTGCACGTACAGATGTGATCAAGTGCACTTAAAAAGATATAGTAATAGAGATAGAAATGTGATTTTTTAAATTTTATTAAGTGCACATCCAAATATTTTATTGTCTATTTCATTCGGATAATACCTACAAACCTTGAATTCTTTAGTTCAAAGTTAATGTAAAAATTGTAAGTGTTAGAATTCCTTTAGTAAGAATGTTTTTATTTGAAAAATAGGATGAAAAGTTGTTCAAAAATTAATGATGATAAGCTATTGGCTAAAAATAACCTATTTTAATTCTGATCAAAGATATCAAAGATTTTAGTTTCTTACTAAACTATAAAAAAAATATATATTTTTTGTTAAATATAATTTTATATAATTCTAATTTTTTATTAATATGATCATTATTACAAATGTTTTTATTGATAAATTTATTTATTCATATAAATAAATAAATATAGTACTATAAATTATAATGTTTATTTTTATTTTTATTCACCTGAACTCAATGTTTTATTTGATGCTAAATACTTTGTCTTATTTGATATAGCACATTTGTTTCTTTTTTTGTTTTAGTTGAATTCACTTGACATTGTAGCTTATCATTTTATTTTGATATTTTAATTTCATAACTTAATGACTATAAAGTTTTATCTTCTAATTATTGTACATAAAATCTATGAGGCTTCCTACTCTTTGGTTGCATATTTTAGATGACTCCTTCCATTCTATTTTCTTGTGATTTCCTTCATTTTGAGGAAACTTTTTTCTTATGATTTGATTATATTTGTATCTTCAAAATCGAAAAAGTCATATATGGAGAAAGTGTTAGCTCTTGGTACTGTTCTCTACTTGCGTTAGATTCCAATTAAGTGGTCAATAACATTAATATAGATGAAGTTTGGGAAGCAAGCATACCTCACACTCACCTTGCACATGAGAAGTTTGATCAGAACTTGATGGTTGTGAATGCTCATAAGATACATTTTCCCTGTGATAGCACACATTTTCATCACAGAGGTGACAAATATAAAGCCTCAATTGCAAATGTAAGTTTGATTTCTTCTTCTGCCTATTTATGCTATTGAGATTAAATTAACTCCTAGAAAGTCTTTGTGTTGGCTTCTTCTGATTTGTTTTAATGTTTAGTGATTCATTTATCTCAAATATTATTTATTTATTTGTCTATAGAACTGTTTAAATCTTAAGAAATTCATCATCCATTGCAATCTCTTTCAAAGCGTATTATTTTTTGTTGAACAATAAAATGAACGACTAATTTTACTTAGTTTATTAGATGGAAGTTGAAGTTCCCAAATAATGTTAATAAAACAATGATGCAAGATTGAGAACAATCCTGAATGTTTGTTGTGGAGTCTTAAGTTTTGTACAATTGACAGGATCTTAGTGAGCTTGCTTTGGACCTAAATTCTCCCTTCATGCATTTGTTTTTGTCTTTAAAATTATAAACAATACAGCTCTTATGATAATTTGTTATGCGAGGTGTAGTTCACTAAGTTCCAAATTTACTACGACTTATATCATATATAATATTTATTTGATGAGATTGTATTGAAGTTTCTATTGTTTGTAGTTCACAAAAATCATGCTTCTTTGTTATTTCAGCTTAAAGACTTTTTATATGAAGATGATGGTTAAAAGATAATAAGATAATATAAAAGTTTATTCTTTTTATTTTGAAACTTAATTTTATTTCATGTGATTTTTGCAATTTTCTTCATGTAGATTTGTTTTTTTTTTTTTTAACTATAGCTTTATTGTTTTATTTATTAATATTTTTATTATTTTGTTATTTATCAAGAATGAAAGAATTTTATCATATGAGATTCAGATTTTTTTTTGAAAATATGTAACATTTTAAATTCAATTCAAAACATATTTCCTATTTAACAAAACTTTTTTTTTTTTTTAACTTATTTGTCAGTCAATGTAGATGAATGGATTAACAAAAAGAAATTAAATGCAAATAATTGATGGATAAAACAAAAATAAGTGCTTATGTTGTTCATTTCTTTTAATTGAGTAATAGTACTGTCATCCAAAACAACAAATGATAATTCCAATAAATGATGGACCATATATATTTTTATTTAAAGGTTTCATTGATAAATTTTGTTGATTCAAATTGAAAGATATTTGATGTGAAGATAAATTGATGGAATCATTAATATTTAAGTATTATGTATTTTTAATGACCTGACTCTATCAATTGATCCATATAATATTTTATTATGAACTTATTTTCATTTGGCCTATATAAAAAAATTAATTTCCTTTTGGTGTGTTAGTTGTTGAATACTAATTTAATTTCGCTTGATATTTTACTTTACTAATTAATCATCCTAATTTTCATATTTTCTTCATCTCTTTGATCAATAAAAGTTAAATCATTGTCACTTAATTTACCTCTTTCCTTATTACATACCACGAATTTGAATTTCAAAAAATTGTTTGTTTAAATCATTTTATGCTATAATTGGTTATTATAAGAGGGTACTGAGCTTGCTTGATGTATGTTTGTAATAGGACATAAGAATATTTTAAAATATAAATAGGAAATGCAAATAAAATTGGATGATAATGGCAATGCTTCTTGAACTTAACTTTCTTATGGGTTCGACAATTGATTATGCATTCCTAAACTATAATTAATGTATATGAGGTTACATTTATACTTTGATTATATCATTGATGTGAAAAATCAATCTACAAGTGGCTTGAGCTGTGTAGATTAAAAATATCTTAATTGTTTTGCATATCGATCTTTTTAATTATTCAAATTTACTTCTTGTTTGATAATCAATTTATATTTTGAATTTTTTATTCAGAGATAGAGTGGACGTTTATCTCACTTTAATTAATTTCATGTTTTAATTTTTTTTTTTCTTCTTTTTTCTTGTTTTAGTTGCCTTAAGGATTAAAATACTTTTAGCGTTTAAAAATTGGCATGGATGATCAATCATAATTTTCATAATATGATAGTATACTTTTAAACATCTAAAAATATCCTAAAATAACGTATCAACTAAAATTTTAAGAAAAATTTTCAAGTTATTCAATAATATGATCTTTATTAAAATTAATTATAATGATAACTTTATTAATTTATAAAAAATTAATAAAATAAAATTTTAAATTTTATTCACATGCAATCATATTATATAAATATTATTTTTTAGTTTTTATTAACGTGCACCATGTGCACGTGCATTTATACTAGTATTCTAAATATATTAAGAAAAAAATTGTCATGATAATTTGACTATTTTTTATTGTGACTAATATTGAAGTCTTTAAATATCTTTTAGAGATGAAAATTTAATAGATAGATTGATGTTTTTATTAAAATTTATTGATGTATTTAGTATGCTTTATTTAAATAAAATTATTATTATAATTATCATCTTTGCTTTATGATCCCACATTAAATTACATATCTTCTAAAGATATTAAGAAACAAATCTGTCATGATAATTCGACTCAATTTTTTATTATTACTATCTTTAAATATTTTTATATGGATGTAATATATATTATTTATACATTACACTCATATGAAAGCATATCCAAAATCATAAATTTCAATCATTATCATTTTTTTTAAAAACATTCAAATATAAAAATTTCACCATTTTATCAACTTAGGCTTCGTTTGGGACGGCTTTTTTATTGCTTTCTAATCCGTTTTAGTACAAAAATAAAAAAAATTTGTACTAAAACTCCGTTTTAGAAATCAATAAAAAAGCCATCCCAAAGGAAGCCTTAGTCTTAATACCACATTATTTATTGTTACTTGTTTTAAATTTGGAATATAATTATTATTATAATTATTTGTATTACATATTTTTATAAAAAAATTGAATTAATTAAATAATATTAACAGTTTTATAATATTATTTAATTATTTAAATTTTATTAAAGTGCATTTAATGCTCGAAAGTAGGACCCCCTATCGCAAAATTTCTTTCGCCGTAGCTGTCCTCTCCCTTTAGCCAGCCCACGGTTTCATCCGCCCGCGCTGCCCTACTTATACTGTAAAGCCTGAATCCCTCCTTCGTCCCAAACTCCGCAATCAATCGACTTTCTTGAAAATTTTCATCTCTTTCTCTCTAATGGCTTCTCTAGCGCTCCTTCTCTCCGAGCTGCTCCACCCTGAAGACGCCCTCTCTGTCGCCATAGACCGACTTCCGCCCGCCAATTCCTCGCTAATCAGCAAAAGAAGAACTTTCTCCGGCGAAAAGGTGGTTGCTGAAACTGAAAGACCACCATGGAGATCGCCGGAAACAGACCGCAAGGATATTGGGGACAACTTGCAGGAGCTGAGAGTCTCCGTGGAGTCGATTTGGTCTTGACTGTAATAGTAATAATAAAAAGTTTCTGCAGCTACTGATCTAAACTCAGATCATAAAATCTAAATTATTTGCATGTTTGTAATTATTTGAATTGTTTAGATATTTGCATACAGCTTTTCATGTACTGATCATGGAGTTCTCTTACATGATGATCTGTGTTTTAGAAAATAAATGATCTTCATTTTTATTCGTAAAAATTAGGGAAAGTTTTATAGAATATAACTAGAAATACGGATGATAGATGGATCCGAATTAAATTTTTATTATATATATATATATATATATATATATATATATATATATATATATATATGGTTCATTTGGCTCATCTTTTTTACTCCTCAAATAGATTCTCACCATGTTGATGCTAGATCAATTCAGGAGGACCGAATCGGCCACAAAACCAATTCACGATTAAACTGGTCGATTCGATCGATCCGATCCTATTTTCAAAACAGGGGCTTTTTAAAGAATTCATTTTATTTCAGATCAAATAAGAAAATAATCAATTACATTTATTTTTTACTTATCATAATAGTTTTAAATATATTATATATTTTTTATATTGTATTTCATAATCCAATAAAATAGCTTTATCCTATAATTTATTTTTTATCATTCAAATAAAAATCTTTTTATCTTTTAGCATACTCACTCTCATAAGAGACAATTAAATGAGAGTGATAAAAACATTTTTTGGTATTTTGTGTTTTATCTTTTATGTTGATCATTGTTGTTTGACATTGACAATATTAGTATTGATATAAGGAAAATATTAATCACCCAAACATTACTCATTAATAGATTTGATAGCTGCCTTCACCTACTAATCTCTTCAATTTCACCTAACAGGCCAACAACCTTATCCCCTCTCATGGTTAAAAAACAGGAGAAATTATATAGATTTCTATACAAAAATGCAAGACTTTCTCAAAAGTTACATAAAATTCAATTGATTAAATTTGATTTAATGTTAATGGACTGTAGTACTGCAACACTATGTTCTATGTCTCAGAAGGATTCAATGTGTCCCAATGAGCTGAAGTAGTGAAATTGAGGTTTGAGTCAATAGTACAAACCAATCAATCAACATAATCAGATTTCATAACAATATCTAACACTTTAAATTAAAAATAAAATAAAGATGATTTTATATACTCAGCACAAAAATTTATATATATTTATAGATTAAATATCTAAAATTTATAATTATTTACATATCATTTAGAGTTTAAAATTATCATTTGAAAATATTAAATTTTTTTTAAATAAATTAATATTAGTGATATTACATAGCTCATCTTCATTTATTGGTTGACAGCTTTGACTGTCGACTAAGAGATTTTGTCGAACCCAATTACTTTAGTTATTTTCATATATAAGAATAAGAGTATAAATATATATATATATATATATATATATATATATATATATATATATATATATATATATATATATATATATATATTATATAAAATAGTATAAAAATAATTTATTTTCATACTTTTTTTTACAAACTTAAAAAAAGCAGTTCTTCTATAGAACAATTTTACAGCAGCCATCGCAAACGCACCCTTATTCGCTGTGTTCTGCTTCTCGTGAAGTAGAGATCTGAACTTGTCCAAGCTCCTCCTCCTCCTCCTCCTCCGAGGTTGTTCCTGTCGGATCGGATGCCGCGCCGGGAGCTTGCTACGAAGGTAACGATATTTCTCCCCTTTCGCGCTCTTCTTCGGTCGGGATTGGGATTCTTTTTCCCTCGCGCCACACGAATGGCTTAAATCCGCCGAACCGAAGGATTTCTTAAATCCGGGATTTACCAGGAAAGAGGGAATTTTCGGTCAACCGCGGCTTTGATTTACCGTTGCATTTTTGGTCGTTTGGCTGGATTTAGCTCAAATCCGCCCCAAATCCAGCCTAAATCCTGCATCCAAACAGAATGTTCAGAATTTACTAAATTCAATTTGAGTTAAATACTACTTGTATCGAGATAGCCCTAAAGCTCATTCAAATTTATATTAATTAAACATTTGGTTCAAATTTTACTCGAATAAAATTCTTCCCTTTGATAAAAAAATGCTAACTTTAATTTATTCCAAACCCTAACCTGATTTATCGCAATTCTTCATTTTAATCTAATGCAGGAACTGTTGTGGGAGAGATGGAGAAATTGGTGATGGGATAGTTGTTGAAAGTGGCCAGGGGATAGTCCGAGAATTCAAAATTATGGGTGAATTGGTGAAGCCTTTGTAATAGCAAAACTCTAACAGCATTTCTCTCTCCATTCCCGCTCTCACCATGAGGCCTGTGCTGTGACTTTTTTTCTTCTGTTTTAATTAATTAATGTGTTTTTATTGCATGCTTGAAAACTGATAGATACTTAGAATTATCTCCCTCAAGAAATTTGATGTGCAAAGTCTCTATGTTGGACGTTAAGTTGTTTGGTGGGATGTTGGAATGAAGAAACTTTTCATACTAATTCTTCTGATTCATTATTGCATTGCCTCTTGGTTCAGCTTGTTTTTAAAAAAACCAATCTAACCAGTTTTTTATTCTGATGAATGTTGACTAGTAGAGTTTTGAAAATTGGAAAAGAATTGGTTTTTATTATCTGGAGAGAGTTTGAGACGGGTTGTTTCTATGATTACTGCTTATTTGCGCATTTTATTGGATTCATAGGTATATATATATATATGTGTGTGTGTATTATTTCAGAAAAGCTTGAGATAGTCATCCACCAGAAGAGATCTAATGCAACAAGTTATATCTACTAGGAAGTTTTAAGAAGTTTGGTAGGATGTTTTCAAGAAGGGCTTTTCGGCTTAAAATAAGTTTTCTGTGATTCTTTCTTATTGCTGGTAGTCTCTTTGTTCGGTTTCCTTTTAAAAAAAAACCAATCAAATCAGTATTTCAACTTGTTGTTGACCACTAGAGGTTAAAATATGGAGGGTTGGTTGTATTAGCTGGAGATATTTAGAGAGGTTATGTTTCTGTTTATTTTTTGTTTTGTTTTATTGCATGATTACTGTATATTTGAGCCTTTTTAATTAAATTTGCAGACTTTTGCTAGCCTCCTAATCTATTAATTAATGAAATTCAACAATTTTATAGCATGACCGAGGATGGCAGGGAAGTTTGATTGAAGCATTGTGAAGCAAAACTCAAATGTAAAATGAAGTAGCAAAACTATTGAGATGGTTAAATTGGGTTGAGTTCCAAACTGGCACTGAAAGATTCAAAGGGCTGACTGCAAGTGATTTGGATGAGTACTTCAGGCAGGTTTGATATGTAATTAGATGTCTTATTGGTTCTATCATACACAACTCTCCTTGGTTTGTTAGTTGGGAGTTTGACTCCCAACTAAAAGGTTATGGGTTCGAGTCTCACGTATGTGTTGTGTGTTTGGGCATTACCCCAATCCCCCCCGCCCCCCCCCCCCCCCCCCCCCCAAAAAAAAAAAAAAAAAAGAGTATCTCTCACATCAAATTTGATGTGCTCTGTTTTGAATCTTAAGTAGTTTGGTGGGTAGTTGGCTAGAGGATACTTTTCATCTAACTTGAGCTTTAAGTTGTTTGGTGGGATGTTGGCAGGAAGAACTTTCTCACCTAACTCTAATTCTTCCGGCTTATTGTCGCATTGCCTCTTTGTTCAGTTTGCTTTTAGAAAACCAATCAAACCAGTTTTCATTCTGATGAATGTTGACTACTTCAGGTTTAAAAATTGGAAAATAATTGGTTTTGATTAGTTGAAGAGAGTTAGAGATGGATTTTTTCTATGTTTAGAAAGGCTCTATATGGTTACTGCTTAATTGGGCATTTTTAATTGGTTTCTTAGGGCATCTCCAACCGAAAACTTCATTTTTCACGGCAAAGTAACGCAAAACTCCAAAATGGCGCGGTGATGCTCCAATCAAATGCCATTTTAGGTGTTTTTGAGAAGGTAACGATCGCCCTCCCTTTCGCGCGTTTTTCCGGTTGAGAGCAAAAAATGGCTGAGTGAACAGTGCGACGCCAATATTGGCGTCGCACTGTTCATCCGCGATCAAATGCCGTAAAAAATGGCGATCGGTTGGAGCAAAACAAGAACGGCAAACAAGTGTTTGCCGTTCGGTTGGAGATGCCCTTAGACATTTGCAAGGGCCCTTTATTTATTAATGAAATTCAACAATTCTTTTGCTAGTCCAAGGATGGATGAGGAAGGTTGCTCAAGACTTTTTTGAGCAAAAACTCTGAAGTAAAATGAACTAATAGCTATTGAGATCATTATACTTCGGCACTTAAATTGGAATGTGTTTCAATGAAAAAAAATTTAGAGAGCTGACCCCAAGCTATTTGGATGAATAATTGGAGCGACAAATTGATGATGTAAGTTGAAAAAAATACAAATATTCCAATTACATTTTTGTTAATTTTCAAAAAAAAATCCAACGCACCCATTTCTAATAAAGGGAATTATTTAGATGAAGTTATAGTCGTCTCCCTCAAGAGATTTGCTGCTGCAAGTTTTATCTCCTTTCAAGTTTAAGTAGTTTGGTGGGATGTTGGCAAGAGAAGCTTTTCAGCTAATTATAACTTTTCTGTTTTATTGTTGATAGCCTCGTTGTTTAGTTTGCTTTTAAAAAATCAATCAAATTATGATCTCAATTGAATGTTGACCACTAGAGGCTTAAAATTTGGATAAGGGTTGGTTTGGATTAGCTGGAGATATTTTGAGAGGTCTGTTTCTTCTTCTTTATTTTTTTGCTTTATTATATGATTGCTTTGAGCTTTATTAGTTGAATTTATAGACTTTTGCTAGCCTCTTAATCCCTTAATTAATGAAATTCAACAATTTTATTACCTGACCGAGGATGTAAGAGGAAGGTTGATTGAAATATTATGAAGAAAAATTTGGATGTAAAATGAAGTAACAAAACTATTGAGATGTTAATTATCTGACATTTAAATTTGATTGAGTTGCAAACTTGTAATGAAAGATTCAAAGGGCTGACAGCAAGTGATTGGGATGAGCGGATTTGATATGTAATTACATTTCTTATTGGTCAACTCCAAATTATCAAGAGCTATAAGCTCTTTGACTTGTGTAAAACACACCTAATTGACATATTTCAGATGTAAAATGTGTTATCCTTAGGAAGCTTAGGACTACCAGAAAGCATATGATGGAAATCCATTCCCTTCAAATGGATTCTAGATGCATGGTTGTCTAGATGTCAGACTAATTGATCCGCCATGGACTTCAGATTTCAGAATTATTAGATGAAACTAATGCTATCATTGTGAATAAGTACTCAATCAGAGTAAGGTTACCCATTTCATATTATGATATTTTCCCACTTATGTGGTTGCTACTCCTATTTTAAATGCTTGCGCATCTTAAATATTTCCCATAGTAATTGAATAATGCTAAATCATACCTTATAATAGAGGCATAATGATAATGATGATGATGATGAGCATTATGTTGTAAGCCTAATGCATCCCGTAGCCATTTAGTTGAAATGATTGCCTATTCTTAAAATGTTCTCTATTCTTTAGTTTGTGTGTAGCTTTAAAATTATTGTACAAATATCATCCCCAAATGATCTTAAGAGCATCAAAATTTAGAGTTTAACAATTTAATGATTTCTCTTGCCATAATCAATATTGCTCATAAAAGGGCGGCCTTCTGAGTACCCAGTTAGGAAAGTAGATGTATTAGATTTGACTTATGTTAAGAAAGGTAGAGTTAGACCTAAAATGACTTGGTTAGAAAATATTATAAATGACCTTTATTTATTAGATTTAGATGAGCATTTGACTCTTAACAGGGCACAACGGAGAAAAAGAATTCATGTAAACGACCCCACATAGTGGGATAAAGGCTTATTGTTGTTGTAGAAATGTTAATTCATGTTTATGCATGACATTTTCCATCCTAAAAATGTTGAAGGTGATACCTGATTTTTTTTTTTTCATATTTAATTAACGATTTTATGGCATCAAAGTGCTGATAGAATGTTTATGAGTTTGAACTTTGATATGTCACAAAAAATTGCCTTTATCGAGTATGAATCTTGGGGCATATTAAAATTGTAACTTACAAAATTAAATTCAAGACCATCCAAACTCTAATTTTAACAACTTTATAGTCAAATTGATAATCTCGAGAAGACGAACCCAATGATACTAAAATCGGGTCAATCTGAGCCAAAATGAGTCCAAATCTAGGGATCAAGCATATTTGAAAGATTAAAACTATTAATTGGACAATCAAATGATATCCAAATATACATGATTATAGTTGAATTGAGCGGCTCGACAACACGAATCCAAAGAGCCCAAGATCTCTCAATTCCGACATCATTAAGGTACTTAAATGTCGAACAAATGATTTATGATTGAGGGAATCAATATGAGCCGTCCGATAAAACACTCCGAATTTGTCATAGATTTTCTCCATATTTACAAAGTACTCTCACAAAACTAATAATAGATCCCCACTCTCTATATGAGAGTGATTTTTTTGCTAGAAATTTGAGAGAGCTATGAGGCTTCTAAAGTTGTATCGCTGGTGAACTCCAATTGATGGACCACCATCAAACTTTCGCCTGGTGGCCGACCTCTGCCAAACCTCTACCTGCTGACCACCGTCGGGCCTTTAACCAACAGTTGACCACCACTGGACCTCTGCTCATCTGTCGAACCTTTGCCCGACCATTGATCGCCGACAGACCTCCGCCAAGCCGTTGGACCTCTGTCTGGCCATTGACCGCCACAGGACTTCTGTCCAATATCCGACCGTCGTTTGACCTCCGCCGACCACCGACCGACGCTGGACCTAAGCTCGGTCGCCTGACAATCGTGGGATCTCAAGTCTCAACTGGCCGTTGACCTCTGCTGGATCTTCTTCCAGCCGCTGCTACCATACTTCCAACCTCAATCGTCCGACCACGGTCATTATAAACTCCCGACTACCTACACGAAGTTTGACCGATTCTCCAAACTATTGTACTTTCACCGTCTCTAAGTTAAGGGATAAGTTAACCTTTATAACTCACTCAAGTTATGTAGAATCTTCTCATATGGGCAAGGCCTCATTGCTTTTCCCTTTTTGGGTTTTCCACGTAAAGATGTTTTGGTGTTCCCTTGCTCTTTCAACTATTTGTTTGTGCTGCATATTCATGTATCGCTAAGACAAAAACTCTCACTCTACCAATGCGAATTTATCAGTCCACAATAAACTTATGACATTATTCATATATATGTGATGTGTGTTGTGGATAAGCTGTAAGGTAATTAGAATAGCATTAAGGCGGACTTAACATTGCATAAACTTTTTCCTTGATTACCTTGAGTCTTTTTTAAGATTTGTATTTTCTTCAAACTATATATGTAGGACCTTTTTAAGACTTTTTTGAGGTGAACGAAACAGAAACCCAGTTTTAAAACCTTTGTTTGGATTTTCAAAGTAATAGCATATAGAGGAGGATGCTTGACATTTTGACTTAGTAGATATTGCCTTCTTTGTATATGAGCATTCATTTTCTGCTTTACCTTTCCTGCAGATTTTTGACATCTCTATGTCGGACTTAGAAAAAACGCATTGAAAGTAGAGAAAATGAGCCTACGGAGGAAGCTTCAAGTGTGGAAGATGGGAATCGTCAACTACTTAGATGCACTGAAACTGCAAGAAAAACTTTGTTCTGATAGGAAAACTAATAAAATTCCAGACACAATTCTATCTCTTCAACATCCTCCAACATATACTCTTGGAAAGCGACGAACATATCATAATCTACTGGTTCCTGAAGCTGAACTTAAAACCATTGGCGCTGAGCTTCATTATACTGAGAGGGGTGGCGACATAACTTTTCATGGTCCAAGACAAGCTGTAATATATCCCATAATCTCTCTCAGGGATATAGGATTAGGCGCACGTAAGTACGTTGAAACTCTTGAATTAGCTATGATTGAATTGGCTTCTTTGTATGGTGTAAAGGCTCGACCAGGAATGAAGGGTGAGACTGGAGTGTGGGTGGAAGATAAGAAAATTGGTGCTGTAGGTGTGAAGATATCGTTGGGGATTACCTGCCATGGATTAGCCTTTAATATTGATCCAGATTTGAACTACTTTAAGCATATTGTGCCCTGTGGAATTGTAGATAAAGGGGTGACTTCCTTGAGAAGGGAGACAAGATTGGATCTTCCAGCTGATGAAGTAATTCAGGAGGAACTGGTTCAGTGCTTGGCACGGTTGCTTCAATATGGTGCAATCCAGTGGGAGACAAGATGATTCATATTTGTTAGCAAGTTATGAAATAAGATGACACTCAGTTGTTGAGTTGATGAGATTTTGGCTTGAATCTGCAATATTTAGGCACGAAATTACAGTATTCATGTAGCTTATTATAGAACAAAATTTATAAATCTGGGACAGACTGAGCTTTGCTTCAGAAACCAACATGAATGTTATTTTCTTCATATAAATATCACTTTTTCTTGCTTTCTATTATATGACTTAAGATTCTTTTTTGAGACAGCCTTCCTATTATTTTTTAGTTTACAAATGTTTAATTTTTTAAAAAAATTATATTAAAAAATTATGTTAAGAAGCAGTAATAAAACCGTACGACTTTTTCGCTACTTTCAAAAGCAACTTTCTATTACAAAATTTTTTTGTACTAAAAAGTTGATCTAGGCTTCGTTTGGAGCGATTTTTTCTATTGCTTCTTAAAACGGCTTTTTAGTTTAAAAATTAAAATATTTATACAAGAAACCCTATTTTAAGCAGCAGTAAGAAATTATCACAAATAAAGCCTTAAATAGTAATAAAAGTCATCCCAAACGAAGCCTAAGATTCATCCTTTCTTCACCCTTTCATAATGGATAAATTCTACTTTTACTGTTGTTTAAACTTAGCATCAAAGGGGGATTATGTCATCACATCTTTCAAGTATGAGTTCCTCAGGGTTGAAAACGAGTTATCAAGCCTAACTTTGAATTCCTTTGATCCACACTTCATAAGGAAGACAATTCAGCTAAAAAACAATACTTCTAATTCCTCCAGTTATTCAGGTGCAATTGCAAATACCAAACCAGCATTAAAACAATCAAGTAATACAATGGCAACACAGATAGATAGCTGCTTCAGCTAAAAGACTAATTCCAAAATAACAAAATAGCAATGTAGTTACTAATATATTTGGAAACATAAAAAAAGGATCAAAATCCATGATTCACAAACCAACAAGTTTTCTATTCAAGTGCCCCTCAATGGTATGATGATCTTCACCATCATGGTCATGAAAAATATAAGTTAGAATTCCAACCAGGCACAGCACCGAACCTACTAGAAGCTTATCATAACGCTCCACCCAGTGAAACTTTATCTGGCTGGCCCCATAAAATGAAAGAGCTACCAGAGAGGTCATTACAGTAATTGTGCTGCAAATTCAGTAATGAGGAAACAAAGTATAAGCTTACCAGTGTCTAAAAGGAGAGAAAGTAGACCACATAAACTTCGAAAAAGACGGGTTTGGAAAAAAAATCATATAGATTTTGTTTGGGGCGGTTTTCTTAATGCTTCTTAAAGCAATTTTTTAGTGTAAAAATTAAAAATTTTGTACAAAAAAGCTGCTTTAAGAAACAACAACAAAAAGTCGTCCCAAATGAAGCCATAGTTGTAACATATAAAGCGCAAGAAGCAACATAAACTTTACAGAGAAGGCATTTTGATTTTAGACTATCGGGAAATATAGTTTAGTTCTTCAGAGGGGGTGCAAGTCTGGTTGTTGTTTTGCCAAATAAACATCAGGCTTCCAGCGTAGCATTTATAAATTTTATAATAAATGATCTCCAGCCTGACTATATTTATAAATATCTGTTTTGCAAGTAACATTTATAAGTTTTCATAGATTATGCTTCCCAAGAACATGTAATTGCATCACGTTATAAAGTTTATACTGGCTATGAACTAATTCAGCTCAGATGAACCACTTAATCAATAAAATTTATGATCGAAGAAGCCTCCAAATTTCTCCAAGCTTCCAGATTTCAACAGTCTCTTCTGAAATATCATTAAAAAACAATCCAACATTTACAACCAGCAGCTCTCTATGATGCATTGGCACGGACACGATGAAATAGACACGACACGGACACGAACACGAGACAACTATCATTTAAAATATAGAACATGGGTACGGTGTAGACATGCATTATAATTTTTAAATAGTATATAGAAATTAATATATCATATTAGAAATGAGTCATTGAGGAACATAACAGTAAAATAATAAATGCCACCAACTTAGCATGCAATAAGGCATACAACACTTCAAATATCACAAAAATTAGTGAGCAAATTATATTTAAAAAATAAAATTTTATGTGCTTGTAACAATGTTGCTTATTATGCATTTAGGCACACAATTATTGAGAGATTTAGTATCATTGTTTATGCAAGCTTCAAGGTAAGTCATGCATAGATTACTAAAGTTAGCAAACAAAATTAAAACAAATTTTTGAAAGGGTTCAAAACCATACTATTAAACATAAACTTTAACATTAAAATGATAGAGAATAATAGTCCAATTGTTTAGAGTTTAACATTACAATGATTCATGAAAAAAGATAATGCTAATATCATAAAAAAATTCATGAAAATTGACTTAAAGTTTTTCAAACAAATCGATATAAAAAATATTATGTTTTGATGAAGATGGTTCCACAAGAACACGCAAACTCACGTAAATGAAAAAGACGAAGACGCAGGGACAAATTTTACCTTGAGAAGATGGTTCCACAAGAAGACGAAGATGCAAACTCTGTCGACATCTCATGCTTGCGTAACCGAAGAATCCGTCTGTCATTCGGCTCGCCTGCTCGCGTAAACCACGAAGACGCAAACACTTGTTGCTGCCCGCGGAAACAAAGACGTAAAACTCGCCTGCTAGCGTAAATGAAAACCTCGCTTGCAGACTCGAATACGAAAGGATACGGGATAAAACCTAACGTGTGGTCCAACTTGTTAAAAGATTTTTTTTTTAATTAAATGTTATTGAAATTTAATATTATTTTAATCAAACACATTTCGACCATGTTTGACACATGTCCCTGCCATGTTGAACGCGTGTCCGTGTCTGACAAGTGTCCGACTGATGGGGACATCAGCTCGTGGAAGGTTTGTCAGAGGCGTGGCCGCCGATCTACGGCCACTATTGAGTCTTTATATTTCTGAGTCATTTATACATTTTATTATTTATGTATTTTCTATTTTTCTAGGTGTCATTATATTGTTCCGTTTGTACCCATTTAATTGGAATTGTCGTATGTAAGCCCAAAGGGCAAGTTGGTCTTTTCTTTTTGAGTCCATTGTACTTGGCTATATATAGCCCCTTGCTTATTATTTTTAATTAATGAATGATATTATGAAAATTTTCCTGCAATCCTGTGTTTGTGTGAGAGCGTGAGAGCTTTGGAGAGAATTCCCTAGGGAGAGACGTCGGATCACACACCAATCTTGGAGACGGTCGGGTTCGTGGTTTTCTTTGTTGTTTTTCTTTCATCCTTTCTCCCTCCCCTCCATTATTCATCTTCTCGCATCCCAATCCTCCATTAGCCACCAACCAACACCTTATCCAATCCTAGCCCTCAATTTTTCCCCTTCACCCCACCGGCCACCTCACCCGACCTCCCCATACCGCCGGCCATAATCCCATAGCCGACGACCACCTCCCCACCCCCTTACCCCTTGAGGTTTCCTAACTAGGTTGAAGACTACCTTGGAAATTTATTGAAATTCAAATTCAATCAAATTTGAATTCAAAATCTTTCCTAATTTAAGTCATCTATTTTAGGAAAGTTTTAATTCATATCTATTTTGAAATTCAAATTTAATTTGGATTTGATCAAATACTTTTCTAAAGCCTAAAACCAAATTAGGAGACCATAAATCCCCCATTAATTGCCTCCCTTAACCCTCATTGCTGCCGGCCCCTATAGGGACTAATTAGGAGTTATTTCCTATTTCCCCAACCTCTTCTATTGGAAGCAATTTCAAACCCCCTCACCTCTCTTGACCGAAACTTTCCCAAATCCCCAAGCTCTAAATTATTTCCTAAAACCATAGATTGGAATTAGGAAATAAGATCCCCCCAATCCCTCTCAATCCCGCCGGCCTCCTCTCTCCCAACCGCCTCTCCCCTCCCTCTCTCAAATCACCTCTCTACCTTTAATTCCCCATTGGACTTGAGACCATAACTCTTCCTCCTTCAAGCCCCTTTCCTCTAAAAACAGAAAACTAAAATTCTGATGCAGGACTACGTAAATGGAATGATTATGAGTTCATTTGGATATTGCACAACTCGTGATTAGAACAATACTAGAATAAGATTACTAGTAATTTAAAGCGATGAATAAAAACAAGTAGGAGTTATCTGCTTAGGCTAAATCACATGGTGAGAGCTTTGAAAACTTCAAGATAAATAAGAAAACAATATGAGAGAGGGAGGAGAGGCGGTTGGGAGGGAGGAGGTGGCGGGATTGAGAGGAAGTGGGGAATTTTATTTCCTAATTCCAATTTCTGGTTTTAGGAAATAATTTAGAGCTTAGGGCTTGGGAAAATTTCGGTCAAGAGGAAATATGGGGAGTTTGAAATATTTCCAAAAGAGAGGACTAGCTTAAGGAAATAATTGATTGGGCATTGATGGGCCAAGGGAGGGGGGGCTGGCGGAATTATCATGGAGATAGGGATTTGGGTGCCATGTGTACAAGCTTGCCTAAAATAATTTTGAACTTAGGAAAGTATTTAATTAACTCTATCTCAATTTGAATTCAAATATTGTTAAGTTTAGAAACTTTCCTAAAATAGATAGACTAATTTAGAAAAGATTTTAAAATTCAAAATGTTTGAATTTGAATCTCAAATCAGCTCTGAATTTTGTTAATCCAAATAGGCAAGTAGATTAAGGGGGAAGAGGGGTCGGTGGCAAGGTGATGGGGCCGGCGGCAATGGGCACGGGTGGGGATTTTGGTCGGGTGTGGTTAGGAGGTAAGAGAAAAGGGTTCGGCTAGGTGCGTGGGTTTAGTGGCTTTGTGAATTAGGATTGAAGGATGAAGAAAGAAAAGGGTATGAGGATGGAAATCATGAACCCGGCTTACCTAGGTTGGTGGGTATTGCACGATCCTTCCTCTCCTAGGAAGCTCTCTCCATTAGAACTCTCAAGCTCTCTCAACTCTCATGCAAGAAGAAATTTTAATAAGCAATCATTCATTACTTGAAACAATAAGCAAAGGATTATATATAGCCAAGTACAATGGACTCAAAGACTAAAAGACTCAATTGCCCTTTGGGCTCATACACGACACATCCCATCAAAGGGGTACAAACGGGAAGACCAAAAATAACAATAAGCAAATAACACATACATAAATAATGAAATAACAAAAGGACTAAAAAATACAATGACTCGATCATGGCCGTAGATCAGCGACCACGTCTCTGATAAACCTTCCACGATCTGATGTCCCCATCAAATTCCTCTCAGATTTCTGGGTTAAACCTGAAACTATTTCAGATTTTTGGAAGGAACTATTTCAGATTTTGAAGGACACTTGGAGCTTGCTTCCTCTCCACTTGCAAGAGAAACTTCTTTCTCTTTGCTACCACTCGAGAGGCGTATCAAGTGCTAAGGAGATTTTACCTTCAATCATCCATGAATGGCGGATCCGGCAACTGATTACGACATAACTTGGGACGAAGACGGCTTCACCGACATCCTATGATCAACCTTCTTCGACGTAAACCCGAGGATTGACCACACCGTCGAAGACTACTTGGAGCGAATTCTAGATACTTTGGTGAAAGCTATTGACGAGCACTTCGAAGGCATTGAGTGGAGGATCTTCACCACTCGACGAAGGTTTCTCTTCCTCTCTGCATCTTATATCTTTTAGTCTAACTTCTCTTGGCTTGATTACAGTCACGGCGGACCCCTCTTCATTGCTCATGCTAAAGCTTAGTAAACGTAGGGCTTGAGTGCACCTTTATGCTTCCTAATTCTCGTTGTTAGACTAGGGATTTCTTTGACCACTACTATTTGGCATTGTATTATTTTCTGAATTTATTTTGACGGTTCCAAATCTCTTGCTACACAATTTAGCCTAAGTGGGTGTGACCCCTTATGGGTTTTGACTTGTCGTTTTAACTGCTAGAAGTTTTGTTCTTAATAATTCTAATCAAGAGTTGTGCTAAATCTAAATGAATTAAAACATTTCATACTTAGTTCTACATCACCGGCATTGCATACCTTAATAAATTGAAGCGTCAGTGCATTATAGAAGCTATAATTAGCCATGCTAACAAATTTAATTTTATAGAGGAAAAATTAAGGAGTATATAAAAAAAGCTGTTCCAAGATGACCTTTAATGATATTCTTTAGAAAAAAAAAGTGTTAGGATATTCTAATACAATTTGTATTATGGTGAGTTTAAAAATTATTGGGTTTGTTTTAAGATTAGTGCTCTATATAAAGAGTTTGTTTTAAAATTCATTGGATTTGTAAAGATCTTCAAACATATTTTGTTACAGATTATATCATGATATCCTGTTACTTTCTATGTTCTTTCAATATATTACAATTTTTTTTCTGTTCAGATTATTAATTGATAAAATGATACAAAAAACATCACCATCATCATCATCATCATCATTAGCTTTATACTAACTATTTGGGGTTAGCTTACAAATCCTCATTTTTTATTCATCCTTGATATATGATGCATGAGGTGTTTAAGCTAATTTTTTGCAAAAATGTTTTGAGCAACTTCTATCGATGTTATCTTTGGTCAACCCTTCTTTCTAATTCTCTAGTATTCATTTTATCCACCTGTTGGAAGAGTGCACTTTCTACTTATTGATGCATATATCAGCATCATCTAAGTCTATTTTAAACTAGTTTATCTTCAATCGATATCCCAACCCTTCCTCTAACTTAATCCTAATTCTTCCACCATTCATCTTAAGATTAAGATCTATATAACATTACCAACTTAACTGTAAATTAATGAAATTTATTATACTTCAAATAAACTAAAGTTATGGTTAGTCTTTCAATAATCTCATAACTTCACGGATTTAAAATTTAATTTTTCAACTTAAGCGTCAACTACCAGAACAATAACTTAGGAATCAAATTTCTATTTTTTGAGGAATATGAGTGCCAAAGTACGAACCGAAGCATATTTCAATGAATAAAATATATGAGATCATGTTAAAATTAAGATAATGGAGTACCTAAAGAGAAGCACAATAACAGCAAGCACCATCATAGAGGATGAGTTTCCCACAGTAAGAAACACAGGAAGCGTTGTTGCACAAGGAGACAATGCAGGTACAAGAACAAGCCCAGCCACAGCCATTTTCTCCATAGGATGGTTGTGGGAGTGGCTATGACCACCCTTTCCAAATACAAATGCCAAGACATAACTACCTCCAAGAAGTATGAGCAGCAGAGAAGCAAGGCTATGAACAGTCTCCTCGCCAGCAATGGTGTTGGCCATTGTGACAGCAGTTATGCCAAGAAGTGATGTGGAAATGACATGCAAGACTGCTCCAAATGCAGCTATAACATGTTTAAAAAAAAATTATGAGCTTCTCAGTAAATAATGGTTGCAGAATGAATGGTACTTCTTAATCCGAGTAAGAATCTATCAATATAGATAACCAAATTATATTATAAATTAAAATATAGTGAACAAAACCTAGAAAAGAACAACATAATTCAGTAAATAATCACTTAACCAAAGAAGAAAATAAACAGAATAGTGTCAGCTAAAAATCAAACCTAGTTGTTGATATCAAAGAAACCATCTAACGGGACAAAACTAACATTTAAAATGTATGCTCAATATCAAGCACAAGAAATTGCACTAAGACCTGCATAAGTACATTGGCCGGTGAAAAAGGATACGTCTAAATTATGCCTGCATAAACCAATTTCCAACCAAACCACAGATGAAGAGGACCAGCTTGAGTGCCTTCACATGTCTGTGTACAGGTTTGCTACTATAGCAATTTGACTACAGACTAAATGTTCATACAGGAAATACATCAAAACAATACCTAGGAGCATGTAGCAAAATAAACCCCACATTAAAAAAAAAATACAAGCTCCCATATGAAATAACTTAGGTTTCGTTTGGGACTACTTTCTTACTGCTTCTTAAACCAGCTTTCTGTTAAGATAGTTGCTATTTGCATGCATTACATTTTTGGCAACTTATAAAGTTTTGATGATTTCAAACATTATTGTTCAAATGTATAGTTATCTCCTAACAATTTTGGAAGAATTGTATTTGCTCTTGTGTGTACTAACATTTAAGGGAAAGAACTCCAGACTACAAGGCTTCAAATTAAAATCAGCATGAGATACCTTGAAATTTTTGAAGCTTGCACTTTGCTTAGAAATCAAATTGAAAGGGAGTGATTGTAACTTGAGTGAATCAAAACATGCACACACAAATAAGGAGATCATATTAAATTTGTGTTGATCGTACAGGACGATTTTCGTTCGTACTGGACGATCAGACAGTTATTTCCTATAGAGCATATGGAACGAATAGAAATTTGCTCGAAAAATTTTCTAAGTCCTATTCGTCCAGACGAAATTAATTATCGTACAGTACGATTGGCTCTCTGTAAAATTTTCGTCCAGACGAAATTAATTATCGTACAGTACGATTGGCTCTCTGTAAAATTTTCGTCCAGACGAAATTAATTATCGTACAGTACGATTGGCTCTCTGTAAAATTTTCGTCCAGACGAAATTAATTATCGTACAGTACGATTGGCTCTCTGTAAAATTTTCGTCCAGACGAAATTAATTATCGTCCAAACGATTAACCGACTTAGGACAGTTTTCAGCAGTTTCTAGATTCGACCTTGTAATAACCGTTCGTACTGGACGAACCTAGTTCGTACAAGACGATCAGCTGTACGAAGACACTTCGTACACATATTCAAATAGGGTCGTTTCAGATCGTTTAAGTAAAATCGTCCAGGACGATCCACGATCGTACAGGACGATCCATTGCGTACAGAATTGAAAACTTCCAGTTTTTGGGCGGTTTTTCTTGTCTTTTGTATAAATAGCCCAAATTAGACTGCCACCCAATCTTTTTGTCATTTGATCTTCGGCCTCTCTTGAGAGAATAGCCAAGGAGAGAAGTGAAGAGAGCATTCAAGGGAGGATTCCTACCATAGAAGCAAGAAGGCTTCACTTGGATTTCAAAGGTAAGAGTCTCTACTTGTGAATTGGGATTACTTCACTCTTTTCTTTCTTCCTTCTAGATTCTTGTGAGAAGATCTGTCAAAGGAGATCCGGTTCTCTGCCGACACTTGGAGAGTGTGAAAGGACGAAGGGTTCTCTGCCGACACTTGGAGAGTGTGAAAGGACGAAGGGTTCTCTGCCGACACTTGGAGAATGTGAAAGGACGAAGGGTTCTCTGCCCACACTAGGAGAGTGTGAAAGGACGAAGGGGTTCTCTGCCTACACTAGGAGAGTGTGAAAGGACGAAGGGTTCTCTGCCCCACACTAGGAGAGTGTGAAAGGACGGACGGTTCTCTGCCAACACTGGGTATTGTGTAAAAGGACGGACGGTTCTCTGCCGCACCGGGGGAGTGGTGAAAAGAGTGTGTTTTGTAAAGGTTTCTCCGCCTTGCTGTGGGTGCAAAAGGAGAGTCACTATTGGTATTAGTGCAATACTCAGAGGGTGCCTCTGAGGAGTGGATGTAGGTCTGGTTATAGACCGAACCACTATAAATCTGGTGTCATTTATTTTTACTGTTTTTACATTTCCGCACTTTCTATTTCAGTTTTAAAAAACTCTGTGGTTGAAAAATCTTTTTCTACAAAATTAAAAAGGGGTCTTAAATTTTAATTTTTTTTAAACTACCAATTCACCCCCCCCCTCTTGGTAGCCTTGGGACACTCACTTAGACTTAACAACCTAATTACTAGACTCAACACTTTCTAGTACAAAATTTTTAATTTTTATACTAAAAAACTGCTTTAAGAAGCATTAAAAAAGCCGCCCCAAACAAAGCCTTAATCTAACATATAGATATTGTGACGGCAAATATCAGCATTATCAAACAGTAGCTCTATTTGTTAAAATAACAATAGCATTGGCTGTGAAAAAAGGGCAACATCAGCCAGCCTTTAAAAGAACTCGAATCCTGACACAAGCTCATGCCTCGGTTTTTCTATTCTTATAGCATACTTAGAAGACCATGCCAGCTTCGACTAGACCAAATTCTCTCTTCTCTATCGAATCGAGATTTGCTAAACAATATTAGAATCATGCTATATTGATCTCAATAAGAGCTACAAATCATTTAATAGAAATAATAATAATAATAAAAAACTTGCAGCAGCACACGGAAGAAAAAGGCAAGGGCATCAAATACTTGGTTTTTGATCATGCAGAAATCACAAACTTCAAGTCGCCAATTCCAGGTTCTACTGACAGATCAGTTTAGTGAAAATTTTAAAATCTTTGCGGTGCTCAGATACCAATCCGATCCAGTACAGCGAACTACTTGTCTTCCATATATAAAATAATTTTAAAAAAAAGCAGCTAGATGCGGAAGACTCACTGACGAGGAGAGTTTTTGCTAGGGTCCATTTCTGCGCTCGCCCGACAATGGAGAAGGGTAGCCAGTGCGTGGGAATGAAGGAATGAAGCAGGGAAACTGTAGCAATTCCTCCAATCTTAGATAGATCCTCCGGATTAATAGCCTCCATTGCTATACGCTGCTCCAGATCCACAGATCGATGAGCGAGGAACCACAGATCTTCAGGAAAGCAAGACCGCTGAGATCTAATTCCCGCGCATCATAACTGCTAATCTGCTGCTTTAATTCGTTAGAAATATGAGATTTTCTATGGGCTAAAAAAAACACAAAAAGAAGAGAAAGGAGGGCGGAACTGAGAAGAAGCGGAAAAATGGGATGCGCTTTTCCCTCAGCGTGCTTTAGGAACCACCTGATTTACGCGTCATAATTCTTTCCGAATGCAAATTTCTGAGAATATAGGTAAATATGGTTACATTTAATTGGAGAAAATTTTGTATTATAACTTCAATTAATTTTAATAATAGAATTTCTAATAAAAAATAAAAAAGAATGAATAATAAAAAATCATAGATGACATATAAAATAAGAAAAAATATATAAAAAAATTGCATCATGTATTTCATTTTTATTAGAGCCTCTTCAGGTCATTTTCTAATGTCAAGCCAGTTTTGATAATTGTCCGAATTGAAGTAGATGATAATTTGTCTGTCTCAGATTTTTAAAATATGGAGATTTTTTGAATTTTCTGATTAAATTTATATTTCTGTTATAAAAAAAAAAATGAGGATAATTTTGCATTGATAAAATTTTTACTGTGTAACTTTCTATATATTTTAAAGACACCAGTCATGAACATTTAGAGATTTTCTAAAAAAAATTGCACTCGGTATTTTGAAATGTGCCCCTTTTTATTTGTTTAAAACATTTATTGGAATATGAAAATAAGGATGTAGTACAAGTAAAGTCTTAAAATAGTATATTCTTTTATTTATCATTATAGCACTTTGTGAAATTTTGAAATGAACTCATTTGTATTTTATTTATTGCGTTGCAATGAATTATATGCTTATTTAATTCAATGACGTGATTTTGAGGAGCTATAGAAGTGAATGATGGAAGTTCTGTTCTGATGCTAAATGTACATTTTGATACCCAATGTTATATTATGTGCCAAGGGTACATTCTAATGTTATAGGCACATTTTGTTATAAAAATCTCTAATTTTGTTTATCAAGAGGCATAAGGAGTTAGAATCTTTGGATTCTGCCTGAGATAGGGTGGGTGGCATTAGGGGCCAAAAGTTTTTAAAATTATGTCTGATATGGAGTATTAATTAATTAATTTATTTCTCAGCATTATTATTTAAATTTCTGATGACTATAGTTACAATTATGCTCAACAATATGATGCATTATGTTTCATTAAAATTAAAATAATTTAATATTGGAATTATTTGGAAGTTTAGATTGAAAAAAATGTTATCTACTATGTTGTGCTAGCTTATTATGATCCCACCTTTTTTCAGGATCTAATAGTGAGAAAGGGTTTGATGTGTAGTAGTTTCAAAATATGATCTTGGTCTATAAGGTATTTCTTCATTTGAATTTTTCTACAGTCATGACTAATTTTTATTTTGCTCTGTGTGTAGCTATGCATTGTAGTTATATATGCATTTTTATGATAAATAAAAAGAGGATTTTTGTAGATGAGATTCTTCTTAGTACTTTAAATATTATTAGTAGCTTTGTTCTTATTGTTATAAGCAACGTTTTGAAAACCGGACCGAACAACGGATCGGAAGAAGGAGAGGTTCATGGTTTGACAGGTTTGACCGGTTGAACAGGGGTCGAACCGGATGACGTAATAAATAATAATATTATTAAAAATTATAAAATGAATGAAAAAATATACTAATCAAATGGCTAATAGAGACAAACAAACTGCTTTATATACTAATCAAAAGCTTGGGCTTACTAGTCTTTATATTAAAATAAACAATAACTATGTAGTGTATATGCTCTGTTTGTAAAGCTTGGGCTTACAAGTAAAATAAACAGTAACTATGTAAATCTTGGGCTTACAAGTAAAATAAACAGTAACCCAAGACAAAAAAACTCAACAGATTAACTATGCATTCATAAGAAAAAAAAAAAAAAAAATCTTTTCACTCATAAGTCATAACAGTAATGAAATTAAGAAAAAGCGTAGTTGGAATGTCAGGGCTGAGGAAGATACCTAATTTTCTATGAATCGATGCCTGAAATGAATCTTTGACAGCTTCACCTGTGGATCTGTTGAAGAAAAACTCATGGTTAGCATTATAAGTTTATACCCTGCTACATGCACTCATATATTTAAGAGTTCGCTGTCAATCTAGTAGATGATTTATCAAAGAAATTTTTGGTTTTCAGTTTGCACAGGTAAGAATAAAACACAGGTTCAATTCAACGCATACAATCTCCTCACCTTGCATTGATTCAAGCACCGATGAAGGAGGAGGTGCAGCGAGCAAGTGACGATTAAGAACTAGAGGAGGCCGTCCAGTTCGTCAATGATCCAAGCACAGACAGAATAGCTGCAGCGACGAATGGGGGCGCAAGGAAGAAAATCGGAGACGGCGACTTCGGGAGTTACGGGAGATAGAAAATGAAAGGGCTATGTTTACCTTTTACTTTTACATGTTTTACTATACTTAAAATACCGCATTATTTAAATCAGACGGTGAAAATCGCGTGTAACCTTAAGTAGTAGGTTCTCTCCCGGTTTCCAGTTCGCCGGTTTCGCGGTCCAACCGGTTCAACTCCGGTTCTTTGATTACCCGGTTTCATTAGACAACCGAACCGGCCGGCCGACCGGATACCGGTTCAACCGGTTTAACCAGCCGGTCCGGTCCGGTTTTCAAAATGTTGGTTATAAGTTTAAAATTTTGAATGAAGATTCTTAAAAAATTCTTAAAACTTAGATAAAACAGACATCTTATTGTCAAATAATTATCATCTTCTTCAACTATGAGGAAGGAAATTTTTTTGTATTTTCAAATATATAATGAATTTTCCATACAGGCCAGGCTCCGTGATTTTCCCTTTCTGAATTTTTCATGTACAAATTTTCTATTCTCACTACTAAAAGTGCTGAATTTTTAAACAATGGTGAAACATAAAACACTCTCCTTAAGTTTTCTATCACAACAATAACAAAATATTTTTATTTATAATAATACACATCAAAAAGTTTAATTGTATACACGATTATCAATTTGAATTCTCAATTATTTATTAAACCATCTAATACATTGATAGAAATAATTAAAATTAAAAAAAAATTTTATATTAAAAACAGCTTCATAAAATAATAAGAAAATTTTCCCAAATGAAACCGAATAATTAATAATGAAGAACCAAACATATATAAGAATAAAAAAGAGAGACTACTTCAAATCGTCTTTCTACTCTCGGCAACATTTCTTCAGAATAAGAATCTAAATGATCATGTTGTTGCATGCCAGTTTTTGGCTTCAATCCTGCAAATAAGGGTTAAAAGTTAACACAATAATTTAGCTATTAGAATTTAGGAACTATTTAGTACTTGAATTAACACAAATGAAAGATAATTTTCAGCTATAATAAATCATGGCCAAATTCTGCTGATCTTCCCCACTTTGCAATCGCGAGAGAGGATAAAAATGAAGCATTCTCCTTCAGTAAAATCTTAAATTTTTACTATTTCAGTCTAGCAGCTATGTCTGGCATTGGACTTCAATTTGTTGTGAACAAAAAGAAAATACACCTGGAGGTTGCTACAGGCGGTTGGAATCTACTTCAAACGAGAAAAAACTATATGCAGAAGTGTATAACATTAGGCTATACTGTTAATTGCTAAAAACGCTTACTTTTGAAGAGTAATTTGAAGGTTTCTTGTAACCAGATGAAGACTTCGTTTTGGACAATTTTTTGCTACTTCATAAAACTGTTTTTTAGTACAAAAAATTCTAATTCAATACATTAATGTACTAGAAAGTCATTTTAAAAAGCAACAAAGAAGCTGTCCCAAATGAAGTTGAAATCTGCTCAAGTTCAGAAAAAGAGGAATGTAATGGTTGAAGCTTCTTACCTCAAGAACTCTGCTCCAAATGCTGAGCTCCAATCATTGACCGGCAACCACTTTCAATGTCAGCAGCTTTCTGGGCTGCGTTCCGGTAATTAAAATAGATAAACTGAATAAGAATCTAGAAACGTGGTCAAGTGTCTAACATCCATACAAGTCCAAGCGAGCAGAAAAGGTAGCATGCACGCTGGTCTACAATGGAGTATGCATATATGTCATCATCATTAATGTTGTCATTATCATCATCTTTTGCTTAACTACAACTATTTTGGGGTCCTGTCACTAATCGGCTATCTGGTTTAGTTATTTGAAATGCAATGTGAAGTAAACTCAAGCAAGGTAAATGGATCAATTTTGCTACATTTATATTACTTTTTGTAATGAAATGAACTTATATTGAATAATAATTTCAGCAATTTTACCCATTAATAAATTGTTCCATCCGGTCCACACGAGACCAGCGCAGGCGGAACAGAGGCGAAGTTCCGCCACTCCTGTCCGCGCAGAACTAGCCACCGATTCCAGAAAAGCTGTTTAGAAAAGATTTTTTAGGGAGTTTGGAGGGAAATTTGAATGTAGGGACTGTTTAGAGATGTTCTTTTGGATTGTATTCATTAAATAGTTTGTTTTGCTAGGGTTAGGGCATCTTGAATTTGGCTGAAATTTGAGATCTCTTAGGTTTCTTTTGTGCTCTAGCGGCGTCTAGAGATTTGGGAGAGATAGATCCGTCTCTCGAATAGAGGATCAGTTGTATCTTGTTATTTTCTGCCATTAGTTTGTGTTCTTGCAATAAACTTCCTGTTTTTCTTTGATTTTTTGTTGGATTTGAGGAAATTTCTTGTTATTTTTCGAAATTGATAGGATTTACGTGAAATCATAAAGTGTTTCTTATCGTAAACATGAAAAAATTTAAGTTTACCAACAAATGCTTTACATAAACAGTCACCATGGTATCTACACATGCACCAATATATACTACGTGTGCAGTAGAATGAATAATTAGCTCATGCTGTATTTCTCATATCATGTCTAAGCATCACTAGTTGTTAATAGGAAGAACGAAAAAGGATACAAAAGCATCAAGGAGCACGCATCCGCCAGCATCAACTAGCCACGGAAGGTTGGGTTTGATTTTGGACCATTCTAAGCTGTTTACAAGTATACTGAATAGACAAAATTTGAGAAAATTAGTTTGAATGCAAGAACTTCAATGATGAAAGAAATCATACAATATCAGATACCTCCCAACATATGTTGAATTTCCCACAAGAGCGAATATAAACATAAAGAGACTTAACCCCTGAAAAAAAATAATTGATCAAAACAGCCTAAAGAATAAACAAGTCATATTTATTTAAAAAAAATCTCACTTAGGCTTTGTTTGAGACTGCTTTCTTATTGCTTCTTAAAACAGCTTCCTAGTAGAAAAATTAAAATTTTTGGATCAGGATGCTACTTTTAAGAAGCAGAAAGAATGCCGTCCCAAACGAAGCCTTAATCTTGTTGTTATACTGCAGTAAAGTCAAGATATTTCAATAAACAATAAATCCAAATGAGACTGTGCAACACGACCAAGAAATGCGGAATTATGCAAGAACTGAAAGGAGTTGCTTGTGGCAACTGAATGTATCTTCTGATCTCAAAATTACAAAGAGCATAATCAGTTGCTGCTAGATGGTCACTGAGAAAAAGACGAGGAAGAAAGAAACACTTGCCTCGACATTTCCTCGTTTAATCTGCAAAACATCAGAAGTCAAGAATTCGTGAGTCATACAATCCCACAAATTTTACTTCAGAGATATAAATTTGAAAGGATTCTGACAACTAACTTGAAGGCTTCACAAAATCCTTAAATAACCAGATTCCCCGTATAAATTTATCTTCAATCAGTTCCACTTAACCGATTCTACAACCCCAAAGGATAAAAGAAAACTACGAGACAAAAAACAGTTTATCAGGTGTCATAATCTCACATTCAACCAGATTTGAGGAAGTCTGCCACCCATTTAAATGCCTGCCATTGCCCAGCCTAAAAAACTTCCTATTCCACCGCTTCCAACATGTTCGCCATGAAATGATTCCAATGCCTCGTGCTGTGGGAGAAAACATAACAATCAAATATCCATCTCTACTATAATGTGTGAAGAAAATGAGATAAAGAAACAAAAATGGGTACAATATTTCGATCAATTGATTCCATAGCAAAAAATTTGTTACATAGGCTTCGTTTGGGACGGCTTTCTTCCTGCTTCTTAAAGCAACTTTTTAATACAAAAGTTAAAATTTTTATACTAAAAAACTGTTTTAAGAAGCAGCAAAAAAGCCATCCCAAATGAAGCCATAATCTCAATTTATGCTAACCTGCAAAAGCTTTCTACCAACTGGAATCAGGTTTGCATCAAATACACCATTCACCGGAAGTTGTAGAACATATAATCCAACAAAAGAAGCAGCTGAAGAGACCTGAGAATTATAAAAGTAAACAAAAGAAACAAAAAACTCCCAATACCTAACTACTAAGTAAATGACCAGCAAGAGCTCACTACACAACGCGTGTTTTTAATGCCCAAAGGTCTTGCAGCATGTGAAGAAGACAGACTGCCAAGCAAGGGTACTAATGATGAGTCCCCGTCTTCAGTGAGAAGAGGCATTTCACTTGATGTTCTGCATGGATGTTGAATATTTGCAGCACATGAGCCTATAGTAGACATTGGACTTGTTGATAAAGATCTCGCTGACCTTAAAAAATTTGTAACAATCATTAGAACAGATTAGTGAGATTCGCAGGTGCTAGCTAGTTTAATTGATAAATATTTTAGAAGCTATTGTCAAGATTCTAAAATTGAATCTCTCTTACAAAAATTTTGAATGAATCCAAAGCAAATGCTAGAAATGGAGGCGTCAAATGGATGGATCTAAGTGTCGTGAACAACTAGTAGGGAAGATAAGGGAGTGAGATGCTGCTGCTTGGAGTGGTTTGGAGGATCCGTCCGGTCAGGCCGTGTGTTTGATCAGAAGTCACTATTGTGAGGTCAGGCCGTGTGTTTGATCAGAAGTCACTATTGTGAGGGCCGGTCGGCTGTATGAATGGGACAGGGCTTGGAGAGATTGACTGCTACAGGCTTGGATGCATTCGTGTGTGGCTGGGGGAGGAAACGGGTGTAGATTGACGGTTTGGTCGAACGGGCTATGAGCTGGTCGATCAAGAGCTGCAGGAGTTTAATCGGAGGTGAAGGTTTTGGCCGGCTGCAGGATTTGTGAACGGGAGTGTGAGGAAGAAGGAAAACAAGACGTTCTTTTTTTGTTCGTGGCAAAGCGAAATGTCATCTGGCTTGTTTTAGCGATGAGGCACTGCATTCAAACAAGGTAACCTGCGATCAAGGTGACTTATTTACGCGAGGAGACTTCAGCAGCCGGGATTTATGGGATTTAGACAGCATTTAGAGCAGAATATCCGAGGTAAGAATTAAATTTGAGTTGATTTTGATTTGCAATTTCATTGTCAATTTCACCTTTTTTTGTGTTTTTGCATATAGGGGTCAACAAATATGAATATACATAACCAATGCAATCAAATAAAACGCATATACATAACCAAGGCACTTACATTTACACCCAAAGCTAGTCATTTTCCAGTTTTTCTAATTAGAAACAGCATAGATTTAATAACATTAAGATTTTGTAATAGCACCTGCTGCTTTAAATATGTACACAAACTGTATTAAATACGCCAAATATGTCTAAATTTTCCATTATGTTTGACGTTCAGGTAAAAAAAATTGTTTAATAATGAACTAATACAGTTCAATAAATACATTGCTAATGTGTAAAGCAGTGAGAAAAAACTAAAGTGTTAGAGATAAAGAGAAAAAGTGGTAAAACACAATGAGTAGCTTCAAGGTTGGTTGACAGTTTCTTGCCATAGTTCTTGTCAACAGAGGTACTGTCGTCTAAAGAATTAAATAGACTATGTTTATCTGCAAAATAGTTGATAACAAAGATGAATACTCGGTACAATTAAAACCACCATGTGCTTGAACCAGATAATTACCTGTAATACAAGTCTCTCCCAGACGAACCGTAGCTTCCTAATGAACTAGCTACAGGAATTGGTGAACTTCGCATATTACATCCTGCCAGTAAAGAGTTAGAACCTTTATATTCATACATTTTAGGTCCCCTCTCATCGCTGTTCTTCCCTACCAAACTCTCTTTTGCTTTGTACTCAAGCTCGTCAATCTGCAATCAGATGATCACGTGAAAATTGAAGCAAAACACTGTAAAAATGTAAAATAAGTCCTCATAAAAAGCACATTGGCATGAGATAGCTGCAATATTCTAAGATTTTTTGAGATTAAAATCCCAAAATTTATCTAAAATATTATGCCTTATTTTCACCCCTCTTAAAATTTATAATTAATATAATTAATATTCTTATAAAATCCTACAAATGGTTTATATATATAATTTTGATTCTATAAGCATATATAAATTAAAATGCATTTCAATGAAATTGAATGGCTATGACAGAAATTTAGTAAAAGATATTTATATAACTGTTCAATAAATAACATACATTGAAAAGCATGAGGATATGCCATGCAAATTAATCAAAAAGTGTGCCAATAAATTGAAAGCATGCAAGCACATCTTGTAAGTACAAGAAATAACATGGAAATGTATTATGCAAATGTATAAAAAAATATGCAAATGCATTATACAAAAGCATAAAAAAACATCATGTCATTTAAAAATTAATATGAATTCCCCGCATATGCTCCGACAAACATTCTAAACACAAACGCGAAAGTCTGAACTATGTGAGGTTAAAAGGGAAGCTAAATAAAATCTATCTTTTTAAACACCTTGTGCTCCGACTAGTCCTTCGAACTCTGAAACTCAAGGTTCAATAATGCTGTGCAGGTTTAACGTGAACGTAAATTTTACATCCAATACTTCACCTTTCAAGGATTGGAGTTGACAAGATTTGAATTAATAAGAAAATATACGATTGTGTGATCAAAAAGTCATTTTATTTTACTTCCGCATTAGGCCTTTAATGTCTTCCTCAAAAGAAACTTACTACAGAATAATTAACGCTCGTATAACAATTCAAAAAGTTGATATTTGAACCCAATCCTTTGTTACCAAGCAATTAGAGTTGTTTAATGTTCAAATAACAAAATAAAAGTACTTAAAATCCCAGATAATGATCATATAAAAAGTGAATCTCAACATCAGGGGACTATATCATCAAAATGCTTTATGAACTTAGATAATGAAGTTGACAAAGTTCAAATATAAAAATAAAAAGTGTAGGGTTAACCGGTTAAATTATACCTAATGATGGCTATGTTAAAAGTGAATTACAATTGGAAGGGACTCTATCATCAAAATGCCACATTAACTCAGATTGAACCTGAGCGTTTGGTAGCAATTATTCAGAGTTGATAGGATTCAAAAAGCAAAATAAAAAAGGTTAAACCATCATTCATGATGGCTGCATTGAAAGTGAATCTCAGCCGTAGGAGACTATCATTAAAATGTCGCATGAATTCAAATAGAATTTGATCCTCTGCCATGAAGTTAGTAGAGATGACAAGGTTAAAATATTAAAATAAAAGTGTCAAACCCTCTTCAGTAATGATCGTGATGAAAGTATATCTCATCCAAAGAGGTCTATGTTTAAATATCAAATCTTCAAGTTCCAAAAATAAATATTTAAAGTGGCTTCAAAAGACACCCTGGTGATAGTCAGTTGACAAAAAATCTCAACCAGTGGGGATTACATGACTTTCAAAATGCCCCAAATTCCAAAATTAATCACTTAAGGCTTCAATCTCAATAAAATTAAAAAAAATTAATATAGATCAAAATTTAAAAATGCTAAGTGACATATATTTCCATGTAGCTTAAAGCAAAAATTCATTCACCCTCAATAAACATTTGTTGAGTGTGATAAATCTATGAAATAACCTTACAGCTCATAAAGAGCTAAAGTCGAGTTGCGAATATTTGATGTGAAATAAATAGGAATTGCAAGGAAATAAAAAAATTATTGTAAAGCTTGCTACTTTAACATTAATGAGTCATAAGAATTAATTTGAAGAACAATCGTTTGACGTTTTGCTTTGGCATGCAGTCATAATTTTAGGAGAACGGAACAACTTAAAATAAGATTAGAAAAATTACAATAAAACTACATGTGTTGTAATAAGAATCTGTTGGTTCATATTTAGAGCTTTTCACTTAGAGTTTCCTTTCTCACTTACACTCGACGAACGGCTTTAGCGGAGAGAGACTTTTAGCAATCTCAACAATGCCACCAAGAAAGTTAGGGCACCGACGGTCTTGATCCACGGGAAGGTAGTCAAAGGAGGCGCAGGTGGACGTTCGACGAGTTGTCACTGTCCGGATGGTCGTTGTTCGTCGATTGTCTCGTCTAGATGAAATAGTATGAGGTCGACGTAGTCTTCTATGGAGTCTTCAAACTCCTAGTCGGGGTCAAAGAATGACGACTGAAGGATATCATTTTGTCCTTGAGAATTGTAAGCGAATTTGTGGTCGACTTCAGGATCGACCATCCATGAATATGGGAGTCTTCTCTATTGGGATCCTTGGAGGAGCCGACGATTTGTGAAGGGAGAAGGGAGGGGAAGAACCGGCAGGGGAGCTCTCGGGTAGGAAGGGAAAGGGAGGGGAGGGCTAGGAAGGTGGGGTGAAGAACTTAGAAAATCTGGATTATATTTCAAAATTTTCTAAGAGAGGGAAAGATAATAATTTAAATTCCAAATTATCCTAAATTGGGCTATAGGGGCCGGTGGCTTAGGAGGGATTATAGGGGAAGTTTAATAAGGATTAAGGATTAATTGGAGAGGGAAAAGCTAAGGGGAGGGGCCGACCATATGAGAAGGGTAGGGAGTATCTAGATTTAATGTATGTGGACCCTTTAATTTAAATGATGTTTCAAACCAAATATTTGATTTAATTTCAAATTTTGAGGTAATTATGGGCTTTCCTAAAATAGTTTTATCAATAAGGAAAGTGCTTCAAATTCAAATATTAATTTGAATTCAAATAAGAAACTTTTTTAATTAATAATAGGTTACTTTATGAAGGGAATTAAAGAAACTTTTTAGTTTATCGTGGTCGTCGATCTTCGATGCCTCCTCTAATAAACACACCAAAATCTCTTGTTGATGTCCTCATCAATATTAATAATATTCATTCTAAAATAATCTCACGTCAATAAAAATATGACATGTGCCCTCTAACTTATGATTTTATCGCAAAATGCAAACTAGCATCACAAGAAAATGGTTATGATCGAGCCCTTTGACAATAAAGTTTTATCGAAGATAGGCACCTTTATATTACAGTTACGACTAAAGCACATATATTCCCCAATAATTAAAACCCTTGAGTAATGAATCATACGGTATATTTGATTGAGCACAAATGCTTTATTAGCTCAGACGACTTCAATTTATCCCCTTAGGAAAACAATCACCTCAGGTCTACAAGATACCTTAGACAAAACAAACCATGGCTACTGATAAAGATCCTTTAATCAAGTTAAGTCAACTACCTCCTCTAACTAAGAATATTGAGACCATGACAACCTGGGATGACGAAACTATGAGAATTTGATCGGATTAGTCATCATTTGCCCACCATCCTCTTTAAGTGCAAGATCATATATTTCAAATCTTAAACATCAAATCAGGTGCTACTATATGCTAGACACTTAATACTTTTCTAATTATTAGCCTTTAATTGAAAGTACCCTCCTGTCACCGAGACGGTTAATTAACCATAGGAGCTTTTGTCTATGGGAAACATGAACTCAAATCTTAGAGTTCTCGCAAAATAAGGTCGAAATCTATAGATAGTGTCTTGTCTTCAAACTAATTTGCCTTCCAAAAATTTAACCAAAGCCCAAAAACAAAAACTGAAGTTGATCCGATGGAAACTGCTGTCCACAGCAGAAATACAGCAGAAATCTGCTGTTTACAGCAGCAGAAAAAACAGCAGAAAAAACAGACAAGGAAATCTGAGAGAAAACTCAAAGAAAATACTTGTATTCCACTTAGACGATGAATAAAAGAGCAAGATACAATTGATCCTCAATTCGAGAGGAGGATCGATCTCTCCCAAATCTCTAGACGCAGCTAGAGCCCAAAGAAGTCCTAAATCTACGGGATCTCAAATTTCAGCCAAATTCAAGATGATCAAACCCTAGGAAAATCTACTATTTAATGCATACAAATCAAAAGGAAATCCCTAAACAGTCCCTACATTCAAATTCCCCTCTTAATTTCCCCAAAAAAGCTTCCTATTCGGCTCCCGCAAGGCGTGCGGTGCGCGCGGCCTCCGCCCAGGCGAACAAATCGCCTGTTTCGCGATATTCGCCCGTGAACCGGTCCCGCCTGGACCGGCTGGACCGGTCCAGTGGACCGGTCTAACAATACTCCCCTCCCGAAAATCCACCTTGTCCTCAAGGTGGAGATATGCTCGTGTTCCGGTGGAGGTGGCCATCCTTGAGGTGACTGAGAATCCTTATTGTACTGCGGAACCAAGGGCTGCAAAGAACGAGAAACATCCTCTCCCTCCTCCAAACTGATCGCCTCCACCCTGTGTAGTCCCACCACATAATCTTCCCCCACCTCTTGTGTGTCCCTAACCATGGTCTTAAGTGATGTGATGGCTTTGGATAGCCCTGCATCTCCCCTTATGACCACCCTTCTCCCATCCACCATTAACTCCATCGTGAGTGCTCCCCAATTGTCCTTGGTTTCCCCCAAGGTTTGTAACCACTTCATCCCCAGGATGACATCAGTGCTTCCCAACTCTAGTGGGAGAAAGTCCTCCCTTACTTGAATCCCCTGGATGGTCAACACCACTCCTTTACAGATTCCCTGGCCTTTCTCCACCTTCCCTGTACCCATCATCACCCCATAACAACCGGTGTCCACCAATTTCACTCCCAGTTGGTTGACGACCTGAGTGGAAATGAAATTGTGGGTAGCCCCACTATCAATTAGCACCACCACCTCAAGGTCAGCTATCTCTCATTTTCACTTTCATAGTGTGACTCGGAGTGAATCCCACTACAGAGTTCAGAGAGACTTCTGCCACATCCAGGTGCAGCTTCTCCTCCTCTCCAGATCTGCTCCCACCTCCCTCCTCGTCTTCCTCGTCTTCACAGACAAGGAGAACATGAAGAGTTCGGTCCTTGCACCTATGCCCTGGCATGTACTTCTCATCACATCTGAAGCACAACCCCTTTGTCCTCTTATCCTGCACCTCCTCCTCTGTCAACCTCTTGAAATTTTCCCCACTCCCTCCTCCTACTGGCTTCTCTCGGGTGGTCTCATTACTGTTGCCTGATGTAGGCCCCTTGGGTGCTGGAAGAGTGGTCGTCGTCCTGTTAGAGCCTCCTGAGTTGTTTCCTCGAGCCCCTCTTTCTGCCTTCTTCTGATCTTCTACCAACTGCGCCAGCTCCATAGCCTTTCCCAGGTTCCTCGGCTCCATTACCCTGACTGTTGTTCGGATCTCAGGTTTCAACCCCTTCATGAAGTTCCCTTCTAAGGCTGACTCTGAAATGTGATCCAAATGCTGCTAGCCAAGTACTCAAATCTGTCCCGGTAATCGGCCACAGTCCCCCTCCTGCGTCAGAGCAAAGAATTGTTCATAGAAGTCTCCTCCCCCATCGGCTCGGAAACGCTCTAATAAACAATCCTTAAACTCTCTCCAGCTCCGGATAGGCTCCCTCCTGTCTCGCCACTGATACCATGCCAGCGCCTTCCCTTCCAGACACAATCCTGCCGCCGTTAGCTTCTCATCATCTGTCAACCCGTTGACAGCGAAGTAACGCTCCACCTTATAGATCCAACCATGGCCATCTTCGCCCTCAAAGATGGGCATCTTCAACTTCCTCACCTTCGGATCCCTTCCGTTACCCTGGTACTCTCCATAACCTCCCATTTCTCGAAGATGAGGTGCTCCCCAAGTGTTCCGGTCCTCCCTCCGACGTTGGTATCCGAATCCGTCATCATATTCCCCTCTTCCCCTTTCAAAATCAGCACCTCGACGCTGAAATTCAGCACCTCGACGCTGATATTCTTCTCTTCTTTCGCCAAAATATGCACTTCCCTCATATTCTCCTCTCCTGCCTTCAAATTCCGCACCTCGACGCTGAAATTCAGCACCTCGACGCTGGAATTCCTCTCTTCTACTGCCAAAATCAGCACCTCTTCGATCGTACCCCAGACTCATCTCCTCTCTAGAAAGCGGTTCTAGAGGAGGCATATCGTCTTCCCCCTCAAGGATCTCCACCTCCGGATTTCTCCTCCCCCGGACGGGTTTGGATTTCCTCCTACGACATGGCCGTCGGTGGTCTCTCTTACTTCCGATGCCGCCGGATGGGTCTTCATTTCTAGTAGTTTCTTCATCATTTCTTCCATTGCCGTGAACTTTCCCTCCAACCTTTCGTTGTTGGTGGTGATTTGATTTTGAAATTCAAAAAATCTTTCTTCCAAATCGGTTTTCAATTGACCGATCTCGCCTTCCAAGACGTCCACCTTCTTTCCGGCCATCGCTCTCCTCACGGATCTCCAAAAATCTTCTTCCGGACAAGATAAACTCGCTGAAATTTCAGAACTTCAGCCGCCGGTGGTCCCAAATCGATGCTCTGATACCAATTTGATAGGAAACACTTGAGTTCCCAAGTGTTTCTCACCAAAACTGAAGTTGATCCGATGGAAACTGCTGTCCACAGCAGAAATACAGCAGAAATCTGCTGTTTACAGCAGAAAAACAGCAAACGACAAGGAAATCTGAGAGAAAACTCAAAGAAAATACTTGTATTCCACTTAGACGATGAATAAAAGAGCAAGATACAATTGATCCTCAATTCGAGAGGAGGATCGATCTCTCCCAAATCTCTAGACGCAGCTAGAGCCCAAAGAAGTCCTAAATCTACGGGATCTCAAATTTCAGCCAAATTCAAGATGATCAAACCCTAGGAAAATCTACTATTTAATGCATACAAATCAAAAGGAAATCCCTAAACAGTCCCTACATTCAAATTCCCCTCTTAATTTCCCCCGGTCTAACAGAAGGATGAAAATATAAACTAAGTAGTCTCATGGAATTCCAGAAAGTGGTAGAGAATAAGAATCCAAGCTGGGATCAAACATTCTTGATACGATAGCATCCTAAACATGTACATATAGACTTATGCTAACATTAAAAACTTCTATTAAAATAAAATAAACAAACACAAGTAAACACATGCATTTAGGGTTTTCAATTATGACAGTCTTTGAGATTCTGATAATCTAATTAATAAATTTTCACCTGGCCATAAACTTAGAACAGTCAACAGACTTAGGAAGTTACAAGGATCACAACTTTTTATGGGTAATACAAAAATTTTGAGACATTTTTCAAATTTGATTGAGAAACTACATAAAGTAACGTTGGTCACTCTATATGGATCGTTGCAATTGAAAGTAATAGGTTAACCTCAACTCTTAAACAACCAAATAACCAAAGTTGGCTTTACGTAAAGTTCTTTAAATCCTAAATTACATATTTGCTTCCAGTCGATGGCAAATATGACCGTAGTACTATTTGTGCAGTCAAGATTGCTGTTGTTGCCGTGTAACTAAATTCACATTTGTATATTTTCCATCAGGAAGAAGGGAGAATAGCATCAGAAGAAGCGAGCAGAGAGAGTAAAAATTAACTCACCAATGCCATGTAAAATTGGTCTTCAACTGCAATAACCAAAAGTAGAATTCAGAAAGGCAAAGTACATGAAAGAACTTGCATAACTAAATCACATGCTTGACGGAGTAATTTAAGCCATGGAGGGTAAATATGGGGAGCTTTCCCCATCATGACAATAATTTGTAAAGATAAACTAAAAATGTAATAGCAAACTCAAGAAAAGTTGACGCCATGGAGAAACAAGGTTGGGGAATTCAGATACACTAAAAATTGTAATAGCAAACTGTAGCACAGATGAAGTCAACGAGAATAAAGGTAGAGGAACTCTTGGAGTAACAAATAATAAATGAGAAACTTCCCCAATTTTCAACCAAATAAAAAATGCATGCAAGAAAAGGTAATAATGGAACAAAAAATCCACAAAAAAGATGCATATATGCACATGAAGAATATGTGCATTGTGCCACCACTTGCATGCATGCACACACAAATAGATGTAGATGAGAAATCTCAGGAGCACACACAAAGAGCTTAGCTGTGTTATGCAGTAGTCCAATAAAATTGTACCTCTACTCATGCATATGTGCGCATTGCCCCCAATGAAATAAAATAAATTAAAAAAGGCTCTTCATCAGGGGCGGATCCAGCTTTTTTTTTTAGGGTGGGCAAAAAAAAAATTGTGGGAGATGGACAAAGATGCTTATGATTGATAAAAGTAGGGAATTTTTTTTTTGATGGGAGGCAAAATGTCCAAAATACCCAAAATATTCCAAAATATCCCCTCTAAATATTTAAAAAAAAAAATTTTGAGGGTGGGCATTTGCCCACCCTAAGCCCTTGGTGGATCCGCCCATGCTCTTCATTGATGCCCATTATCACATACATAATAACTAATGTTTACAATTTCAGCAATTATTTTTGAAACTTACAGTAGCAGGCTCCAGGAGACAGCCTACAAGGTTGAAAATATCCCTAAAGAACATGAAAGCACAAACATTAGAAAGCTTGAAAATGAAATACAAGGAGCCTAAGATTAAATAGAAATAAAAAAGATGTACCCACAGCTAATCAATAGCTGGACATCCCAATAAAGAATCAAAATGAGAATAAGAGATCTGTTACACCTATTGAGATTCGAGTGCAAACTGACCATCCCCTTGTAATACAATTGACAAACATTACTATGGCTTAACATTTTACTTCTTTTTTTTTTAATATTTAGGCCAATTAAGACAAACTCACACACATCACATAAGCAAGACTTGAACCCAAAACCTCTTGGTTGGCAGCCAAAGCTCTCAATCAACAGACCAAGATGAGTTGCATAACTTTTTACTATTGATGCTTCATGCGGCAAGCCAACTACTTACCCACAAGAACAAAAAAAATTATTTAGCTTACCAAAAGAGACTTCATTAATTGAAACTATGGATACTGGGAAGTTTGTAATACTTATATCAAAGGATCCTCAGTTTAAGTTGCAGAAATATACATGTATGTCAACCTTCGGTCTGCAATCAAGTGATAAGTTCTGAAAAGTCTATTAAGCTAGCATTTTAGTATATTTTTTCGCAGATGAACATCTTGTGGCCATACAGTGCTCAATGAGTAACCTACATTGGATGCTTAAAAAGAAATTTACTCATTCCATGTCTACTTATTATTCAACTAACTTTGCTCTACCTTGCCGAAGTTCCTTAAGAAATAAACAGATGTAAATCTTCAGCCTAATTTGAATGTGATAGGAAATACTTGAGTTCGCAAGTAACACTAAGGGAAATATGTTAGACCGGTCCGGCCGGTCCGCACGGGACCATCGCAACATAGGCGGGATCTCCGCCTCTTGCGGAGATCGGACGGTCCGAACGCCCAAGCAGAGTCATTTAAGAAGGATTTTTCAGGGTTTTGAGAGGGAAATTTGAATGTAGGGTATGTTTAGGGATTTTCTTTTAATTTGTATGCATTAAATAGTTGGTTTTCCTAGGGTTAGGCCATCTTGAATTTGGCTGAAATTTGAGATTTATTAGATTTTAGGTTTCCTTTGGGCTCTAGCTACATCTAGAGATTTGGGAGAGAAAGATTCTCCTCTCGAATAAAGGATCAATTGTATCTTGGTATTTTCCATTTCCATTTCATCAAATATTACTAATTATCTACTATTTTCTTGTTTTTGTGTGGACTTTTGTGGAGAATTCTCGTTGTTTTACGAAGCTTCAGCATGACTCAAATTCATATAATTGAGCTCAAGGTCTTGTTCAAACTTGTTTAATTAGCAAAGATGAAGCTCAAATATGAATATTTAGTGAAAAATTAGATGCCCTTGGTTAGGAGCATTTTGATTGTAGAACACATTCACCTGCTTCATAGTCTTTACAAGAAGAACTTTTTTTTAGCATGCTTACTGTAGAAGAGCCAACTCGACATTGTTAACAAAAGTGACAAAGCAAAGCTTAATCAATATGAAGTTATTCATCCCTTTTTATGCCAATGATCTGACCAAGGGTGGAGTTTTTTTATTTTTTTAATCTTTATGTAAGTTCTTGGATGACTTTGCAATCATGCATTCACTCGTAGTATAAAACTGCATACTAGAAATACAGCCGATATAAATTGATGATTGGATTATATGGACTTTATTTTTAGCTATTAAACTCTACTAGAACTCGACAGAAATAAGAGAAGCAATAGGAACCGAGTAAGACTGGGGGCTCCAAAAATTTGAGCCCCAGCCTTCCCTGCTTTCGGGGAAGTTTTAATGGATTAAGTTTTGGATAAATTTTCAGAAGGCAGATTGGATTTGACCTCATTTTGCGACATTATGATATGAGTTCTAGTTTCCTATAGGCGCAAGCCCCTATAGTTAATTACCCCTCTCGATAACGAGAGAGAACTTTCGATTAAGGCTAATCTTCAAATGAATACATCGTACCCGTAGATGAGTGATATCTGACATATAGTAGCAACATTGGTTTAGATGTTTGATGACTTGATATTTTAATTTTGAAATTTTACCATCTTGAACTTAAAGCAGATAGTGGGAGAATTGATGATAGACCCGATCAAGATCCTATGGTTTCGTCATCCCAACTTGACAGAAGGATCTTTGTCGCCATCCATGGGTTGCGTCGTCCAAGGATACCTTGTAGACTTAGGGTGGACTTAGTTGATAGAGAGACTTAGAAGATTGCTGACCCTATTTTGACCTAGACTTGGGTCAAAGGGCTGATCTGGTCATATTGACCAAGTCAGGCCCCAAGAACACCTTCTTTGGGTTCCATGGGTCTGACCGAGTCTCTTGAGCTCAGACCTATGCAATGGGTTAACCTGGTTGACCCAAATTAACCTAAACTCCTATTTGATCTCAAATCAATTTCATAGCTTCCAAAGCTGAATTCTCACCTTCCCTAGACTCAATGGGTCAGACCCAACCCATTGGGCCCAGACCTATGCCCTGGGTCAACCTAGTTGACCAGGTCAACTCAAGTTGAGCCAATTAGCCATATTGGGTCAAATCAAATTCAATTCAAATCTACATTCATCCCTTGGCCTTATTTGATTAGAGTGACCAAGTCAACCCTTGACTTGGTCAACATGGTCTTCTTATGGTCAATTTGACCTATTTAAGTCAAATTGAGGCCTTTAACCCATTCAAAACCCTTCCTATTAATCTTTTGAGCAAGTCATAGCCATCATAGCTTGATTTCCCTCCCAATTAGGCCTTGATGCAATCTAGGCCGTTGGTGATGAGTCTAAGGCCTTAAATAGAGAGAATTAAGGTTTTCATGGGAGCTATTTTTGATCTCTCTCACTAAGCGTCGAAGAGTTGTGATACTTTATGTGGGAGTTCCCTCTACCTTCTCACATCTTTTTTGACCTAAACCCGCCGCTAAACTCTCGCCGGCGGCGAGATTTCCGGCCAACCGAAGCTAAAAGCGTTCCAACGCCAATTCCCGACGATCAAGAGCTCGTTTGGTTGCGGTTTCAACAAGAGAATCATACGAGGACAATCTACAAGTCAACTGTGCCAAAGATTTAAAGATCCAACAGTGAAAACTCCTTAAAACCCTTAGAATATGTCACAACACTTCAGGTCAAATAACTTTTCAAAAAGCGCGTTTTAGACCGCGAAATAAGTCCCCCATGAATGCTCCTTTCTCATAGGATTAGAGTTTAAAATTTCATGCAATTTGGACGTCTGGATCGAGAGAACGAGCCACTTGTGTATTCTAGGGTTCGGGTTCGGTCTACGTCTCCGGGTAGGTGATCTCGACCGTTGATCTCGCGATCAACGGTCAAGATCCCGTCGTTCCGCGGTTCGAAATGAACGTGGATCTTGATCCCACGATCACGCTATCCGTCCGATGCGATATCGGCCGTCGAATCGAAATTATGCTCGATCTGACGGTACCCAGGCGGTGCTGACTGGGTATAGCTTGAACAACAAACTTACAGAAGAGAAGAGTTTAATTTACAGTTATTCTTTTATTATGATTAATAAACATAACGGATTGAAATATTTTTGTTTTGGAATTTCAAATTTAGATTTGACAGCGTTTTGTGATTAAGGTTGGATGTCTAATTGTTTAGGCAGTCAATTAATGACTTATACATTAACCAATGATAAATTTTATAGAGAATTTGGAAAGAAAACTTAATAAAAAATTGAGTATATTTTACATTAAATCAATCATAGAAATATAATTTTTTTTCAAAATTTAACAACTTCAATTTCATTCAAATATATTCTTTGTATTTGAATCATTTAAAATATATTAGCTTATTTGTTTTCTTGAAGTTTGCGATGTTAATAGATTGTTGAAGGTAATCCAAACAAGCTGATTGAACGATGAAACTATTTATGTTAAAAATGTATTATATGTATATTATTGATTTAAGATATAGAATCAATTATTTTTCATTAGCATAATTAATATTATTTTTCTATGTGTCGTAAGCTAACATTCATTTGGATAAAGGAATATTTAATTCATCAATTGATTCTTCATTCTTATTAATAATGTTAATAGATTGTTGAAGGAAAATAAAAACAAGAATAAATATTTCTTACTACATATAATGGATATATATTAGATAATGCACTAATTGCAACAAACGTCATAGATAATAATAGCTTCAACTCAATAGTATCCCTGAGACATTTGCAAAATACATAAAAATAAATGATAAAAATACATCGGTTAAGTGGTCATCTCCCTTTGAGACTTAAAGAACAGATCATATGTTTACAAATAAAATAAGCCATTTAAACTCACAATACAATAACATCCAAGAATATTTATTCAATTGTGGAGCATAATTTATGTCATTTAGATAAATATCTTTCACAGACTCAATCTCTGACAAACCTGAGCATAAAGTAAAATTAAAGTGACCAATACTTTAAAAAAATATACAATTATGAGAACAGATATATCTATCAATTGGTCAACCTATATAAAATTATTGATATAATTTGTACGTTGATCTTTTTTCTATCTTATTCAATATCAATGATTGATATAGAACATGTTTAATTCAAAAAATAACAATATTCAAACAGATAGTTCATATATAATATTCAGAATACAAATATAAATAAATTTAGGACTCAAATGATGAATACTGCATTAACAATCTGATTGATGAAAATAATATTAGTATAACAATAGAATGCAACATATCATATGTTCAAACTATAACATTAATGTATACTTATAAAAAATAATGATAAAGTGATTTATTATAACAATCTATTAAACTATGATGTTGCATCATAATTTTTATAGCAGCAACCAATACAATGAACTCTTTGATTAGGGTAAATTGATATAAAAATTTCTCTCTTACTTAGTCCTCAAGAAGCTTTATAAGAATAAATAAAATGGCATGTCTTCAACTACTTCTATTATTTGTTCAAAAATTTTAATGGCAACAAAAAACGATGTTGACTGTAACTGCTGCACGCCAGATCGGACAAACCGCTCCTCCGACCGACATACCCAAACGACACAATCGCCTCTGTCGGTCCCACCTCACGACGATTCGCTCACCGCCTCACTCACGATAGTAAATCCCTCTCTCATTCAGTTCTCATACACGCACAAACGCACAGAGAGGAAGAGAAGGGATTTCCGAAACATACCTTCGTCGCTCTACCCCATCAAAGCCGAATCCCGTCGGCTCCTGCTCGCCGCGCCCTAGCCGACGCCGGACCACCCTGCCGCCGACTTCGCCGCACCCGCCGACGCCGACCTTGCCGACCAGCGCCCCGAGCCTCCTCCGTGCGTGAGCCTGCCCGTCTCCGCCTCCTTCTCCCCGATCGGGCTTTGCCCTAGCCCGATGGCTGCTTCTTTCCCTGTTTCTATTCTATTATATATATATAATATATTATATAATATTAAGTATATTAGATTATAATATATATATTATGTTATAATATGTATTATTATTATTTGTATATAATAATAATAATATATATTATATTATATAATATTTATATTATAATAAATATAAAATTTTTTACTATAATATATTATTTAAAAAAAAAAGAGGAGTGGAGAAGTAATTTTGAAACAGGTGTCGAAGACCCCGGTCGTCGTACCTTAGGTCCGGCCGGGATGGTTCTAAAATTGAAGACCTCACGCAGTCGATCTTTGATCCTGGTGGGATGGTTTAAAATCGAAGACCCTACGCAGTTGATCTTTGATCCTGGTGGGATGGTTTAAAATTGAAGACCTCGCGCCGTCGATCTTTGATCCGGGCGGGAAGAACTACGGCAGCGCCGTCCCGATTTCTCCCTCGGTGGGGAGGAGACGCCGGGAGGCTGCCGAAATTTTCAGTGAACAACAAAGGACTTGGACAGAAAATTGGAAATTGATTTGAACAAAATTCAAATTTAAAATCAATTTTTAATAAATTTTGATCAAATAGTATTAGACCTAAACTCAAAATAATTCAATTTTACTTTGATTTGAAATTGATTTGATGTGTGATACATTCAAATTAAATTTTTTGTTAAGGTCTTGCACTCAAAGAAATGACAAAATTATTTAAGCCATTATTAAATCATAACTGATATAAATTGCACAAGCAACTTGACAAAGCTTATGAATATTTTCACTTCATATTAATGATTGATAATGGGCATTTTATTTCAAGAACTATATATGTTAATCAACATTGAGATACTTATGTTGATTTCAAGGTTAATGGGTGCGCATAACTAGCATTTTTAAAGTAGTAAATATTTAAGCGCTAGTACTTTTATTCCATTTCATACTTTCATAAATCTTTCCAATGCTATCTTAGAAAGTTCGATGTCGAAGTGAGGTTATATTCGAACTTGATAAGTAGGTCCATACAAGATGAAAGGAATGTAAAGATTGCTATTGAATCAAATTGTCAAACTGTAGCTATATAACCATCCAATGCAAGTAACTTGTGTTGCAATAATAGAAAGAAAAGGATTTTATAGCTCTGGTGATAGATAGCAATATCACCCATAATCACATAAATAATCATCTATGGACCACAAGACCCTAATACCCTTAACATCTGTTTGATAATCTCATATGATTACAAAATAAATGTGTTATGAACATGATACTCAAGCATACTACAATTCACCTATAAGCAGGAATAGAGAATTCGTAGTGCCCAAAACAACCAGCCTACAAGCAAAGACATGATCTCCTACGGGAAAGAATAGGAGAACTTATAACAGATAAGATAATTCTCCTACGAACACTAATACAATCTCCTACGGAAAAGAATAGGAGAACTTGTAGCAAGCGAGATAATTCTCCTACGAATACTAGCACGATCTCCTAATGCCAAGCTATGTAAAGAATATCTTCTATGTGCTACAAATGAAACCTAAATAAGAACAACGCCACCGGATCTGCAACATGTTTGCAAGCGGACAGAAGGCGTTCGTAGGCCCTTAAGTGAAAATTTGGGCATTTCTTAAATAAAATAACTCTCACATAATGGATCATATTTAAATATTTTAAAATACCCCTTATGTATTAAATATGATCAGTTGCACTAAAATAACCCTGCATGTGCTCCGACAGAACTATTAAAGTTACAAACTCAAATCGTCGAGAATGCTGCGCAGGGTTAAATACTACAACCCGTATGTGCTCCGATCGTCGTATCTAAGTCTCAAATCCGACGATTCAAGAATGCTATGCGGGTCAAATATTCAAGTTTCATCCTCCTCCTTGAAAGGACTGGAGTCGACATGACTTGAAATAACAAAATGCCACCCAAAATCATACGAAAATACAAGTGATTTTAGAATCACCCCGACGATGGCCGTGTTGATCGAAAATCTCAACCGGAGGGGTCAAATTTCAAATCTCAAATGTCAAATCTTAAATCCAATCAAATCTATAAAATAAAATTTATCATCAAAAAAAACTTAAAACTAAAATCATTCACCGCCCGCAATCGTTTGTCGGGAGTGATAAATTTGAAACTAACCTCAGCTCACAAAGAGCAAATGTATGTCGGGTGTATCACTTTGATTCATCCTCAAACAGTCTCTTGCCAACAGGGACGTGGCACGTGCCCTCTGATCGGGTGGTTTTGCCATAAAATGGCACCATTATATTACGATCACGGCCAAAGCCCGTATGTTCCCTAAAGGCGTCAAACCCTTGAACGATGAATCATAGGGTATATTCGATAGGCATAAAGCCCTCTGTCAGCTAAGGTGGATTCAGATATAATCCCTTAGACAAACACCAACCCAGGTCTACAAGGTATTCTTGGACGAAGTAAACCCATGGCTGCCGACAAGGTACCTTCTGTCAGGTTGGGTCGACTACCTCCTCTGACTAAGTAGACCAGGGATCATGACAGCCCGGGACGACGGAACCATGGGATCTTGATCGGGCTCGTCTTCATTCCCCCCACCACCAGTTTTAAGTTTAAACTTCAAATTCCAAATTTCAAAATTCAAATATAAATTCAAGATTCAAAACCCTAACCTATTGCTATTATATGATAGGTTTATAACCTATTCAACATCCTTAACGACTAGCCTTAATCGAAAGTTCTCTCTCGTTATCGGGAGGGGTAATTAACTATAGGGGCTTGCGCCTATAGGAAACCAGAACTCAGATCAAAAAGTCCTCACTAAATGAGGGCGAAATCTCTGGGTAGTGTCTTATCTACAAACCCAATCTGCCTTCTGAAAATTCCCCCGGGATCACACACCCCAAAATTGGAATTTTTTGGAGCCCACAGATTTCTGGCGACTCCGCTGGGGATGGTTTCTCTTTCCATCTTTGGCTAGTTATATATAAAACATAATAGCAATAAAGTTATTAAAATTCTAATAAATTTATTAAATTTGGGGTTTAAAAATATGCAATCAAATAAAATTTTCTGTATATATTTTTATTCTGTCTAGTCTCTGAACTTTGAAAGTGTAGGGTAATGTATCAACTCTGCATACTAACCATTTCCTTTCAATTGTGCAGAATGGAACTACAGAATACACCCTTCACCGTCCAACTGGGACGAGGAGCTAGCATTCAGCTAGCTAACGCCGTCATCAACACTGGAGACTCTGAAGCCACCATCCGATTTGGTAGCTTAGAGCTTTCTGCAGCTACCGCAAAGGCTGCTGCCGTACCTATTCACGGCTTGACTGTTCAAGGCCATCATGCGAAGCCTAATCCTGCTGATACTAATGCACGACGTGCTTATTCCGTGCAACAACCACGAGCTGACAAAACTGCTACTGCAAAGGCAGTTCAACAAAATAGAACCTCAGTATTCGAAAGGCTATCACAGCCTAAGGCCTCAGCCACTGAGAGAGTCGTAGTTGGAGGAAGAATATCTATGATACCTACCAGGGGTACCACTCTGCCGACCGGGTTATCTGCACCTGGGAAAGACGATGCTGAAGCCTCCTCATCTCGAGGAAGGCTCACAAGGAGGCAGATAAGGAAGAAGAATGCTGAACTCCGAGCTCAGCAGCAACTAGTGCCAACTCATCCCTCCAACCTACCAGCCCAAGAACCTGAAGCTACCATTCCAACCCGGAATGGGTTTGCAAATTTGAAATGGGTTAAGAGAAATAGCTCTACTGGGGAGCTAAAGAAATCTTTCTGGGATCAACGACCTGAAGCTCTAATCCCTCCGAGGAAGGAAGAACCCGAGACTCTCTCAGCTCGAGTATATCGAGTTCTAAAGACTGTGAAAGAGAAAGGTCTGAAGAAGAGGAGATATCAACAGCCCTTGATAATTGAAGCTACAAGAACTCCACCGAGAGAATGTCTGTCTATTGCAGCTGAGAGAAGAAAAATAAAATATATTCCGCGTGGTGAGCATCGGGGCGTGACACCTGAACTTCGGGTTCAGGGATCCGTCGTTGAAAGGTCCCAGCGAAAAGAAAAAGAAATCTGGAGGCCAAAGCCTCGTGGAGAGGAAAGAAGAGAAAGAGGAACTAATATGGGCGTGACATCTGGTGCAGCCTCCCAGAGATCCGCCTTTCATAAAAATCGTCAACAATGGGTACCAAAGGAAAAGGTGCCTATTACTGATATTCGCAATAGTCGACACCTTGAAAAATCTTCCAAGGAATCCTATTGCCAACCAACCTCATCCTCTCACAAGAAGGTCAACTTTGATCATACTCCTCCAATTGAAGAAGTTCATGTACCGCATGAAGAGCCAGAAATCTACTGGAAGCGTCGCTCTGAGATTCGAGTACAAGAAAATAATAAAGATGAAGATACCATGGAGTTTGAGGTAGTCTATATGGTGGGACATGGTGATGAGCCACATCAAACACGTGGCTATAGACGACGCAATGAAGCAATGCCCACTTCTTCTAAAACAACCTCTCAAGAAGATCAAGCTCAGTACGAGCAATTAGAAGAAGAAGAACTCCCTTTAGATGATGGACAAAATGATGATCAGGAAGAAGAAGTACTTGCTGAAACATTGGCACAACACAAAGGCGTTTGAAACATCAAATGAAGGAAAAAGATAAGGAGATATCAGAGCTGAATAGCAAGATGACAGAAATGATGGCACAGATGACTGCGATGATGCAGTTAATGCAAAAGAACGTCCTTACTACTCCTGCACTTGCTCAGCCAGTTGATCGTCAAAATCAACCAGTTAATCAGCAGATATCAAGTAGTATTCCTACTAATCTACCAACCAACTCAATACCCAAGGTGTCCGGAATACGAACCGAAAATGAAGAAGAAAATGAGGCTGATCAACCTGTTCATCCACAAACTCATCAAAATATTGCAAGTACATCTGAGCCGATGATGACTTCACAGCTAGAATCAATCATCCACGAAAAGATTAAAGCTGTTATTGCATCAGAACATGTTGAGAAATTTGTGAGCAAGGGTCGCCCGTATCCAGCTGAGTACGATCAGGTGCCCTACCCTAAGGGTTACTCAGTGCCTAAATTCAACACTTTTAATGGTACCGGCAATCCAAAACAACACCTAGCCCAATTTAAAGCAACCTGTGGAAATACTGGGGGTGTTGATGCTCTACTCTTCCGTCAATTCATTAGTAGTTTGACTGCGACTGCTTTTGAATGGTACACCGAGCTTCCTAATGATTCTGTCAAGACATTTGCAGAATTAGAAAATATGTTCGTGAAAAGGTTCGCTAGTGCTACCGAGAAGACTACTATCGCTGACCTTGCTTTAGAGAAACGAAAAAAGGGCGAATCGGTGACAAAGTACATCACCCGCTGGCGCAACATGAGTATGAAATATGAACAACAATTGGAAGAGGAGCACGCCGTTCAACTGCTAATGGGAAACATCGATGATAAGATGTTACCATTTTTATGCATGGCCTCCATCTGCACTTATCAAGAGCTACTGGACAGAGTAGCTAAGTTTGAAAAGTTGAATTTGTCTAAGTCTGAATATCATTCAGATAGACCCCGAAAGAATAAAGCTGTGGATAATAGAAGAGATGAAATTTATTCAACATCATCTTTAAGAATTGAGAAAGAAAAACAATCTACTCCTAAAGATGATAATGGGAAGCAGTACACCAAACCCCAGCCAAAACTAATATTGGGAGGAAACGATAAGTTTCAAACTTTTCGTAATGGAGGAGAACGTTCGAAGCCAAGAACTGGTGATCGAATCACATCCCTTAAAGAGAAAATGAATAGAGAATATTCTTTTAAAAGGGAAAGTGTGGCAAAGCTATTCAAACAAGCGCTTAATGCTGGTCTTGAATTACCGGAGTGTAAAAGACCCGAAGAAGCTGATCAAAAAGATGATCCAAGTTATTGCCCGTATCACCGAGTTATCAGTCACCCTATTGAAGATTGCTATGTCTTCAAAGACTGGCTTGAAAGAAAGTACAAAAATGGTGAATTCACGCTATCGAATAGCGTTTTAGTTCACCCAAAAAAGGAGTCTGTGAAGGTGATTGTATCTTCTCCTATACCCCAGGAGAAGGAGAAAATGATGCCAGAAAAAGATGAATGGCAGACCGTAATCTCCAAGAAGACAATAAAGATGATCAAACAGCTGGAAGGAGTTCTAGCATCAAATGGAAATCCTCTACAGAACCAGTGCTTAAATTAAAAGGAAATCCAAATTCAGGTGCATCCACTTCCAGGTCATTAACTCGGAGACGTCCTAATACGAAAAGATTCTATAAAGAATCCTCCAAGAAGTCCAGTAACTCTAACAAGCATAACAAACAGAAGAAGAAGAGGTCTGCACTTCAAAAGATCATCAATAATTTGGAGGATTATCACCAACCATCAAGGCGGCCGATAACACTTGCAGACTTTATGTCTAAGCTTCAAATAGACCAATCAGAAGTGGAAGATGATGAACAAGAAGATGAAGATTCACTCCATGTTGAAACATGTCGAGTCATCTCAACGACATTGAATGCAGCCCAAAGAGATTTTATAAAAGATCATGATAGGGGTCATATAGCAATGTCTCATACAAAAGAAACTGATAAAATGACGTCTGCGTCATGTCTGATGGTACTGCAGACAGGCTATAACTCAGAAGAAGAGTTGTGTTTTCCAAGTGAAGATGAATCAGAACAGCAAATAGCTTCACGAATGGAGCATGTGAAGTTAAATGAAGACTCTGAACATTCAACAAAAACTTTATCAGATGATGTTGAATTGAATGAAGTGGCTCAAGTACAGTTAAGAAGCGGTAAAGTACTGCAACCGCCGCCGCTAAAAAAGGGGTTATCAAACAAAGACAAGGGAAAAGATATAATTATCAATGAAGAAATCATCCCTAAAGATCATAAGAAGAAATGTGATACAAATAAAGGGATAGAGTATAATATCATTTCCCATTTGAGGAAAATCCCAGCACAGCTCAGCATCTATGAAGCTCTTCTGATGTCAAAAGATCTTCGAGAAACTTTGATACAGGCTCTCAAAAATCCAGAGAGATATGAAGCATATTTCGCAGAAAGATGTTTGAGCGAAGTTCTTCATGCCAGAAATGAACCTGTTATTACATTCTCTGAAGAAGATCTCATGTTGGGGACTACAGAACATAATCGCCCTTTATATGTCACGGCAGAAAGTGATGGCATCATAATAAGGCGAATCCTGATTGATCCTGGGTCTTCAATAAACCTCATGAGCTTGCGCACACTAAGGTCCTTATCCCTAGATATTCAACATCTAGGTTCAGATAAACTTATGGTGCATGGCTTTAACGAGAAAGGACAAAAAACTGTAAGTTCGTTTGTTCTTCCCCTGAAATTTGGAGAACTGTACACGGAAGCCAAATTTCATATCATCGATGCAGACACTTCGTTCAAGGCACTCTTAGGTAGACCTTGGCTCCATGAGAATGGTCTTGTTCCATCAACTATGCACCAATGTATGAAATATCTGAAGGATGGGGAAGAGTTCCGAATTTCTGGAGATATACAACCCTTCGCAGTCCACGAAGTGAAAATTTATGATGATGCAAAATACTTCATTCCAAATAAAGTAAAACCGATGAAATCTTCTGCAAGTAAAGCATCTACCACGATGAGTACAAAACAATCCAAAGGAATTGAAGAAAAGGATACGAGAAGAAAGTCGCAAAATTTTCCTAATGGGGCTAACACATTACCTAAATCAAATAAAGTTGTACTTCACTTAGGAAGTGACACGGAGGAAGATGATGATATCTCTGAAACCTACAAGCCTTTGATCAAAGAAAAGCCAAGGGAGAATACTTTTGTAGTTACACTGATCCCTCCACAACATTTTAGAGAAATCGTATCCCGTGAAGTTCATAATGTTGAAGAGCTTAAAACATTTTATGTACCTCCCCTACGTGGAAGTAGTGGACCGGGAAGCTTATTCTACAAATTTGGAGAGTATCAAGAAGATAATATCAATGAGCTTGAGAATTTCGACGAAAATGAAGAGATAATCCATACAGAGATGCCTAGATATTGTCCCAAAAGAATCCAACAAATGATACGAAAAGTTGGAGTCCATAATATGGTCACTTGGCGACGAGCACGTTTCTTTCAAAGAATGTGGTGTCATGAATTATCAAAAATGGGTAATCGTGATACAAAAGGCTTGGGATTTGTGGAAGTAGAACATATTGAGCGAGATGTATGTTATGCGATAAATGACAAATATCCAATTGATGAAAACATGGATATAAATGAAGAGAAAGATGTGGAAGCTAAACCTGCACCAGAAGAACTTGAAGATGGAGGACAGGCCGCTACCATGGATGAACTGACAGAAATAAATTTAGGAACTGATGAGGATCCTCGCCCAACCTTCATTAGTGCTCTTCTCTCCAAGAATAAAGTTGAAAAGATGAAAGCATTACTCAATGAATTCAGGGACTGCTTTGCTTGGACATACGATGAAATGCCAGGCTTATCCCCTGATATAGCTGTTCACAAATTAGCAATCAAACCAGGTGCAGTACCTGTTAAGCAAGCTCCAAGGCGAATGAGATTGGAGATCGAAGAACAAGTGATTGCAGAAACCAAGAAGCTCATCGAAGCAGGTTTCATTCGAGAAGAAAAATATGCTGATTGGATAGCCAACATTGTCCCGGTGAAAAAGAAGAATGGACAAATTCGTATATGCATTGATTTTCGTGATCTTAATAAAGCATGTCCAAAAAAAGACGACTTCCCACTTCCAATATCAGAACTGTTGGTTGTTAATACATCCAATTATGATATATTCTCATTTATGGATGGGTCGTCGGGATATAACCAAATCAAAATGGCACATGAAGATGAGAAGCATACATCTTTCAGGACTCCTATTGGCATATTCTGCTACACAGTCATGCCCTTTGGCTTGAAGAATGCTGGAGCTACACACCAAAGAGCTATGACGCATATATTTGATGAGCTTATCCACCAGAAAGTTGAATGTTATGTGGATGATCTTGTTGTGAAAAGTATAGATCGAAAAGATCACCTCCAAGATTTGAGAATTGTATTTGAAAGAATCAGAAAATTCAATCTCAAAATGAATCCACTCAAATGTGCTTTCGGAGTTTCTTCAGGAAAATTTCTTGGGTACGTTGTACGGCACCGAGGAATTGAAGTGGATCCTAACAAAGTCAAGGCAATCATAGAAATGCCGCCTCCGAAAAGTCTCCGTCAACTTCGTTCTTTACAAGGACAACTTGCATTTATACGACGGTTTATTTCAAATCTATCAGGCAGATGTCAACCATTTGCAAAGCTGATGAAGAAAGACGTTCGTTTTAAATGGGATGATGAATGCCAAGAAGCTTTTGATAGTATCAAAAGATATCTTCTGAGCCCACCCATCCTTGTAGCACCAATTCCAGGAAAGCCTCTTATCCTATACACCGCAGCTCTGGAAGAGTCCCTTGGAGCATTGCTAGCTCAGCACAATGAAGAAGGCAAAGAAAATGCACTACTATATCAGTCGAAGATTGATAGGAGCAGAAATACGCTACTCTTCAATTGAGAAACACTGTCTGGCGTTGATTTTTGCAGTCCAAAAGCTCCGTCATTATATGTTGTCCCATAAAATTACACTGATATCAAAGATCGATCCGCTGAAATTCTTGATGACAAGACCTGCGTTGACAGGTCGCCTAGCTAGGTGGGCAGTGATACTCTTACAGTTTGATATCACGTATGTCCCCCAAAAAGCAGTGAAAGGGCAAGTTCTAGCAGATTTTCTTGCCGCACATCCCGTTCATGCAGACTCGTCGCTAAATGATGATCTGCCTGATGAACAAATTCTAGTTGTTCTAAAAAAAGAGAAATCACAAATGTGGGAAATGTATTTTGATGGTGCATCATCAATTAAACCTGCCCAACCTCCAAACCTCCCCAAAGCTCGAGCTGGTATCGGTCTTATTTTCATAGCACCGAACGGAGGAATAATGAGATTTTCATTTGGGTTAACTGAACCTAGAACCAATAATGAAGCAGAATACGAAGCTTTAATAGCGGGTCTTGAGATCGCTATTTCAATGGAAATTCAAAATCTCAAAGTTTTTGGTGATTCTCAACTCATTATAAATCAAGTAATGGGTATTTATAAAATTGGCAGAATCGGATTGATTCACTATCATAGGCGAGTCCTCAAGCTCATGAAGCAGATTACAAATATTACATTAATCCAAGTATCTCGAGCTCATAACAGTATAGCAGATTCTTTAGCAAAACTTGCTAAGGAAATGGCGAGCATGAATGATGAGCCGGTTCTAATTAGTGTCAACACTCGTCGAGTACTAGAACCAGCAATTTTGTATTCCCCGCAGGAAGAGGGGTCATCAAATCCAAGTCAGAAGGATATAACTTCGGTTATTCCTCAATCTCCCCAACAAATTGTTCCTGAAAATCAACAAGATAAACCTCAGATGTTTACAGGAAGAAAATTTGGTAGAGCATCTAAATCTTGGCTTGAATGCCTAAAAGTTGAAGAGCAAAATGACTGGAGGCAGCCTTTCATCGACTACTTCAGAGAAAATAAACTTACCGCAGATAAATCTTTAGCTGCACAGATTAAGAAAAGATCATTGCGATATGCGTTTGTCAACAACACGCTATATCGAAGATCATTCGAACAAATGTGGCTACGATGCTTAGGAAAAGATGAAGCCGATAAAGTTATTTCAGAAGTTCATGAAGGACTATGCGGTGCACATCAATCAGGTCCTAAAATGGCCATTAAGGTTAAAAGGATGGGTTATTACTGGCCTTCAATGGTAAAGGACTGTACCAATCATGCATATATATGTCATGAATGTCAAATTCATGGCAATATCATACATCAACCTCCAAATCCTTTACATCCCACTATAGCATCCTGGCCATTCGAATGTTGGGGGACAGATGTAATAGGGCCCATTGATCCACCATCATCTGCTGGACATCGCTTCATATTAGCGGCAACAGACTATTTTTCTAAATGGGCTGAAGCAGTTCCATTCAAAGAAGTCACTGCTCATCATGTGATTAACTTCTTTACTCATAACGTTGTCTATAGATTTGGTGTACCACGCCGTATAATTTCAGACAACGGCCCAGCTTTCAAAAATACCAAGATTTACAAATTCATTGAGCAACATAAAATTGATTGGTGATATTCATCAATCTATAATCCAAGGGCAAATGGATTAGCGGAAGCCTTCAACAAAACGCTCGTAAAGCTGCTCAAGAAAATTCTTACAAAAAATAAAAGAGAATGGCATACTAAGTTGGCAGAAGCATTATGGGCATATCGTACTACATACAAAACACCAACGAAATCAACTCCTTATGCATTGGTGTTTGGAGCTGAAGTTGTGTTGCCACTCGAAGTTGAGTTGCCGTCACTTCGGGTAGCTATTTAGTATGATCTCACAGAAGAACAAAATGCTCGCCTACGAATGGAAGAGCTTGATGCGTTGGATGAAGTCCGACTCCAGGCTCAACAAAATTTAGAGATTTATCGAGCAAGGATGGTGAAATCTTTTGACCGTATGGTACGCCCTCGAGCATTTCAAGAAGGAGAATTGGTCCTAGTGCTGAGAAGACCCATTATCTCACACCGAAGGATTGGTGGTAAATTCGAACCAAATTGGGAAGGCCCTTTTGTTATCGAAAAGGTGTACCAGGGAGGAGCCTATCAACTCATCGATTTGGAAGGTCGACGACCTATGCCCCCGATCAATGGGAGATACTTAAAGAAGTATTATTCTTAAAGAAGTAAGTTAAAGACTATTCCCTTGTAAAGGGAGATAATAATTCTAAGATGTCTTAGAAATTCTCCCACAAGACGGGGGGCATTTTTAAATTTAAAAATGCAAAAAAAAAAAAAAATCTGATGACGGATGAAATTTCTCTTCAAGGCAGGGGGCATTTTAAATATTTATTTGGGTTATCATCGAACCCCAAATAAATATTTAAAATCATCCATGAAGCTATCACAGCATAAATACGAGGCAGAAGCTGATGCCTTCAAGCAAGCAAATATACGATCATCGCAAAAATTTTGCCAAAATCTCGAAGTTCAGATTGAGAAGAAATTTTGATCTAACAACTTCAACAAATCAAATTAGACAAGTATGAACTATCATAGTACAAGTCCAGTGCTCAAACATGTATGATATCAGTCTCAACAAGCCTATATGCGGCCGAGCCACTGATAGCTTTACCTACTCAATAAGCCGTTCTAAGAGGCCGTAGTAGGAAAGCGCATGTTTTGTTAGCCCGATGACAAATACTATCAAGTTTGATATTTGTCCAATTTAGCAAATCAAAGCAGTTCAGATTCAAAAAATTTTCTCAACTAACAAATGGATTAAGGCAAAATTCAGAAAAATCTCAATCAACTCAAAGGCACCAAGCCAAAATGAAAACTCCTATCAAATTTAGAGGCATTATCCTTCAATAAATCTGTCAAGCACAAAGCTAAGATCGAAGGAGCTTCTTTTCTTCAACATGTCCGTCAAAGCACAAAGCTTAGGACCGAAGAAGTTATCCCGCAGTTCTTACAAAGCTATAGGCTGAACTAAAGGAATATTGTCATCATCAAAGTCCGTCATGCAAAAAGCTTTGGACAGATGACTATTTGCCGCCGACCTAATATCATTATAAAGGATTTAGGTCACTAATATAGATTCTTCATCAAGCCCATAAAAGCACAAAGCTAGGGCAGAAGAAATGTTAATTCCTGACAAATCAAAAGGATAAATTAGGGATATCAAAAAAGACCTTCTGTGTGAAATCTAAAATTTAGTTTTAGAGATCTGTAAGGTCAACCAGTTTACAACAAACATGATCTGCTATAGAGCGCATATCATATTTGTTGGGGGGCATTTGTTGACGGTAACTGCTGCACGCCAGATCGGACAAACCGCTCCTCCGACCGACATACCCAAACGACACAATCGCCTCTGTCGGTCCCACCTCACGACGATTCGCTCACCGCCTCACTCACGATAGTAAATCCCTCTCTCATTCAGTTCTCATACACGCACAAACGCACAGAGAGGAAGAGAAGGGATTTCCGAAACATACCTTCGTCGCTCTACCCCATCAAAGCCGAATCCCGTCGGCTCCTGCTCGCCGCGCCCTAGCCGACGCCGGACCACCCTGCCGCCGACTTCGCCGCACCCGCCGACGCCGACCTTGCCGACCAGCGCCCCGAGCCTCCTCCGTGCGTGAGCCTGCCCGTCTCCGCCTCCTTCTCCCCGATCGGGCTTTGCCCTAGCCCGATGGCTGCTTCTTTCCCTGTTTTTCTATTCTATATATATATATATAATATATTATATAATATTAAGTATATTAGATTATATAATATATATATTATGTTATAATATGTATTATTATTATTTGTATATAATAATAATAATATATATTATATTATATAATATTTATATTATAATAAATATAAAATTTTTTACTATAATATATTATTTAAAAAAAAAGAGGATTGGAGAAGTAATTTTGAAACAGGTGTCGAAGACCCCGGTCGTCGTACCTTAGGTCCGGCCGGGATGGTTCTAAAATTGAAGACCTCACGCAGTCGATCTTTGATCCTGGTGGGATGGTTTAAAATCGAAGACCCTACGCAGTTGATCTTTGATCCTGGTGGGATGGTTTAAAATTGAAGACCTCGCGCCGTCGATCTTTGATCCGGGCGGGAAGAACTACGGCAGCGCCGTCCCGATTTCTCCCTCGGTGGGGAGGAGACGCCGGGAGGCTGCCGAAATTTTCAGTGAACAACAAAGGACTTGGACAGAAAATTGGAAATTGATTTGAACAAAATTCAAATTTTAAAATCAATTTTTTAATAAATTTTGATCAAATAGTATTAGACCTAAACTCAAAATAATTCAATTTTACTTTGATTTGAAATTGATTTGATGTGTGATACATTCAAATTAAATTTTTTGTTAAGGTCTTGCACTCAAAGAAATGACAAAATTATTTAAGCCATTATTAAATCATAACTGATATAAATTGCACAAGCAACTTGACAAAGCTTATGAATATTTTCACTTCATATTAATGATTGATAATGGGCATTTTATTTCAAGAACTATATATGTTAATCAACATTGAGATACTTATGTTGATTTCAAGGTTAATGGGTGCGCATAACTAGCATTTTTAAAGTAGTAAATATTTAAGCGCTAGTACTTTTATTCCATTTCATACTTTCATAAATCTTTCCAATGCTATCTTAGAAAGTTCGATGTCGAAGTGAGGTTATATTCGAACTTGATAAGTAGGTCCATACAAGATGAAAGGAATGTAAAGATTGCTATTGAATCAAATTGTCAAACTGTAGCTATATAACCATCCAATGCAAGTAACTTGTGTTGCAATAATAGAAAGAAAAGGATTTTATAGCTCTGGTGATAGATAGCAATATCACCCATAATCACATAAATAATCATCTATGGACCACAAGACACCCTTAACATCTATTTGATAATCTCATATGATTACAAAATAAATGTGTTATGAACATGATACTCAAGCATACTACAATTCACCTATAAGCAGGAATAGAGAATTCGTAGTGCCCAAAACAACCAGCCTACAAGCAAAGACATGATCTCCTACGGGAAAGAATAGGAGAACTTATAACAGATAAGATAATTCTCCTACGAACACTAATACAATCTCCTACGGAAAAGAATAGGAGAACTTGTAGCAAGCGAGATAATTCTCCTACGAATACTAGCACGATCTCCTAATGCCAAGCTATGTAAAGAATATCTTCTATGTGCTACAAATGAAACCTAAATAAGAACAACGCCACCGGATCCGCAACATGTTTGCAAGCGGACAGAAGGCGTTCGTAGGCCCTTAAGTGAAAATTTGGGCATTTCTTAAATAAAATAACTCTCACATAATGGATCATATTTAAATATTTTAAAATACCCCTTATGTATTAAATATGATCACTTGCACTAAAATAACCCTGCATGTGCTCCGACAGAACTATTAAAGTTACAAACTCAAATCGTCGAGAATGCTGCGCAGGGTCAAATACTACAACCCGTATGTGCTCCGATCGTCGTATCTAAGTCTCAAATCCGACTATTCGAGAATGCTATACGGGTCAAATATTCAAGTTTCATCCTCCTCCTTGAAAGGACTGGAGTCGACATGACTTGAAATAACAAAATGCCACCCAAAATCCTACGAAAATACAAGTGATTTTAGAATCACCCCGATGATGGCCGTGTTGATCGAAAATCTCAACCGGAGGGGTCAAATTTCAAATCTCAAATGTCAAATCTTAAATCCAATCAAATCTATAAAATAAAATTTATCATAAAAAAAAAGTTAAAACTAAAATCATTCACCGCCCGCAATCGTTTGTCGGGAGTGATAAATTTGAAACTAACCTCAGCTCACAAAGAGCAAATGTATGTCGGGTGTATCACTTTGATTCATCCTCAAACAGTCTCTTGCCAACAGGGACGTGGCACGTGCCCTCTGATCGGGTGGTTTTGCCATAAAATGGCACCATTATATTACGATCACGGCCAAAGCCCGTATGTTCCCTAAAGGCGTCAAACCCTTGAACGATGAATCATAGGGTATATTCGATAGGCATAAAGCCCTCTGTCAGCTAAGGTGGATTCAGATATAATCCCTTAGACAAACACCAACCCAGGTCTACAAGGTATTCTTGGACGAAGTAACCCATGGCTGCCGACAAGGTACCTTCTGTCAGGTTGGGTCGACTACCTCCTCTGACTAAGTAGACCAGGGATCATGACAGCCCGGGACGACGGAACCATGGGATCTTGATCGGGCTCGTCTTCATTCCCCCCACCACCAGTTTTAAGTTTAAACTTCAAATTCCAAATTTCAAAATTCAAATATAAATTCAAGATTCAAAACCCTAACCTATTGCTATTATATGATAGGTTTATAACCTATTCAACATCCTTAACGACTAGCCTTAATCGAAAGTTCTCTCTCGTTATCGGGAGGGGTAATTAACTATAGGGGCTTGCGCCTATAGGAAACCAGAACTCAGACCAAAAAGTCCTCACTAAATGAGGGCGAAATCTCTGGGTAGTGTCTTATCTACAAACCCAATCTGCCTTCTGAAAATTCCCCCGGGATCACACACCCCAAAATTGGAATTTTTCGGAGCCCACAAACGAATGTCTTAATTATTGATTGTGATGCATTATTTTTTGAGCTAATATTTGTGCATAAATTGAAAAGCTGAGTAATTTGACTTCATAGAAATATAAATCTAAATATTTTTTTCCAACTAAAAGTTAAATTGTAGAGAAATGTCATTTCAACTAATTACAGTTACTAATACTATCGAAATTTTATAAAAAATTTTCAAGAAAATCACTATCAATATCAACGTGTTCAGAATTTCAAAAAACATTTTCATTATCAAACTTTTGTGTGAGAGTCTAAGCATGATCTATGGTAGCAACAATACTTATGAACATCAAATTAAGCTTATCTTCAAGTTTGGAATCAATATCACAATATATAATTTTTTTAGTATTTGACATAACCTACAAAAAAAATTCAGTTTAAAGAACTAAAATGTATAATATGAATGTTAAAAGAGCCAAATATATGAACATTAATAAAATAAATATTCACCTCTAATTTTTCTTTCTACCATTGATTAGATGCATCAATGATTTTTCTTTTAGTATCTCAACCCAATCCAATAGACACACGCTTAAGTTCCTTTAATTTCTAAACTTTCTTTAATTATTCTCATTTATTTTTTAGCTGAACTTTATTATATTCTTTTCGAGTTTTCTTAGAAAATTTTTTTATTAAATTTGTCCAACCTTATTTATTTAAGTGTATAAACAGTTGATTGTCAAGTTCAATATTTCTCAAACATAAATTTTTTAGTTTACCCATTTAATATCTCAATTTTTTTATTTATACTTGGGAGAGATTGAACTTGGCAATCAACCGACTACACACTTCAATAAAGAGATTTGAACAGATTTAATGAAAAATTTTTCTAATAAAACTCGAAGAAAATATGATAAAATTCAGCTAAAAATTAAATTGGACCAATGAAAAGAGTTTGAAAATTATAAAAGGAACTAAAGCATGGGTCTACTAAATTGGGTTGGGATACTAGGAGAAAAATTATTGATACATTTCATTAATGGTAGAAAGAAAAATTAGAGAAGAATATTGATTTTATACATGTTCATATATTTGGCTCTTTCAATCTTTATATTATATATTTTAGTTTTATAAATTAAAAATTTCTTTGTATGTTGTGTTAAATGCTAAAAAAAAAGATATTGTGACATTAATCCCGAACTTGAAGATAAGCTTGATTTGATGTTCATAAATGTTATTGCTACTGTAGATAATGCTTGGACTCTCAACCAAAGACTCACGAAAATATTTTTAGAAATTTTGAACACGTTAACATTAGTAGCAAATTTTTTGAAGACCCTTCACAAAATTTCAATGACATTAGTGACTGTAGCTAGTTGAAACGACATTTCTCTACAACTTCAACTGTTAGAAGAAAAAAATATTTAGATATATATTTCTATGAAGTCAAATTACATAGCTTATCAATTAATACAATCATTAACTCAAGAAGTAATATATCACAGTCAATAATTGAAACATGTTTGTTTTATGTTGCCATTAAAGTTCTTGAACAAACAAGATAAGCATTTGAAGACATGTCAATTTATTTGTTCTCTATAAAGCTTCTTAAAGATCTAACAAAACGAAAAATTTTTGTATTAATTTGTCCTGTTTAAAGAGTTCATTATCTTTGTTAATTATATAAAAAATTATGATAAAATAACATCATAGTTTGATAGATCATTACAATCAATCATTTTGTACTGTCTTTATATAAGTACACATTAATGTTGTAATTTCAACATATGATATATTACATTTTATTGTTATATTAATATTTTTTCATCAATCATATTGTTATTGCAGGATTCGTCAATTTAGATTTAAACTTATTTCTATTTGTACTCTATATGTTATATGTGAACTACATGTTTGAATGTTGTTATTTTTGAATTAGGCAGATTCTATATCAATCACCGATATTGAATAAGATGAAAAAAAAGATTAACATACAAACTATACTAATAAATTTATATAGTTTGATCAACTGATAGCTACATTTATTCTCATAATTATAATTTTTTAATGTACTTGTTACTATGATTTTATTGTATACTCGGGTTGATCCTATATTAAGTCTATGAAAGATATTTTTTTACATGATATAAATTATGATCCACAATTAAATAAATATTCATTGATATTATTGCATGATGAATCTTGATGGATTTTTATTTTTATTTGTGAACATTTGATCTGTTCTCTAAATCATAAAGGGATATGTCATTTAATCAATGCATTTTTATATTTTATTTTTCTATATTTTACAAGTGTCTTATGAATGTTATTAAGTTGAAGGTATTATTGCCCATGTTGTTTGGTGTGATTAGTGCATTAATTAATATATAGGCATTATAGGTAACAAAGAAAATATTCATGGATTAAAATTTCTTTTACTATCCAAATAAATGACAGCTTACTTCACGTAGAAGATTAATACTAATTATGCCAATGAAAAATAATTGATTTTGAGCCTTAAACTATAATATACATATAATACATTTTTAACTCAAATACCTTGATTGTTCAATCAGCTTGTTAACCTTCAGCAATCTGTTGACATTGTAAAATCGAAGAAAACAAATAAGCTAATAGATTTTAAATAATTCAAATATAAAAAATATATTTCAATGAAATTGAAGTTGCTAAATTTTGAAAAAAAATTGATTTTCCCATGATTAATTTAAAGTAAAGTATACTCAATTTTTTATTAATCTCTTTTTTCAAATTCTTTACAAAATTTGTTCATTGGTTAAAGTATAAGTTATTAATTGACCGCCTGAACAATTAGTGATGCAAGCAAAAAATTATAGGGAGCCTATATTTTTTGCTTGACAAAAATAGAGACGGACTTCTACCGACGAAATTGACTAAGGACGAGAAAAGAGACGAACAAACTCTTACATTTCAAATTAAAGAAACAAAAATAAATTAAAACACAAACTCGACTCGATCTCAAAGACACCCTAAAGTTGCTTCACTTAGAGAAGAAGGATACAGGTGGAGTGGCACTTGCGGAGAGACGAAAGAGGTTAGAAGCCCGAGAAGAAAGGTTGGAAAGAGCCCGCAGGATTTCCAGAGGGGGTGAGAAAGAAGGGTGGAAAGAGTCTGCAGGATTTCCAAAGCAAACCCGCAGGTTAAAGCTTCCAAAAATAACTTATCATTCAACTATTCAAAACATTACAATACCTCCCATATATATAGGTATGAAAGGGGAAGACCAAAAGACAGCTTACATTAATTTAACACTTAATTCAAAGCATTAAACACATAGAAAACTCCCCCCAAGCTCACGGTTAAACACCCAAACCAGGAACTAAGGAGACAGCCACGGGAGACGAGGGGAACCGCACGGACCGAGCCATGGCCACGGGAAACGAGGGACGGACACGGAAGAAGGAGCCAGCCGTGAGATCCCAAGAGGCATACACAAAAATCAACATCCCATGAAGGAAACCAAGGAGTCACTTCATGGGAAAAGACACTTCTTGGAATTCCAAAGGTCGGTTTGGATTTCCAAGAGTTAACATCAATTAAAAACATAAAAAGCATAAAAAAAACATTTAATAAAAGATAATAAATGAACTAAAATGTTAGCTCATAATGAGCTAACCCTTAGTTCAACAAATGAACTAAAGTCCAGCTCATAAATGAACTAAAAGTTTAGCTCAAATATGATGAACTACTAGACTCAAGGGAAGCCAAAATTTGATTTATTTTGGACTTGTGTTGACCCCCCTTTGTCTACATCAATTAGGCATCCAACCATTATTATAAAAAGCTATCAAATCTAAATTTGAAATTCTAAAGCGGAAATATTTCAATCAGCCATGTTTAACAATAATAAAAAAATAACTGCAAATTAAACTCTTATCTTATATAAGTTTGTTGATCAACTAGCCATATCATCTTAGAGGATTCTTAATCTAGCTGGTGTCTCAAATAATACAACCAAAATTAAACCATCAGGGTGAGTTCTACGAAATTTTAATATCAAATCTCATTAATATTAAATTAAGAAATAGATCCTCATATTGAATAAATGCACATTTTGATAAGTCTCACTTAGTTCATATTGTTTCTCTTATTTATGCCAAATTTTAGTAGAGTTTAATAGCTAAAAATTAAGTTCATACAATCTAATCATTATTTTATATCAGTTGTATCTTTTAGTATGTAATTTAAGACTACAAGTGAACTCAAGCTTGAAAAGTCATTCAAGAACTTACATAAAGCACACATAAATAGAAAAACTCCACCCTTATCTGCTACAATAAAAGGGTCAGATTATTAACATAAAAATTGATGAATCACTTTATCTTGTTTAAGCTTGCTTCGTAACTTTTGTTAACAACGTTGAGCTGGCTCTTTTATAATCAGCATGCTAAAAAAAATTCTTCCAGTAAAGGTTATGCATCGGGTGGATAAGTATTCTACAATCATAATGTTCCTAACCAAGGGCAACTATTTTTAAACTAAATAGACATCATCATCATCATCACATGAATAATCAGGCCTAGATTTTTAATCAAACCATAAATTACAGAAATAATTATTAAAAAGAAAGTTTGAACATATGTTTAAACTAAATCTAAATTTACATGTTAATCACTCCTTAATTGAATAAAAGTCAAACCAAATTTAAATGACATGGAGATTGATTCAAAAGAGAACAAACTTAAATAAAAACTTATTAAAATAAAAGACTTCTCAAACACAAACCTTAATTTACTAAATTCTCTCATAAGAAATTACACTCCTAATTTAAAACACTTCTAATGTTGAACATAAATGAATTAGAACTTAACTAAGTGAACAACATAAGAAACTTATTAAGAGGCTTAATCATAACCCAAAACGCATTAACTCACCTAAAACTTAATCAATCCTTAATCTATCTTTTAAAAAACAATCAACAAACTCCTTAATACACAACAAACACTCCAAAGATGAAGTTTATTGGATGGACTACTCCGGGCTGCGGGCTACGTGTCCTCAAGAGGTCCGGTTTCTTGAACCTGGTGGCACAACGCCACGAATAGATTCATTGGAGTGTTAAAACCTTAAAATCAATTTATTGCTAATGATTTAACCAAATAAAATCTTTAATTCAACTATATAAACTTAGTTTTTAGGATAGACTATTCCGGACTGCGGGGCTACGTGTCCTAAGAAGGCCTAGTTCCTCGAGTCTAGTGGCACAATGCCACAGACCAGTTGATAGCAAACTTAATTAATTTAACCTCTTAATCAATAATAAATTCCTAACTCACCTTTCTTTTAATTTCTAATAACTAAATTAACTTAACAAAATTAATTACAATTGGGTAACCCAGGCCTACGAGGCTATTAAGTTAGCTCAGAGAAGGGGGAGAAATAAACCTCACGGCCTCGGTGAGCAACAAAGATACTAATCAATTAAATATTAAAAATAAATTCTTAAAATCAATCTTAAAATACTAATAGTTAAACTTAAACTAAAATTTCTCTTTCACCTTTAACAAACCAAATTATAAATAACTCAAGCTAATCATCCTATATAGGACATACCTAAAACCACACAGCATACTACACACTTTTAGACTTATTTGTTAGGACAAAACTTCTAGTTCTAAGTTAGGCCAGTGTTTTTCTTTCTTTTTGTCTCTGTGATGTGGCGCTTTACATGTGAAATATGTGTTGTTTGTTTTATTACTTGTGTTAGCTCTCTGCAATTAATATTTTCTTTCCATGATGTTGTGAGCGACAGACTATCCATAGGTTAGGAGCAATTTTGATATTTATGATATTTTCTGCAGGTGGTCGTGCTTATACAGTGCTAAAGGGGGCTAAAAATAAATAAATAATAAATAACTGTTATAAGTGCTTTAGCTGCTTAGCCCCCAAATAAATAAGAGCAAGGTAAAGTGTGGCTGGTTTGAGCATTTTATTTTTATATATAATTGCTTAGGATAACCCTGTATGAGAGTCTAGATTTTTCTTTTATAATTTGATGTAATTTATTTAATGTATAGAATTGTGAAAGTTTGTAAAATAAAACATTTTAGTAAAGTATTAGGAATCCAAATGAAAAAGAAAGTCCCTCTACGAGAAATTCCTTTTCCATTTGGCGAACTATGAAGCAAGAGCTCAAGAGAAAATATCTCCCTCCTTCATACTACCCCAAGCTCTTAGATAGATGGAATAGGCTGACCCAAGGGAGTAGACCTGTAAAAGAGTATATCTCCGCTTTTGATGACTAGATGATTTGTTGCGGCGGAGAAGAGATCACTACCCCTGCCCAAATCCTTTCTATGTTTAAAGCAGACCTTAGGGAAGATCCGAAACAAACTTTTTGCTAGAGGAGTTGACACTTTAGAAGCAGCCAACAGTTTAGTGCTTGACCTCGAAGAATCTATGAACCATTCCCATTCTAAACATCTAGATTCCCGTCCAACCCCATATAGAGCTTCCTCCAGTCAACCCCAAAACCAACCCGCTGCCCTTATGATTAACCGACCGACTTCCAGTCAACCCCAACCTCTTACTGACTTGACCCATCATGTTGACGATGAAGAGGACTTCTTCTACGAAGAAAACCCAGTTGATCTGCAAGTTGTTAGATGCGCATTGTCCCAACCCAAACTCAGTGACGATTGGCGAAGGACTTCAATTTTCCACACCTTTACTAAAATCGGAGACAAGAACTGCAAAGTCATCATCGACAGTGGAAGTTGTATCAACGTTGCCTCTTTAGCCATGATATCCAAACTTAACTTAAAAATGGCACCCCACCCAAACCCGTATAAGCTCACATGGATTAACTCAACTACCATAGACGTAAAGGATAAGAGCCATATTCCTATAAGAATTTGTTGGATATCAAGAGAAGATTTGGTGCGATGTTTTGACTAAGGATGTGGGGCAGATTATCCTTGGTTGCCTGTGGTTATTTGACAACGATGTCCATATTTATAGGAGGACAAACACCTGCGTGTTTGAACATAACGGCAAGAAAATCAAGCATGTACCCTCCTAACTAAAATTCCATAAGACTGAAGTCAAACCTACTCATGTTAAAACTAATAAAGAGTTGTACCTTTTGATTGCAAAAGAAGTAGAGGTTGAGTTTAACCAAGGAGCCCCCATGTACGCCCTAGTGGCCTGTGAAACAAATGAGGAACCAGGAGAGCCCATCCCGGAAGAGGTCCAACCACTCCTTGAGACCTTAGCTAATGTTTTTCCTGAGGATCTTCCAAACCAGTTAACCCCTCTGCGAGACATCCAACTCGCTCTAGACCTAGTACCCGGAGCTTCACTGCCCAACCTTCCCCACCCCGGGGGAGCACCCAAAGTTAAAAGAGCAAGTTGATGATATGCTCCAAAGGGGATTTATCAAAGAAAGCTTAAGCCCATGTGCTGTCACCGCACTTCTAACTCCCAAAAAGGATGGCTCCTGGAGGATGTGTGTTAATAGTCACGCTATCAACATGTTTATTGTGAAGTATCGCATCCGCATTCCTCGCTTGGATGACATGTTGGACATGATGACAGGAGCAACTCTCTTTTCTAAGTCGATCTTAAGAGCGGTTATCATCAGATTAGAATCCGCCTAGGGGATGAATGGAAAACGACATTTAAAACTAAAGATGGGTTGTACGAATTAATGGTTATGTCGTTTGGTCTTAGTAATGCCCCTAGCGCTTTCATGCGAGTCATGACCCGAGTCCTTCGGCCTTTCTTAGGAAAATTTGTCATAGTCTATTTGATGATATCTTAATGTATAGTAGCTTAATGGATCAGCATTTAAATCACCTGAAACAAGCCTGTGAGTTTTGAGGAAATAACAATTGTATGCCAATCCGAAGAAGTGTATGTTCCTCACATATCGTGTCACTTTTATCGGATTTATCATTTCCTCTCAAGGAATATCAGCTGACTCTGAGAAAGTTCGAGCGATTAACGAGTGGCCTGAACCAAAAAATATCAGAGATGTTCATATCTTTCATGGATTGGCCACCTTTTATTAGAGATTTATTAGGAATTTTAGCACGATAGTGGCACCAATAACTGACTGCCTAAAGAAGGGAGAATTCCATTGGACCTTATCTGCCACTAAAGCCTTCAAGGAGATCAAAAAGAGAATGGTCGAGGTCTCAGTTATGTCGCAAGAGGGACACCCTGTTGTCTATTTTAGCAAGAAGTTGAATGATATCAGACAACAGTACTCGACCTACAATAAGGAGTTTTACGCAATCATTCAGTCCCTTAGGTATTTGAGACACTGCTTGCTACCACAAGAATTTGTTATATTTTCATACCACGAGGCCTTGCGCTACATTAATTCGCAAAAGAAACTCAATCTCGTCACGGTTGCTGGGTTGAGTTCCTGTAAGAATACACTTATACGATTAGGCACAAAGTAGGATCAAAAAATAAGGTTGTCGATGCACTAAGCCATCGGATGATGATTACTCGTGAAAAGAGGACTGAAGTGATAGGTTTCGAGCGACTTAAAGAAGACTATTTGGACTGCCCTAACTTTAAGGAAACCTATTATGCATTGTCGACTAGAGGTGAACGGATTGTAGATGACTTCATATTGGAAGATGGTTACTTATTTATATCTCAGAAACTATGTATTCCCAATACCTCACTTCGAGAATTCCTCATTTGGGAATTACATGCTGGAGGCTTAGCTAGACATTTTGGGTAATAAAAAACCATTGTTTCTGTTGAACATAGATTCTTTTGGCCCAGTTTGAAGCGAGATGTTAGTAGGTTGGTCAAGAGATGCCATACTTGTCATCCAGCTAAGGAAAGAAAATATAATACCGGTCTCTACACACCCCTTCTCGTACCCAACAGTCGGATCGAGATGTAAAATTCACTAGCTATTTTTGGAAGACGTTATGGTTCAAAATAGGCACTAAACTACAATTCTCCGCCGCTTTCCACCCTCAGACGGAAGTCGTAAACAGGAGCCTGGGTAACCTCCTTAGACCTTGGTAGGTGAACACATTAGAGATTGGAATTCTAAATTGTCTATTGCTGAGTTTGCTTATAACAATTCCGTTAACCGAACCATGGGTTTGAGTCCAGCTGAAATTGTGTATGGATACAAACCTAGGCAACCAATAGATTTAATCCCCATGGGTCCTAAGTCTAAAACATCTGAGTCTGCATCTACATTTGCATCTAAGAATTGCATAAGGAAATTAATAAAAAGATTGAATAAAGCAATGCTAACTATAAGCATAATGTGGACCTCAAGAAACGATTTACAGAATTTGAAGTGGGAGACTTTGTAGTGGTTCGGATTTGTCCAAGGGGCTATTAAGAAATTACATGCGAGAAGCACATGACCTTCCAAAATAACATTCAAAATAAATAGTAATGCTTACGTGCTAGACCTTCCCGAGGGTTTTAATATTAACCCAACGCTTAACATCGAAGATCTTGTACCCTTTGAGGGTCCAGAGTTTAACCTCACTAATCTACTACATATTGAGACTTGTGTGACCCTACCTAATGAGAACCCCAGCCTACCTCAACTCCCAAACATTCCAACTTTACCAACTGTGGAGAAAATTAAGGCAATACTTAGCAATGAAATTATTTCCACTAAAGACGGTGGTTGCCAAAGATATCTAGTTCAATGGGCAGGGAAATCGGAGGCAGAGAACACGTGTATCTAGTTCAATTAGGCGAATTTTCAAAGCCGTTGGATTTTGACAAAATTTTTTTTATAAAATAGTCTATAATTTTCGATCAAAACAATATAAGGGACTTATAGTAAACTTTGCACGAATTTGAATTTAAAAATCGCAAAAGTTTATCAGTGAAATGATAATTTACTTATTAGCCCATCTTTTTTTCATAAAAATTTTAAGCATTGAAGGGAAAAATAGAGAAATTTATAGGATTTCTCCAAAACCTAAAATTTCTTTAAGAAATTGTTAGAGAAGTTTTAGGAAAGGATTTTAATCATGAAATTAAAAGTTTTCCCAAAACTTTTTGAGTTTAAAAAATTAGGATTTTTCGTATTCTTTTACTTTTAAGAAAAACCCTTCTTGATTATTGTTCCAAATCATTTTAGGAGGGTTTTTAATGGTGGAAATTAGGGTTATTCGCAACAATTTTATTTTCATAATTTTTAAATTAAATAAATCCGAAAATAGAAAACCCTAATTATTAAATGAATAATGGAGAAATTTTGGCATGCAATTGAATTGGAATTTGTGAGGTTTATGTTTAAAAAAATTTGTATTTTGGGCAAAACCAAAAAGTAATTTTATTTTAAATTAATTTAGGCAATGATAAAGGGTTGAATTAAGTAAAAAATGGATTTAGACCAAAATATGAATTTTAAAATTTAAGGATTTATTAAATAAAAAAAGTTAATTATTTATTTAATAAAAATATAGTAGGTATTATGATTAAGGAAATTGTATTAATGCTTTGGTGCTATACTAAAACTTAGGTGTCGGTTATAAAAGGGTGCCTCGAGCGTAAGTAGTTACATTGAAGTTTATTATGCTTTTGAGGTAGGTATTCATACATATTTTAAGTTCATAAGTTTCTCTTTAATTGTTAAAATTTCATATGCTTTAATATGTTCTTTTAGTTGAACTGTACATGTTATTCATTTATGATTTATATTGCAGCAAGCATATATTCCCTTCTAGATTCATTTAGTTGTTAACAAGAAAAAAGTTTAGGAGAATATTTGAGCATGAAACATTATTAGACAAGCATATATGAATTTATCAATGATTTAATTTCTACGATAAGCATTGAATGATAGAATATGCATGATGATCCGGAGTACCAAATGGTAAAGGGCTCTTCGGAGTAAAATGGTAAAGCGCTCATCGGAGCAATTGGGATGGGTAATTAACCGTAGGAGCTTTTGTCTATGGGAAACATGAACTCAAATCTTAGAGTGCTCGCAAAATAAAGGTTGAAATCTATAGATAGTGTCTTGTCTTCAAACTAATTTGCCTTCCAAAATTTTAACCCAGAACATATCTGTTTAAACTCTCCCAAATTGAGAAGAGATCGGACCATAAATTTTTGGAGCCCACAATAACTACTCTAGAAACTCTTTAAGCCTCTCACTTCATGAAAGTGAATCCCCAAAGTAGGAATAGTACATAAAACTAATCATTTTATTCAAGTACCAATTGTTGAGTTTTGTGCGTACCTCATACCCTTTATTTATAGCCACAAAATCATTTAGAACCAGATAGTAGTGGAAGAAAGCTGAAAAAGATGACAGCAGCTAGAAAAAAATAGTCAAAGCCCAATAACAAAAGAAGGAAGCCTCAAATATTGGCAACAAAAAAATTATCAAGGGACAGTAGATATGGCTACAAAAATATTATTGGAGAAAAATATATCAAGGGAATCGCAAGAATGGAGAGTAAAACCAGAAGTCCGCAAATAGGAAATGCATGAAGAATGCAAATAAGAACTAAAATAGTCTCATGGAATTCCATAAAGTCGTAGAGAATAAGAATCCAAGCTGGGATCAAACATTCTTGATACGATAACAACATAAACATGTACACATAGACTTATACTAACATTAAAAACATTTACTAAAATGAAATAAACAAACAAAAGTAAACACATGCATTTAGGGTTTTCAATGATGGCAGTCTTTGAGATTCTGGTCATCAAATACATTAGTTTTCACCAGGCCATAATCTTAGAACAGTCAACATGCTTAGGAAGTTACAAAGGATCACAATTTTTTATGGGTGATACAAAATTTTTAAGACATTTTTCAAGTTTGATTGAGAAACTACATAAAGTAACGTTGGTCACTCTATATGGCTCGTTGCAATTGAAAGTAACAGGTTAACCTCAACTCTTAAACAACTAAACTAAAATTTCTCTTTGACCTTTAACAAACCAAATTACAAATAACTCAAGCTAATCATCCTATATAGGACATACCTAAAACCACACAGCCTACTATACACATCTAGACTTATTTGTTAGGACAAAACTTCTAGTTTTAAGTTAGGCCAGTGTTTTCCTTTCTTTTTGTCTCTATGATGTGATGCTTTACATGTGAAATATGTGTTGTTTGTTTTGTTACTTGTGTTAGCTCTCTGTGATTAGCATTTTATTTCTATGATGTTGTGAGCAATAGGCTACCCATAGGTTATGAGTGATTTTGATAATTACGATATTTTCTGCAGGTGGTCGTGCTCATACAACGCTAAAGGGGGCTAAAAATAAATAAATAATAAATAACCGTTACAAGTGCTTTAGCTGCTTAGCCCCCAAATAAATAAGAGCACGGTCAAGTGTGGCTGGTTTGAGCATTTTATATTTATATATAACTGCTTGAGATGTTGATTATAACTGCTTAGGATAACCCTACATGAGAGTCTAGATTTTTCTTTTATAATTTGATGTAATTTATTCGATGTATAAAATTGTGAAAGTCTATAAAATGAAGCATTTTTAGTAAAGTATTAGGAATCCAAATGAAAAAGAAAGTCCCTCTACCGGAAATTCCTTTTTCATTTGGATGTCCAATTGAGGATGTACAACCAGAAGACCGAAAAAAGATGATCCACAGAAGAACCAGAAGATGAAGAGCAAATATTAAAAATACCTCATTTTAAGACTTACGTCATTCCATAGAATTAGAATCCTTGTTATTGTCGGTGGAGCCTGACCAACAATACTTTTTTGTACTCTAGGATGTATATTATATTGCACTTGCCATAGACTTTGGACACTCTTTTCTGTGAATTTGGTGCGATGATTGTTTATTTGCGCAATAGAACTGACATGTTTTTTATAAGTTTCTTTCTTGCAAGTGCAAGTGCTTAAATTATACTAAGCTCTTAGGAATAAAATTTTTCTACTCATAATTAAAATTTTATGAATTAAATAACATAGAAATATAACGATATAGGGAATAGCCGGAATCGTCCTGGGTCACATTCATATCAATGCAGCATCTCTTCCTTGTTTAAACTCTTCCCCACCTGCGGATAGAGTCTGGATAATCTGACTTATGATGATGAAGTGTCGGATTTGGGGAAGCTTAGTCTTTCTTAAAAAATTATTTTTATAAGCTTTTTTTTTAAATTTCAAGCATCCATGATTTGGATACTTTAACTAACATGCATTATATTGGAAACTAACTAAAATTAAAATTTAATTGCATTAGTCTTAAAAGCATAATATCATTCATAAGTACAAGACCACTTAGAAAATTCTCTAGACGTCAGCCTTAAATTTTAAAAATTTAACCACCCACTCATCTTTTATAAAGACCAGACATCATGAATTTTATATGACTAGGTGCTTTTAGCAGGCTTTCTTTTTAGGCAAGATAGGTCGTTGATGTTAGTATTGTGTGTACGATACAATATCTTTTATAGATTTATAGTATAAGGTTGGCAGTACTGTTGTACTGTTGTTTTCTTACAACGAGGTCTAAGATGTAATTAACCATGGGGGCTTGTGCCCGTGGAAAACTGATCTCCACTTCAAATAAATCACATTTGAGCTGATGTATTGGATGGGGGAAATCTTATGACTTTGATTAGGATATATATATATATATATATATATATATATATATATATATATATATATATTATTACCCATCGAGGTGTGTAGGTAAAAGTCATTATCCACTATGATTAATATTATATATAATTTCACATGCCCTTGCATTGGCCTGCTTGCATAGAGTGTAAAAGACTATGATCGTTTTGTCCTACGTGATAGTACAGTCGTACCCTTTGCATTCTGTTCTCCGCTAAGAATAATCTTTCGGAGATCCACACTTAGCTAACAAATGAGTATTATGAAACATATATTTCGAAGACAATACGCACGACATCGTGGTATAGAGGAGACAAATGGATTGAAAAGTTACTACAAGGTCATCTAATGAGACTTCATAATATGTTTCATATGTCTCAAAGAATTTTTGTTGACTTATTGTATGACTTAAAAAGTATTCATTGTCTATATGAATCATCAAAAACAACCACTAGAGAGGTACTTGTGATCACTTTATATATTTTATCGTATAATGAAAAAATAAGTCGACATCTGAGCGATTTCAACACTCAACTGAGACTATCAGCAGATATTTCTCTACTGGATTGGAAGATTTAGTCATCACGTTTTATTATCAAGCCTTTTGATCCTTATTTTCATGATATTCCAAGGAATATTTTGTAAGATAATCGATATATGTTGTATTTCAAGGTAAATATTTTTATTATGATAATATATGCTGAAAAAATCTATGAAATATCTAATCATTGCTTGTCAATTAAGACTGTATAGAAGCTATCGATCGAACATATGTGGATGCTCGTGTTTTAAGCGCTTAAAATGTGGCTTATATATGATAATGTGGTTCAACGACGCACAATGTTATGATAATTTGTGACTTCAACATGTGTTTTACTTTTATCATGACAGGCTGGGAGGGTGGTGCACATTATAGCCGTATTTTTTAAATTTACTATATGTAATCAATAATATCAATTTCACATACCACCAACAAGTGTGTATTTCTCTATTGTAATCAATCAATCTATGTATTCTTTAACTAAATAATGTGCAATTACAAACAACGAAATATTATCTGGTGAATGTTGGGTACCCAATACAACAAGGATTTTTTAAGCCATTTTCTAATACAAAATATCATATTCATGATTTTCGAAGAGAAAGTCAATCCATACGTGTAAAAAGAATCATTTAACAAGCATCATTCTTAACTATGAGTTGTGATTGAAAGATCATTTGGTGTTTGAAAAAAAAGAGTGGATAATATTGTATGCTATGACTATGCATCCAATCAATAAGCAAGTTAAAATAGTAGTGGCTACAATGACAATTATATAACTACATACAGCGTCATCTCTCTTAAGCTGATTTAGAATTCAATATATGTGATACTGATTAGTCTTATATACCTCCAAAAGCATATGAGTATCGAATTGGCCAATCATTATTAAATAGCGAAGAAGATTTATGAGGACATCAATCAAATATTTCGCCATGTGTATCGTAGACTTAGTCGTGGATCGATGGCTACGATTCAAAGTCTGTACTTTTGATGTATTTTATGATTTATGTTTAATGTTTTATGTTGCATTTGAGTTTTCCCATTTTACCCCTATAGGAAATTGAGTTTATGTTATAGGCCTAAGGCACTTTAGTCTTTTATGCTTTCTTTCATTTGGGCCTATTTAAAGGTCTCTTGCATTGTAATGGATGATGATTATTGATACAAAAAATTCAGCTTTTGCTATTGATTTCTTTGTGAGTTCTAGAGAGAGTGGTGAAGCCTAGGAGAGACACAAACGAAGTACTCAACAGCCCCTTCGGGTGAGCTCTTGATTTTCCTACATCTCTTCTCCTTCTCTCAAACTTTTCCACCACCCAAGCTTCCCCTTCTTCCTCCCTACCCGACGACCCACCACCACCTCCCCTTCTTGCGTCAAAACCTCGTATATTATGTTTAGAGCAGGCCTTAGGGAATATCTCCGAAACAAACATTTTGCTAGAGGAGTAGAGACTTTAGAAGCAGCCTACAGTTCAGTGTATAACCTCGAAGAATCTATGAACCATTCCCATTCTAAACATCTAGATTCCCGTTCAACCCCGTATGGAGCTTCCTCCAGTCAACCCCAGAACCGACCCCCTACCCCTATGATTAACTAACCGACTGCCATTCAACCCCAACCTCGCCCTGACTTGATCCATCATGTTGAACCCCTGAACGTGACACTTCCAAAGCAACCTCTGGAATAAGGAGCTATAGGTGTCACGGTTATGGACATATTGCCTCGAAGTGTTCTAAAGATCACCATAATCGAAGAGGTTGAAGAAGAAGAGGAAGAATCGAAGAGGTCCAACCACTCCTTGAGACCTTTGCCAATGTTTTTCCTGAGGATCTTCCAAACCAATTACCCCCTCTGCGAGACATCCAGCACGCTCTAGACCTAGTACCCGGAGCCTCACTGCCCAACCTTCCCCACTACCATTTGGTCTTAGTAATGCCCCTAGCACTTTCATGCGAGTCATGACCCAAGTCCTTCGGCCTTTTTAGGAAAATTCGTCATAGTCTATTTTGATGATATCTTAATCTATAGTAGCTCAATGGATCAACATTTAAATCATCTGAAACAAGTCTGTGAGGTTTTGAGGAAAGAACAATTGTATGCCAATCCAAAGAAGTGTATGTTCCTCACAGATCGTGTCACTTTTCTCGGATTCATCATTTACTCTCAAGGAATATCAGCTGACCCCGATAAAGTTCGAGCGATTAACGAGTAGCCTTAATCGAAAAATATCAGAGATGTTTGAAGCTTTCATGGATTGGCCACCTTTTATTAGAGATTTATTAGGAATTTTAGCATGATAGTGGCACCCATAACTGACTGCCTAAAGAATGGAGAATTCCATTGGACCTTATCTACCACTAAAGCATTCAAGGAGATCAAAAAGCGAATGGTCGAGGTCCCAGTTATGTGTCTTCCTGATTTTTCTAAAGTTTTTGAAGTGCTTGTGATGCGTCTGGTAATGATATAGAAGGAGTTTTGTTGCAAGAGGGATACCCTGTTGCCTATTTTAGCGAGAAGTTGAATGATATCAGACAACGGTACTCAACCTATAGTAAGGAGTTTTACGCGATCATTCAGTCCCTTAGGTATTAGAGACACTACTTGCTACCCAATAATTTGTTATATTTTCGAACAACGAGGCCTTGTGCTATATTAATTCGCAAAAGAAACTCAATACTCATCACAGTAGCTGGGATGTAAGAATACACTTATACAATTAGGCACAAAGTAGGATCGAAAAATAAGACTGTCGATGCACTAAGCCGTCGGATGATGATTACTCGTGAAAAGAGGAATGAAGTGATAGGTTTCGAGCGACTTAAAGAAGACTATTTGGACTGCCCTGACTTTAAGGAAACCTATTCTGCATTGCCGACTAGATGTGAACAGATTGTAGATGACTTCATATTGGAAGATGGTTACTTATTTAAATCTCAGAAACTATGTATTCCCAATACCTCACTTCGAGAATTCCTCATTTGGGAATTACATGCTGGAGGCCTAGCTGGACATTTTGGGCAATCAAAAACCATTGTTGTTGTTGAATATATATTCTTTTGGCCCAGTTTGAAGCGAGATGTTAGTAGGTTGGTCAAGAGATGCCATACTTGTCATCAAGCTAAGCAAAGGAAATAGAATACCAGTCTCTACACGCCCCTTCCCGTACCCAACTGTCCTTGGCAGGACATTAACATGGATTTTGTTTTAGGTCTACCCAAGACTATTAGAAAATACGACTCCGTGTGTATGGTTGTGAATAGATTTTCTAAGATGGCGCACTTCCTCCCGTGCTCCAAAACGTTTGATGCTTCTAGGATCGCCAAATTATATTTTGATGAAATTGTCAGTCTTCATGTGTTATCTAAAACCATTGTGTCGGATCGAGATGTAAAATTCACTAGTTATTTTTAGAAGACGTTATGGTTCAAAATAGGCACTAAACTACAATTCTCCACCGCTATCCACCCTCAGACGGATGGTCAGACGGAAGTCGTAAATAGGAGCCTGGGTAACCTCCTTAGACCTTGGTAGGTAAACACATTAGAGATTGGAATTCTAAGTTGTCTATTGCCGAGTTTGCTTATAACAATTCCGTTAATCGAACCATGGGTCTGAGTCCAGCTGAAATTGTCTACGGATACCAACCTAGGCAACCAATAGATTTAATCCCCATGGGTCCTAAATCTAAAACATTTGAGTCTGCATCTGCATTTGCATCACATCTACAAGAATTGCATAAGGAAATTAATAAAAAGATTGAAGAAAACAATGCTAACTATAAGCGTAATGTGGACCTTAAGAAACGATTTAAAGAATTTGAAGTGGGAGACATTTTAGTGGTTCGAATTCGTCCGGAGCGATTCCCGCAAGGGGCCATAAAGAAATTACATGCGAGAAGCGCATAACCTTTCAAAATAACATTCGAATTAAATAGTAATGCTTATGAGCTAGACCTTCCCGAGAGTTTTAACAATAATCCAACATTTAACATCGAAGGTCTTGTACCCTTTGAGGGTCCAGAGTTTAACCCCACTAATCTACTACATACTGAGAGTTGTGTGACATACCTAGTGAGAACCCCAGCCTACCTCAACTCCCAAACATTCCAACTTTACCCACTGTGGAGAAAATTGAGACAATACTTAGCAATAAAATTATTTCCACTAAAGACGGTGGTTGTCAAAAGTATCTAGTTCAATGGGCAGAGAAATTGGAGGCGGAGAACACGTGGATCGACCGGGATTAGCTGCAGAGGTTGGACCCTACTCTACAGGAGTGGTATGAAAGTTCCAGGGATGCTTACTCGACAAGGCCGAGCTTTCTCCCACATGGGGAGAATGTTGAGGACATAAGTTAGAGATTTCGTCATGTGTATCGTCGACGTAGTCGTGGATCGACGGCTACGACTCAAAGTCTGTACTTTTGATGTATTTTCTGTTTTATGTGCATTTAAGTTTTCCCATTTTACCCCTATGGGGAATTGAGTCTATGTTGTAGCCTGAGAGCACTTTAGTCTTTTTTGTTTTATTTCATTTGGGCCTATTTATACGAGGCCTCTTGCATTGTAATGGATAATGATTATTGATATGAAAAATTCAGCTTTTTCTCATGATTTCTTTGTGAGTTCTAGAGAGAGTGGTGAATTCTAGGAGAGACTCAAATGAAGTACCCAATAGCCCCTGCGGGTGAGCTCTTGGATTTCCTACATCTCTTCTTCTTCTCTCCCACTTTTCCACCACCCGAGCTTCCCCTTCTTCCTCCCTACCCGACGACCCACCACCACCTCCCCTTCTTGCGTCAAAACCACCACCAAACCTCATCTCCACCCGCTGGCCCAAGGCCTCTCCCCCTCTACCCGAGCCAATTTTCCCCTTCCCCTCATGCCGCTGGCCCACTCCACAATCTCAATCATTGTGATGATTTCCCTTATCATAGTTGCTTTCCTATATTAAGCCAAGCAAAGAGGGAATGAATTCTAATTATTTGAAATTCAAAATTCGAATTCAAATACCTAGATCTAGCCGCCCCCTCTCTCCACCTCCTCCAACCCGAGACCCCACCTGCCTCTCCTCTTCCTCTTGGTCATCCCTCCCAAGTGGCGGCTCCCCCACCACAACACCACAACGACACACCAAGCCTTCCATTATAATGTATGGGGGATCCGGAAGTTAATCATAAGCTTATTCTCAATTCTCGAGGGGAGATTGACATCATCTAATCACCATTCTTTGACCTCGGATTTGGATCCGAAAGCACCGTCAATGAATACGTTGATCATATCCTCCCCCACTTAGCGGGCGTCATGGACAAATAACGACCTACGGGAGAGTGGAAGATCACCGGACGCCCACCCGTTCCTCCAATTCCGACTCCTTCCCCAGCGACTAGCACCCTCGGCATCAAGTGTCTTCTAGTGACATCTCTAAGTTTGCTTGCAACATTCTTTTGCTAAGCCAATCACTACCAAGAGTGTGAGTGAGGGATCCCAAGGTGAACGATCTAATTATTAAACTGTGGATTTTGTTAACTTGCAATTTGTTTTACTCAGTTATGTTGTTGTTATGTCGCAAGTATCCTAGTAATCTCTATTGTAATCACTTGCCACTACTTAGTCATCTCATGGAATTTTCTAAGATCTAACTTGAAAAGCATCCGTTTATATTTAGCCAAGCAAAGTTCGCATTTTACTAATTTCTTAAAAGCAATTCTTATTCATCATCATTGTTTCACATCGGAGATGTAACAAATCATGAGACAGGAGATGGTTAAGGTGTTAAAGAGAAGATACAACAACAATAACAAATCACATCTGCATTGATTAATAAGATAAAGTAATAATCATCTTTCTACATAAATTTCTATAGCAACATTATTCATATATTTTACAAGATTATATGTTCAATTTTATCTTTATTTCAGGTTTCTCCTGTAACAGAATGTCACATTTGTTGCTTAGTGGTTTTCAAATTTTTATTGGTGATATATAAATGCTGACAAGTATTTGCTCTAAATTTTGTTCCAGGAATAGATTGACTTAGGTCAATGCTGAAGCAATTAAGGATGACATTTTTTATTTAGTTTTAAGAAATTGACTTTTACAGATCTATATCTGTTTGATCATTGATAAAAGAATTTTAGTTTATTTCAAAAGCTTTTTGTTATGTTTGTTATACGTGAGCCAGATCATTTCTTGACAATTTTTATGTCATTAATCAAAGTTGTTATTATCCTATCATACCTTTTCTATATTGTTTGGGTATCTCTCCAATTTTCATCATTCATTAAAGAAATGTCATCTTACATAACCATATAAACCGATATGTAAACTAATCTACTTTAGCTCATATGGCATACTTTACTATCGCTTCATATTTTGCAGAAATTTTACTCAAACAATGAATTCTTTTAGAAATAACGGCTTCTCTTTCTTAATGTGTAATACTAATGCTTTCTAGCAAAACGATGTCAATAAGGTTATTTGGTCTTAATTGATTACAACACCTAATAATTAATTAGCTTACAAAATGCAGTTTGTGTGATTACAACAGTTATACTACTCATGATGCATGTTAAAGAATGATTCACATCTGCTGATTAAATTCTGAAGGCAGTCCATTTGCCTATTAAAATTTTTTAGATTATTTTATAGTATTATAGTACATTGTTAAAAAAATTATGCTACTTTGATATTTAGAAGTCATAGATATTTCATAAAAGTAGAAAAGATTTTAAATTAGATTTGTTAGTTTGTTATGATTTGTTATTATATAAATTTAAAAAAAAAATTTGACATTTAACCAATGTTTTTTAATAATGTTAAAATCCAAGTCATCCCTTAACACTTAATCTCACGGCCAAGATGGGAATCCGTGGGAGGCTCACCAGGATTTTGCCGACCTCCTTCCATATTTGGGTGGCTGATTTAGGAATGATTATATTAAGTCAATTATGCATGATTCTGTAGTTATTTAGAAATGTCATCTTACATAACCATATAAACCGATATATAAATAGGGATAGTTTTGTGTAATAAAATTAAGCTTTTTCCTCTCTAATTTTTTTTTTAATTTAACATGGCATCAGAGCCTTCATATCCTTGGCCAAAATTCTATTTTTTTTTATTGTCGAACTTTCTAAAGGGTGGACTCGGCCTTCCCTTCAAAAACCAAAGGGATCGTATTCTGGCTTGTTCGTTCCTGCATATGTCCAACCGAGAAGGGTAGAGTACTTCATCTCGTAGTCTCTTCATTTGATCAAGAGAGACAAATGTCTAATGTGTCTCATCTAGAAGAGTCAGCGAGAACTCCATGCTCTTTGTGTTCGATCAAGAGAGACGAACATCTCGTAAACCCCTCTCGCATGCGCGCGACCAAACCTGACGAGAGAGGCATGTGGACAAAAGATTATGTGCCTACTTTTGGGAGCAGATTGAGCGGGATTGCACTCACCATTATGTGTGATCAAGGACGAGCTGGTTCTTTTGTTCTAATTCCTACTCACATACGTCCAGAGCAACCGAGCAAGTGAGAAGGCTTCCCCTTTCGACCTTCTGCATGTGGATAAAGAATGCACATGAGACCCCTCTCAACCAAACCGAGTGAAGAAGAGAATCAAAAGAGGGAGCGAGCAAGAACTGTGTGTGTGATGTGCCTGAGCAGAGATGAGTGGCCCTCATGCTTGTGCTGGAGCCAAACAGAGCAAGGAACAAGTAGTTGAAGAGTTGTTGTGTATGCAATCTAGTGGGCTGAACAGACATGCGAGCCTCTTAAGCACATGTTTGTTCTTGATTTTATGGATTTTGAAGGATAATTAATCAGCTTTTCTGTTGTCCCACCACCGACCTTCATTGTCGGAATTATAAAGAATATAGGTTCTCACCACTGGCCTTCATTGCAAAATTCTAAGGAATACAAGTTTCCATCACTGGCATTCATTACTAGAATTATGAGGAATATAAGTTCCCACCTATGGCCTTCATTGTGGAATTATGAGGAATACATGTTCCCACCATCAATTTTCATTGTTGGAATTCTAAAGAATATTGATCCTTTTGCTTCCTTTGTGCATTCAAGATTGAGGAGAGATCAAGCGAGAGGGCTCCTCTTGCGTATGTCTGGAGAGAGCCGAGAGTTCCCACTCGTGTGGGTCTAAGGCTAGGACAAGCAAGGTTGCAAGACCTGTACTCCTTCCTGTGATAAGACCAGAGGGATCAGAGACCTTGCATGCACCTGTATTGGGTCGATCGAACAGGAGTGTTCATGTGGAATCAGATGACTAACTTGCATTGTGCTGAAGGCTGGCTTGATCGAACGGCAGGAGATTTGAGTGGAAAGTGCTAAGTCGCTTGAGACGTGTTTTTCTACTGCTGTCCATGAAGCTTGCCGCAACTCTAAAAATAGTTTTTTTTCCTTCTACCGTGCCTTCATTGCTAGCCTTCTCTTGTGGTTGATATCCTATCTATAACTAATGCAGCCTTCATTGTTTCCCTGCTTAATATAGCTTTCATTGCTACCCTTTGCCACTGTAATGTCTAAAGCTAATTTCTCCCAAAGTTTTAACCAAATGGAGGGCTCTATGATGCACCAAGAGACTTGATAACTCTACTTTTTTGTGACTAATTACCAAGCGGAGAATGACATATATATATTCCCCAGCTTGAAGGGGAGTTTAAATCTCAGCCAGCCCTTAATACTTGATACCATGACCAGGATAGAAACTCGTGGGAAACTCCTCTATATCACACCGATCTCTATTAAATCTCAGCCACCCTTAACACTTGATCCCATAGCCAGGATGGTAATCCATGGGAGGCTCACCAAGATCATGCCATCCCCTTCCATATTTGGGTGTTTGTTTTAGGAAGAATTATATTAAGGAAATTATGCATGATTATGCAGTTATTTTATTTCTTTATTAAGAAATCTTTTATAGATCTATAAACATGGATAGTTTTGTGTATTAAAATTAAGCTTTTCACTCTCCAATGTTTTAAATTTAACAAATCTCAATATATATAAGGGTATAAAAGTAATTTGTCCTCATATAGCTGCAGTACAGCAACTTGACAATTTTACTATCCAAACAAAATATAATGATTTCTATACACTTCATATAGCAGCTTTCTGTACGCCTGTTCGCTCTGGGGAAACAATAATAGGTACGAACCTCGCTCTCATAAGTTGAATGTTTCCCTTTTTTCCCTGAGGTAGTGTCAGGGTTTACAAGCTATCCCTATAGATTAGGATGCATGTGAGAGGGGTCTAGGGTTAGGTTATTACCTAAACATTTCCCTTAGAAGTCTAACTTATGACTTTTATTAAAAGTTGACAGATGGAATTTCAAGGATTATGAGGTTAGGTCATTTTTACCAAAAGATTTTTCCTAAAGCTGGACTTACAGCTTTTATTGAAAGTTCTCAGGTTTAGAGTTTATATACTTCAGGATTTTGGCACTAACGTCAATGTCTTATTGTTTTGTGCTCGTAGTTTTTCCTACTACAATAGTTTGTTACTCTATTTTAACGTTGTTTTTTGTTACTTTCTTTCAAGTACTTTGTTCTGACTATAGTAGTTAGTTTTATAATATTCAACATTAATTTTATTTTTTTATTATACGCTAACTCTCATCTGCTTATTTGCAAGTGCTCGTAGCTAGAAGTTACAGTAGCTAGAGCTTGCAGCTACATAAGCTATATTTGCAGGGAATGGAGTTTGCAGATGCAGCCTTTGCCATGAGCTAGAGCTCAACAGGGGCTTGGGGCTTTGCTAGAGATAGGTTTAGATTAAAATTTTGGAATTCTATTTATGCTTTATGTATTAGTTAATGTTTTTAGGAGTTTCAGTTTTAGTGTGAGTTGTTTAGAGTCAATTTAGTGTGAACATTGTTCTAAATTTTATTTTATTTTATTTGTATTAATAAATTATATGAATTAATTAAATGAATTTTTAACTAAAATTGAGTATTAATTTAAAATCAATTTCTTAGCTCAAAAAATATATTTTAAAATTATTCAGTTAATTTTGATTTAATTATTAATCAATTATATTTAATAAATTGAAAGTTGAATTTTAATTAAAATTTAATTTTCTCAATTTAATCTTTTAAATATTAGAGGTATTTTGAAATTATTTAAATATGTAAATGATTTATTCATTTAATTGGCTTGAACTTTAATTTGATTAGTGTTTTTATTTTATTAATTAATGTGAATTTTAGTTTAGTTTAATATTAATTATTTAATGATTTAAATTCCTCTTATTTAATTAAGTCAGTTCTATAAAATTGAAATTTTAAATTAATTAATCTAACTAATTAAAGTTTGATTTTACTTTAAGTAATTAAATGAACATGAATTAAATAAATGATGATTTAGCGCAGAATGAAATTTAAAATTATTTTAAAGTTAACTAATTAAATATTGAATTTCTGATTTCAGTTAAATGAATTTTAACATTATTTTAAGGTTGATTAATTAAATTTTATGTTTCTGATTTTTTCATAGTTGATTAATTAAATTTATGCATTTATGATTCAACTAACTAGCTTAGAAATTTATGTCTATTTAAAATACATAATTTTTACTTTCCTTTTAATTAGTTATTAAATTTAATTTTAAATTCATCATTCAATTAATTATTTTAATTAATTAGATATTTATCTTATTTTAAACGAGACTTTCATTTAAATTTAATTTGAAGTTAATTTTTTAAAAAAAATTGTTATGCAATGATTTCTGAAGGTTCGGCAAGCTTTCAAGGCAAATAATTTCACTGACAATTTTACTTATTTGTTGGCTCAAGAAAAACAGCACGAATGCATGAATCCCGCTTTGTAGCCATGGGATTCCATTTCCCTTAAATCATATTGTAATTAACCAGATTTTCTCTGAGGGTAGTGTTAAAGTTTAAAGATCTGGGGTCCTTACTTCCCATGAACGCAAGCACTCATAGTTAATTACCCCTCTTAATACGTAAGAGAGAACTCTCCATTAAGAATGAAATAATTTTTTAGGTAATTTTAGTCTCAATAGTGTGAAAATTGAAGGTAAACCTTATCAAGATCCTATGGTTCCATCACCCCAGGTATACCGTAGATTTCAGTCTACCAACACAAACAATCATTGACCATAGTGTCTAGAGAATCTGATTAGCAGCCATGGGTTGCCTCTTCTCAGGGATCTCGATTAGACTAAAGTGGTTAGATGTGGGTTTTTTTTTTAATTTATTTGAATTTTTGGGTTTTACATCCATTAGAATACCACGAAGTTGGTTTGATTTGGAATTTATGACTTCGTTTAGTAACCCAGCAATTTTAATTGGAACGGGATTTATGACTTCTTTAGGAAGTAACCCGAGGATTCATATTTAGATTGGGACTTACAGCTTTCATAGAAAGTAACACAGATATTTGATTTGGAATGGGGCTTACTGCTCTGCTTATGAGTTGCCCAAAAGTAGGTCTTACAACTTAACTCTACAGCAAGGCTACCCAAAAGTTTTAATTATTTGAGTAGGACTTATGACTTTCCTTAAGAAGTAGCTTGAAAAGTTTGTCTTACAACTTAATCCTTTAGACTATAATGTTCATTGGTTTGAATTGGATTGTTTGGAGTTTGCAATCATTGAAATTTATTTAGTAATTCTCCTAAAACGTGGGTCTTACGACTTAACTTAAAAGTTGCCCGAAAGCGATTCTTATAACCTAATCTTATATACTAAGATGCCCAAATGTTTAAATTTGATTGTTTGGATTGGATTTGGGTTAGGACATATGACTTCCCTAGAAAATTGTCTGGTTATTTATAGGATTGTTAGGGTCGATGTACTTCATTTTAAAAAAATTTCTCTAATGCATGGGACTTACGACTTCACTTAAAAGTGGCCCGTTGGTGGGTCTTACAACCTAACCGTATAGGCTAGGATGCCCGAGTGAGGGTTCTAGGATTGTATTATTCTATAAACATTTATCTCAGATGTCAGACTTATGACTTCTATTAGAAGTGACCGGTTGATGAATTTGGGGAATAGGGGTTAGGTCAATTTCATCTAAAGATTTCCCCTAAAGTCGGACATACGGCTTTCATTTAAAGTTGTCGGGTATTATGTCTTACAACCGAGTTCTCGTCAACAAGGCTGCCCATATGTTTTGAGTTTGATTATATAGTAGTTGCTTGTACAATATATGGAGGTTTGTTCTGTACTTGTTTGAGTTTTTAATTTTGATACTTCAGAGTTTTGACACTGCGTTAGTATTTTAGTTGTTTTATCCTCGTAGTCTTTTTTTCTACTACAGTAGTCGACTACTTTACCTTTTTTTTCAAGCACTATTGTTGTACTAGTTTTTTGTACTTAACTTTTCTTGTTTTCCAGTACTCTGTTCTACCTGCAGTAGCTAGATTTATTATTTTCCAACATTAATTTAATTTACTTATGATGCACTTATTCTTGTTTACTTGTTTGCAGGTAATTGGTACTTGCAGCTCTTCAGGGAGCTTGCAGATAGTTGCAGGAGCTCGTAGCCACAAGGGATACAGTTACAGGGGTTGGAGCCCACCAGGGGCTTTAACAGGAGTTGGAATGTTATTTATTTGGAGAGTTTTAAGGTTTGTGAAGGATTGTATTGAGAGTTGAGTTTACTTGTATAAGTCAATTAATGCAAACAATATTTCTTTTCCTGCATTTTCTTCCAAATTAATTTAATTAATCAACTAACCAAAAATTACATTTTTCTAGTTAATTGTATTAATCTCAATTTTAAAACTTTTGGATTTTTAAAACTGTTAGACTTAAAATTTTCATTTAAAATGCTCTCATATTTAAAACTCTACGATTTTCATATTTAAAACTCTATGATTTAAAATGCTCTTATATATTAAGACTCTTGGATTAAAAATGCTATTCATTTTGTCTCAAATTAAATATACATTGAGTGACCAAAAATCAACTCTAAGTTGATGGAGGAGATGAAATGATTTATTGTAAGTCTTTCTATTTCATTAGCTACCAAAAGAGAGGTGCCGTTTTGATAGTTAGAGATTTCTAACATTTCAAGAGGAATAACATTTAAAATGCCAGTACAATTCAAAGTATTTCATTCAATATTACTTGTGTTAGAATCTCTTAAAGAGAGATCTCATTTAGAGACATTCGAAACACCCTCGTTTAAAGATATATGAAGTTTATCAAAATAGTCTTCGGAATGAAATGATAACATCTACGCAGTTTCCCATTCATCCGGGATGACATTTGAGAGAAAAATGAGAAGTAGGATAAAAGTAATGAAAGAATATGCTCCCCCCTCTTATTCTTACAAAATATTTTAGTAATATGCTCATGTTAACAGCTCAATTAAATTTATTTAAGAAGTTTTAAATTATCATTTGCTTATTCAATTGAATGCTCTCCAATTTCTACGAGTCCAATATTTTCAAGAAAATTTTGGCAGTCTTCTGGCGTCCCCTCCCCATCGAAGGAGAAATCAGGATGTCATTTGTCGAAATTTCTTTCTTCCCAAACCTAAGGTCAACAGCATAGGGTCTTTGAATTAAAATTATCCTATTATGATTTAAGATCAACTACGTGGGTTCTTCGAATTAAAACCATCCACCCGGATCTAAGATCACAGCGCAGGTCTTCGAATTGTGAAACCATCCACCCAGATGTAAGATCAATGGCGCAGGTCATTGATTTGAACATTCCTGACCGAACCTACGGTCGTTGGTGCAGGTCTTTGACACTTGTTTGAAAGTCTCATTCTTCCCTTTTCTTTTAAATATCATCGGTTATTTATAAAAAAAAAAATATTATAATTATAATTATGAGTATAATTATAATTATATATGTATGTATGCATATTACATATAAATAGAGAGGGACAGAGGAGTCTTATCGGGTTTGTTAGGGTAGTCGTCGAAGGAGCTTAGTCAAATAGTAACAAAGGAGTATTTGGTTCATTTCGGGGTGATTTGATATCAGATGTATAGCGGGATTTAAGTCGGATTTATGCTAAATCCATCTAAATGGGTTTTGTGCACGCATTAAATCCTGGCAATGGGTAAATCCCTCAGTTCGGTGGATTTATGGGATTTGGCAGAAGAAGCGACGTGTGTCGTCTCCGCACCATTTGTTGAGTAGTTATGCTTTACATGCATTGCATTTGAAAAATTTATGCACAAATTTTGCAAGAAATATTTCATGAGAGCTTTCATGGAATTGGTCACAAGATTGGCAATGTAGTTGAACATTGTACAAATGCCAATGGATTTCTAATCCTTGAGATGCATCCGTGAAATGAGAAATCTATCTTGAAAGATAATTTAAAACCCTTTAAGTGGACATTCCCGTAGGATGGAATTGGATCTCTTAGTTATCATTCCACTTGGTTTAAGGGTAGAGTAAGCTAAAAAGACCTAGCTTAACTACAATACCCAAAGATTAAGGTTGGTAGTCGAGCTTCTTAACAACTTAATAAAAAGCTGCATGGCTGAGTTGCCTTCTAGATTTTTAAGCGCGTCAAGTCAAAAATTGAGAGACCAAATCTCTAGTCTCATTAAACCAAATGGTCCAGCCAAGGGATTCAGAATAGTTTGTCTATCATTTATGGGTTAAACTATTACCGAGCTACTCCTTTCCAGGATCGCTTGTTCTAAAATTGACGAATGAACAACCTTACAGGCAATTGCTGAAATAATCAATTAGTCAACACATCATCAACCTTATTCACAAGTGGGTTGATTGATTCTCTTGTCTCAATAAGCCAGATGGTTGAGCTATAGGGTTCAGCGATGTACCCCCAAGATAGGCAGGGCAGCTCCTAAACTAACTTGATTATAGGGTTGCTCATAAAAAAAAAATATCAATGGAGCAAGGTGTTGCTAAAGTCTAAAATTCAATTTAATTGAATAAATAATTGGTTTTTCCTTCAAAGTGGGGAACCAATAAATCATTTATTTGTGAGTTGTCCCTTAAAAGAGTGTTGGCTCAAGAAAAATATCACGAATAAACGAATCCTACTTTGCAGCTTTAGGATTCTATTTCCCTTAAGTCTGATTATAGTTAACCAGATTTCCCTTGAGGGTAGAGTCAGAGTTTATAGATATGGGGTTCTTACTTCCTATGAGCGCAAGCACTCAAAGTTAATTACCCATCTTAACACGTAAGAGAGAACTCTCGATTAAGGATGAATATATTTTAGGTAATTTAGTCTCAATGGTGGGAAGATGGAGGTAAACCCAATCAAGATCCCATGGTTCTGTCGTCCCGGGTATACCGTAAATTTCAGTCTACCAACACTAACAAACATTGACCGTAGTGTTCAGGGAATCTGATTAGCAGCCAAGGGTTGCCTTCTTTCATGGATCCCGAGTAGACTAAAGTAATAAGATGTTGATTTTAGTTTAAATTTTTGTTTGGGGTTTGGGGTTTACATCTATTTGAATACTCAAAAATTAATTTAGTTTGGGATTCATAACTTCGTTTAGAAATAATCCCGAAGTTTGGATTGGAGCGGGTCTTATGGCTTCTCTAAGAAGTAGCCAAGGAATTTAAACTTAGGTTGGGACTTACGGCTTTCGTAGAAAGTAACCCAGGGATTTAATTTGGAATTGGGGCTTGAGTTGCCCAAAGATGGGTCTTACAACCTAACTTTATAGCGAGACTACCTGAGAATTTTAATTATTGGTAGGGCTTATGGTTTTCCTTAGGAAGTAGCCTGAAAAGCGGATGTTATAACTTAATCCTTTAGACTAAGATGCTCATAGGTTTAAATTTAATTGTTTAGGTTTTAGGTTCATTCTAATTTATTTAGTAATTTTTCCTAAAACATGGGTCTTACGACTTCACTTAGTAGTAGCCCACTAGCGGGTCTTACAACCTAACCCTACAGGCTAGGATACCCGTAGGCTTTAACTATTTGGATAGAAAATCCTACAATAGAAATTCCACATGCTTTTAACATAGGAATTATAATTATTGTACTTCAAAATATTATATTAAAGATGAAATTCTTTCTTGAGGCTTTTGCCTTGATTTTTCAGCAAAAGTTATTTCATAGGATTAGATTTAGGTAGGGACTTACGGCCTCTGCTAGGGTGGCCCAATGATTTTTAGTTAGGTAGGTCTTAGTACTTCATTAGAAATTTGCCTAACTACGGGTCTTATGACTTAGAACCTTAAGCTAAGTGGCCCGAAGTGTGGGTCTTACAACCAAGCCCTATAGACTAGGCTGCTCAAGTGAGGGGTCTAGGTTTGTATTATCACCTAAACACTTCACTCAGATGTCGGACTTACGGCTTCTATTAGAAGTGGCCGAGGGTATTAATTGCAGGTTATGAGTTAGGTAAATTTTTACCTAAAACGTTCTCTAAAGTCGGGCTTACGACTTTCCTACGAAAGTTGCCGAGTAGTGGGTCTTACAACCAAGTTCTTATAAATAAGGCTGCCCCTTAGTTTAAATTTGATTGTTTGAAAATTTGTTATGAATTTGTTTGAGTTGGTTGAGTTTGTGATCTTGATACTTCAGAGTTTTGACACTTCGAGATTTTGACATTGTGTTAGTGTTTTATTTATTTTGTGTTCGTAGTTTTTTTTCCTATTACAGTAGTCCACTACTCTACCCGTTTTTTTAGCACTATTGCTCTATTAGCTTTTTCGTACTTAGCTTTTCTTACTTTCTAGTACTCTGTTCTACCTGCAATAGCTTAGATTTATCAGCATTCATTCAATTTATTTATGATATACTGACATTTCATTTGCTTATTTGAAGGTGTTTATAGCTAGTAGTTAAAGTACCCAGGGCTTGCAATTGCAGAGGATAGAGCTCAAAGGTACCTGTAGGAGCTTATATAGAAGAGACTTTGGAGGACTTGCTGGATATTTTGTTTCTGTTAGAGAGTTTCAGTTTGTATTGTGGGGAGTCTTAAGAGTTGTTGTGAGTTATAATTTGAGGGGTTTAGAGAGCAGTATGTACAACATTGAGAGTTTGAGAACTTTTGTTTTGGAGAGTATTTGGGAGAGTTTGAGAGCTTTAAAGTATCATTGTACATATTGATTAGTGGAACTTTTTCTCTCTTTTTTTACTGCATTTCATTATATTATTATTATTATTTTTCTTGATTAATAAAATAATTAACCAGTAAATCAATTTTAAAATTCACTGCTATAAATTTTTTAAAAAAATCTTGAAATTTAAAAGTCTCGGAATTTGAAATTCTCGTATTTAGCATTTTCTTTAAAATGGCTCCCATATTTTGAAACTCATTAATTTTAAATGGCCTCAAATTTGAAGTATTATTTTTATTTATTTATTTTTTAGTCAATAAATTTCAAATTCAATTTACTTTAAGCAATGAATTTTAATCAATTAATTGATTGATTAATTAAAATTTAAATCAAATTGCTCTCTAATCGTTTCGAAAAGACGAGTTCTATAATTTTCCAAGAAATTTCGGCAGCCTCCCGGTGTCTCCTCCCCACCGAGGGAGAAATCGGGACGGCACCAACGTAATTTCTTCCTATCCAGACCTAAGGTCTACGGCGTAGGGTCTTCAATTTTAAACCAACACACCAGGATCTAAGATCGACTGCGTTAGGTCTTCAATTTGGAACCAACTCGACCAGATCAAAGATACGACGGCCCGAGTTCTTCAAATTTAAAACCATCTGCCCGGATTAAAAATCAACAGCGCAGGTCTTCAAAGTTTAAAACCATCTTCCTAGATCTAAGATCAATGGTGCAGGTCTTCGAATTTAGAAATCATCCGTGCGGATTTAAGATCACAGTGTGGGTCTTCAAATTATGAAATCATTCGCCTAGATCTAAAATCGATGGCGCGGGTCTTCGACACCAATTTTGTTTTATAGTCATAGTAAAATTTTATTATTTATGAAATCCTTTATTTTAATTATTTAGCATACTTTAATTAATTGCAGTAATCATGTGAGTATAACAAGTAATTTAGATTGCTTTTTAGAAAGGAATTTGAGACAAATCTTAAGCATACGGATAGAATACCCATACTTTGCGTGAAATAAGAGGAGGTGGGAGATTAGGTCAATTGAGTGAATTATATAAGTATGAATAAGAGCAATGCATGTGAGCAAAGTGTAGTTCACATGACACCAAATTCACATGCTTATAGGAATAGTATTTCGGGTTGATTAAAAAAAAGGAAGAAGCGGACAAGGTCTAGGTAGGTATTCACACGGGTTGGAGAATGAGCACAGTTGGACATCCACGGAAGAGCCAAAGTTGCACAGCACGTAGGAACCGAAGTTGCAACTCGTGCGGCTTCTACACCTCTTGTGAAGCAACAAGTCGAACAGCAACAGGGAGCCGAACAACGACGCGCGCAATCTTCGCCTTCTGAGAAGAAGCAAAGTCGGGCGGCACTAAAGGAGTTGAAGAGCAAAGTTGAACTGCGACGGGGAGCTGAAGAGCGAAGTCGAAGGAGCGAAGGGTGCGGTCTCCGCCTCCTGCGAATAGTGATGAGGGAGCCTAAGAAGCAACTGTGCAATTTCTTCGCCTCTTCCAAAGCAACAAAACCGAACGGCAACAATGGAAAGAGAAGATCATTCGCGAACCTTAGGTGCTTCGATTATTTTAAAGGAGTGAGCGAGTAGATGTTCATTCTAGTTCATCATGTCTGGAGATCGAATTGAACTTTAGGTCTATTTGAGTTATAGAGCTTTTTTTCTTGAACAATCTCCATGAACTTTCGATCTAGGTTTTTTTTATAATCCAGACATGTCTAATGTTCCGGAATATAAGTTCCATTATCTTTGAAGCTATATTCATTAGCTTTCATTCACTAGAGTGTTCATATGAAAGGATTATATTTCTACAAATTAAAATAAAAAGCTTCTTATATGAAGAAAGAATTACTCATACTTAGGATTGTGTTATTATGAACATAATCCCATGACTTTGTCTACCCTATCTTAAAGGCATACCCATATACTTTGCCACCTCATATATATATCCACCTCCACTACATACCTTGAACATTAGCATGCCTTAGGCTTTCTACATCCTCATCTACATCATTGTTTGCCTATTTGACTATACCTCAGTGCTTACAGATTTTGACTTATCCTTATTCTATGTTCTTTTATTACATATTAAAAGAGATCAGTCATTGTTGCATAAACACAAGTGGAACACAAGCAAGATTTATTGATCGAGAGTTTTTCTTGGCATCACCCAATATATAATTAACCTTAAGAAATATGTTCTTTTGGGAAACTTTAACCCCCAGAAACTTAAAATTCAAAATATGGGAGTGTTCATGGAGATTCAAAGATCTAAATTGCTTATTATTGGTATCATGAGTTTGTAGAGTGGATTAATTTAGGCCTAGTCCTTTAAGTAATTCACTAATATCATCACAAGTCAAACATTCTCCCAAACTTCAAATACCTACCCATGTTCCCATATTTAAAAAAAAAAAATCTATAACCTAAAACATCGGTTACAAGTGATCATCACATTCTAAAACCCTTCAACTTGCCATACTTCATAATAGTTTCTAGTTCATGTGTTTACGATCCATAGCACACAACACTCCATAAATTGGTTCCTTAGACGTTGAGACAATCCAAACTATTAGAATTTAACTTTATCTCAGAAAATAGTCATATCACCGAGTATAAAAAGAAATCATTCAGCCATCCCTTGATTTACTACAAATTTGTAAAAGTTTTCAACGGCCATGGAATGTTGAGTAAAACTTCAGCCAAATGCTTAAGAAAAAAAAAATTTCTTATAGACCAATTGACACTATTGTTCAACTAGTACAACTAACAAAAAAGTTACCAAATCAATTTGGTGCAGAGCCTACAAGAATACAAACGAATTGAGCACAACAAATACATGGCTTGCTCGGGTTTGGATGAAAGAAGCTTGAAAATTTAGAGCAAAGACGTCTCAGCAATAAGAGTCTCAACAATAAGAGCTCTACCTACGCTAGCTAATAATGAACTTTTACCAACTACTGAATTTCAGTTTTGAAAACAGCTGCAACTTGCAACAACTTGAGTTTTCTTTTGGGATAATATAACAAAACAAAAAGCTAAAAAACAAATGTTTCTATAAATGATAAAAAACATAGAAAGAAAATATAAATACCCAACAATCCATGCCATTAAGAAGGCAATGGAAAAGCCCTGGACTGATTTATCAATAAGTTGTTATAATCTATCACTATGACACTCTCTAACAGCCAATTTGGGTGCAAAGCCTATGAGAATACAAACGAATTGGGCTCAAAAAATTCAAGGCTTGCTCAGGTTTGGATAAAAAAACTTGAAATTTTTTAGCAAAGACATGGACTCTTCAATAAGTACTTGACTTGTGCTAGCTAATAATGAACTTTTACCAACTACTGAACTTCAGTTTCGAAAACAGTTGCAATACTTGAGTTTTCATTTACGATAATATAAAAAAGGAAAAGGACATTAAAAGCTCAAACCAGCCACACTTGACCGTGCTCTTATTTATTTGGGGGCTAAGCAGCTAAAGCACTTGTAACGGTTATTTATTATTTATTTATTTTTAGTCCCCTTTAGCATTGTATGAGCACGACCACCTACCAAAAATATTGTAAATATCAAAATCACTCATAGAAAGAAAATACTAATCACAGAGAGCTAACACAAGTAACAAAACAAACAACACATATTTCTCATATAAAGCACCACATCATAGAGACAAAAAGAAAGGAAAACACTGGCCTAACTTAAAACTAGAAGTTTTGTCCTAACAAATAAGTCTAGATGTGTGTAGTAGGCTGTGTGGTTTTAGGTATGTCCTATATAGGATGATTAGCTTGAGTTATTTGTAATTTGGTTTGTTAAAGGTCAAAGAGAAATTTTAGTTTAAGTTTAAGTATTAGTATTTTAAGATTGCTTTTAAGAATTTATTTTTAATATTTAATTGATTAGTATCTTTGTTGCTCATCAAAGCCGTGAGGTTTATTTCTCCCTTCTTGGAGCTAACTTAATAGCCTCGTAGGTCCGGGTTACCTAGTTGTAACTAATTTTCTTAAGTTAATTTAGTTATTAGAAATTAAAAGAAAGGTGAGTTAGGTAATTTATTATTGATTAAGGGGTTAAATTAATTAAGTTTGCTATCAACTGGTCCATGGCATTGTGTTACTATACTCGAGGAACTAGGCCTCCTTAGAACACGTAGCCCCGCAGTCTGGAATAGTCAATCCTAAAAACTAAGTTGATATAGTTGAATTAAAGATTTTATTTGGTTAAATCATTAGCAATCAATTGATTTTAAGGTTTTAACACTCCATTGAATTTATTCATGATGTTGTGCCATCAGGCTCAAGAAACCAGACTTTTTGAGAACACATAGCCCCGCAGCCCGGAGTAGTCCATCCAATAAACTTCATCTTTGGAGTGTTTGTTGTGTATTAAGGAGTTTGTTGATTTTTTTTTAAAAGATAGATTAAGGATTGATTAAATTTTAGGTGAGTTAATGAGTTTTGGGTTATGATTAAGCCTCTTAATAAGTTTCTTATGTTGTTCACTTAGTTAAGTTCTAATTCATTTATGTTCAACATTAGAAGTGTTTTAAATTAGGAGTTTAATTTTTTATAAGATTAGTATATTAAGGTTTGTGTTTGAGAAGTCTTTTATTTTAATAAGTTTTAATTTAAGTTTGTTCTCTTTTGAATCAATCTCCATGTCATTTAAATTTGGTTTGACTTTTATTCAATTAAGGAGTGATTAACATGTAAATTTAGATTTAGTTTAAGCATATGTTCAAACTTTCTTTTTAATAATTTTGTATGTAAATTATGGTTTGATTAAGAATTAAGTATTTTAACGCATTTTGAGTTGGGTTATGATTGATTTATTGGTTGATTATTAATAAGTCATGGCACACTAAACCTAGGATAACGTGTCAATAAATTTTCTATGTTCAATGTCTCTATCCTATAAAGGGCATGCATCTTAAGTCTATGTTATCTAAGACTCGGTCATTAATTTTTGTCCTTAGGTGTCACTAGAGTTATGAGAGAAAAAAGGAATTTGTTTCTAAGCCTTTGGACATTCGCACATGTATTATGAGTTTAGGGATGTATAAATAAAATAAGGTAAGAAAATAGTCTAATAATTGAAGTTTCTACAAGATCCTAAAGGGTGGAGAATCGCACACACAAAGGGCTCCTAAAGGCTTGTAAGTTTAAGAAACATACAATAGCTAGGGTTATGACTTGGTGGTTCTGACCGCAACACCCCAACTGGAATGGGGGTGATTGAGTTATGTATATAGGCTCCTTCGTCACGATAGCTCCAATGACTCATCCTTTGATCTCCAAAAAGTACCTCACAAAACACAAAAAGCAAAGAATGGTTGTATTAGAGCGAGTTAATATTAATCTGGCGAATAATTGAAATAAAAATGCAATTAAAATACTAACGTACTTTTTTTCGGGCTTGGACACCGGTGGAGAGGTGATAGAGAAGGGGAGAAAGGGAGTTAATGTTTATTGTTTACTCTCCAAAATACTTTCTTTCAACCATCACCCAATAAATTGAAGTTTCCAACATGCTTCATTCTATCAAAAGCTAATAAGAAATGCTTCAAGTAACTACTTTACTCATGCAAAGAGACATCTCAACATTATTCTTCCCAAAGTAAGCACACAACATAAGAGAGTGCAAGAAACGTTTACTTATCATCAAGTGACCAATACCATATGGAAAATGTACTTTTTCAAAACTATAAATGAAATTTTGGACACATATTAAACCATCTCTCATACTCCTACCAAAGCCACCATGACGAAATCATATGCACTTAAGAAAAGAGGTCATGTTTTTTGATCCGAGTGATAAAACAAAGCATCTACCACAAGCCTGCAATCCAACACTTTAATGAACATGTGACCATTAGAAAGGAATTTTGATATTAGTTCACTTTCCCCAAATGTTAGAAAACAATACCCCAAGAATAAATTTCCAATATAAAATAACTCTTAAAACTTTCCAACCAATTTTCTTATTCCACGCTTCATGGCAACGAAAGTTTCAAAAGAAGCATTTTCCAACCCATAAACCATTCCCTAAGGCTTTCCAATCATGAGACTCCTTATGAGATATTCCCACATAAAGCAAATCATATGATTTGCCAACATAAAACGAGTCATAAAAGCTTTCCAACATAAAACAACTCATAAGGATTTCCAATATAAAGCAACTTATAACATTTTTCATCCCAAAGACAACTCATAAAGTTTTCCAACACAAAGCCATTCATGTAACATTGCAACATAACATATCTCATAGATCTTTTCAATCATAAAGCAAATCATAAATCTTCCAAACATAAAACAAATCAAAGCTCTTTTAAACATAGAATAAACCATGACTCTCTTTATCATAAAATAAATTATTAGTCTTTCAAACATAAAACAAGCCATCAATCCTTCGAATATGAGACAACTCATAAAATTTTCCGACAAATAAAATACTTCATAAGACCTTCTATCATAAAGCACATCGTATAATTTTTCTATCATAAAGCGACTCTTGAAATCTTCCAAGAAATTTCTACCTTCCATGCCACATGCTACAAAAAATTTCAAGAGAAGCTTCTAACCCAAATTCATGAAATTGTTCTCATGCCAAATATACAACACCTTACCAAAAGTTCTAAATCAATCTCATGTCATGGGAAAGAAAAAGAAAGGATGGTTTGATGCCAATTTGTTTTCCCAAGTTTAAGAAGTGTTTCAATATGATTACCAACGTAACTTACGCACAAAGATCCAACAAGCAAAACATGCTTCAAGAAAGCATAGAGATATTTAATCATCCGTCAATTTTGTAACTAAGCATGCTTTCAACAATATGAGTTACATAGCCAGGAAATTCGTGGTTGCTTTTGCTTTACAAACTGATTTCAACCCCCATACAACATGTCGTCAAATGTTTCAAGAAAACTTTCAACTCAATTTTTAGCATGTAAAGAAAAGTTATGAAATTTCATGCTAACTTTGAATAGGCTCATGGTATAAATTAGTCAAGAGTAAATTGCAAAAGGTTGATTAATGAAGAAGGAAAAGCAGAAAGTCATTATTTCTCCTATTGAAAATATTGTCTGTCGTTGATTTTTGTAGTTCAGAAACTTTTTCACTACATGCTATCTCATAGAATCACCCTGATATTAAAAGATCGATACGTTGAAGTTCTTGATGACAAGACCAGCGTTGACAGGTCGTCTAGTCAGGTGGGCAGTATTATTACTGCAGTTGGATATCGCACATATGACACAAAGGGCTGTGAAAGGACAAGCTTTAGCAGATTTTCTAGTCGCACATCCTATCCCGGTAGACTCTCCGCTCAATGATGATTTTCCTGATGAATAAATCATGCAGGTCGAGGAGAACGAAAAGCTATCATTTTGAGAGATGTACTTCGACAGGGCATCCTTGATTAAACCTGCCCAGCCTCCAAATATTGCAAGGGCCCGAGCAGCATCGGTCTCATTTTCGTAGCACCTGAGGGAGGCATAATGAGGCTTTCATTCAGTTTAACCGAACCTCGGACCAACAATGAAGCCAAATACAAAGCTCTAAAGGCAGATTCCTAGCCAAATTAGCCAAAGATGTGATGAACACCGACGAGGAGATGCCTATACCAATTATGGTTCACGGCCGTCGGGTCCTAGAGCTGGCAATCTTGCAATTCTCGCGGGCAGAGAGAATGCTAGATTCAAGCCAGCAAGATACAACCCTGGTTGATCTTCAACCTCCCCAACAGATCACTATTAAAAATCAACTAGAAGACGTCATATAGTCAAGAGACGTAAAACCAGCAGATGCTCGGAGTCGTGGATACATTGCTTAGACATTGAAGAAGGAGATGATTTGAGGCAATCTTTCATTGACTATACCAAGGAAAGTAAACTCCAAGTGGATAAATCTACAGCCGCACAAACTTAAAAAAGGCGTTACGATATACGTTTGTTAACGACACGCTATATTGTCGAGCTTTTAATCAGATGTGGTTGCAATGCCTAAGAACCAAGGAAGCTGATAAAGTGGTAGTAGAAGTCCACGAAGGGCTTTGTGGAGCACATCAGTCAGATCTCAAAATAGCCGTTAAAATCAAAAGAATAGGTTACTATTGGCCGACCATAATAAGAGATTGTATTAACCACGCTAAGAGGTGTCATGAGTGCCAGATTCATAATGATGTTATAGATCAGCCACCAAATCCACTTCACCCAACAGTAGCGTCCTGACCATTTGAATGCTGGGGTACATATATAATCGGGCTGATAGATCCCCCATCATCGACGAGACATTGCTTTTTTTTTCTAATAACAGCAGACTATTTTTTTAAGTGGCAGAAGCAGCTCCGTTCAGAGAAGTCACATCCAAGCATGTGATCAATTTCTTTACTCACAATTTTGTCTACAGATTTGGTGTGCCACGTCCCATAATCTCAGACAATGGTACTTCATTCAAAAGTACAAAAATTTATAAGTTCGTTGATCGGCATAAAATTGATTGGCGGTATTCATCCATATACAATCCGAGAGCAAATGACTTGGCAGAGACCTTCAACAAGTTGGTGAAATTGTTGAAGAAGATCCTCACCAAGAATAAAATAGAGTGGCATACGAAGATCGCAGAAGCGTTGCGGGCATATCATACAAGTTACAAAACACCAATCAAAGCCACTCCTTATTAACTAGTGTTCGGAGTTGAAGTAGTATTACCATTAAAAGTTGAATTACCATCACTTCGAGTAGCATCCAAAAAATCTCACTCAAGAGCAAATGCTCGCATGAGAATGGAAGAACTCGACGTACTTGATGAACTCAGGTTACAAGCTCAACAAAACATGAAAATCTATCGAGGAAGAATGACAAAATCCTTCGATCGAATGGTGCTTCCTCAATCATTTCAAGAAGGAGAATTGGTCATGATGTTTAGATCACACACCGAAAAATCGGTGGCAAATTCATATCTAATTGGGAAGGCCCCCCTTCATCATCGAGAAGGTGTACTAAGGAGGAGCTTATCAGTTGATCGATCTGGCCGGACGTCGGCCCATGCCGTCGATCAACAGCCGACATTTAAAGAAGTATCATGCATGAAAATTTTATGTCTAATGTACTTTATAATGATCAAAGCTTTATGTGCATAGTTATCAATGCATGCTTATATTTATATTTTGAAATTCTCTTGTATAGTAAGAATGCATTTCAAAATCTCCCATTAGACTGAGGGCATTTTAAATATTTATTCGGGTTGACAACGTGTCATATGCCGAGATCCCTGAATAAAATATTTAAAATCTCAAAATACAAAACTTTTTTAAAATCTCCCTACAAGATAGGGGTCATTTTAAATATTTATTTGGGTTGACATTGTATTATGCACCGAGATATAAAAAATAAAAAATGTTTCTGTAGATAGGGGGACAAGAAAAATACATTTGTGGTCGACATGCTGCATGCCAAGATCCCCAAATTCTAAAATTATCAACACAAATATTTTCTTATATTGAAGAATACAACAAAGTCCTTTTCAAAGTATATGCAGACGATCTTTCAAAAAATCGAGATTCGAATGCAACAAACCAAGGTTCAAAAGTCAAGAAAGAGACATTTGTGGCTACACACTCCTACAAATTAAGCCAGAAAAGTTTGAAGTCTTTCGATAGGCTAAAACTTAAGGTTCGAATGGGTGTAAGAATTCGGATCTAACAAGCTCAATTATAGTCGGATCGCTGGCAGCTCCGTCTACTCAACAAGCCATAAGAACGACCGTAGTAGCGGAACCCCCACTTCGTCAACCCGTTAGTAAGGACTGTAGGAAGAACGAAAATTAATTTGACTCGAAAAGTTCAAGTAGTCGTAGTCCACCAAATTCTCCCAATTGATCGGAGAATGAAAGTTCCAACGAGGAGGAATCTCGAACAACCACCGAATGTGTGTAGGCTCTAAATCTTCAACCATAAAGGATGACTCAAAATCTACCAACTTCTGTAAAATTAGCATTGGAAAGCACAATTCCCATAGCTCAAGTATGAAATCTGAATAGATGTAAAGGTCGGATTCAACACGCCCAAATATGGCCGAATCGCTGACAGCTCCATCTACTCAACACAATATAAGAAAGGTCGTAGTAGAGGAAACCCCATCTCAGCAGCCAGAGGACAAAGAGCTATCAAATCGTAGCTCTCCCGATCTGATGAACTCAAGTGACTCAGATTAAAATCTTCTCAAGTGGTTAAGGATCAAGATACTACCTATATTTGGTACTATCAACTAAATCCAAACCTGCAAATCCTTTAACAAATCTGTAAAATACAAAGCGTGGATCGAACGAATTCTTCTTCAATAAGTCCGCCAAAACACAAAGTAAAGGACCGAAGAAGATTATCCCAAAGTTCACATAAAGCCTTACACTGAACTAAGAAGATTTCATAATCAATAAGTCTGCTATGCGCAAAGCTTTGGACCGATGACTTCTCGCCACCGACCAAGTACAAACCTAAGGGATTTAGGTGACCGACATCTACTTCTTCATAAAGCCGCAAAAGTAAGAAGCATAGGGTCGAAGGTAAAAAAAAAACCCACTTGACAAGTCTGTAAAAATAAATCAGGTAATTTCCCATAAATGTCCGCAACTTAAAGCACAGGGTAGAAAAAAATTAGAATCTCAAGACTCAAGTTAAAGCTACGAGAAGAAGCATCCTAAATGACATCTACAAATGTCCCTATAGACTGGGGCATTTTAAATATTTATTCGGGTTGACAACGCACTGCATGCCGAGATCCCCAAATAAATATTTAAAATTATGCCAAATTACAACCAGATGAGAGAAAAATGAAAGATCCTTTGGAAATTGAGTATGCTATCAACAAAAAATGATTGTACAGATGAAATATCACATCCCTACGTGATAGTGGCAAGGAAGAATGTTAAGCCATAGTAATGTTTGTCAATTGTAGAAAAAAGTTAAGCCATAGCAATGTTTGTCAATTGTATTACAAGGGGATGGTGAGTTTGCACTCTTATCTCAATAGGTGTAAGAGATCTCTTATTCTCATTTTGATTCTTTATTGGGATGTCCAGCTATTGATTAGCTGTGGGCAATGTTTAAAATTGCGTATTCGGGTATTGAGGCGTTTTACATTTGTGAGGCGAGGCGTAAGCCTCAAGGCGTTCTGAGGCGTAAGCCTCAAAATCAAAAGATTGCGTAAACATAAAATGATAAATTTTTTAAATACTAATGAGTGAATAATATAAAACATAAAAAAGCATAAGATATGAAGTGAAATCAAAATATCTCAATAATAAGACAACATGAAATATAGTTCAACTCAAAATTCTATCTTTCCCAAATCCCAGTATTCTTTCCATTAACATATAATTCCAATTTCTAAAAATAAATAGCAATGACATATCACATAAGAACTCATAAATCATCAGCACTGTCATCACTAGGGGGTTCTTCATTTGAATCATCATTATGATGAACTCCTCTCCTATAGAGTCCAATGTCGGGCATTTACTTCAAGATTTATGTAAGTTTTAATATATATATATATATATATATATATATATATATATATATATAGCGTGAGTCGTAAGCCGCATGCCAGTGAGGCGAGACGAGTCTCAAGGCGGGCCTCAACCAAGTTGAGGCGCAAGCCTCATAACAAAAACTCGAGGCGTAAGCATTGAGGCATTTTTTACTGGAATTGCGCAAAGGCGAGCCTCATATTGCGCAATTTTAAACCATTATTTTGAGAAGTTTCACTTAGTTCATATTGTTTCTCTTATTTCTATCAAGTTTTAGTAGAGTTAAATAGCTAAAAATTAAGTCCATATAATCCAATCATTAATTTATATCAATTGCAGTTTCAAGTATGTAGTTTAAGACTACAAGTGAACTCAAGCTTGAAAAGTCAACTAACTTACATAAAGCTAACATAAATAGAAAAACTCCACCCTTATCTGTTATAGTGAAAGATGATCAGATCATTGTCATAAAAAGGGATGAATCACTTCATGTTAATTAAGCTTGCTTCGTCAGTTTTGTTAACAACGTCGAGCTGACTCTTCTACAATCAGCATGCTAAAAAAATTTCTTCCAATAAAGGCTATGCAGCGGGTGGATAGGTGTTCTACAATCAGAATGCTCCAAACCAAGGGCATCTATTTTTAAAATAAATAGACATCATCATCATCACATGAATAATCAGGCCTATGAGACTATCTTTATATTTGAGCTTCAACTTTGCTAGTTAAATAAGTTTGAACAAGACCTTGAGATCAATTATATGAATTTCAATCATGCCAAAGCTTAATAACTTCTATGCTTATTGATTTGAGCTACTTTGATTATTTAAACAACATCGATTGATTTTTTTTTTTCAATTTTTTTGCATAAACCATACTTATACAAATAAACTATTAATGTTTACTTCTACCTATATGAATGAATGAAATATAATGGGAATACAAGTGTGTCAAATCATATTGCAAAACTCAAAAAAATTATAGTAATAGCTTTATATCATATAAATGAGTATTATGAAACATATATTTCGAAGACAATACGCATGACATAGTGGTATAGAGGAGACAAATGGATTGAAAAGTTACTACAAGGCCATCTAATGAGACTTCAAAATATGTTTCATATGTCTCAAAGAATTTTTGTTGACATATTATATGACTTAAAAAGTATTCATTGTCTACATGAACCATCAATGACAACCACTAGAGAGGTTCTTGTGATCACTTTATATATTTTATCGTATAATGAAAAAATAAGTTGACATCTGAGCGATTTCAACACTCAACTGAGACTATCAGCAGATGTATTCCTAAATTTACTATATGTAATCAAGAATATCAATTTCACATACCACCAACAAGTATGTATTTCTCTATTGTAATCAATCATTCTACTTATTCTTTAACTAAATAATGTGCAATTACAAAAAACGAAATCTTATCTTGTGAATGTTGGGTACCCAATACAAAAGGATTTTTTAAGCCATTTTCTAATACAAAATATCATATTCAAGATTTTCGAAGAGAAAGTCAATCCGTACGTGTAAAAAGAATCATTTAACAAGCATCATTATTAACTATGAGGTGTGATTGAAAGATCATTTGGTGTTTGAAAAAAAAAGTGGATAATATTGAATGCTAGGACTATACATCCAATCAATAAGCAAGTTAAAATAGTAGTAGCTACAATGACAATTATATAACTACATACAGCGTCATCTCTCTCAAGCTGATTTAGAATTCAATATTTGTGATACTGATTAGTCATATATACCTCCAAAAGCATATGAGTATCGAATTGGCCAATCATTATTAAATAGCGAAGAAGATTTATGAGGACATCAGTCAAAGATTTCGCCATGTGTATCGTCGACTTAGTCATGGATCGATGGCTACAATTCAGAGTCTGTACTTTTGATGTATTTAATGTTTTATGTTGCATTTGAGTTTTCCCATTTTACCCCTATAAGAAATTGAGTTTATGTTATAGCCCGAAGGCACTTTAGTCTTTTATGCTTTCTTTCATTAGGGCCTATTTAAAGGAGGTTTCTATGCATAGCATGGCTAACATAGGCTATGCATACTAGAAATCATCCTAGAGAACTATATCATCATTCCTAAGTATCATTGCATGCTCATCACCACTTAGAAAAATTTAAACTCTTATTAGTCTTATTATCCAGAAATTTTGTGCATTAATTAATGGCCTTTAGGTGAGTCTAAGCTAGTGTTTAGCTATTTTCCACACTCCAGAAACCATCCAAACCACATTCACCTTACGGTGATGAAACCCGGACAGATTATGGCCCACCTTGGGATCACTATCGTCATAACCTTAGACTCAATCAGGACCCCATAGGACATGAACCCACTTAGAGAGATAATGACACCCAATTGCTTAAAAACATCTGAGTAGACGCCCCTTCCTATCATAGTACCCTCGACCCACAAGTCTTCTTGGATTGGCTCAAAGGGTTGGATAGTTATTTCAAATGGTATAGCATTTCGAAAGCTAGGAAAGTTAGGTTCACTGAGATGAACCTTACAGGTCGAGCTAACCAATACTGGACAAATCTGAAAAACATGCGCGAAGATCGAAGTGAGAACCCCATCACCAACTGGCGAACTATGAAGCAAGAGCTCAAGAGAAAATATCTCCCTCCCTCACACTACCCCAAGCTCTTAGATAGATGGAATAGGTTGACCCAAGGGAGTAGAATTGTAAAAGAGTATATCTCCGCTTTTGATGACTAGATGATCTGTTGCGGCGGAGAAGAGACCACTACCCCTGCCCAAATCCTTTTTATGTTTAGAGCAGGCCTTAGGGAAGATCTCCGAAACAAACTTTTTGCTAGAGGAGTAGAGACTTTAGAAACAGCATACAATTCAGTGCATAACCTCGAAGAATCTATGAACCATTCCCATTCTAAACATCTAGATTCCCGTTCAACCCTGTATAGAGCTTCCTCCAGTCAACCCCAAAACCGACCCCCTGCCCCTATGATTAACTGACCGACTGCCAGTCAACCCCATCCTCGCCCTGACTTGATCCATCACGTTGAACCCCTGAATGTGACACTCCCAAAGAAACCTCTGGAACCAAGAGATATAGGTGTCACGATTATGGACACTTTGCCTCGAAGTGTTCTAAAGATCACCATAATCGAAGAGGTTGAAGAAGAAGAGGAAGAATCGAAGAGGTTCAACCACTCCTTGAGACCTTTGCCAATGTTTTTCCTGAGGATCTTCCAAACCAATTACCCCCTCTGCGAGACATCCAGCACGCTCTAGACCTAGTACCCAGAGCCTCACTGCCCAACCTTCCCCACTACCGTTTGGTCTTAGTAATACCCCTAGCACTTTCATGCGAGTCATGACCCAAGTCCTTCGGCCTTTTTTAGGAAAATTCGTTATAGTCTATTTTGATGATATCTTACTCTATAGTAGCTCAATGGATCAGCATTTAAATCATCTGAAACAAGTCTGTGAGGTTTTGAGGAAAGAACAATTGTATGTCAATCCAAAGAAGTGTATGTTCCTCACAGATCGTGTCACTTTTCTCGGATTTATCATTTACTCTCAAGGAATATCAGCTGACCCCGAGAAAGTTCGAGCGATTAACGAGTGGTCTGAACCGAAAAAAAATATCAGAGATGTTTGAAGCTTTCAAGGATTGGCCACCTTTTATTAGAGATTTATTAGGAATTTTAGCACGATAGTGGCACCCATAACTGACTGCCTAAATAATGGAGAATTCCATTGGACCTTATCTACCACTAAAGCATTCAAGGAGATCAAAAAGAGAATGGTCGAGGTCCCAGTTATGCGTCTTCCTGATTTTTCTAAAGTTTTTGAAGTGCCAGTGACGCGTCTGGTATTGGTATAGGAGGAGTTTTGTCGCAAGAGGGATACCCTGTTGCCTATTTTAGCGAGAAGTTGAATGATATCAGACAACGGTACTCAACCTATAGTAAGGAGTTTTACGCGATCATTCAGTCCCTTAGGTATTTGAGACACTACTTGCTACCACAAGAATTTGTTATATTTTCGGACCACGAGGCCTTGCGCTATATTAATTCGCAAAAGAAACTCAATACTCGTCACGGTTGTTGGGTTGAGTTCATGTAAGAATACACTTATACGATTAGGCACAAAGTAGGATCGAAAAATAAGACTGTCGATGCACTAAGCCCTCGGATGATGATTACTAATGAAAAGAGGAATAAAGTGATAGGTTTCGAGCGACTTAAAGAAGACTATTTTGGACTGCCTTGACTTTAAGGAAACCTATTCTGCATTGTCGACTAGATGTGAACGGATTGTAGATGACTTCATATTGGAAGATGGTTACTTATTTAAATCTCAGAAATTATGTATGCCCAATACCTCACTTCGAGAATTCCTCGTTTGGGAATTACATGCTGGAGGCTTAGCTGGACATTTTGGGCAATCAAAAACCATTGTTGTTGTTGAATATAGATTCTTTTGGCCAAGTTTGAAGCGAGATGTTAGTAGGTTGGTCAAGAGATGCCATACTTGTCATCCAGCTAAGCAAAGGAAATAGAATACAAGTCTCTACACGCCCCTTCCCTACCCAACTGTCCTTGGCAGGACATTAACATGGATTTTGTTTTAGGTCTACCAGAGACTACTAGAAAATACGACCCCGTGTGTATGGTTGTGGATAGACTTTCTAAGATGGTGCACTTCCTCCCATGCTCCAAAATGTTTGATGCTTCTAGGATCGCCAAATTATATATATCATTACCCGTCGAGGTGTGTAGGTAAAAGTCATTATCCACTATGATTAATCTTATATATAATTTCACATGCCCTTGCATTGGCCTGCTTGTATAGAGTGTAAAGGACTATGAACGTTTTGTCCTACGTGATAGTACAGTCGTACCCTTTGCATTCTGTTCTCCGCTAAGAATAATCCTTTCGGAGATCCACACTTAGCTAACAAAGGGGTTTATACCCTATCGAACGTATCTTATTGATTCATATCTCAAGGATTAAATTCAACTAAGGAACATATTGGCTATGATCATTATTGTTATCTCATTGTGCCATTTGGCAGCAAAACCACTTCGTTCAGAGGGTCGCAGGTCATAATCGTTTAACTGTGTCATTTGGCACCGAAACTGTCAATTAGATGACACGTACCACGTTCCTAATGGCAGAAGATTATTTGAGAATAGATCCTAGTGATATTTTTTATAAGGCATTAGCTCTATATGAGCTGAAATAAATTTCAATTTGTCCACCCTGATAAACTATTGTATAGGGTAGATTTTGCATTAAGTGTTTAATGGTTGGATTTCAATTTTAAATACTTAAAATTTGAAATAATTTTTGGATTTCTGGTGGGTGTTTGAGATTTTCGAATATTTGAACGACATTTTGAAATATTTGAAATTAACCCATCCGGTTGAGAACTGCATTCAACATGGCCATCATTATATTTATTGGTTGAACCTTGTCGACTTGTCGACAAAGGATTGAGTTTGTTGCTGACTTTAATGATTTTTTTTGTTGGAATCCTTGAAGGCCTTATATAAACGTAAAAAATAAATATTTTGGTTGACACTTTGACAATATATATATTTGATAATTCGAGCTCTGTTCACTTCTATTTACCTATATAGAATGATCTAGTTTGAACTACGTTCATCTATTGACCCGCGCAGCATCCCTAAATGTCATGAGTATACCCATAACACGCTCGTGCGGGGCCTAAACGGATGTGTAATTGCATATCCCCTATTGTATATCTATGTGGGTACATATTACAATGCATGTATGGGGGCATTTTTTGGAATATTTAATGCTGCTTGGTTGTGCGGTCAAACGTTATTTGAATGGAGCATTCTATTTGAAAGCTAGTACACGCCTTCTGTCTACTTGTATCTAGATTATAGATTCAGTGGCATGACTTTGTACTACGATCTTTTGCCCGTTTCATACAGGTAAACTGTCGTGCACTTAATGTTGCTTTCTACAGGTAACTTATAGTGCACTAACGAATCCCCTGCTTCTACTTGTAGATGCTTACACTCATTATGAGCTTCTGTGCTTGCTTGAAAATAGCTTCTTGTGTATGACGAGCAATCATTAATTTATATCAATTGTAACTTCAAGTATGTAGTTTAAGACTACAAGTGAACTCTAGCTTGAAAAGTCAACTAAGAACTTACATAAAACTAACATAAATAAAAAAACTCCACCCTTATCTGTTATAGTGAAAGATGATCAGATCATTGTCATAAAAAGGGATGAATCACTTCATGTTGATTAAGCTTGCTTCGTAACTATTGTTAACAACGTCGAGCTGACTCTTCTACAATTAGCGTGCTAAAAAAAATTCTTCCAATAAAGGTTATGCAGCGGGTGGATAGGTGTTCTACAATCAGAATGCTCCAAACCAAGGGCATCTATTTTTTCAATAAATAGACATCATCATCGTCACATGAATAATCAGGCCTATGAGACTATCTTTATATATGAGCTTCAACTTTGCTAGTTAAATAAGTTTGAACAAGACCTTGAGCTCAATTATATGAATTTCAATCATGCCGAAGCTTAATAACTTCTATGCTTATTGATTTGAGCTACTTTGATTATTTAAACAACATTGATTGATTTTTTTTTCAATTTTTTTGCATAAACCATACTTATACAAATAAACTATTAATGTTTACTTCTACCTATATGAATGAATGAAATATAATGGGAATACAAGTGTGTCAAATCATATTGCAAAACTCAAAAAAATTATAGTAATAGCTTTTGGCCAAGTTTGAAGCGAGATGTTAGTAGGTTGGTCAAGAGATGCCATACTTGTCATCCAGCTAAGCAAAGGAAATAGAATACAAGTCTCTACACGCCCCTTCCCTACCCAACTGTCCTTGGCAGGACATTAACATGGATTTTGTTTTAGGTCTACCCAAGACTACTAGAAAATACGACCCCGTGTGTATGGTTGTGGATAGACTTTCTAAGATGGTGCACTTCCTCCCATGCTCCAAAATGTTTGATGCTTCTAGGATCGCCAAATTATATTTTGATGAAATTGTCAGGCCATTAAGAAATTACATGCGAGAAGCGCATAAGCTTTCAAAATAACATTCAAATTAAATAGTAATGCTTATGAGCTATACCTTCCCGAGAGTTTTAACAATAATCCAACATTTAACATCGAAGATCTTGTACACTTTGAGGGACCAGAGTTTAACCCCACTAATCTACTACATACTGAGAGTTGTGTGACCCTACCTAGTGAGAACCCCAGCCTACCTCAACTCTCAAACATTCCAACTTTATCCACTGTGGAGAAAATAGAGACAATACTTAGCAATAAAATTATTTCCACTAAAGACGGTGGTTGCCAAAAGTATCTAGTTCAATGGGCAGAGAAATTGGAGGCGCAGAACACGTGGATCGACCGGGATGAGCTGCAGAGGTTGGACCCTACTCTACAGGAGTGGTATGAGAGTTCCAGGGATGCTTACTCGACAAGGTCGAGCTTTCTCCCACCTGGGGAGAATGTTGAGGACATCAGTTAGAGATTTCGTCATGTGTATCGTCGACGTAGTCGTCGATCGACGGCTACGATTTAGAGTCTGTACTTTTGATGTATTTTCTGTTTTATGTGCATTTAAGTTTTCCCATTTTACCCCTACGGGGAATTGAGTCTATGTTGTAGCCCGAGAGCACTTTAGTCTTTTTTTTTTCTTTCATTTGGGCCTATTTATACGAGGCCTCTTGCATTGTAATGGATAATGATTATTGATATGAAAAATTCAGTTTTTTCTCATGATCACTTTGTGAGTTCTAGAGAGAGTGGTGAAGCCTAGGAGAGCTCAAATGAAGTACCCAATAGCCCCTGCATTTCAGTTGTTATTATCCTATCATACCTTTTATATATTGTTTGGGTATCTCTGCAATTTTCATCATTCATTAAAGAAATGTCATCTTACATAACCATATAAACCGATATGTAAACTAATCTACTTTAGCTCATATGGCATACTTTACTATCACTTCATATTTTGCAGAAATTTTACTCAAACAATGAATTCTTTTAGAAATAACGGCTTCTCTTTCTTAATGTGTAATACTAATGCTTTCTAGCAAAACGATGTCAATAAGGTTATTTGGTCTTAATTGATTACAACACCTAATAATTAATTAGCTTACAAAATGCAGTTTGTGTGATTACAACAGTTATACTACTCATGATGCATGTTAAAGAATGATTCACATCTGCTAATTAAATTCTGAAGGCAGTCCATTTGCCTATTAAAATTTTTTAGATTATTTTATAGTAGTATAGTGCATTGTAAAAAAAATTATGCTACTTTGATATTTAGAAGTCATAAGATATTTCATAAAAGTATTAAAGATTTTAAATTAGATTTGTTAGTTTGTTATCATTTGTTATTATATAAATTTTAAAAAAAATTTGACATTTAACCAATGTTTTTAAATAATGTTAAAATCCAAGTCATCCCTTAACACTTAATCTCACGGCCAAGATGGGAATCCGTGGGAGGCTCACCAGGATTACGCCGACCTCCTTCCATATTTGGGTGGCTGATTTAGGAATGATTATATTAAGTCAATTATGCATGATTCTGCAGTTATTTTATTTCTTTATTAAGAAATCTTGTATAGATATATAAATAGGGATAGTTTTGTGTAATAAAATTAAGCTTTTTCCCCCTTAAATTTTTTTTAATTTAACATGGCATCAGAGCCTTCATATCCTTGGCCAGAATTATTTTTTTTTTATTGTCGGACTTTCTAAAGGGTGGGCTCGGCCTTCCCTTCAAAAACCAAAGGGATCGTGATCTGGCTTGTTCGTTCCTGCATATGTCCAACCGAGAAGGGTAGAGTACTTCATCTCGTAGTCTCTTCATTTGATCAAGAGAGACAAATGTCTAATGCGTCTCATCTAGAAGAGTCAGCGAGAACCCCATGCTCTTTGTGTTCGATCAAGAGAGACGAATGTCTCGTAAACCCCTCTCGCATGCGCGCGACCAAACCTGACGAGAGAGGCATGTGGCCAAAAGATTATGTGCCAGCTTCTGGGAGCAGATTGAGCGGGATTGCACTCACCATTATGTGTGATCAAGGACGAGCTGGTTCTTTTGTTCTAATTCCAACTCACATACGTCCAGAGCAACCGAGAAAGTGAGAAGGATTCCCCTTTCGGTCTTCTGCATGTGGATAAAGAATGCACATGAGACCCCTCTCAATCAAACCGAGTGAAGAAGAGGATCAAAAGAGGGAGCGAGCAGGAACTGCGTGTGTGATGTGCCTGAGCAGAGATGAGTGGCCCTCATACTTGTGCTGGAGCCGAACCGAGCAAGGAACAAGCAGTTGAAGAGTTGTTGTGTATGCGATCTAGCGGGCTGAACATACATGGGAGCCTCTTAAGCACATGTTTGTTCTTGATTTTATGGATTTGGAAGGAAAATTAATCAGCTTTTCTGTTGTCCCACCACCGGCCTTCATTATCGGAATAATAAGGAATATAGGTTCTCACCACTGGCCTTCATTGCAAAATTCTAAGGAATACAAGTTTCCATCACTGGCATTCATTACTAGAATTATGAGCAATATAAGTTCCCACCACTGGCCTTCATTGTGGAATTATGAGGAATACATGTTCCCACCATGAATCTTAATTGTTGGAATTCTAAAGAATATTGATCCTTTTGCTTCCTTTGTGCATTCAAGAATGAGGAGAGATCAAGCGAGAGGGCTCCTCTTGCGTATGTCTGGAGAGAGCCGAGAGTTCCCACTCGTGTGGGTCTAAGGCTAGGACAAGCAAGAGTGCAAGACCTGTACTCCTTCCTGTGATAAGACCAGAGGGATCAGAGACCTTGCATGCATCTGTATTGGGTCGATCGAACAGGAGTGTTCAGGTGGAATCAGATGACTAACTTGCATTGTGCTGAAGGCTGGCTTGATCGGACGACAGGAGATTTGAGTAGCAAGTGCTAAGTCGCTTGAGACGTGTTTTTCTACTACTGTCCATGAAGCGTGCCGCAACTCTAAAAATAGTTTTTTTTCCTCCTACCGTGCCTTCATTGCTAGCCTTCTCTTGTGGTTGATATCCTATCTATAACTAATGCAGCCTTCATTGTTGCCCAGCTTAATATAGCTTTCATTGCTACCCTTTGCCACTATAATGTCTGAAGCTAATTTCTCCCAAAGATTTAACCAAATGGAGGGCTCTATGATGCACCAAGAGACTTGATAACTCTAACTTTTTGTGACTAATTACCAAAGGGAGAATGACATATATATATTCCCCAGCTTGAGGGGGAGTGTTAAAATCTCAGCCGGCCCTTAACACTTGATACCATGACCAGGATAGAAATTCGTGGGAAACTCTTCTATATCACACCGATCTCTGTTAAATCTCAGCCACCCTTAACACTTGATCCCATAGCCAGGATGATAATCCATGGGAGGCTCACCAAGATCATGCCATCCCCTTCCATATTTGGGTGGTTGTTTTAGGAAGGATTATATTAAGAACATTATGCATGATTATGCAGTTATTTTATTTCTTTATTAAGAAATCTTGTATAGATCTATAAACAGGAATAGTTTTGTGTATTAAAATTAAGCTTTTCACTCTCCAATGTTTTAAATTTAACATATCTCAATATATATAAGGGTATAAAAGTAATTTGTCCTCATACAGCTGCAGCACAGCAGCTTGGCAATTTTACTATCCAAACAAAATATAATGATTTCTACACACTTCATATAGCAGCTTTCTGTACGCCTATTCGCTCTGGGGAAACAATAATAGGTACGAACCTCGCTCTCATAAGTTGAATGTTTCCCTTTTTTCCCTGAGGTAGTGTCAGGGTTTAAAAGAGCTTTGATTTGTTTTATGTTGGGAAGATTTATGATTTGCTTTATGATTGAAAAGATCTATGAGATATGTTATGTTGCAATGTTACATGAATGGCTTTGTTGGAAAACTTTATGACTTTTCTTAGGGATGAAAAATGTTATAAGTTGTTTTATATTGGAAATCCTTATGAGTTGTTTTATGTTGGAAAGCTTTTATGACTCGTTTTATGTTGGCAAACCATATGATTTGCTTCATGTGAGAATATCTCATAAGGAGTCTCATGATTGGAAAGCCTTAGGGAATGGTTTATGGGTTGGAAAATGCTTCTATTGAAACTTTCGTTGCCATGAAGCGTGGAATAAGAAAATTTGTTGGAAAGTTTTAAGAGTTATTTTATATTGGAAATTTATTGTTGGGGTAGTGTTTTTTAACATTTGGGGAAAGTGAACTAATATCAAAATTCCTTTCTAATGGTCACATGTTCATTAAAGTGTTGGATTGCAGGCTTGTGATAGATGCTTTGTTTTGTCACTTGGATCAAGAAACATGACCTCTTTTCTTAAGTGCATATGATTTCTCTATCACCTCTCCACCGGTGTCCAAGCCCGAAAAAAGGTACGTTAGTATTTTAATTGCATTTTTATTTCAATTATTCGCCAGATTAATATTAACTCGCTCTAATACAACCATTCTTTGCTTTTTGTGTTTTGTGAGGTACTTTTTGGAGAGCAAAAGAGTCGTCATTGGAGCTATCTTGACGAAGGAGCCTATATACATAACTCAATCACGCCCATTCCGGTTGGGGTGTTGCGGTCAGAACCACCAGGTCATAACCCTAGCTATTGTATGTTTCTTAAACTTACAAGCCTTTAGGAGCCCTTTGTGTGTGCGATTCTCCACCCTTTAGGATCTTGTAGAAACTTCAATTATTAGACTATTTTCTTACCTTATTTTATTTATACATCCCTAAACTCATAATACATGTGCGAATGTCCAAAGGCTTAGAAGCAAATTCCTTTTTTCTCTCATAACTCTAGTGACACCTAAGGACAAAAATTAATGACCGAGTCTTAGATAACGAAGACTTAAGATGCATGCCCCTTATACACAACAAACTCCTAAATACACAACAAACACTCCAAAGATGAAGTTTAATGGATGGACTACTCCGGACTGCGGGGCTACGTGTCCTCAGGAGGTCTGGTTTCTTGAGCCTGGTGGCACAACATCACGAATAAATTCAAATGGAGTGTTAAAACCTTAAAATCAATTGATTGCTAATGATTTAACCAAATAAAATCTTTAATTCAACTATATCAACTTAGTTTTTAGGATTGACTATTCCGGACTACGGAGCTACGTGTTCTAAGGAGGCCTAGTTCCTCGAGTATAGTGGCACAATGCCACGGACCAGTTGATAGCAAATTTAATTAATTTAACCCCTTAATCAATAATAAATTACCTAACTCACCTTTCTTTTAATTTCTAATAACTAAATTAACTTAACAAAATTAGTTACAACTAGGTAACCCGGGCCTACGAGGCTATTAAGTTAGCTCCAAGAAGGGAGAAATAAACCTCACGGCTTTGATGAGCAACAAAGATACTAATCAATTAAATATTAAAAATAAATTCTTAAAATCAATCTTAAAATACTAATACTTAAACTTAAACTAAAATTTCTTTTTGACCTTTAACAAACCAAATTACAAATAACTCAAGCTAATCATCCTATATAGGATATACATAAAACCGCACAGCCTACTACACACATCTAGACTTATTTGTTAGGACAAAACTTCTAGTTTTAAGTTAGGCCAGTGTTTTCCTTTCTTTGTGTCTCTATGATGGGGTGCTTTACATGTGAAATATGTGTTGTTTGTTTAGTTACTTGTGTTAGCTCTCTGTGATTAGTATTTTCTTTCTATGATGTTGTGAGCAATAGACTACCCATAGGTTATGAGTGATTTTGATATTTACGATATTTTTTATAGGTGGTCGTGCTCATACAACGCTAAAGGGGGTTAAAAATAAATAAATAATAAATAACCGTTACAAGTGCTTTAGCTGCTTAGCCCCCAAATAAATAAGAGCACGGTCAAGTGTGGCTGGTTTGAGCATTTTATATTTATATATAACTGCTTGAGATGTTGATTATAACTGCTTAGGAAAACCCTAAATGAGAGTCTAGATTTTTCTTTTATAATTTGATGTAATTTATTCGATGTATAGAATTGTGAAAGTCTGTAAAATGAAGCATTTTTAGTAAAGTATTAGGAATCTAAATGAAAAAGAAAGTCCCTCTACGAGAAATTCCTTTTTCATTTGGATGTCCAATTAAGAATGTGTAATTGCACAGAAGAACCTAAAGATGAAGAGCAAAGATTAAAAATACCTCATTTTAAGACTTACGTCGTTTCATAGAATTAGAATCCTTGTTATTGTCGGTGGAGCCTGACCACCATTACTTTTCTGTACTCTAGGATGTATATTATATGGCACTTGTCATAGACTTTGTACACTCTTTTCTATAAATTTGGTGCGATGATTGTTTATTTTATTTGCGCAGTAGAACTGACATGTTTTTTATAAGTTTCTTTCTTGCAAGTGCAAGTGCCTAAATTATAATAAGCTCTTAGGAATAAAATTTTTCTACTCATAATTAAAATTAAAATTTTATGAATTAAATAACATAGAAATATAATGATATAGGGAATAGCCGGAATCGTCCTCGGTCACATTCATATCAATGCAGCATCTCTTCCTTGTTTAAACTCTTCCCCACCTGCGGATAGAGTCCGGATAATCTGACTTATAATGATGAAGTGTCGGATTTGGGGAAGCTTAGTCTTTCTTAAAAAAATATTTTTATAAGCTTTTTTTTTTAATTTCAAGCATCCATGATTTGGATACTTTAATTAACATGCATTATATTGGAAACTAACTAAAATTAAAATTTAATTGCATTAGTCTTAAAAGCATAATATCATTCATAAGTACAAGACCACTTAGAAAATTCTATAGACGTCAGCCTTAAATTTCAAAAATTTAACCACCCACTCATCTTTTATAAAGACCAGACAGCATGAATTTTATATGAGTAGGTGCTTTTAGCAGGCTTTCTTTTTAGGCAAGATAGGTCGTTGATGTTAGTATTGTGTGTACGATACAATATCTTTTATAGATTTATGGTATAAGGTTGGCAGTACTGTTGTACACCTTATCGATGGGTAAGCCCTCTATCTCCCAGAGGCTATAAACCTCACCCTTCTGCGTCACATGGATGACGTCACCTTCATCCTTCTCTCATGCATGCTTGAATGCAATTGTTTTTCTTTTTCTCCAATTTCACTTCTTCAGACCGGCCGGGTGATGATATTGAGCCACATATATTGATTAAACCAAATTGAGCCTATCTTCCTCTTTGATTAAAAAAGACTAGAAATGCACCTATGCGCTAAACTCATTTGATAGAATAATGTAGTATCCTTCATCGAGAGTTTTCTTAGAACGAGGTCTAAGATGTAATTAACCATGGGAGCTTGCGCCCGTGGAAAACCGATCCCCACTTCAAATAAATCACATTTGAGCTGATGTATTGGATGGGGGAAATCTTATGACTTTTATCTATCTACCCATATAGAATGATCTAATTTGAACTACGTTCATCTATTGACCCGCGCAGCATCCCTAAATGACACGTGTATAATTTTTACACATAAGAAATTGACTTTTATAGATCTATCTGTTTGATCATTGGTAAAAGAATTTTAGTTTATTTCAAAAGCTTTTTGTTATGTTTGTTATACATGAGCCAGATCATTTCTTGACAATTTTTATGTCATTAATCAAAGTTGTTATTATCCTATCATACCTTTTCTATATTGTTTGGGTATCTCTCCAATTTTCATCATTCATTAAAGAAATGTCATCTTACATAACCATATAAACCGATATGTAAACTAATCTACTTTAGCTCATATGGCATACTTTACTATCGCTTCATATTTTGCAGAAATTTTACTCAAACAATGAATTCTTTTAGAAATAACGGCTTCTCTTTCTTAATGTGTAATACTAATGCTTTCTAGCAAAACGATTTCAATAAGGTTATTTGGTCTTAATTGATTACAATACCTAATAAGTAATTAGCTTACAAAATGCAGTTTGTGTGATTACAACAGTTATACTACTCATGATGCATGTTAAAGAATGATTCACATCTGCTGATTAAATTCTGAAGGCAGTCCATTTGCCTATTAAAATTTTTTAGATTATTTTATAGTATTATAGTACATTGTTAAAAAAATTATGCTACTTTGATATTTAGAAGTCATAGATATTTAATAAAAGTAGAAAAGATTTTAAATTAGATTTGTTAGTTTGTTATCATTTGTTATTATATAAATTAAAAAAAAAAAATTTGACATTTAACCAATGTTTTTTAATAATGTTAAAATCCAAGTCATCCCTTAACACTTAATCTCACGGCCAAGATGGGAATCCGTGGGAGGCTCACCAGGATTACGCCGACCTCCTTCCATATTTGGGTGGCTGATTTAGGAATGATTATATTAAGTCAATTATGCATGATTCTGCAGTTATTTTGTTTCTTTATTAAGAAATCTTGTATAGATATATAAATAGGGATAGTTTTGTGTAATAAAATTAAGCTTTTTCCTCTCTAAATTTTTTTTTTAATTTAACATGGCATTAGAGCCTTCATATCCTTGGCCAGAATTCTATTTTTTTTTATTGTCAGACTTTCTAAAGGGTGGGCTCGGCCTTCCCTTCAAAAACGAAAGGGATCGTATTCTGGCTTGTTCGTTCCTGCATATGTCCAACCGAGAAGGGTAGAGTACTTCATCTCGTAGTCTCTTCATTTGATCAAGAGAGACAAATGTCTAATGTGTCTCATCTAGAAGAGTCAACGAGAACCCCATGCTCTTTGTGTTCGATCAAGAGAGACGAACATCTCGTAAACCCCTCTCGCATGCGCGCGACCAAACCTGACGAGAGAGGCATGTGGCCAAAAGATTATGTGCCTACTTTTGGGAGCAGATTGAGCGGGATTGCACTCACCATTATGTGTGATCAAGGACGAGCTGGTTCTTTTGTTCTAATTCCTACTCACATACGTCCAGAGCAACCGAGCAAGTGAGAAGGCTTCCCCTTTCGATCTTATGCATGTGGATAAAGAATGCACATGAGACCCCTCTAAACCAAACCGAGTGAAGAAGAGGATCAAAACAGGAAGCGAGCAAGAACTGTGTGTGTGATGTGCCTGAGCAGAGATGAGTGGCCCTCATGCTTGTGCTGGAGCCGAACAGAGCAAGGAACAAGTAGTTGAAAAGCTGTTGTGTATGCGATCTAGTGGGCTGAACAGACATGCGAGCCTCTTAAGCACATGTTTGTTCTTGATTTTATGGATTTTGAAGGATAATTAATCAGCTTTTCTGTTGTCCCACCACCGACCTTCATTGTCGGAATTATAAAGAATATAGGTTCTCACCACTGGCCTTCATTGCAAAATTCTAAGGAATACAAGTTTCCATCACTGGCATTCATTACTAGAATTATGAGGAATATAAGTTCCCACCTATGGCCTTCATTGTGGAATTATGAAGAATACATGTTCCCACCATCAATTTTCATTGTTGGAATTCTAAAGAATATTGATACTTTTGCTTCCTTTGTGCATTCAAGATTGAGGAGAGATCAAGCGAGAGGGCTCCTCTTGCGTATGTCTAGAGAGAGCCGAGAGTTCCCACTCGTGTGGGTCTAAGGCTAGGACAAGCAAGGTTGCAAGACCTGTACTCCTTCCTGTGATAAGACCAGAGGGATCAAAAACCTTGCATGCACCTGTATTGGGTCGATCGAACAGGAGTGTTCAGGTGGAATCAGATGACTAACTTGCATTGTGCTGAAGGCTGGCTTGATCGGACGACAGGAGATTTGAGTGGAAAGTGCTAAGTCGCTTGAGACGTGTTTTTCTACTGCTGTCCATGAAGCTTGCCGCAACTCTAAAAATAGTTTTTTTTCCTTCTACCGTGCCTTCATTGCTAGCCTTCTCTTGTGGTTGATATCCTATCTATAACTAATGCAGCCTTCATTGTTTCCCTGCTTAATATAGCTTTCATTGCTACCCTTTGCCACTGTAATGTCTAAAGCTAATTTCTCCCAAAGTTTTAACCAAATGGAGGCTCTATGATGCACCACGAGACTTGATAAATCTACTTTTTTGTGACTAATTATCAGGCGGAGAATGACATAAATATATTCCCCAGCTTGAGGGGAAGTGTTAAAATCTCAGCCAGCCCTTAATACTTGATACCATGACCAGGATAGAAACTCGTGGGAAACTCCTCTATATCACACCGATCTCTGTTAAATCTCAACCACCCTTAACACTTGATCCCATAGCCAGGATGGTAATCCATGGGAGGCTCACCAAGATCATGCCATCCCCTTCCATATTTGGGTGTTTGTTTTAGGAAGAATTATATTAAGGAAATTATGCATGATTATGCAGTTATTTTATTTCTTTATTAAGAAATCTTTTATAGATCTATAAACAGGGATAGTTTTGTGTATTAAAATTAAGCTTTTCACTCTCCAATGTTTTAAATTTAACAAATCTCAATATATATAAGGGTAATTTTGTGTATTATTTTATTTGTATTAATAAATTATATGAATTAATTAAATGAATTTTTAACTAAAATTAAGTATTAATTTAAAATCAATTTCTTAGCTCAAAAAATATATTTTAAAATTATTCAGTTAATTTTGATTTAATTATTAATCAATTATATTTAATAAATTGAAAGTTGAATTTTAATTAAAATTTAATTTTCTCAATTTAATCTTTTAAATATTAGAGGTATTTTGAAATTATTTAAATATGTAAATGATTTATTCATTTAATTGGCTTTGAACTTTAATTTGATTAGTGTTTTTATTTTATTAATTAATGTGAATTTTAGTTTAGTTTAATATTAATTATTTAATGATTTAAATTCCTCTTATTTAATTAAGTCAGTTCTATAAAATTGATTTTTAATTTTAAATTAATTAATCTAACTAATTAAAGTTTGATTTTACTTTAAGTAATTAAATGAACATGAATTAAATAAATGATGATTTAGCGCAGAATGAAATTTAAAATTATTTTAAAGTTAACTAATTAAATATTGAAATTTCTGATTTCAGTTAAATGAATTTTTAACATTATTTTAAGGTTGATTAATTAAATTTTATGTTTCTGATTTTTTCATAGTTGATTAATTAAATTTCTGCATTTATGATTCAACTAACTAGCTTAGAAATTTATGTCTATTTAAAATACATAATTTTTACTTTCCTTTTAATTAGTTATTAAATTTAATTTTAAATTCATCATTCAATTAATTATTTTAATTAATTAGATATTTATCTTATTTTAAACGAGACTTTCTTTAAATTTAATTTGAAGTTAATTTTTTAAAAAAAATTGTTATGCAATGATTTCTGAAGGTTCGGCAAGCTTTCAAGGCAAATAATTTCACTGACAATTTTACTTATTTGTTGGCTCAAGAAAAACAGCACGAATGCATGAATCCCGCTTTGTAGCAAGGGATTCCATTTCCCTTAAATCATATTGTAATTAACCAGATTTTCTCTGAGGGTAGTGTTAAAGTTTAAAGATCTGGGGTCCTTACTTCCCATAACCGCAAGCACTCATAGTTAATTACCCCTCTTAATACGTAAGAGAGAACTCTCCATTAAGAATGAAATAATTTTTTAGGTAATTTTAGTCTCAATAGTGTGAAAATTGAAGGTAAACCTGATCAAGATCCTATGGTTCCATCACCCCAGGTATACCGTAAATTTCAGTCTACCAACACAAACAATCATTGACCATAGTGTCTAGGGAATCTGATTAGCAGCCATGGGTTGCCTCTTCTCAGGGATCTCGATTAGACTAAAGTGGTTAGATGTGGGTTTTTTTTTTAATTTATTTGAATTTTTTGGTTTTACATCCATTAAAATACCACGAAGTTGGTTTGATTTGGAATTTATGACTTCGTTTAGCAGTAACCCAGCAATTTTGATTGGAACGGGATTTATGACTTCTTTAGGAAGTAACCCGAGGATTCATATTTAGATTGGGACTTACAGCTTTCATAGAAAGTAACACAGATATTTGATTTGGAATGGGGCTTACTGCTCTGCTTATGAGTTGCCCAAAAGTAGGTCTTACAACTTAACTCTACAGCAAGGCTGCCCGAAAGTTTTAATTATTTGAGTAGGACTTATGGCTTTCCTTAAGAAGTAGCCTGAAAAGTTTGTCTTACAACTTAATCCTTTAGACTATAATGTTCATTGGTTTGAATTGGATTGTTTGGAGTTTGCAATCATTGAAATTTATTTAGTAATTCTCCTAAAATGTGGGTCTTACGACTTAACTTAAAAGTTGCCCGAAAGCGATTCTTATAACCTAATCTTATATACTAAGATGCCCAAAGGTTTAAATTTGATTGTTTGGATTGGATTTGGGTTAGGACATATGACTTCCCTAGAAAATTGTCTGGTTATTTATAGGATTGTTAGGGTCGATGTACTTCACTTTAAAAAAATTTCTCTAATGCATGGGACTTACGACTTCACTTAAAAGTGGCCCGTTGGTGGGTCTTACAACCTAACCGTATAGGCTAGGATGCCCGAGTGATGTACTTCACAAGGGATATAGTTACAGGGGTTGGAGCCCACCAGAGGCTTTAACAGGAGTTGGAATGTTATTTATTTGGAGAGTTTTAAGGTTTGTGAAGGATTGTATTGAGAGTTGAGTTTACTTGTATAAGTCAATTAATGCAAACAATATTTCTTTTCCTGCATTTTCTTCCAAATTAATTTGATTAATCAACTAACCAAAAATTACATTTTTCTAGTTAATTGTATTAATCTCAATTTTAAAACATTTGGATTTTTAAAACTGTTAGACTTAAAATTTTCATTTAAAATGCTCTCATATTTAAAACTCTACGATTTTCATATTTAAAACTCTATGATTTAAAATGCTCTTATATATTAAGACTCTTGGATTAAAAATGCTATTCATTTTGTCTCAAATTAAATCTACATTGAGTGACCAAAAATCAACTCTAAGTTGATGGAGGAGATGAAATGATTTATTGCAAGTCTTTCTATTTCATTAGCTACCAAAAGAGAGGTGCTGTTTTGATAGTTAGAGATTTCTAACATTTCAAGAGGAATAACATTTAAAATGCCAGTACAATTCAAAGTATTTCATTCAATATTACTTGTGTTATAATTTCTTAAAGAGAGATCTCATTTAGAGACATTCGAAACACCCTCGTTTAAAGATATATGAAGTTTATCAAAATAGTCTACGGAATGAAATGATAACATCTAAGCAGTTTCCCATCCATGCGGGATGACATTTGCGAGAAAAATGAGTAGGAAAAAAGTAATGAAAGAATATGCTCTCCCCTCTTATTCCTATAATATATTTTAGTAATATGCTCATGTTAACAGCTCAATTAAATTTAATTAAGAAGTTTTAAATTATCATTTGCTTATTTAATTGAATGCTCTCCAATTTCTACGAGTCCAATATTTTCAAGAAAATTTTGGCAGCCTTCTGGCGTCCCCTCCCCATCGAAGGAGAAATTAGGATGGCATTTGTCGAAATTTCTTTCTTCCCAAACCTAAGGTCAACAGCAAGGGTCTTTGAATTAAAATTATCCTATTATGATTTAAGATCAACTACGTGGGTTCTTCGAATTAAAACCATCCACCCGGATCTAAGATCACAGCGCAGGTCTTCGAATTGTGAAACCATCCACCCAGATGTAAGATCAATGGCGCAGGTCATTGATTTGAACATTCCTGACCGAACCTACGGTCGTTGGTGCAGGTCTTTGACACTTGTTTGAAAGTCTCATTCTCCCCTTTTCTTTTAAATATCATCGGTCATTTATAAAAAAAAAATATTATAATTATAATTATGAGTATAATTATAATTATATATGTATGTATGCATATTACATATAAATAGAGAGGGACAGAGGAGTCTTATCGGGTTTGTTAGGGTAGTCGTCGAAGGAGCTTAGTCAAATAGTAACAAAGGAGTATTTGGTTCATTTCGGGGGATTTGATATCAGATGTATAGCGGGATTTAAGTCGGATTTATGCTAAATCCATCTAAATGGGTTTTGTGCACGCATTAAATCCTGGCAATGGGTAAATCCCTCAGTTCGGTGGATTTATGGGATTTGGCAGAAGAAGCGACGTTTGTCGTCTTCGCACCATTTGTTAAGTAGTTATGCTTTACATGCATTGCATTTGAAAAATTTATGCACAAATTTTGCACGAAATATTTCATGAGAGCTTTCATGGAATTGGTCACATGATTGGCAAGGTAGTTGAACATTGTACAAATGCCAATGGATTTCTAATCCTTGAGATGCATCCGTGAAATGAGAAATCTATCTTGAAAGATAATTTAAAACCCTTTAAGTGGACATTCCCGTAGGATGGAATTGGATCTCTTAGTTATCATTCCACTTGGTTTAAGGGTAGAGTAAGCTAAAAAGGCCTAGCTTAACTACAATACCCAAAGATTAAGGTTGGTAGTCGAGCTTCTCAACAACTTAATAAAAAGCTGCATGGCTGAGTTGCCTTCTAGATTTCTAAGCGCGTCAAGTCAAAAATTGAGAGACCAAATCTCTAGTCTCATTAAACCAAATGGTCCAGCCAAGGGATTCAGAATAGTTTGTCTATCATTTATGGGTTAAACTATTACCGAGCTACTCCTTTCCAGGATCGCTTGTTCTAAAATTGACGAATAAACAACCTTACAGGCAATTGCTGAAATAATCAATTAGTCAACACATCATCAACCTTATTCACAAGTGGGTTGATTGATTCTCTTGTCTCAATAAGCCAGATGGTTGAGCTATAAGGTTCAGCGATGTACCCCCAAGATAGGTAGGGCAGCTCCTAAACTAACTTGATTATAAGGTTGCTCATAAAAAAAAATATCAATGGAGAGAGGTGTTGCTAAAGTCTAAAATTCAATTTAATTGAATAAATAATTGGTTTTTCCTTCAAAGTGGGGAACCAATAAATCATTTATTTGTGACTTGTCCCTTAAAAGAGTGTTGGCTCAAGAAAAATATCACGAATAAACGAATCCTACTTTGCAGCTTTAGGATTCCATTTCCCTTAAGTCTGATTATAGTTAACCAGATTTCCCTTGAGGGAAGTGTCAGAGTTTATAGATCTGGGGTTCTTACTTCCTATGAGCGCAAGCACTCAAAGTTAATTACCCATCTTAACACGTAAGAGAGAACTCTCGATTAAGGATGAATATATTTTAGGTAATTTAGTCTCAAGGGTGGGAAGATGGAGGTAAACCCAATCAAGATTCCATGGTTCTGTCGTCCCGGGTATACCGTAAATTTCAGTCTACCAACACTAACAAACATTGACCGTAGTGTTCAGGGAATCTGATTAGTAGCCATGGGTTGCTTTCTCTCATGGATCCCGAGTAGACTGAAGTAATAAGATGTTGATTTTAGTTTAAATTTTTGTTTGGAGTTTGGGGTTTACATCTATTTGAATACTCAAAAATTAATTTAGTTTGGGATTCATAACTTCGTTTAGAAATAATCCCGAAGTTTGGATTGGAGCGGGTCTTATGGCTTCTCTAAGAAGTAGCCAAGGAATTTAAACTTAGGTTGGGACTTACAGCTTTCGTAGAAAGTAACCCAGGGATTTAATTTGGAATTGGGGTTTGAGTTGCCCAAAGATGGGTCTTACAACCTAACTCTATAGCGAGACTACCTGAGAATTTTAATTATTGGTAGGGCTTATGGTTTTCCTTAGGAAGTAGCCTGAAAAGCGGATCTTATAACTTAATCCTTTAGACTAAGATGCTCATAGGTTTAAATTTAATTGTTTAGGTTTTAGGTTCATTCTAATTTATTTAGTAATTTTCCTAAAACATGGGTCTTACGACTTCACTTAGTAGTAGCCCACTAGCGGGTCTTAAAACCTAACCCTATAGGCTAGGATACCCGTAGGCTTTAACTATTTGGATAGAAAATCCTACAATAGAAATTCCACATGCTTTTAACATAGGAATTATAATTATTGTACTTCAAAATATTATATTAAAGATGAAATTCTTTCTTGAGGCTTTTGCCTTGATTTTTCAGCAAAAGTTATTTCATAGGATTAGATTTAGGTAGGGACTTACGGCCTCTGCTAGGGTGGCCCAATGATTTTTAGTTAGGTAGGTCTTAGTACTTCATTAGAAATTTGCCTAACTACGGGTCTTATGACTTAGAACCTTAAGCTAAGTGGCCCGAAGTGTGGGTCTTACAACCAAGCCCTATAGACTAGGCTGCTAGAGTGAGGGGTCTAGGTTTGTATTATCACCTAAACACTTCACTCAGATGTCGGACTTACGGCTTCTATTAGAAGTGGCCGAGGATATTAATTGCAGGTTATGAGTTAGGTAAATTTTTACCTAAAACGTTCTCTAAAGTCGGGCTTACGACTTTCCTACGAAAGTTGCCGAGTAGTGGGTCTTACAACCAAGTTCTTATAAACAAGGCTGCCCCTTAGTTTAAATTTGATTGTTTGAAAATTTGTTATGAATTTGTTTGAGTTGGTTGAGTTTGTGATCTTGATACTTCAGAGTTTTGACACTTCGAGATTTTGACATTGTGTTAGTGTTTTATTTATTTTGTGTTCGTAGTTTTTTTCCTATTACAGTAGTCCACTACTCTACCCGTCTTTTAGCACTATTGCTCTATTAGCTTTTTCGTACTTAGCTTTTCTTACTTTCTAGTACTCTGTTCTACCTGCAATAGCTTAGATTTATCAGCATTCATTCAATTTATTTATGATATACTGACATTTCATTTGCTTATTTGAAGGTGTTTATAGCTAGTAGTTAAAGTACCCAAGGCTTGCAATTGCAGAGGATAGAGCTCAAAGGTACCTGTAGGAGCTTATATAGAAGAGACTTTGGAGGACTTGCTGGATATTTTGTTTCTGTTAGAGAGTTTCAGTTTGTATTGTGGGGAGTCTTAAGAGTTGTTGTGAGTTATAATTTGAGGGGTTTAGAGAGCAATATGTACAACATTGAGAGTTTGAGAACTTTTGTTTTGGAGAGTATTTGGGAGAGTTTGAGAGCTTTAAAGTATCATTGTACATATTGATTAGTGGAACTTTTTCTCTCTTTTTTTACTGCATTTCATTATATTATTATTATTATTTTTCTTGATTAATAAAATAATTAACCAGTAAATCAATTTTAAAACTCACTGCTATAAATTTTTTAAAAAAATCTTGAAATTTAAAACTCTCGGAATTTGAAATTCTCGTATTTAGCATTTTCTTTAAAATGGCTCCCATATTTTGAAACTCATTAATTTTAAATGGCCTCAAATTTGAAGTATTATTTTTATTTATTTATTTTTTAGTCAATAAATTTCAAATTCAATTTACTTTAAGCAATGAATTTTAATCAATTAATTGATTGATTAATTAAAATTCAAATCAAATTGCTCTCTAATCGTTTCGAAAAGACGAGTTCTATAATTTTCCAAGAAATTTCGGCAGCCTCCCGGTGTCTCCTCCCCACCGAGGGAGAAATCGGGACGGCACCAACGTAATTTCTTCCTATCCAGACCTAAGGTCGACGGCGTAAAGTCTTCAATTTTAAACCAACACACCAGGATCTAAGATCGACTGTGTTAGGTCTTCAATTTGGAACCAACCCGACCAGATCAAAGATACGACGGCCCGAGTTCTTCAAATTTAAAACCATCTGCTCGGATTAAAAATCAACGGCGCAGGTTTTCAAAGTTTAAAACCATATTCCTAGATCTAAGATCAATATGGCAGGTCTTCGAATTTAAAAATCATCCGTGCGGATTTAAGATCACGGTGCGGGTCTTCAAATTATGAAAGCATTCGCCTAGATCTAAAATCGATGGCGCGGGTCTTCGACACCAATTTTGTTTTATAGTCATAGTAAAATTTTATTATTTATGAAATCCTTTATTTTAATTATTTAGCATACTTTAATTAATTGCAGTAATCATGTGAGTATAACAAGTAATTTAGATTGCTTTTTAGAAAGGAATTTGAGACAAATCCCAAGCATACGGATAGAATACCCATACTTTGCGTGAAATAAAAGGAGGTGGGAGATTAGGTCAATTGAGTGAATTATATAAGTATGAATAAGAGCAATGCATGTGAGCAAAGTGTAGTTCACATGACACCAAATTCATATGCTTATAGGAATAGTATTTCGGGTTGATTAAAAAAAAGGAAGAAGCGGACAAGGTCTAGGTAGGTATTCACACGGGTTGGAGAATGAGCACAGTTGGACATCCACGGAAGAGCCAAAGTTGCACAGCACGTAGGAACCGAAGTTGCAACTCGTGCGGCTTCTACACCTCTTGTGAAGCAACAAGTCGAACAGCAACAGGGAGCCGAACAACGACGCGCGCAATCTTCGCCTACTGAGAAGAAGCAAAGTCGGGCGGCACTAAAGGAGTTGAAGAGCAGAGTTGAACTGCGACGGGGAGCTGAAGAGCGAAGTCGAAGGAGCGACGGGTGCGGTCTCCGCCTCCTGCGAATAGTGATGAGGGAGCCTAAGAAGCAACTGTGCAATTTCTTCGCCTCTTCCAAAGCAACAAAACCGAATGGCAACAATGGAAAGAGAAGATCATTCGCGAACCTTAGGTGCTTCGATTATTTTAAAGGAGTGAGCGAGCGGTTATTTTGTTTTGAACGGACAGTCGCTTCATTTGGAGGCAAACCGCACAATGTCAGACTCGTCGAAGCCAGGTATATCAGAATTTCTCAATTATATTTTTTTATAGTCAACAAAGAGAAAGTTAACATTCAATTGAATCTTATTTGTTAGTCCTTAAAAAAGAAGGAACTAGCAATAATTGTTAGTTCATTTCTACTTTAGGCTGGATCAACACAAATTAAATTAAAACTATACACTAGGTTCATTGAAGTTGAAAGAACGAGCATGATATTAAGTTCAACAATACCTTAAATTGAATTTGGCATATTCAATTCACTAGTTTAAAGACCGGAGCAAGTAGATGTTCATTCTAGTTCATCATGTCTGGAGATCGAATTGAACTTTAGGTCTATTTGAGTTATAGAGCTTTTTTTCTTGAACAATCTCCATGAACTTTCGATCTAGGTTTTTTTTATAATCCAGACATGTCTAATGTTCCGGAATATAAGTTCCATTATCTTTGAAGCTATATTCATTAGCTTTCATTCACTAGAGTGTTCATATGAAAGGATTATATTTCTACAAATTAAAATAAAAAGCTTCTTATATGAAGAAAGAATTACTCATACTTAGGATTGTGTTATTATGAACATAATCCCATGACTTTGTCTACCCTATCTTAAAGGCATACCCATATACTTTGCCACCTCATATATCCACCTCCACTACATACCTTGAACATTAGCATGCCTTAGGCTTTCTACATCCTCATCTACATCATTGTTTGCCTATTTGACTATACCTCAGTGCTTACAGATTTTGACTTATCCTTATTCTATGTTCTTTTATTACATATTAAAAGAGATCAGTCATTGTTGCATAAACACAAGTGGAACACAAGCAAGATTTATTGATCGAGAGTTTTCTTGGGCATCACCCAATATATAATTAACCTTAAGAAATATGTTCTTTTGGGAAACTTTAACCCCCAGAAACTTAAAATTCAAAATATGGGAGTGTTCATGGAGATTCAAAGATCTAAATTGCTTATTATTGGTATCATGAGTTTGTAGAGTGGATTAATTTAGGCCTAGTCCTTTACGTAATTCACTAATATCATCACAAGTCAAACATTCTCCCAAACTTCAAATACCTACCCATGTTCCCATATTTTCAAAAAAAAAAAAATCTATAACCTAAAACATCGTTTACAAGTGATCATCACATTCTAAAACCCCTTCAACTTGCCATACTTCATAATAGTTTCTAGTTCATGTGTTTACGATCCATAGCACACAACACTCCATAAATTGGTTCCTCAGACGTTGAGACAATCCAAACTATTAGAATTTAACTTTATCTCAGAAAATAGTCATATCACCGAGTATAAAAAGAAATCATTCAGCCATCCCTTGATTTACTACAAATTTGTAAAATTTTTCAACGGCCATGGAATGTTGAGTAAAACTTCAGCCAAATGCTTAAGAAAAAAAAATTTCTTATAGACCAATTGACACTATTGTTCAACTAGTACAACTAACAAATAAGTTACCAAATCAATTTGGTGCAGAGCCTACAAGAATACAAACGAATTGAGCACAACAAATACATGGCCTGCTCGGGTTTGGATGAAAGAAGCTTGAAAATTTAGAGCAAAGACGTCTCAGCAATAAGAGCCTCAACAATAAGAGCTCTACCTATGCTAGCTAATAATGAACTTTTACCAACTACTGAATTTCAGTTTTGAAAACAGCTGCAACTTGCAACAATTTGAGTTTTCTTTTGGGATAATATAACAAAACAAAAAGCTAAAAAACAAATGTTTCTAAAAATGATAAAAAACATAGAAAGAAATATAAATACCCAACAATCCATGCCATTAAGAAGGCAATGGAAAAGCCCTGGACTGATTTATCAATAAGTTGTTATAATCTATCACTATGACACTCTCTAACAGCCAATTTGGGTGCAAAGCCTATGAGAATACAAACGAATTGGGCTCAAAAAATTCAAGGCTTGCTCAGGTTTGGATAAAAAAACTTGAAATTTTTTAGCAAAGACATGGACTCTTCAATAAGTACTTGACTTGTGCTAGCTAATAATGAACTTTTACCAACTACTGAACTTCAGTTTCGAAAATAGTTGCAATACTTGAGTTTTCATTTACGATAATATAAAAAAGGAAAAGGACATTAAAAAACAAAGGTATTTACAAATAATAAAAAAATATTGAAAGAAATTATAAATACCCAATAATCCATGCCATCAAGAAGGCGACAGAAAACACCACGACTGATTTCTCTCTATAAGTTGTTATAATCTGAGGAACTTCAGCAATTCCCCAAGTAATCACATTAACCGCTCCAAGAGTCAGAGCAATACGATCTCTAGGGATAGACAAAGGATGTGTCAAGAGCTATTCACCAACTTGGTTCCATATTGGTTTATGGAAGAGAGAGAGAAACTCCCATAAGGAAGGTCCATACCAGACAGCAAAATTCAAACCTAGAAAGGATTAGATACCCAAAAGATCAGCAAATCAGAAATCTCCCATAACAAGCATAAAAACCGTATTTCTCAAATTAAAAGCCAAACTGTCATTCGACGTAAAGTGGTTAAGAACAATATAATACAAAGTGACAAGAGAACCTGATAGAAATTTTCTGCAACTACTAACAGTTGATTTTCATTTCTTCAATTGCCATGCTTGTTTTAGTCTCCAAATAAAACAGGTAAGATTTATGGGAGATGAAATAGTGCAATTTTATCTATTCTTAGTGTGTAGTCTCTATTAATATGCATTTTGGGTCTAGGAAATGTTAAGATTAAGAATCAAAGCTGGATTAAATAAAGATTAACAAACTTTTTTCTTATGAAAAAGCATAAGAAGCGCAATCAATATATGACATCTGAATCCACATTGGAATTTAAATTTATTTTATTTGACCAGTGTTATCAGAGGTCCTAAAGCTTCTATTTTGGACTGATCTCGGGGCTGTTTGATATCGGATTTATCTGGGATTTAAGTCGGATTTACGCTAAATCCAGCCAAAGGGTTTTTGTGCGCGCGTTAAATCCCGGGATTCCGAAAATCCCGGATTTAGGATTTACGGCTTAAATCCCATATTTACTAAATCCATCCGTTCGGCGGATTTAACGAGATTTAGGCGAAGAAGCGCGCGGAAGGGAGAAAGTTACCTTCACAGCCAGCGAGGTCCCGTTGTTGCTTCCGATCAAAATGTCCTAACTTCCGATCCGATAGGAAGGGAAAGTCGTCGAAGGAGCGAAGTCGAACAGCCACGAAGGAGCCGAAGAAGCGACGCGTACGTGCAATCCATACACCTCCTGCAAAGCAACGAAGCACAACAGCAACGACGAAAAGAGAAGATGAAAGGTAAACCCTAGACGCCTCTAAGTTATTATTGATTAACTTAATAAGTTGGAATTTAAAGTATGAAACTTTTTCTTATGAAAAGGCATAAGAAGCGCATGCAATATATGAGCTCTACAGCAAACTTAAGGGCTCTTGAGCGGGGTGGAAATTTGGAGAGAGACGAAATTTCACCTGTGCAAGCGGTTGTAGAGGATGGCTATGGTTTCCTGCCTTCGTCGTCTCGGGAGCCGGATTGAGAAAGAGCTCAAGCGGAAAACAGAACTCTAATGCCTTTGCTTCCTCCTCCTCGGTTTCTGCATGGGACAATAAGCAAGGCCGTCTGTAAAACGTCCCATGTGAGTTTAAATGGAGAGCTCATATTTCTTAAAATAAAAGAAAGATAGAGGTAGAGAGAGAATATAAGCTCATATTAATGGAAAGTTTTTCCATATATCATATTTAATTCAAACAACTTATTTAATTAGCAGATAGAGATAGGGCGAACATTCTTTTCTCATTACTTATATCTTTTAGCATTTAATTTTTATACAACTGAAACAAAAAACACAGACTAAAATTTTCTATAACGTTACAATAGCAAAATTTAATCTTTTACAAGATAATCAATTTGAATTCTCAATTATTTATTAAACTAGCTAATACATTGTTAAAAATAAGTAAGATAATTAATTGTTAATAAAATTATAAAGGTCTAATTTGACTTAAAAGAGCTTAAATAATATAAACAAAGAAACCTAAATTAAAAATTAAAGGTAATATAACATACCATGTATGTTTAATTAGCCAATAAATAAAATAGTTAACATAAATGATAATAGAAATAAAATAGTTATAATTTTTAATTCGATTTGAATTTAAAAATAAAGAAAAATATATAATAATTAAATATTAACTAAAGTAACAAATTAAAAATTTCAACTGCATCATGTATCATTTTTAAAAAAAAATTATTATTCTCAAATAAGTAAAACAGTCTAATTAAAATACTATTTGATTAGATAATTATTAAATCTCTATTGAAGATTTTAAAAACCTGTAAATAAAAATTAAAAATAAAATCACTTTTTTTAATGACTAAACACCTACAAATAAGCAAAAAAAGGTCTAATTAAAACAGTTTAGATATATTTCATGAAGTGTTGTGCACAAGCAAAAAAAAAACACTACACTTAAGCCGACAACCTAACAAATAATTTTAGTTAATAATCAATTATTTCATAGATATTAAAGCAATTTTTTGGTAGAACAATAGTAAATTACCCAATAATCAAATGCACCATTAACATAATAAACATACAAAAAAACAGTATCAACTACCCTACTAAAGGCTTCATTTGGAACTTTTTTTTTTAATATATTTTAAAATAATTTTTTTGATACAAAATTTTTTTTTCAAAAAAATTATATACTAAAAAATCGTTTTAGAAAATATTATTAAAACTATCCCGAACGAAATCTAAGGTTTCATTTGTGACAGCTTTCTTCCTAATTCATGAAGCAGCTTTCTAATATAAAAATTTTTAATTCAAAAATTTTTTGCGTATAAAAGCTGCTTCATAAAATAATAAGAAAATTATCCCAAATAAAATCTAAGAATTAATATTGAATAACTAAACATATATAAGAACAAAAAAGAGATAGAATACTTCAAATCTTCTTTCTACTCTCGGCAACATTTCTTCAGAATAAGAATCTAAATGATCAAGTTTGCCACTCGTTGCATGCCAGTTTTTGGCTTCAATCCTGCAAATAAAGGTTAAAACAATAATTCAGCTATCAGAATCTAGGAACTATTTAAGTACTTGAATTAACACAAATGAAAGATAAGTTTCTGCTATAATAAATCATGGCCAAATTCTGTTCATCTTCCCACATTGCAATCGCGAGAGAGGATAAGAATGAAGCATTCTCCTTCAGTAAAATCTTAAATTTTTACTATTTCAGTCTAGCAGCTATGTCTGGCATTGGACTTCAATTTATTGTGAACAAAAAGAAATTACACCTGGAGCTTGCTACAGGCAATTGGAATCTAATTCAATTCAAAGGAGAAAAAACTATATGCAAAAGTGTATAACATTAGGCTATACTGTTAATTGCTAAAAACGCTTACTTTTGAAGAGTAATTTGAAGGTTTCTCGTAACCAGATGAAGACTTCGTTTGGGATACGTTTTTTTGCTACTTTATAAAACTGTTTTTTAGTATAATTTTTATACTAGAAAATCATTTTAAAAAGTAACAAAGAAGCTGTCCCAAACGAAAGCCGAAATCTGCCCAACTTCAGAAAAAGAGGAATGTAATGGTTGAAGCTTCTTACCTCAAGAACTCTGCTACAAATGCTGAGCTCCAATCATTGACCGACAACCACTTTCAATGTCAGCAACTTTCCAGGCTGCGTTCCGGTAATTAAAATAGATAAACTGGATAAGAATCTAGAATAGTGGTCAAGTGTCTAACATCCATTTGAAGACCCCACCCAGTCGATCTTAGATCCTGGTGGGATGATTTTAATTTGAAGACCCTACATCGTTGACCTTAGGTCAGGGTAGGAAGAAATTTTGGCAGATGCCATCCCGATTTCTCCCTCGGTGGGGAGGAGACGCTGGGAGGTTGCCGAAATTTCAAGAAAATTACATAACTTAAAAAAAATTATGGAGCAATTAAATTTGAATCTTTGATTAATCAATTAAAATTTTTAATGAATAAAAAAACAAGTACTAATGTAGATTATTATGCTTTGAATTACTTATGAACTCTATCCCCTTTACTGCTGCAAGCACCACTTGCCTGCAAACAAGCAATAAAAAATCAATGCATCATAAATAAATTAAATCAATACATTAGTAGAACAACAGTGCTACTGCTAGTAGAACAACAGTAGAACAGAGTATTGGAAAGCAAGAAAAGCTAAGTATGAAAAAGCTAGTAGAACAACAGTGCTAAAAGACGGGTAGGGTAGTGGAATACTGTAGTAGAAACAAGCTACGAGCACAAAACAAAACAAATTAAAACACTAACGCAAGTGTCAAAGCTTCGAAATGTCAAAATCACAAACTAAAACAAACCCAACAAACAAATAATCAAATTCAAAACCTATGGGCAGCCTTTTTTTATAAGAACTTGGTTGTAAGACTCACTACCCAGTAACTTTCGTAGGAAAAAAGTAAGCCCGATCTTAGGCGAAAGTTTTAGATAAAATTGACTTAACTCCTAACCTCCATTTAAAACTCCCAGCTAAAACCCCCGGCCACTTCTAATAGAAGTCATAAGTCCGACCTCTGAGGAAAATGTTTATGTGATAATACAACCCTAGACCCCTCACTCGGGCATCCTAGTCTAATAAGGCTTGGTTGTACGACCCACAACTCGGGCTGCTTAGCTTATAGGGCTAGTGTAATATCAAAAATCTGCTCCAGGATCGTCCAGGACGATCTGGATCGTCCTGGGACGATCAGTGGAAATTTTGCTCCAGAATGTGCCCAGTTTTACTCCAGGTGATTTTCTGTACATATCGTCCAGGCCGATTTGGACATCGTCCAGGCCGATTGGCACTGTAGAAAATGTCGGCCTGAGAATAGTTCTGGGAACCGTCCAGGACGATCCAAGATAGGGGTGTAAGTGAGCCGAGCCGGCTCGCGAGCCGGCTCGAACTCGACTCGTTTATGAGCTCGCGAGCCGAGCTTATCGAGCTCACGAGTCGAGCTCGAGCTCGAGTTCGAGCTCGTTTAGTAAACGAGCTTGAGCTCGAGCTCGAGCCGGCTTGGCTCGTGAGCTCGCGAGTCGGCTCGATTAAATATTAATATTTTTAAAAATAATTTTATTTTATTTATTAAATTTAAATATTAAAAAATATAATAATAATCACCTAAATTTTATTTAAAAGTGAAATATTTCATATTTTTATAAAAATTTTGTTTAAGTTTTAAAAATCCCGCTTAAAGTTTAAAAATCCCTCCTAATTTTAAAATTTTTGAAAAATCCTGCCTAAATTTAAAAATTTCCGCCCATGGCTGGCGAGCCGGCTCGCGAGCTGGATCGAGCTCGTTAACAGTGACACGAGCTCGAGTTCGAGCTCGACTGTCAAGCTCGACTCGAGCTCGAGCTCGAGTTCGAGCTCGCTATCTATCTAACGAGCCGAGCTCGATAAGGGCCAAAACTCGACTCGACTCGACTCGTTTACACCCCTAATCCAAGATGGTCTGATCGTCCTGGGACGATCTGGCGATCGGCCGGGCCGATCTGTGTATTATAAAGCTGATTTCAGACGTTTTGAAGAGAGAGAAAAATCAAAATAAAAATAAAAATATTTGAGGAGAGAGAAAGTCGAGAGATTTTGGAGAAAAGTTGATTTTCGGACGACGCGGAGCCGTTTTCATCCGAAGTGACTGTTCAGAATATTGCTATACGCAAGGTAAGACACATTCCGCCTTTCTCAATTTTCAGAACCGTCGAGTTTGGCGGTATTTTCTGTCCGGATTTCGTTTCCGTTACTGTTTTTCGTCCGTATCTTTTGATTGGTTCAGTTTTTACCGCGTAACTTTCTGTATTTTGTTGACGTGCCGAGTGTGCACATTTTGGTTATTTTCCAAAGATTTTTGTCCGGGTATTTTTGATTCGGCGGAGTTTTTAGTCGACTGCATTTTTCTGTGAAATTGTAAATTGTCTGTGCAGTAGAATAAATGTTCTGGAATGTGATTATCTATATGCTGTGCGAATTTGGTAAATTTTCTTTGCAGGAAATTTTGTGTAAATTCTGTCTATTGCCGTTGTGCTGCCCGATTTTTTTATGATTTCGGATTTGCCCGGATTTCTTCTGAATTGAAATGCTATCTGTATGTGCTATAAAAATGGAGCTATAAGGGGTCTGAATCCTATGAGATTCAGTTAGTGTCTGGGAAATCTGAAATGAGCTCAAATCTGAAATCTGATATCTGTTCTGTTCCGGATTTGATGAATTCTGTTCTGGTGCAGTGAGCACAAAGGGAGGCATAAGGGGCCTGGATCCTATGAGATTCAGTCAGTGTCTGGGAAGGGAGGCATAAGGGGCCGGAATCCGTAGAGATTCCGTCAGTGTCAGGGCATTTAGCTATGAAATATTATCTGATTTCTGTACGATTCTGACTCTGTTGATTTAATCCGTTCTGATTCTGATGTGTACGATGTCTGATTCTGATGTGATCTGTCCGTATCTATTCTGATTTGTTCTGTTTCGTTATGATATGTCCGATTTGATATCTGTTCCGATTTCTGATCTGATTTCTGTCTGATGAGTTTGGTTTTGGATTCTGAGAGTTTTGATTGGAGGTTTGTTGCTTTGCTGAGCTGTTGAGCTCACTCTTATTTTCTGGTGGTTTTCAGGTTCTGGGAAAGGGAAGGAAGTCCAGGAATAGATTCAGAGTCTGATCAGTATAGGTTTTGTTTGTACCTTTTGATTTTTGTACAGTCATGGCTTTTCTGTTCTGTCTTTCTTTCTGTTCAAAAGCCATGTACTGTATCTGTAGATGATTGTTTTGAGGAAAATGAAAATATAGATGTTTGTTCCGCTGTGATTGATGATAAATAGTAGCTCTGTGGTTGTGTGTCTGTGTCTGTTGAGTTGAGTAATTGGAAGATTCAGTTCAGGAACCAATTCCAAAGCCAGATCCTGGATAAAAAGGTTTTGTCACGGTCCGGCTCGGGCGGGATCCGTCCCCGTCGGGTCGGGTCGTGACAGCTAGGTCATAAGACCCACTATTAGGCAACTCCCAAAGAAGCCATAAGACCTACCCAACCAATATTCTTTGGGCTACCTCTAAAAGAGGTCATAAGTCTCAATATCAGGGCAATTTCTAAGGAAGTCATAAGCCCATACCCAAAATCAAATCACATGGATAACTCTTAATTGAAATCGTAAGCCCCAAACTAAATAAATTAACGGAAAACTTCTAAGGAAGCCATAAGCTCCAACCCATAATAAATCAAACTAAAATTCAAACATATGGGCATTCTAGTCTATAGGAGTAGGTTGTAAGACTCACCAACGGGCTACTTTCTACGAAAGTCGTAAACCCCATATTTTAGAAAAATTATTAAATAAATAGCAATTATCCTAAACCCTAAACAATCAAATTTAAATCTATGGGCATCTTAGTCTAAAGCATTAAGTTGTAAGACCCGTTTTTTAGGCTACTTCCTCAGTGAAGCTATAAGTCCTACCAATCAATTAAAACATTCGGGCAGCCTTGTTATAGAGTTAGGTTGTAAGACCCATCCTTGGGCAACTCACAAATAGAGTAATAAGCCCCATTCTAAATTAAATCCTCAGGCTACTTTCTGTGAAAGTCATAAGTCTCAAACCAAATCTAAATACCCGGACAACTTCCTAAAGAAGCCATAAGATCCGCTCCAAATCAAACTCTTGGGTTACTTCTAAATGAAGTCATAAATCCCTAACTAAATAAATCTCTAGTCATACCCGGACTACTACCCGGACTGCTAATCAGGTTTCCTGGACACTACGGTCAATGATTGTTAGTGCTGGTAGACTGAAATCTACGGTATACCCGGGACGAAGAAACCATGTGATCTTGATCGGGTTTACCTCCATTACCCCTACTATTGAGACTAAAATTAACTAAAATTTATTCATCCTTAATCGAGAGTTTTCTCTTAAACCATGATACTACTATCAGGGGAAATCTGGTTAATTTCAATTTGGCTTAAGGAAAATGAAATCCTATTGCTGCAAAGCGGGATTCATGCATTCGTGCCATTTTTCTTGAGCCAACAACATTACTTTTTGTGAATGAAATGAACTATATTGAATAATAATTTCAGCAATTTTACCCATTAATAAACTGTTAGACCGGTCCATTGGACCGATCCATCTGGTCCACACGGGACAAGACTAGGCGGAATGAAGGCAGAAGTTCCGCCTCTCCTATACGTCGAACTAGCCGCTGATTTTAGAAAAGCTATTTAGGAAAGATTTTTGAGGGAGTTTGGAGGGAAATTTGAATGTTGGGACTGTTTAGAGTTTTCATTTTGGATTGTATTAATTAGATAGTTTATTTTCCTAGGGTTAGGGCATCTTGAATTTGGCTGAAATTTGAGATCTCTTAATTTTCTTTTGGGCTCTAGTAGCGTCTAGAGATTTGGGAGAGATAGATCCTCCTCTAAAATAAATGATCAATTGTATATTGTTATTTTCTTCCATTAATTTGTGTTCTTGCAATAAAATTCCTGTTTTTCTCTGATTTTCCATTGGATTTGAGGAAATTTCTCGTTATTTTTCTGAAATTGATAGGATTTACTTGAAATCTTCAAGTGTTTCCTATAATCAACATAAAAAAAAAAAATTAAGTTTACCAACAAGTGCTTTACATCAAAATTTCGCTCACAACTAAACAATCACCATGGTATCTACATATGCACCAACATATACTATGTGTGCAGGTGAATGAATAATTAGCTCATGCTGTATGCCTCATATCATGTCTAAGCATCACTAGCCGTTAATAAGAACGGAAAAGGATACAAAAGCATCAAGGAGCACGCATCCGCCAGCATCAACTAGCCACGGAAGGTTGGGTTTGATTTTGCACCATTCTAAGCTGTTTACACGTATGCTGAATAGACAAAAATTGAGAAAATTAGTTTGAATGCAAGAATTTCAATGACGAAGGAAATCATACAATATCAGATACCTCCCAACATATGTTGAATTTCCCACAAGAGCGAATATAAACATAAAGAGACTTAAACCCTGAAAACAAAGGAATTGATCAAAACAGCCTAAAGAATAAACAAATCATATTTATTTAAAAAAATATCACTTAATCTTGTTGTCATACTGCAGTAAAGATAAGATATTTCAATAAATAATAAATCCAAATGAGCCTGTGCAACACAAGACCAAGAAATCCAGAGTTATGCAAGAACTTAAATGAGTTACTTGTCGCAACTGAGGCTTTGTTTGGGATAGCTTTTTTCCTGCTTCTTAAAATAGCTTTCTAGTACATAAAAGAAAAATTTTTATACTAAAAAATTGCTTTGCAAGCAATAAGAAACCCGTACCAAATGAAACCTGAATGTATCTTCTGATCTCAAATTTACAAAGAGCATAATCAGAAGCAGCCAGATGGTCACTAAGAAAAAGACGATGTAGGAATAAACACTTGCCTCAACATTTCCTCGTTTAATCTGCAAAACTTCAGAAGTCAAGAATTCGTGAGTCATTAAATCCCACAATTTTTATGTTAGAGATTTAAATTTGAAGGGATTCTGACAACAAACTCGAAGGCTTCACAAAATCCTTAAATAACCAGATTCCCGCATAAATTTATCTTTAATCTGTTCCACTTAACTGATTCTACAACCCAACGGATAAAAGAAAACCACTTGACAAAAAAACAGTATCAGGTGTCATCATCTCACATTCAACCAGATCTGAGGAAGTCTGCCACCCATATAAATGCCTGCCATTGCCCAACCTAAAAAACTTCCTATTCCACTGCTTCCAACATGTTCGCCATGAAATGTTTCTAATGCCTTGTGCTGTGGGAGAAAACATAACAATCAAATATCCTCTCTAATATAATGTGTGCAGAACACAAGATAAAGAAATAAAAATGGGTACAATATTTCGATCAATTAATTCCGGAGCAAAAAAATTGTTACATAGGCTTCGTTTGGGACGGCTTTCTTCCTGCTCCTTAAGGCAACTTTTTAATGCAAAAATTTAAATTTTTGTACTAAAAAATTGTTTTAAGAAGCAGCAAAAAAGCCTTTTATGGATATGTTGCATTCTTTATGCATAGGTTGGTTGTATGTCTCTTATTTCCACCTCTAAACAATTCTGTGTGCAATATAGCTCTATGTAGAGTGAAGGGTTGGTTGGTTGGTGGAGAGAATTGAAGAGAAAATGGGCAAATGCTACTGCAGGGCTTTCACATAAACGGGAAGAGCAGCTTTCATGTGTTGGAGGTAGAGGAAAGAAAGGAAAAAAATCAAGGTGCAAAGGCGGTAGATTTTGACTGATTGTGGCTTTTTTGGAGAGCTCGTGGGCTTTTATTTGAAGGAATGAAGAGGAGAGAAGTTTGCTGTTTTGAGGGGCTGAGTTGGTATCAGATTAGTGAACGTAAGAGATTGTTTTCAGGTGAAGAGGGGAGGCCTCGTCTGCTGTTAGTGCTGTTAGTGTGGAGGTTGAGGAAGGAAGCTGCAGTTTTGTACAGGGATTTGCATCAACCGACAAACAGCACGCTGCGATCAGCCCGACCTTGACGGGATCAGGTCAATCGGGTAGGCCCGGTGGGATCTAAGTGTCGTGAACGACTGTTAGGGAAGAGAAGGGAGTGACTATAGGTTACATGGTCTCCCGTAAAAATACAGGAGGTTAGTTAATCATGACCGGATAATTACCTGTAATATAAGTCTCTTCCAATGGAACCGTAGCTTCCTAATGGACTAGCTACAGGAATTGGTGAACTTCGCTTATTACATCCTGCCAGTAAAGAGTTAGAACCTCTATATTCATACATATTAGGTCCCCTCTCATCGCTGTTCTTCCTTACGAACCTCTCTTTTGCTATGTACTCAACTTCGTCAATCTGCAATCAGATGATCAAGTGAAAATTGAAGCAAAACACTGTAAAAATGTTAAATAAGTCCTCATAAAAAGCACATTGGAATGAGATAGCTGCAATATTCTAAGAATTGTTTAAGATTAAAATCCCAAAATTTATCTAAAATATTATGCCTTATTTTTACCCCTCTTAAAATTTATAATTAAAATCCTTCAAATGGTTTATTTATATAATTTTGATTCTATAAGAATATATAAATTAAAATGCATTTCAATTAAAATTCCAAAGTTCGGATTTTAATGTTACTGTTCACATAATTAAATCACTGTAGCAGTACCTTAAATTTGAGATATGCACTGACCTAAGATACAACAGTGGGATGAAATTGGATGGCTATGACAGAAATTTAGTAAAAGATATTTGTATAACTGTTGAATAAATAACATACATTGAAAAACATGAGGATGTGCCATGCAAATTAATCAGAAAGTGTGCCAATAAATTGAAAGCATACAAACGCATCTTGTAAGTACACCAAAAAACATGCAAATGTATTATGCAAATGCATAAAAAAATATGCAAATGTATTATACAAATGCATAAAAAAACATCATGTCATTTAAAAATAAATATGAATTCCCCACATAAGCTCCGACAAACATTCTAAACACAAACAAAGAAGTCTGAACTATGTGAGATTAAAAGGGGAGCTAAATAAAATCATCTTTTTAAACACCTTCTGCTCCACCTAGTGCTTCGAACTCTCAAACTCAAGGTCCAAGAATGTTGTGCAGGTTTCATGTGAACTTAAATTTTACATCCAATACTTCACCTTTAAAGGATTGGAGTTGACAAAACCTGAATTAATAAGAAAATATACGATTGTGAGATCAAAAAGTCATTTTATTTTACTTCTACGTTAGGCCTTTAATGTCTTCCTCAAAAGAAATTTATTACAAAAGAATTAACGCTTGTATAACAATTCAAAAAGTTGATATTTGAACACAATCCTTTGTTACCAAGCAATTAGAGATGATAATAATCAAATAACAAAATAAAAGTACTTAAAATCCCAGTTTTATCGAGCCATTTGACAATAAAGTTTTATCGAAGATAGGCACCTTTATATTACAGTTACGGCCAAATCACATATAATCCCCAATAATTAAAACCCTTGAGTAATGAATCATACGATATATTTGATAGAGCACAAAGGCTTTATTAGCTCACATCGACTTCAATTTTAAAATTTAAGGATTTATTAAATAAAAAAAAAGTTAATTATTTATTTAATAAAAATATAGTAGGTATTATGATTAAGGAAATTGTATTAATGCTTTGGTGCTATACTAAAACTAAGGTGTCGGTTATAAAAGGGTGCCTCGAGCGTAAGTAGTTTCATTGAAGTTTACTATGCTTTTGAGGTAGGTATTCATACATATTTTAAGTTCATAAGTTTCTCTTTAATTGTTAAAATTTCATATGCTTTAATATGTTCTTTTAGTTGAAAAGTACATGTTATTCATTTATGATGATTTATATTGCAGCAAGCATATATTCCCTTTTAGATTCATTTAGTTGTTAACAAGAAAAAAGTTTAGAAGAATATTTGAGCATGAAACATTATTAGACAAGCATATATGAATTTATGAATGATTTAATTTCTATGATAAACATTGAATGATAGAATATGCATGATGATCCGAAGTACCAAATGGTAAAAGGCTCTTCGGAGTAAAATGGTAAAGGGCTCATCGGAGCAATTGGGATGGGAAATTAACCGTAGGAGCTTTTGTCTATGGGAAACATGAACTCAAATCTTAGAGTGCTCGCAAAATAAAGGTTGAAATCTTGTTGGCTCAAGAAAAATGGCACGAGCGCAAGCGCCCATAGTTATGAGCGCAAGCGCCCATAGTTAATTACCCCTCTTACTACGTAAGAGAGAACTCTCGATTAAGGATGAATAAATTTTAGATATTTTTAGTCTCAATTGTAGGAAAGATGAAGGTAAACCCGATCAAGATCCCATGGTTCCGTCGTCTCGGGTATACCGTAGATTTCAGTCTACCAACACTAACAATCATTGACCGTAGTGTCCAGGGAATCTGATTAGCAGTCATGGGTTGCCTCCTCTCAGGGATCCCGAATAGACTGAAGTGGTTAAATGTGAATTTTTGTTTGATATAATTTGGGTTAGGGCTTATTACTTCCTTAAAAGTTGCCTACTAATTTGTTTAGTTTGAGGCTTACGACTCCAATTAAGAGTTGCCCGTTAACTTAATTTATTTTGGGGCTCACGGCTCCAATTAGGAGTTGTCCGGATAATTTGTTTAGTTTGGGGCTTACGGCTCCAATTAGGAGTTTCCCGGATAGTTTGTTTAGTTTGGGGCTTACGGCTCCAATTAGTTGCCCGGAGAATTTTTGTTGGATAGGTCTTATGGCTTCCTTAGAAGTTGCCTAATGGTGGGTCTTACGACCTAGCCCTGTAAGCTAAGCGGCCCGAGTTGTGGGTCTTACAACCAAGCCATATAGACTAGGATGCCCGAGAATTCTAATTATTTGGGTAGGACTTATGGCTTACCTTAGAAAGTAGCCTGAAAAGCGGGTCTTACAACTTGATCGTTTAGACTAAGATGCTCATAGGTTTAAATTTTGATTGTTTAGGGTTTAGGATCATTACTATTTATTTAGCAAATTTCCTAAAATGTGGGGGCTTACGACTTCATGTAGAAGTTGCCCGATAGCAGGTCTTACAACCTAATCCTATAGACTAGGATGCCCAAATGAGGGGTCTAGGTGTATTATCACCTAAACACATCCCTCAGATATCGGACTTACGACTTCATTAGAAGTGGCCGGGGGTTTTAATTGGGTTTAGGGGTTAGGTCAATTTCTATCCTACGAAAGTTGCCGGAAAGCGGGTCTTACAACCAAGTCCTTATAAACAAGGCTGCCCAAAAGTTTGAATTTTATTGTTTTTTGTTAAGTTGATTTGATTTTGTGATTTTGATACTTCGGGGCTTTGACACTTGCATTAGTGTTTTAGTTGTTTTGATTTGTCCTTGTAGTCTTTTTCTTACTACAACAGTTTAGTACTCTTCCTGTTTTCTTAACATTTCCTGCTTTTCAGTACTTTGTTTTACTTGCAGTAGTTGGATTTACCACTTTCCCGCATTGATTTAATTTATTTATGCTGCATTGATTTTTGATCGCTTGTTTGCAGGCAAGTGGTGCTTGCAGCAGTTCAGGAGATAGAGTCCACAAATAGCCATAGAAGTTTGTACATGAGGGCTTTGGAGAGCAGTTTGTAGAGTTCAAATTGAGAGTTTTGGAGAGCAATTTGTACGAGAGATTTGAGGAGTTTGAGAGTTTGAGATAGCTTGTACAGTTGTTTGAGATTTCTGAATTTTTGTACATGGTTGGGTTGTATGTATCAAATAGTGGAAAAAATATTCTTCTCCCTCTCCTCTATTTTTTGATTTATTATATATATTTTTTAACAAATAATTCAATTTTGATTAATTAATTTAATTAACCAAAAGGTCTAAAAAAAATTATAATAGCTCTCAGATTTTAAAACTCTCAAATATTTAAAAATAATTGTATTTGAATTTTTTTTTTAAATGTCATCATATTTTAAAACTTGAATTTTCCTTTAATCAATCAATTAATTTAAATTAACTTTGATTAATTAAAAAAATTAATTGATTAATCAAAAAATTTAAATTTAATTGATCTATAATTATTCAAAAAAAAAGTTCTATAATTTTTCTCAAAATTTCGACAGCCTCCCGGCGTCTACTCCCCACCGAGGGAGAAATTGGGATGGCACTTGCCGAAATTTCTTCCTACCCGGACCTAAGGTCAACGGCGTAGGGTCTTCGAATTAAAACCATCTCACCAGGATCTAAGATCGACTGCGTGAGGTCTTCAAATTTCAAAACCATCTACCCGGATTAAAAAATCAACGGCGCAGGTCTTCAATTTCAAACCATCCCGGTCGGACCTAAGGTACGACGGCCGGGGTCTTCGACATCTATTTGAAATAATTCTTTTTTTATTTCTTTCCCTTTCTTTTCTATAATATGTATATAATATTATATTATTTTTTTTAAATATGATTGAATAATATATAATATTATATTATCATATTACATTATATATTATATATGTCATAATGAAGGGGAGAGGAGCCGAAGAAGTGACAGTGCAATCTCTGCACCTTTAACAAAGCAACAGAGCCGAATGAGCAACACGTGCAATCTCTACACCTCTTTGCAAAGCAATGAAGTCGGGCAAGGACAAAGGAGCAGGAGCGGCGGGTGCAATCTCTTCATCTCCTGCGAAGAGTGAAGTCGAACAGGGAATGAAGGAGCCGTAGAAACGCCTCACGCAATCTCTGGACCTCCCATGAAGATCGAAGTCGCTCAGCCACTGGAAGTCGAAGGAGCGGCTATGCAATCTCTGCACCTCTGGCGAAGTAACGAATCCGAACAGCGACCACCAAAAGAGAAGTGAAGGGCGAACCCTAGACCTCTCTTGCGAAGGAACAAAATTGAATAGCCGCGATGGAGTCGGAGCAGTGAAGCGAATGAGAGTGTGTTCCTCTCTTTTTGAATTCCTTTATTCTTTTATTGATTTCTTTTGTTGAATGGCGGTTACCAGAACGAAATAATGCATCGTTCGGTGAGGTGGGGCCGGTAGAGACATGTATGCTGGTTAATTAATTTTTTTTTATTCTATTTTTTTTACAGTCAACAAATCTATAGATAGTGTCTTGTCTTCAAACTAATTTGCCTTCAAAAATTTTAACCCATAACATATCTGTTTAAACTCTCCCAAAATGAGAAGAGATCGGACCATAAATTTTCAGAGCCCACAATAACTACTCTAGAAACTCTTTAAGCCTCTCACTTCATGAAAGTGAATCCCCAAAGTAGGAATAGTACATAAAACTAATCATTTTATTCAAGTACCAATTGTTGAGTTTTGTGCGTACCTCATACCCTTTATTTATAGCCACAAAATCATTTAGAGCCATATAGTAGTGGAAGAAAGCTGAAAAAGATAACAGTAGCGAGAAAAAAACAGTCAAAGCCCAATAACAAAAGAAGGAAGCCTCAAATATTGACAACAAAAAAATTGTCAAGGGACAGTAGATGTGGCTACAAAAATATTATTGGAGAAAAATATATCCAGGGAATCGAAAGAATGGAGAGTAAACCCAAAACTCCGCCAATAGGAAATGCATGAAGAATGCAAATAAGAACTAAAATAGTCTCATGGAATTCCATAAAGTCGTAGAGAATAAGAATCCAAGCTGGGATCAAACATTCTTGATACGATAACAACATAAACATGTACACATAGACTTATACTAACATTAAAAACATCTACTAAAATGAAATAAACAAACAAAAGTAAACACATGCATTTAGGGTTTTCAATGATGGCAGTCTTTGAATTCTAGTCATCAAATACATTAGTTTTCACTAGGCCATAAACTTAGAACAGTCAACATGCTTAGGAAGTTACAAAGGATCACAACTTTTATGGGTGATACAAAATTTTCAAGACATTTTTCAAGTTTGATTGAGAAACTACATAAAGTAACGTTGGTCACTCTATATGGCTCGTTGCAATTGAAAGTAACAGGTTAACCTCAACTCTTAAACAACTAAACTTATCAAGTTGGCTCAACGTAAAGTTCTTTAAATCCTAACCTTCTCCAATTTACAAGCTTTATCTGCTTCCAGTCGATGGCAAAGATGACCGTAGTATACTATTTGTGCAGTCAAGATTGCTGTTGTTGCCTTGTACAACTGGAAATTCACATTTGCATATTTTCCATCAAGAAGAAGGGAGAATAACATCAGAAGAAGCGAGCAGAGAGAGTAAAAATTGACATACCAATGCCATGTAAAATTGGGTCTTCAAATGCAATGACCAAAAGTAGAATTCAGAAATGCAAAGTACAAGAAAGATCTTGCATAACTAAATCGTCAAGCTTGACAGAGTAATTTAAGCCATGGAGGGTAAATGTTGGGGAGCTTCCCCATCAATGACAATAATTTTGTAAAGATAAACTAAAAATGTATTAGTAAACTCAACAAAAGTTGACGCCATGGAGAAACAAGGTTGGGGAATTCAGATACACTAAAAAATGTAATAGCAAACTCAAGCACAAATGAAGTCAATGAGAATAAAGGTAGAGTAAACTCTTGGAGTAATAAATAATAAATGAGAAACTTCCCCAATTTTCAACCAAATAAAAAATGCATGCAAGAAAAGATAATAATGGAACAAAAAATATACAAAAAAGATGCATATATGCACATGAAGAATACGTGCATTGTGCCAGCATTTGCCAGCACTTGCACACACATATAGATGTAGATGAGAAATCTCAGGCGCACACACAAAGAGCTTAGCTGTGTTATGCAGTAATCCATTAAAATTGTACCTCTACTCATGCATATGTGAACATTGCCACCAATGAAATAAAATAAATTAAAAAAGGCTCTTCATTGATGCCCATTATCACATAGATAATAACTAATGTTCACAATTTCGGCAATTATTTTTGAAACTTACAGTAGCAGGCTCCAGGAGATAGCCTACAAGGTTGAAAATATCCCTAAAGAACATGAAAGAACAAACATTAAAAAGCTTGAAAATGAAATACAAGGAGCCTAAGATCAAATAGAAATAAAAAAGATGTACCCACAGCCATGGTTTAAAATTGCGCAATATGAGGCTCGCCTTGAGGCCCGCCTTTATGCAATTCCAGTAAAAAACGCCTCGATGCTTACGCCTCGAGTTTTTGTTATGAGGCTTGCGCCTCAACTTGGTTGAGGCCCGTCTTAAGGCCCGCCTCGCCTCACTGGCATGAGGCTTACGCCTCACGCTATATATATTAAAACTTACATAAATCTTGAAGTAAATACCAGACATTGGACTCTATAGGAGAGGAGGAAGAGGAGAGAGCAGTTCATCATAATGATGATTCAAATGAAGAACCCCCTAGTGATGACAGTGCTGATGATTTATGAGTTCTTATGTGATATGTCATTGCTATTTATTTTTAGAAATTGGAATTATATGTTAATGAAAAGAACACTGGGATTTGGGAAAGATAGAATTTTGAGTTGAACTATATTTCATGTTGTCTTATTATTGTGATATTTTGATTTCACTTCATATCTTATGCTTTTTTATGTTTTATATTATTCACTTATTAGTATTTAAAAAATTTATCATTTTATGTTTACGCAATCTTTTGATTTTGAGGCTTACGCCTCAGAACGCCTTGAGGCTTACGCCTCGCCTCACAAATGTAAAACGCCTTAATACCCGAATACACAATTTTAAACATTGCCCACAGCTAATCAATAGCTGGACATCCCAATAAAGAATCAAAATGAGAATAAGAGATCTCTTACACCTATTGAGATAAGAGTGCAAACTCACCATCCCCTTGTAATACAATTGACAAACATTGCTATGGCTTAACTTTTTTCTACAATTGACAAACATTACTATGGCTTAACATTCTTCCTTGCCACTATCACGAAGGGATGTGATATTTCATCTGTACAATCATTTTTTGTTGATAGCATACTCAGTTTCCAAAGGATCTTTCATTTTTCTCTCATCTGGTTGTATTTTGGCATAATTTTAAATATTTATTTGGGGATCTCAGCATGCAGTGCGATGTCAACCCGAATAAATATTTAAAATGCCCCAGTCTATAGGGACATTTGTAGATGTTATTTAGGATGCTTCTTCTCGTAGCTTTAACTTGAGTCTTGAGATTCTAATTTTTTTCCACCCTGTGCTTTAAGTTGCGGACATTGATGGTAAATTATCTGATTTATTTTTACAGACTTGTCAAGTGGGTTTTTTTTTTTACCTTCGACCCTATGCTTCTGACTTTTGCGGTTTTATGAAGAAGTAGATGTCGGTCACCTAAATCCCTTAGGTTTGTACTTGGTCGGTGGCGAGAAGTCATCGGTCCAAAGCTTTGCGCATAGCAGACTTATTGATGATGAAATCTTCTTAGTTCAGTGTAAGGCTTTATGTGAACTTTGGGATAATCTTCTTCGGTCCTTTGCTTTGTGTTTTGGCGGACTTATTGAAGAAGAATTCGTTCGATCCACGCTTTGTATTTTACAGATTTGTTAAAGGATTTGCAGGTTTGGATTTAGTTGATAGTACCAAATATAGGTAGTATATTGATCCTTAACCACTTGAGAAGACTTTAATCTAAGTCACTTGAGTTCATCAGATCGGGAGAGCTACGATTTGATAGCTCTTTGTCCTCTGGCTGCTGAGATGGGGGTTCCTCTACTACGGCCTTTCTTATATTGTGTTGAGTAGATGGAGCTGCCAGCGATTCGGCCATATTTGGGCGTGTTGAATCCGACCTTTACATCCATTCATATTTTATACTTGAGCTATGGGAATTGTGCTTTCCAATGCTAATTTTACAGAAGTTGGTAGATTTTGAGTCATCCTTTATGGTTGAAGATTTAGAGCCTACGCACATTCGGTGGTTGTTCGAGATTCCTCCTCGTTGGAACTTTCATTCTCTGGTCAATTGGGAGAATTTGGTGGACTACGACTACTTGAACTTTTCGAGTCAAATTAATCTTCGTTCTTCCTACAGTCCTTACTAACGGGTTGACGAAGTGGGGGTTCCGCTACTACGGTCGTTCTTATGGCTTGTTGAGTAGACGGAGCTGCCAGCGATCCGACTATAATTGAGATTGTTAGATCCGACCTCTTACACCCATTCGAACCTTAAGTTTTAGCCTATCGAAAGACTTCAAGCTTTTCTGGCTCAATTTGTAGGAGTGTGTAGCCACAAATGTCTCTTTCTTGACTTTTGAACCTTGGTTTGTTGCAGAATGTGTTATCTCGATTTTTTGAAAGATCGTCTGCATATACTTTGAAAAAGACTTTGTTGTATTCTTCAATATAAGAAAATATTTGTGTTGTTAATTTTAAATATTTATTTGAGGATCTTGGCATGCAGCACAATGTCGACCAGAATAAATATTTAAAATGCCCCTATCTCACAGAGACATTTTAGAGCAGAATAAATTTGAAATTTTTAGATTGTAAAAATTTATTTGGGGATCTCGGTGCATACTACAATGTCAACCCAAATAAATATTTAAAATGACCACTATCTTGTAGGGAGATTTTAAAAAAGTTTTGTATTTTAAGATTTTAAATATTTTATTCAGGGATCTTGGCATATGACACGTTGTCAACCAGAATAAATATTTAAAATGCCCTCAGTCTAATGGGAGATTTTGAAATGCATTCTTACTATACAAGAGAATTTCAAAATATAAATATAAGCATGCATTGATAATTATGCACATAAAGCTTTGATCATTATAAAGTACATTAGACATAAAATTTTCATGCATGATACTTCTTTAAATGTCGGCTGTTGATCGACGGCATGGGCCTACGTCCAGCCAGATCGATCAACTGATAAGCTCCTCCTTAGTACACCTTCTCGATGATGAAGAGGGGCCTTCTCAATTAGATATGAATTTGCCACCGATTTTTCGGTGTGTGATCTGAACATCATGACCAATTCTCCTTCTTGAAATGATCGAGGAAGCACCATTCGATCGAAGGATTTTGTCATTCTTCCTCGATAGATTTTCATATTTTGTTGAGCTTGTAACCTGAGTTCATCAAGTACGTCGAGTTCTTCCATTCTCATGCGAGCATTTGCTCTTGAGTGAGATTTTTTGGATCGCTACTCGAAGTGATGGTAATTCAACTTTTAATGGTAATACTACTTCAACTCCGAACACTAGTTAATAAGGAGTGGCTTTGGTTGGTGTTTTGTAACTTGTATGATATGCCCACAACGCTTCTGCGATCTTCGTATGCCACTCTCTTTTATTCTTGGTGAGGATCTTCTTCAACAATTTCACCAACTTGTTGAAGGTCTCTGCCAAGTCATTTGCTTTCGGATTGTATATGGATGAATACCGCTAATCAATTTTATGCCGATCAACGAACTTATAAATTTTTGTACTTTTGAATGAAGTACCATTGTCTGAGATTATGCGACGTGGCACACCAAATCTGTAGACAAAATTGTGAGTAAAGAAATTGATCACATGCTTGGATGTGACTTCTCTGAACGGAGCTGCTTCTGCCCACTTAAAAAAGTAGTCTGCTGTTATCAGAATAAAGCAATGTCTCGTCGATGATGGGGGATCTATCAGCCCGATTATATATGTACCCCAGCATTCAAATGGTCAGGACGCTACTGTTGGGTGAAGTGGATTTGGTGGCTGATCTATAACATCATTATGAATCTGACACTCATGACACCTCTTAGCGAGGTCAATACAATCTCTTATTATGGTCGGCCAATAGTAACATATTCTTTTGATTTTAACGGCTATTTTGAGATCTGACTGATGTGCTCCACAAAGCCCTTCGTAGGCTTCTACTACCACTTTATCAGCTTCCTTGGATCTTAGGCATTGCAACCATATCTGATTAAAAGCTCGACAATATAGCGTGTCGTTAACAAACGTATATCGTAACGCCTTTTTTAAGTTTGTGCGACTATAGATTTATCCACTGGGAGTTTACTTTCCTTGGTATAGTCAATGAAAGATAGCCTCAAATCATCTCCTTCTTCAATGTCTCAGCAATGTATCCACGACTCCGAGCATCTGCTGGTTTTACGTCTCTTGACTATATTACGTCTTCTAGTTGATTTTTAATAGTGATCTGTTGGGGAGGTTGAAGATCAACCAGGGTTGTATCTTGCTGGCTTGAATCTAGCATTCTCTCTGCCCGCGAAAATTGCAAGATTGCCAGCTCTAGGACCCGACGGCCGAGAACCATAATTGGTATAGGCATCTCCTCGTCGGTGTTCATCACATCTTTGGCTAATTTGGCTAGGCAATCTGCCTTTAGAGCTTTGTATTTGGCTTCATTGTTGGTCCGAGGTTCGGTTAAACTGAATGAAAGCCTCATTATGCCTCCCTCAGGTGCTACGAAAATGACAGATAATGTTTTTCAATAGGAGAATAATGACTTTCTGCTCCAATCAACCTCCGACTAATATAGTAAAGTGCATTTTCTTTGCCTTCTTCATTATTCAGGGATAATAATGCTCCGAGTGACTCTTCTAGGCCGTGTACAGTATAAGAGGCTTCCTCGGAATTAGCGCTGAGAATGGGTGAATTTAGCATATATCTTTTGATGCTGTCAAATGCTTCTTAGCACTTTGCATTTCATTTGAAGCGGACATCTTTCTTCATTAAGTTTGAAAATGGATGGCACCTACTCGACAAATTCGATATGAACCACCGAATGAAAGCAAGTTATCCTTGTAAGGAGCGAAGTTGTTAAAGGTTCTTTGGATGTGGCATCTTCATAATTTCCTTGATCTTGTTGGGGTCAATTTCAATTCCTCAATAGCGAACAATGTACCCCAGGAATTTGCCGGAGGAGAGCCCAAAAGCACATTTGAGAGCCTTCATCTTCAGATCAAACTTTCTGATTCTCTCAAATACAATTCTTAGACCACTTAGGTGATTTTTGCGATCCATGCTCTTAACAACCAGGCCATCAACATAACACTCGACCTTCTGGTGTATTAGTTCATCAAAAATAAGTGTCATTGTCCACTGATAGGTGACTCCAGCATTCTTCAGGCCAAAGGGTATGACCGTATAACAGAAAAAGCCGATAAGCATTCTAAACGATATGTGCTTTTCATTCTCATGTGCCATCTTGATTTGGTTATAACCCAACGATCCGTCCATGAAAGAGAACATATCATAATTGAAAATGTTGTCCACTAGGAGTTCAGATACGAAGAGTGAAAAATCGTCTTTTGGACACGCCTTGTTGAGGTCCCGAAAGTCAATACATACACGAATTTGTTCATTCTTCTTCTTTACGGGGACAATATTGGTAATCCAATCAGCATACTTTTCTTCTCGGATGAAACCTGCCTCTATAAGATTTTTCGTCTATACAATTACTTGTTCTTCAATCTCCAATCTCATTCTCCTTGGAGCTTGCTTGACGGGTGCTGCATCTGGTTTGATGGCTAGTATGTGAACTGCTACGTCAGGGGATAAGTTGGACATCTCAGCATATGTTCAAGCAAAGCAGTCACTGAATTCACAGAGAAGTTATTTTATTTCTTCTATTTGTTCCTCGGGCAGGAGAGAACTAACAAAGGTTGGGCGAGGATCCTCCTTGGTTCCCAAGTTAACTTCTTTTAATTCATCCATAGTAACTGCATGTCCACCATCTTCAAGCTCTTCTAGGGCAGGCTTGCCTCTACGGGTTGATCATCATATGTGACAACTTCGTACACATTATCACCATCATCATAGGATTTGATTTCTCCACATGTGATTGCTCGGCAAATCTCTTTTTGAGGGTATTTCAGTACGATGAATCCCATACTCATTTTTGCAAAAATATCATTCTTCTTTAATGAGTGAGGATTCCTTCGATACCAGAGGCTCAAGCAGAAATGACTTGTTGTTTGGAAGAACAAGTTTTATCTTGCTTTCGTAATATTCTTTGGATGTTTATGATATTATACCTGGGAAATCTTATATGTACTAATTCCCCGGAATCAATGAGTGTACGAAACCAGTCACAATTTCTTTCTTCTTTGAGTTTTCCTATTGAATAAAATAGACTCGCTGGTCCACCCTTTTCTTTTGGGGAGGTACATAGAATATTACAAGCTCTTCAACATTATGCATCTCTCGAGGAATAACTTCTTTAAAGTGTTGTAGGTGAATAGATATGACTACGAGTACACTATCTGAAATTCATAGGTTGTCTATTCTTTTGAAGAACACATCATGTACTGCATTCATATAGATAGAGTCGTAGCATAATCATCATGAGTATTCAACTTCCCTACTACATTTGGTAGTTGACTGGTATACCCTCTGAGATTTGGTAGGTGTGACATCATCTTCATCCGTGTCACTAGCTAAGTGAGGTATGTATTTCCTTTTTTAGGAATGAAAAGTGCTTTGGAAAGAGTCAACGTTGCCTTCTTTCTCCCAACCTGCTTATTATTTTCTTGTTTAGGTTGTTTTGTAATTTCAGGGTCCGATGCCTGGGTCTCAAGAGAGCTTGATGACTTCAACTTCTTCGAAATGAAGTATTTAGCATCTTCATAGATTGTTACTTGGATGTCACCAGATATCCTGAATTCTTCATCATCCCTGAGATACTTCATGCATTGATGTAGCGTTGACGGGACTATATCGTATTCATACAACCATGGACGACCAAGAAGCACCTGAAATTTGGTATATATATGAAGTTCTCAAAATGTTTGAGAGAGAGAGTAAATGATCTTAGGGACTTCTGCCCCTTCTCATTAAAGCCATGTACCATTAACTTATATGACCCAAGATGCTCCACATCAAGGCATAATTATCTAAGTGCTTTTAAGCTCATTAGATTTATGGATGATCCTGGATCAATTAAGATTCGACTAATCATCATCTCATCGATTTCTGCAGTCACATACAGAAGGCGGTTATGATCCGCCGTTCCGAACATCATATCTTCTTCAGTAAAAGTGATGAACGGCTCGTTTCGAGCATGCAAGACCTCTGTAATATTACACTCAAAAAAATATGCCTCGTACCTTTCAGGGTCTTTGAGAACCTGAATCAAAGTTTCCCGAAGGTCTTTGGACATCACTAAAGCATCGTATATGCTCTGAGTTGCGCTGGAATTTTTCTCAGATGGGATAAGACATCGTAATCGTTCCTCTTGCCTAAAGTGTTTTTTTCTTAGAATTTTTGGGGATAATATCATTGTTGATGACTACCTCTTTCTCCTTGTCTTTGATGGAGACCCCTTTCTTTGGCGGAGACGGTAGTATCTTGCCGCTTCTCAATTATACTTGGGCCATCTCCTCTGCTTCAAAATCATTTAACAATACATTTTCTTCAGAGTCAGCCAATGTTGCATCTAGGGATTAATCTGCTGATTCAGAGTCACCACCTAGTTATACATGTCCCATTTGTGACGTTATGCAAGGGTCTGATTCATCTTTCTTTGAAAAATTACAAGTCCTCTTCCGAGCTATAATCCATTGATGTCACCATAGGATAGGATTCAAAAGTAACTTCTTCAGCTTATCTTTCTTTTATCATTGCATTTGGTGCCACTGAGATGACGCGACACATTTATGAGGGAAGAGAATTCTCATCACCATCTTCGGCTTCATCTATTTTAAGCTCTGACATAAAGTCAACGAGCTTAATAGGCTGCCTCACAGTCTGATAATATTCATCCAAATCGTCGATAGCTCTCTGAGTTGTAGTCATTTTCTCCTTGGGCTTCTTCAACTTGGACTTCTTCTTGGAGGATTTCACCCTTCCAGGCTTCGAAGTGCAAACTTGGTTGGGGAATTATTTAGAATTAGATGCTCGTGTCATAAGCATAGCTTTCAAATTTAGCACTGGCTCCGTAGGAGATTTCCACTTCACCCTTGAAACCCCTTCGAGCTGTTTCAACATTTTCACAGTTTTTTTAGAGACCACAGTCTCCCTCTGTCCATCTTGAATCGACTTCTTTTTCATTCTTCTTTCTTCAACCGGGGTACGGAGGAAGTCGTAACTACCAGAGTTGATTATTTTTTTGGAATTAGTCAACATATTATCTGACAATGTCACTTTTGATATTTTCTTTCAAGCGAATCCTTAAAGATATATCAATCTTTAATGGGATGGCTGAGTACCCAATGGTATGGCCAGTAATTCGGGTCATCAGTGCGTTTTAACTCTTCGGACCTCTTGCATTCAGGCAGTTCTAAGCCCAATTTCATTGCCTATCGAAATAATTTGGCGCCACTTTCCCTCAAAATCTCTTCACAAACATAACATAGTTTCCAATTCTGCAAAGTTCTTTATAGAGTCGTTTAGCAGTTCAACGTACCATTCGAAAGCAGTTGTTGTCAAACTGCTGACGAATTGTCAGAAGAGTAGAGCGTCATTTCCCCCTGTATTCTCACAGGTGGCCTTAAATTGTGATAAGTGCTGTCGGGGGTTATTAATACCATTAAAAATATATAAAATTTATATTATAAAATCATATCTAAAAATTCATGTTATATTATTTAATATTAAAATATAGATAAAAATTTAAAATATATATATCACGAGAAGTGAGAATTTATCTTTGGTTTTAGTCTCACATCACCTAGACAATATATGCTACTATTTTTTTGTCTATATAAGTTTTTTTACTCCCTTTTTCTAAAAAAGACACATGATATGTTGGATTATGTGCCATGTGATAAAGTATTTTTATACTTGTTCAGAGGAGGTAGTCAACCCAACCTGATAGAAAGATCCTTATCAGTATCCATGGGTTTCTTCGTCCAAGGTACCTTGTAGACATGGGGGGAATGATTAACTAAAGGGACAAATTTGAATCCACCTTAGTGTTGACCTCGATTTTGTTAATTTGCTCTCGATCATTCTTAATCAATTCAATTGAGCCACGACGGGTTAAATTCGAGCCGAATAAGATCTAATTTAAACTTCATTTAATCAAATTCACATTAATTAGATTGTATTAAGTTCAAATTGTCCCGAATCTAACTGAATTTAACTCGACTGTACTCGATCGATTTCAATCCGTACATGTCGATCGTGTCAGACCAGATTTTATTTTTGATTGATGTCAATTTTGGGTTAAATTTTATATGATTAAATTTATTGAACAAGCTCGAACCCAAACAAACTCAAATTGAGTCGAATTTGGACTCGAGTATAACCAGATTTAGCCCAATTTAATTCCACTAAGGTTCATTTGACTTTATAAACAATTCAAATTGATTTTCTAAATCCTGAAATTGCCTCGATGATTCTATTCTTCTCGAAATTTCAGAACCTACCGTTGCTAGGCTCTCTAGTCGCGTGCCATCTCCCTTTAGATAGATGTTCAGTCAAATTTTAACGGCACAAAACGAACATAACCTATTTGCGTGTTTAGAAGAGGGAGAACAATCCTCAAGTAGCAGGATACGAACTTTCTCGCCTTTTCCTTAGTTGAACCAACTGAGATAAGGCATTGGCAAGCCCGTTCTCTCTCTCTGTCTCTCTCGGTCCCTCCTATTCGCAGAAGCTTCGTCTCGCATACAGGCTCTCGTTTTTTGCACAACCCCCTCCCCATCTGCTCTCTTGTTCACAAGTTTCATGCGAAGCGGCAAGCCCCATTACTCGTCTCTCTCTCCTTGCTCTCGTCGCCCCTTGCATGCTTGAACCGAACTCGACGCCTCCTCTCTAGAGCGGGAAACCCAACGCCAGCCTCTCCCATTCTATCCGCAAGCTCCAGTGAAGCGACGACTAAAGGGAGTCAGCCCAATCCTGCTTGCCCCAACCAAACTCAAGTATCCCTATCCCTGTTTCTTTTCTTCCATCTTCTTGATTCTTTTATATATCTTTTCTCAAATCTTCTTGTCCCCTTCTAAAACACGGTTCAGATTTTCCTTGTAGAGATAGGAATATATGCTGCTTTACTTTTATAGTCCTTAATCAACTATTACCTTCTTATTGAGATATTCATCTAGCTTTGTGTTCTTGCAAATCAATTATTTGATGAAATGTTTCTAAAAAAAGGGTGCCATGATGTCCTTCTAGCGAAACCATATGTAATGTTGTTAAGAGCACTTAGTCATTTTCATACCCATATGTAGTGTATTGGCTTTGTTTGTATTAGAGATTTATATGAAAACTGTAACTCCATGCTTCAATAGTTGTGATTCATTCCATAAATGAAGGCTAGTTAGAGATCACTTACATGCTTGTATTAGCCGAATTTGCAATTTACTCTTGTGAAATGAGCTTTGTTGAGGTTTATGTTTTGTCACCATGAGCCTTATTCAATGTGAGTTAGAGAAAAATAAATGAGCATGAAATTTCATAACTTTTCTTTACATGCACTCGTGGCCACTTGACGCGCCTCACTAAGTTTAGAGAAACTTCATGTGCTTTATGATTCATTCGAAAACTCAAGTTAATTTGATGCAAATGTTGCATGCTTTATGTTGGGTAGTTTTCATTGAACTTTGGAAAGATTCGAAGTTTTATGTTGAAGGACTTCTTGAGTTCTTTTGGGGTAGATGAGCTTTTATATAAAAATTGAGTTGAAAGTTTTCTTGAAACATTTGACGAGTTCTTTTGGGGTAGATGAGCTTTTATATAAAAATTGAGTTGAAAGTTTTCTTGAAACATTTGACGACATGTTGTATGGGGGTTGAAATCAGTTGTAAAGCAACCACGAATTTCCTGGCTATGTAACTCATATTGTTGAAAGCATGCTTAGTTACAAAATTGACGGATGATTAAATATCTCTATGCTTTCTTGAAGCATGTTTTGCTTGTTGGATCTTTGTGCGTAAGTTACGTTGGTAATCATATTGAAACACTTCTTAAACTTGGGAAAACAAATTGGCATCAAACCATCCTTTCTTTTTCTTTCCCATGACATGAGATTGATTTAGAACTTTTGGTAAGGTGTTGTATATTTGGCATGAGAACAATTTCATGAATTTGGGTTAGAAGCTTCTCTTGAAATTTTTTGTAGCATGTGGCATGGAAGGTAGAAATTTCTTGGAAGATTTCAAGAGTCGCTTTATGTTAGAAAAATTATACGATGTGCTTTATGATAGGTCTTATGAAGTATTTTATTTGTCGGAAAATTTTATGAGTTGTCTCATATTCGAAGGATTGATGGCTTGTTTTATGTTTGAAAGACTAATAATTTATTTTATGATAAAGAGAGTCATGGTTTATTCTATGTTTAAAAGAGCTTTGATTTGTTTTATGTTTGGAAGATTTATGATTTGCTTTATGATTGAAAAGATCTATGAGATATGTTATGTTGCAATGTTACATGAATGGCTTTGTGTTGGAAAACTTTATGAGTTGTCTTTGGGATGAAAAATGTTATAAGTTGCTTTATATTGGAAATCCTTACGAGTTGTTTTATGTTGGAAAGCTTTTATGACTCGTTTTATGTTGGCAAACCATATGATTTGCTTTATGTGAGAATATCTCATAAGGAGTCTCATGATTGGAAAGCCTTAGGGAATGGTTTATGGGTTGGAAAATGCTTCTTTTGAAACTTTCGTTGCAATGAAGCGTGGAATAAGAAAATTGGTTGGAAAGTTTTAAGAGTCATTTTATATTGGAAATTTATTGTTGGGGTATTGTTTTTTAACATTTGGGGAAAGTGAACTAATATCAAAATTCCTTTGTAATGGTCACATGTTCATTAAAGTGTTGGATTGCAGGCTTGTGGTAGATGCTTTGTTTTATCACTCGGATCAAAAAACATGACCTCTTTTCTTAAGTGCATATGATTTCGTCATGGTGGCTTTGGTAGGAGTATGAGAGATGGTTTAATATGTGTCCAAAATTTCATTTATAGTTTTGAAAAAGTACATTTTCCATATGGTATTGGTCACTTGATGATAAGTAAACGTTTCTTGCACTCTCTTATGTTATGTGCTTACTTTGGGAAGAATAATGTTGATATGTCTCTTTGCATGAGTAAAGTAGTTACTTGAAGCATTTCTTATTAGCTTTTGATAGAATGAAGCATGTTGGAAACTTCAATTTATTGGGTGATGGTTGAAAGAAAGTATTTTGGAGAGTAAACAATAAACATTAACTCCCTTTCTCCCCTTCTCTATCACCTCTCCACCGGTGTCCAAGCCCGAAAAAAAGTACGTTAGTATTTTAATTGCATTTTTATTTCAATTATTCGCCAGATTAATATTAACTCCCTCTAATACAACCATTCTTTGCTTTTTGTGTTTTGTGAGGTACTTTTTGGAGAGCAAAGGAGGAGTCATTGGAGCTATCGTGACGAAGGAGCCTATATACATAACTCAATCACCCCCATTCCAGTTGGGGTGTTGCGGTCAGAACCACCAAGTCATAACCCTAGCTATTGTATGTTTCTTAAACTTACAAGCCTTTAGGAGCCCTTTGTGTGTGCGATTCTCCACCCTTTAGGATCTTGTAGAAACTTCAATTATTAGACTATTTTCTTACCTTATTTTATTTATACATCCCTAAACTCATAATACATGTGCGAATGTCCAAAGGCTTAGAAACAAATTCCTTTTTTCTCTCATAACTCTAGTGACACCTAAGAACAAAAATTAACGACCGAGTCTTAGATAACATAGACTTAAGATGCATGCCCCTTATATGATAGAGACATTGAACATAGAAAATTTAGTGACACGTTATCCTAGGTTTAGTGTGCCATGACTTATTAATAATCAACCAATAAATCAATCATAACCCAACTCAAAATGCGTTAAAATACTTAATTCTTAATCAAAGCATAATTTACATACAAAATTATTAAAAAGAAAGTTTGAACATATGCTTAAACTAAATCTAAATTTACATGTTAATCACTCCTTAATTGAATAAAAGTCAAACCAAATTTAAATGACATGGAGATTGATTCAAAAGAGAACAAACTTAAATTAAAACTTATTAAAATAAAAGACTTCTCAAACACAAACCTTAATATACTAATCTTATAAAAAATTAAACTCCTAATTTAAAACACTTCTAATGTTGAACATAAATGAATTAGAACTTAACTAAGTGAACAACATAAGAAACTTATTAAGAGGCTTAATCATAACCCAAAACTCATTAACTCACCTAAAATTTAATCAATCCTTAATCTATCTTTTAAAAAAAAATCAACAAACTCCTTAATACACAACAAACACTCCAAAGATGAAGTTTATTGGATGGACTACTCCGGGCTGCGAGGCTACCTGTCCTCAGGAAGTCTGGTTTCTTGAGCCTGGTGGCACAACATCATGAATAAATTCAATGGAGTGTTAAAACCTTAAAATCAATTGATTGCTAATGATTTAACCAAATAAAATCTTTAATTCAACTATATCAACTTAGTTTTTAGGATTGACTATTCCAGACTGCGGAGCTACGTGTTCTAAGGAGGCCTAGTTCCTCGAGTATAGTAGAACAATGCCATGGACCAGTTGATAGCAAACTTAATTAATTTAACCCCTTAATCAATAATAAATTACCTAACTCACCTTTCTTTTAATTTCTAATAACTAAATTAACTTAAGAAAATTAGTTACAACTAGGTAACCCGGACCTACGAGGCTATTAAGTTAGCTCCAAGAAGGGAGAAATAAACCTCACGGCTTTGATGAGCAACAGAGATACTAATCAATTAAATATTAAAAATAAATTTTTAAAATCAATCTTAAAATACTAATACTTAAACTTAAACTAAAATTTCTTTTTGACCTTTAACAAACCAAATTACAAATAACTCAAGCTAATCATCCTATATAGGACATACCTAAAACCACACAGCCTACTACACACATCTAGACTTATTTTTTAGGACAAAACTTCTAGTTTTAAGTTAGGCCAGTGTTTTCCTTTCTTTTTGTCTCTATGATGTGGTGCTTTATATGAGAAATATGTGTTGTTTGTTTTGTTACTTGTGTTAGCTCTCTGTGATTAGTATTTTCTTTCTATGAGTGATTTTGATATTTACGATATTTTCTGTAGGTGGTCGTGCTCATACAACGCTAAAGGGGACTAAAAATAAATAAATAATAAATAACCGTTACAAGTGCTTTAGCTGCTTAGCCCCCAAAAAAATAAGAGCACGGTCAAGTGTGGTTGGTTTGAGCATTTTATATTTATATATAATTGCTTGAGATGTTGATTCTAACTGCTTAGGATAACCCTACATGAGAGTTTAGATTTTTCTTTTATAATTTGATGTAATTTATTCGATGTATAGAATTGTGAAAGTCTGTAAAATGACTTCTATCTACCCATATAGAATGATCGAGTTCGAACTACGTTCATTTATTGACCCGCGCAGCATCCCTAAATGTCACGTGTATACCCATAACACGCTCGCGCGGGGCCTATACGGATGTGTAATTGCATATCCCCTATTGTATATCTATGTGCGTACATATTACAATGCATGTATGGGGGCATTTTTTGGAATATTTGATGCTGCTTGGTTGTGCGGTCAAACGTTATTTGAATGGAGCATTCTATTTGAAAGCTGGTACACACCTTCTGTCTACTTGTATCTAGATTATAGATTCAGTGGCATGATGTTGTACTACGATCTTTTGCCCGTTTCATACAGGTAAACTGTCGTGCACTTCATGTTGCTTTCTACAGGTAACTTATAGTGCACTAACGAATCCCCTGCTTCTACTTGTAGATGCTTACACTCATTATGAGCTTCTGTGCTTGCTTGAAAATAGCTTCTTGTGTATGACGAGCCCCATTGCAGTAGCTCATAGGCATTTGAATTTGTTGCATGTTATTTGTTCTTGCTTGCTATAGAGCAATGTTTAAAATTGCGTATTCGAGTATTGAGGCGTTTTTCATTCGTGAGGCGAGGCGTAAGCCTCAAAATCAAAAGATTGTGTAAACATAAAATGATAAATGTTTTATATACTAATGAGTGAATAATAAAAAACATAAAAAAGCATAAGATATGAAGTGAAATCAAAATATCCCAATAATAAAACAACATGAAATATAGTTCAACTCAAAATTCTATCTTTCCCAAATCCTAATATTCTTTCCATTAACCTATAATTTGAATTTCAAAAAATAAATAGCAATGATATATCACATAATAACTCATAAGTCATCAGCACTATCATCACTAAGGGGTTCTTCATTTGAATCATCATTATGATGAACTGCTCTCTCCCCTTCCTCCTCACCTATAGAGTCCAATGTCGGGCATTTACTTCAAGATTTATGTAAGTTTTAATATAGCGTGAGGCGCAAGCCTCATTCCAGTGGGCGAGACGGGGCTCAAACAAGTTGAGGCGCAAGCCTCATAAAAAAAACTCGAGTCGTAAGTATCGAGACGTTTTTTACTGGAATTGCACAAAGGCGGGCCTCAAGGCGAGCCTCATATTGCGCAATTTTAAACCATGCAATAGAGTAATGTACTTACTCAATATTAAACGGTAATGGATTGTAAGAAGTCTCATAGCATTCATTTCCTTCTGCTACGCTAGCTTGCAGGTGTGTAGGTATCTTGTATGTCTAGCAGGTATACAATCATTACTCATATATAACATGTCGCATGAATACCGTCGTCACTCGTAGGTGGAATACTACATGCATAATGAACCTTTTGCAATCACTTGGGGCATACTGTAATGTTTTTCGCCATCTGTGACCCTTCATCAGCATTTGCGGATGGATATGGCAGGGACTACCATGTCTCTTTACATTTGTGAATTGATTAATTTTCACCATTCATTATGATCGATACTCATCGGCATTTGCATGATCTATGCATATGATATACACATATACTGCTCGTTAACTGCTATTTCCTTTTGTATCACGCTTGTGGCTAGTGGATTTTCTACAACAGCTCATAGGAACTTGTATGCATGCATATAGACTTATATCGTTGATATCCACTTGCAATCAACTGCATACATTTTTCACTTACTGGTAGGTTTCCACCTATCTATAAGGGGTTGGCATGTTGACCTGCAACTCATGTTTGCAGACCTGTTCATTACAAATTCTTCGTAGTTTGACGAGTATACTACATTTGTTTGCATATACTTCATTGTTGTTCACAAACACCCACAAGTCTCACATAGTTGTTTGTGGATGGTCTGTTGTGCGTATTTGCAAGCCATTTGACATCATTTTTAGGAGATGGTCACCTTGCAAGTTCTTTACTCACACTATTTTTCTAAGGAGTTTGAATATTCACTATGCATTTTTCAGTGAATTGATCCCATATGTATTTCTGTAGTTACTTACATGCGACCCTTCGTATTCATATTCCATTAAATCATGAGAAAGTCACCCATTACAAATCCATTGATTTATGCTTGTAGAAGATCAATCATGCTCACTAGATGTTCTTTCCTTATGTATGATGGCAGATTATTTCCATGATAACCCTCCTATGGTTATGGATATGTCTCATTCTTCATATATGTAGTTATTGTCAGATTATTATGTCGTAGCAAGATCACATGTTGGGAAAAGATGAAGAAAGAATTGCAACAGAAATATTTAACCGATCAATATCGACAAGAACTATTCTTGAGATTACATCGGTTACAACAACACCAACTCACAGTTGACGAATATGTGGCTGAATTTGAGCAGCTCGCGCTCAAATGCGATTTGGTTGAATCCACCGAAAACACCATCACCATACTTTAATACTAATTATGCCAATGAAAAATAATTGATTTTGTATTTTAAATAATAATGTAGATATAATATATTTTTAACGCAAATACATTGATTGTTCAATAAGCTTGTTAACCTTCAGCAATCTGCTGATATTGCACTCCAAAAAAATAAATAAGCTAATAGATTTTAAATAATTTATATATAAAGAATATATTTTAATGAAATTAAAGTTGTTAAATTTTGAAGAAATTTGATTTTCATTGATTTAAAGTAAAGTATACTAAATTTTTTAAAAATTTATCCATGGTTAAAGTATAAGTTATTAATTGACCACCTAAACAATTAGGCATCCAACCCTAATTATAAAAAACTATCAAATCAAATTTTGAAACACGAAAACAAAAATATTTCAATCAGCCATGTTTAACCATATAATATATAAACAACTACAAACTAAATGCTTCTCTTATGTAAGTTTGTTGATCAACTAGATATACCATCTTGCAGGATTCTTAATCTAACTGGTGTTTGAAATAATACAACCAAAGTGGAACCATTAGGGTGAGTTCTAAAAATTCTAATGTCAAATCCCATTAATATTTAATTAAGAAATAGATCTTCATATTGAATAAATGCACATTTTGAACAATGTTTAAAATTGCGTATTCGGGTATTGAGGCGTTTTTCATTCTGGAGGCGAGGCGTAAGCCTCAAGGCGTTTTGAGGCATAAGCCTCAAAATCAAAAGATTGCGTAAACATAAAATGATAAATTTTTTAAATACTAATGAGTGAATAATATAAACCATAAAAAGCATAAGATATGAAGTGAAATCAAAATATCTCAATAATAAGACAACATGAAATATAGTTCAACTCAAAATTCTATCTTTCCCAAATCCCAATATTTTTTCCAGTAACATATAATTCTAATTTCTAAAAATAAATAGCAATGACATATCACATAAGAACTCATAAATCATCAGCACTGTCATCACTAAGGGGTTCTTCATTTGAATCATCATTATGATGAACTCCTCTCCTATAGAGTCCAATGTCGGGCATTTACTTCAAGATTTATGTAAGTTTTAATATATATATATATATATATATATATATATATATATATATATATATATATATATATATATATATATAGCGTGAGGCGTAAGCCGCATGCCAGTGAGGCGAGGCGAGTCTCAAGGCGGGCCTCAACCAAGTTGAGGCGCAAGCCTCATAACAAAAACTCGAGGCGTAAGCATTGAGGCATTTTTTACAGGAATTGCGCAAAGGCGGGCCTCATATTGCGCAATTTTAAACCATGATTTTGAGAAGTTTCACTTAATTCATATTGTTTCTCTTATTTCTATCAAGTTTTAGTAGAGTTAAATAGCTAAAAATTAAGTCCATATAATCCAATCATTAATTTATATCAATTGCAGTTTCAAGTATGTAGTTTAAGACTACAAGTGAACTCATGACAACGTCGAGCTGACTCTTCTACAATTAGCATGCTAAAAAAATTTCTTCCAATAAAGGCTATGCAGCGGGTGGATAGGTGTTCTACAATCAGAATGCTCCTAACCAAGGGCATCTATTTTTTCAATAAATAGACATCATCATCATCACATGAATAATCAGGCCTATGAGACTATCTTTATATTTGAGCTTCAACTTTGCTAGTTAAATAAGTTTGAACAAGACCTTGAGCTCAATTATATGAATTTCAATCATGCCGAAGCTTAATAACTTCTATGCTTATTGATTTGAGCTACTTTGATTATTTAAACAACATCGATTGAATTTTTTTTCAATTTTTTTGCATAAACCATACTTATACAAATAAACTATTAATGTTTACTTCAACCTATATGAATGAATGAAATATAATGGGAATACAAGTGTGTCAAATCATATTGCAAAACTCAAAAAAATTATAGTAATAGCTTTATATCATACAAATGAGTATTATGAAACATATATTTCGAAGACAATACGCATGACATAGTGGTATAGAGGAGACAAAATGGATTGAAAAGTTACTACAAGGTCATCTAATGAGACTTCAAAATATGTTTTATATGTCTCAAAGAATTTTTGTTGACTTATTATATGACTTAAAAAGTATTCATTGTCTACATGAACCATCAATGACAACCACTAGAGAGGTACTTGTGATCACTTTATATATTTTATCGTAGAATGAAAAAATAAGTTGACATCTGAGCGATTTCAACACTCAACTGAGACTATCATCAGATGTATTTCTAAATTTACTATATGTAATCAAGAATATCAATTTCACATACCACCAACAAGTATGTATTTCTCTATTGTAATCAATCATTCTACTTATTCTTTAACTAAATAATGTGCAATTACAAACAACGAAATATTATCTTGTGAATGTTCGGTACCCAATACAACAAGGATTTTTTAAGCCATTTTCTAATACAAAATATCATATTCAAGATTTTCGAAGAGAAAGTCAATCCATACGTGTAAAAAGAATCATTTAACAAGCATCATTCTTAACTATGAGGTGTGATTAAAAGATCATTTGGTGTTTGAAAAAAAAAAGTGGATAATATTGCATGCTATGACTATACATCCAATCAATAAGCAAGTTAAAATAGTAGTGGCTACAATGACAATTATATAACTACATACAGCGCCATCTCTCTCAAGCTGATTTAGAATTCAATATTTGTGATACTAATTAGTCATATATACCACCAAAAGCATATGAGTATCGAATTGGCCAATCATTATTAAATAGCGAAGAAGATTTATGAGGACATCAGTCAAAGATTTCGCCATGTGTATCGTCGGCTTAGTCATGGATCGATGGCTACAATTCAGAGTCTGTACTTTTGATGTATTTAATGTTTTATGTTGCATTTGAGTTTTCCCATTTTACCCCTATAAGAAATTGAGTTTATGTTATAGCCCGAAGGCTCTTTAGTCTTTTATTCTTTCTTTCATTACGGCCTATTTAAAGGAGGTTTCTATGCATAGCATGGCTAACATAGGCTATGCATACTAGAAATCATCCTAGAGAACTATATCATCATTCTTAAGTATCATTGCATGCTCATCACCACTTAGAAAAATTTAAACCCTTATTAGTCTTATTATCCAGAAATTTTGTGCATTAATTAATGGCCTTTAGGTGAGTCTAAGCTAGTGTTTAGCTATTTTCCACACTCTAGAAACCTTCCAAACCACATTCACCTTATGGTGATGAAACCCGGACAGATTATGGCCCACCTCAGGATCACTATCGTCATAACCTTAGACTCAATCAGGACCCCATAGGACATGAACCCACTTAGAGAGATAATGACACCCAATTGCTTAAAAACATCTGAGTAGACGCCCCTTCCTATCATAGTACCCTCGACCCACAAGTCTTCTTGGATTGGCTCAAAGGGTTGGATAGTTATTTCAAATGGTATAGCATTTCGAAAGCTAGGAAAGTTAGGTTCACTGAGATGAACCTTACAGGTCGAGCTAACCAATACTGGACAAATCTGAAAAACATGCGCGAAGATCGAGGTGAGAACTCCATCACCGACTGGCGAACTATGAAGCAAGAGCTCAAGAGAAAATATCTCCCTCCCTCACACTACCCCAAGCTCTTAGATAGATGGAATAGGTTGACCCAAGGGAGTAGAATTGTAAAAGAGTATATCTCCTCTTTTGATGACTAGATGATCTGTTGCGGCGGAGAAGAGACCACTACCCCTGCCCAAATCCTTTTTATGTTTAGAGCAGGCCTTAGGGAAGATATCCGAAACAAACTTTTTGCTAGAGGAGTAGAGACTTTAGAAGCAGACTACAGTTCAGTGCATAACCTCGAAGAATCTATGAACCATTCCCATTCTAAACATCTAGATTCCCGTTCAACCCCGTATAGAGCTTCCTCCAGTCAACCCCAAAACCGACCCCCTGCCCCTATGATTAACTGACCGACTGCCAGTCAACCCCAACCTCGCCCTGACTTGATCCATCACGTTGAACCCCTGAACATGACACTCCCAAAGCAACCTCTGGAACCAAGAGCTATAGGTGTCACGATTATGGACACTTTGCCTCGAAGTGTTCTAAAGATCACCATAATCGAAGAGGTTGAAGAAGAAGAGGAAGAATCGAAGAGGTTCAACCACTCCTTGAGACCTTTGCCAATGTTTTTCCTGAGGATCTTCCAAACCAATTACCCCCTCTGCGAGACATCTAGCACGCTCTAGACCTAGTACTCAGAGCCTCACTGCCCAACCTTCCCCACTACCGTTTGGTCTTAGTAATACCCCTAGCACTTTCATGCGAGTCATGACCCAAGTCCTTCGGCCTTTTTTAGGAAAATTCGTTCTAGTCTATTTTGATGATATCTTACTCTATAGTAGCTCAATGGATCAGCATTTAAATCATCTGAAACAAGTCTGTGAGGTTTTGAGGAAAGAACAATTGTATGTCAATCCAAAGAAGTGTATGTTCCTCACAGATCGTGTCACTTTTCTCGGATTTATCATTTACTCTCAAGGAATATCAGCTGACCCCGAGAAAGTTCGAGCGATTAACGAGTGGCCTGAACCGAAAAATATCAGAGATGTTTGAAGCTTTCAAGGATTGGCCACCTTTTATTAGAGATTTATTAGGAATTTTAGCACGATAGTGGCACCCATAACTGACTGCCTAAATAATGGAGAATTCCATTGGACCTTATCTACCACTAAAGCATTCAAGGAGATCAAAAAGAGAATGGTCGAGGTCCCAGTTATGCGTCTTCCTGATTTTTCTAAAGTTTTTGAAGTGCCAGTGACGCGTCTGGTATTGGTATAGGAGTTTTGTCGCAAGAGGGATACCCTGTTGCCTATTTTAGCGAGAAGTTGAATGATATCAGACAACGGTACTCAACCTATAGTAAGGAGTTTTACGCGATCATTCAGTCCCTTAGGTATTGGAGACACTACTTGCTACCACAATAATTTGTTATATTTTCGGACCACGAGGCCTTGCGCTATATTAATTCGCAAAAGAAACTCAATACTCGTCACGGTTGTTGGGTTGAGTTCATGTAAGAATACACTTATACGATTAGGCACAAAGTAGGATCGAAAAATAAGACTGTCGATGCACTAAGCCCTCGGATGATGATTACTAATGAAAAGAGGAATAAAGTGATAGGTTTCAAGCGACTTAAAGAAGACTATTTTGGACTGCCCTGACTTTAAGGAAACCTATTCTACATTGTCGACTAGATGTGAACGGATTGTAGATGACTTCATATTGGAAGATGGTTACTTATTTAAATCTCAGAAATTATGTATGCCCAATACCTCACTTCGAGAATTCCTCGTTTGGGAATTACATGCTGGAGACTTAGCTGGACATTTTGGGCAATCAAAAACCATTGTTGTTGTTGAATATAGATTCTTTTGGCCAAGTTTGAAGCGAGATGTTAGTAGGTTGGTCAAGAGATGCCATACTTGTTATCCAGCTAAGCAAAGGAAATAGAATACAAGTCTATACACGCCCCTTCCCTACCCAATTGTCCTTGGCAGGAAATTAACATGGATTTTGTTTTAGGTCTACCCAAGACTACTAGAAAATACGACCCCATGTGTATGGTTGTGGATAGACTTTCTAAGATGGTGCACTTCCTCCCATGCTCCAAAATGTTTGATGCTTCTAGGATCGCCAAATTATATTTTGATGAAATTGTCAGGCCATTAAGAAATTACATGCGAGAAGCGCATAAGCTTTCAAAATAACATTCAAATTAAATAGTAATGCTTATGAGCTAGACCTTCCCGAGAGTTTTAACAATAATCCAACATTTAACATCGAAGATCTTGTACACTTTGAGGGACCAGAGTTTAACCCCACTAATCTACTACATACTGAGAGTTGTGTGACCCTACCTAGTGAGAACCCCAGCCTACCTCAACTCCCAAACATTCCAACTTTATCCACTGTGGAGAAAATAGAGACAATACTTAGCAATAAAATTATTTCCACTAAAGACGGTGGTTGCCAAAAGTATCTAGTTCAATGGGCAGAGAAATTGGAGGCGGAGAACACGTGGATCGACCGGGATGAGCTGCAGAGGCTGGACCCTACTCTACAGGAGTGGTATGAGAGTTCCAGGGATGCTTACTCGACAAGGTCGAGCTTTATCCCACCTGGGGAGAATGTTGAGGACATCAGTTAGAGATTTCGTCATGTGTATCGTCGACGTAGTCGTCGATCGACGGCTACGATTTAGAGTCTGTACTTTTGTTGTATTTTCTGTTTTATGTGCATTTAAGTTTTCCCATTTTACCCCTACGGGGAATTGAGTCTATGTTGTAGCCCGAGAGCACTTTAGTCTTTTTTGTTCTTTCATTTGGGCCTATTTATACGAGGCCTCTTGCATTGTAATGGATAATGATTATTGATATGAAAAATTCAGTTTTTTCTCATGATCTCTTTGTGAGTTATAGAGAGAGTGGTGAAGCCTAGGAGAGCTCAAATGAAGTACCCAATAGCCCCTGCGGGTGAGCTCTTGGATTTCCTACATCTCTTTCTTCTTCTCTCCCACTTTTCCACCACCTGAGCTTCCCCTTCTTCCTCCCTACCCAACGACCCACCACCACCTCCCCATCATGCGTCAAAACCACCACCAAACCTCATCTCCGCCCGCTGGCCCAAGGCCTCTCTCCCTCTACCCGAGCCAATTTTCCCCTTCCCCTCATGCCGCTGGCCCTCTCCACAATCTAAATCATTGTGATGATTTCCCTTATCATAGTTGCTTTCCTAAATTAAGCTAAGCAAAGAGGGAATGAATTCTAATTATTTGAAATTCAAAATTCGAATTCAAATACCTAGATCTAGCCGCCCCCTCTCTCCACCTCCTCCAACCCAAGACCTCACCCGCCTATCCTCTTCCTCTTGGTCATGCCTCCCAAGTGGCAGCTCCCCCACCACAACACCACAACGACACACCAAGCCTTCCATTATAATGTATGGCGGATCCGGAAGTTAATCATAAGCTTATTCTCAATTCTCGAGGGGAGATTGACATCATCTAATCACCATTCTTTGACCTCGGATTTGGATCCGAAAGCACCGTCAATGAATACGTTGATCATATCCTCCCCCACTTAGCGGGCGTCATGGACAAACAACGACCTACGGGAGAGTGGAAGATCACCGGACGCCCACCCGTTCCTCCAATTCCGACTCCTTCCCCGGCGACTAGCACCCTCGGCATCAAGTGTCTTCTAGTGACATCTCTAAGTTTGCTTGCAAATTCTTTTGCTAAGCCAATCACTACCAAGAGTGTGAGTGAGGGATCCCATGGTGAACAATCTAATTATTAAACTGTGGATTTTGTTAACTTGCAATTTGTTTTACTCAGTTATATGTTGTTGTTATGTCGCAAGTATCCTAGTAATCTCTATTGTAATCACTTGCCACTACTTAGTCCTCTCATGAAATTTTCTAAGATCTAACTTGGTGTGTTATATTTAGCCAAGCAAAGTTCGCATTTTACTAATTCTTAAAAGCAATTCTTATTCATCATCATTGTTTCACATCGGAGATGTAAAAAATCATGAGACAGGAGATGGTTAAGGTGTTAAAGAGAAGATACAACTACAATAACAAATCGCATCTGCATTGATTAATAAGATAAAGTAATAATCATCTTTCTACATAAATTTCTATAGCAACATTATTCATATATTTTACAAGATTATATGTTCAATTTTATCTTTATTTCAGGTTCTCCTATAACAGAATGTCACATTTGTGTCTTAGTGGTTTTCAAATTTTTATTGGTGATATATAAATGCTGACAAGTATTTGCTCTAAATTTAGTTCCAGGAATAGATTGACTTAGGTCAATGCTGAAGCAATTAAGGATGTCATTTTTATTTAGTTTTAAGAAATTGACTTTTACAGATCTATCTGTTTGATCATTGGTAAAAGAATTTTAGTTTATTTCAAAAGCTTTTTGTTATGTTTGTTATACGTGAGCCAAATCATTTCTTGACAATTTTTATGTCATTAATCGAAGTTGTTATTATCCTATCATATCTTTTCTATATTGTTTGGGTATCTCTCCAATTTTCCTCATTCATTAAAGAAATGTCATCTTACATAACCATATAAACCGATATGCAAACTAATCTATTTTAGCTCATATGGCATGCTTTACTATCACTTCATATTTTGCAGAAATTTTACTCAAACAATGAATTTTTTTAGAAATAACGGCTTCTCTTTCTTAATGTGTAATACTAATGCTTTCTAGCAAAACGATGTCAATAAGGTTATTTGGTCTTAATTGATTACAACACCTAATAATTAATTAGCTTACAAAATGCAGTTTGTGTGATTACAACAATTATACTACTCATGATGCATGTTAAAGAATGATTCACATCTGCTGATTAAATTCTGAAGGCAGTCCATTTGCCTATTAAAATTTTTTAGATTATTTTATAGTAGTATAGTACATTGTAAAAAAAATTATGCTACTTTGATATTTAGAAGTCATAAGATATTTCATAAAAGTATAAAAGATTTTAAATTAGATTTGTTAGTTTGTTATCATTTGTTATTATATAAATTTAAAAAAAAAATTGACATTTAACCAATGTTTTTTAATAATGTTAAAATCCAAGTCATCCCTTAACACTTAATCTCACGGCCAAGATGGGAATCCGTGGGAGGCTCACCAGGATTACGCCGACCTCCTTCCATATTTGGGTGGCTGATTTAGGAATGATTATATTAAGTCAATTATGCATGATTCTGTAGTTATTTTGTTTCTTTATTAAGAAATCTTGTATAGATATATAAATAGGGATAATTTTGTGTAATAAAATTAAGCTTTTTCCCCCCTAATTTTTTTTTAATTTAACATGGCATCAGAGCCTTCATATCCTTGGCCAGAATTCTATTTTTTTTTTATTGTCGGACTTTCTAAAGGGTGGGCTCGGCCTTCCCGTCAAAAAACAAAGGGATCGTATTCTGGCTTGTTCGTTCCTGCATATGTCCAACCGAGAAGGGTAGAGTACTTCATCTCGTAGTCTCTTCATTTGATCAAGAGAGACAAATGTCTAATGCGTCTCATCTAGAAGAGTCAACGAGAACCCCATGCTCTTTGTGTTCGATCAAGAGAGACGAATGTCTCGTAAACCCCTCTCGCATGCGCGCGACCAAACCTGACGAGAGAGGCATGTGGCCAAAAGATTATGTGCCTGCTTCTGGGAGCAGATTGAGCGGGATTGCACTCACCATTATGTGTGATCAACGACGAGCTGGTTCTTTTGTTCTAATTCCAACTCACATATGTCCAGAGCAACCGAGAAAGTGAGAAGGATTCCCCTTTCGGTCTTCTGCATGTGGATAAAGAATGCACATGAGACCCCTCTCAACCAAACCGAGTGAAGAAGAGGATCAAAAGAGGGAGCGAGCAAGAACTGCGTGTGTGATGTGCCTGAGCAGAGATGAGTGTCCCTCATGCTTGTGCTGGAGCCGAACCGAGCAATGAACAAGCAGTTGAAGAGTTGTTGTGTATGCGATCTAGCGGGCTGAACATACATGGGAGCCTCTTAAGCACATGTTTGTTCTTGATTTTATGGATTTGGAAGGAAAATTAATCAGCTTTTCTGTTGTCCCACCACCGGCCTTCATTATCGGAATAATAAGGAATATAGGTTCTCACCACTGGCCTTCATTGCAAAATTCTAAGGAATACAAGTTTCCATCACTGGCATTCATTACTAGAATTATGAGGAATATAAGTTCCCACCACTGGCCTTCATTATGGAATTATGAGGAATACATGTTCCCACCATCAATCTTCATTGTTGGAATTCTAAAGAATATTGATCCTTTTGCTTCCTTTGTGCATTCAAGAATGAGGAGAGATCAAGCGAGAGGGCTCCTCTTGCGTATGTCTGGAGAGAGCCGAGAGTTCCCACTCGTGTGGGTCTAAGGCTAGGACAAGCAAGAGTGCAAGACCTGTACTCCTTCCTATGATAAGACCAGAGGGATCAGAGACCTTGCATGCACCTGTATTGGATCGATCGAACAGGAGTGTTCAAGTGGAATCAGATGACTAACTTGCATTGTGCTGAAGGCTGGCTTGATCGGACGGCATGAGATTTGAGTGGCAAGTGCTAAGTCGCTTGAGACGTGTTTTTCTACTGCTGTCCTTGAAGCGTGCCGCAACTCTAAAAATAGATTTTTTTTCCTCCTACCATGCCTTCATTGCTAGCCTTCTCTTGTGGTTGATATCCTATCTATAACTAATGCAGCCTTCATTGTTGCCCAGCTTAATATAGCTTTCATTGCTACCCTTTGCCACTATAATGTCTGAAGCTAATTTCTCCCAAAGTTTTAACCAAATGGAGGGCTCTATGATGCACCAAGAGACTTGATAACTCTAACTTTTTGTGACTAATTACTAAAGGGAGAATGACATATATATATTCCCCAGCTTGAGGGGGAGTGTTAAAATCTCAGCCGGCCCTTAACACTTGATACCATGACCAGGATAGAAATTCGTGGGAAACTCTTCTATATCACACCGATCTCTGTTAAATCTCAGCCACCCTTAACACTTGATCCCATAGCCAGGATGATAATCCATGGGAGGCTCACCAAGATCATGCCATCCCCTTCCATATTTGGGTGGTTGTTTTAGGAAGGATTATATTAAGGACATTATGCATGATTATGCAGTTATTTTATTTCTTTATTAAGAAATCTTGTATAGATCTATAAACAGGGATAGTTTTGTGTATTAAAATTAAGCTTTTCACTCTCCAATGTTTTAAATTTAACATAACTCAATATATATAAGGGTATAAAAGTAATTTGTCCTCATACAGCTGCAGCACAGCAGCTTGGCAATTTTACTATCCAAACAAAATATAATGATTTCTACACACTTCATATAGCAGCTTTCTGTACGCCTGTTCGCTCTGGGGAAACAATAATAGGTACGAACCTCGCTCTCATAAGTTGAATGTTTCCCTTTTTTCCCTGAGGTAGTGTCAGGGTTTAAAAGAGCTTTGATTTGTTTTATGTTAGGAAGATTTATGGTTTGCTTTATGATTGAAAAGATCTATGAGATATGTTATGTTGCAATGTTACATGAATGGCTGTGTTGGAAAACTTTATGACTTTTCTTAGGGATGAAAAATGTTATAAGTTGTTTTATATTGGAAATCCTTATGAGTTGTTTTATGTTGGAAAGCTTTTATGACTCGTTTTATGTTGGCAAACCATATGATTTGCTTTATGTGAGAATATCTCATAAGGAGTCTCATGATTGGAAAGCCTTAGGGAATGGTTTATGGGTTGGAAAATGCTTCTATTGAAACTTTCGTTGCCATGAAGCGTGGAATAAGAAAATTTGCTGGAAAGTTTTAAGAGTTATTTTATATTGGAAATTTATTGTTGGGGTAGTGTTTTTTAACATTTGGGGAAAGTGAACTAAAATCAAAATTCCTTTCTAATGGTCACATGTTCATTAAAGTGTTGGATTGCAGGCTTGTGGTAGATGCTTTGTTTTATCACTTGGATCAAGAAACATGACCTCTTTTCCTAAGTGCATATGATTTCTCTATCACCTCTCCACCGGTGTCCAAGCCCGAAAAAAGGTACGTTAGTATTTTAATTGCATTTAGGAATGACCTTTCTTTATTAGGTTTAAATGAGAATTTGACTTTTAATAGAACACAATGGAGAAAAAGGATTCATGTAGCCGACCCCACGTAGTGGGATAAAGGCTTGATGTTGTTGTTGTTGTTGTTGTAGTATTTTAATTGCATTTTTATTTCAATTATTCGCCAGATTAATATTAAGTCGCTCTAATACAACCATTCTTTGCTTTTGTGTTTTGTGAAGTACTTTTTGGAGAGCAAAGGAGTCGTCATTGGAGCTATCTTGACGAAGGAGCCTATATACATAACTCAATCACCCCCATTCCGGTCGGGGTGTTGCGGTCAGAACCACCAGGTCATAACCCTAGCTATTGTATGTTTCTTAAACTTGCAAGCCTTTAGGAGCCCTTTGTGTGTGCGATTCTCCACCCTTTAGGATCTTGTAGAAACTTCAATTATTAGACTATTTTCTTACCTTATTTTATTTATACATCCCTAAACTCATAATACATGTGCGAATGTCCAAAGGCTTAGAAACAAATTCCTTTTTTCTCTCATAACTCTAGTGACACCTAAGGACAAAAATTAATGACCGAGTCTTAAATAACGTAGACTTAAGATGCATGCCCCTTATACACAACAAACTCCTTAATACACAACAAACACTCCAAAGATGAAGTTTAATGGATGGATTACTCCGGACTGTGGGACTACGTGTCCTCAGGAGGTCTGGTTTCTTGAGCCTGGTGGCACAACATCACGAATAAATTCAAATGGAGTGTTAAAACCTTAAAATCAATTGATTGCTAATGATTTAACCAAATAAAATCTTTAATTCAACTATATCAACTTAGTTTTTAGGATTGACATTTCCGGACTACGGGGCTACGTGTTCTAAGGAGGCCTAATTCCTCGAGTATAGTGGCACAATGCCACAGACCAGTTGATAGCAAATTTAATTAATTTAACCCCTTAATCAATAATAAATTACCTAACTCACCTTTCTTTTAATTTCTAATAACTAAATTAACTTAACAAAATTAGTTACAACTAGGTAACCCGGGCATACGAGACTATTAAGTTAGCTCCAAGAAGGGAGAAATAAACCTCACGGCTTTGATGAGCAACAAAGATACTAATCAATTAAATATTAAAAATAAATTCTTAAAATCAATCTTAAAATACTAATACTTAAACTTAAACTAAAATTTATCTTTGACCTTTAACAAACCAAATTACAAATAACTCAAGCTAATCATCCTATATAGGATATACCTAAAACCACACAGCCTACTACACACATCTAGACTTATTTGTTAGGACAAAACTTATAGTTTTAAGTTAGGCCAGTGTTTTCCTTTCTTTTTTTCTCTATGATGTGGTGCTTTACATGTGAAATATGTGTTGTTTGTTTAGTTACTTGTGTTAGCTCTCTGTGATTAGTATTTTCTTTCTATGATGTTGTGAGCAATAGACTACCCATAGGTTATGAGTGATTTTGATATTTACGATATTTTCTATAGGTGGTCGTGCTCATACAACGCTAAAGGGGGTTAAAAATAAATAAATAATAAATAACCATTACAAGTGCTTTAACTGCTTAGCCCCCAAATAAATAAGAGCACGGTCAAGTGTGGCTGGCTTGAGCATTTTATATTTATATATAACTGCTTGAGATGTTGATTATAACTGCTTAGGATAACCCTACATGAGAGTCTAGATTTTTCTTTTATAATTTGATGTAATTTATTCGATGTATAGAATTGTGAAAGTCTGTAAAATGAAGCAATTTTAGTAAAGTATTAGGAATCTAAATGAAAAAGAAAGTCCCTCTACGGGAAATTCCTTTTTCATTTGGATGTCCAATTAAGGATGTGTAATTGCACAGAAGAACCTGAAGATGAAGAGCAAAGATTAAAAATACCTCATTTTAAGACTTACGTCGTTTCATAGAATTAGAATCCTTGTTATTGTCGGTGGAGCCTGACCACCATTACTTTTCTGTACTCTAGGATGTATATTATATGGCACTTGTCATAGACTTTGTACACTCTTTTCTATAAATTTGGTGTGATGATTGTTTATTTTATTTGCGCAGTTGAACTGACATGTTTTTTATAAGTTTCTTTCTTGCAAGTGCAAGTGCCTAAATTATACTAAGCTCTTAGGAATAAAAATTTTCTACTCATAATTAAAATTAAAATTTTATGAATTAAATAACATAGAAATATAATGATATAGGGAATAGCCGGAATCGTCCTGGGTCACATTCATATCAATGCAGCATCTCTTCCTTGTTTAAACTCTTCCCCACCTGCGGATAGAGTCCGGATAATCTGACTTATGATGATGAAGTGTCGGATTTGGGGAAGCTTAGTCTTTCTTAAAAAAATATTTTTATAAGCTTTTTTTTTTAAATTTCAAGCATCCATGATTTGGATACTTTAATTAACATGCATTATATTGGAAACTAACTAAAATTAAAATTTAATTGCATTAGTCTTAAAAGCATAATATCATTCATAAGTACAAGACCACTTAGAAAATTCTCTAGACGTCGGCCTTAAATTTCAAAAATTTAACCACCCACCCATCTTTTATAAAGACCAGACAGCATGAATTTTATATGACTAGGTGCTTTTAGCAGGCTTTCTTTTTAGGCAAGATAGGTCGTTGATGTTAGTATTGTGTGTACGATACAATATCTTTTATAGATTTATGGTATAAGGTTGGCAGTACTGTTGTACTGTTGTACACCTTATTGATGGGTAAGCCCTCTATCTCCCAGAGGCTATAAACCCCACCCTTCTGCGTCACATGGATGACGTCACCTTCATCCTTCTCTCATGCATGCTTGAATGCAATTGTTTTTCTTTTTCTCCAATTTCACTTCTTCAGACTAGCCGGGTGATGATATTGAGCCACATATATTGATTAAACCAAATTGAGCCTATCTTCCTCTTTCATTAAAAAAGACTAGAAATGCACCTATGCGCTAAACTCATTTGATAGAATAATGTAGTATCCTTCATCGAGAGTTTTCTTAGAACGAGGTCTAAGATGTAATTAACCATGGGGGCTTGCGCCCGTGGAAAACCGATCCCCACTTCAAATAAATCACATTTGAGCTGATGTATTGGATGAGGGAAATCTTATGACTTTTATTAGGATATGTGTATATGTATATATACATATATACATATGTATATGTATATATATACATATATATATATATATATATATATATATATATATATATATATATATATATATATATATATATATTTTATATATATTTTTTATCCATTGAGGTGTGTAGGTAAAAGTCATTATCCACTATGATTAATCTTATATATAATTTCACATGCCCTTGCATTGGCCTGCTTGCATAGAGTGTAAAGGACTATGAACGTTTTGTCCTACGTGATAGTACAGTCGTACCCTTTGCATTAAATTCTCCGCTAAGAATAATCCTTTCGGAGATCCACACTTAGCTAACAAAGGGGTTTGTACCCTATCGAACGTATCTTATTGATTCATATCTCAATGATTAAATTCCACTAAGGAACATATTGGCTATGATCATTATTGTTATCTCATTGTGCCCTTTGGCAGCAAAACCACTTCATTTAGAGGGTCGCAGGTCATAATCGTTTACCTGTGTCATTTGGCACCGAAACTGTCAATTAGATGACACGTACCACGTTCCTAAAGGCAGAAGATTATTTGAGAATAGATCCTAGTGATATTTTTTATTAGGCATTAGCTCTATGTGAGCTGAAATAAATTTCAATTTGTCCACCCTGATAAACTATTGCATAGGGTAGATTTTGCATTAAGTGTTTAATGGTCGGATTTCAATTTTAAATACTTAGAATTTGAAATAATTTTTGGATTTCTGGTGGTGTTTGAGATTTCCGAATATTTGAACGACATTTTGAAATATTTGAAATTAACCCATCCGGTTGAGAACTGTATTCAACATGGCCATCATTATATTTATTGGTTGAACCTTGTCGACTTGTCGACAAAGGATTGAGTTCGTTGCTGACTTTAATGATTTTTTTTGTTGGAATCCTTGAAGGCCTTATATAAACGTAAAAAATAAATATTTTGGTTAACACTTTGACAATATATATATTTGATAATTCGAGCTCTGTTAACTTCTATCTACTCATATAGAATGATCTAATTTGAACTACGTTCATCTATTGACCCGCGCAGCATCCCTAAATGTCACGCGTATACTCATAACACGCTCGTGCGGGGCCTATACGGATGTGTAATTGCATATCCCCTATTGTATATCTATGTGCCTACATATTACAATGCATGTATGGGGGCATTTTTTGGAATATTTGATGCTGCTTGGTTGTGCGGTCAAACGTTATTTGAATGGAGCATTCTATTTGAAAGCTAGTACACGCCTTCTGTCTACTTGTATCTAGATTATAGATTCAGTGGCATGACTTGGTACTACGATCTTTTGCCCGTTTCATACAGGTAAACTGTCGTGCACTTAATGTTGCTTTCTACAGGTAACTTATAGTGTACTAACGAATCCCCTGCTTCTACTTGTAGATGCTTACACTCATTATGAGCTTCTGTGCTTGCTTGAAAATAACTTCTTGTGTATGACGAGCCCCATTGCAGTAGCTCGTAGGCATTTGAATTTGTTGCATGTCATTTGTTCTTGCTTGCAATAGACTTTTGAGAAGTCTCACTTAGTTCATATTGTTTCTCTTATTTCTATCAAGTTTTAGTAGAGTAAAATAGCTAAAAATTAAGTCCATATAATCCAATCATTAATTTATATCAATTGTAACTTCAAGTATGTAGTTTAAGACTACAAGTGAACTCGAGCTTGAAAAGTCAACTAAGAACTTACATAAAGCTAACATAAATAGAAAAACTCCACCCTTATCTGTTATAGTGAAAGATGATCAGATCATTGTCATAAAAAGGGATGAATCACTTCATGTTGATTAAGCTTGATTTGTAACTTTTGTTAACAACGTCGAGCTGACTCTTCTACAATTAGCATGCTAAAAAAATTTCTTCCAATAAAGGCTATGCAGCGGGTGGATAGGTGTTCTACAATCAGAATGCTCCTAACCAAGGGCATCTATTTTTTCAATAAATAGACATCATCATCATCACATGAATAATCAGGCCTATGAGACTATCTTTATATTTGAGCTTCAACTTTGCTAGTTAAATAAGTTTGAACAAGACCTTGAACTCAATTATATGAATTTCAATCATGCCGAAGCTTAATAACTTCTATGCTTATTGATTTGAGCTACTTTGATTATTTAAACAACATTGATTGATTTTTTTTTCAATTTTTTTGCATAAACCATACTTATACAAATAAACTATTAATGTTTACTTCTACCTATATGAATGAATGAAATATAATGGGAATACAAGCGTGTCAAATGATATTGCAAAACTCAAAAAAATTATAGTAATAGCTTTATATCATATAAATGAGTATAATGAAACATATATTTCGAAGACAATACGCACGACATCGTGGTATAGAGGAGACAAATGGATTGAAAAGTTACTACAAGGTCATCTAATGAGACTTCATAATATGTTTCATATGTCTCAAAGAATTTTTGTTGACTTATTGTATGACTTAAAAAGTATTCATTGTCTATATGAATCATCAAAAACAACCACTAGAGAGGTACTTGTGATCACTTTATATGTTTTATCGTATAATGAAAAAATAAGTCGACATCTGAGCAATTTCAAAACTCAACTGAGACTATCAGCAGATATTTCTCTACAGGATTGGAAGATTTAGTCATCACGTTTTATTATCAAGCCTTTTGATCCTTATTTTCATGATATTTCAAGGAATATTTTGTAAGATAATCGATATATGTCGTATTTCAAGGTAAATATTGTTATTATGATAATATATGCTTTGTGAAAATCTATGAAATATCTAATCATTGCTTGTCAATTAAGACTGTATAGAAGCCATCGATCGAACATATGTGGATGCTCCTGTTTTAAGAATATCAATTTCACATACCACCAACAAGTGTGTATTTCTCTATTGTAATCAATCAATCTACTTATTCTTTAACTAAATAATGTGCAATTACAAACAACGAAATATTATCTGGTGAATGTTTGGTACCCAATACAACAAGGATTTTTTAAGCCATTTTCTAATACAAAATATCATATTCATGATTTTCGAAGAGAAAGTCAATCCATACGTGTAAAAAGAATCATTTAACAAGCATCATTCTTAACTATGAGTTGTGATTGAAAGATCATTTGGTGTTTGAAAAAAGAAGTGGATAATATTGTATGCTATGACTATGCATCCAATCAATAAGCAAGATAAAATAGTAGTGGCTACAATGACAATTATATAACTACATACAGCGTCATCTCTCTCAAGCTGATTTAGAATTCAATATTTGTGATACTGATTAGTCTTATATACCTCCAAAAGCATATGAGTATCGAATTGGCCAATCATTATTAAATAGCGAAGAAGATTTATGAGGACATCAGTCAAAGATTTCGCCATGTGTATCGTAGACTTAGTCGTGGATCGATGGCTATGATTCAGAGTCTGTACTTTTGATGTATTTTATGATTTATGTTTAATGTTTTATGTTGCATTTGAGTTTTCCCATTTTACCCCTATAGGAAATTGAGTTTATGTTATAGGCCTAAGGCACTTTAGTCTTTTATGCTTTCTTTCATTTGGGCCTATTTAAAGGAGGTCTCTTGCATTGTAATGGATGATGATTATTGATACAAAAAATTCAGCTTTTGCTATTGATTTCTTTGTGAGTTCTAGAGAGAGTGGTGAAGCCTAGGAGAGGCACAAACGAAGTACTCAACAGCCCCTTCGGGTGAGCTCTTGATTTTCCTACATCTCTTCTCCTTCTCTCAAACTTTTCCACCACCCAAGCTTCCCCTTCTTCCTCCCTACCCGACGACCCACCACCACCTCCCCTTCTTGCGTCAAAACCTCGTATATTATGTTTAGAGCAGGCCTTAGGGAATATCTCCGAAACAAACTTTTTGCTAGAGGAGTAGAGACTTTAGAAGCAGCCTACAGTTCAGTGTATAACCTCGAAGAATCTATGAACCATTCCCATTCTAAACATCTAGATTCCCGTTCAACCCCGTATAGAGCTTCCTCCAGTCAACCCCAAAACCGACCCCCTACCCCTATGATTAACTGACCGACTGCCATTCAACCCCAACCTCGCCCTGACTTGATCCATCATGTTGAACCCCTGAACGTGACACTTCCAAAGCAATCTCTGGAACAAGGAGCTATAAGTGTCATGGTTTGGACATATTGCCTCGAAGTGTTCTAAAGATCACCATAATCGAAGAGGTTGAAGAAGAAGAGGAAGAATCGAAGAGGTCCAACCACTCCTTGAGACCTTTGCCACTGTTTTTCCTGAGGATCTTCCAAACCAATTACCCCCTCTGCGAGACATCCAGCATGCTCTAGACCTAGTACTCGGAGCCTCACTGCCCAACCTTCCCCACTACCATTTGGTCTTAGTAATGCCCCTAGCACTTTCATGCGAGTCATGACCCAAGTCCTTCGGCCTTTTTAGGAAAATTCGTCATAGTCTATTTTGATGATATCTTAATCTATAGTAGCTCAATGGATCAACATTTAAATCATCTGAAACAAGTCTGTGAGGTTTTGAGAAAAGAACAATTGTATGCCAATCTAAAGAAGTGTATGTTCCTCACAGATCGTGTCACTTTTTTCGGATTCATCATTTACTCTCAAGGAATATCAGCTGACCCCGATAAAGTTCGAGCGATTAACGAGTAGCCTTAATCGAAAAATATCAGAGATGTTTGAAGCTTTCATGGATTGGCCACCTTTTATTAGAGATTTATTAGGAATTTTCGCATGATAGTGGCACCCATAACTGACTGCCTAAAGAATGGAGAATTCCATTGGACCTTATCTGCCACTAAAGCATTCAAGGAGATCAAAAAGAGAATGGTCGAAGTCCCAGTTATGTGTCTTCCTGATTTTTCTAAAGTTTTTGAAGTGCCTGTAATGCGTCTGGTAATGGTATAGGAGGAGTTTTGTTGCAAGAGGGATACCCTGTTGCCTATTTTAGCGAGAAGTTGAATGATATCAGACAACGGTACTCAACCTATAGTAAGGAGTTTTACGCGATCATTCAGTCCCTTAGGTATTAGAGATACTACTTGCTACCCAATAATTTGTTATATTTTCGGACCACGAGGCCTTGTGCTATAATAATTCGCAAAAGAAACTCAATACTCGTCACAGTAGCTGGGATGTAAGAATACACTTATACAATTAGGCACAAAGTAGGATCGAAAAATAAGACTATCGATGCACTAAGCCGTCGGATGATGATTACTCGTGAAAAGAGGAATGAAGTGATAGGTTTCGAGCGACTTAAAGAAGACTATTTGGACTGCCCTGACTTTAAGGAAACCTATTCTGCATTGTCGACTAGATGTGAACAGATTGTAGATGACTTCATATTGGAAGATGGTTACTTATTTAAATCTCAGAAACTATGTATTCCCAATACCTCACTTCGAGAATTCCTCATTTGGGAATTACATGCTGGAGGCTTAGCTGGACATTTTGGGCAATCAAAAACCATTGTTGTTGTTGAATATATATTCTTTTGGCCCAGTTTGAAGCGAGATGTTAGTAGGTTGGTCAAGAGATGCCATACTTGTCATCAAGCTGAGCAAAGGAAAAAAGAATACCAGTCTCTACACGCCCCTTCCCATACCCAACTGTCCTTGGCAGGACATTAACATGGATTTTGTTTTAGGTCTACCCAAGACTATTAGAAAATACGACTCCGTGTGTATGGTTGTGGATAGATTTTCTAAGATGGCGCACTTCCTCCCATGCTCCAAAACGTTTAATGCTTCTAGGATCGCCAAATTATATTTTGATGAAATTGTCAGTCTTCATGTGTTATCTAAAACCATTGTGTCGGATCGAGATGTAAAATTCACTAGTTATTTTTAGAAGACGTTATGGTTCAAAATAGGCACTAAACTACAAATCTCCACAGCTATCCACCCTCAGACGGATGGTCAGACGGAAGTCGTAAACAGGAGCCTGGGTAACCTCCTTAGACCTTGGTAGGTAAACACATTAGAGATTGGAATTCTAAGTTGTCTATTGCCGAGTTTGCTTATAACAATTCTGTTAATCGAACCATGGGTCTGAGTCCAGCTGAAATTGTCTATGGATACCAACCTAGGCAACCAATAGATTTAATCCTCATGGTCCTAAATCTAAAACATTTGAGTCTGCATCTGCATTTGCATCACATCTACAAGAATTGCATAAGGAAATTAATAAAAAGATTGAAGAAAGCAATGCTAATTATAAGAGTAATGTGGACCTTAAGAAACGATTTAAAGAATTTGAAGTGGGAGACTTTTTAGTGGTTCGAATTCGTCCGGAGCGATTCCCGCAAGGGACCATAAAGAAATTACATGCGAGAAGCGCATAACCTTTCAAAATAACATTCGAATTAAATAGTAATGCTTATGAGCTAGACCTTCCCGAGAGTTTTAACAATAATCCAACATTTAACATCGAAAATCTTGTACCCTTTGAGGGTCCAGAGTTTAACCCCACTAATCTACTACATACTGAGAGTTGTGTGACATACCTAGTGAGAACCCCAGCCTACCTCAACTCCCAAACATTCCAACTTTACCCACTGTGGAGAAAATTGAGACAATACTTAGCAATAAAATTATTTCCACTAAAGACGGTGGTTGCCAAAAGTATCTAGTTCAATGGGCAGAGAAATTGGAGGCGGAGAACACGTGGATCGACCGAGATTAGCTGCAGAGGTTGGACCATACTCTACAGGAGTGGTATGAGAGTTTCAGGGATGCTTACTCGACAAGGTCGAGCTTTCTCCCACATGGGGAGAATGTTGAGGACATCAGTTAGAGATTTCGTCATGTGTATCGTCGACGTAGTCGTCGATCGACGGCTACGATTCAGAGTCTGTACTTTTGATGTATTTTCTGTTTTATGTGCATTTAAGTTTTCCCATTTTACCCCTATGGGGAATTGAGTCTATGTTGTAGCCCGAGAGCACTTTAGTCTTTTTTGTTTTCTTTCATTTGGGCCTATTTATACGAGGCCTCTTGCATTGTAATGGATAATGATTATTGATATGAAAAATTCAGCTTTTTCTCATGATCTCTTTGTGAGTTCTAGAGAGAGTGGTGAAGCCTAGGAGAGACTCAAATGAAGTACCCAATAGCCCCTGCGGGTGAGCTCTTGGATTTCCTACATCTCTTCTTCTTCTCTCCCACTTTTCCAACACCCGAGCTTCCCCTTCTTCCTTCCTACCCGACGACCCACCACCACCTCCCCTTCTTGCGTCAAAACCACCACCGAACCTCATCTCCACCCGCTGGCCCAAGGCCTCTCCCCCTCTACCCGAGCCAATTTTCCCCTTCCCCTCATGCCGCCGGCCCACTCCACAATCTCAATCATTGTGATGATTTCCCTTATCATACTTGCTTTCCTATATTAAGCCAAACAAAGAGGGAATGAATTCTAATTATTTGAAATTCAAAATTCGAATTCAAATACCTAGATCTAGCCGCCCCCTCTCTCCACCTCCTCCAACCCGAGACCCCACCTGCCTCTCCTCTTCCTCTTGGTCATCCCTCCCAAGTGGCGGCTCCCCCACCACAACACCACAACGACACACCAAGCCTTCCATTATCATGTATGGCGCATCTGGAAGTTGATCATAGGCTTATTCTCAATTCTCGAAAGGTGTTAAAGAGAAGATACAACTAAGATAACAAATCACATCTGCATTGATTAATAAGATAAAGTAATAATCATCTTTCTACATAAATTTCTATAGCAACATTATTCATATATTTTACAAGATTATATGTTCAATTTTATCTTTATTTCAGGTTCTCCTGTAACAGAATGTCACATTTGTTGCTTAGTGGTTTTCAAATTTTTATTGGTGATATATAAATGCTAACAAGTATTTGCTCTAAATTTTGTTCCAGGAATAGATTGACTTAGGTCAATGCTGAAGCAATTAAGGATGACATTTTTATTTAGTTTTAAGAAATTGACTTTTACAGATCTATCTGTTTGATCATTGGTAAAAGAATTTTAGTTTATTTCAAAAGCTTTTTGTTATGTTTGTTATACGTGAGCCAGATCATTTCTTGACAATTTTTATGTCATTAATCAAAGTTGTTATTATCCTATCATACCTTTTCTATATTGTTTGGGTATCTCTCCAATTTTCATCATTCATTAAAGAAATGTCATCTTACATAACCATATAAACCGATATGTAAACTAATCTACTTTAGCTCATATGGCATACTTTACTATCGCTTCATATTTTGCAGAAATTTTACTCAAACAATGAATTCTTTTAGAAATAACGGCTTCTCTTTCTTAATGTGTAATACTAATGCTTTCTAGCAAAACGATGTCAATAAGGTTATTTGGTCTTAATTGATTACAACAACTAATAATTAATTAGCTTACAAAATGCAGTTTGTGTGATTACAACAGTTATACTACTCATGATGCATGTTAAAGAATGATTCACATCTGCTGATTAAATTCTGAAGGCAGTCCATTTGCCTATTAAAATTTTTTAGATTATTTTATAGTATTATAGTACATTGTTAAAAAAATTATGCTACTTTGATATTTAGAAGTCATAGATATTTCATAAAAGTAGAAGAGATTTTAAATTAGATTTGTTAGTTTGTTATTATTTGTTATTATATAAATTTAAAAAAAAAATTTGACATTTAACCAATGTTTTTTAATAATGTTAAAATCCAAGTCATCCCTTAACACTTAATCTCACGGCCAAGATGGGAATCCGTGGGAGGCTCACCAGGATTACGCCGACCTCCTTCCATATTTGGGTGGCTGATTTAGGAATGATTATATTAAGTCAATTATGCATGATTCTGTAGTTATTTTGTTTCTTTATTAGGAAATCTTGTATAGATATATAAATAGGGAGAGTTTTGTGTAATAAAATTAAGCTTTTTCCTCTCTAAATTTTTTTTTAATTTAACATGGTATCAGAGCCTTCATATCCTTGGCCAGAATTCTATTTTTTTTTATTGTCGGACTTTCTAAAGGGTGGGCTCGGCCTTCCCTTCAAAAACGAAAGGGATCGTATTCTGGCTTGTTCGTTCCTGCATATGTCCAACCGAGAAGGGTAGAGTACTTCATCTCGTAGTCTCTTCATTTGATCAAGAGAGACAAATGTCTAATGTGTCTCATCTAGAAGAGTCAGCGAGAACCCCATGCTCTTTGTGTTCGATCAAGAGAGACGAACGCCTCGTAAACCCCTCTCGCATGCGCGCGACCAAACCTGACGAGAGAGGCATGTGGCCAAAAGATTATGTGCCTACTTTTGGGAGCAGATTGAGCGGGATTGCAGTCACCATTATGTGTGATCAAGGACGAGCTGGTTCTTTTGTTCTAATTCCTACTCACATATGTCCAGAGCAACCGAGCAAGTGAGAAGGCTTCCCCTTTCGATCTTCTGCATGTGGATAAAGAATGCACATGAGACCACTCTCAACCAAACCGAGTGAAGAAGAGGATCAAAAGAGGGAGCGAGCAAGAACTGTGTGTGTGATGTGCCTGAGCAGAGATGAGTGGCCCTCATGCTTGTGCTGGAGCCGAATAGAGCAAGGAACAAGTAGTTGAAGAGTTGTTGTGTATGCGATCTAGTGGGCTGAACAGACATGCGAGCCTCTTAAGCACATGTTTGTTCTTGATTTTATGGATTTTGAAGGATAATTAATCAGCTTTTCTGTTGTCCCAGCACCGACCTTCATTGTCGGAATTATAAAGAATATAGATTCTCACCACTGGCCTTCATTGCAAAATTCTAAGGAATACAAGTTTCCATCACTAGCATTCATTACTAGAATTATGAGGAATATAAGTTCCCACCTATGGCCTTCATTGTGGAATTATGAGGAATACATGTTCCCACCATCAATTTTCGTCGTTGGAATTCTAAAGAATATTGATCCTTTTGCTTCCTTTGTGCATTCAAGATTGAGGAGAGATCAAGCGAGAGGGCTCCTCTTGCGTATGTCTGGAGAGAGCCGAGAGTTCCCACTCGTGTGGGTCTAAGGCTAGGACAAGCAAGGTTGCAAGACCTGTACTCCTTCCTGTGATAAGACCAGAGGGATCAGAGACCTTGCATGCACCTGTATTGGGTCGATCGAACAGGAGTGTTCAGGTGGAATCAGATGACTAACTTGCATTGTGCTGAAGGCTGGCTTGATCGGACGGCAGGAGATTTGAGTGGAAAGTGCTAAGTCGCTTGAGACGTGTTTTTCTACTGCTGTCCATGAAGCTTGCCACAACTATAAAAATAGTTTTTTTCCTTCTACCGTGCCTTCATTGCTAGCCTTCTCTTGTGGTTGATATCCTATCTATAACTAATGCAGCCTTCATTGTTTCCCTGCTTAATATAGCTTTCATTGCTACCCTTTGCCACTGTAATGTCTAAAGCTAATTTCTCCCAAAGTTTTAACCAAATGGAGGGCTCTATGATGCACCAAGAGACTTGATAACTCTACTTTTTTGTGACTAATTACCAAGCGGAGAATGACATATATATATTCCCCAGCTTGAGGGGGAGTGTTAAAATCTCAGCCAGCCCTTAATACTTGATACCATGACCAGGATAGAAACTCGTGGGAAACTCCTCTATATCACACCGATCTCTGTTAAATCTCAGCCACCCTTAACACTTGATCCCATAGCCAGGATGGTAATCCATGGGAGGCTCACCAAGATCATGCCATCCCCTTCCATATTTGGGTGTTTGTTTTAGGAAGAATTATATTAAGGAAATTATGCATGATTATGCAGTTATTTTATTTCTTTATTAAGAAATCTTTTATAGATCTATAAACAGGGATAGTTTTGTGTATTAAAATTAAGCTTTTCACTCTCCAATGTTTTAAATTTAACAAATCTCAATATATATAAGGGTATAAAAGTAATTTGTCCTCATATAGCTGCAGTACAGCAGCTTGACAATTTTACTATCCAAACAAAATATAATGATTTCTATACACTTCATATAGCAGCTTTCTGTACGCCTGTTCGCTCTAGGGAAACAATAATAGGTACGAACCTCGCTCTCATAAGTTGAATGTTTCCCTTTTTCCCTGAGGTAGTGTCAGGGTTTACAAGCTATCCCTATAGATTAGGATGCACGTGAGAGGGGTCTAGGGTTAGGTTATTACCTAAACATTTCCCTTAGAAGTCTAACTTATGACTTTTATTAAAAGTTGACAGATGGAATTTCAAGGATTATGAGGTTAGGTCATTTTTACCAAAAGATTTTTCCTAAAGCTGGACTTACAGCTTTTATTGAAAGTTCTCAGGTTTAGAGTTTATATACTTCAGGATTTTGGCACTAACGTCAATGTCTTATTGTTTTGTGCTCGTAGTTTTTCCTACTACAATAGTTTGTTACTCTATTTTAACGTTGTTTTTTGTTACTTTCTTTCAAGTACTTTGTTCTGACTATAGTAGTTAGTTTTATAATATTCAACATTAATTTTTTTTTTATTATACGCTAACTCTCATCTGCTTATTTGCAAGTGCTCGTAGCTAGAAGTTACAGTAGCTAGAGCTTGCAGCTACATAAGCTATATTTGCAAGGAATGGAGTTTGCAGATGCAGCCTTTGCCATGAGCTAGAGCTCAACAGGGGCTTGGGGCTTTGCTAGAGATTGGTTTAGATTAAAATTTTGGAATTCTATTTATACTTTATGTATTAGTTAATGTTTTTAGGAGTTTCAGTTTTAGTGTGAGTTATTTAGAGTCAATTTAGTGTGAACATTGTTCTAAATTTTATTTTATATTATATTATTTTATTTGTATTAATAAATTATATGAATTAATTAAATGAATTTTTAACTAAAATTGAGTATTAATTTAAAATCAATTTCTTAGCTCAAAAATATATTTTAAAATTATTCAGTTAATTTTGATTTAATTATTAATCAATTATATTTAATAAATTGAAAGTTGAATTTTAATTAAAATTTAATTTTCTCAATTTAATCTTTTAAATATTAGAGGTATTTTGAAATTATTTAAATATGTAAATGATTTATTCATTTAATTGGCTTGAACTTTAATTTGATTAGTGTTTTTATTTTATTAATTAATGTGAATTTTAGTTTAGTTTAATATTAATTATTTAATGATTTAAATTCCTCTTATTTAATTAAGACAGTTCTATAAAATTGATTTTTAATTTTAAATTAATTAATCTAACTAATTAAAGTTTGATTTTACTTTAAGTAATTAAATAAACATGAATTAAATAAATGATGATTTAGCGCAGAATGAAATTTAAAATTATTTTAAAGTTAACTAATTAAATATTGAATTTCTGATTTCAGTTAAATGAATTTTAACATTATTTTAAGGTTGATTAATTAAATTTTATGTTTCTGATTTTTTCATAGTTGATTAATTAAATTTCTGCATTTATGATTCAACTAACTAGCTTAGAAATTTATGTCTATTTAAAATACATAATTTTTACTTTCCTTTTAATTAGTTATTAAATTTAATTTTAAATTCATCATTCAATTAATTATTTTAATTAATTAGATATTTATCTTATTTTAAACAAGACTTTCATTTAAATTTAATTTGAAGTTAATTTTTTTAAAAAAATTGTTATGCAATGATTTCTGAGGGTTCGGCAAGCTTTCAAGGCAAATAATTTCACTGACAATTTTACTTATTTGTTGGCTCAAGAAAAACAGCACGAATGCATGAATCCCGCTTTGTAGCCATGGGATTCCATTTCCCTTAAATCATATTGTAATTAACCAGATTTTCTCTGAGGGTAGTGTTAAAGTTTAAAGATCTGGGGTCCTTACTTCCCATGAACACAAGCACTCATAGTCAATTACCCCTCTTAATACGTAAGAGAGAACTCTCCATTAAGAATGAAATAATTTTTTAGGTAATTTTAGTCTCAATAGTGTGAAAATTGAAGGTAAACCTGATCAAGATCCTATGGTTCCATCACCCCAGGTATACCGTAGATTTCAGTCTACCAACACAAACAATCATTGACCATAGTGTCTAGGGAATCTGATTAGCAGCCATGGGTTGCCTCTTCTCAGGGATCTCGATTAGACTAAAGTGGTTAGATGTGGGTTTTTTTTTAATTTATTTGAATTTTTGGGTTTTACATCCATTAGAATACCACGAAGTTGGTTTGATTTGGAATTTATGACTTCGTTTAGAAGTAACCCAACAATTTTGATTGGAACGGGATTTATGACTTCTTTAGGAAGTAACCCGAGGATTCATATTTAGATTGGGACTTACAGCTTTCATAGAAAGTAACACAGATATTTGATTTGGAATGGGGCTTACTGCTCTGCTTATGAGTTGCCCAAAAGTATGTCTTACAACTTAACTCTACAGCAAGGCTGCCCGAAAGTTTTAATTATTTGAGTAGGAGTTATGGCTTTCCTTAAGAAGTAGCCTGAAAAGTTTGTCTTACAACTTAATCCTTTAGACTATAATGTTCATTGGTTTGAATTGGATTGTTTGGAGTTTGCAATCATTGAAATTTATTTAGTAATTCTCCTAAAACGTGGGTCTTACGACTTAACTTAAAAGTTGCCCGAAAGCGATTCTTATAACCTAATCTTATATACTAAGATGCCCAAAAGTTTAAATTTGATTTTTTGGATTGGATTTGGGTTAGGACATATGACTTCCCTAGAAAAATGTTTGGTTATTTATAGGATTGTTAGGGTCGATGTACTTCATTTTAAAAAAAATTCTCTAATGCATGGGACTTACGACTTCACTTAAAAGTGGCCCGTTGGTGGGTCTTACAACCTAACCGTATAGGCTAGGATGCCCGAGTGAGGGTTCTAGGATTGTATTATTCTATAAACAATTATCTCATATGTCAGACTTATGACTTCTATTAGAAGTGACCGGTTGATGAATTTGGGGATTAGGGGTTAGGTCATTTTCATCTAAAGATTTCCCCTAAAGTCGGACATACGGCTTTCATTGAAAGTTGTCGGGTATTAGGTCTTACAACCGAGTTCTCGTCAACAAGGCTGCCCATATGTTTTGAGTTTGATTATATAGTAGTTGCTTGTACAATATATGGAGGTTTGTTCTGTACTTGTTTGAGTTTTTAATTTTGATACTTCAGAGTTTTGACACTGCGTTAGTATTTTAGTTGTTTTATCCTCGTAATCTTTTTTTCTACTACAGTAGTCGACTAATTTACCTTTTTTTTCAAGCACTATTGTTGTACTAGTTTTTTGTACTTAACTTTTCTTGTTTTCCAGTACTCTGTTCTACCTGCAGTAGCTAGATTTATTATTTTCCAACATTAATTTAATTTACTTATGATGCGCTTATTCTTGTTTACTTGTTTGCAGGTAATTGGTACTTGCAGCTGTTCAGGGAGCTTGCAGATAGTTGCAGGAGCTCGTAGCCACAAGGGATACAGTTACAGGGGTTGGAGCCCACCAGGGGCTTTAACAGGAGTTGGAATGTTATTTATTTGGAGAGTTTTAAGGTTTGTGAAGGATTGTATTGAGAGTTGAGTTTACTTGTATAAGTCAATTAATGCAAACAATATTTCTTTTCCTGCATTTTCTTCCAAATTAATTTAATTAATCAACTAACCAAAAATTACATTTTTCTAGTTAATTGTATTAATCTCAATTTTAAAACTTTCGGATTTTTAAAACTGTTAGACTTAAAATTTTCATTTAAAATGCTCTGATATTTAAAACTCTACGATTTTCATATTTAAAACTCTATGATTTAAAATGCTCTTATATATTAAGACTCTTGGATTAAAAATGCTAATCATTTTGTCTCAAATTAAATCTACATTGAGTGACCAAAAATCAACTCTAACTTGATGGAGGAGCTGAAATGATTTACAGTAAGTCTTTCTATTTCATTAGCTACCAAAAGAGAGGTGCTGTTTTGATAGTTAGAGATTTCTAACATTTCAAGAGGAATAACATTTAAAATGCCAGTATAATTCAAAGTATTTCATTCAATATTACTTGTGTTAGAATCTCTTAAAGAGAGATCTCATTTAGAGATATTCGAAACACCCTCGTTTAAAGATATATGAAGTTTATCAAAATAGTCTTCGGAATGAAATGATAACATCTAAGCAGTTTCCCATTCATGCGGGATGACATTTGAGAGAAAAATGAGAAGTAGGATAAAAGTAATAAAAGAAAATGCTCCGCCCTCTTATTCTTATAAAATATTTTAGTAATATGCTCATGTTAACAACTCAATTAAATTTAATTAAGAAGTTTTAAATTATCATTTGCTTATTCAATTGAATGCTCTCCAATTTCTACGAGTCCAATATTTTCAAGAAAATTTTGGCAGCCTTCTAGTGTCCCCTCCCCATCGAAGGAGAAATCAGGATGACATTTGTCGAAATTTCTTTCTTCCCAAACCTATGGTCAACAGCATAGGGTCTTTGAATTAAAATTATCCTATTATGATTTAAGATCAACTACGTGGGTTCTTCGAATTAAAACCATCCACCCGGATATAAGATCACAGCGCAGGTCTTCGAATTGTGAAACCATCCACCCAGATGTAAGATCAATGGCGCAGGTCATTGATTTGAACATTCCTGACCGAACCTACGGTCGTTGGTGCAGGTCTTTGACACTTGTTTGAAAGTCTCATTCTCCCCTTTTCTTTTAAATATCATCGGTCATTTAAAAAAAAATATTATAATTATAATTATGAGTATAATTATAATTATATATGTATGTATGCATATTACATATAAATAGAGAGGGACAGAGGAGTCTTATCGAGTTTGTTAGGGTAGTCGTCGAAGGAGCTTAGTCAAATAGTAACAAAGGAGTATTTGGTTCATTTCGGGGTGATTTGATATCAGATGTATAGCGGGATTTAAGTCGGATTTATGCTAAATCCATCTAAATGGGTTTTGTGCACGCATTAAATCCTGGCAATGGGTAAATCCCTCAGTTCGGTGGATTTATGGGATTTGGCAGAAGAAGCGACGTGTGTCGTCTCCGCACCATTTGTTGAGTAGTTATGCTTTACATGCATTGCATTTGAAAAATTTATGCACAAATTTTGCAAGAAATATTTCATGAGAGCTTTCATGGAATTGGTCACATGATTGGCAAGGTAGTTGAACATTGTACAAATGCCAATGGATTTCTAATCCTTGAGATGCATCCGTGAAATGAGAAATCTATCTTGAAAGATAATTTAAAACCCTTTAAGTGGACATTCCCGTAGGATGGAATTGGATCTCTTAGTTATCATTCCACTTGGTTTAAGGGTAGAGTAAGCTAAAAAGATCTAGCTTAACTACAATACCCAAAGATTAAGGTTGGTAGTCGAGCATCTCAACAACTTAATAAAAAGCTACTTGGCTGAGTTGCCTTCTAGATTTCTAAGCGCGTCAAGTCAAAAATTGAGAGACCAAATCTCTAGTCTCATTAAACCAAATGGTCCAGCCAAGGGATTCAGAATAGTTTGTCTATCATTTATGGGTTAAACTATTACTGAGCTACTCCTTTCCAGGATCGCTTGTTCTAAAATTGACGAATGAACAACCTTACAGGCAATTACTGAAATAATCAATTAGTCAACACATCATCAACCTTATTCACAAGTGGGTTGATTGATTCTCTTGTCTCAATAAGCCAGATGGTTGAGCTATAGGGTTCAGCGATGTACCCCCAAGATAGGTAGGGCAGCTCCTAAACTAACTTGATTATAGGGTTGCTCATAAAAAAAATATCAATGGAGCAAGGTGTTGCTAAAGTCTAAAATTAATTGAATAAATAATTGGTTTTTCCTTCAAAGTGGGGAACCAATAAATCATTTATTTGTGACTTGTCCCTTAAAAGAGTGTTGGCTCAAGAAAAATATCACGAATAAACGAATCCTACTTTGCAGCTTTAGGATTCCATTTCCCTTAAGTCTGATTATAGTTAACCAGATTTCCCTTGAGGGTATCAGAGTTTATAGATCTGGGGTTCTTACTTCTTATGAGCGCAAGCACTCAAAGTTAATTACCCATCTTAACACGTAAGAGAGAACTCTCGATTAAGGATGAATATATTTTAGGTAATTTAGTCTCAATGGTGGGAAGATGGAGGTAAACCCAATCAAGATCCCATGGTTCTGTCGTCCCGGGTGTACCGTAAATTTCAGTCTACCAACACTAACAAACATTGACCGTAGTGTTCAGGGAATCTGATTAGCAGCCATGGGTTGCCTTCTCTCATGGATCCCGAGTAGACTAAAGTAATAAGATGTTGATTTTAGTTTAAATTTTTGTTTGGGGTTTGGGGTTTACATCTATTTGAATACTCAAAAATTAATTTAGTTTGGGATTCATAGCTTCGTTTAGAAATAATCCCGAAGTTTGGATTGGAGCGGGTCTTATGGCTTCTCTAAGAAGTAGCCAAGGAATTTAAACTTAGGTTGGGACTTACGGCTTTCGTAGAAAGTAACCCAGGGATTTAATTTGGAATTGGGGCTTGAGTTGCCCAAAGATGGGTCTTACAACCTACCTCTAAAGCGAGACTACCTGAGAATTTTAATTATTGGTAGGGCTTATGGCTTTCCTTAGGAAGTAGCCTGAAAAGCGGATCTTATAACTTAATCCTTTAGACTAAGATGCTCAAAGGTTTAAATTTAATTGTTTAGGTTTTAGGTTCATTCTAATTTATTTAGTAATTTTCCTAAAACATGGGTCTTACGACTTCACTTAGTAGCAGCCCACTAGCGAGTCTTACAACCTAACCCTATAGGCTAGGATACCCGTAGGCTTTAACTATTTGGATAGAAAATCCTACAATAGAAATTCCACATGCTTTTAACATAGGAATTATAATTATTGTACTTCAAAATATTATATTAAAGATGAAATTCTTTCTTGAGGCTTTTGCCTTGATTTTTCAGCAAAAGTTATTTCATAGGATTAGATTTAGGTAGGGACTTACGGCCTCTGCTAGGGTGGCCCAATGATTTTTAGTTAGGTAGGTCTTAGTACTTTCTTAGAAATTTGCCTAACTACGGGTCTTACAACTTAGAACCTTAAGCTAAGTGGCCCGAAGTGTGGGTCTTACAACCAAGCCCTATAGACTAGGCTGCCCAAGTGAGGGGTCTAGGTTTGTATTATCACCTAAACACTTCACTCAGATGTCGGACTTACGGCTTCTATTAGAAGTGGCCGAGGGTATTAATTGCAGATTATGAGTTAGGTAAATTTTTACCTAAAACGTTCTCTAAAGTCGGGCTTACGACTTTCCTACGAAAGTTGCCGAGTAGTGGATCTTACAACCAAGTTCTTATAAACAAGGCTGCCCCTTAGTTTAAATTTGATTGTTTGAAAATTTGTTATGAATTTGTTTGAGTTGGTTGAGTTTGTGATCTTGATACTTCAGAGTTTTGACACTTCGAGATTTTGACATTGTGTTAGTGTTTTATTTATTTTGTGTTCGTAGTTTTTTTCCTATTACAGTAGTCCACTACTCTACCCGTCTTTTAGCACTATTGCTCTATTAGCTTTTTCGTACTTAGCTTTTTCTTACTTTCTAGTACTCTGTCCTACCTGCAATAGCTTAGATTTATCAGCATTCATTCAATTTATTTATGATATACTGACATTTCATTTGCTTATTTGAAGGTGTTTATAGCTAGTAGTTAAAGTACCCAGGGCTTGCAATTGCAGAGGATAGAGCTCAAAGGTACCTGTAGGAGCTTATATAGAAGAGACTTTGGAGGACTTGCTGGATATTTTGTTTCTGTTAGAGAGTTTCAGTTTGTATTGTGGGGAGTCTTAAGAGTTGTTGTGAGTTATAATTTGACGGGTTTAGAGAGCAGTATGTACAACATTGAGAGTTTGAGAACTTTTGTTTTGGAGAGTATTTGGGAGAGTTTGAGGGCTTTAAAGTATCATTGTACATATTGATTAGTGGAACTTTTTCTCTCTTTTTTTACTGCATTTCATTATATTATTATTATTATTTTTCTTGATTAATAAAATAATTAATCAGTAAATCAATTTTAAAATTCACTGCAATAAATTTTTTAAAAAAATCTTGAAATTTAAAACTCTCGGAATTTGAAATTCTCGTATTTAGCATTTTCTTTAAAATGGCTCCCATATTTTGAAACTCATTAATTTTAAATGGCCTCAAATTTGAAGTATTATTTTTATTTATTTATTTTTTAGTCAATAAATTTCAAATTCAATTTACTTTAAGCAATGAATTTTAATCAATTAATAGATTGATTAATTAAAATTCAAATCAAATTGCTCTCTAATCGTTTCGAAAAGACGAGTTCTATAATTTTCCAAGAAATTTCAGCAACCTCCCGGTGTCTCCTCCCCACCGAGGGAGAAATCGGGACGGCACCAACGTAATTTCTTCCTATCCAGACCTAAGGTCGACGGCGTAGGGTCTTCAATTTTAAACCAACACACCACGATCTAAGATCGACTGCGTTAGGTCTTCAATTTGGAACCAACCCGACCAGATCAAAGATACGACGGCCCGAGTTCTTCAAATTTAAAACCATCTGCCCGGATTAAAAATCAACGGCGCAGGTCTTCAAAGTTTAAAACCATCTTCCTAGATCTAAGATCAATGGTGCAGGTCTTCGAATTTAAAAATCATCCGTGCGGATTTAAGATCACGGTGCGGGTCTTCAAATTATGAAATCATTCGCCTAGATCTAAAATCGATGGCGCGGGTCTTCGACACCAATTTTGTTTTATAGTCATAGTAAAATTTTATTATTTATGAAATCCTTTATTTTAATTATTTAGCATACTTTAATTAATTGCAGTAATCATGTGAGTATAACAAGTAATTTAGATTGCTTTTTAGAAAGGAATTTGAGACAAATCCCAAGCATACGGATAGAATACCCATACTTTGTGTGAAATAAGAGGAGGTGGGAGATTAGGTCAATTGAGTGAATTATATAAGTATGAATAAGAGCAATGCATGTGAGCAAAGTGTAGTTCACATGACACCAAATTCACATGCTTATAGGAATAGTATTTCGGGTTGATTAAAAAAAATGAAGAAGCGGACAAGGTCTAGGTAGGCATTCACACGGGTTGGAGAATGAGCACAGTTGGACATCCACGGAAGAGCCAAAGTTGCACAGCACGTAGGAACCGAAGTTGCAACTCGTGCGGCTTCTACACCTCTTGCGAAGCAACAAGTCGAACAGCAACAGGGAGCCGAACAGCGACGCGCGCAATCTTCGCCTTCTGAGAAGAAGCAAAGTCGGGCGGCACTAAAGGAGTTGAAGAGCAAAGTTGAACTGCGACGGGGAGCTGAAGAGCGACGTCGAAGGAGCGACGGGTGCGGTCTCCACCTCCTGCGAATAGTGATGAGGGAGCCTAAGAAGCACCTGTGCAATTTCTACGCCTCTTCCAAAGCAACAAAACCGAACGGCAACAATGGAAAGAGAAGATCATTCGCGAACCTTAGGTGCTTCGATTATTTTAAAGGAGTGAGCGAGCGGTTATTTTGTTTTGAACGGACAGTCGCTTCATTTGGAGGCAAACCGCACGATGTCAGACTCGTCGAAGCCAGGTATATCAGAATTTCTCAATTATATTTTTTTATAGTCAACAAAGAGAAAGTTAACATTCAATTGAATCTTATTTGTTAGTCCTTAAAAAAGAAGGAACTAGCAATAATTGTTAGTTCATTTCTACTTTAGACTGGATCAACACAAATTAAATTAAAACTATATACTAGGTTCATTGAAGTTGAAAGAACGAGCATGATATTAAGTTCAACAATACCTTAAATTGAATTTGGTATATTCAATTACTAGTTTAAAGACCGGAGCAAGTAGATGTTCATTCTAGTTCATCATGTCTGGAGATCGAATTGAACTTTAGGTCTATTTGAGTTATAGAGCTTTTATTCTTGAACAATCTCCATGAACTTTCGATCTAGGTTTTTTTTATAATCCAGACATGTCTAATGTTCCGGAATATAAGTTCCATTATCTTTGAAGCTATATTCATTAGCTTTCATTCACTAGAGTGTTCATATGAAAGGATTATATTTCTACAAATTAAAATAAAAAGCTTCTTATATGAAGAAAGAATTACTCATACTTAGGATTGTGTTATTATGAACATAATCCCATGACTTTGTCTACCCTATCTTAAAGGCATACCCATATACTTTGCCACCTCATATATCCACCTCCACTACATAACTTGAACATTAGCATGCCTTAGGCTTTCTACATCCTCATCTACATCATTGTTTGCCTATTTGACTATACCTCAGTGCTTATAGATTTTGACTTATCCTTATTCTATGTTCTTTTATTACATATAAAAAGAGATCAGTCTTTGTTGCATAAACACAAGTGGAACACAAGCAAGATTTATTGATCGAGAGTTTTCTTGGGCATCACCCAATATATAATTAACCTTAAGAAATATGTTCTTTTGGGAAACTTTAACCCCCAGAAACTTAAAATTCAAAATATGGGAGTGTTCATGGAGATTCAAAGATCTAAATTGCTTATTATTGGTATCATGAGTTTGTAGAGTGGATTAATTTAGGCCTAGTCCTTTAAGTAATTCACTAATATCATCACAAGTCAAACATTCTCCCAAACTTCAAATACCTACCCATGTTCCCATATTTTCAAAAAAAAAAAAAAAAAATCTATAACCTAAAACATCGGTTACAAGTGATCATCACATTCTAAAACCCCTTCAACTTGCCATACTTCATAATAGTTTCTAGTTCATGTGTTTACGATCCATAGCACACAACACTCCATAAATTGGTTCCTCAGACGTTGAGACAATCCAAACTATTAGAATTTAACTTTATCTCAGAAAATAGTCATATCACCGAGTATAAAAAGAAATCATTCAGCCATCCCCTGATTTACTACAAATTTGTAAAAGTTTTCAACGGCCATGAAATGTTGAGTAAAACTTCAGCCAAATGCTTAAGAAAAAAAAAATTCTTATAGACCAATTGACACTATTGTTCAACTAGTACAACTAACAAATAAGTTACCAAATCAATTTGGTGCAGAGCCTACAAGAATACAAACGAATTGAGCACAACAAATACATGGCTTGCTCGTGTTTGGATGAAAGAAGCTTGAAAATTTAGAGCAAAGACGTCTCAGCAATAAGAGTCTCAACAATAAGAGCTCTACCTACGCTAGCTAATAATGAACTTTTACCAACTACTGAATTTCAGTTTTGAAAACAGCTGCAACTTGCAACAACTTGAGTTTTCTTTTGGGATAATATAACAAAACAAAAAGCTAAAAAAAACAAATGTTTCTATAAATGATAAAAAACATAGAAAGAAAATATAAATACCCAACAATCCATGCCATTAAGAAGGCAATGGAAAAGCCCTGTGACTGATTTATCAATAAGTTGTTATAATCTATCACTATGACACTCTCTAACAGCCAATTTGGGTGCAAAGCCTATGAGAATACAAACGAATTGGGCTCAAAAAAATTCAAGGCTTGCTCAGGTTTGGATAAAAAAAACTTGAAATTTTTTAGCAAAGACATGGACTCTTCAATAAGTACTTGACTTGTGCTAGCTAATAATGAACTTTTACCAACTACTGAACTTCAGTTTCGAAAACAGTTGCAATACTTGAGTTTTCATTTACGATAATATAAAAAAGGAAAAGGACATTAAAAAACAAAGGTATTTACAAATAATAAAAAAATATTGAAAGAAATTATAAATACCCAATAATCCATGCCATCAAGAAGGCGACAGAAAACCCCACGATTGATTTCTCTCTATAAGTTGTTATAATCTGAGGAACTTCAGCAATTCCCCAAGTAATCACATTAACCTCTCCAAGAGTCAGAGCAATACGATCTCTAGGGATAGACAAAGGATGTGTCAAGAGCTATTCACCAACTTGGTTCCATATTGGTTTATGGAAGAGAGAGAGAAACTCCCATAAGGAAGGTCCATACCAGACAGTAAAATTCAAACCTAGAAAGGATTAGATACCCAAAAGATCAGCAAATCAGAAATCTCCCATAACAAGCATAAAAACCGTATTTCTCAAATTAAAAGCCAAACTGTCATTCGACGTAAAGTGGTTAAGAACAATATAATACAAAGTGACAAGAGAACCTGATAAAAATTTTCCGCAACTACTAACAGTTGATTTTCATTTCTTCAATTGCCATGCTTGTTTTAGTCTCCAAATTTGTTTTTTTCTCATGAACGTCCCTGTTTTATTGTCTTTAGATTTTGAAGCCCGCTTCTTTTTTTCAAGCAAAAGAAAATCAAATGAAGTGCTAGCCGACAAAGATGAAAATTATAATCAATAACATTTTTATACAACGTTCACAACGGCTTTAGACAACAGAAATGAAAGAAATAAAGATCCAATAGCATCTTGCAAAGCAGACATCGAAAATATGATTTCTTCCACTCAGGTTCAGACAGTTCCCTTTCGTGATTAGCTCATTTTACAGATACTATGTATGGATTCAGATTCATATGCTTTACTTATTTTGCTGACATGGCAGTTGTGAAGGGAATCAGACTGAATACTTATTGATGCTTCACTTAATTTGCCGGTATGGAAGCAGTGAAGGGAAACAGACTGAATGCTTATTGATTTCTTTCAGAGTCTTTTACTTTTCTTAAGAGTTATATTTTTTCTTTTAGTTTTAGTTTGTATTTCTTCATATTATAATTTCCTTTTTTTTTCAATAGAGCATCACACATATAATATGAGAAATTTGAGTTTATATGTTCTATAATATCTGAAAATAGAGAAATATGCCCAACATTTCATTTCTTAAGTTAATATATCCAAAAGTTCCATATCGAAATGCCATTGTAATTCAAAGAGAAATTATTTTATATAAGCGATGTTTCATGCATCAACCACCCCACATTCTTCATGCCTTCTTGGTTTCTTCTTCTCTAGTTATTCTAATTCGCTAATGATAGTTCTAATGCAAAAGTTACAATGCTATATTTTTGTCTTCATCTTCAACTAGCCAACAATTGGCATTGAAGGTTAATGATTGAAGTCATATGTTTACACCCTAAAACATAAACCTAAAAAATATTAGATATGAGATTAATAGCTTCAAACATTGCACAAGATTTATAAAATGAATGTTTGTGTTTAAAAATAAGGACTGAACAATTGTCAAGGTTCGATCATATACCGAATATAGGATGTCAAAATGGGTTTTTAGGTTGGGTTTGAGACCAAACCAAAAATGACCCGTCGTTATTTGAACCGACCCAACCCAACTTGACTTAAACTCGACTCGATTTTGGAAACGAGTCAGAAATTCGAACTTGGATCGGACCTACCCCAAACTCGGTTTGACCCAATCCAATACACTGACCCGAACGCAAAGTAGGAAAGTGAGGGCTGATACGGGGCGCAGGGTCTAGCACAGGTGTGCGGGGTCAAACCCAAAACCGACCCGTTTGCCAAACAGTTTAACCCGAACCCAAAAACTTTTGGGTCGAGTCCAAGCAGGGTCAAATATTGACACCTCTAGCATAATATGATTCAATCAAGATCAAAATAAGTTTTGATCAATGCTCAAAATAGGTTTTCAAGAAAAGCCATAACAATTTTGATCAAGTTCAAAACAATAGTTAATAATTCGATCATGTATTCAATGAAACTTTGAGCTAAGTTCAAATTTGTTAATTTTTGTGCTGATTTGAGTTGACATGTCATGCATGCAGATATATGCTCAAGACATATAAATATAGGAGTGCAATGGAAAAAAATTGTTAAGAAATTTGAGTCATTTGAGGCTAATGATACTATGGTGTTGAATATGAAAGGCAAATACAATATTTAAAAATACAGATGTCTGCTCTTATACTTACAGATAGACATTACATGAATTTCTATGAATTGGGTGCTTTCAGTGGAAGTATTCTTGCTTTTATTAGATGTGCTGGTAGCCTGAAATTCAAAAATACAAATTAAAAAATACTCCTGCGATTACTTGATAAAAATGGAATTAATCATGATGATCTGCATGAGCACATTTTATAGAGAATTGATTTAATTTGAGAATTTTATACGACATAGAAGTCGTCATACTCAGATACTACATAGCAATGTAACTAGAGCTCATTTAATAGACGAGCTCGAGGCTCCACAACTCGGCTTGCGAGCTCATTACCGAGTCGAGTTTGAGCTAGCTCAGATCATTTACACCTCTTGTTGTGATTATATTAAATATGTCATTATAAAATATTGTAACTACTTTAAATTTATGACAAAGTTGCTTATTAAAATTGTAAAATATTTTGAAGTTGCTTATTAAAATACTAAGTGCATAACATAAACAACTTGCAGTTATAAAGTTGCTTATTAAAATACTGAGCAACCAAAGCCCAAAGACGCAAAACATCAAACATCTTGCAGTAAAAAAACAGGGGAAAATGAAAGCACAACTCATGTGAGTAAAAAATTTGACCTGTCGTGCCAACTACCAACAGATTTCAAGACACCGCATAACATAAATGAAAAAGAATTAGAAATAGTTTCCGCAGTCCTTCATTAATATAGGCCCCAAAAATAAATTTTAAGAAGAAGAATAAAATTGGACACCAAATTTTACCTGTATAGAGGATAATCTATGATCACGTTGATCCGAGCAGCGATGAACACAGTCCTGCGTCACCTAACACGGCAAGAGCACATATTCTGCGGGCCTTTCTATAGATTTTTAGCTCAAAATGATCCAAGAAAGAATTTATTAGAAAGAGAGATATAATGAGGACGAAGCCGGAACAGGTGAATAGAAACTCAGCTTAATCATGGAAAAATAGAGAGGAAAACAACGCATGCAATGAAATCAGGTGGTTTAGGTTTTGGTGTTGATATAAAAATGTTCCTATTGAACAATTTTTTCGCGAAAATCTTGCAAGATTTGGTGTTTGGCCGAACCAATTTCTAGATATCACGCAATGAATAAGACCATTCCACCAGAAACGTGGCATTCTTGAATGGAATTAGCCCTGATGGACGTCCTCCTCGATGCACATTGCTTTAATTTCGTATTTATATTTTTTTTCGCTGGGCAGTTTCACCTCCCTATTCACCACTCACTGGAGTTTTTTCTCAGGAAAAAAAATAATATAAAAATATATCATAATCTACTTCAAAACTTATTAAATTTATTTTATGTGACTTTGAACTATATTTAAGATTAATAAAAAAATTACAAAATTTACAGCTCATTTTGCTCCATCTCCCCGAAGGCTTTTGATTGATATTTGTTGTTACATTCAATATTGATCTATTAACAGCTTCTCTTCAATATAATCTGGCATATGAATGCATAGTTTTTTTTTTTTTTAATTTGGTTTATATATATATATATATATACACACACACACACACAAACACACACACACACAAAAGAGCCCTGCTAATTATTTAATTCATGTCCATTGGAAAAGACCACAATAAAACAAGGTGCAGTTATGCAACTCATTTGGCTGAGAGTTTTGACTACTATTTAATAGGTAATGAGTTCGAATCTTGTATATATAATGTGTAAATTTTTCTGGATTGATCTAAATATAAAAAAATAACAGGTACAATTCACATGGGACTCACATGCTATTCAAGCAGCAATAGTAGATTTTTTTTAAAAAAAAATTATTAGATTTCTTAATATAAATTATATTAAAATGAATTTTAAAATTATTAAATTTGTTCTGATATTGATTCAACGCCATTCTTTTTTTTTTGTCTGAAAATATAAATCCTTATGAACACCTAACAAATCAAATGTATCATCACCCTCTTGGAAAATATATGGTGCTTTTGACTCCAATAGATGAGGAGTGAGACCAGAATACTAATATCCATTGTTGAACTTCTCAAATTAAATTGTAATTTAAGAAATTATAATGTAATTTGAATGCGTGCTACTAAGAGGCATTTAATGGCATGGGTGGAGCTATAGTGGGGGCATTTGAGGGCCATGCGCAAGCTAGCCCGGCCTTGCCCAAAGTTCATTATTATTTTTTCTAAATCCTAACCCATGCCCCGCCCAAGATCTCACTCCTTACCTGACTGTGTTATTGTCCTACTGAGAATGAAGGAAGCATAGGCTACCCCCTCATATATACTAAGTGATAGTGCCTAAAAAGAGAGAAGAATAAGAATAGTTTAACCACAAAATTCAAACTATCCATATTAGAATTATAATATCCTATACTGCTTTACCTAGCACTAGTAGATCGCCGGATTTGATGGAGCCGAACGAAGACAACATTCACGGTTAGGGCAAGAGAAACGAGAGGTTTCACGGGTGATAAAGTGAATAGGGTAAGTAACCCCTTGCAAGTTTTAAAAAAAAAATTGCACTATTTGAGCAGTTAATTAAAAATTAAATACACAGCTCACCTTGGCCTGTTGGTTGAGAGCTTATGCTTCCAACTAAGATGTCTTTGGTTCGAGTCTTTGTGTATGCGTTGTGTGTGTGAGTTTGCCTTAAATGGCCTAAATGTCCCAAAAAAAAATTAAATGAGGTTTAGTTTAAAAAAAAAAAACTAAATAAAACAGGTAAGATTTATGGGAGATGAAATAGTGCAATTTTATCTATTCTTAGTGTGTAGTCTCTATTAATATGCATTTTGAGTCTAGGAAATGTTAAGATTAAGAATCAAAGCTGGATTAAATACAGATTAACAAACATTTTCTTATGAAAAAGCATAAGAAGCGCAATCAATATATGACATCTGAATCCACATTGGAATTTAAATTTATTTTATTTGACCAGTGTTATCAGAGGTCCTAAAGCTTCTATTTTGGATTGATCTCGGGGCTGTTTGATATCGGATTTATCTGCGATTTAAGTCGGATTTACGCTAAATCCAGCCAAACGGTTTTTGTGCGCCCGTTAAATCCCGGGATTCCGAAAATCACAGATTTAGGATTTACGGCTTAAATCCCAGATTTAACTAAATCCATCCGTTCCGCGGATTTAACGAGATTTAGGCGAAGAAGCGCGCGGAATGGAGAAAGTTACCTTCACAGCCAGCGAGGTCCCGTTGTTGCTTCCGATCAAAATGTCCTAACTTCCGATCCGACAGGAAGGGAAAGTCTTCGAAGGAGCGAAGTCGAACAGCCACGAAGGAGCCGAAGAAGCGACGCGTACGTGCAATCCATACACCTCCTGCAAAGCAACGAAGCCGAACAGCAACGACGAAAAGAGAAGATGAAAGGTAAACCCTAGACGCCTCTAAGTTATTATTGATTAACTTAATAAGTTGGAATTTAAAGTATGAAACTTTTTCTTATGAAAAGGCATAAGAAGCGCATGCAATATATGAGCTCTACAGCAAACTTAAGGGCTCTTGAGCGGGGTGGAAATTTGGAGAGAGACGAAATTTCACCTGTGCAAGCGGCTGTAGAGGATGGCTATGGTTTCCTGCCTTCGTTGTCTCGGGAGCAGGATGGAGAAAGAGCTCAAGCGGAAAACAGAACTCTAATGCCTTAGCTTCCTCCTACTTCTCCATCTCGGTTTCTGCTAAAAATTGCGCTGCATGGGACAATAAGCAAGGCCGTCGTCCCATGTGAGTTTAAATGGAGAGTACATATTTCCTAAAATAAAAGAAAGATAGAGGTAGAGAGAGAATAGAAGCTCATATTAATGGAAAGTTTTTCCAAATATCATATTTAATTCAAACAACTTATTTAATTAGCAGATAGAGATCGGGCGAACATTCTTTTCTCATTACTTATATCTTTTAGCATTTAATTTTTATACAACTGAAACATAAAACACAGACTAAAATTTTCTATAACGTTACAATAGCAAAATTTAATCTTTTACAAGATAATCAATTTAAATTCTCAATTATTTATTAAACTAGCTAATACATTGTTAAAAATAAGTAAGATAATTAATTGTTAATAAAATTATAAAGGTCTAATTTGACTTAAAAGAGCTTAAATAATATAAACAAAGAAACCTAAATTAAAAATTAAAGGTAATATAACATACCATGTATGTTTAATTAGCCAATAAATAAAATAGTTAACATAAATGATAATAGAAATAAAATAGTTATAATTTTTAATTCGAAATGAATTTAAAAAATAAAGAAAAATATATAATAATTAAATATTAACTAAAGTAACAAATTAAAAATTTCAACTGCATCATGTATCATTTTTAAAAAAAGATTATTATTCTCAAATAAGTAGAAGAGTCTAATTCAAATACTATTTGATTAGATAATTATTAAATCTCTATTGAAGATTTTAAAAACCTGTAAATAATAATTAAAAATAAAATCATCTTTTTTTAATGACTATACACCTACAAATAAGCAAAAAAAGGTCTAATTAAAACAGTTTAGATATATTTCATGAAGTGTTGTGCACAAGCAAAAAAAAAAAAAAAAAACACTTCACTTAAGCCGACAACCTAACAAATAATTTTAGATAATAATCAATTATTTGGTAGAACAATAGTAAATTACCCAATAATCAAATGCACCATTAACATAATAAACATACAAAAATATCAGTATCAACTACACTACTAAAGGCTTCATTTGAAATTTTTTTAATATATTTTAAAATAATTTTTTAGTACAAAAATTTTTATTTTTCAAAAAAATTATATACTAAAAAATCGTTTTAGAAAATAGTATTAAAGCTATCCCGAATGAAATCTAAGGTTTCATTTGTGACAGCTTTCTTCCTAATTCATGAAGCAGCTTTCTAATATAAAAATTTTTAATTCAAAAAAATTTTTGCGTATAAAAGCTACTTCATAAAGTAATAAGAAAATTATCCCAAATGAAATCTAAGAATTAATATTGAATAACCAAACATATATAAGAACAAAAAAGAAATACAATACTTCAAATCTTCTTTCTACTCTCGACAACATTTCTTCAGAATAAGAATCTAAATGATCAAGTTTGCCACTCGTTGCATGCCAGTTTTTGGCTTCAATCCTGCAAATAAGGGTTAAAACAATAATTCAGCTATCAGAATCTAGGAACTATTTAAGTACTTGAATTAACACAAATGAAAGATAAGTTTCTGCTATAATAAATCATGGCCAAATTCTGTTCATCTTCCCACTTTGCAATCGCGACAGAAGATAAGAATGAAGCATTCTCCTTCAGTAAAATTTGTAATTTTTACTATTTCAGTCTAGCTACTATATATGTATGGCATTGGAATTCAAATTATTGTGAACAAAAAGAAAATACACCTGGAGCTTGCTACAGGCAGTAGGAATCTAATTCAATTCAAAGGAGAAAAAACTAAATGCAAGTGTATAACATTAGGCTATACTGTTAATTGCTAAAAACAGTTACTTTTGAAGAGTAATTTGAAGGTTTCTCGTAACCAGAAGAAGGCTTCGTTTGGGATAAGTTTTTTTGCTACTTTATAAAACTGTTTTTTAGTATAATTTTTATACTAGAAAATCATTTTAGAAAGTAACAAAGAAGCTGTCCCAAACGAAAGCCAAAATCTGCTCAACTTCAGAAAAAGAGGAATGTAATGGTTGAAGCTTCTTACCTCAAGAACTCTGCTACAAATGCTGAGCTCCACTCATTGACCGACAACCACTTTCAATGTCAGCAACTTTCCGGGCTGCATTCCGGTAATTAAAATAGACAAACTGGATAAGAAAAGTGGTCAAGTGTCTAACATCCATTTGAAGACCTCACACAGTCGATCTTAGATCCTGGTGGGATGATTTTAATTTGAAGACCCTACATCGTTGACCTTAGGTCAGGGTAGAAAGAAATTTTGGCAGATGCCATCCCGATATCTCCCTCGGTGGGGAGGAGACGCTGGGAGGTTGCCGAAATTCAAGAAAATTACATAACTTAAAAAAAAAATATGGAGCAATTAAATTTGAATCTTTGATTAATAAATTAAAATTTTTAATGAATAAAAAAACAAGTACTAATGTAGATTATTATGCTTTGAATTACTTATGGACTCTATCCCCTTTACTGCTGCAAGCACCACTTGCCTGCAAACAAGCAATAAAAAATCAATGCATCATAAATAAATTAAATCAATACATTAGTAGAACAACAGTGCTACTGCAAGTAGAACAACAGTAGAACAGAGTATTGGAAAGCAAGAAAATCTAAGTATGAAAAAGCTAGTAGAACAACAGTGCTAAAAGACGGGTAGGGTAGTGGAATACTGTAGTAGAAACAAGCTACGAGCACAAAACAAAACAAATTAAAACACTAACGCAAGTGTCAAAGCTTCGAAATGTCAAAATCACAAACTAAAACAAACCCAACAAACAAATAATCAAATTCAAAACCTATGGGCAGCCTTTTTTTATAAGAAATTGGTTGTAAGACTCACTACCCAGTAACTTTCGTAGGAAAAAAAGTAAGCCCGATCTTAGGCGAAAGTTTTAGAAAAAATTGACTTAACTCCTAACCTCCATTTAAAACTCCCGGCTAAAACCCCCGGCCACTTCTAATAGAAGTCATAAGTCCGACCTCTGAGGAAAATGTTTATGTGATAATACAACCCTAGACCCCTCACTCGGGCATCCTAGTCTAATAAGGCTTGGTTGTACGACCCACAACTCGGGCTGCTTAGCTTATAGGGCTAGGTCATAAGACCCACTATTAGGCAACTCCCAAAGAAGCCATAAGACCTACCCAACCAAAATTCTTTGGGCTACCTCTAAAAGAGGTCATAAGTCTCAATATCAGGGCAATTTCTAAGGAAGTCATAAGCCCATACCCAAAATCAAATCACATGGATAACTCTTAATTGAAATCGTAAGCCCCAAACTAAATAAATTAACGGACAACTTCTAAGAAAGCCATAAGCTCCAACCCATAATAAATCAAACTAAAATTCAAACCTATGGGCATTCTAGTCTATAGGAGTAGGTTGTAAGACTCACCAACGGGCTACTTTCTACGAAAATCGTAAACCCCATATTTTAGGAAAATTGTTAAATAAATAGCAAAGATCCTAAACCCTAAACAATCAAATTTAAATCTATGGGCATCTTAGTCTAAAGCATTAAGTTGTAAGACCCGTTTTTTTTAGGCTACTTCCTCAGTGAAGCTATAAGTCCTACCAATCAATTAAAACATTCGGGCAGCCTTGTTATAGAATTAGGTTGTAAGACCCATCCTTGGGCAACTCACAAATAGAGTAATAAGCCCCATTCTAAATTAAATCCTCAGGCTACTTTCTGTGAAAGCCATAAGTCTCAAACCAAATCTAAATACCCGGACTACTTCCTAAAGAAGCCATAAGATCCGCTCCAAATCAAACTCTTGGGTTACTTCTAAATGAAGTCATAAATCTCTAACTAAATAAATCTCTTGGTATTTTAATAGATATAAACCCCAAAATACCTAATCAAAATTAAAACCCACATTTAACCACTTCAGCCTACTCGGGATCCCTGAGAGGAGGCAAATCATGATTGCTAATCAGGTTCCCTGGATACTACGGTCAATGATTGTTAGTGTTGGTAGACTGAAATCTACGGTATACCCTGGGACGAAGAAACCATGTGATCTTGATCGGGTTTACCTCCATTACCCCTACTATTGAGACTAAAATTAACTAAAATTTATTCATCCTTAATATAGAGTTTTCTCTTAAATAGTAAGAGGGGTAATTAACTATGAGTTCTTGCGCTCATAGGAAGTAAAGACCCAAGATCTAATTAAACCATGATACTACTATCAGGGAAAATCTGATTAATTTCAATTTGGCTTAAGGAAAATGAAATCCTACTGCTGCAAAGCGGGATTCATGCATTCGTGCAATTTTTCTTGAGCCAACAACATTACTTTTTGTGAATGAAATGAACTATATTGAATAATAATTTCAGCAATTTTACCCATTAATATAAACTGTTAGACCGGTCCATTGGACCGATCCATCTGGTCCACACGGGACAAGACTAGGCGGAATGAAGGCGGAAGTTCCGCCTCTCCTATACGTCGAACTAGCCGCTGATTCTAGAAAAGCTATTTAGGAAAGATTTTTGAGGGAGTTTGGAGGGAAATTTGAATGTTGGGACTGTTTAGAGTTTTCATTTTGGATTGTATTAATTAGATAGTTTATTTTCCTAGGGTTAGGGCATCTTGAATTTGGCTGAAATTTGAGATCTCTTAATTTTCTTTTGGGCTCTAGCAGCGTCTAGAGATTTGGGAGAGATAGATCCTCCTCTAAAATAAATGATCAATTGTATATTGTTATTTTCTTCCATTAATTTGTGTTCTTGCAATAAAATTCTTGTTTTTCTCTGATTTTCCATTGGATTTGAGGAAATTTCTCGTTATTTTTCTGAAATTGATAGGATTTACTTGAAATCTTCAAGTGTTTCCTATAATCAACATAAAAAAAAAAAAAATTAAGTTTACCAACAAGTGCTTTACATCAAAATTTCGCTCACAACTAAACAATCACCATGGTATCTACATATGCACCAACATATACTATGTGTGCAGGTGAATGAATAATTAGCTCATGCTGTATGCCTCATATCATATCTAAGCATCACTAGCCGTTAATAAGAACGGAAAAGGATAAAAAAGCATCAAGGAGCACGCATCCGCCAGCATCAACTAGCCACGGAAGGTTGGGTTTGATTTTGCACCATTCTAAGCTGTTTACACGTATGCTGAATAGACAAAAATTGAGAAAATTAGTTTGAATGCAAGAATTTCAATGACGAAGGAAATCATACAATATCAGATACCTCCCAACATATGTTGAATTTCCCACAAGAGCGAATATAAACATAAAGAGACTTAAACCCTGAAAACAAAGGAATTGATCAAAACAGCCTAAAGAATAAACAAATCATATTTATTTAAAAAAATATCACTTAATCTTGTTGTCATACTGTAGTAAAGAAAAGATATTTCAATAAATAATAAATCCAAATGAGCTTGTGCAACACAAGACCAAGAAATCCAGAGTTATGCAAGAACTTAAATGAGTTACTTGTCGCAACTGAGGCTTTGTTTGGGATAGCTTTTTTCCTGCTTCTTAAAATAGCTTTCTAGTACATAAAAGAAATTTTTTTATACTAAAAAATTGCTTTGCAAGCAATAAGAAACCCGTACCAAATGAAACCTGAATGTATCTTCTGATCTCAAATTTACAAAGAGCATAATCAGAAACAGCCAGATGGTCACTAAGAAAAAGACGATGTAGGAAGAAAGACTTGCCTCAACATTTCCTCGTTTAATCTGCAAAACATCAGAAGTCAAGAATTCGTGAGTCATTAAATCCCACAATTTTTACGTTAGAGATTTAAATTTGAAGGGATTCTGACAACAAACTCGAAGGCTTCACAAAATCCTTAAATAACCAGATTCCCGCATAAATTTATCTTTAATCTGTTCCACTTAACTGATTCTACAACCCAACGGATAAAAGAAAACCACTTGACAAAAACAGTATCAGGTGTCATCATCTCACATTCAACCAGATCTGAGGAAGTCTGCCACCCATATAAATGCCTGCCATTGCCCAACCTAAAAAACTTCCTATTCCACTGCTTCCAACATGTTCGCCATGAAATGTTTCTAATGCCTTGTGCTGTGGGAGAAAACATAACAATCAAATATCCTCTCTAATATAATGTGTGCAGAACACAAGATAAAGAAATAAAAATGGGTACAATATTTCCATCAATTAATTCCGGAGCAAAAAAATTGTTACATAGGCTTCGTTTGGGACGGCTTTCTTCCTGCTCCTTAAAGCAACTTTTTAATGCAAAAATTTAAATTTTTGTACAAAAAAATTGTTTTAAGAAGCAGCAAAAAAGCCTTTTAAGGATATGTTGCATTCTTTATGCATAGGTTGGTTGTATGTCTCTTATTTCCACCTCTAAACAATTCTGTGTGCAATATAGCTCTATGTAGAGTGAAGGGTTGGTTGGTTGGTGGAGAGAATTGAAGAGAAAATGGGCAAATGCTACTGCAGGGCTTTCACATAAACGGGAAGAGCAGCTTTCATGTGTTGGAGGTAGAGGAAAGAAAGAAAAAAAAATCAGGGTGCAAAGGCGGTAGATTTTCACTGATTGTGGCTTTTTTGGAGAGCTCGTGGGCTTTTATTTGAAGGAATGAAGAGGAGAGAAGTTTGCTGTTTTGAGGGGCTGAGTTGGTATCAGATTAGTGAACGTAAGAGATTGTTTTCAGGTGAAAGGGGAGGCCTCGTCTGCTGTTAGTGCTGTTAGTGTGGAGGTTGAGGAAGGAAGCTGCAGTTTTGTACAGGGATTTGCATCAACCGACAAACAGCACGCTGCGATCAGCCCGACCTTGACGGGATCAGGTCAATCGGGTAGGCCCGGTGGGATCTAAGTGTCGTGAACGACTGTTAGGGAAGAGAAGGGAGTGACTATAGGTTACATGGTCTCCCGTAAAAATACAGGAGGTTAGTTAATCATGACCGGATAATTACCTGTAATATAAGTCTCTTCCAATGGAACCGTAGCTTCCTAATGGACTAGCTACAGGAATTGGTGAACTTCGCTTATTACATCCTGCCAGTAAAGAGTTAGAACCTCTATATTCATACATATTAGGTCCCCTCTCATCGCTGTTCTTCCTTACGAACCTCTCTTTTGCTATGTACTCAACTTCGTCAATCTGCAATCAGATGATCAAGTGAAAATTGAAGCAAAACACTGTAAAAATGTTAAATAAGTCCTCATAAAAAGCACATTGGAATGAGATAGCTGCAATATTCTAAGAATTGTTTAAGATTAAAATCCCAAAAATTTATCTAAAATATTATGCCTTATTTTTACCCCTCTTAAAATTTATAATTAAAATCCTTCAAATGGTTTATTTATATAATTTTGATTATATAAGCATATATAAATTAAAATGCATTTCAATTAAAATTCCAAAGTTCGGATTTTAATGTTACTGTTCACATAATTAAATCACTGTAGCAGTACCTTAAATTTGAGATATGCACTGACCTAAGATACAACAGTGGGATGAAATTGGATGGCTATGACAGAAATTTAGTAAAAGATATTTGTATAACTGTTGAATAAATAACATACAGTGAAAAACATGAGGATATGAGGATGTGCCATGCAAATTAATCAGAAAGTGTGCCAATAAATTGAAAGCATACAAACGCATCTTGTAAGTACACCAAAAAACATGCAAATGTATTATGCAAATGCATAAAAAAAATATGCAAATGTATTATACAAATGCATAAAAAAACATCATTTCATTTAAAAATAAATATGAATTCCCCACATATGCTCCGACAAACATTCTAAACACAAACAAAGAAGTCTGAACTATGTGAGATTAAAAGGGGAGCTAAATAAAATCATCTTTTTAAACACCTTCTGCTCCACCTAGTGCTTCGAACTCTCAAACTCAAGGTCCAAGAATGTTGTGCAGGTTTCATGTGAACTTAAATTTTACATCCAATACTTCACCTTTAAAGGATTGGAGTTGACAAAACTTGAATTAATAAGAAAATATACGATTGTGAGATCAAAAAGTCATTTTATTTTACTTCTACGTTAGGCCTTTAATGTCTTCCTCAAAAGAAATTTATTACAAAAGAATTTACGCTTGTATAACAATTCAAAAAGTTGATATTTGAACCCAATCCTTTGTTACCAAGCAATTAGAGATGATAATAATCAAATAACAAAATAAAACTACTTAAAATCCCAGTTTTATCGAGCCATTTGACAATAAAGTTTTATCGAAGATAGGCACCTTTATATTACAGTTACGGCCAAATCACATATAATCCCCAATAATTAAAACCCTTGAGTAATGAATCATACGATATATTTGATAGAGCACAAAGGCTTTATTAGCTCACATCGACTTCAATTTTAAAATTTAAGGATTTATTAAATAAAAAAAAAGTTAATTATTTATTTAATAAAAATATAGTAGGTATTATGATTAAGGAAATTGTATTAATGCTTTGGTGCTATACTAAAACTAAGGTGTCGGTTATAAAAGGGTGCCTCGAGCGTAAGTAGTTTCATTGAAGTTTACTATGCTTTTGAGGTAGGTATTCATACATATTTTAAGTTCATAAGTTTCTCTTTAATTGTTAAAATTTCATATGCTTTAATATGTTCTTTTAGTTGAAAAGTACATGTTATTCATTTATGATTTATATTGCAGCAAGCATATATTCCCTTTTAGATTCATTTAGTTGTTAACAAGAAAAAAGTTTAGAAGAATATTTGAGCATGAAACATTATTAGACAAGCATATATGAATTTATGAATGATTTAATTTCTATGATAAATATTGAATGATAGAATATGCATGATGATCCGAAGTACCAAATGGTAAAAGGCTCTTCGGAGTAAAATGGTAAAGGGCTCATCGGAGCAATTGGGATGGGAAATTAACCGTAGGAGCTTTTGTCTATGGGAAACATGAACTCAAATCTTAGAGTGCTCGCAAAATAAAGGTTGAAATCTTGTTGGCTCAAGAAAAATGGCACGAGTGCACGAATCCCGCTTTGCAGCTGTAGGATTCCATTTCCCTTAAGTCAGATTGAAGTTAACCAGATTTCCCCTGAGGATGGTGTCAGGGTTTATAGATCTGGGGGGTTCTTACTTCCTATGAGCGCAAGCGCCCATAGTTAATTACCCCTCTTACTACGTAAGAGAGAACTCTCTATTAAGGATGAATAAATTTTAGATATTTTTAGTCTCAATTGTGGGAAAGATGAAGGTAAACCCGATCAAGATCCCATGGTTCCGTCGTCTCGGGTATACCGTAGATTTCAGTCTACCAACACTAACAATCATTGACCGTAGTGTCCAGGGAATCTGATTAGCAACCATGAGTTGCCTCCTCTCAGGGATCCCGAATAGACTGAAGTGGTTAAATGTGAATTTTTGTTTGATTTAATTTGGGTTAGGGCTTATTACTTCCTTAGAAGTTGCCTACTAATTTGTTTAGTTTGAGGCTTACGACTCCAAATAAGAGTTGCCCGTTAACTTGATTTATTTTGGGGCTCACGGCTCCAATTAGGAGTTGTCCGAATAATTTGTTTAGTTTGGGGCTTACGGCTCCAATTAGGAGTTTCCCGGATAGTTTGTTTAGTTTGGGGTTTACGGCTCCAATTAGGAGTTGCCCGGAGAATTTTCGTTGGATAGGTCTTATGGCTTCCTTAGAAGTTGCCTAATGGTGGGTCTTACGACCTAGCCCTGTAAGCTAAGCGGCCCGAGTTGTGGGTCTTACAACCAAGCCATATAGACTAGGATGCCCAAGAATTTTAATTATTTGGGTAGGACTTATGGCTTACCTTAGAAAGTAGCCTAAAAAGCGGGTCTTACAACTTAATCGTTTAGACTAAGATGCTCATAGGTTTAAATTTTCATTGTTTAGGGTTTAGGATCATTCATATTTATTTAGCAAATTTCCTAAAATGTGGAGGCTTACGACTTCATGTAGAAGTTGCCCGATAGCAGGTCTTACAACCTAATCCTATAGACTAGGATACCCAAATGAGGGGTCTAGGTGTATTATCACCTAAACACATCCCTCAGATATCGAACTTACGACTTCATTAGAAGTGGCCGGGGGTTTTAATTGGGTTTAGGGGTTAGGTGAATTTCTACCTAAAACTTTCCCCTAAGGTAGGGCTTACGATTTTCCTACGAAAGTTGCCGGAAAGCGGGTCTTACAACCAAGTCCTTATAAACAAGGCTGCCCAAAAGTTTGAATTTGATTGTTTTTTGTTGAGTTGATTTGATTTTGTGATTTTGATACTTCGGGGCTTTGACACTTGCATTAGTGTTTTAGTTGTTTTGATTTGTCCTTGTAGTCTTTTTCTTACTACAACAGTTTAGTACTATTCTTGTTTTCTTAACATTTCCTGCTTTTCAGTACTTTGTTTTACTTGCATTAGTTGGATTTACCACTTTCCCGCATTGATTTAATTTATTTATGCTGCATTGATTTTTGATCGCTTGTTTGCAGGCAAGTGGTGCTTGCAGCAGTTCAAGAGATAGAGTCCACAAATAGCCATAGAAGTTTGTACATGAGGGCTTTGGAGAGTAGTTTGTAGAGTTCAAATTGAGAGTTTTGGAGAGCAATTTGTACGAGAGATTTGAGGAGTTTGAGATGGCTTGTACAGTTGTTTGAGATTTCTGAATTTTTGTACATGGTTGGGTTGTATGTATCAAATAGTGGAAAAAATATTCTTCTCCCTCCTCTATTTTTTTATTTATTATATATATTTTTTAACAAATAATTCAATTTTGATTAATTATTTTAATTAACCAAAAGGTCTAAAAAAAATTATAAAAGCTCTCAGATTTTAAAACTCTCAAATATTTAAAAATTATTGTATTTGAATTTTTTTTTAAATGTCATCATATTTTAAAACTTGAATTTTCCTTTAATCAATCAATTAATTTAAATTAACTTTGATTAATTAAAAAAATTAATTGATTAATCAAAATATTTAAATTTAATTGATCTATAATTATTCAAAAAAAAGTTCTATAATTTTTCTCAAAAATTTCGGCAACCTCCCGGCGTCTACTCCCTACCGAGGGAGAAATCGGGACGGCACTTGCCGAAATTTCTTCCTACCCGGACCTAAGGTCAACGGCGTAGGGTCTTCGAATTAAAACCATCTCACCAGGATCTAAGATCGACTGCGTGAGGTCTTCAAATTTCAAAACCATCTACCCGGATTAAAAATCAACGGCGTAGGTCTTCAATTTCAAACCATCCCGGTCGGACCTAAGGTACGACGGCCGGGGTCTTCGACATCTATTTGAAATAATTCTTTTTTTTTTTTATTTCTTTCCCTTTCTTTTCTATAATATGTATATAATATTATATTATTATTTTTAAATATGATTGAATAATATATAATATTATATTATCATATTACATTATATATTATATATGTCATAATGAAGGGGACAGGAGCCGAAGAAGTGACAGTGCAATCTCTGCACCTTTAACAAAGCAACGGAGCCGAATGAGCAACACGTGCAATCTCTACACCTCTTTGCAAAGCAATGAAGTCGGGCAAGGACAAAGGAGCAGAAGCGGAGGGTGCAATCTCTTCATCTCCTGCGAAGAGTGAAGTCGAACAGGGAACGAAGGAGCCGTAGAAACGCCTCACGCAATCTCTGGACCTCCCATGAAGATCGAAGTCGCTCAGCCACTCGAAGTCGAAGGAGCGACTATGAGATCTCTGCACCTCTGGCGAAGTAACGAATCCGAACAGCGACCACCAAAAGAGAAGTGAAGGGCGAAACCCCTAGACCTCTCTTGCGAAGGAACGAAATTGAATAGCCGCGATGGAGTCGGAGCAGCGAAGCGAACGAGAGTGTGTTCCTTTTTTTTTTTGAATTCCTTTATCTTCTTTTATTGATTTCTTTTGTTGAATGGCGGTTGCCAGAACGAAATAATGCATTGTTCGGTGAGGTGGGGTCGGCAGAGACATGTATGCTGGTTAATTATTTTTTTTTTTTGTTCTATTTTTTTTACAGTCAACAAATTGCCTCCCAACGAATTTGTTGTGTGACTTTCACACAATGAATTTGTTATAATATTTCGATTGTATAATTTCAACTTTTAGATATGTTGATGAAAAATAGCTCGACCCTTAGGTTTTTGAGTATATGTGATTTTAAAGTTCAGCCCTTAGGCTTATTAAACTTTATGGGTTTTAGCTCGACCCCTAGGTTTATGAGCATAGGAGATTTTAATGGTTTGGTTTTTAGACTTATTGAACCAATGGGTCTTAGCTCGACCCTTAGGTTTATGAGCATATGAGATTTGTAAAGTTCGGCCCTCAGGCTTGTTAAACTTTATATATTTAGCTCGACCCTTAGGTTTATGAGCATAAAAGATTTCAAAGTTCGACCCTTAGGCTTGTTGAACTTTTATAGATTTAGCTCGACCCTTAAGTTTATGTGTATATGAAATTTATAAAGCTCGATCCTTAGGTTTGTTGAACTTCAGGGATTTAGCTCGACCCTTAGGTTTATGAGCTTAGAAGATTTCGGAGGTTTGGCCTTTAGGCTTATTGAACCTCGTGGGTTTAGCTCGACCCTTAGGTTTATGAGCATATAAGATTTGCAAAGTTCGGCCCTTAGGCTTATTGAACTTTGTGAGCCCTTAGGCTTATTGAACTTTGTGAATTTAGCTCGACCCTTAGGTTTATGAGCATATAAATTTTTAGAGATTCAGCCTTTAGGCTTATCGAACCAATGGGTTTTAGCTCAACCCTTATTGAACTTTGTGGATTTTAGCTCGACCCTTAGGTTTGTGAGCGTAGAAAATTTTAAAATTCGGCCCTTAGGCTTATTGAACTTTGTGGATTTTAGCTCGACCTTTAAGTTTATGAGCATAGGAATTTTCAAGGTTCATCCCTTAGGCTTTTTGAACCAATGGGTTTTAGCTCGACCCTTAGATTTATGAGCATAAAAGATTTAAAGGTTCGGCCCTCAGGCTTGTTAAACTTTATATATTTAGTTCGACCCTTAGGTTTATGAGCATAAAAGATTTCAAAGTTCGGCCCTTAGGCTTGTTGAACTTTTATAGATTTAGCTCGACCCTTAAGTTTATGAGTATATGAAATTTATAAAGCTCGATCCTTAGATTTGTTGAACTTCAGGGATTTAGCTCGACCCTTAGGTTTATGAGCTTAGAAGATTTCGGAGGTTTGGCCTTTAGGCTTATTGAACCTCGTGGGTTTAGCTCGACCCCTAGGATTATGAGCATATAAGATTTGCAAAATTCGACCCTTAGGCTTATTGAACTTTGTGAATTTAGCTCGACCCTTAGGTTTATGAGCATATAAATTTTTAGAGGTTCAGCCTTTAGGCTTATCGAACCAATGGGTTTTAGCTCAACCCTTAGGTTTATGAGCATAGAGGAATTCAAAGTTCGGCCTTTAGGCTTGTTGAACCGATAGAATTTAGCTCGACCCTTAGGTTTATTGAGCATAGGAGATTTCAAAGGTTCGGCCCTTAGGCTTGTTGAACTTTATGAATTTAGCTCGACCCTTAGGTTTATGAGCATATAAGATTTTCATAACTTCTTTATTTTTATTTGGTAAAGGGGATAAAATTACCTCTCGACTTTTTAGGGGGGGGGGATTGAATTTATCTTACGCATTACAAGAGGTAATATAAAAATTGCCTCCTGTCTTTCAGGAGAAGAGTGGATTTCATTTCTCCCATTATAGGAGAATATAAAAATTACCTCATGTCTTTTAGGAGGGGAGTGAATATTATTTTGCTCCTTATAGAAGAGATATAAAAAATTGCCTCCTGTCTTTCAGGAGGGAATTTGGAAAACTTCTGCCTAGTATGCAGATTTTTATACATAACATTCTTTTATGTATGATATTTCTTTAGATATTGACCATTAATTGGTGGCATAGGTCTTTGACCATTTAGGTTTATGAGTTGATAGGCACCTCCTTCATACACTATTTCAATGATGAAGGGTCCTTCCCATATTGGATCAAATTTACCGCCAAGGCGACGGTGAGGGATTATAGGTCTTCGGCGAACCAGAACAAGCTCACCTTCTTTGAAACTTCTAGGACGAACCATTCTATCATGGGCCCTAGTCATTCTTGCTTTGTAGGATTTTAGATTTTGTTGAGCTTGAAGTTTGACTTCATCAAGAGCTTCAAGTTCTTCAAGTCGTAGAAGATCATTTTCTTCTCTAATTAATTCGTATTGAACAATAATACGAAGAGGTGGCAACTCGACTTCGAGAGGTAATATTACCTAAGTTCCGAAAACTAGTGAATATGGGGTGGTCTGCGTTGTAGTTTAACAAGTAGTACGAGACACCCTTTATCCACCAAGGCTTCAGTAGTTTCAGAAGAAATAACTACTTTGATTTTTTGGCTGATAAGATCTTCGATGTGGTCTTACTAACCATCTTATCCACTTCATGTTGACCTTATAGTCCTTTGTTAGGAGTATCTTGATCATAAAGAATTATTTGAGGATCTCTAGCATTTACTGCTAGACGAGCAATGTTGCTTACACTTTTTTTTTTATAAAATTTACAACTTGTACTTGGCCAACTGCAACTGCTGGGCCAAGTTGCCCAAGTAGTTTTTTCATTATGATGCTCATTTCATCAAGAAGAATGTTCGAATTATTGATTTCTTGATCTTTCTTCTGTTGGAGAAGTTATATTTCATATTATAACCCTCTCACAATATCTTCAATTTCTCCCTTTTCAATTTTTTCTGAATGTGGGAGTGTTCTCTTTGCAGGGATTTCTTATTCTTAATTAACTCGCATTTAGTTTTCAATCTGTAGATTTGAAGCTGCGTTTCTACGAGTATGCATTCTTTGATCAGGCTGATTGGGGGGACATGATCAACCATCCGGACAACTTCAATGTCCATGGGACCAATACACCCTTCCACTTCTTCATCATCATTATAATAATTATCACTTTCATCCAACTTGAGATCATTTCCAAATTGGGACGACCGCTTGCCAATGTATGACTGGAGAGTCGGGAGATTCATTATAGACAACATTTTCTTCCTTCTCTGGAGCAATCATGTCAACAAAAGTTTTCTTATTGGGGGATAACTTCTGGACATAAGATTTACGCCCTTTATAGATTTCTTTATCAAGATCATCTTTCTGAACTCGAGGATATTTGGGTCTTTTTGGAACCCAAACTTGCTGTCTTCCCGGAGTCACATACCGATTACCACCAACATCAAAATGTACTTTTGAATAGGCAGATACATGATACCATTTTTGGGGCCTTCGTTCATCATATCTTATGTTATAACCTCTTACATGTAAACTATCAGAAGGCTCGCCCAACTATTTTCTTCCATAATATGGATATCGACCCATATTAGGACAGAATTTTCTTGGCTTTCGATAGTAGGGAGGACGTTTAAACTCCTCTTTATAAGGTCTTGTTGAAAATTTGTTGCTTTGAGGTCGAACCAAATTTGAGGACATAACTTCAATAACATATTTCCTCAGTCTTCATTGTAAATTTCTATCTTTGACAGCCTTCAATATTTTGTATATCTTGGAAGAGGCAGATTCTTCCTTCTTGGGTGGTTGTGGCTGTTGACGTGAAGTCTCCCAGAAAAACTTCTTCAAGTGACCCTTATCATCATTCCTTTTTACCCATTTTAACGGCTCAAAGCTGTTATTAACTGGTACATTCGCCTCTAATTGCGGTGATGATTCTTGAAGGGTCTCAGGCACCCAGCCATTAGCTCGTAAGCAAGCATTGGCCTTTCTTCTGATTTTCCTGGAAAGTTTAGTACTTGCATCAGGAATTTCTGCATTATAATCTTCAGGGACTTCATCCTGGGCGTGATTGGTTTTATTCATGCCAACAGATTGTAATTTGGTATCATGAATCTTCTTTTAAGTTACAGGAGCATCAGCAAGTGTCATAGAAAGCATTGAAAATACAGAAGCCCTTTTAGGAGCCTTCTCATAAATAACTTCAAAAGTAGGCTTCTTAGCGACACCTTTGGTAGTAAGCATGCTAATAGGATTCTCATGAAGGAATTATTTGAACCGCATGACTTCGGAAATAGTTTCGAATTGAATGGTTGCTCCAGCATTGCTTGTGTTAAGAACAACTTGAAGGAGAACTGCAATCTGGCTCCCTCACCTAGTTTTACAGTCATGAAGGGCTTTGCAGGCATCATGTTATCAACCTGCAAATAGAACTTACAGGAAATAGAGTCAACCTTAAACCTGCTGAAAAAGAAAACATAGAACTGTGTTGAATAAACATCTATATTTATTTATAGATATTTCATTATTTGAGACTAAATATAAATTATATTTTCATCCAAAGATGTAGAGAGAAGTAATCCCCAGCGGAGTCGCAAGAAATCTGTTGGCTCAAGAAAAATGACACGAGTGCACGAATCCCGCTTTGCAGCTGTAGGATTCCATTTCCCTTAAGTCAGATTGAAGTTAACCAGATTTCCCCTGAGGATGGTGTCAGGGTTTATAGATCTGGGGTTCTTAGTTCCTATGAGCGCAAGCGCCCATAGTTAATTACCCCTCTTACTACGTAAGAGAGAACTCTCGATTAAGGATGAATAAATTTTTTAGATATTTTTAATCTCAATTGTGGGAAAGATGAAGGTAAACCCGATCAAGATCCCATGGACCGTCGTCTCGGGTATACCGTAGATTTCAGTCTACCAACACTAACAATCATTGACCGTAGTGTCCAGGGAATCTGATTAACAGCCATGGGTTGCCTCCTCTCAGGGATCCCGAATAGACTGAAGTGGTTAAATGTGAATTTTTGTTTGATTTAATTTGGGTTAGGGCTTATTACTTCCTTAGAAGTTGCCTACTAATTTGTTTAGTTTGAGGCTTACGACCCCAATTAGGAGTTGCCCGTTAACTTGATTTATTTTGGGGCTCACGGCTCCAATTAGGCGTTGTCCGGATAATTTGTTTAGTTTGGGTCTTACGGCTCCAATTAGGAGTTGCCCGGATAGTTTGTTTAGTTTGGGGCTTACGGCTCCAATTAGGAGTTGCCCGGAGAATTTTCATTGGATAGGTCTTATGTCTTCCTTAGAAGTTGCCTAATGGTGGGTCTTACGACCTAGCCCTGTAAGCTAAGCGGCCCGAGTTGTGGGTCTTACAACCAAGCCATATAGACTAGGATGCCCGAGAATTTTAATTATTTGTGTAGGACTTATGGCTTACCTTAGGAAGTAGCCTGAAAAGCGGGTCTTACAACTTAATCGTTTAGACTAAGATGCTCATAGGTTTAAATTTTTGATTGTTTAGGTTTTAGGATCATTACTATTTATTTAGCAAATTTTCTAAAATGTGGAGGCTTACGACTTCATGTAGAAGTTGCCCGATAGCAGGTCTTACAACCTAATCCTATAGACTAGGATGCCCAAATGAGGGGTCTAGGTGTATTATCACCTAAACACATCCCTCAGATATCGGACTTACGACTTCATTAGAAGTGGCCGGGGGTTTTAATTGGGTTTACGGGCTAGATCAATTTCTACCTAAAACTTTCCCTAAGGTAGGGCTTACGACTTTCCTACGAAAGTTGCCGGAAAGCGGGTCTTACAACCAAGTCCTTATAAACAAGGCTGCCCAAAAGTTTGAATTTGATTGTTTTTTGTTGAGTTGATTTGATTTTCTGATTTTGATACTTCGGGGCTTTGACACTTGCATTAGTGTTTTAGTTGTTTTGATTTGTCCTTGTAGTCTTTTTCTTACTACAACAGTTTAGTACTCTTCCTGTTTTCTTAACATTTCCTGCTTTTCAATACTTTGTTTTACTTGCAGTAGTTGGATTTATCACTTTCCCGCATTGATTTAATTTATTTATGCTGCATTAATTTTTTATCGCTTCTTTGCAGGCAAGTGGTGCTTGCAACAGTTAAGGAGAAAGAGTCCACAAGTAGCCATAGAAGTTTGTACATGAGGGCTTTGGAGAGCAGTTTGTAGAGTTCAAATTGAGAGTTTTGGAGAGCAATTTGTACGAGAGATTTGAGGAGTTTAAGAGTTTGAGATAGCTTGTACAGTTGTTTGAGATTTCTGAATTTTTGTACATGGTTGGGTTGTTTGTATCAAATAGTAGAAAAAATATTCTTCTCCCTTTCCTCTATTTTTTGATTTATTATATATATATTTTTAACAAATAATTCAATTTTGATTAATTAATTTAATTAACCAAAAGGTCTAAAAAAAATTATAATAGCTCTCAGATTTTAAAACTCTCAAATATTTAAAAATTATTGTATTTGAATTTTTTTTTAAATGTCATCATATTTTAAAACTTGAATTTTCCTTTAATCAATCAATTAATTTAAATTAACTTTGATTAATTAAAAAAATTAATTGATTAATCAAAATATTTAAATTTAATTGACCTATAATTATTCAAAAAAAAAGTTCTATAATTTTTCTCGAAATTTCGCCAGCCTCCCGGTGTCTACTCCCCACCGAGGGAGAAATCGGGACGGCACTTGCCGAAATTTCTTCCTACCTGGACCTAAGGTCAACGGCGTAGGGTCTTCGAATTAAAACCATCTCACCAGGATCTAAGATCGACTGCGTGAGGTCTTCAAATTTCAAAACCATCTACCCGGATTAAAAATCAACGGCGCAGGTCTTCAATTTCAAACCATCTCGGTCGGACCTAAGGTACGACAGCCGGGGTCTTCGACATCTAATTGAAATATTTCCTTTTTTTTATTTCTTTCCCTTTCTTTTCTATAATATGTATATAATATTATATTATTTTTTTAAATATGATTGTATAATATATAATATTATATTATCATATTACATTATATATTATATATGCCATAATGAAGGGGAGAGGAGCCGAAGAAGTGACAGTGCAATCTCTGCACCTTTAGCAAAGCAACGGAGCCGAATGAGCAACACGTGCAATCTCTACACCTATTTGCGAAGCAATGAAGTCGGACAAGGACAAAGGAGCAGGAGCGGCGGGTGCAATCTCTTCATCTCCTGCGAAGAGTGAAGTCGAACAGGGAACGAAGGAGCCGTACAAACGCCTCACGCAATCTCTGGACCTCCCATGAAGATCGAAGTCGCTCAGCCACTGGAAGTCGAAGGAGCGGCTATGCAATCTCTGCACCTCTGGCGAAGTAACGAATCCGAACAGCGACCACCAAAAGAGAAGTGAAGGGCGAACCCTAGACCTCTCTTGCGAAGGAACAAAATTGAATAGTCAACATGCTTAGGAAGTTACAAAGGATCACAACTTTTTATGGGTGATACAAAATTTTTAAGACATTTTTCAAGTTTTATTGAGAAACTACATAAAATAACGTTGGTCACTCTATATGGCTCGTTGCAATTGAAAGTAACAGGTTAACCTCAACTCTTAAACAACTAAACTTACCAAGTTGGCTAAACGTAAAGTTCTTTAAATCCTAACCTTCTCCAATTTACAAGCTTTATCTGGTTCCAGTCGATGGCAAAGATGACCGTAGTATACTATTTGTGCAGTCAAGATTGCTGTTGTTGCCGTGTACAACTGGAAATTCACATTTGCATATTTTCCATCAAGAAGAAGGGAGAATAACATCAGAAGAAGCGAGCAGAGAGAGTAAAAATTGACATACCAATGCCATGTAAAATTGGGTCTTCAAATGCAATGACCAAAAGTAGAATTCAGAAATGCAAAGTACAAGAAAGATCTTGCATAACTAAATCGTCAAGCTTGACAGAGTAATTTAAGCCATGGAGGGTAAATGTTGGGGAGCTTCCCCATCAATGACAATAATTTTGTAAAGATAAACTAAAAATGTATTAGTAAACTCAACAAAAGTTGACGCCATGGAGAAACAAGGTTGGGGAATTCAGATACACTAAAAAATGTAATAGCAAACTCAAGCACAAATGAAGTCAATGAGAATAAAGGTAGAGTAAACTCTTGGAGTAATAAATAATAAATGAGAAACTTCCCCAATTTTCAACCAAATAAAAAATGCATGCAAGAAAAGATAATAATGGAACAAAAAATACACAAAAAAGATGCATATATGCACATGAAGAATACGTGCATTGTGCCAGCATTTGCCAGCACTTGCACACACATATAGATGTAGATGAGAAATCTCAGGCGCACACACAAAGAGCTTAGCTGTGTTATGCAGTAATCCATTAAAATTGTACCTCTACTCATGCATATGTGCACATTGCCGCCAATGAAATAAAATAAATTAAAAAAGGCTCTTCATTGATGCCCATTATCACATAGATAATAACTAATGTTCACAATTTCTGCAATTATTTTTTGAAACTTACAGTAGCAGGCTCCAGGAGATAGCCTACAAGGTTGAAAATATCCCTAAAGAACATGAAAGAATAAACATTAAAAAGCTTGAAAATGAATTATAAGGAGCCTAAGATCAAATAGAAATAAAAAAGATGTACCCACAGCCATGGTTTAAAATTGCGCAATATGAGGCTCGCCTTGAGGCCCGCCTTTGTGCAATTCCAGTAAAAAACGCCTCGATGCTTACGCCTCGAGTTTTTGTTATGAGGCTTGCGCCTCAACTTGGTTGAGGCCCGCCTTAAGGCCCGCCTCGCCTCACTGGCATGAGGCTTATGCCTCACGCTATATATATTAAAACTTACATAAATCTTGAAGTAAATACCAGACATTGGACTCTATAGGAGAGGAGGAAGAGGAGAGAGCAGTTCATCATAATGATGATTCAAATGAAGAACCCCCTAGTGATGACAGTGCTGATGATTTATGAGTTCTTATGTGATATGTCATTGCTATTTATTTTTAGAAATTGGAATTATATGTTAATGAAAAGAACACTGGGATTTGGGAAAGATAGAATTTTGAGTTGAACTATATTTCATGTTGTCTTATTATTGTGATATTTTGATTTCACTTCATATCTTATGCTTTTTTATGTTTTATATTATTCACTCATTAGTATTTAAAAAATTTATCATTTTATGTTTACGCAATCTTTTGATTTTGAGGCTTACGCCTCAGAACGCCTTGAGGCTTACGCCTCGCCTCACAAATGTAAAACGCCTCAATACCCGAATACGCAATTTTAAACATTGCCCACAGCTAATCAATAGCTGGACATCCTAATAAAGAATCAAAATGAGAATAAGAGATCTCTTACACCTATTGAGATAAGAGTGCAAACTCACCTTCATCTTCAGATCAAACTTTCTGATTCTCTCAAATACAATTCTTAGATCACTTAGGTGATCTTTGCGATCCATGATCTTAACAACCAGGCCATCAACATAACACTCGACCTTCTGGTGTATTAGTTCATCAAAAATAAGTGTCATTGTCCATTGATAGGTGACTCCAGCATTCTTCAGGCCAAAGGGTATGACCGTATAACAGAAAAAGCCGATAAGCATTCTAAACGATATGTGCTTTTCATTCTCAGGTGCCATCTTGATTTGGTTATAACCCGACGATCCGTCCATGAAAGAGAACATATCATAATTGGAAATGTTGTCCACTAGGAGTTCAGATACGAAGAGTGAAAAATCGTCTTTTGGACACGCCTTGTCGAGGTCCCGAAAGTCAATACATACACGAATTTGTCCATTCTTCTTCTTTACGGGGACAATATTGGTAATCCAATCAGCATACTTTTCTTCTCGGATGAAACCTGCCTCTATAAGCTTTTTCGTCTATACAATTACTTGTTCTTCAATCTCCAATCTCATTCTCCTTGGAGCTTGCTTGACGGGTGCTGCATCTGGTTTGATGGCTAGTATGTGAACTGCTACGTCAGGAGATAAGTTGGACATCTCAGCATATGTTCAAGCAAAGCAGTCGCTGAATTCACAGATAAGTTATTTTATTTCTTCTATTTGTTCCTCGGGCAGGAGAGAACTAACAAAGGTTGGGCGAGGATCCTCCTTCGTTCCCAAGTTAACTTCTTTTAATTCATCCATAGTAACTGCATGTCCACCATCTTCAAGCTCTTCTAGGGCAGGCTTGGCCTCTACGGGTTGATCATCATATGTGACAACTTCGTACACATTATCACCATCATCATAGGATTTGATTTCTCCACATGTGATTGCTCGGCAAATCTCTTTTTGAGGGTATTTCAGTACGATGAATCCCAGACTCATTTTTGCAAAAATATCATTCTTCTTTAATGAGTGAGGATTCCTTCGATACCAGAGGCTCAAGCAGAAATGACTTATTGTTTGGAAGAACAAGTTTTATCTCGCTTTCGTAATATTCTTTGGATGTTTATGATATTATACCTGGGAAATCTTATACGTACTAATTCCCCGGAATCAATGAGCGTACGAAACCAGTCACAATTTATTTCTTCTTCGAGTTTTCCAATTGAATAAAATAGACTCGCTGGTCCACCCTTTTCTTTTGGGGAGGTACATGGAATACTACAAGTAGACCTGTCAATATTGGACCCGACCCGAAAAAACCCGACCCGAACCCGACCCGAAATTTTCGGGTTTGGGTTGACCCGAACCCGAAGCGGGTCGGGTTCGGGTCCGGAAAATCGACCCGTTTGCAAAAACGGGTCGGGTTCGGATTGACCCGACGGGTTGCCGGGTCAACCCGAAAACCCGTTTATTTTTAAAAAAATTCAAATTTCGCTGACCCCGCGCCGCCCGCCGCCTGCCGGCCGCCAGCCCAGCTCGCTGCCCGCCTGCCCCCACGCTGCCCGCTCGCTGCTGCCCCCGCGCTGCCCGCCAGCCGCGCTCTGCCCGCTGCCCGCCAGGCGCTAGCCCCGCGGCCCGCGCTGCCCGCTGTCACAGCGCACTTGAGGCGCGACGCGACGCTCCGCAGTCCGCCCGCGAATCGACGCTCCGCCGCCGACTCCGCCCGCGACACTCCGCGACGCCCGCGAAATTTTTGAATTTAGGCGCGGGATTTGGCGGAAACAAGTGGTTTCGGGTTGACCCGAACCCGACCCGAATCGACCCGTTTTTGCAAACGGGTCGGGTTAGGGTTGACCCGATTAATGCCGGGTCAGTTCCGGGTTGACCCGAACCCGACCCGTGACCCGAAATTGACAGGTCTAACTACAAGCTCTTCAACATTATGCATCTCTCAAGGAATAACTTCTTTAAAGTGTTGTAGGTGAATACATATGACTACGAGTACACTATCTGAAATTCATAGGTTGTCTATTCTTTTGAAGAACACATCATGTACCGCATTCATATAGATAGAGTCGTAGCATAATCATCATGAGTATTCAACTTCCCTACTACATTTGGTAGTTAACTGGTATACCCTCTGAGATTTGGTAGGTGTGACATCATCTTCATCCGTGTCACTAGCTAAGTGAGGTATGTATTTCCTTTTTTAGGAATGAAAAGTGCTTTGGAGAGAGTCAACGTTGCCTTCTTTCTCCCAACCTGCTTATTATTTTCTTGTTTAGGTTGTTTTGTGATTTCTGGGTGTCCGATGCCTGGGTCTCAAGAGAGCTTGATGACTTCAACTTCTTTGAAATGAAGTATTTAGCATCTTCATAGATTGTTACTTGGATGTCACCAGATATCCTGAATTCTTCTTCATCCCTGAGATACTTCATGCATTGATGTAGCGTTGACGGGACTATATCGTATTCATACAACCATGGACGACCAAGAAGCACCTGAAATTTGGTATATATATGAAGTTCTCAAAATGTTTGAGAGAGAGAGTAAATGATCTTAGGGACTTCTGCCCCTTCTCATTAAAGCCATGTACCATTAGCTTATATGACCCAAGATGCTCCACATCAAGGCATAATTATCTAAATGCTTTTAAGCTCATTAGATTTATGGATGATCCTGGATCAATTAATATTCGACTAATTATCATCTCATCGATTTCTGCAGTCACATACCGAAGGCGGTTATGATCCGCCATTCCGAACATCATATCTTCTTCAGTAAAAGTGATGAACGGCTCGTTTCGAGCATGCAAGACCTCTGTAATATTACACTCAACAAAATATGCCTCGTACCTTTCAGGGTCTTTGAGAACCTGAATCAAAGTTTCTCGAAGGTTTTTAGACATCACTAAAGCATCGTATATGCTCTGAGTTGCGCTGGAATTTTTCTCAGATGGGATAAGACATTGTAATCGTTCCTCTTGCCTGAAGTGTTTTTTTCTTAGAATTTTTGGGGATAATATCATTGTTGATGACTACCTCTTTCTCCTTGTCTTTGATGGAGACTCATTTCTTCGGCGGAGGCGGTAGTATCTTGCCGCTTCTCAATTGTACTTGGGCCATCTCCTCTGCTTCAAAATCATTTAACAACACATTTTCTTCAGAGTCAGCCAATGTTGCGTCTAGGGATTAATCTGATGATTCAGAGTCACCACCTAGTTATACATGTCCCATTTGTGACGTTATGCAAGGGTCTGATTCATCTTTCTTTGAAAAATTACAAGTCCTCTTCCGAGTTATAATCCATTGATGTCACCATAGGATAGGATTCAAAAGTAACTTCTTCAGCTTATCTTTCTTTTATCATTGCGTTTGGTGCCATTGAGATGACGCGACACATTTATGAGGGAAGAGAATTCTCATCACCATCTTCGGCTTCATCTATTTTAAGCTCTGACATAAAGTCAGCGAGCTTAATAGGCTGCCTCACAGTCTGATAATATTCTTCCAAATCGTCGATAGCTCTCTGAGTTGTAGTTATTTTCTCCTTGGGCTTCTTCAACTTGGACTTCTTCTTGGAGGATTTCACCCTTCCAGGCTTCGAAGTGCAAGCTTGGTTGGGGAATTATTTAGAATTAGATGCTCGTGTCATAAGCATAGCTTTCAAATTTAGCACTGGCTCCGTAGGAGATTTCCACTTCACCCTTGAAACCCCTTCGAGCTGTTTCAACATTTTCACAGTTTTTTTAGAGACCGCAGTCTCCCTCTGTCCATCTTGAATCGACTTCTTTTTCATTCTTCTTTCTTCAACCGGGGTACGGAGGAAGTCGTAACTACCAGAGTTAATTATTTTTCTGGAATTAGTAAACATATTATCTGATAATGTCACTTTTGATATTTTCTTTCAAGCGAATCCTTAAAGATATAGCAATCTTTATTGGGATGGCTGAGTACCCAATGGTATGGCCAGTAATTTGGGTCATCAGTGCGTTTCGACTCTTCGGACCTCTTGCATTCAGGCAGTTCTAAGCCCAATTTCATTGCCTATCGAAATAATTTGGCGCCACTTTCCCTCAAAATCTCTTCACGAACATAACATAGTTTCCAATTCTGCAAAGTTCTTTATAGAGTCGTTTAGCAGTTCAACGTACCATTCGAAAGCAGTTGTTGTCAAACTGCTGACGAATTGTCAGAAGAGTAGAGCGTCATTTCCCCCTGTATTCCCACAGGTGGCCTTAAATTGTGACAAGTGCTGTCGGGGGTTATTAATACCATTAAAAATATATAAAATTTATATTATAAAATCATATCTAAAAATTCATGTTATATTATTTAATATTAAAATATAGATAAAAATTCAAAATATATATATCACGAGAAGTGAGAATTTATCTTTGGTTTTAGTCTCACATCACCTAGACAATATATGTTACTATTTTTTTGTCTATATAAGTTTTTTTACTCCCTTTTTTTAAAGAAGACACATGATATGTTGGATTATGTGCCATGTGATAAATTATTTTTATACTTGTTCAGAGGAGGTAGTCAACCCAACCTGATAGAAAGATCCTTGTTAGTATCCATGGGTTTCTTCGTCCAAGGTACCTTGTAGACATGGGGGGAATGATTAACTAAAGGGACAAATTTGAATCCACCTTAGTGTTGACCTCGATTTTGTTAATTTGCTCTCGATCATTCTTAATCAATTCAATTGAGCCACGACGAGTTAAATTCGAGCCGAATAAGATTTAATTTGAACTTCATTTAATCAAATTCACATTAATTAGATTGTATTAAGTTCAAATTGTCCCGAATCTAATTGAATTTAACTCGACTGTACTCGATCGATTTCAATCCGTACATGTTGATCGTGTCAGACCAGATTTTATTTTTGATTAATGTCAATTTTGGGTTAAATTTTATATGATTAAATTTATTGAACAAGCTCGAACCCAAACAAACTCAAATTGAGTCGAATTTGGACTCGAGTATAACCAGATTTAGCCCAATTTAATTCCACTAAGGTTCATTTGACTTTATAAACAATTCAAATTGATTTTCTAAATCCTAAAATTGCCTCGATGATTCTGTTCTTCTCGAAATTTCAGAACCTATCGTTGCTAGGCTCTCCAGTCGCGTGCCATCTCCCTTTAGATAGATGTTCAGTCAAATTTTAACGGCACAAAACGAACATAACCTATTTGCGTGTTTAGAAGAGGGAGAACAATCCTCAAGCAGCAGGATACGAACTTTCTCGCCTTTTCCTTAGTTGAACCAACTGAGATAAGGCATTGGCAAGCCCGTTTCTCTCTCTCTGTCTCTCTCTCGGTCCCTCCTATTCGCAGAAGCTTCGTCTCGCATAAAGGCTCTCGTTTTTTGCACAACCCCCTCCCCATCTGCTCTCTTGTTCACAAGTTTCATGCGAAGCCGCAAGCCCCATTACTCGTCTCTCTCTCCTTGCTCTCGTCGCCCCTTGCATGCTTGAACCGAACTCGACGACTCCTCTCTAGAGCGGGAAACCCAACGCCAGCCTCTCCCATTCTATCCGCAAGCTCCAGTGAACCGACGACTAAAAGGAGTCAGCCCAATCCTGCTTGCCCCAACCAAACTCAAGTATCCCTATCCCTGTTTCTTTTCTTCCATCTTCTTGATTCTTTTCTATATCTTTTCTCAAATATTCTTGTCCCCTTCTAAAAACACGGTTCAGATTTTCCTTGTAGAGATAGGAATATATGCTGCTTTACTTTTCCTTAATCAACTATTACCTTCTTATTGAGATATTCATCTAGCTTTGTGTTCTTGCAAATCAATTATTTGATGAAATGTTTCTAAAAAAAAGGGTGCCATGATGTCCTTCTAGCGAAACCATATGTAATGTTGTTAAGAGCACTTAGTCATTTTCATACCCATATGTAGTGTATTGGCTTTGTTTGTATTAGAGATTTATATGAAAACTGTAACTCCATGCTTCAATAGTTGTGATTCATTCCATAAATGAAGGCTAGTTAGAGATCACTTACATGCTTGTATTAGCCGAATTTGCAATTTACTCTTGTGAAATGAGCTTTGTTGAGGTTTATGTTTTGTCACCATGAGCCTTATTCAATGTGAGTTAGAGAAAAATAAATGAGCATGAAATTTCATAACTTTTCTTTACATGCACTCGTGGCCACTTGACGCGCCTCACTAAGTTTAGAGAACCTTCATGTGCTTTATGATTCATTCGAAAACTCAAGTTAATTTGATGCAAATGTTGCATGCTTTATGTTGGGTAGTTTTCATTGAACTTTGGAAAGATTCGAAGTTTTATTGTTGAAGGACTTCTTGAGTTCTTTTGGGGTAGATGAGCTTTTATATAAAAATTGAGTTGAAAGTTTTCTTGAAACATTTGACGAGTTCTTTTGGGGTAGATGAGCTTTTATATAAAAATTGAGTTGAAAGTTTTCTTGAAACATTTGACGACATGTTGTATGGGGGTTGAAATCAGTTGTAAAGCAACCACGAATTTCCTGGCTATGTAACTCATATTGTTGAAAGCATGCTTAGTTACAAAATTGACGGATGATTAAATATCTCTATGCTTTCTTGAAGCATGTTTTGCTTGTTGGATCTTTGTGCGTAAGTTACGTTGGTAATCATATTGAAACACTTCTTAAACTCGGGAAAACAAATTGGCATCAAACCATCCTTTCTTTTTCTTTCCCATGACATGAGATTGATTTAGAACTTTTGGTAAGGTGTTGTATATTTGGCATGAGAACAATTTCATGAATTTGGGTTAGAAGCTTCTCTTGAAACTTTTTGTAGCATGTGGCATGGAAGGTAGAAATTTCTTGGAAGATTTCAAGAGTCGCTTTATGTTAGAAAAATTATACGATGTGCTTTATGATAGAAGGTCTTATGAAGTATTTTATTTGTCGGAAAATTTTATGAGTTGTCTCATATTCGAAGGATTGATGGCTTGTTTTATGTTTGAAAGACTAATAATTTATTTTATGATAAAGAGAGTCATGGTTTATTCTATGTTTAAAAGAGCTTTGATTTGTTTTCTGTTTGGAAGATTTATGATTTGCTTTATGATTGAAAAGATCTATGAGATATGTTATGTTGCAATGTTACATGAATGGCTTTGTGTTGGAAAAACTTTATGAGTTGTCTTTGGGATGAAAAATGTTATAAGTTGCTTTATATTGGAAATCCTTATGAGTTGTTTTATGTTGGAAAGCTTTTATGACTCGTTTTATGTTGGCAAACCATATGATTTGCTTTATGTGGGAATATCTCATAAGGAGTCTCATGATTGGAAAGCCTTAGGGAATGGTTTATGGGTTGGAAAATGCTTCTTTTGAAACTTTCGTTGCCATGAAGCGTGGAATAAGAAAATTGGTTGGAAAGTTTTAAGAGTTATTTTATATTGGAAATTTATTGTTGGGGTATTGTTTTCTAACATTTGGGGAAAGTGAACTAATATCAAAATTCCTTTCTAATGGTCACATGTTCATTAAAGTGTTGGATTGCAGGCTTGTGGTAGATGCTTTGTTTTATCACTCGGATCAAAAAAACATGACCTCTTTTCTTAAGTGCATATGATTTCGTCATGGTGGCTTTGGTAGGAGTATGAGAGATGGTTTAATATGTGTCCAAAATTTCATTTATAGTTTTGAAAAAGTACATTTTCCATATGGTATTGGTCACTTGATGATAAGTAAACGTTTCTTGCACTCTCTTATGTTGTGTGCTTACTTTGGGAAGAATAATGTTGAGATGTCTCTTTGCATGAGTAAAGTAGTTACTTGAAGCATTTCTTATTAGCTTTTGATAGAATGAAGCATGTTGGAAACTTCAATTTATTGGGTGATGGTTGAAAGAAAGTATTTTGGAGAGTAAACAATAAACATTAACTCCCTTTCTCCCCTTCTCTATCACCTCTCCACCGGTGTCCAAGCCGAAAAAAAGTACGTTAGTATTTTAATTGCATTTTTATTTCAATTATTCGCCAGATTAATATTAACTCGCTCTAATACAACCATTCTTTACTTTTTGTGTTTTGTGAGGTACTTTTTGGAGAGCAAAGGAGGAGTCATTGGAGCTATCGTGACGAAGGAGCCTATATATACATAACTCAATCACCCCCATTCCAGTTGGGGTGTTGCGGTCAGAACCACCAAGTCATAACCCTAGCTATTGTATGTTTCTTAAACTTACAAGCCTTTAGGAGCCCTTTGTGTGTGCGATTCTCCACCCTTTAGGATCTTGTAGAAACTTCAATTATTAGACTATTTTCTTACCTTATTTTATTTATACATCCCTAAACTCATAATACATGTGCGAATGTCCAAAGACTTAGAAACAAATTCTTTTTTTTTCTCTCATAACTCTAGTGACACCTAAGGACAAAAATTAATGACCGAGTCTTAGATAACATAGACTTAAGATGCATGCCCTTTATAGGATAGAGACATCGAACATAGAAAATTTAGTGACACGTTATCATAGGTTTAGTGTGCCATGACTTATTAATAATCAACCAATAAATCAATCATAACCCAACTCAAAATGCGTTTAAAATACTTAATTCTTAATCAAACCATAATTTACATACAAAATTATTAAAAAGAAAAGTTAGAACATATGCTTAAACTAAATCTAAATTTACATGTTAATCACTCCTTAATTGAATAAAAGTCAATTCAAATTTAAATGACATGGAGATTGATTCAAAAGAGAACAAACTTAAATTAAAACTTATTAAAATAAAAGACTTCTCAAACACAAACCTTAATATACTAATCTTATAAAAAATTAAACTCCTAATTTAAAACACTTCTAATGTTGAACATAAATGAATTAGAACTTAACTAAGTGAACAACATAAGAAACTTATTAAGAGGCTTAATCATAACCCAAAACTCATTAACTCACCTAAAATTTAATCAATCCTTAATCTATCTTTTAAAAAAAAATCAACAAACTCCTTAATACACAACAAACACTCCAAAGATGAAGTTTATTGGATGGACTACTCCGGGCTGCGGGGCTACGTGTCCTCAAAAAGTCTGGTTTCTTGAGCCTGATGGCACAACATCATGAATAAATTCAATCGAGTGTTAAAACCTTAAAATCAATTGATTGCTAATGATTTAACCAAATAAAATCTTTAATTCAACTATATCAACTTAGTTTTTAGGATTGACTATTCCAGACTGCGGGGCTACGTGTTCTAAGGAGGCCTAGTTCCTTGAGTATAGTAACACAATGCCATGGACCAGTTGATAGCAAACTTAATTAATTTAACCCCTTAATCAATAATAAATTACCTAACTCACCTTTCTTTTAATTTCTAATAACTAAATTAACTTAAGAAAATTAGTTACAACTAGGTAACCCGGACCTACGAGGCTATTAAGTTAGCTCCAAGAAGGGAGAAATAAACCTCACGGCTTTGATGAGCAACAAAAAACTAATCAATTAAATATTAAAAATAAATTCTTAAAATACTAATACTTAAACTTAAACTAAAATTTCTCTTTGGCCTTTAACAAACCAAATTACAAATAACTCAAGCTAATCATCCTATATAGGACATACCTAAAATCACACAGCCTACTACACACATCTAGACTTATTTGTTAGGACAAAACTTATAGTTTTAAGTTAGGCCAGTGTTTTCCTTTCTTTTTGTCTCTATGATGTGGTGCTTTATATGAGAAATATGTGTTGTTTGTTTTGTTACTTGTGTTAGCTCTCTGTGATTAGTATTTTCTTTCTATGAGTGATTTTGATATTTACGATATTTTCTGTAGGTGGTCGTGCTCATACAATACTAAAGGGGACTAAAAATAAATAAATAATAAATAACCGTTACAAGTGCTTTAGCTGCTTAGCCCCCAAATAAATAAGAGCACGGTCAAGTGTGGTTGGTTTGAGCATTTTATATTTATATATAATTGCTTGAGATGTTGATTCTAATTGCTTAGGATAACCCTACATGAGAGTTTAGATTTTTCTTTTATAATTTGATGTAATTTATTCGATGTATAGAATTGTGAAAGTCTGTAAAATGAAGCATTTTTAGGAAAGTATTAGGAATCCAAATGAAAAAGAAAGCCCCTCTACGGGAAATTCCTTTTTCATTTGGATGTCCTATTGAGGATGTACCACCAGAAGACCGAAAAAAGATGATCCGCAGAAGAACCAGAAGACAAAGAGCAAAGATTAAAAATACCTCATTTTAAGACTTACGTCGTTCCATAGGATTAGAATCCATGTTATTGTCGGTGGAGCCTCACCACCATTACTTTTTTGTACTCTAGGATGTATATAATTTGGCACTTGTCATAGACTTTGGACACTCTTTTTTGTGAATTTGGTGCGATTATTGTTAACTTTATTTCCGCAGTAGAACTGACATGTTTTTTATAAGTTTCTTTCTTGCAAGTGCAAGTGCCTAAATTATACTAAGCTCTTAGGAATAAAATTTTTTTACTCATAATTAAAATTAAAATTTTATGAATTAAATAACATAGAAATATAATGATATAGGGAATAGCCGGAATCATCCTGGGTCACATTCATGTCAATGCAGCATCTCTTCCTTGTTTAAACTCTTCCCCACCTGCGTATAGAGTCCGGATAATCTGACTTATGATGATGAAATGTCGGATTTGGGGAAGCTTAGTCTTTCTTAAAAAATTATTTTTATAAGCTTTTTTTTTTTAATTTTAAGCATCCATGATTTGGATACTTTAATTAACATGCATTATATTGGAAACTAACTAAAATTAAAATTTAATTGCATTAGTCTTAAAAGCATAATATCATTCATAAGTACAAGACCACTTAGAAAATTCTCTAGATGTCTGCCTTAAATTCCAAAAATTTAACCACCCACCCATCTTTTATAAAGACCAGACAGCATTGATTTTATATGACTAGGTCCTTTTAGTAGGCTTTCTTTTTAAGCAAGATAGGTCGTTGATGTTAGTATTGTGTGTACGATACAATATCTTTTATAGATTTATGGTATAAGGTTGGCATAACTGTTGTACTGTTGTACACCTTATCGGTGGATAAGCCCTCTATCTCCCAGAGGATATAAACCCCACCCATCTGCGTCGCATGGATGACGTCACCTTCATCCTTCTCTCATGCATGCTTGAATGCAATTGTTTTTCTTTTTCTTCAATTTCACTTCTTCAGACCGATCGGGTGATGATATTGAGCCACATATATTGATTAAACCAAATTGAGCCTATCTTCCTCTTTGATTAAAAAAGATTAGAAATGCACCTATGCGCTAAACTCATTTGATAGAATAATGTAGCATCCTTCATCGAGAGTTTTCTTAGAAATAAGTCTAAGATGTAATCACATTCGAGCTAATGAATCGAATGGGAGAAATCTTATGACTTTAATTAGAATATATATATATATTATTATTATTACCCATCGAGGTGTGTAGGTAAAAGTAATTATCCACTATAATTAATCTTATATATAATTTCACGTGCCCTTGCATTGGCCTGATTGTATAGAGTGTAAAGGACTATGAACGTTTTGTCCTACGTGATAGTACAGTCGTACCCTTTGCATTCTGTTCTCCGTTAAGAATAATCCTTTCGGAAATCCACACTTAGCTAACAAAGGGGTTTGTACCCTATCGAACGTATCTTATTGATTCATATCTCAAGGATTAAATTCCACTAAGGAACATATTGGCTATGATCATTATTGTTATCTCATTGGGCCATTTGGCAGCAAAACCACTTCGTTCAGAGGGCCGCAGGTCATAATCGTTTACCTGTGTCATTTGGCACCGAAACTGTCAATTAGATGACACGTACCACGTTCTTAAAGACAAAAGATTATTTGAGAATAGATCCTAGTGATATTTTTTATTAGGCATTAGCTCTATGTGAGCTGAAATAAATTTCAATTTGTCAACCCTGATAAACTGTTGTATAGGGTAGATTTTGCATTAAGTGTTTAATGGTTGGATTTCAATTTTAAATACTTAGAATTTGAAATAATTTCTGAATTTTTGGTAGGTGTTTGAGATTTTCAAATATTTGAACGACATTTTGAAATATTTGAAATTAACCCATCCGGTTGAGAACTGCATTCAACATGGCCATCATTATATTTATTGGCTGAACCTTGTCGACTTGTCGACAAAGGATTAGGTTCGTTGCTGACTTTAATGAATTTTTTTGTTGGAAGCCTTGAAGGCCTTATATAAACGTAAAAAACAAATATTTTGGTTGGCACTTTGACAATATATATATTTGATAATTCGAGCTCTGTTGACTTCTATCTACCTATATAGAATGACCGAGTTCGAACTACGTTCATTTATTGACCCGCGCAGCATCCCTAAATGTCACGTGTATACCCATAACACGCTCACGCGGGGCCTATACGGATGTGTAATTGCATATCCCCTATTGTATATCTATGTGCGTACATATTACAATGCATGTATGGGGGCATTTTTTGGAATATTTGATGCTGCTTGGTTGTGCGGTCAAACGTTATTTGAATGGAGCATTCTATTTGAAAGCTAGTACACGCCTTCTGTCTACTTGTATCTAGATTATAGATTCAGTGGCATGATGTTGTACTACGATCTTTTGCTCGTTTCATACAGGTAAACTGTCGTGCACTTCATGTTGCTTTCTACAGGTAACTTATAGTGCACTAACGAATCCCCTGCTTCTACTTGTAGATGCTTACACTCATTATGAGCTTATGTGCTTGCTTGAAAATAGCTTCTTGTGTATGACGAGCCCCATTGCAGTAGCTCATAGGCATTTGAATTTGTTGCATGTTATTTGTTCTTGCTTGCAATAGAGCAATGTTTAAAATTGCGTATTCGAGTATTGAGGCGTTTTTCATTCGTGAGGCGAGGCGTAAGCCTCAAGGCGATTAGAGGCGTAAGCCTCAAAATCAAAAGATTGCGTAAACATAAAATGATAAATGTTTTATATACTAATGAGTGAATAATAAAAAACATAAAAAAGCATAAGATATGAAGTGAAATCAAAATATCCCAATAATAAAACAACATGAAATATAGTTCAACTCAAAATTCTATCTTTCCCAAATCCTAATATTCTTTTCATTAACCTATAATTTGAATTTCAAAAAATAAATAGCAATGATATATCACATAATAACTCATAAGTCATCAGCACTATCATCACTAAGGGGTTCTTCATTTGAATCATCATTATGATGAACTGCTCTCTCCCCTTCCTCCTCACCTATAGAGTCCAATGTCGGGCATTTACTTCAAGATTTATGTAAGTTTTAATATATATAGCGTGAGGCGCAAGCCTCATTCCAATGGGTGAGGCGGGGCTCAAACAAGTTGAGGCGCAAGCCTCATAAAAAAAACTCAAGTCGTAAGTATCGAGACGTTTTTTACTGGAATTGCATAAAGGCGAGCCTCATATTACGCAATTTTAAACCATGCAATAGAGTAATGTACTTATTCAATATTAAACGGTAATGGATTGTAACAAGTCTCATAGCATTTATTTCCTTCTGCTACGCTAGCTTGCAGGTGTGTAGGTATCTTGTATGTCTAGCAGGTATACAATCATTACTCATATATAACATGTCGCATGAATACCGTCGTCACTCGTAGGTGGAATACTACATGCATAATGAACCTTTTGTAGTCACTTGTGGGCATACTGTAATGTGTTCCGCCATCTGTGACCCTTCATCAGCATTTGCGGATGGATATGGCAGGGACTACCATGTCTCTTTACATTTGTGAATTGATTAATTTTCACCATTCATTATGATCGATACTCATCGGCATTTGCATGATCTATGTATATGATATACACATATACTGCTCGTTAACTGCTATTTCCTTTTGTATCACGCTTGTGGCTAGTGGATTTTCTACAACAGCTCATAGGAACTTGTATGCATGCATATAGACTTATATCGTTGATATCCACTTGCAATCAACTGCATACATTTTTCACTTCCTGGTAGGTTTCCACCTATCTATAAGGGGTTGGCATGTTGACCTGCAACTCATGTTTGCAGACCTGTTCATTACAAATTCTTCGTAGTTTGACGAGTATACTACATTTGTTTGCATATACTTCATTGTTGTTCACAAACACCCACAAGTCTCACATAGTTGTTTGTGGATGGTCTGTTGTGCGTATTTGCAAGCCATTTGACATCATTTTTAGGAGATGGTCACCTTGCAAGTTCATTACTCACACTATTTTTCTAAGGAGTTTGAATATTCACTATGCATTTTTCAGTGAATTGATCCCATATGTATTTCTGTAGTTACTTACATGCGACCCTTCGTATTCATATTCCATTAAATCATGAGAAAGCCACCCATTACAAATCCATTGATTTATGCTTGTAGAAGATCAATCATGCTCACTAGATGTTCTTTCCTTATGTATGATGGCAGATTATTTCCATGATAACCCTCCTATGATTATGGATATGTCTCATTCTTCATATATGTAGTTATTGTCAGATTATTATGTCCACTACACCCTCTTATAGTCATTGCAATTTGACGTTGGAGCTACATGCGCAAAACATCTTATTATTAATTGTATAGCTAACAAAGTTGCCAACGTATAGTGTATAAATAATTATGGGTTCATGTAATTATAAATAGTCTCCAATGAATGAATAAAGGCGCTTATGTTGGTTGCTAGCTTAAGAATTCTTTCTTGGTATGAGTTCTCTGTTTGTTTGTTTTTTTTTTTTTTTTTTTTTTTTTTTTTTGAGAGTTATTTCAGGTGGTGACAATAGGTACTTGAGGGTGATTCTTCGGGTGGGTGTATGGAATCTAGGGACTAGAGGCGGACATTACTGATGTTCGTTTTCGCTTGAGTGAAGAGAAGTCCTTCACCGGTGTTCGTACGAGCTCATCTGGTGAGAGATGTTCTTTGCCGGTGTCGAAAAGTTCTTCGCTGGTGTCCGTCCTAGCTCATTTGGTATCAGAGCTGGCAAGATGCCACCTCGAAGGAATTCCCAACGGCCAGTCCGTGACATGGTGATTAAGGATCTATAGCGAGAAATTCAATGATTGCATCAAGAATTGGCAAGAAGAGATCAGCGGGATGTCGATCGTCGTCAAGAAGAAGAAGAAGACGTTAATCCATTTCACCAAGAATCCTCCAGTGAAGATGAAGATCGCAAGCGAAGACCAATGCTAGACAAAACCGTACACCGAGGCGACGTGGGAATCAAAATTGATCTCCCAGAATTTGATGGCAAGTTAGACCCTGATGAATTCTTGAATTTGCTGCATACCGTGGAACGAGTTCTTGACCTTAAAGAGGTACCTTTTGATCAGATTGTCAAAATCGGTGGCAATCAAGCTTACAAAGAGAGCTTCTTTGTGGTGGGAAAACTTGAAGAGTACCCGTATACGAGAAGGTCGTAGCAAGATCACATATTGGGAAAAGATGAAGAAAGAATTGCAACGGAAATATTTAACCGATCAATATCGACAAGAACTATTCTTGAGATTACATCGGTTACAACAACACCAACTCACAATTGAGGAATATGTGGCTGAATTTGAGCAGCTCGCGCTCAAATGCGATTTGGTTGAATCCACCGAAAACACCATCACCATACTTTAATACTAATTATGCCAATGAAAAATAATTGATTTTGTATTTTAAATAATAATGTAGATATAATATATTTTTAATGCAAATACATTGATTGTTCAATAAGCTTATTCTAATGTCAAATCCCATTAATATTTAATTAAGAAATAGATCTTCATATTGAATAAATGCACATTTTGAGCAATGTTTAAAATTGCGTATTCGGGTATTGAGGCGTTTTTCATTCTTGAGGTGAGGCGTAAGCCTCAAGGCGTTTTGAGGCATAAGCCTCAAAATCAAAAGATTGCGTAAACATAAAATGATAAATTTTTTAAATACTAATGAGTGAATAATATAAAACATAAAAAGCATAAGATATGAAGTGAAATCAAAATATCTCAATAATAAGACAACATGAAATATAGTTCAACTCAAAATTCTATCTTTCCGAAATCCCAGTATTCTTTCCATTAACATATAATTCCAATTTCTAAAAATAAATAGCAATGACATATCACATAAGAACTCATAAATCATCAGCACTGTCATCACTAAGGGGTTCTTCATTTGAATCATCATTATGATGAACTCCTCTCCTATAGAGTCCAATGTCGGGCATTTACTTCAAGATTTATGTAAGTTTTTAATATATATATATATATATATATATATATATATATATATATATATATAGCGTGAGGCGTAAGCCGCATGCCAGTGAGGCGAGGCGAGTCTCAAGGCGGGCCTCAACCAAGTTGAGGCGCAAGCCTCATAACAAAAACTCGAGGCATAAGCATTGAGGCATTTTTTACTGGAATTGTGCAAAGGCGAGCCTCATATTGCGCAATTTTAAACCATGATTTTGAGAAGTTTCACTTAGTTCATATTGTTTCTCTTATTTCCATCAAGTTTTAGTAGAGTTAAATAGCTAAAAATTAAGTCCATATAATCCAATCATTAATTTATATCAATTGCAGTTTCAAGTATGTAGTTTAAGACTACAAGTGAACTCAAGCTTGAAAAGTCAACTAACTTAAATAAAGCTAACATAAATAGAAAAACTTCACCCTTATCTGTTATAGTGAAAGATGATCAGATCATTGTCATAAAATGGGATGAATCACTTCATGTTGATTAAGCTTGCTTCGTCACTTTTGTTAACAACGTCGAGCTGACTCCTCTACAATCAGCATGCTAAAAAAATTTCTTCCAATAAAGGCTATGCAGCGGGTGGATAGGTGTTCTACAATCAGAATGCTCCTAACCAAGGGCATCTATTTTTAAAATAAATAGACATCATCATCATCACATGAATAATCAGGCCTATGAGACTATCTTTATATTTGAGCTTCAACTTTGCTAGTTAAATAAGTTTGAACAAGACCTTGAGCTCAATTATATGAATTTCAATCATGCCAAAGCTTAATAACTTCTATGCTTATTGATTTGAGCTACTTTGATTATTTAAACAACATCGATTGATTTTTTTTTTCAATTTTTTTGCATAAACCATACTTATACAAATAAACTATTAATGTTTACTTCTACCTATATGAATGAATAAAATATAATGGGAATACAAGTGTGTCAAATCATATTGCAAAACTCAAAAAAATTATAGTAATAGCTTTATATCATATAAATGAGTATTATGAAACATATATTTCGAAGACAATACGCATTACATAGTGGTATAGAGGAGACAAATGGATTGAAAAGTTACTACAAGGTCATCTAATGAGACTTCAAAATATGTTTCATATGTCTCAAAGAATTTTTGTTGACTTATTATATGACTTAAAAAGTATTCATTGTCTACATGAACCATCAATGACAACCACTAGAGAGGTACTTGTGATCACTTTATATATTTTATCGTATAATGAAAAAATAAGTTGACATCTGAGCAATTTCAACACTCAACTGAGACTATCAGCAGATGTATTTCTAAATTTACTATATGTAATCAAGAATATCAATTTCACATACCACCAACAAGTATGTATTTCTCTATTGTAATCAATCATTCTACTTATTCTTTAACTAAATAATGTGCAATTACAAACAACGAAATATTATCTTGTGAATGTTGGGTACCCAATACAACAAGGATTTTTTAAGCCATTTTCTAATACAAAATATCATATTTATGATTTTCGAAAAGAAAGTCAATCCATACGTGTAAAAAGAATCATTTAACAAGCATCATTCTTAACTATGAGGTGTGATTGAAAGATCATTTGGTGTTTGAAAAAAAAAAGTGGATAATATTGCATGCTATGACTATACATCCAATCAATAAGCAAGTTAAAATAGTAGTGGCTACAATGACAATTATATAACTACATACTGCGTCATCTCTCTCAAGCTGATTTAGAATTCAATATTTGTGATACTGTTTAGTCATATATACCTCCAAAAGCATATGAGTATCGAATTGGCCAATCATTATTAAATAGCGAAGAAGATTTATGAGGACATCAGTCAAAGATTTCGCCATGTGTATCGTCGACTTAGTCATGGATCGATGGCTACAATTCAGAGTCTGTACTTTTGATGTATTTAATGTTTTATGTTGCATTTGAGTTTTCCCATTTTACCCCTATAAAAAATTGAGTTTATGTTATAGCCCGAAGGCACTTTAGTCTTTTATGCTTTCTTTCATTAGGGCCTATTTAAAGGAGGTTTCTATGCATAGCATGGCTAACATAGGCTATGCATACTAGAAATCATCCTAGAGAACTATATCATCATTCTTAAGTATCATTGCATGCTCATCACCACTTAGAAAAATTTAAACTCTTATTAGTCTTATTATCCAGAAATTTTGTGCATTAATTAATGGCCTTTAGGTGAGTCTAAGCTAGTGTTTAGCTATTTTCCACACTCCAGAAACCTTCCAAACCACATTCACCTTATGGTGATGAAACCCGGACAGATTATGGCCCACCTTGGGATCACTATCGTCATAACCTTAGACTCAATCAGGACCCCATAGGACATGAACCCACTTAGAGAGATAATGACACCCAATTGCTTAAAAACATCTGAGTAGACGCCCCTTCCTACATAGTACCCTCGACCCACAAGTCTTCTTGGATTAGCTCAAAGGGTTGGATAGTTATTTCAAATGGTATAGCATTTCGAAAGCTAGGAAAGTTAGGTTCACTGAGATGAACCTTACAGGTCGAGCTAACCAATACTGGACAAATTTGAAAAACATGCGCGAAGATCGAGGTGAGAACCCCATCACCGACTGGCGAACTATGAAGCAAGAGCTCAAGAGAAAATATCTCCCTCCCTCACACTACCCCAAGCTCTTAGATTGATGGAATAGGTTAACCCAAGGGAGTAGAATTGTAAAAGAGTATATCTCCGCTTTTGATGACTAGATGATCTGTTGCGGCGGAGAAGAGACCACTACCCCTGCCCAAATCCTTTTTATGTTTAGAGCAGGCCTTAGGGAAGATCTCCGAAACAAACTTTTTGCTAGAGGAGTAGAGACTTTAGAAGCAGCCTACAGTTCAGTGCATAACCTCGAAGAATCTATGAACCATTCCCATTCTAAACATTTAGATTCCCGTTCAACCCTGTATAGAGCTTCCTCCAGTCAACCCCAAAACCGACCCCCTGCCCCTATGATTAACTGACCGACTGCCAGTCAACCCCAACCTCGCCCTGACTTGATCCATCACGTTAATCCCCTGAACGTGACACTCCCAAAGCAACCTCTGGAACCAAGAGCTATAGGTGTCACGATTATGGACACTTTGCCTCGAAGTGTTCTAAAGATCACCATAATCGAAGAGGTTGAAGAAGAAGAGGAAGAATCGAAGAGGTTCAACCACTCCTTGAGACCTTTGCCAATGTTTTTCCTGAGGATCTTCCAAACCAATTACCCCCTCTGCGAGACATCCAGCACGCTCTAGACCTAGTACCCAGAGCCTCACTGCCCAACCTTCCCCACTACCGTTTGGTCTTAGTAATACCCCTAGAACTTTCATGCGAATCATGACCCAAGTCCTTCGGCCTTTTTTAGGAAAATTCGTTATAGTCTATTTTGATGATATCTTACTCTATAGTAGCTCAATGGATCAGCATTTAAATCATCTGAAACAAGTCTGTGAGGTTTTGAGGAAAGAACAATTGTATGTCAATCCAAAGAAGTGTATGTTCCTCACAGATCGTGTCACTTTTCTCGGATTTATCATTTACTCTCAAGGAATATCAGCTGACCCTGAGAAAGTTCGAGCGATTAACGAGTGGCCTGAACCGAAAAATATCAGAGATGTTTGAAGCTTTCAAGGATTGGCCACCTTTTATTAGAGATTTATTAGGAATTTTAGCACGATAGTGGCACCCATAACTGACTGCCTAAATAATGGAGAATTCCATTGGACCTTATCTACCACTAAAGCATTCAAGGAGATCAAAAAGAGAATGGTCGAGGTCCCAGTTATGCGTCTTCCTGATTTTTCTAAAGTTTTTGAAGTGCTAGTGACGCGTCTGGTATTGGTATAGGAGCAGTTTTGTCGCAAGACTGATACCCTGTTGCCTATTTTAGCGAGAAGTTGAATGATATCAGACAACGGTACTCAACCTATAGTAAGGAGTTTTACGCGATCATTCAGTCCCTTAGGTATTGGAGACACTACTTGCTACCACAAGAATTTGTTATATTTTCGGACCACGAGGCCTTGCGCTATATTAATTCGCAAAAGAAACTCAATACTCGTCACTGTTGTTGGGTTGAGTTCATGTAAGAATACACTTATACGATTAGGCACAAAGTAGGATCGAAAAATAAGACTGTCGATGCACTAAGCCCTCGGATGATGATTACTAATGAAAAGAGGAATAAAGTGATAGGTTTCGAGCGACTTAAAGAAGACTATTTTGGACTGCCCTGACTTTACGGAAACCTATTATGCATTGTCGACTAGATGTGAACGGATTGTAGATGACTTCCTATTGGAAGATGGTTACTTATTTAAATCTCAAAAATTATGTATGCCCAATACCTCACTTCGAGAATTCCTCGTTTGGGAATTACATGCTGGAGGCTTAGCTGGACATTTTGGGCAATCAAAAACCATTGTTGTTGTTGAATATAGATTCTTTTGGCCAAGTTTGAAGCGAGATGTTAGTAGGTTGGTCAAGAGATGCCATACTTGTCATCCAGCTAAGCAAAGGAAATAGAATACAAGTCTCTACACGCCCCTTCCCAACCCAACTGTCCTTGGCAGGACATTAACATGGATTTTGTTTTAGGTCTACCCAAGACTACTAGAAAATACGACCCCGTGTGTATGGTTGTGGATAGACTTTCTAAGATGGTTCACTTCCTCCCATGCTCCAAAATGTTTGATGCTTCTAGAATCGCCAAATTATATTTTGATGAAATTGTCAGGCCATTAAGAAATTACATGCGAGAAGCACATAAGCTTTCAAAATAACATTCAAATTAAATAGTAATGCTTATGAGCTAGACCTTCCCGAGAGTTTTAACAATAATCCAACATTTAGCATCGAAGATCTTGTACACTTTGAGGGACCAGAGTTTAACCCCACTAATCTACTACATGCTGAGAGTTGTGTGACCCTACCTAGTGAGAACCCCAGCCTACCTCAACTCCCAAACATTCCAACTTTATCCACTGTGGAGAAAATAGAGACAATACTTAGCAATAAAATTATTTCCACTAAAGACGGTGGTTGCCAAAAGTATCTAGTTCAATGGGCAGAGAAATTGGAGGCGGAGAACACGTGGATCGACCGGGATGAGCTGCAGAGGTTGGACCCTACTCTACAGGAGTGGTATGAGAGTTCCAGGGATGCTTACTCGACAAGGTCGAGCTTTCTCCCACCTGGGGAGAATGTTGAGGACATCAGTTAGAGATTTCGTCATGTGTATCGTCGACGTAGTCGTCGATCGACGGCTACGATTTAGAGTCTGTACTTTTGATGTATTTTCTGTTTTATGTGCATTTAAGTTTTCCCATTTTACCCCTACGGGGAATTGAGTCTATGTTGTAGCCCGAGAGCACTTTAGTCTTTTTTGTTTTCTTTCATTTGGGCCTATTTATATGAGGCCTCTTGCATTGTAATGGATAATGATTATTGATATGAAAAATTCAGTTTTTTCTCATGATCTCTTTGTGAGTTCTAGAGAGAGTGGTGAAGCCTAGGAGAGCTCAAATGAAGTACCCAATAGCCCCTGCGGGTGAGCTCTTGGATTTCCTACATCTCTTTCTTCTTCTCTCCCACTTTTTCCACCACCTGAGCTTCCCCTTCTTCCTCCCTACCCAACGACCCACCACCACCTCCCCATCTTGTGTCAAAACCACCACCAAACCTCATCTCCGCCCGCTGGCCCAAGGCCTCTCCCCCTCTACCCGAGCCAATTTTCCCCTTCCCCTCATGCCGCCGGCCCACTCCAAATTCTCAATCATTGTGATGATTTCCCTTATCATAGTTGCTTTCCTAAATTAAGCCAAGCAAAGAGGGAATGAATTCTAACTATTTGAAATTCAAAATTCGAATTCAAATACATAGATCTAGCCGCCCCCTCTCTCCACCTCCAACCCAAGACCCCACCCGCCTATCCTCTTCCTCTTGGTCATCCCTCCCAAGTGGCGGCTCCCCCACCACAACACCACAACGACACACCAAGCCTTCCATTATAATGTATGGCGGATCCGGAAGTTAATCATAAGCTTATTCTCAATTCTCGAGGGGAGATTGACATCATCTAATCACCATTCTTTGACCTCGGATTTGGATCCGAAAGCACCGTCAATGAATACGTTGATCATATCCTCCCCCACTTAGCGGGCGTCATGGACAAACAACGACCTACGGGAGAGTGGAAGATCACCTGACGCCCATCCGTTCCTCCAATTCTACTTTAGCTCATATGGCATACTTTACTATCGCTTCATATTTTGCAGAAATTTTACTCAAACAATGAATTCTTTTAGAAATAACGGCTTCTCTTTCTTAATGTGTAATACTAATGCTTTCTAGCAAAACGATGTCAATAAGGTTATTTGGTCTTAATTGATTACAACACCTAATAATTAATTAGCTTACTAAATGCAGTTTGTGTGATTACAACAGTTATACTACTCATGATGCATGCTAAAGAATGATTCACATCTGCTGATTAAATTCTGAAGGCAGTCCATTTGCCTATTAAAATTTTTTAGATTATTTTATAGTAGTATAGTTCATTGTAAAAAAAATTATGCTACTTTGATATTTAGAAGTCATAAGATATTTCATAAAAGTATAAGTTTGTATCATTTGTTATTATATAAATTTTAAAAAAATTTTGACATTTAACCAATGTTTTTTAATAATGTTAAAATCCAAGTCATCCCTTAACACTTAATCTCACGGCCAAGATGGGAATCCGTGGGAGGCTCACCAGGATTACGCCGACCTCCTTCCATATTTGGGTGGCTGATTTAGGAATGATTATATTAAGTCAATTATGCATGATTCTGTAGTTATTTTGTTTCTTTATTAAGAAATCTTGTATAGATATATAAATAGGGATAGTTTTGTGTAATAAAATTAAGCTTTTTCCCCCTAAATTTTTTTTAATTTAACATGGCATTAGAGCCTTCATATCCTTGGCCAGAATTCTATTTTTTTTTTATTGCCGGACTTTCTAAAGGGTGGGCTCGGCCTTCCCTTCAAAAACCAAAGGGATCGTATTCTGGCTTGTTCGTTCCTGCATATGTCCAACCGAGAAGGGTAGAGTACTTCATCTCGTAGTCTCTTCATTTGATCAAGAGAGACAAATGTCTAATGCGTCTCATCTAGAAGAGTCAGCGAGAACCCCATGCTCTTTGTGTTCGATCAAGAGAGACGAATGTCTCGTAAACCCCTCTCGCATGCGCGCGACCAAACCTGACGAGAGAGGCATGTGGCCAAAAGATTATGTGCCTGCTTCTGGGAGCAGATTGAGCGAGATTGCACTCACCATTATGTGTGATCAAGGACGAGCTGGTTCTTTTGTTCTAATTCCAACTCACATACGTCCAGTGCAACCGAGAAAGTGAGAAGGATTCCGCTTTCGGTCTTCTGCATGTGGATAAAGAATGCACATGAGACCCCTCTCAATCAAACCGAGTGAAGAAGACGATCAAAAGAGGGAGCGAGCAGGAACTGCGTGTGTGATGTGCCTGAGCAGAGATGAGTGGCCCTCATGCTTGTGCTGGAGCCGAACCGAGCAAGGAACAAGCAGTTGAAGAGTTGTTGTGTATGCGATCTAGCGGGCTGAACATACATGGGAGCCTCTTAAGCACATGTTTGTTCTTGATTTTATGGATTTGGAAGGAAAATTAATCAGTTTTTCTGTTGTCCCACCACCGGCCTTCATTATCGGAATAATAAGGAATATAGGTTCTCACCACTGGCCTTCATTGCAAAATTCTAAGGAATACAAGTTTCCATCACTGGCATTCATTACTAGAATTATGAGGAATATAAGTTCCCACCACTGGCCTTCATTGTGGAATTATGAGGAATACATGTTCCCACCATCAATCTTCATTGTTGGAATTCTAAAGAATATTGATCCTTTTGCTTCCTTTGTGCATTCAAGAATGAGGAGAGATCAAGCGAGCGGGCTCCTCTTGCGTATGTCTGGAGAGAGCCGAGAGTTCCCACTCGTGTGGGTCTAAGGCTAGGACAAGCAAGAGTGCAAGACCTGTACTCCTTCCTGTGATAAGACCAGAGGGATCAGAGACCTTGCATGCACCTGTATTGGGTCGATCGAACGGGAGTGTTCAGGTGGAATCAGATGACTAACTTGCATTGTGCTGAAGGCTGGCTTGATCGGACGACAGGAGATTTGAGTGGCAAGTGCTAAGTCGCTTGAGACGTGTTTTTCTACTGCTGTCCATGAAGCGTGCCGCAACTCTAAAAATTTTTTTTTTTTTTCCTCCTACCGTGCCTTCATTGCTAGCCTTCTCTTGTGGTTGATATCCTATCTATAACTAATGCAGCCTTCATTGTTGCCCAGCCTAATATAACTTTCATTGCTACCCTTTGCCACTATAATGTCTGAAGTTAATTTCTCGCAAAGTTTTAACCAAATGGAGGGCTCTATGATGCACCAAGAGACTTGATAACTCTAACTTTTTATGACTAATTACCAAAGGGAGAATGACATATATATATTCCCCAGCTTGAGGGGGAGTGTTAAAATCTCAGCCGGCCCTTAACACTTGATACCATGACCAGGATAGAAATTCATGGGAAACTCTTCTATATCACACCGATCTCTGTTAAATCTCAGCCACCCTTAACACTTGATCCCATAGCCAGGATGATAATCCATGGGAGGCTCACCAAGATCATGCCATCCCCTTCCATATTTGGGTGGTTGTTTTAGGAAGGATTATATTAAGGACATTATGCATGATTATGCAGTTATTTTATTTCTTTATTAAGAAATCTTGTGTAGATCTATAAACAGTGATAGTTTTGTGTATTAAAATTAAGCTTTTCACTCTCCAATGTTTTTAAATTTAACATATCTCAATATATATAAGGGTATAAAAGTAATTTGTCCTCATACAGCTGCAGCACAGCAGCTTGGCAATTTTACTATCCAAACAAAATATAATGATTTCTACACACTTCATATAGCAGCTTTCTGTACGCCTGTTCGCTCTGGGGGAAACAATAATAGGGTACGAACCTCGCTCTCATAAGTTGAATGTTTCCCTTTTTTCCCTGAGGTAGTGTCAGGGTTTTAAAAGAGCTTTGATTTGTTTTATGTTGGGAATATTTATGATTTGCTTTATGATTGAAAAGATCTATGAGATATGTTATGTTGCAATGTTACATGAATGGCTGTGTTGGAAAACTTTATGACTTTTCTTAGGGATGAAAAATGTTATAAGTTGTTTTATATTGGAAATCCTTATGAGTTGTTTTATGTTGGAAAGCTTTTATGACTCGTTTTATGTTGGCAAACCATATGATTTGATTTATGTGAGAATATCTCATAAGGAGTCTCATGATTGGAAAGCCTTAGGGAATGGTTTATGAGTTGGAAAATGCTTCTATTGAAACTTTCGTTGCCATGAAGCGTGGAATAAGAAAATTTGTTGGAAAGTTTTAAGAGTTATTTTATATTGGGAAATTTATTGTTGGGGTAGTGTTTTTTAACATTTGGGGAAAGTGAACTAATATCAAAATTCCTTTCTAATGGTCACATGTTCATTAAAGTGTTGGATTGCAGGCTTGTGGTAGATGCTTTGTTTTATCACTTGGATCAAGAAACATGACCTCTTTTCTTAAGTGCATATGATTTCTCTATCACCTCTCCACCGGTGTCCAAGCCCGAAAAAAGGTACGTTAGTATTTTAATTGCATTTTTATTTCAATTATTCGCCAGATTAATATTAACTCGCTCTAATACAACCATTCTTTGCTTTTTGTGTTTTGTGAGGTACTTTTTGGAGAGCAAAGGAGTCGTCATTGGAGCTATCTTGACGAAGGAGCCTATATACATAACTCAATCACCCCCATTCCGGTTGGGGTGTTGCGGTCAGAACCACCAGGTCATATAACCCTAGCTATTGTATGTTTCTTAAACTTACAAGCCTTTAGGAGCCCTTTGTGTGTGCGATTCTCCACCCTTTAGAATCATGTAGAAACTTCAATTATTAGACTATTTTCTTACCTTATTTTATTTATACATCCCTAAACTCATAATACATGTGCGAATGTCCAAAGGCTTAGAAGCAAATTCCTTTTTTTCTCTCATAACTCTAGTGACACCTAAGGACAAAAATTAATGTCCGAGTCTTAGATAACGTAGACTTAAGATGCATGCCCCTTATACACAACAAACTCCTAAATACACAACAAACACTCCAAACAATGAAGTTTAATGGATGGACTACTCCGGACTGCGGGGCTACGTGTCCTCAGGAGGTCTAGTTTCTTGAACCTGGTGGCACAACATCACGAATAAATTCAAATGGAGTGTTAAAACCTTAAAATCAATTGATTGCTAATGATTTAACCAAATAAAATTTTTAATTCAACTATATCAACTTAGTTTTTAGGATTGACTATTCCGGACTACGGGGCTACGTGTTCTAAGGAGGCCTAGTTCCTCGAGTATAGTGGCACAATGCCACGGACCAGTTGATAGCAAATTTAATTAATTTAACCCCTTAATCAATAATAAATTACCTAACTCACCTTTCTTTTAATTTCTAATAACTAAATTAACTTAACAAAATTAGTTACAACTAGGTAGCCCGGGCCTACGAGGCTATTAAGTTAGCTCCAAGAAGGGAGAAATAAACCTCACGGCTTTGATGAGCAACAAAGATACTAATCAATTAAATATTAAAAATAAATTCTTAAAATCAATCTTAAAATACTAATACTTAAACTTAAACTAAAATTTCTATTTGACCTTTAACAAACCAAATTACAAATAACTCAAGCTAATCAACCTATATAGGATATACCTAAAACCACACAGCCTACTACACACATCTAGACTTATTTGTTAGGACAAAACTTATATTTTTAAGTTAGGCCAGTGTTTTCCTTTCTTTTTGTCTCTATGATGTGGTGCTTTACATGTGGAATATGTGTTGTTTGTTTAGTTACTTGTGTTATCTCTCTGTGATTAGTATTTTCTTTCTATGATGTTGTGAGCAATAGACTACCCATAGGTTATGAGTGATTTTGATATTTACGATATTTTCTATAGGTGGTCGTGCTCATACAACGCTAAAGGGGGTTAAAAATAAATAAATAATAAATAACCGTTACAAGTGCTTTAGCTGCTTAGCCCCCAAATAAATAAGAGCACGGTCAAGTGTGGCTGGTTTGAGCATTTTATATTTATATATAACTGCTTGAGATGTTGATTATAACTGCTTAGGATAACCCTACATGAGAGTCTAGATTTTTCTTTTAGAATTTGATGTAATTTATTCGATGTATAGAATTGTGAAAGTCTGTAAAATGAAGCATTTTTAGTAAAGTATTAGGAATCTAAATGAAAAAGAAAGTCCCTCTACGAGAAATTCCTTTTTCATTTAGATGTCCAATTAAGAATGTGTAATTGCACAGAAGAACCTAAAGATGAAGAGCAAAGATTAAAAATACCTCATTTTAAGACTTACGTCGTTTCATAGAATTAGAATCCTTGTTATTGTCGGTGGAGCCTGACCACCATTACTTTTCTGTACTCTAGGATGTATATTATATGGCACTTGTTATAGACTTTGTACACTCTTTTCTATAAATTTGGTGCGATGATTGTTTATTTTATTTGCGCAGTAGAACTGACATGTTTTTTATAAGTTTCTTTTTTGCAAGTGCAAGTGCCTAAATTATACAAAGCTCTTAGGAATAAAAATTTTCTACTCATAATTAAAATTAAAATTTTATGAATTAAATAACATAGAAATATAATGATATAGGGAATAGCCGGAATCATCCTGGGTCACATTCATATCAATGCAGCATCTCTTCCTTGTTTAAACTCTTCCCCACCTGCGGATAGAGTCCGGATAATCTGACTTATGATGATGAAGTGTCGGATTTGGGGAAGCTTAGTCTTTCTTAAAAAAATATTTTTATAAGCTTTTTTTTTTAATTTCAAGCATCCATGATTTGGATACTTTAATTAACATGCATTATATTGGAAACTAACTAAAATTAAAATTTAATTGCATTAGTCTTAAAAGCATAATATCATTCATAAGTACAAGACCACTTAGAAAATTCTCTAGACGTCGGCCTTAAATTTCAAAAATTTAACCACCCACCCATCTTTTATAAAGACCAGACAGCATGAATTTTATATGACTAGGTGCTTTTAGCAGGCTTTCTTTTTAGGCAAGATAGGTCGTTGATGTTAGTATTGTGTGTACGATACAATATCTTTTATAGATTTATGGTATAAGGTTGGCAGTACTGTTGTACTGTTGTACACCTTATCGATGGGTAAGCCCTCTATCTCCCAGAGGCTATAAACCCCACCCTTCTGCGTCACATGGATGACGTCACCTTCATCCTTCTCTCATGCATGCTTGAATGCAATTGTTTTTCTTTTCTCCAATTTCACTTCTTCAGACCGGCCGGGTGATGATATTGAGCCACATATATTGATTAAACCAAATTGAGCCTATCTTCCTCTTTGATTAAAAAAGACTAGAAATGCACCTATGCGCTAAACTCATTTGATAGAATAATGTAGTATCCTTCATCGAGAGTTTTCTTAGAACGATGTCTAAGATGTAATTAACCATGGGAGCTTGCGCCCGTGGAAAACCGATCCCCACTTCAAATAAATCACATTTGAGCTGATGTATTGGATGGGGGAAATCTTATGACTTTTATTAGGATATGTATATATATATATATATATTTATATATATTTTTAGTCATCGAGGTGTGTAGGTAAAAGTCATTATCCACTATGATTAATCTTATATATAATTTCACATGCCCTTGCATTGGCCTGCTTGCATAGAGTGTAAAGGACTATGAACGTTTTGTCCTACGTTATAGTACAGTCGTACCCTTTGCATTCTGTTCTCCGCTAAGAATAATCCTTTCGGAGATCCACACTTAGCTAACAAAAGGGTTTGTACCCTATCGAACGTATCTTATTGATTCATATCTCAAGGATTAAATTCCACTAAGGAACATATTGGCTATGATCATTATTGTTATCTCATTGTGCCCTTTGGCAGCAAAACCACTTCGTTTAGAGGGTCGCAGGTCATAATCGTTTACCTGTGTCATTTGGCACCGAAACTGTAAATTAGATGACACGTACCACGTTCCTAATGGCAGAAGATTATTTGAGAATAGATCCTAGTGATATTTTTTATTAGGCATTAGCTCTATGTGAGCTGAAATAAATTTCAATTTGTCCACTCTGATAAACTATTGCATAGGGTAGATTTTGCATTAAGTGTTTAATGGTTGGATTTCAATTTTAAATACTTAGAATTTGAAATAATTTTTGGATTTCTGGTGGGTGTTTAAGATTTCCGAATATTTGAACGACATTTTGAAATATTTGAAATTAACCCATCCGGTTGAGAACTGCATTCAACATGGCCATCATTATATTTATTGGTTGAACCTTGTCGACTTGTCGACAAAGGATTGAGTTCGTTGCTGACTTTAATGATTTTTTTTGTTGGAATCCTTGAAGGCCTTATATAAACGTAAAAAACAAAAAATATTTTGGTTGACACTTTGACAATATATATATTTGATAATTTGAGCTCTGTTGACTTCTATCTACCCATATAGAATGATCTAATTTGAACTACGTTCATCTATTGACCCGCGCAGCATCCCTAAATATCACGTGTATACCCATAACACGCTCGTGCGGGGCCTATACGGATGTGTAATTGCATATCCCCTATTGTATATCTATGTGCGTACATATTACAATGCATTTATGGGGGCATTTTTTGGAATATTTGATGCTGCTTGGTTGTGCGGTCAAACGTTATTTGAATGGAACATTCTATTTGAAAGCTAGTACACGCCTTCTGTCTACTTGTATCTAGATTATAGATTCAGTGGCATGACTTTGTACTACGATCTTTTGCCCGTTTCATACAGGTAAACTGTCGTGCACTTAATGTTGCTTTCTACAGGTAACTTATAGTGCACTAACGAATCCCCTGCTTCTACTTGTAGATGCTTACACTCATTATGAGCTTCTGTGCTTGCTTGAAAATAACTTCTTGTGTATGACGAGCCCCATTGCAGTAGCTCGTAGGCATTTGAATTTGTTGCATGTCATTTGTTCTTGCTTGCAATAGACTTTTGAAAGTCTCACTTAGTTCATATTGTTTCTCTTATTTCTATCAAGTTTTAGTAAAATAGCTAAAAATTAAGTCCATATAATCCAATCATTAATTTATATCAATTGTAACTTCAAGTATGTAGTTTAAGACTACAAGTGAACTCGACCTTGAAAAGTAACCTAAGAACTTACATAAAGCTAACATAAATAGAAAAACTCCACCCTTATCTGTTATAGTGAAAGATGATCAGATCATTGTCATAAAAAGGGATGAATCACTTTATGTTGATTAAGCTTGATTCGTAAATTTTTTTAACAACGTCGAGCTAACTCTTCTACAATTAGCATGCTAAAAAAATTTCTTCCAATAAAGGCTATGCAGCGGGTGGATAGGTGTTCTACAATCAGAATGCTCCTAACCAAGGGCATCTATTTTTTCAATAAATAGACATCATCATCATCACATGAATAATTAAGCCTATGAGACTATCTTTATATTTGAGCTTCAACTTTGCTAGTTAAATAAGTTTAAACAAGACCTTGAGCTCAATTATATGAATTTCAATCATGCCGAAGCTTAATAACTTCTATGCTTATTGATTTGAGCTACTTTGATTATTTAAACAACATTGATTGATTTTTTTTTCAATTTTTTTGCATAACCATACTTATACAAATAAACTATTAATGTTTACTTCTACCTATATGAATGAATGAAATATAATGGGAATACAAGCGTGTCAAATGATATTGCAAAACTCAAAAAAATTATAGTAATAGCTTTATATCATATAAATGAGTATTATGAAACATATATTTCGAAGACAATACGCACGACATCGTGGTATAGAGGAGACAAATGGATTGAAAAGTTACTACAAGGTCATCTAATGAGACTTCATAATATGTTTCATATGTCTCAAAGAATTTTTGTTGACTTATTGTATGACTTAAAAAGTATTCATTGTCTATATGAATCATCAAAAACAACCACTAGAGAGGTACTTGTGATCACTTTATATATTTTATCGTATAATGAAAAAATAAGTCGACATCTGAGCGATTTTACAACACTCAACTGAGACTATCAGCAGATATTTCTCAACTGGATTGGAAGATTTAGTCATCACGTTTTATTATCAAGCCTTTTGATCCTTATTTTCATGATATTCCAAGGAATATTTTGTAAGATAATCGATATATGTCGTATTTCAAGGTAAATATTTTTATTATGATAATATATGCTTTGTGAAAATCTACGAAATATCTAATCATTGCTTGTCAATTAAGACTATATAGAAGCTATCGATCGAACATATGTGGATGCTCGTGTTTTAAGCGCTTAAAATGTGGCTTATATATGATAATGTGGTTCAACGACGCACAATGTTATGATAATTTGTGACTTCAACATGTGTTTTACTTTTATCATGACAGGCTGGGAGGGTGGTGCACATTATAGCCGTATTTTTAAATTTACTATATGTAATCAAGAATATCAATTTCACATACCACCAACAAGTGTGTATTTCTCTATTGTAATCAATCAATCTACGTATTCTTTAACTAAATAATGTGCAATTACAAACAACGAAATATTATCTGGTGAATGTTGGGAACCCAATACAACAAGGATTTTTTAAGCCATTTTCTAATACAAAATATCATATTCATGATTTTCGAAGAGAAAGTCATTACATACGTGTAAAAAGAATCATTTAACAAGCATCATTCTTAACTATGAGTTGTGATTGAAAGATCATTTGGTGTTTGAAAAAAGAAGTGGATAATATTGTATGCTATGACTATGCATCCAATCAATAAGCAAGTTAAAATAGTAGTGGCTACAATGACAATTATATAACTACATACAGCGTCATCTCTCTCAAGCTGATTTAGAATTCAATATTTGTGATACTGATTAGTCTTATATACCTCCAAAAGCATATGAGTATCGAATTTGGCAAATCATTATTAAATAGCGAAGAAGATTTATGAGGACATCAGTCAAAGATTTCGCCATGTGTATCGTAGACTTAGTCGTGGATCGATGGCTACGATTCAGAGTCTGTACTTTTGATGTATTTTATGATTTATGTTTAATGTTTTATGTTGCATTTGAGTTTTCCCATTTTACCCCTATAGGAAATTGAGTTTATGTTATAGGCCTAAGGCACTTTAGTCTTTTATGCTTTCTTTCATTTGGGCCTATTTAAAGGAGGTCTCTTGCATTGTAATGGATGATGATTATTGATACAAAAAATTCAGCTTTTGCTATTGATTTTTTTGTGAGTTCTAGAGAGAGTGGTGAAGCCTAGGAGAGGCACAAACGAAGTACTCAATAGCCCCTTCGGGTGAACTCTTGATTTTCCTACATCTCTTCTCCTTCTCTCAAACTTTTCCACCACCCAAGCTTCCCCTTCTTCCTCCCTACCCGACGACCCACCACCACCTCCCCTTCTTGCGTCAAAACCTCGTATATTATGTTTAGAGCAGGCCTTAGGGAATATCTCCGAAACAAACTTTTTGCTAGAGGAGTAGAGACTTTAGAAGCAGCCTACAGTTCAGTGTATAACCTCGAAGAATCTATGAACCATTCCCATTATAAACATCTAGATTCCCATTCAACCCCGTATAGAGCTTCCTCCAGTCAACCCCAAAACCGACCCCCTACCCCTATGATTAACTGACCGACTGCCATTCAACCCCAACCTCGCCCTGACTTGATCCATCATGTTGAACCCCTGAACGTGACACTTCCAAAGCAATCTCTGGAACAAGGAGCTATAGGTGTCACGGTTTCTGGACATATTGCCTCGAAGTGTTCTAAAGATCACCATAATCGAAGAGGTTGAAGAAGAAGAGGAAGAATCGAAGAGGTCCAACCACTCCTTGAGACCTTTGCCAATGTTTTTCCTGAGGATCTTCCAAACCAATTACCCCCTCTGCGAGACATCCAGCACGCTCTAGACCTAGTACCCGGAGCCTCACTGCCCAACCTTCCCCACTACCATTTGGTCTTAGTAATGGCCCTAGCACTTTCATGCGAGTCATGACCCAAGTCCTTCGGCCTTTTTAGGAAAATTCGTCATAGTCTATTTTGATGATATCTTAATCTATAGTAGCTCAATGGATCAACATTTAAATCATCTGAAACAAGTCTATGAGGTTTTGAGGAAAGAACAATTGTATGCCAATCCAAAGAAGTGTATGTTCCTCACAGATCGTGTTACTTTTCTCGGATTCATCATTTACTCTCAAGGAATATCAGCTGACCCCGATAAAGTTCGAGCGATTAACGAGTAGCCTTAATCGAAAAATATCAGAGATGTTTGAAGCTTTCATGGATTGGCCACCTTTTATTAGAGATTTATTAGGAATTTTAGCATGATAGTGGCACCCATAACTGACTGCCTAAAGAATGGAGAATTCCATTGGACCTTATCTGCCACTAAAGCATTCAAGGAGATCAAAAAGAGAATGGTCGAGGTCCCAGTTATGTGTCTTCCTGATTTTTCTAAAGTTTTTGAAGTGCCTATGATGCATCTGGTAATGGTATAGGAGGAGTTTTGTTGCAAGAGGGATACCCTGTTGCCTATTTTAGCGAGAAGTTGAATGATATCAGACAACGGTACTCAACCTATAGTAAGGAGTTTTACGCGATCATTCAGTCCCTTAGGTATTAGAGACACTACTTGCTACCCAATAATTTGTTATATTTTCGGACCACGAGGCCTTGTGCTATATTAATTCGCAAAAGAAACTCAATACTCGTCACAGTAGCTGGGGATGTAAGAATACACTTATACAATTAGGCACAAAGTAGGATCGAAAAAATAAGACTGTCGATGCACTAAGCCGTCGGATGATGATTACTCGTGAAAAGAGGAATAAAGTGATAGGTTTCGAGCGACTTAAAGAAGACTATTTGGACTGCCCTGACTTTAAGGAAACCTATTCTGCATTGTCGACTAGATGTGAACAGATTGTAGATGACTTCATATTGGAAGATGGTTACTTATTTAAATCTCAGAAACTATGTATTCTCAATACCTCACTTCGAGAATTCCTCATTTGGGAATTACATGCTGGAGGCTTAGCTGGACATTTTGGGCAATCAAAAACCATTGTTGTTGTTGAATATATATTCTTTTGGCCCAGTTTGAAGCGAGATGTTAGTAGGTTGATCAAGAGATGCCATACTTGTCATCAAGCTAAGCAAAGGAAAAAGAATACCAGTCTCTACACGCCCCTTCCCGTACCCAACTGTCCTTGGCAGGACATTAACATGGATTTTGTTTTAGGTCTACCCAAGACTATTAGAAAATACAACTCCGTGTGTATGGTTGTGGATAGATTTTCTAAGATGGCGCACTTCCTCCCGTGCTCCAAAACGTTTGATGCTTCTAGGATCGCCAAATTATATTTTGATGAAATTGTCAGTCTTCATGTGTTATCTAAAACCATTGTGTCGGATCGAGATGTAAAATTCACTAGTTATTTTTAGAAGACGTTATGGTTCAAAATAGGCACTAAACTACAATTCTCCACCGCTATCCACCCTCAGACGGATGGTCAGACGGAAGTCGTAAACAGGAGCCTAGGTAACCTCCTTAGACCTTGGTAGGTAAACACATTAGAGATTGAAATTCTAAGTTGTCTATTGCCGAGTTTGCTTATAACAATTCCGTTAATCGAACCATGGGTCTGAGTCCAGCTGAAATTGTCTACGAATACCAACCTAGGCAACCAATAGATTTAATCCCCATGGGTCCTAAATCTAAAACATTTGAGTCTGCATCTGCATTTGCATCACATCTACAAGAATTTCATAAGGAAATTAATAAAAAGATTGAAGAAAGCAATGCTAACTATAAGCGTAATGTGGACCTTAAGAAATGATTTAAAGAATTTGAAGCGGGAGACTTTTTAGTGGTTCGAATTCGTCCGGAGCGATTCCCGCAAGGGGCAATAAAGAAATTACATGCGAGAAGCGCATAACCTTTCAAAATAACATTCAAATTAAATAGTAATGCTTATGAGCTAAACCTTCCCGAGAGTTTCAAAATAACATTCAAAACCACCACCGAACCTCATCTCCACCCGCTGGCCCAAGGCCTCTCCCCCTCTACTCGAGCCAATTTTCCCCTTCCCCTCATGCCGCCGGCCCACTCCACAATCTCAATCATTGTGATGATTTCCCTTATCATAGTTGCTTTCCTATATTAAGCCAAGCAAAGAGGGAATGAATTCTAATTATTTGAAATTCAAAATTCGAATTCAAATACTTAGATCTAGCCGCCCCCTCTCTCCACCTCCTCCAACCCGAGACCCCACCTGCCTCTCCTCTTCCTCTTGGTCATCCCTCCCAAGTGGCGGCTCCCCCACCACAACACCACAACGACACACCAAGCCTTCCATTATCATGTATGGCGGATCTGGAAGTTGATCATAGGCTTATTCTCAATTCTCGAGGGGAGATTGACGTCATCTAATCACCATTCTTTGACCTCGAATTTGGATCTGAAAGCACCGTCAATGAATATGTTGATCGTATCCTCCCCCACTTAGCAGGTGTCATGGACAAACAACGACCTACGGGAGAGTGGAAGATCACCGGACGCCCACCCGTTCCTCCAATTCCAACTCCTTCCCCGGCGACTAGCCCCTCGGCATCAAGTGTCTTCTGGTGGCATCTCTAAGTTTGCTTCCAACATTCTTTTGCTAAGCCAATCACTACCAAGAGTATGAGTGAGGGATCCCAAGGTGAACGATCTAATTACTAAACTGTGGATTTTGTTAACTTGCAATTTGTTTTACTCAGTTATATGTTGTTGTTATGTTGCAAGTATCCTAGTAATCTCTATTGTAATCACTTTCCACTACTTAGTCCTCTCATAGAATTTTCTAAGATCTAACTAGAAAAGTATCCGTTTATATTTAGCCCAGCAAAGTTCGCATTTTACTAATTTCTTAAAAGCAATTCTTATTCATCATCATTGTTTCACATCGGAGATGTAACAAATCATGAGACAGGAGATGGTTAAGGTGTTAAAGAGAAGATACAACAACAATAACAAATCACATCTGCATTAATTAATAAGATAAAGTAATAATCATCTTTCTACATAAATTTCTATAGCAACATTATTCATATATTTTTACAAGATTATATGTTCAATTTTATCTTTATTTCAGGTTCTCCTATAACAGAATGTCACATTTGTTGCTTAGTGGTTTTCAAATTTTTATTGGTGATATATAAATGCTGACAAGTATTTGCTCTAAATTTTGTTCCAGGAATAGATTGACTTAGGTCAATGCTGAAGCAATTAAGGATGACATTTTTATTTAGTTTTAAGAAATTGACTTTTACAGATCTATCTGTTTGATCATTGGTACAAGAATTTTAGTTTATTTCAAAAGCTTTTTGTTATGTTTGTTATACGTGAGCCAGATCATTTCTTGACAATTTTTATGTCATTAATCAAAGTTGTTATTATCCTATCATACCTTTTCTATATTGTTTGGATATCTCTCCAATTTTCATCATTCATTAAAGAAATGTCATCTTACATAACCATATAAACCGATATGTAAACTAATCTACTTTAGCTCATATGGCATACTTTACTATCGCTTCATATTTCGCAGAAATTTTACTCAAACAATGAATTCTTTTAGAAATAACGGCTTCTCTTTCTTAATGTGTAATACTAATGCTTTCTAGCAAAACGATGTCAATAAGGTTATTTGGTCTTAATTGATTACAACACCTAATAATTAATTAGCTTACAAAATGCAGTTTGTGTGATTACAACAGTTATACTACTCATGATGCATGTTAAAGAATGATTCACATCTGCTGATTAAATTCTGAAGGCAGTCCATTTGCCTATTAAAATTTTTTAGATTATTTTATAGTATTATAGTACATTGTTAAAAAAATTATGCTACTTTGATATTTAGAAGTCATAGATATTTCATAAAAGTAGAAAATCCAAGTCATCCCTTAACACTTAATCTCACGACCAAGATGGGAATCCGTGGGAGGCTCACCAGGATTACGCCGACCTCCTTCCATATTTGAGTGGCTGATTTAGGAATGATTATATTAAGTCAAATATGCATGATTCTGTAGTTATTTTGTTTCTTTATTAAGAAATCTTGTATAGATATATAAATAGGGATAGTTTTGTGTAATAAAATTAAGCTTTTTCCTCTCTAAATTTTTTTTTTTTTTAATTTAACATGGCATCAGAGCCTTCATATCCTTGGCAGAAATCTATTTTTTTTTTATTGTCGGACTTTCTAAAGGGTGGGCTCGGCCTTCCCTTCAAAAACCAAAGGGATCGTATTCTGGCTTGTTCGTTCCTGCATATGTCCAACCGAGAAGGGTAGAGTACTTCATCTCGTAGTCTCTTCATTTGATCAAGAGAGACAAATGTCTAATGTGTCTCATCTAGAAGAGTCAGCGAGAACCCCATGCTCTTTGTGTTCGATCAAGAGAGACGAACATCTCGTAAACCCCTCTCGCATGCGCGCGACCAAACCTGACGAGAGAGGCATGTGGCCAAAAGATTATGTGCCTACTTTTGGGAGCAGATTGAGCGGGATTGCACTCACCATTATGTGTGATCAAGGACGAGCTGGTTCTTTTGTTCTAATTCCTACTCACATACGTCCAGAGCAACCGAGCAAGTGAGAAGGCTTCCCCTTTCGATCTTATGCATGTGGATAAAGAATGCACATGAGACCCCTCTAAACCAAACCGAGTGAAGAAGAGGATCAAAAAAGAGGGAGCGAGCAAGAACTGTGTGTGTAATGTGCCTGAGCAGAGATGAGTGGCCCTCATGCTTGTGCTGGAGCCGAACAGAGCAAGGAACAAGTAGTAGTTGAAGAGTTGTTGTGTATGCAATCTAGTGGGCTGAACAGACATGCGAGCCTCTTAAGCACATGTTTGTTCTTGATTTTATGGATTTTTTAAGGATAATTAATCAGCTTTTCTGTTGTCCCACCACCGACCTTCATTGTCGGAATTATAAAGAATATAGGTTCTCACCACTGGCCTTCATTGCAAAATTCTAAGGAATACAAGTTTCCATCACTGGCATTCATTACTATAATTATGAGGAATATAAGTTCCCACCTATGGCCTTCATTGTGGAATTATGAGGAATACATGTTCCCACCATCAATTTTCATTGTTGGAATTCTAAAGAATATTGATCCTTTTGCTTCCTTTGTGCATTCAAGATTGAGGAGAGATCAAGCGAGAGGGCTCCTCTTGCGTATGTCTGGAGAGAGCCGAGAGTTCCCACTCGTGTGGGTCTAAGGCTAGGACAAGCAAGGTTGCAAGACCTATACTCCTTCCTGTGATAAGACCAGAGGGATCAAAGACCTTGCATGCACCTGTATTGGGTCGATCAAACAGGAGTGTTCAGGTGGAATCAGATGACTAACTAGCATTGTGCTGAAGGCTGGCTTGATCGGACGCCAGGAGATTTGAGTGGAAAGTGCTAAGTCGCTTGAGACGTGTTTTTCTACTGCTGTCCATGAAGCTTGCCGCAACTCTAAAAATAGTTTTTTTTCCTTCTACCGTGCCTTCATTGCTAGCCTTCTCTTGTGGTTGATATCCTATCTATAACTAATGCAGCCTTCATTGTTTCCCTGCTTAATATAGCTTTCATTGCTACCCTTTGCCACTGTAATGTCTAAAGCTAATTTCTCCCAAAGTTTTAACCAAATGGAGGGCTCTATGATGCACCACGAGACTTGATAACTCTACTTTTTTGTGACTAATTACCAAGCGGAGAATGACATATATATATTCCCCAGCTTGAGGGGGAGTGTTAAAATCTCAGCCAGCCCTTAATACGTGATACCATGACCAGGATAGAAACTCGTGGGAAACTCCTCTATATCACACCGATCTCTGTTAAATCTCAGCCACCCTTAACACTTGATCCCATAGCCAGGATGGTAATCCATGGGAGGCTCACCAAGATCATGCCATCCCCTTCCATATTTGGGTGTTTGTTTTAGGAAGAATTATATTAAGGAAATTATGCATGATTATGCAGTTATTTTATTTCTTTATTAAGAAATCTTTTATAGATCTATAAACAGGGATAGTTTTGTGTATTAAAATTAAGCTTTTCACTCTCCAATGTTTTAAATTTAACAAATCTCAATATATATAAGGGTATAAAAGTAATTTGTCCTCATATAGCTGCAGTACAGCAGCTTGACAATTTTACTATCCAAAAAAAATATAATGATTTCTATACACTTCATATAGCAGCTTTCTGTACGCCTGTTCGCTCTGGGGAAACAATAATAGGTACGAACCTCGCTCTCATAAGTTGAATGTTTCCCTTTTTTCCCTGAGGTAGTGTCAGGGTTTACAAGCTATCCCTATAGATTAGGATGCACGTGAGAGGGGTCTAGGGTTAGGTTATTACCTAAACATTTCCCTTAGAAGTCTAACTTATGACTTTTATTAAAAGTTGACAGATGGAATTTCAAGGATTATGAGGTTAGGTCATTTTTACCAAAAGATTTTTCCTAAAGCTGGACTTACAGCTTTTATTGAAAGTTCTCAGGTTTAGAGTTTATATACTTCAGGAATTTGGCACTAACGTCAATGTCTTATTATTTTGTGCTCGTAGTTTTTTCCTACTACAATAGTTTGTTACTCTATTTTAACGTTGTTTTTTGTTACTTTCTTTCAAGTACTTTGTTCTGACTATAGTAGTTAGTTTTATAATATTCAACATTAATTTTATTTTTTTATTATACGCTAACTCTCATCTGCTTATTTTCAAGTGCTCGTAGCTAGAAGTTACAGTAGCTAGAGCTTGCAGCTACATAAGCTATATTTGCAGGGAATGGAGTTTGCAGATGCAGCCTTTGCCATGAGCTAGAGCTCAACAGGGGCTTGGGGCTCTGCTAGAGATAGGTTTAGATTAAAATTTTGGAATTCTATTTATGCTTTATGTATTAGTTAATGTTTTTAGGAGTTTCAGTTTTAGTGTGAGTTGTTTAGAGTCAATTTAGTGTGAACATTGTTCTAAATTTTATTTTATTTTATATTATTTTATTTGTATTAATAAATTATATGAATTAATTAAATGAATTTTTAACTAAAATTGAGTATTAATTTAAAATCAATTTCTTAGCTCAAAAAATATATTTTAAAATTATTCAGTTAATTTTGATTTAATTATTAATCAATTATATTTAATAAATTGAAAGTTGAATTTTAATTAAAATTTAATTTTCTCAATTTAATCTTTTAAATATTAGAGGTATTTTGAAATTATTTAAATATGTAAATGATTTATTCATTTAATTGGCTTGAACTTTAATTTGATTAGTGTTTTTATTTTATTAATTAATGTGAATTTTAGTTTAGTTTAATATTAATTATTTAATGATTTAAATTCCTCTTATTTAATTAAGTCAGTTCTATAAAATTGATTTTTAATTTTAAATTAATTAATCTAACTAATTAAAGTTTGATTTTACTTTAAGTAATTAAATGAACATGAATTAAATAAATGATGATTTAGCGCAGAATGAAATTTAAAATTATTTTAAAGTTAACTAATTAAATATTGAATTTCTGAATTCAGTTAAATGAATTAACATTATTTTAAGGTTGATTAATTAAATTTTATGTTTCTGATTTTTTCATAGTTGATTAATTAAATTTCTGCATTTATGATTCAACTAACTAGCTTAGAAATTTATGTCTATTTAAAATACATAATTTTTACTTTCCTTTTAATTAGTTATTAAATTTAATTTTAAATTCATCATTCAATTAATTATTTTAATTAATTAGATATTTATCTTATTTTAAACGAGACTTTCATTTAAATTTAATTTGAAGTTAATTTTTTTTTTAAAAATTGTTATGCAATGATTTCTGAAGGTTCGGCAAGCTTTCAAGGCAAATAATTTCACTGACAATTTTACTAATTTGTTGGCTCAAGAAAAACAGCACGAATGCATGAATCCCGCTTTGTAGCCATGGGATTCCATTTCCCTTAAATCATATTGTAATTAACCAGATTTTCTCTGAGGGTAGTGTTAAAGTTTAAAGATCTGGGGTCCTTACTTCCCATGAACGCAAGCACTCATAGTTAATTACCCCTCTTAATACGTAAGAGAGAACTCTCCATTAAGAATGAAATAATTTTTTAGGTAATTTTAGTCTCAATAGTGTGAAAATTGAAGGTAAACCTGATCAAGATCCTATGGTTCCATCACCCCAGGTATACCGTAGATTTCAGTTTACCAACACAAACAATCATTGATCATAGTGTCTAGGGAATCTGATTAGCAGCCATGGGTTGCCTCTTCTCAGCGATCTCAATTAGACTAAAGTGGTTAGATGTGGGTTTTTTTTAATTTATTTGAATTTTTTGGTTTTACATCCATTAGAATACCACGAAGTTGGTTTGATTTGGAATTTATGACTTCGTTTAGAAGTAACCCAGCAATTTTGATTGGAACGGGATTTATGACTTCTTTAGGAAGTAACCCGAGGATTCATATTTAGATTGGGACTTACAGCTTTCATAGAAAGTAACACAGATATTTGATTTGGAATGGGGCTTACTGCTCTGCTTATGAGTTGCCCAAAAGTAGGTCTTACAACTTAACTCTACAGCAAGGCTGCCCGAAAGTTTTAATTATTTGAGTAGGACTTATGGCTTTCCTAGAAATTATTCTTAAATAATATTGTATGACACTATAAAATATAGTTTTTTTTAATGTAAAATTTTTATATAATTTATTTATATAAATTATTCTTAAATATATAACATAAAATAATTATTTATAGTAAATTACTAAATTTATATATTTTTATATAAACTAAATTTTTATTAAATATAAATTAAAATCGAAGATTGAAGATATTTATATTTAAATTTTAAATTAGTAATTATTTATATTTAAATACAAGGTTGTGAAAACCGGACCGGACAACGAACAGGAAGAAAGAGAGGTTCATGGTTCGACCGGTTTGACCGGTCGAACCGGGGTCGAACCGGATGACGTAATAAATAATAATATAATTAAAAGTAATAAAATTAAAATAATAATAATGACAATTTATTCTTAAAAATTTTCTAGTTCTAAGAATTTTTAGACAAAAAAAATAAATAAAATTCATACATATATAATATATTACATAATTTTAATATTAAATATAAATAATATATTATATTTATGTTATATATTTAAATATAATTAATTACTAATTTTAAATTTAAATATAAGCATCTTCAATCTTCGATTTTAATTTATATTTAATAAAAATTTAGTTTATATATAAATATATATAAAATTTGATATAAATTATTATTTTATGTTATATATATTTAAACATAATTTACATATATAAATTTTATATTATAAAATTTTATTTATAAAGTCATACAATATTATTTTTTAAGATTTTTATATTTCTATCATTTAATTTCGCATTTAGAAAAAGTTTTAAAACTTTAAAAATTGTAAATAATTTTTTTATTTGAATAATTATAAATATATAATTAAAAATAAATTTAAGAAGTTTAAAAATTATTATTATGATTTTTTATTTGAATATCCTACAAAAAAAAATTCCAACAAGTTCTCATTTAAACAAGTGTCATGTACACATTGTTGAATGTTGAAACAAAAAACTACAAGTTGTTTAGTCCCATATCACTTAGGAGTTTTATGCTATGTTGTTTATATACCATTCCTTGTACCCTTGGGCTAATAGCTTTCATGGTATTATGGCATCATGTGAGCTAGATTACTTATATTTAATGTAACATATAATATAATAAAAATTTTTTAATCATATTATTAAATAAAATATATGATATTTAAATTAATTTAATATTTAATTAAACATTTTATATAAAAATAAAATATTTAAATATCTTATTGGTTGAACCGGCCGGTTCTTTAAAAACCGACCGGTTCAAACGGTCGGGCGGTTGAACCGGCGGTTCAAACCGGTTTTGACCGGTTCATTGCTAGTCCGATTCTTAGGGAGGACCGAACCGGCCGTAAGACCGGTTCACGGTTGAACCGGTCGGACCGGCCGGTCCGGTCCGGTTTTCAAAACAATGTTTAAATATATAAAATAAATATAATAATTATTTATATTTAATTTTAAAATTATGTAATATATTATATATGTATGAATTTTATTTATTTTTTTGTCTAAAAATTCTTAGAATTATTAAATTTTTAAGAATAAATTGTCATTATTATTATGTTAATTTTATTACTTTTAATTATATTATTATTTATTACGTCATCTGGTTCGACCCCGATTTGACCGGTCGAACCATGAACCTCTCATTCTTCCGGTTCGTTGTCCGGTCCGGTTTTCACAACCTTGATTAGAATACCCAGAAGTTAGTTTGATTTGGAATTTATGACTTTGTTTAGAAGTAACCCAGCAATTTTGATTGGAACGGGATTTATAACTTCTTTAGGAAGTAACCCGAGGATTCATATTTAGATTGGGACTTACAGCTTTCATAGAAAGTAACACAGATATTTGATTTGGAATGGGGCTTACTGCTCTGCTTATGAGTTTCCCAAAAGTAGGTCTTACAACTTAACTCTACAGCAAGGCTGCCCGAAAGTTTTAATTATTTGAGTAGGACTTATGGTTTTCCTTAAGAAGTAGCCTGAAAAGTTTGTCTTACAACTTAATCCTTTATACTATAATGTTCATTAGTTTGAATTGGATTGTTTGGAGTTTGCAATCATTGAAATTTATTTAGTAATTCTCCTAAAACGTGGGTCTTACGACTTAACTTAAAAGTTGCCCGAAAGCGATTCTTATAACCTAATCTTATATACTAAGATGCCCAAAGGTTTAAATTTGATTGTTTGGATTGGATTTGGGTTAGGACATATGACTTCCCTAGAAAATTGTCTGGTTATTAATAGGATTGTTAGGGTCGATGTACTTCATTTAAAAAAAAAAATTCTCTAATGCATGGGACTTATGACTTCACTTAAAAGTGGCCCGTTGGTGGGTCTTACAACCTAACCGTATAGGCTAGGATGCCCGAGTGAGGGTTCTAGGATTGTATTATTCTATAAACATTTCTCTCAGATGTCAGACTTATGACTTCTATTAGAAGTGACCGGTTGATGAATTTGGGGATTAGGGGTTAGGTCATTTTCATCTAAAGATTTCCCCTAAAGTCGGACATACGACTTTCATTGAAAGTTGTCGGGTATTAGGTCTTACAACCGAGTTCTCGTAAACAAGGCTGCCCATATGTTTTGAGTTTGATTATATAGTAGTTGCTTGTACAATATATGGAGATTTGTTCTGTACTTGTTTGAGTTTTTAATTTTGATACTTCAGAGTTTTGACACTGCGTTAGTATTTTAGTTGTTTTATCCTCTTAGTCTTTTTTTCTACTACAGTAGTCTACTACTTTACCTTTTTTTTTCAAGTACTATTGTTGTACTAGTTTTTTGTACTTAACTTTTCTTGTTTTCCAGTACTCTGTTTTACCTGCAGTAGCTAGATTTATTATTTTCCAGCATTAATTTAATTTACTTATGATGCACTTATTCTTGTTTACTTGTTTGCAGGTAATTGGTACTTGCAGCTGTTCAGGAAGCTTGCAGATAGTTGCAGGAGCTCATAGCCACAAGGGATACAGTTACAGGGGTTGGAGCCCACCAGGGGCTTTAACAGGAGTTGGAATGTTATTTATTTGAAGAGTTTTAAGGTTTGTGAAGGATTGTATTGAGAGTTGAGTTTACTTGTATAAGTCAATTAATGCAAACAATATTTCTTTTCCTGCATTTTCTTCCAAATTAATTTAATTAATCAACTAACCAAAAATTACATTTTTCTAGTTAATTGTATTAATCTCAATTTTAAAACTTTCGGATTTTTAAAACTGTTAGACTTAAAATTTTCATTTAAAATGCTCTCATATTTAAAACTCTACGATTTTCATATTTAAAACTCTATGATTTAAAATGCTCTTATATATTAAGACTCTTGGATTAAAAATGCTATTCATTTTGTCTCAAATTAAATCTACATTGAGTGACCAAAAATCAACTCTAAGTTGATGGAGGAGATGAAATGATTTATTGTAAGTCTTTCTATTTCATTAGCTACCAAAAGAGAGGTGCTGTTTTGATAGTTAGAGATTTCTAACATTTCAAGAGGAATAACATTTAAAATGCCAGTATAATTCAAAGTATTTCATTCAATATTATTTGTGTTAGAATCTCTTAAAGAGAGATCTCATTTTTAGAGACATTCGAAACACCCTCGTTTAAAGATATATGAAGTTTATCAAAATAGTCTTCGGAATGAAATGATGATAACATCTAAGCAGTTTCCCATTCATGCGGGATGACATTTGAGAGAAAAATTAGAAGTAGGATAAAAGTAATGAAAGAATATGCTCCCCCCTCTTTATTCTTATAAAATATTTTAGTAATATGCTCATGTTAACAGCTCAATTAAATTTAATTAAGAAGTTTTTAAATTATCATTTGCTTATTCAATTGAATGCTCTCCAATTTCTACGAGTCCAATATTTTCAAGAAAATTTTTGGGCAGCCTTCTGACGTCCCCTCCCCATCGAAGGAGAAATCAGGATGGCATTTGTCGAAATTTCTTTCTTCCCAAACCTAAGATCAACAGCATAGGGTCTTTGAATTAAAATTATCCTATTATGATCTAAGATCAACTACGTGGGTTCTTCGAATTAAAACCATCCACCCGGATCTAAGATCACAGCGCAGGTCTTAAAATTGTGAAACCATCCACCCAGATGTAAGATCGATGGCGCAGGTCATTGATTTGAACATTCCTGGCCAAACCTACGGTCGACGGTGCAGGTCTTTGACACTTGTTTGAAAGTCACATTCTCCCCTTTTCTTTTAAATATCATCGGACATTTTTAAAAAAAAAATATTATAATTATAATTATGAGTATAATTATAATTATATATGTATGTATGCATATTACATATAAATAGAGAGGGACAGAAGAGTCTTATCGGGTTTGTTAGGGTAGTCGTCGAAGGAGCTTAGTCAAATAGTAACAAAGGAGTATTTGGTTCATTTCGGGGTGATTTGATATCAGATGTATAGCGGGATTTAAGTCGGATTTATGCTAAATCCATCTAAATGGGTTTTTTTGTGCACGCATTAAATCCTGGCAATGGGAAAATCCCTCAGTTCGGTGGATTTATGGTATTTGGCAGAAGAAGCGACGGGTGTCGTCTCCGCACCATTTGTTGAGTAGTTATGCTTTACATGCATTGCATTTGAAAAATTTATGCACAAATTTTGCAAGAAATATTTCATGAGAGCTTTCATGGAATTGGTCACATGATTGGCAAGGTAGTTAAACATTGTGCAAATGCCAATGGATTTCTAATTCTTGAGATGCATCCGTGAAATGAGAAATCTATATCTTGAAATATAATTTAAAACCCTTTAAGTGGACATTCCCGTAGCATGGAATTGGATCTCTTAGTTATCATTTCCACTTGGGTTTAAGGGTAGAGTAAGGTAAAAAGGCCTACCTTAACTACAATACCCAAAGATTAAAGTTGGTAGTCGAGCTTCTCAACAACTTCATAAAAAGCTACATGGCTGAGTTGCCTTCTAGATTTCTAAGTGCGTCAAGTCAAAAATTGAGAGACAAAATCTCTAGTCTCATTAAACCAAATGGTCCAGCCAAGGGATTCAAAATAGTTTGTCTATCATTTATGGGTTAAACTATTACCGAGCTACTCCTTTCCAGGATCGCTTGTTCTAAAATTGACGAATGAACAACCTTACAGGCAATTGCTGAAATAATCAATTAGTCAACACATCATCAACCTTATTCACAAGTGGGTTGATTGATTCTCTTATCTCAATAAGCCATATGGTTGAGCTATAGGGTTCAGGGATGTACCCCCAAGATAGGTAGGGCAGCTCCTAAACTAACTTGATTATAGGGTTTCTCATAAAAAAAAAATATATCAATGGAGCAAGGTGTTGCTAAAGTCTAAAATTCAATTTAATTGAATAAATAATTGGTTTTTCCTTAAAAGTGGGGAACCAATAAATCATTTATTTGTGACTTGTCCCTTAAAAGAGTGTTGGCTCAAGAAAAATATCACGAATGCACGAATCCTACTTTGCAGCTTTATGTTTCCATTTCCCTTAAATCTGATTATAGTTAACCAGATTTCCCCTGAGGGTAGTGTCAGAGTTTATAGATCTGGGGTTCTTACTTCCTATGAGCGCAAGCACTCAAAGTTAATTACCCATCTTAACACGTAAGAGAGAACTCTCAATTAAGGATGAATATATTTTAGGTAATTTAGTCTCAATGGTGGGAAGATGGAGGTAAACCCAATCAAGATCCCATGGTTCCGTCGTCTCGGGTATACCGTAGATTTCAGTCTACCAACACTAACAAACATTGACCATAGTGTTCAAGGAATCTGATTAGCAGCCATGGGTTGCCTTCTCTCATGGATCCCAAGTAAACTGAAGTAATAAGATGTTGATTTTAGTTTAAATTTTTGTTTGGGGTTTGGGGTTTACATCTATTTGAATACTTAAAAATTAATTTAGTTTGGGATTCATAACTTCGTTTAGAAATAATCCCGAAGTTTGGATTGGAGCGGGTCTTATGGCTTCTCTAAGAAGTAGCCAAGGAATTTAAACTTAGGTTGGGACTTACGGCTTTCGTAGAAAGTAACCCAGGGATTTAATTTGGAATTGGGGCTTATTACTCTATTTATGAGTTGCCCAAAGATGGGTCTTACAACCTAACTCTATAGCGAGACTACCTGAGAATTTTAATTATTGGTAGGGCTTATGGCTTCCCTTAGGAAGTAGCCTGAAAAGCGGATCTTACAACTTAATCATTTAGACTAAGATGCTCATAGGTTTAAATTTAATTGTTTAGGTTTTAGGTTCATTCTATTTTATTTAGTAATTTTTCTAAAACATGGGTCTTACGACTTCACTTAGAAGTAGCCCACTGGTGGGTCTTACAACCTAACCCTATAGGCTAGGATACCTGTAGGCTTTAACTATTTGGATAGAAAATCCTACAATAGAAATTCCACATGCTTTTAACATAGGAATTATAATTATTGTACTTCAAAATATTATATTAAAGATGAAATTCTTTCTTGAGGCTTTTGCCTTGATTTTTCAGGAAAAGTTATTTCATAGGATTAGATTTAGATATGGACTTACGGCCTCTGCTAGGGTGGCCCAATGATTTTTAGTTAGGTAGGTCTTAGCACTTTGTTAGAAATTTGCCTGACTACGGGTCTTACGACTTAGAACCTTAAGCTAAGTGGCCCGAAGTGTGGGTCTTACAACCAAGCCCTATAGACAGGGCTGCCCACGTGAGGGGTCTAGGTTTGTATTATCACCTAAACACTTCACTCAGATGTCGGACTTACGGCTTCTATTAGAAGTGGCCGAGGGTATTAATTGCAGGTTATGAGTTAAGTAAATTTTTACCTAAAATGTTCTCTAAAGTCGGGCTTACAACTTTCCTACGAAAGTTGCCGAGTAGTGGGTCTTACAACCAAGTTCTTATAAACAAGGCTGCCCCTTAGTTTAAATTTGATTGTTTGAAAATTTGTTATGAATTTTGTTTGAGTTGGTTGAGTTTGTGAACTTGATACTTCAGAGTTTTGACACTTCGAGATTTTGACAGTGTTAGTGTTTTATTTATTTTGTGTTCGTAGTTTTTTTCCTATTACAGTAGTCCACTACTTTACCCGTCTTTTAGCACTATTGCTCTACTAGCTTTTTCGTACTTAGCTTTTCTTACTTTCTAGTACTCTGTTCTACCTGCAATAGCTTAGATTTATCAGCATTCATTCAATTTATTTATGATATACTGACATTTCATTTGCTTATTTGAAGGTGTTTATAGCTAGTAGTTAAAGTACACAGGGCTTGCAATTGTAGAGGATAGAGCTCAAAGGTACCTGTAGGAGCTTATATAGAAGAGACTTTGGAGGACTTGCTGGATATTTTGTTTCTGTTAGAGAGTTTCAGTTCGTATTGTGGGGAGTCTTAAGAGTTGTTGTGAGTTATAATTTGAGGGGTTAGAGAGCAGTATGTACAACATTGAGAGTTTGAGAACTTTTGTTTTGGAGAGTAATTGGGAGAGTTTGAGAGCTTTAAAGTATCATTGTACATATTGATTAGTGGAACTTTTTCTCTCTTTTTTTACTGCATTTCATTATATTATTATTATTATTTTTCTTGATTAATAAAATAATTAACCTGTAAATAAATTTTAAAATTCACTGCTCTAAATTTTAAAAAAAAATCTCGAAATTTAAAACTCTCGGAATTTGAAATTCTCGTATTTAGCATTTTCTTTAAAATGGCTCCCATATTTTGAAACTCATTAATTTTATATGGCCTCAAATTTGAAGTATTATTTTTATTTATTTATTTTTTAGTCAATAAATTTCAAATTCAATTTACTTTAAGCAATGAATTTTAATCAATTAATTGATTTATTAATTAAAATTCAAATCAAATTGCTCTCTAATCGTTTCGAAAAGACAAGTTCTATAATTTTCCAAGAAATTTCGGCAGCCTCCTCCCGATGTCTCCTCCCCACCGAGAGAGAAATCGGGACGGCACCAACGTAATTTCTTCCTATCCATACCTAAGGTCGACGGCGTAGGGTCTTCAATTTTAAACCAACACACCAGGATCTAAGATCGACTGCGTTAGGTCTTCAATTTGGAACCAACCTGACCGGATCTAAGATACGACGGCCCGAGTTCTTCAAATTTAAAACCATCTGCCCGGATTAAAAATCAACGGCGCAGGTCTTCAAAGTTTAAAACCATCTTCCTAGATCTAAGATCAATAGTGCAAGTCTTCGAATTTAAAAATCATTCGCGCGGATTTAAGATCACGGTGCGGGTCTTCAAATTATGAAATCATTCGCCTAGATCTAAAATTGATGGCGCGGGTCTTCGACACCAATTTTGTTTTATAGTCATAGTAAAATTTTATTATTTATGAAATCCTTTATTTTAATTATTTAGCATACTTTAATTAATTGCAGTAATCATGTGAGAATAACAAGTAATTAAGATTACTTTTTAGAAAGGAATTTGAGACAAATCCCAAGCATACAGATAGAATACCCATACTTTGCGTGAAATAAGAGGAGGTGGGAGATTAGGTCAATTGAGTGAATTATATAAGTATGAATAGGAGCAATGCATGTGAGCAAAGTGTAGTTCACATGACACCAAATTCACATGCTTATAGGAATAGTATTTCGGGTTGATTAAAAAAAAGGAAGAAACGGACAATGTCTAGGTAGGTATTCACACGGGTTGGAGAATGAGCACAGTTGGACATCCACGGAAGAGCCAAAGTTGCACAGCACGTAGGAACCGAAGTTGCAACTCGTGCGGCTTCTACACCTCTTGTGAAGCAACAAGTCGAACAGCAACAGGGAGCCGAACAGCGACGCGCGCAATCTTCGCCTTCTGAGAAGAAGCAAAGTCGAGCGGCACTAAAGGAGTTGAAGAGCAAAGTTGAACTGCGACGGGGAGTTGAAGAGCGAGTCGCGAAGTCGAAGGAGCGACAGGTGCGGTCTCCGCCTCCTGCGAATAGTGATGAGGGAGCCTAAGAAGCGACTGTGCAATTTCTTCGCCTCTTCCAAAGCAACAAAACCGAACGGCAACCATGGAAAGAGAAGATCATTCGCGAACCTTAGGTGCTTCGATTATTTTGAAGGAGTGAGCGAGCGGTTATTTTGTTTTGAACGGACAGTCGCTTCATTTGGAGGCAAACCGCACGATGTCAGACTCATCGAAGCCAGGTATATCAGAATTTCTCAATTATATTTTTTTATAGTCAACAAAGAGAAAGTTAACATTCAATTGAATCTTATTTGTTAGTCCTTAAAAAAGAAGGAACTAGCAATAACTGTTAGTTCATTTCTACTTTAGGCTGGATCAACACAAATTAAATTAAAACTATTCACTAGGTTCATTGAAGTTGAAAGACCGGAGCAAGTATATGTTCATTCTAGTTCATCATGTCTGGAGATCGAATTGAACTTTAGGTCTATTTGAGTTATAGAGCTTCTATTCTTGAACAATCTCCATGAACTTTCGATCTAGGGTTTTTTTTATAATCCAGACATGTCTAATGTTCCGGAATATAAGTTCCATTATCTTTGAAGCTATATTCATTAGCTTTCATTCACTAGAGAGTGTTCATATGAAAGGATTATATTTCTACAAATTAAAATAAAAAGCTTCTTATATGAAGAAAGAATTACTCATACTTAGGATGTGTGTTATTATGAACATAATCCCCATGACTTTGTCTACCCTATCTTAAAGGCATACCCATATACTTTGCCACCTCATATATCCACCTCCACTACATACCTTGAACATTAGCATGCCTTAGGCTTTCTACATCCTCATCTACATCATTGTTTGCCTATTTGACTATACCTCAGTGCTTACAGATTTTGACTTATCCTTATTCTATGTTCTTTTATTACATATTAAAAGAGATTAGTCATTGTCGCATAAACACAAGTGGAACACAAGCAAGTTATTTATTGATCGAGAGTTTTCTTGGGCATCACCCAATATGTAATTAACCTTAAGAAATATGTTCTTTTGGAAAACTTTAACCCCCAAAAAACTTAAAATTCAAAATATGGAAGTGTTCATGGAGATTCAAAGATCTAAATTGCTTATTATTGGTATCATGAGTTTGTAGAGTGGATTAATTTAGGCCTAGTCCTTTAAGTAATTCACTAATATCATCACAAGTCAAACATTCTCCCAAACTTCAAATACCTACCCATGTTCCCATATTTTCAAAAAAAAAAAAAAAATCTATAACATAAAACATCGGTTACAAGTGATCATCACATTCTAAAACCCCTTCAACTTGCCATACTTCATAATAGTTTCTAGTTCATGTGTTTACGATCCATAGCACACAACACTCCATAAATTGGTTCCTCAGACGTTGAGACAATCTAAACTATTAGAATTTAACTTTATCCCAAAAAATAGTCATATCACCGAGTATAAAAAGAAATCATCAGCCATCCCTTGATTTACTACAAATTTGTAAAAGTTTTCAACGGCCATGGAATGTTGAGTAAAACTTCAGCCAAATGCTTAAGAAAAAAAAAATTCTTATAGACCAATTGACACTATTGTTCAACTAGTACAACTAACAAATAAGTTACCAAATCAATTTGGTGCAGAGCCTACAAGAATACAAACGAATTGAGCACAACAAATACATGCCTTGCTCGTGTTTGGATGAAAGAAGCTTGAAAATTTAGAGCAAAGACGTCTCAGCAATAAGAGTCTCAACAATAAGAGCTCTACCTACGCTAGCTAATAATGAACTTTTACCAACTACTGAATTTCAGTTTTGAAAACAGCTGCAACTTGCAACAACTTGAGTTTTCTTTTGGGATAATATAACAAAACAAAAAGCTAAAAAACAAATGTTTCTATAAATGATAAAAAAAACATAGAAAGAAAATATAAATACCCAACAATCCATGCCATTAAGAAGGCAATGGAAAAGCCCTGGACTGATTTATCAATAAGTTGTTATAATCTATCACTATGACACTCTCTAACAGCCAATTTGGGTGCAAAGCCTATGAGAATACAAACGAATTGGGCTCAAAAAATTCAAGGCTTGCTCAGGTTTGGATAAAAAAACTTGAAATTTTTTAGCAAAGACATGGACTCTTCAATAAGTACTCGACTTGTGCTAGCTAATAATGAACTTTTACCAACTACTGAACTTCAATTTCGAAAACAGTTGCAATACTTGAGTTTTCATTTACGATAATATAAAAAAGGAAAAGGACATTAAAAAACAAAGGTATTTACAAATAAAAAAAATATTGAAAGAAATTATAAATACCCAATAATCCATGCCATCAAGAAGGCGACAGAAAACCCCACGACTGATTTCTCTCTATAAGTTGTTATAATTTAGGAACTTCAGCAATTCCCCAAGTAATCACATTAACCACTCCAAGAGTAAGAGCAATACGATCTCTAGGGATAGACAAAGGATGTGTCAAGAGCTATTCACCAACTTGGTTCCATATTGGTTTATGGAAGAGAGAGAAACTCCCATAAGGAAGGTCCATACCAGACAGCAAAATTCAAACCTAGAAAGAGATTAGATACCCAAAAGATCAGCAAATCAGAAATCTCCCATAACAAGCATAAAAACCGTACTTCTCAAATTAAAAGCCAAACTGTCATTCGACGTAAAGTGGTTAAGAACAATATAATACAAAGTGACAAGAGAACCTGATAGAAATTTTCTGCAACTACTAACAGTTGATTTTCATTTCTTCAATTGCCATGCTTGTTTTAGTCTCCAAATTTGTTTTTTTCTCATGAACGTCCCTGTTTTATTGTCTTTAGATTTTGAAGCCCGCTTCTTTTTTTCAAGCAAAAGAAAATCAAATGAAGTGCTAGCCGACAAAGATGAAAAAATTATAATCAATAACATTTTTATACAGCGTTGACAACAGCTTTAGACAACAGAAATGAAAGAAATAAAGATCCAATAGCATCTTGCAAAGCAGACTCGAAAATATGATTTCTTACACTCAGGTTCAGACAGTTCCCTTTCGTGATTAGCTCATTTTACAGATACTATGTATGGATTCAGATTCATATGCTTTACTTATTTTGCTGACATGGCAGTTGTGAAGGGAATCAGACTGAATACTTATTGATGCTTCACTTAATTTGCCGGTATGGAAGCAGTGAAGGGAAACAGACTGAATGCTTATTGATTTCTTTCGGAGTCTTTTACTTTTCTTAGGAGTTATATTTTTTCTTTTAGTTTTAGTTTGTATTTCTTCATATTATAATTTCCTTTTTTTTCAATAGAGCATCACACATATAATATGAGAAATTTGAGTTTATATGTTCTATAATATCTGAAACTAGAGAAATATGTCCAACATTTCATTTCTTAAGTTAATATATCCAAAAGTTCCATATCGAAATGCCATTGTAATTCAAAGAGACAAATTATTTTATATAAGCGATGTTTCATGCATCAACCACCCCTCATTCTTCATGCCTTCTTGGTTTCTTCTTCTCTAGTTATTCTAATTCGCTAATGATAGTTCTAATGTAAAAGTTACAATGCTATATTTTTGTCTTCATCTTCAACTAGCCAACAATTGTCATTGAAGGTTAATGATTGAAGTCATACGTTTTACACCCTAAAACATAAACCTAAAAAGTATTACATATGAGATTAGCAGCTTCAAACATTGCACAATATTTATAAAATGAATGTTTGTGTTTAAAAAAAAGGACTGAACAATTGTCAAGAAAACTTCGATCATATACCGAATATAGGATGTCAAAATGGGTTTTTAGGTTGGGTTTGAGACCAACCCAAAAATGACCCATCGTTATTTGAACCGACCCAACCCAACTTGACTTAAACTCGACTCGATTTTGGAAACGAGTCAGAAATTCGAACTTGGACCGGACCTGCCCCAAACTCGGTTCGACCCAATCCAATACACTGACCCGAACGCAAAGTAGGAAAGTGAGCGCTGATACGGGGCGCGGGGTCTAGCACGGGTGTGCGGGGTCAAACCCAAAACCGACCCGTTTGCCAAACAAGTTAACCCGAACCCAAAAACTTTTGGGTCGAGTCCAAGCAGGGTCAAATATTGACACCTCTAGCATAATATGATTCAATCAAGATCAAAATAAGTTTAGATCAATGCTCAAAATAGATTTTCAAGAAAATCCATAACAATTTTGATCAAGTTCTAAACAATAGTTAATAATTCGATCATGTATTCAATGAAACTTTGAGCTAAGTTCAAATTTGTTAATTTTGTGCTGATTTGAGTTGACATGTCATGCAGCAGATATATGCTCAAGACATATAAATATAGGAGTGCAATGGAAAAAAATTGTTAAGAAATTTGAGTCATTTGAGGCTAATGATACTATGGTGTTGAATATGAAAGGCAAATACAATATTTAAAAATACAGATGTCTGCTCTTATACTTACAGATAGACATTACATGAATTTCTATGAATTGGATGCTTTCAGTGGAAGTATTGTTGCTTTTATTAGATGTGCTGGTAGCCTGAAATTCAAAAATACAAATTAAAAATACTCCTGCGATTACTTGATAAAAATGGAATTAATCATGATGATCTGCATGAGCACATTTTATAGAGAATTGATTTAATTTGAGAAATTTTATACGACATAGAAGTCGTCATACTCAAATACTACATAGCAATGTAACTAGAGCTCATTTAATAGACGAGCTCGAGGCTCCACAACTCGGCTTGCGAGCTCATTACCGAGTCGAGTTTGAGCTAGCTCAGATCATTTACACCTCTTGTTGTGATTATATTACATATGTCATTATAAAATATTGTAACTACTTTAAATTTATGACAAAGTTGCTTATTAAAATTGTAAAATATTTTGAAGTTGCTTATTAAAATACTAAGTGCATAACATAAACATCTTGCAGTGATAAAGTTGCTTATTAAAATAATACTGAGCAACCAAAGCCCAAAGACGCAAAACATCAAACATCTTGCAGTAAAAAAAACAGGGGAAAATGAAAGCACAACTCATGTGAGTAAAACATTTGACCTGTCGTGCCAACTACCAACGAACTTTTATTACGTCCGGTGTAAGGACGTAAAGGAACGTCCGGTTGGAGACAAAATCCCGCCAAAAAACTCGGTATTTGCTTGGTACAACTAGGTATTATTTGATATTAACGAGGAATACCGCTCTTTGAAGACCAATACCGAGTTATACCGAGCTGTACCGAGAAATACCAAGTTGTACCGAGTTTTTCTAGGAAAAACTCGGTACAACTTTTGTATAACTCGGTATTTCTCGGTTTAGCTCGGTATTGGATCTTTAAATGATGGTATTCCTCGTTATTGTTTGGTATTGCTCGGTATTTGCTCGGTACAACTCGTTTTTTTTTGGCGGGATTTGGCCTCCGACCGGACGTTCCTCTGCGTCTGGTCAGAGGACGTAATAATTGTTCACTACCAACAGATTTCAAGACACCGCATAACATAATGAAAAAAGAATTAGAAATAGTTTCCGCAGTCCTTCATCAATATAGGCCCCAAAAATAAATTTTAAGAAGAAGAACAAAATTGGACACCAAATTTTACCTGTATAGAGGATAATCTATGATCACGTTGATCCGAGCAGCGATGAACACATTCCTGCGTCACCTAACACGGCAAGAGCACATATTCTGCGGGCCTTTCTACAGATTTTTAGCTCAAAATGATCCAAGAAAGAATTTTTTAGAAAGAGAGATATAATGAGGACGAAGCCGGAACAGGTGAATAGAAACTCAGCTTAATCATGGAAAAATAGAGAGGAAAAAAACGCATGCAATGAAATCAGGTGGTTTAGGTTTTGGTGTTGATATAAAAATGTTCCTATTGAACAATTTTTTCGCGGAAATCTTGCAAGATTTGGTGTTTGGCCGAACCAATTTCTAGATATCACGCAATGAATAAGACCATTCCACTAGAAACGTGGCATTCTTGAATGAAATTAGCCCTGATGGACGTCCTCCTCGATGCACATTGCTTTAATTTCGTATTTATATTTTTTTTCGCTGGGCAGTTTCACCTCCCTATTCACCACTCACTGGAGTTTTTCTCAGGAAAAAAAATAATATAAAAATATATCAGAATCTACTTCAAAACTTTTTAAATTTATTTTATGTGACTTTGAACTATATTTAAGATTAATAAAAAAAAAATTACAAAATTTACAGCTCATTTTGCTCCATCTCCCCGAAGGCTTTTGATTGATATTTGTTGTTACATTCAATATTGATCTATTAACAGCTTCTCTTCAATATATTATGGCATATGAATGCATAGTTTTTTTTTTTTAATTTGGTTTATATGCACACACACACACACACACACACACACACACACACACACACAAGAGCCCTGCTAATTATTTAATTCATGTCCATTGGAAAAGACCACAATAAAACAAGGTGCAGTTATGCAACTCATTTTGGCTGAGAGTTTTGACTACTATTTAAGAGGTAATGAGTTCGAATCTTGTATATATAATGTGTAAATTTTTCTGGATTGATCTAAATATAAAAAAAAATAACAGGTACAATTCACATGGGGACTCACATGCTATTCAAGTAGCAATAGTAGATTTTTAAAAAAAAAAAAATTATTAGATTTCTTAATATAAATTATATTAAAATGAATTTTAAAATTATTAAATTTGTTCTGATATTGATGCAACGCCATTCTTTTTTCTTTTTTTTTTTGTCTGAAAATATAAATCCTTATGAACACCTAACAAATCAAATGTATCATCACCCTCTTGGAAAATATATGGTGCTTTTGACTCCAATAGATGAGGAGTGAGACCAGAATACTAATATCCATTGTTGAACTTCTCAAATTAAATTGTAATTTAAGAAATTATTATGTAATTTGAATGTGTGCTACTAAGAGGCATTTAATGGCATGGGTGGAGCTATAGTGGGGGCATTTGAGGGCCATGAGCAAGCTAGCCCGGCCTTGCCCAAAGTTCATTATTATTTTTTCTAAATCCTAACCCATGCCCCGCCCATGATCTCACTCCTTACCCGACTGTGTTATTGTCCTACTGAGAATGAAGGAAGCATAGGCTACCCCCTCATATATACTAAGTGATAGTGCCTAAAAAGAGAGAAGAATAAGAATAGTTTAACCACAAAATTCAAACTATCCATATTAGAATTATAATATCCTATACTGCTTTACCTAGCACTAGTAGATCACCGGATTTGATGGAGCCGAACGAAGACAACATTCACGGTTAGGGCAAGAGAAACGAGAGGTTTCACGGGTGATAAAGTGAATAGGGTAAGTAACCCCTTGCAAGTTTTAAAAAAAAAAAATTGCACTATTTGAGCAGTTAATTAAAATTAAATACACAGCTCACCTTGCCCTGTTGGTTGAGAGCTTATGCTTCCAACTAAGATGTCTTTGGTTCGAGTCTTTGTGTATGCGTTGTGTGTGTGAGTTTGCCTTAAATGGCCTAAATGTCCCAAAAAAAAAAATAAATGAGGTTTAGTTTTTTAAAAAAAAAAACTAAATAAAATAGGTAAGATTTATGGGAGATGAAATAGTGCAATTTTATCTATTCTTAGTGTGTAGTCTCTATTAATATGCATTTTGGGTCTAGGAAATGTTAAGATTAAGAATCAAAGCTGGATTAAATACAGATTAACAAACTTTTTCTTATGAAAAAAGCATAAGAAGCGCAATCAATATATGACATCTGAATCCACATTGGAATTTAAATTTATTTTATTTGACCAGTGTTATCAGAGGTCCTAAAGCTTCTATTTTGGACTGATCTCGGGGCTGTTTGATATCGGATTTATCTGGGATTTAAGTCGGATTTACGCTAAATCCAGCCAAACGGTTTTTGTGCGCGCGTTAAATCCCGGGATTCCGAAAATCACGGATTTAGGATTTACGGCTTAAATCCCAGATTAACTAAATCCATCCGTTCGGCGGATTTAACGAGATTTAGGCGAAGAAGCGCGCGGAAGGGAGAAAGTTACCTTCACAGCCAGCGAGGTCCCGTTGTTGCTTCCGATCAAAATGTCCTAACTTCCGATCCGACAGGAAGGGAAAGTCTTCGAAGGAGCGAAGTCGAACAGCCACGAAGGAGCCGAAGAAGCGACGCGTACGTGCAATCCATACACCTCCTGCAAAGCAACGAAGCCGAACAGCAACGACGAAAAGAGAAGATGAAAGGTAAACCCTAGACGCCTCTAAGTTATTATTGATTAACTTAATAAGTTGGAATTTAAAGTATGAAACTTTTTCTTATGAAAAGGCATAAGAAGCACATGCAATATATGACCTCTGCAGCAAACTTAAGGGCTCTTGAGCGGGGTGGAAATTTGGAGAGAGACGAAATTTCACCTGTGCAAGCGGCTGTAGAGGATGGCTATGGTTTCCTGCCTTCGTTGTCTCGGGAGCAGGATGGAGAAAGAGCTCAAGCGGAAAACAGAACTCTAATGCCTTAGCTTCCTCCTACTTCTCCATCTCGGTTTCTGCTAAAAATTGCGCTGCATGGGACAATAAGCAAGGCCGTCGTCCCATGTGAGTTTAAATGGAGAGTACATATTTCCTAAAATAAAAGAAAGATAGAGGTAGAGAGAGAATAGAAGCTCATATTAATGGAAAGTTTTTCCAAATATCATATTTAATTCAAACAACTTATTTAATTAGCAGATAGAGATAGGGCGAACAAATAATTGCTATAAATAATATATTTCTATAAATAAATGTATAGCTATATGCTCATATAAATATACGTGCTTACAAATATTTATTTAATTATAAGCACATCTTATTTATATAAATTTAAGCATAGCCAACTATTTATTTAAAATTTTAACATGCACTAAATGACGTCTATTTGTACGAGAACATACCCACTTGAACGATCTTGATGATATGAACGTGATCTTACAGTCCATTTTGTAAGACGATTTCATCGAACAAAAAATGGTACATGAATGAAGATTTACGTTAAATCCTACTTGAAGTGTCCAACCTAAAAAAGTTCCCAACTGAGCAACCAAAGCCCAAGATGCAAAACATCAAACATCTTGCAGTCAAAAAAACAGGGGAAAATGAAGGCACAACTCACGTGTGTAAAACATTTGACCTGTCGTGCCAACTACCAACAGATTCCAAGACACCGCATAACATAAATGAAAAAGAATTAGAAACAGGTTCCGCAAACCTTCATCAATATAGGCCCCAAAAATAAATTTTAAGAAGAAGAACAAATTGGAACCAAGTTTTACCTGTATAGACGATAATCTATGATCACGTTGGTCCGAGCAGCGACGAACACAGTCTTGTGTCACCTAACACGGCAAGAACACAAATTCCGCGGGCCTTTCTAGGAATTTGTAGCTCGAAATGATCCAAGAAAGGATTTTTTAGAAAGAGAAATAGAATGAGGACGAAGATGAAACAGATGAATAGAAACGCAGAGTAATTGTGGAAAAAAAGAACGGCAAACAACACATGCAATGAAATCAGGTGGTTTAGGTTTTGGTGTTGATACGAAAATGTTCCTTTTGAACAATTTTTTCGCGGAAATCTCGCAAGATTTGGCTGTTTGGCCGAACCAATTGCTAGATATCACGCGAAGAATTAGACCGTTCCACCAGAAACGTGGCATTCTTGAATGGAATTAGACCGTTCCACTAGAAACGTGGCATTCCATCATGATGGACGTCCTCCTCGATGCACATTGCTTTAAGTTCGTATTTATATTTTTTTCGGTGGGCAGTTTCACCTCCCTATTCACCATTGACTGGAGTTTTTGCTCGCGAAAAAAAAAAAAATAAAAATATATCAGAATCTATTTCAAAACTTTTTGAATTCATTATATGTGATTTTGAACTATATTAATGTTAATAAAAAACTAAAAATTTTACAGCTCATTTTGCTCCTTTTTCCTTTAGGTTTTTAATTGATATTTCACTGCTACTATCAGTGCTATGTTCAATATTGGTCTATTAACATCTTTTTCAAGACTTCTTAAAACAGATTTTTTTAAAAAAATTATAATTTTGTAAAAAAAATCAGCTTTAAAAAGGAGTAAAAAAATGTCCTAAAAAATCTTGTCCTGCTTGTTGATAGCTCTGACTACCAATCAAAAGATAATGAATTTGAGCCAAATTATCCTACTATCGGATTCTCATTCTAGCCAAATTTTAAGAACCACCGGCAATGATATAGCCAACTTCATATCCTCCCATCAGCTCAACAACTGAAGCCGAATTCATAATAATAACATGAAGATTGAAGGTTATCATTTTTGCTTGAAATATGCTTCTTCTTTTATTTTAATTGGCCTTGTCATTGATTTTTTTTGTTACACAAAGCAAATTAAATTGTAATTTAAGAAAATTTTTATGTGTTTTGAATGAATGTGTGCTACTAAGAGGCGTTTAATGGCATGGTGGAGCTATAGCAAGGGCATTTGAGGGCCATGCGCAAGCTAGTCCGGCCTTGCCCAAAGTTCATTATTATTTTTATTAAATCCTAACCCATGCCCCGCCCACGATCCCACTCCTTACCCGACTGTGCAACCATGGATGCATGTTACACAGAGAAAAATCTTAGTTTCATGCCCTCATTTGCTTTCTATCTTTGGACTATCGCCACCATCGGACTATCATACATTGAGTTCACAGAGCCGCATGTTTGCGACTCATACAAGCTCAACTTGTTGTTCACCTAGTTTACGGAGATAGACGTTGTGAGTCAACCTTGCGAGCTTTTTGATTGCCTTCATGAATTGTGTTGTATGTGAAAACTATGTAGAATTGAGCCAAAGAAAGGGAATGACTTAGAATTCTATGTAATTGTCCAATTGAGAATGGAGAAAGCATAGTCTACCCCCTCATATATACTAAATGATAGTGCCTAAAAAGGGAGAAGAATGAGAATAGTTTAACCACAAGATTCAAACCATCCATATTAGAATTATAATATCCTATACAGCTTTACATTTTTTTTTTAATCCTATCCAACTTTACCTAGCACGAGTAGATCGTCGGATTTGATGGAGCCGAACAGAGAGCAAATTCGTGATAAGGGCAAGAGAAACAAGAGGTTTCACGGGTGATAAAGTGAGTAGGGTAAGTCGCTCATGACAAGATTTTTTTTTTTTTGTGCTGTTTAAGCAGTTAACTAAAAAAAATATGAGGTTTAGTTCTAAAAAAACCTAAATTAAACAAGAATGATTTATGGGACATGAAATAGGGTAATTTTATCAATTCTTAGGGGGTGTTTGGTATAGGATTGGATTTAATTTTAGTAGGATTTACTAAATCCTGTAGTCTCTATTAATATGCTTTTGGGTTTAGGAGATGTTATGATTAAGAATCAAAGCTGGATTAAATACAGATTAACAAACTTTTTCTGATGAAAAAGCAAACGAAGCGCAATATATGACCTCTGAATCCACATTTGAATTTAAATTTATTTTATTTGACCAGTGTTATCAGAGGTCCTAAAGCTTCTAATTTGGACTGGTCTCGAGGCTGTCTGGTATCGGATTTATCTGGGATTTAAGTCGGATTTAGGCTAAATCCACCCAAACGGTTTTTGTGCGCGCGTTAAACCCTGGGATTCCGTAAATCCCGGATTTACGGATTTACGGCTTAAATCCCAGATTTACTAAATCCCTCCGTTCGGCGGATTTAACGAGATTTAGCCGAAGAAGCGCGCGGAAGGGAGAAAGTTACCTTCACAGCCAGCGAGGTCCCGTTGTTTCTTCCGATCAAAATGTCCTAACTTCCGATCCGACAGGAAGGGAAAGTCGTCGAAGGAGCGAAGTCGAACAGCCACGAAGGAGCCGAAGAAGCGACGCGTGCAATCTATACACCTCCTGCAAAGCAACGAAGCCGAACAGCAACGACGAAAAGAGAAGATGAAAGGTAAACCCTAGACGCCTCTAAGTTATTATTGATTAACTTAATAAGTTGGAATTTAAAGTATGAAACTTTTACTTACAGAAAACCTAAGGGCTCTTGAGCAGGGTGGAAATTTAGAGAGAGACGAAATTTCACCTTTCAAGCGGCTGTAGAAGATGAAGATCTTGATTAGGCTGGAGGATGGCTATAGTTTCCTGCCTTCGATCGTCTCGGGAGCCGGATGGAGAAAGAGCTCAAGCGGAAAATAGAACTCTAATGCCTTAGCTTCCTCCTCCTCTTCGGTTTCTGCTAAAAATTGCACTGCATGGGACATCAAGCCGTCTGTAAAACGTCCCATGTGAGTTTAAATGGAGAGCTCATATTTCTTAAAATAAAAGAAAGATAGAGGTAGAAAGAGAATAGAAGCTCATATTAATGGAAAGTTTTTCCAAATATCATATTTAATTCAACAACTTATTTAATTAGCAGAGAGAGAGACAGGGCGAACAAATAATTGCTATAAATAATATTTTTCTATAAATAAATGTTTAACTATATGCTCATATAAATATACGTGCTTACAAATATTTATTTAATTATAAGCGCATCTTATTTATATAAATTTAAGCATAGACAACTATTTATTTAAAATTTTAACATGCATCAAATGACGTCTAATTTGTAGGAGAACTGATCCACTTGAATGATATTGATGATATGAACGTGATCGTATAGTCCATTTTGTAAGACGATTTCATGGAACAAAAAATTTTACATGAATGACGATTTCACGCATGAAGAGCTCGCACGCATAAATTTCTCATAATTTTTTGTGATTTAAACATTTCAATCATTGTATGCACAACTATTTATGATGAAGAGCATACTATTCAAGTCGCAAAACTCAAATTCTAAAAAGTGAGACAACAAGAAGCATCATGGAGTAATGCATGACAATGTGTAACCAACGGCTTGTACAAGCAATTGGTTATAGACTAAGGTTTTGTTTGAGACGACTTTCTTCCTGCTTTTTAACACAGCTTTTTAATATAATAATTTAAATTTTTGTACTAAAAAGTTGCTTTAAGAAGCAATAAGAAAACCGCCCCAATCGAAGTCTTTATTTGGGACGGCTTTTTACTGCTATTTAAAGCACCTTTTTAGTACAAAAATTTTAATTTTTAAGCTAAAAAATTATTTTAAGAAGCAATAAAAAAAATGTCACAAAAGAAGCCTAAGATTTTATTTGGGACAACTTTCTTATTACTTCTTAAAGAAACTTTTTAGTTCAAAAATTTTATTGTAATTAAAAACTATTTCATGAAGCAATAAAAAAATCGTCCCAAAATGAAGCCTAATTTTTTTAGCACGATAGCATAACTAATTAAGATTTCAAATTGATATTTCCGTTTTACTGCTTTGATGATAAATGAATTGATTTGATATTTCTTAAATGCTAGTATTAAATGAATGATCATAATTTTGGAAGTAAAAAAAAAAAAAACAATATATTTTTGAGATTGTTGTGTTGTTTGATTCATTCAACATATATTTTGAATTGCTATGATATTTTCGAGTTGTTGCAACCAAATTTTGATAGCTTTGATTAGTTTTGAAATATATATCAGTTAAAATTAATTCAAAATTCATGAATAAATCAGTTAATAATAATTCAAAATTCAAGAATAAAAAATTAAGAATTTTAGCTAAAAATTCATAAATTTTAAATCAATTGACACTTAAAACTCTGAGTTTTTACATCTAAATTATGTGGAATTCTATCATTAATATTCTATTATATTTCATATGTTATGTAATTTAAACCCTAATTAAATAATTTTCTTTATTTTAAAGTAATTTTTTATATTTTATAATTAAGAGATAATTGAATCAAACCTGCAAACATAAAAACTATGAAAACTAAGGAAATTGGACTTAAAATCTTACTTTTGAACACTCTTCTCTATCATTGTTGGAAACATATTCGAACTTTAATCGATTTGATGTTTTGAGAATTCCTATTTTTTAAAATTAATTTGATTTAGCACAATCAAAATTGATTACATCAATATATGTAAATATAAAACTATATAAGCATAAATATGTATACATATATTCATTTAACCTCATAAAAAGTCATTAAGCACAAATATAATTTTTATTTTGTATGGAAAACCAATAAATCTGCTTCAATAAGAAGTTATTTCCCAATAGACAAAAGGCTCCACAAATCTTAACAAGATATTCACAAAAACCATTTTCAAATATCACCTGATTTCCATCTTATCACTCGTTATAAAATACATAAGCTGACACTCAGTAGAAAGAATATTGTGTTTTGCAAAACAAATAAAAAAATGTTTCTGTACTAAATGCTCCTTTTGTCAAATTGGTGGCCATGAAATAATAAGAAATGCTTTTAAGCTTTCAATCCCAGCATCACTAATGCAGAATATTGAAGCAGATGTTCCCTCCTGCAAAGCTACAATACAAACAAGAATGGTAATCTGTAAATCACAATCACGCTTCATTTTTTTGTAGGACGCATTGCTTGGATTGTGGGAGCGTTCATATCAGTCCATATGAGAGGAGAAGTTGAGCCAGTCAACCTCTCTCAGATTTCCCTTTACTCCTGGCAAATGGCACAGGGATGATAGAACAGGTGAGTTGTTAAATCTCCACAGGGAGCCTCCTAAAAATTAAAATATTTTGCATTAATAGATGAACAATTATTTTAGTATCGAATGCCACAATCCACGTGCAATTCTGAATGAGCACAAGGAAGAATACAATTAACCTATTCTTTATAGCAACCAGTCGATTAATAAGGTTGTATGGCAGTGTAGTATTAAGTACAACCATGGGGAGTTAAGCTTCTCTTCAGCTTATTAATGCTACTAAGGAAAGAAGTATGGCACCATAACTATTAATCTAACATTGAAGGAGGTGAAAGAATCTTTAGTGAAGCTGACAGATGTAAAGAAGCATTTCTATAAATAGCAATCTCTTTCCTTAATTAAGGTTTAGTTATCTTCATCTCAGATTTTCTAGGATTCCAAAAGAATACTGTTAGGCCGGCCCAAGAGGCGCCGACTACTCCTATTGAACCGATTTGCTACTAACGCCGCTAGCACAAGGAAGGGAGAAAGAAGGTGTCGACTGCTCCCATGAGGCCCACACCTTTATTAAAGATTGCTTTGGAGGGGAATGTTTGAATTAGGGGCTATTTAGGGATTATGTACTTCTCCTTTAGCTTTAATTATTTGTTAATGCTAGAATTAGGGTTCCATCTTGAATTTGAATTATAAATTTGAGATCTTCCTTGTGCTTGGGCTCTAGTCGCTTGGCTAGGGATTTGGAGAGTTGTTTCTTTCTCTCGAATTGAAGAAACTTGTATCATTTGCTATTTTATTTCGTTTACTAGTTGAATCCACCATTTTTCTCTTAGATTTCTACAATTTGTCTCAAGTTGTTGCTATCCTATTGATGTTTTGTCTTCAGAAAACAACAGATTTTATGTTTGGAGGTGACTATTTCCTATCAAATTGGTACCACAGCCCGTAGATCCAAGGGTTATCAATGTCCGGAAGGAAGGTTAATGTCTTGGAGGAAGAAGTTTGACAACTAAAGTCAGATTTTGAGGAAAAAACTTTCGATTTTCAGAAGTAGTTTGCATCCATCCATGAAAAGATGGATAGAAGGTTCGCTGCCTTAAAAGACATGTTGAAGAAGATGCTTGGAGACAAACAAAATCTGGTGACATCGGAAGCAAAGGAGATCACCGGTGGCCATGGGAGAGAAGGAAACCCATTTAGGGAGAGGAAAAATCCAGACGTGGAGATCCTTAAGGGAGATGATGGAATGCCTCTTCTAGAACCACTTTTTAGGGAAGAGATGAGTATGGGCTGCGAAAGGAGGGGTGCTAATTTTCTTGGGAGAATGAAGAATTCTACCATCGAGGTGTTGATTTTGGAAGAAGAATAGGGGAATACAATGAAGGGTTTGGGAATGATCACCGGAGGGAAGATCGTGACAACTGGGGACACCTCCTCTTCAAGGAATAGGAGTTTATGGAGGATTTAGAGGAAATGGGGGTGATCCAAATTAGGTGAGAAAACTGAAGATGTTCATCTTTGAGGATGAGGATGTTCATGGCTGGATTTATAAGATAGAGCATTACTTTATTGTCAATGGGTTAATAGAAGGAAAGAAGCTGACAGCAGCAGTATTGTATTTGGAGGGTAAGACATTGGCATGATACCAATGACGAGACATGAGATAACACATTTAAAGCTAGAGGGAGTCCAATGATTATTTACTAGAATATTTTTAAATTGATGGGAGAGGACACTTCTACGAGCAATTTTTTGCCCTAACACAAAAGGAGGCCGTGGCATATTATCGTAATAGGTTTGAGTATCTGGCCAACAGACTTGATTGGATCTTAGAGACAGTGCTAGAGGAAAACTTTATGAAGGAGCTTAAAGCAGAGATTCAGACATCCATTATGGTGTTGAGGCCAAGAGACCTGGAGAGGCCATGGAGCTAGCACAGTTGGTGGAGGACCACAAGCATTTAGACAGGGGGGCTAGGGGGAGCGACTCAAGAGGGTTATACAAAATGACCACTACCTTCTTAACTCGCAAGGGACCTACTCTTGGGAGTCCGAGGGAAGTGCTTAAGGAGAGAGCTGAAGGAGGGAGAAATGGGAGAAATTTCAAAAGGCTCATGGAAAAGGAGATACATGAGAAGAGGGCAAAGGAGTTGTGTTTTAGATGTGATGAGAAATATATGCTAGGGCATATGTGTAAGGACCAAACTCTTCAGGTTCTCATCGTTTGTGATGAAGATGAAGTTGAAGAGGGAGGTGAGAGTGGGTTAGAAGCGGAAGAAGAGGATAAGTTGCACCTGGATGTAGCAGAAGTCTCTTTAAACTCAATGGTGGGATTCACCCAAAATCACACCATGAAAGTGAAGGGAGACGTAGCAGATAGAGAAGTAGTTGTGTTGATAGACAATAGAGCAACCCACAATTTTATTTCCCCCCAGATTGTTGATCTGTTGGGGGGTGAAATTAGTGGATATAAGGGGCTATGGGGTAATGATAGGCATAAGAAAGGTGGAGATGGGTAGAGGAAATCTTAGGAGAGTGGTGCTGATCATTCAGGGGATAGAAGTGAGGGAGGATTTTCTTCCCTTGGAATTGGGAAGCACCGATGTCATCTTGGGGATGAAGTGGTTATAGACCTTGGGGAATACTAACGTCAATTGGGGAACATTGAGGATGAAACTGGTGGTTGGGGGAAAGAAAATAGTAATTCAGAATGATGTAGGGCTGTCTAAGATTAGGTTGTCTCTTAAGTCCTTGATGAGGATCATAGAGGAGGTGGGAGGAGGATATTTGGTGGAGTTGCATCGCTTAGAGGGGGCAGACTAGAAGAGGAGGGAGACATTCCCTCTTAAGTGTAACCACTCATATAACATTACAAAGGGGTTTTTCAACCTCCCCAGGGCCTACCACTAGTGAGAAGAGGCATTTCACTTGATGTTCTGCATGGATGTTGAACGTTTGCTGCACATGAGCCTATAGTAGACGTTGGACTTGTAGATAAAGATCCCGCCAATCTTAAAAAATTTGTTACAATCATTAGAACAAGTTAGTGAGACTCACAGGTGCTGGCTAGTTTAATTGATAGATATTTTAAACATCTTCATTTACATTTCTTAATCTTATATCTTTCTTCTTTAGTCATTTCTCCACTCAAACTAAAGAACATGGCTCTGATAACAATTACTGGGGAAGTACACCATGCAATAAACACAAAACAAGAAAGTGAAAAATACAGCGAAAAGAAAGAACACTAGAATTTAATATGGAAAAAATCTAAAACTAGAAAAACATCACAGAGCCACATTACACCAAGAAATTCACTATAAAAAATGGGAAAAATTTGTACATATCTCTCTTCTCATTCGTTATTTCCCTGTCAATCTTCACTCTTTCACTGTTCTCACACTAGAATATTTAAAGAGAAACTCTAATTAACTACCAAGGGATGTAACCTTTAATGAAAAATGAGAAAGAAAACTTCCATCCCATCTCGCAGCTTTGTAGAATCAAGTTTGGAGAGCCTCGGTGCTCCACTCTTTATCACAAACATTGGGGTCTAGAGCGCCGTATAACTCCACTCTATGTTTGTCTTCAAGGAAACTATACATCACCACAGTGCTTGGGTATATAATGCCACAATGATGTATGGTTGTATGGGAAAAAATCGGGTACAAAGCACCCAAACCTAAGCAAGTGATTGAGGACCCCTATAACCCACCGATGAGCTCGATCAATATAATACGACTGATTGACATAATCAAATTCCACACCAAACTAATAAAAAAATGATTGAGAGTTTTGGACATTAATTAGAGAACCAAATGATCTTCCAATCTCACATGCTTATAAGTATAACAAAATTGAGCTACTAGTGAGAGAAATTCCAAAGCAAAAAATTATGTAATTCTTACATCATAAATGCACTTAAATGCTAAAATAATAATAGACTATATAAGTAATTAACACAAGCTTTTCAATGAGTGTTTTAGGGATTTCTGTCGGGGGGGGGGGGGGGGGGGGGGGGGGGGGGGGGCACTTATCCAACCACTATTGCTCGACCACGATTCTTTGTTCACCACCACTCGATAACGATACTCTGAACATCATCAGGACTAGTTCTCTAACCATTATCACTCAATTATAAGCCTTCAACCGGCTACAATTCTTTATTCACTGTCACCAAACTGCTGTCGGTTTACTATAATCCTTTGATCATCGTCGCACGATTATAATACTCTGACCACTATTGGCCTACTACGATCCTTTGCCCTTGAACCACTGGCCACGATCCTATAGCCATTATCACCCAAATACGGTCTTCATATCATGGTTTCCCAACTAGAATTCTTTAACTACTCTCCCCCCAACTTTGCATTGATAAAGCTTTCATCGTGTAATTTTCTATATATTTTAAAGACACCAGTTTTGAACATTTAGAGATTTTCTAAAAAAATTTGCACTCGGTATTTTGAAATGTGCCTCTTTTTATTTGTTTAAAAAAGATATTGGAATATGAAAAATAAGGATGTAGTATAATTAAAGTCTTAAAATAATATTTTACACTACCTTTAGTAAATTGGTTGTTTTGAAATAGTAAATTTTGGTTGAGTAGTATATTCTTTTATCTATCATTATAGTACTTTGTAAAATTTTGAAATGAGTTCATTTGTATTTTATTTACTACGTTGCAATGAATTATATGCTTATTTAATTGAATAATGTGATTTTGAGGAGCTTTGGAATGCATGGAGGAAGTTCTGTTCTAATGCTAAATGTACATTATGTACCTAAAGGTATATTATGTGTCGAGGGTACATTCTAATATTATATGCACATTCTCTTATTATAATATCTGATTTATTTGTAGAGTGGCATAAGGGTTTAGAATCTTTAGATTCTGCTTGAGATAGGGTGGGAGGCATAAGATGCCAAAATTTCTTAAAATTGTGTCAAATACAGAGTACTAATTTATTTATTTATTTCTCAGCATTGTTACTTAAATTTTTTATGACTATAATTACAATTATGCTCAACACTATGATGTATTAGGTTTCATTAAAATTAAAATACTTTAATATTATAATTATTTGGAAGTCTAGATTGCCAAAAAATGTTATCTGAGTTGTACTAGCTTATTATGATTCCACCTTTTTTCAGGATCTAATAGTGGGAAAGAGCTTGTTGTGTGGTAGTTTCAACATCTGATCTTAGTTTATAAGGTATTTCTTCCTTTGAATTTTTCTACAGTCATGATTAATTTTTATTGCTCTGTCTATAACTTTGCACTGTTGTTATATAAGCATTTTTATGACAAATAAAAAAAGATTTTTGTAGATGAGTTTCATTTTAGTACTTTGGATGTTGTTAGTAGCTTTGTTCTTATTGTTTTAAGTTTAAAATTTTGAATGAAGATTCTAAACAAATTCTAAAACTTAGATCTTAGGGTTTTCAGCTGTTGCAAGTCAATGCGATAGTACTTGTTCAATCTAGGATCTTATCAGGTTGGATTGTGACATTTTATATATGCGTGCTAGATTTTCAAATAATGTTAAGATGTTAAACACTTTTTCTACAATTGTGACTATGCTAGCATGCAATTATAGTTTTAAATTTTTATTTTGATTTGCATGTCAGTTATCCTGCCCATCCTAAAATAAAAATTGTGAGGAGGACTAAAATACTTTTTCCCATTTAATTGCATTCAAAGAATGGGTAGATTAATGTATCTTTTTTGGGTAGATTAATGTATCTTTTTTAAAATTTGAGATATTTTTTAATCTTATATCTAATATGAAAATTTTTCATTCTTAAGCTATAGTTTAAATGACAAGCCTTGATTATTTTTTACGGTTTAAAAGGGGCATTTTATACATGATATCTAAACGTTATATATTTGTGTTCTATAAAGAACAGCTAATATAACTTTAGAAAAATCATATGATTTGCACGAATATCAAGATAATCTCTGTATTGGACATTTTAAAAATTAAAATCATGATCATTTAAACTCCAAATTTAACATGGTTATAGTAGAATCGAGCGTCTAGACGGGATGAATCCAACGAGCCAAAGATCATTCAATTCCTACATCATTAAGGCACTTCGTTTAGATTAGCAAAGCACCCATCCCAAAAAATACTTATAAATAGGAACTTTTATTACATCCAGTGAACGTACGCTCATCTACGTTCGGTTTAGGCAAAAAAGCGCCTGTACCGAGTTTTTTGAAAAAACTCGGTACAACTCGGTACTCGGTACAGGCATTTTTTTTGCCTAAACCGAACGTAGAGGAGCGTACGTTCACTGGATAAAATAAAAGTTCTATAAATAGAGCCCCATTCTTCACATGAGAGGGAGAAAAAAAAGGATAGAACTAGAGAGTTCTTTTGTATTTTCAAACTAATGCAGCCGACGACAACCACTAGCTATTGCCACTGGGACCCTCCATCATCGTTGACAATCATCATCAATAATCATCACCATCTTTAAAATTTTGACAACATTTAACCATGCTATTGGGTATAATTATCTGCCTATAAACACCTACATTCTATAATCCCTATTAGCGAAATCACTATGTAGTTGGGTGTTAATTTGTCAATCAATGGACATTTAATTTCTATTAATTCCATAAGAAAAATCAAACATCTTATTCTCAAATAACTATCTTTTTCTTCAACTATAAGGAAAGCAAAATTCTTGTATTTCCAAATATATAATGCAATTTACATATGGGCCAAGCCTCGTGATTTTTTTCCTTTCAAAATTTTCTATGTAAAAATTTAATGTTTACACCACTTTTATCCATGAGTGCTAAATTTTTATACTACACTGAAACATAAAGCACTTTGACTCAAATTTTCTATCACGTTACAATAGCAAAATATTCTAATTTATAATAATGCACATTAAAAATTTAAGCTTTTACAATATTGTCAATTTGAATTCTCAATTATTTATTAAACTAGCTAATACATAGTTAAAAATAATTAAGATAATTAATTGTTAATTGAATTATAAAGGTCTAATTTGACTTAAAAAATCTTAAACAATAAACAAAGAAACCAAAATTAAAAATTAAAGGTAATATAATATTCCATGCATGTTTAATTAGCCAATAAATAAAATAGTTGACATAAATGATAATAGAAATAAAATAGTTATACTTTTTAATTCGAATTGAATTTAAAAATAAAGAAAAATATATAATAATTAAATATTAACTAAAGTAACTATTTTTAAAATTTAACTACATGTATCATTTTAAAAAAAATTATTATTCTCAAATATGCAAAACAGTCTAATTAAAATACTATTTGATTAGATAATTATTAAATCTCTATTGAAGATTTTAAAAACCTGTAAATAATTATTAAAAATTAAATCATCTTATTTAATGTATATACATATACAAATAAGCAAAAAAAGGTCAAATTAAAACAGTTTAGATATATTTCATCAAGTGTTGTGCACAAGCAAATAATAATAATAATAATAATAATAATGCACTACTCTTAAACCGACAACTTAACAAATAATTTTAGTTAATAATCAATTATTTCATAGATATTAAAGCAATTTTTTGGTAGAACAATAGTAATAACCCAATAATCAAATGCACCGTTAACATAATAAACTGACAAAAAACACTATCAACTACACTACTAAAGACTTCATTTGGAACAATTTTTTTACTGTCTTTTAAACCAATTTTTTTTTACAAAAAATTTTAGTTCAAAAAACTTACATACTAAAAAACCATTTTATAAAATAGTATTAAAACTATCCTGAATGAAATCTAAGACTTCGTTTGAGACAGTTTTCTTATGCTTTCTAATATAAAAAATTTTAATTCAAAAATTTTTTGCGTATAAAAGCTGCTTCATAAAATAATAAGAAAATTATTCCAAATAAAATCTAAGAATTAATATTGAATAACTAAACATATATAAGAACAAAAAAGAGATAGAATACTTCAAATCTTCTTTCTACTCTCGGCAACATTTCTTCAGAATAAGAATCTAAATGATCAAGTTTGCCACTCGTTGCATGCCAGTTTTTGGCTTCAATCCTGCAAATAAGGGTTAAAACAGTAATTCAGCTATCAGAATCTAGGAACTATTTAAGTACTTGAATTAACACAAATGAAAGATAAGTTTCTGCTATAATAAATCATGGCCAAATTCTGTTCATCTTCCCACTTTGCAATCGCGAGAGAGGATAAGAATGAAGCATTCTCCTTCAGTAAAATCTTAAATTTTTACTATTTCAGTCTAGCAGCTATGTCTGGCATTGGACTTCAATTTATTGTGAACAAAAAGAAATTACACCTGGAGCTTGCTACAGGCAATTGGAATCTAATTCAATTCAAAGGAGAAAAAACTATATGCAAAAGTGTATAACATTAGGCTATACTGTTAATTGCTAAAAACAGTTACTTTTGAAGAGTAATTTGAAGGTTTCTCGTAACCAGATGAAGACTTCGTTTGGGATACGTTTTTTTGCTACTTTATAAAACTGTTTTTTAGTATAATTTTTATACTAGAAAATCATTTTAGAAAGTAACAAAGAAGCTGTCCCAAACGAAAGCCGAAATCTGCTCAAGTTCAGAAAAAGAGGAATGTAATGGTTGAAGCTTCTTACCTTAAGAACTCTGCTACACAAATGCTGAGCTCCAATCATTGACCGACAACCACTTTCAATGTCAGCAGCTTTCCGGGCTGCGTTCCGGTAATTAAAATAGATAAACTGAATAAGAATCTAGAAAGGTGGTCAAGTGTCTAACATCCATACAAGTCCAAGCGAGCAGAAAAGGTAGCATGCATGATGGCCTACAATGGAGTATGCATGTCTGTAAGATTGTAATTATGTACATAGGAGGGTGCATATATGTCATCATCATTAATGTTGTCATTATCAACATCTTTTGCTTAACTACAACTGTTTTGGGGTCCTGTCACTAATCGGCTATCTGGTTTAGTTATTTGAAATGCAATGTGAAGTAAACGCAAGCAAAGTAAATGGATCAATTTGGCTACGTTTACGTTACTTTTTGTGAATGAAATGAACTATATTGACTAATAATTTCAGCAATTTTATCCATTAATAAACTGTTATACCGGTCCCCATTGAACCGGTCCATCCGGTCCACATGGGACCGGCCTAGGCGGAATAAGGGTGAAGTTCCGCCACTCCTGTACGCGCCGAACTAGCCACCGATTCCAGAAAAGCTGTTTAGGAAAGATTTTTTAGGGAGTTTCGAGAGAAATTTGAATGTTGGGACTGTTTAGAGATTTTCTTTTGGATTGTATTCATTAAATAGTTTGTAGGGGCGTCTTGAATTTGGCTAAAATTTGAGATATCTTAGATTTTTTGGCCTCTAGCGGCGTCTAGAGATTTGAGAGAGATAGAGGATCAATAGTATCTTGTTATTTTCTTCTGTTAGTTTGTGTTCTTTCAATAAAATTTCTATTTTTCTCTGATTTTTTGTTGGATCTGTGGAGATTTCTGACTTTTTTTTCGAAATTGATAGGATTTACTTAAAATCTTTAAGTGTTTCCTATCATAAATACAATAACAACAACAACATCAAGCCTTTGTCCCACTATGTGGGGTCGGCTACATGAATCTCTTTTCGCCATTGTGTTCGGTTAAAAATCAAATTCTCATTTAAATCTAATAAAGAAATATCATTTATAATATTTTCTAACCAAGTCTTTTTAGGTCTACCTCTACCTTTCTTAACATAAGTCGAATCTAATACCTCAACTTTCCTAATCGGATCATCGGAAGGCCTCCGTTTAATGTGACCAAACCATATAAGACGACTCTTTCTAATCTTATCTTCCACTGGAGCTACTCCAACCCTTTCATGTATATGCTCATTTTGTATCCTATCTCTAAGGGTCAAGCCACTCATCCACCTAAGCATCCTCATCTCTGCAACACTTAACTTAGTATTATACTTCTCTTTTAATGGCTAACATTCGGCACCATAAAGCATTGTAGGTCACGACCATCTTATAGAATTTTCCCCTAAGTTTCAAGGGGACTTTTCTATCGCACAATAAGCCCGATACATTCCTCCACTTCAACCATCCAACTTGAATTATGCTGATAATATCCCCATCTATTTCACCATCACTCTGAACAATAGAACCAAAATATCTAAAATGTGTACTCTTATTAATGACTTGATCGCCCAAAGTCACAATCCCCTCACTAGGTCTATTGCTACTAAAATTACACTCCATATATTCAGTTTTAGATCTACTCAAGAGAAAACCTTTAGACTCTAAGGTTGACCTCCATAATTCAAGTTTACCTTCAACTCCCTCTCTAGTCTTATCAACAAGAAGAATATCATCAGCAAAAAGTATACACCAAGATACATCCTCTAGCAAATGTCTAGTGAGAACTCCATGACTAAAACAAAAAAGATATAGACTTAATGCTGATCTTTGATGCAATCCAACCGAAATAGGAAAATACTTGGTCAAACCACCTTGTGTTTGAACACAAGTAATAGCTCCTACATACGTATCTTTAATGATTTGAGTATAAGCGTTATTAACTCCTTTCTTTTCAAGAACTCTCCATAGCACTTCTCTTGTAACTTTATCATATGCTTTCTCTAAATCAATAAATATCATATGTAGATCCTCATTCTCTCTATATTTCTCCATCATACCTCTCAATAAATGTATGACTTCCATAGTAAACCTACCTGGCATGAATCTAAATTGATTTTGAGAAACATTAGTATCACGCCGCAACTATGCTCCATAACTCGCTCCCATAGTTTTAAAGTATGACACATTAACTTAATTCCTCTATAATTTACACACGCATGTGCATCATCTTTATTCTTAAAAATAGGAATTAACACACTCATTTTCCACTGATATGACATCTTTTAGTCTTCAAAATAGTATTAAAAAATTTAGTAAACAAAGAAATTCCTTCATCTCCTAAGCATTTCCACATCTCTATTGGAATATCATCAAGTCCAACAGCTTTTCAACGCTTCATTTTCTTCAAAGCCTCTCTAACTTGGATTTTATTTACGCCGATAAAAACAAAAAAAAATTATTTTCATTTAGGGTGAAAAAGTCACTAAAGTCAATCGTATTTTCACATTTATTATTAAAAAGTTTAGCAAAATATCTCATCCACCTTTGTTGAATATCATCTTTTAAGAAAAGTACTTTTTGATTTTCATCATTAATACACTTCACTTGAACTAAATCCTTACTACTCATATCTCTTTGTTTGGCTAATTTATAAATATATATTTCTCAATCCTTAGTATCTAATCTATTATATAAATCATTAAAAGCTAAGCTCTTTGCATCGCAAATAGCTTTCTTAAATTCCTTATGAGCCTTTTTATAGCTTTTTCAATTATTAGAATTTTTACATCTAAACCAATTTTATAACAAATTTTCTTATTTTTTATCTTTTCTTCCACATTTGGATTCAACCACCAATTATTTTTACTATTATGAGCTTTTCCCTTCAAAACTCCAAGCACATCTTTTGCAATATTTTTAATATCATTAGCCACTTTTTCCCACATAATATTAGCATCCTCATGCACAGATATAATCTTAAGATCTAAAATCTTACTCTAAAAAATACTTTTGTTAATATTCTTTAGATGCCCCCATCTAATCCTATAAAATCATTTTACTTTATTTTTTTTCTTTTTTGTTCATTTATCTTAAAGTCCAAAACTAATAATCGATGTTGGGTACATATATTTTCGCTCGAAATAATTTTACAATCTTTGCAATCTAAACGATCTAATTTTTTTATAAGAAAATAATCAATCTGTGTTTTACTATATCCATTTTTATAAGTGATAAGATGCTCATCTATTTTCTTAAATAAGGTATTAGCTATTGAGAAATCATAAGCTAAACAAAAATTTAATACAGTCTTACCACCTTCATTTGTCGTTCCAAACCCATGGCCATCATGGATGCTTTTAAAATCTACCTCTTTATCAACATGTTCATTTAAATCTCCACCAATAAAAACTCTTCTTCAAGAAATATCTTTTGCATTAATTCTTCTAAGTCATTCCAAAATTTTAATTTTGAACTTATATCCAAATCTACTTGAGGAGCATAAACACTTATAAAATTAATAATCTTAGCATCAACAACAATCTTTAAAGCTATAATTCTATCTCCAATTCTGTTAATTTTTATAACATTATATTTTAAACTCATATCTATAATTACACTTACATCATTTCTAGTATGACTCATACCCAAATGCCATATTTTATATCCTAGACTATTAATCTCCTTAGCTTTCTCTTCAACCCATTTAGTTTCTAAATGCACAGAATATTTATCTTCCTATGAATTATAATATCTATTAATTCCATTAATTTTCCTGTAAGAGAGCCTATATTCTAAGTTCCTATCCTAATTTTAGTTTCATGGACTAACTTCTTTGCCCACATCCGTCCTTAATGTGGGAACCCTTGCCTATTTAACACTGCATCCAAATACCGGTGCAGCGGCCCTTGCACACTTTTCATCATATTCAGACTATACAGCGCGTCACTTCCAAGGGATGCCCTAGCATTAACACAACTTTGTAAAAGATTCATATCATGATTATTCGACAAGTTTTACACTGGTTTTTGACTACTTAATGTAACCCTCAACATTTTTCATCCAGGACTTAGGACCTGACAACGACAGTGTTGTTTCCTATCATAAACACACACAAAAAAAAATTACCAACAAGTGCTTTACATCAAAATTCCGCTCACAACTAAACAGTCACCATGGTATCTACATATGCACCAATATATACTATGTGTGCAGGTGAATTGAATAATTAGCTCATGCTGTATTTCTCATATCATGTCTAAGCATCGCTAGCCGTTAATAGGAAGAACGGAAAAGGATACAAAAGCATCAAAGAGCACGCATCCGCCAGCATCAACTAGCCACGGAAGGTTGGGTTTGATTTTGGACCATTCTAAGCTGTTTACAAGTATACTGAATAGACAAAATTTGAGAAAATTAGTTTGAATGCAAGAACTTTAATGATGAAAGAAATCATGCAATATCAGATATCTCCCAACATATGTTGAATTTCCCATGAGAGCGAATATAAACATAAAGAGACTTAACCCCTGAAAATAAAAGAATTGATCAAAACAGCCTAAAGAATAAAAAAGTCATATTTATTTAAAAAAAAATATCACTTAATCTTGTTGTCATACTTTAGTAAAGATAAGATAGTTCAATCTCAATTTATGCTAACCTGCAAAAGCTTTCTACCAACTGGAATCACCAAACCTTGCGGGGTTGTATCAAATACACCATCCATCGGAAGTTGTAGAACATATAATCCAACAAAAAAAAGCAGCTGAAGAGACCTGAGAAATATAAAAGTAAACAAAAGAAACAAAAAACTCCCAATACCTAACTACCAAGTAAATGACCAGCAAGTGCGCACCACACAACGCGTGTTTTTAATGCCCAAAGGTTTTGCAGCATGTGAAGAAGACATACTGCCAAGAAAGGGTACTAATGATGAGTCCCCGTCTTCAGTGAGAAGAGGCATTTCACTTGATGTTCTGGATAAATGTTGAACGTTTGCAGCACATGAGCCTATAGTAGACATTGGGCTTGTTGATAAAGATCTCGCCGACCTTAAAAAAATTGTAACAATCATTAGAACAGATTAGTGAGACTCGCAGGTGCTAGCTAGTTTAATTGATAAATATTTTAGAAGCTATTATCAAGATTCTTGCCATAGTTCTTGTCAACTGAGGCACTGTCGTCTAAAGAATTAAATAGACTATGTTTATCTGCAAAATAGTTGATAACAAAGATGATTACTTGGTACAATTAAAACCACCATGTTCTTGAACCGGATAATTACCTGTAATACAAGTCTCTCCCAGACGAACCGTAGCTTCCTAATAAACTAGCTACAGGAATTGGTGAACTTCGTATATTACATCCTGCCAGTAAAGAGTTAGAACCTTTATATTCATACATTTTAGGTCCCCTCTCGTCGCTGTTCTTCCCTACCAAACTCTCTTTTGCTTTGTACTCAAGCTCGTCAATCTGCAATCAGATGATCACGTGAAAATTGAAGCAAAACACTGTAAAAATGTAAAATAAGTCCTCATAAAAAGTACATTGGCATGAGATAGCTGCAATATTCTAAGGATTTTTTGAGATTAAAATCCCAAAATTTATCTAAAATATTATGCCTTATTTTCACCCCTCTTAAAATTTATAATTAATATAATTAATATTCTTATAAAATCCTACAAATGGTTTATATATATAATTTTGATTCTATAAGCATATATAAATTAAAATGCATTTCAATCAAAATTCCTAAGTTTGGATTTTAATGTAACTGTTCACATAATTAAATTACTGTAGCAGTACCTTAATTTTGAGATATACACTGACCTATGATACGGCAGTGGGATGAAATTGAATGGCTATGACAGAAATTTAGTATAAGATATTTATATAACTGTTCAATAAATAACATACATTGAAAAGCATGAGGATATGCCATGCAAATTAATCAAAAAGTGTGCCAATAAATTGAAAGCATGCAAGCACATCTTGTAAGTACAAGAAATAACATGGAAATGTATTATGCAAATGTATAAAAAAATATGCAAATGCATTATACAAAAGCATAAAAAAACATCATGTCATTTAAAAATTAATATGAATTCCCCGCATATGCTCGACAAACATTCTAAACACAAACGCGAAAGTCTGAACTATCTGAGGTTAAAAGGGAAGCTAAATAAAATCTATCTTTTTAAACACCTTGTGCTCCGACTAGTCCTTCGAACTCTGAAACTCAAGGTTCAATAATGCTGTGCAGGTTTAACGTGAACGTAAATTTTACATCTAATACTTCACCTTTCAAGGATTGGAGTTAGACAAGATTTGAATTAATAAGAAAATATACGATTGTGTGATCAAAAAGTCATTTTATTTTACTTCCGCATTAGGCCTTTAATTTCTTCCTCAAAAGAAACTTATTACAGAAGAATTAACGCTCGTATAACAATTCAAAAAGTTGATATTTGAACCCAATCCTTTGTTACCAAGCAATTAGAGTTGTTTAATGTTCAAATAACAAAATAAAAGTACTTAAAATCCCAGATAATGATCATATAAAAAGTGAATCTCAACATCAGGGGACTGTATCATCAAAATGCCTTATGAACTTAGATAATGAAGTTGACAAAGTTCAAATATAAAAATAAAAAGGGTAGGGTTAACCGGTAAATTATACCTAATGATGGCTATGTTAAAAGTGAATTACAATTTGAAGGGACTCTATCATCAAAATGCCACATTAACTCAGATTGAAGCTGAGCGTTTGGTAGCAATTATTCAGAGTTGATAGGATTCAAAAAGCAAAATTAAAAAGGTTAAACCATCATTCATGATGGCTGCGTTGAAAGTGAATCTCAGCCGTAGGAGACTATCATTAAAATGTCGCATGAATTCAAATAGAATTTGATCCTCTGCCATGAAGTTAGTAGAGATGACAAGGTTCAAATATTAAAATAAAAAAGGGTCAAACCCTCTTCAATAATGATCGTGATGAAAGTATATCTCATCCAAAGAGGTCTATGTTTAAATATCAAATCTTCAAGTTCCAAATATAAATATTTAAAGTGGCTTCAAAAGACACCTTGGTGATAGTCAGTTGACAAAAAATCTCAACCAGTGGGGATTAAATGACTTTCAAAATGCCCCAAATTCCAAAATTAATCACTTAAGGCTTAAATCTCAATAAAATTAAAAAAAATTAATATAGATCAAAATTTAAAAATGCTAAGTGAAATATATTTCCATGTAGCTTAAAGCAAAAATTCATTCACCCTCAATAAACATTTGTTGAGTGTGATAAATCTATGAAATAACCTTATAGCTCATAAAGAGCTAAAGTCGAGTTGCGAATATTTGATGTGAAATAAATAGGAATTGCAAGGAAATAAAAAAATTATTGTAAAGCTTGCTACTTTAACATTAATGAGTCATAAGAATTAATTTTAAGAACAATCGTTTGACGTTTTGCTTTGGCATGCAGTCATAATTTTAGGAGAACGGAACAACTTAAAATAAGATTAGAAAAATTACAATAAAACTACATGTGTTGTAATAAGAATCCGCTGGTTCATATTTAGAGCTTTTCACTTAGAGTTTCCTTTCTCACTTACACTCGACAAACGGCTTTAGCGGAGAAGAGACTTTTAGCAATCTCAACAATGCCAACAAGAAAGTTAGGGCACCGATGGTGTTGATCCACGGGAAGGTAGTCAAAGGAGGCGCAGGTGGACGTCCGACGAGTTGTCACTGTCCGTATGGTCGTTGTTCATCGATTGTCTCGTCTAGATGAAATAGTATGAGGTCGACGTAGTCTTCTATGGAGTCTTCAAACTCCTAGTCGGGGTCAAAGAATGACGACTGAAGGATATCATTTTGTCCTTGGGAATTGTAAGCGAATTCGTGGTTGACTTCAGGATCGGCCATCCATGAATATGGGAGTCTTCTCTATTGGGATCCTTGGAGGAGCCGACGATTTGTGAAGGGAGAAGGGAGGGAAGAACCGGCGGGGGAGCTCTTGGGTAGGAAGGGAAAGGGAGGGGAGGGCTAGGGTTTAGGGCTAGGTAGGTGGGGTGAAGAACTTAGAAAATCTGGATTATATTTCAAATTTTTCTAAGAGAGGGAAAGATAATGATTTAAATTCCAAATTATCCCAAATTGGGCTATAGGGGCCGGCGGCTTAGGAGGGATTATAGGAGAAGTTTAATAAGGATTAAGGATTAATTGGAGAGGGAAAAGCCAAGGGGAGGGGCTGACCATATGAGAAGGGTAGGGAGTGTCTAGATTCAATGTATGTGAACCCTTTAATTTAAATGATGTTTGAAACCAAATATTTGATTTAATTTCAAATTTTGAGGTAATTATGGGCTTTCCTAAAATAGTTTTATCAATAAGGAAAGTGCTTCAAATTCAAATATTAATTTGAATTCAAATAAGAAACTTTTTTAATTAATAATAGGTTACTTTATGAAGGGAATTAAAGGAAAAATTGAAGAGGAAATCAAGCATGTGGGCACTACGGGCCGGTGGCTTGGAGATCTTGGGAGGCCGGCGGCGTGGGGTGGTGGGGCGACAACAAGGGGAGGGATTCTCAGTTAGAGAAAGGAAGGGGGGATGTGGTGGCCCCGTCGGGTAAAGAAAAAGAAAAAAAAAGACTAGAATATCCATAGGGGCTATAATAGCAAACTAACTGCCCCTAGGGGTAAAGTAGGAAAACTGAAATAAATAAAATAAACAATACATAAAATGCATCGAAAATAAAGGCTCCTTATCATGGTCGTCGATCTTCGATGCCTCCTCTAATAAACACACCAAAATCTCTTGTTGATGTCCTCATCAATATTAATAATATTCATTCTAAAATAATCTCACGTCAATAAAAATATGACATGTGCCCTCTAACTTATGATTTTATCGCAAAATGCAAACTAGCATCACAAGAAAATGGTTATGATCGAGCCCTTTGACAATAAAGTTTTATCGAAGATAGTCACCTTTATATTACAGTTACGACTAAAGCACATATATTCCCCAATAATTAAAACCCTTGAGTAATGAATCATACGGTATATTTGATTGAGCACAAAAGCTTTATTAGCTCAGACGACTTCAATTTGTCCCCTTAGGCAAACAATCACCTCAGGTCTACAAGATACCTCAGACAAAGCAAACCATGGCTACTGATAAAGATCCTTTAATCAAGTTAAGTCAACTACCTCCTCTAACTAAGAATATTGAGACCATGACAACCTGGGATGACGAAACTATGAGAATTTGATCGGATTAGTCATCATTCGCCCACCATCCTCTTTAAGTGCAAGATCATATATTTCAAATCTTAAACATCAAATCAGGTGCTACTGTATGCTAGACACTTAATACTTTTCTAATTATTAGCCTTTAATTGAAAGTACTCTCCTGTCACCGAGACAATTAATTAACCATACATGAACTCAAATCTTAGAGTTCTCGAAAAATAAGGTCCAAATCTACAAACTAATTTGCCTTCCAAAATGTTGACCTGCTGTATAAAACAAAAGAGAAAACAAAAAAAAAATTAAAATCCACGTACCTGCCATACCACGCAGTCGCACGTCGTTGCCGCATTTCGCACGTCGAAGCCACGCTCGAGTCGTTTCACCCCACGATCTCCTCCTCGCGACGTTAAAACCCGAAGAAATGAGAGAGCTCAGGCTCTCTCACTCTCTCACTCTCCCGATTCTCCCTCTCTCGTCTCTGTTCGACTCTGCTCCATCAACGACATTTCGATCGGAGGCAAGAACTGGAGCTCGATTGCTGTGAAGTTAATTTTCTACCTTTCACGCGCTCCTCCAGCCCCTCGTAGCCGCTCGACTTTGCTCACTCGACGGCTATCCCTCTCAGCCTGATCGGAAGCAACACGGAAGCTAGCCGGCTGTGAAGGATCGGAAGTTACTACAGTTTGATCGGAAGCTACAACAGGGAGCTCGCTTGCTGTATAGGTCCGAAAGTTACGACATTTTGATCGGAAAGCAACAACGGGGAGCTCGCTCACCGTGAAGGCAACTTTCTCCCTCGTCGGCTCCCTCTTCGCTGTCCGACCCCGCCCCTTTGTCGACTTCCCCTTTCTGTCGGGATCGGAAGTTAGGACATTTTGATCGGAGCCGAGAGCAGGGAGCTCGCCTTGCCCCTCTCTGTAGGATCGGAAGTTACTACATTTCGATCGGAAGCACAACGGGAGCTCGCCGGCCGTGAAGGTAACCTTTTCCTTCTCGCGTGCTTCCACGGCCAAATCCCCTAAATCTACTGAACAGAGAGATAGAGAGAGGGAGAGATTTTGTTTTTTGTTTTATATTATATATTGTTATTATTATTCAAATTAATTTCTTTTAATTATATTTAATTAATTTTAAAAAGTAATTAATTATAATTGATAATTAATTATAATTAAATATTTTAATTATATTTAATTTTTTTAATAATAATTATTTAAAGTTAATTGAATTAATTATTTTAATTATAGTTAATTATTATGATTAATAATTATCTATAATTAATTAAAATTAATTATTTTTAATTTTAATTAATTGTTATTAATTAAAATTAAATATAATTAAGTATTGCAATTAAAATTAATTATTAGAATTATAATTAATTATAAAAAATTAATTATTTATAATTAATTAAAATTAGTTTTAAAATATGAATAACAATAATAGTAATAAAGAAATGCCTGCCCCTTTGCCTCGGTCCATGAGCCTCAATCGACAACGACTCCCCGCCGGATCTTGAAGGTATAAAATTCTAACTTAAACCCCGTCCTCGACGTTTGCAGCGGACCGGGGAACCACCTATACGCGCTCTTGTAGCACAGTAGGAGGGAGCCCGGTGCGAAGCATACGACGAGGCGGGTAAGCCCTATACACGCTCTTGTAGCGTGGTGGGGACGGTCCTCGACCTCGACACCGACACTGCCGACACTGCTACGAGAGGTATGATGTTTCAAATCCCGTCCTCGACGTTTGCAGCGGATCGGAGAACCACCTATACGCGCTCTTGTAGCACGGTAGGAGGGAGCCCGGTGCGATGCATACGACGAGGTGGGAGAGCCCTATACACGCTCTTGTAGCGTGGTGGGGAGAGTCACTGCTGTTCTGGTACGTCTTTGCTGTTCTGGTACGGGTACTGCTGAAGGCCCCATACACGCTCTTGTAGCATGGTGGGATGAAATTTTGTACGGCCGCGATGTCCAAGAACACCTACCATACACGCTCTAGTAGCGTGGTGGGAAGGCCCAGCTCCCCTATTTTCCCCCAAACGGGAGATATGCCGGGGTGCTGCCGAAATTTTCACTGAAATGTATACAGACTTGAACAATTCGAAGACCTTCTTGAACAACAATATCGAAGACTTGTACTCGAACAAAAATACACAGAAATTGAACTAAAATGAGCAGAGGACCTGTACGAAGAACAGTGGACTTGTGGACTAAAATTCTAAATGATTTCTAAGGGTCAAAATCAAATGAAATAAAATCAAACTTAAACCAAAATCAAGTCAATACGAATATGAAATTGAACTTGTAAAGACTTCAGAAGACTCTGAACAAGCATTTGAACTTGTGCACTTGGACTTTTAAGCGTTTGACTCAATTCCGAGTGAACTTAAAGGACTGTAGGGGACGCGAACAAGACTGGTACATCAAACAAAGACTTTGATTTGGACTGGGTCTGACCTTGAACAAGCATCTACACTCAAACCAAATAAAGCAACAAACATACTTATAGAAGTCCTAAACCCGAATCAAATGATGAAAGTCTTGCTGCCAAAGTCAGTCAAACTTGCAAGTGAACTCGTATGCTAAGCTCAAATTGGGTTCTAAATTCGACATGAACTATACAAGAGCCTGAGCCGTCAAGAACAAGAAGGGATCCAGTCTTGTATTTGATCCGGACAAAGAAGCTGAACTCACACTTGAACTCGTGCTATATAGCATTAAGTGGGGTTGTAGACTCAATGAGCCTGAGTCTTAATAAAATTGAACTCAGACTCAAACATACACAAAGGATCAGGCTTGAATCATTGCGCAAGAAAACTCAAAGTACAAGAGCATTCGTACGGTCAAAAGTGAGTCAAAGTACATTACAATACCTCAATGCATAGATTCCTACAACAATCTCTACAAATGCCTGTTGATTGAGATGGCAATACTGGAGACTAGCAATCAAAGTCATGTCCTCTACAAATAAGTACAATCAAGAACCACCTGAGATTGGTGAAAGGTGGATATGATGCTGATATAATAGACTCCTACGACAACCCTTATAAATACATGTTGATTGAGATGACATCCAATAATGGAAGATCTGTCTATACAAACAAGCACAATCATCAAACAACCTGAGATTGGTGAAAGGTGATTTCAATACAAAGGCAAGGGCTCTCCTACAAATACCGCTAGGGGGTCGTAGCAAGAACAACGAATCACTGTGGACACAAGTACAGATATCACCTACGACAGCGGTGACCAAAATCTCCAAGTATGCCGAGTACAAGGGCGACTCTATATACAAAAAGGACACCTCCTGGCAGAAGGGAGGAAATGTTTGAACAAATTAAAACCAAACTTCCTAGTGTTCCAAAGTCTCTTTTTAGTTCTATAATTAAGAAGAGAACAGTTCGGGTGTTCACAAACACCGAAAATAACAAGTCCATTACACCAAAGATCCCAAAAGGAGTTCTCCCCAAATCAGTACATTGACTCCAAAGTTCAGAAAAACCTTCCCCTGGTGATTGAGAAAGGGGGAGTCAACATCAAAATCCAACGCCACCGAATCTGCAACACTTATGAAAGCAGACAGAAGGTGTCTACAATCTACAACGCCACGCCACCGGATCTGCAACGCTTATGAAAGCAGACAGAAGGCGTGTATAAGCTTTTCAAGGAAATGCTGTGCATTCAAATGACAAATACATGCACAACTACAAATATTTCAAAATACCCATACACGTGCACAGTAGTTTGTATACACATAGGTACATAAGGGGTAAATACAATCTCAACCCACATGGGCCCTGGCGAGCGTGTTATTGGTACACACGTGAAGCCTATGGATGCTATGCAGGTTGACAAGTGAATTCAAGTTTGAATCCGATCCTTCTATACGGATCAATAGAAGTCGACAAGATTCGAACTACCTAACAAAATACACGGTTGTAGCGACCGGTGTATTTGTTTAAATACATTCTTTTTAGGCCTTCAAGACTTAAAAAATCAAGAAAATTCATAAACAAATGCATGAAGCCTACGAGAAACCCGATCCTCCTAAGTAGATAAATAGGAGTAGACAGGGTTCGAGATATTGAATAAATATACGGTCACGAATGTGATTGGAATATTTATTTTAATGCATTCATATTCGGCCTTCAAGGCCTAAAATCAAGAAATTTCATAAACAAAGGCACAAAGCCTACGAGAAACCCGATCCCCTATCGATAAGTTGATAGGGTCGGCAAGGTTAAATCAAATGGAAATGACCCCCAAACACCCCGATGATGGCCGTGTTGAATGTTTATCTCAACCAGAGAGGTCCATTCAAATTTCAAAACTCAAAAAATGCCACTCAAAACCCAAAAACTTCACAAAAATTCCAAAATATTTAAAATTGAAATCATCCATCCGTACTTAAAGCAAAACCCATCCACCCTCCGCAACAGTCTGCCGGGGTGGACAAATTCAAATAAACTCTAGCTCATAAAGAGCTAAATGCCTAGTCGAAAATATCACAAGGATCCATTCTCAAACAATCTCCTTCCAGTAAGGACGTGGTACGTGTCCTCTAACCGGCGGTCTGCCGCCAAATGGCACCGCAGGATAAACAGTTACGACGACCCGGGGCCCTCTGAACCGACTGGTTTTGCCGCCAAATGGCACCACGCAATACCGGTTATGGCCAGAGCCAATACACTCCTTATTGGCATCAAATACTTGAGATATGAATCAATAGGATATGATCGATAGGGCACAAAGCCCTCTGTCAGCTAAGGTGGATTCAAATTTGTCCCCTTAGACAAACATCCAACCCAGGTCTATAAGGTCCCCTTGGACGAAGCAACCCATGGCTGCCGACAAGGATCCTTCTGTCAGGTTGGATCGACTACCTCCTCTGACTAAGTAGACCAGGGATCACGATGGCCCGGGACAACGGAACCATGGGATCTTGATCGGGTCTATCATCCATTCCCCCAACATCCGCTTTAAGTGCAAGATGGTGAAAATTTCTATTTTAAATATTAAATCCTTCCAAATTCTCAAATTCAAATCCAACATTTCCAAACTCAAATCCATGCTGCTACTATATGCCAGATAACACGTATTCTATACATATCTGATTGACGACTAGCCTTAATCGAAAGTTCTCTCTCATTATTGGGAGTAATTATCTATAGGGGCTTGCGCCTATAGGAAACCAGAACTCAGATCATAAAGTCCTCACAAAATGAGGGCGAAATCTCTGGGTAGTGTCTTATCTACAAACCCATCTGCCTTCCAAAATTTACCTCGGAACTTATTTAGTTAAAACCCTCGCCAAAAAATAGAAATCGTGCGGCGGGGAGGCCGGGGCCGAATTTTTGGAGCCCACACAAAAATTTAACCCAGAACATATATGTTTAAACTCTCCCAAAATGAGAATAGATCGGGCCTTAAATATTCGGAGCCCACGATAACTACTCTAGAAACTATTTAAGCCTCTCACTTCATGAAAGTGAATTCCCAAAGTAGGAATAGTACATAAAACTAATCATTTTATTCAAGTACCAATTATCGAGTTTTGTGCATACCTCATACCCTTTATTTATAGCCACAAAACCCTTTGGAAGTTCAATTTCAACAAATTACTGAGGGGAAAAAAATTGTATGTGATTTTTCATAGAAGCAAAGGAATCACACTCAACGATGTAGGGAATAGAAAATCAACGAGTAATCAGTTGTCAAGGTTTTTAGAGCCAGATAGTATTGGAAGAAAGCTGAAAGAGATGATAGCAGCAGGAAAAAAAAGGGTCAAAGCCTAAAAACAAAGGAAGCCTCAAATATTGGCAACACAAAAATTGTCAAGGGAGACTAGAGGTGGCTACAAAAATATTATTGGAGAAAAATACTCTAGGGAACCGCAAGAATGGAGAGTAAAACCAGAAGTCCACCAATAGGAAATGCATGAAGGATGAAAATATAAACTAAGGTAGTCTCATGGAATTCCAGAAAGTGGTAGAGAATAAGAATCCAAGCTGGGATCAAACATTCTTGATACGATAGCATCCTAAACATATACATATAGACTTATGCTAACATTAATAATAAATGCATGCAAGAAAAGGTAATAATGGAACAAAAAATCCACAAAAAAGATGCATATATGCACATGAAGAATATGTGCATTGTGCCACCACTTGCATGCATGCACACACAAATAGATGTAGATGAGAAATCTCAGGAGCACACACAAAGAGCTTAGCTGTGTTATGCAGTAGTCCAATAAAATTGTACCTCTACACATGCATATGTGCGCATTGCCACCAATGAAATAAAATAAATTAAAAAAGGCTCTTCATCAGGGGTGGATCCAGCTTCTTTTTTTAGGGCGGGCAAAAAAAATTGTGGGGGATGGGCAAAGATGCTTATGATTGATAAAAGTAGGGAAATTTTTTTTTTATGGGAGGCAAAATGTTCAAAAGACCCAAAATATTCCAAAATATCCCCTCTAAATATTTAAAAAAAAATTTTTTTGAGGGTGGGCATTTGCCCACCCTAAGCCCTTGGTGGATCCGCCCATGCTCTTCATTGATGCCCATTATCACATACATAATAACTAATGTTTACAATTTCAGCAATTATTTTTGAAACTTACAGTAGCAGGCTCCAGGAGACAGCCTACAAGGTTGAAAATATCCCTAAAGAACATGAAAGCACAAACATTAGAAAGCTTGAAAATGAAATACAAGGAGCCTAAGATTAAATAGAAATAAAAAAGATGTACCCACAGCTAATTAATAGCTGGACATCCCAATAAAGAATCAAAATGAGAATAAGAGATATGTTACACCTATTGAGATTCGAGTGCAAACTGACCATCCCCTTGTAATACAATTGACAAACATTACTATGGCTTAACATTTTACTTTTTTATTTTTTTTATTTTTAATATTTAAGCCAATTAAGACAAACTTACACACATCACATACGCAATACTTGAACCCAAAACCTCTTGGTTGGTAGCCAAAGCTCTCAATCAACAGACCGAGATGAGTTGCATAACTTTTTACTATTGATGCTGCATGCAGCAAGCCAACTACTTACCCACAAGAACAAAAAAAATTATTTAGCTTACCAAAAGAGACTTCATTAATTGAAACTATAGATACTGGGAAGTTTGTAATACTTATATCAAAGGATCCTCAGTTTAAGTTGCAGAAATATACATGTATGTCAACCTTCGGTTTGCAATCAAGTGCTAAGTTCTGAAAAGTCTATTAAGCTAGCATTTTAGTATTTTTTTTCGCAGATGAACATCTTGTAGCCATACAGTGCTCAATGAGTAACCTACATTGGATGCTTAAAAGGAAATTTACTCATTCCATGTCTACTTATTATTCAACTAACTTTGCTCTACCTTGCCAAAGTTCCTTAAGAAATAAACAGATGTAAATCTTCAGCCTAATTTGTATGTGATAGGAAATACTTGAGTTCGCAAGTAACACTAAGGGAAATATGTTAGACCGGTCCAGCCGGTCCGCACAGGACCATCGCAACATAGGCGGGATCTCTGCCTCTTGCGGAGATTGGAGGGTCCGAACGCCCAAGCAGAGTCATTTAAGAAGGATTTTTCAGGGTTTTGAGAGGGAAATTTGAATGCAGGATATGTTTAGGGATTTTCTTTTAATTTGTATGCATTAAATAGTTGGTTTTCCTAGGGTTAGGCATTCTTGAATTTGGCTGAAATTTGAGATTTATTAGATTTTAGGTTTCCTTTGGGCTCTAGCTACATCTAGAGATTTGGGAGAGAAAGATTATCCTCTCGAATAAAGGATCAATTGTATCTTGGTATTTTCCATTTCCATTTCCATTTCATCAAATATTACAAATTATCTACTATTTTCTTGTATTTGTGTGGACTTTTGTGGAGAATTCTCGTTGTTTTACGAAGCTTCGGCATGACTCAAATTCATATAATTGAGCTCAATGTCTTGTTCAAACTTGTTTAATTAGCAAAGATGAAGCTCAAATATGAATATTTAGTGAAAAATTAGATGGCCTTGGTTAGGAGCATTTTGATTGTAGAACACATTCACCCGCTTCATAGTCTTTACAAGAATAACTTTTTTTTAGCATGCTTACTGTAGAAGAGCCAACTCGACATTGTTAACAAAATTGACGAAGCAAAGCTTAATCAATATGAAGTTATTCATCTTTTTTTATGCCAATGATCTGACCAACATTGGTTTAGATGTTTGAAGACTTGATATTTTAATTTTGAAATTTTACCATCTTGGACTTAAAGCAGATAGTGGGGGAATTGATGATAGACCCGATCAATATCCTATGGTTTCGTCGTCCCAACTTGACAGAAGGATCTTTGTCGCCATCCATGGGTTGCGTCGTCCAAGGATACCTTGTAGACTTAGGGTGGACTTAGTTGATAGAGAGACTTAGAAGATTGTTGACCCTATTTTGACCTAGACTTGGGTCAAAGGGCTGATCTGGTCATATTGACCAAGTCAAGCCCCAAGAACACCTTCTTTGGGTTCCATGGGTCAGACCAAGTCTCTTGAGCTCAGACCTATGCCCTGGGTCAACCTGGTTGACCCAAATTAACCTAAACTCCTATTTGATCTCAAATCAATTTCATAGCTTCCAAAGCTCAATTCTCACCTTCTCTAGACTCAATGGGTCAGACCCAACCCATTGGGCCCAGACCTATGCCCTGGTCAACTATTTCATAGCTTCCAAAGCTCAATTCTCACCTTCCCTAGACTCAATGGGTCAGACCCAACCCATTGAGCCCAGACCTATGCCCTGGGCAAGGACAACCTAGTTGACCAGGTCAACTCAAGTTGAGCCAATTAGCCATATTGGGTCAAATCAAATTCAATTCAAATCTAAACTCATCCCTTGGCCTTATTTGATTAGATTGACCAAGTCAACCCTTGACTTGGTCAACATGGTCTTCTTATGGTCAATTTGACCTATTTAAGTCAAATTGAGGCCTTTAACCCATTCAAAACCCTTCCTATTAATCTTTTGAGCAAGTCACGGCCATCATAGCTTGATTTCCCTCCCAATTAGGCCTTGATGCAATCTAGGCCGTTGTTGATGAGTCTAAGGCCTTAAATAGAGAGAATTAAGGTTTTCATGGGAGCTATTTTTGATCTCTCTCACTAAGCGTCGAAGAGTTGTGGTACTTTGTGTGGGAGTTCCCTCTACCTTCTCCCATCTTTTCTGACCTAAACCCGCCGCTAAACTCTCGCCGGCGGCAAGATCTCTGGCCAACCGAAGCTAAAAGCGTTCCAACGCCAATTCCCGACGATCAAGAGCTCGTTTGGTTGCAGTTTCAACAAGAGAATCATACGAGGACAATCTACAAGTCAACTGTGCCAAAGATTTAAAGATCCAACAGTGAAAACTCCTTAAAACCCTTAGAATATGTCACAACACTTCGGATCAAATAACTTTTCAAAAAGCGCGTTTTGGACCGCGAAATAAGTCCCCCATGAATGCTCCACACTCATAGGATTAGAGTTTAAAATTTCATGCAATTTGGACGACTGGATCGAGAGAACAAGCCACTTGTGTACTCTAGGGTTCGGGTTCGGTCTACGTCCCCGGGTAGGTGATCTCGACCGTTGGTCTCGCGATCAACGGTCGAGATCCCGTCGTTCCGCGGTTCGAAATGACCATGGATCTTGATCCCGCGATCTCGCTATCCGTCCGATGCGATATCGGCCGTCGAATCGAAATCGCGCTCGATCTGACGGTACCCAGGCGGTGCTGACTGGGTTAAGTTGAAACTAGTGACATCTTAAACCCTCCAGAATTTTTTAGGAGCCTTTACACCCCTTAATTAACAAACCCTAATTTATCAGATAATTAGGTCCCGATAATTTCCAAAAATTATAATAAATAAGAGGTGTTTGCAAATTTCTTTTACATCACCAACCTTATACATGTTCATTCTTATTTAAGTTAGAATTTGTCATTTTGCAAATCATAACTTTATTTTTAGCACCATGTCATCTCTCATTAAAATAACAGTCGAGCGCTAATTTCAAAGAAAATGCCTTGATTAGCGTGTTTTCTTGATTTATGTGCATTTTTTTCTCATTTTTTGTGTCGATTTAGTTGGGCAAATTGATAATAAATCTTAGGTATTGACGATGTTTCAAACGCAACGACGAAGTCCGTTACGAGAATGGAAATCGTTTGGGCAACGTTGCGCACAAATGTCGGGTGTCGATCATCCCTTTGAACATATCTCATCTAATTTGACTATGAGGGTCTCCACTTATGCGAACTTGACATCTTGATTGCAATGGCTTAGTATGTTTAGAAATAGGAGGTCACTTGACCTTTCAATTGACGTGTCGCGTCGACACACGTATTGTTTTGTTCGCGGGTTTTGTCCTTTTGGGTGTTGTTTGATGTGTAGGGATCAACATAAAATTTTCAGAATGTGCACTTATTCAATATGAAGATCTACTTCTTAGTCTAATGTTAATGGGATTTGACATTAGAATTTTGCAGAACTCACCCTGATGGTTCCACTTTGGTTGTATTATTTAGGACATCAACTAAATTAATAATCCTCCAAAATGGTATAGCTTGAACAACAAACTTACATAAGAGAATAGTTTAATTTACAGTTATTTTTTTATTATGGTTAATAAACATAACGGATTGAAATATTTTTTGTTTTGGAATTTCAAATTTAGATTTAACAGTTTTTTGTGATTAAGGTTGGATGTCTAATTGTTCAGGCAGTCAATTAATGACTTATACATTAACCAATGATAAATTTTATAGAGAATTTGGAAAGAAAACTTAATAAAAAATTGAGTATATTTTACATTAAATCAATCATAGAAAAACAAATTTTTTTCAAAATTTAGCAACTTCAATTTCATTCAAATATATTCTTTGTATTTGAATCATTTAAAATATATTAGCTTATTTGTTTTCTTGAAGTTTGCGATGTTAATAGATTGTTGAAGGTAATCCAAACAAGCTGATTGAACGATGAAACTATTTATGTTAAAAAAGTATTATATGTACATTATTGATTTAAGATATAGAATCAATTATTTTTCATTAGCATAATTAGTATTATTTTTCTATGTGTCGTAAGCTACCATCCATTTGGATAAAGGAATATTTAATCCATCAATTGATTCTTCATTCTTATTAATAAGTGTTAATAGATTATTGAAGGAAAATAAAAACAAGAATAAATATTTATTACTACATATAATGGATATATATAGATAATGCACTAATTACAACAAACGTCATAGATAATAATAGCTTCAACTCAATAGTATCCCTGAGACATTTGCAAAATACATAAAAACAAATGATAAAAATACATCGGTTAAGTGGTCATCTCCCTTTGAGACTTAAAGAACAGATCAGATGTTTGCAAATAAAATAAGCCATTAAAACTCACAATACAATAACATCCAAGAATATTTATTCAATTGTGGAGCATAATTTATGTCATTCAGATAAATATCTTTCACAGACTCAATCTCTGACAAACCTGAGCATAAAGTAAAATTATAGTGACCAATACTTTAAAAAAATATACAATTAGGAGAACAGATATATCTATCAATTGGTCAACCTATATAAGATTATTGATATACTTTGTACGTTGTTTTTTTTTCTATCTTATTCAATATCAATGATTGATATAAAACATGTCTAATTCAAAAAATAATAACATTCAAACAGATAGTTCATATATAATATTCAGAATACAAATATAAATAAATTTAGGACTCAAGTGATGAATACTGTATTAACAATCTGATTGATGAAAATAATATTAGTATAACAATAGAATGCAACATATCATATGTTCAAACTATAACATTAATATGTACTTATAAAAAATAATTATAAAGTGATTTATTATAACGATCTATTAAACTATGATGTTGCATCATAATTTTTATAACAGCAACGAATACAATGAACACTTTGATCAGGGTAAATTGATATAAAAACTTCTCTCTTACTTAGATCCTCAAGAAGCTTTATAAGAATAAATAAAATGACATGTCTTCAAATACTTCTATTATTTGTTCAAAAAATTTAATGGCAACAAAAAACGAATGTCTTAATTATTGATTGTGATGCATTATTTTTTGAGCTAATATTTGTGCATAAATTGAAAAGCTGAGTAATTTGACTTCATAGAAATATAAATCTAAATATTTTTTTCCAACTAGAAGTTAAATTATAGAGAAATGTCATTTCAACTAATTACAGTTACTAATACTATCAAAATTTTATGAAAAATTTTCGAGAAAATCACTATCAATATCAACACGTTTAGAATTTCAAAAAACATTTTCATTATCAAACTTTTGTGTGAGAGTCTAAGCATGATCTTTGATAGCAACAATACTTATGAACATCAAATTAAGCTTATCTTCAAGTTTGGAATTAATATCACAATATATAATTTTTTTAATATTTGACATAACCTACAAAAAAAATTCAGTTTAAAGAACTAAAATGTATAATATGAATGTTAAAAGAGCCAAATATATAAACATTAATATAATAAATATTCACCTCTAATTTTTCTTTCTATCATTGATTAGATGCATCAATGATTTTTCTTTTAGTATCCCAACCCAATCCAATAGACACACGCTTAAGTTCCTTTTATAATTTCTAAACTTTCTTTAATTATTCTCATTTATTTTTTAGATGAACTTTATTATATTCTCTTTGAGTTTTATTAGAAAAAAATTTTATTAAATTTGTCCAACCTTATTTATTTAAGTGTATAAACAGTTGATTGTCAAGTTCAATATTTCTCAAACATAAATTTTTTAGTTTACCCATTTAATATCTCAATTTTTTTATTTATACTTTGAGAGAGATTGAACTTGGCAATCAACCGACTACACACTTCAATAAAGAGATTTGAACAAATTTAATAAAAAAATTTTCTAATAAAACTCGAAGAAAATATGATAAAGTTCAGCTAAAAATTAAATTGGACCAATGAAAAGAGTTTGAAAATTATAAAAGGAACTAAAGCATGGTTCTACTAAATTGGGTTGGGATACTAGAAGAAAAATTATTGATGCATTTCATTAATGATAGAAAGAAAAATTAGAGGAGAATATTGATTTTATACATGTTCATATATTTGGCTCTTTCAATCTTTATATTATATATTTTAGTTTTATAAATTAAAATTTTCTTTATATGTTGTGTTAAATGCTAAAAAAAATTAGATATGTGGCATTAATCCCGAACTTGAAGATAAGCTTGATTTGATGTTCATAAATGTTATTGCTACTATAGATAATGCTTGGACTCCCAACCAAAGACTTGATCACGAAAATATTTTTAGAAATTTTGAACACGTTAACATTAGTAGCAAATCTTTTGAAGACCATTCACAAAATTTCAATGACATTAGTGACTGTAGCTAGTTGAAACGACCTTTCTCTACAACTTCAACTGTTAGAAGAAAAGAATATTTAGATATACATTTCTATAAAGTCAAATTACATAGCTTATCAATTAATACACAATCATTAACTCAAGAAATAATATATCACAGTCAATAATTGAAACATGTTTGTTTTCTGTTGCCATTAAAGTTATTGAACAAACAACATAAGCATTTGAAGACATGTCAATTTATTTATTCTTTATAAAGCTTCTTAAAGATCTAAATAAACAAAAAAAATTTATATTAATTTGTCATGTTTAAAGAGTTCATTATCTTTGTTAATTATATAAAAAATTATGATAAAATAACATCATAGTTTGATAGATCATTACAATCAATCATTTTGTACTGTCTTTATAGAAGTACACATTAATGTTGTAATTTGAACATATGATATATTATATTTTATTGTTATATTAATATTTTTTCATCAATCATATTGTTATTGCAGAATTCGTCAATTTAGATTTAAACTTATTTCTATTTGTACTCTATATGTTATATGTGAACTACATGTTTGAACGTTGTTATTTTTGAATTAGACAGATTCTATATCAATCATCGATATTGAATAAGATGAAAAAAAGATTAACATACAAACTATACTAATAATTTTATATAGTTTGATCAACTGATAGCTATATTTATTCACATAATTATAATTTTTTAATCTACTTGTTACTATGATTTTATTGTATACTCGGGTTGGTCCTATATTAAGTCTATGAAAGATATTTTTTTACATGATATAAATTATTATGATCCACAATTAAATAAGTATTCATTGATGTTATTGCATGATGAATCTTGATGGCTTTTTATTTTTATTTGTAAACATTTGATCTGTTCTCTAAATCATAAAGGGATATGTCATTTAATCGATGCATTTTTATATTTTATTTTTCTATATTTTACAAGTGTCTGATGAATGTTATTAAGTTGAAGTTATTATTGCCTATGTTGTTTGGTGTGATTAGTGCATTAATTAATATATAGGCATTATAGGTAACAAAGAAAATATTCATGGATTAAAATTTCTTTTACTATCCAAATAAATGGCAGCTTACTTCACGTAGAAGATTAATACTAATTATGCCAATAAAAAATAATTGATTTTGAGCCTTAAACTATAATGTACATATAATACATTTTTAACTCAAATACCTTGATTGTTCAATCAGCTTGTTAACCTTCAGCAATATGCTGACATTGTAAACTCGAAGAAAACAAATAAGCTAATAGATTTTAAATAATTCAAATATAAAAAATATATTTTAATGAAATTGAAGTTGCTAAATTTTGAAAAAATTTTGATTTTCCTTTGATTAATTTAAAGTAAAGTATACTCAATTTTTTTTAATATCTTTTTTCAAATTCTTTACAAAATTTGTTCATTGGTTAAAGTATAAGTTATTAATTGACCGCCTGAACAATTAGGCATCCAATCATTATTATAAAAAACTATCAAATCTAAATTTGAAATTCTAAAGCAGAAATATTTCAATCAGCCATGTTTAACAATAATAAAAAAATAACTGCAAATTAAACTCTTATCTTATATATGTTTGTTGATCAACTAGCTATATCATCTTAGAGGATTCTTAATCTAGTTGGTGTCTCAAATAATACAACCAAAATTAAACCATCAGGGTGAGTTCTACGAAATTTTAATATCAAATCTCATTAATATTAAATTAAGAAATAGATCCTCATATTGAATAAATGCACATTTTGATAAGTCTCACTTAGTTCATATTGTTTATATTATTTCTGCCAAATTTTAGTAGAGTTTCATAGCTAAAAATTAAGTTCATACAATCTAATCATTAATTTATATCAGTTGTATCTTTTAGTATGTAGTTTAAGACTACAAGTGAACTCAAGCTTGAAAAGTCATTCAAGAACTTACATAAAGCTCGCATAAATAGAAAAACTCCACCCTTATCTGCTACAATAAAAGGGTCAGATTATTAACATAAAAATTGATGAATCACTTTATCTTGTTTAAGCTTGCTTTGTCACTTTTGTTAACAACGTTGAGCTGGCTCTTTTATAATCAGCATGCTAAAAAAAATTCTTCCACTAAAGGTTATGCATCGGGTGGATAAGTATTCTATAATCATAATATTCCTAACCAAGGGCATCTATTTTTTCACTAAATAGACATCATCATCATCATCACATGAACAATCAGGCCTTGATTCTTAATCAAACCATAAATTACATAAATAATTATTAAAAAGAAAGTTTGAACATATGTTTAAACTAAATCTAAATTTACATGTTAATCACTCCTTAATTGAATAAAAGTCAAACCAAATTTAAATGACATGGAGATTGATTCAAAAGAGAACAAACTTAAATCAAAACTTATTAAAATAAAAGACTTCTCAAACACAAACCTTAATTTACTAAATTCTCTCATAAAAAATTACACTCCTAATTTAAAACACTTCTAAACCTGGTGGCACAACGCCACGAATAGATTCATTGGAGTGTTAAAACCTTAAAATCAATTGATTGCTAATGATTTAACCAAATAAAATCTTTAATTCAACTATATCAACTTAGTTTTTAGGATAGGCTATTCCGGACTGCGGGGCTACGTGTCCTAAGAAGGCCTAGTTCCTCGAATCTAGTGGGACAATGCCACGGACCAGTTGATAGCAAACTTAATTAATTTAACCCCTTAATCAATAATAAATTCCTAACTCACCTTTCTTTTAATTTCTAATAACTAAATTAACTTAACAAAATTAATTACAACTGGATAACCCAGGCCTATGAGACTATTAAGTTAGCTCCAAGAAGGGAGAAATAAACTCACGGCCTCGGTGAGCAACAAAGATACTAATCAATCAAATATTACAAATAAATTCTTAAAACCAATCTTAAAATACTAATAGTTAAACTTAAACTAAAATTTCTCTTTGACCTTTAACAAACCAAATTATAAATAACTCAAGCTAATCATCCTATATATGACATACCTAAAATCACACAGCATACTACACACACTTAGACTTATTTGTTAGGACAAAACTTCTAGTTCTAAGTTAGGCCAGTGTTTTTCTTTCTTTTTGTCTCTGTGATGTGGCGCTTTACATGTGAAATATGTGTTGTTTGTTTTATTACTTGTGTTAGCTCTCTGCGATTAATATTTTCTTTCCATGATGTTGTGAGCGATAGACTATCCATAGGTTAGGAGCAATTTTGATATTTACGATATTTTCTGCATGTGGTCGTGCTCATACAGTGCTAAAGGAGGCTAAAAATAAATAAATAATAAATAACTGTTGCAAGTGTTTTAGCTGCTTAGCCCCCAAATAAATAAGAGCAAGGTAAAGTGTGGCTGATTTGAGCATTTTATTTTTATATATAATTGCTTAAGATAACCCTATATGAGAGTCTAGATTTTTCTTTTATAATTTGATGTAATTTATTTAATGTATAGAATTGTGAAAGTTTGTAAAATAAAGCATTTTAGTAAAGTATTAGGAATCCAAATGAAAAAGAAAGTCCCTCTACGAGAAATTCCTTTTCCATTTGGCGAACTATGAAGCAAGAGCTCAAGAGAAAATATCTCCCTCCCTCATACTACCCCGAGCTCTTAGATAGATGGAATAGGCTGACCCAAGGGAGTAGACCTGTAAAAGAGTATATCTCCGCTTTTGATGACTAGATGATCTGTTGCGGTGGAGAAGAGACCACTACCCCTGCCCAAATCCTTTTTATGTTTAAAGCAAACCTTAGGGAAGATCCGAAACAAACTTTTTGCTAGAGTTCACACTTTAGAAGCAGCCAACAGTTTAGTGCTTGACCTCGAAGAATCTATGAACCATTCCCATTCTAAACATCTAGATTCCCGTCCAACCCCATATAGAGCTTCCTCCAGTCAACCCCAAAACTGACCCGTTGCCCCTATGATTAACCGACCGACTTCCAGTCAACCCCAACCTCGCACTGACTTGACCCATCATGTTGACGATGAAGAGGACTTCTTCTACGAAGAAAACCCAGTTGATCTGCAAGTCGTTAGATGTGCGTTGTCCCAACTCAAACTCAGTGACGATTGGCGAAGGACTTCAATTTCCCACACCTTTACTAAAATCGGAGACAAGAACTGCAAATTCATCATCGACAGTGGAAGATGTATCAACGTTGCCTCTTTAGCCATGATATCTAAACTTAACTTAAAAATGGCACCCCACCCAAACCCGTATAAGCTCACATGGATTAACTCAACTACCATAGAAGTAAAGAATAAGAGCCATATTCCTATAAGAATTTGTTGGATATCAAGAGAAGATTTGGTGCGATGTTTTGAATAAGGATGTGGGGCAGATTATCCTTGGTCGCCCGTGGTTATTTGACAACGATGTCCATATTTATAGGAGGACAAACACCTGCGTGTTTGAACATAACGGCAAGAAAATCAAGCATGTACCCTCCCAACTGAAACCCCATAAGACTGAAGTCAAACATACTCCTGTTAAAACTAATAAAGAGTTGCACCTTTTGATTGCAAAAGAAGTAGAGGTTGAGTTTAACCAAGGAGCCCCCATGTACGCCCTAGTGGCCCGTGAAACAAATGAGGAACCAGGAGAGCCCATCTCGGAAGAGGTCCAACCACTCCTTGAGACCTTAGCTAATGTTTTTCCTGAGGATCTTCCAAACCAGTTACCCCCTCTGCGAGACATCCAACTCGCTCTAGACCTAGTACTCGGAGCTGCACTGCCCAACCTATCCCATTAACGTATGAACCCGGGGGAGCACCCCAAGTTAAAAGAGCAAGTTGATGACATGCTCCAAAGGGGATTTATCAAAGAAAGCTTAAGCCCATGTGCTGTCACCGCACTTCTAACTCCCAAAAAGGATGGCTCCTGGAGGATGTGTTAATAGTCACACTATCAACATGATTATTGTGAAGTATCGCTTCCGCATTCCTCGCTTGGATGACATGTTGGACATGATGACAGGAGCAACTCTCTTTTCTAAGTCGATCTTAAGAGCGGTTATCATCAGATCAGAATCCGCCTAGGGGATGAATGGAAAACGACATTGAAAACTAAAGATGGGTTGTACAAATTAATGGTAATGTCGTTTGGTCTTAGTAATGCCCCTAGCGCTTTCATGCGAGTCATGACCCGAGTCCTTCGGCCTTTCTCAGGAAAATTCGTCATAGTCTATTTTGATGATATCTTAATGTATAGTAGCTCAATGGATCAACATTTAAATCATCTGAAACAAGTCTGTGAGGTTTTGAGGAAAGAACAATTGTATGCCAATCCGAAGAAGTGCATGTTCCTCACAAATCGTGTCACTTTTATCGGATTTATCATTTCCTCTCAAGGAATATCACCTGGCTCTGAGAAAGTTCGAGCGATTAACAAGTGGCCTGAACCGAAAAATATCAGAGATGTTCAAAGCTTTCATGGATTGGCCACCTTTTATTAGAGATTTATTAGGAATTTTAGCACGATAGTGACACCAATAACTGACTGCCTAAAGAAGGGAGAATTCCATTGGACCTTATATGCCACTAAAGCATTCAAGGAGATCAAAAAGAGAATGGTCGAGATCTCAGTTATGCGTCTTCCTGATTTTTCTAATGTTTTCGAAGTGCCTGTGATGCGTCTGGTATTGGTATAGGAGGAGTTATGTCGCAAGAGGGACATCCTGTTGTCTATTTTAGCAAGAAGTTGAATGATATCAGACAACGGTACTCGACCTACAGTAAGGAGTTTTACGCAATCATTCAGTCCCTTATGTGATGATTGGTCTTCTCAACATCATGACCAATTCTCCTTCTTGAAATGATCGAGGAAGCACTATTCGATCGAAGGATTTTGTCATTCTTCCTCGATAGATTTTCATGTTTTGTTGAGCTTGTAACCTGAGTTCATCAAGTACGTCGAGTTCTTCCATTCTCATGCGAGCATTTGCTCTTAAGTGAGATTTTCTGGATCGCTACTCGAAGTGATGGTAATTCAACTTTTAATGGTAATACTACTTCAACTCCGAACACTAGTGAATAAGGAGTGGCTTTGGTTGGTGTTTTGTAACTTGTACGATATGCCCACAGCGCTTCTGCGATCTTCGTATGCCACTCTCTTTTATTCTTGGTGAGGATCTTCTTCAACAATTTCACCAACTTGTTGAAGGTCTATGCCAAGTCATTTGCTCTCGGATTGTATATGGATGAATATCGTCAATCAATTTTATGCCGATCAACGAACTTATAAATTTTTTTACTTTTGAATGAAGTACCATTGTCTGAGATTATGCGACGTGGCACATCAAATCTGTAGACAAAATTGTGAGTAAAGAAATTGATCACATGCTTGGATGTGACTTCTCTGAACGGAGCTGCTTCTGCCCACTTAAAAAAGTAGTCTGCTATTATCAGAATAAAGCAATGTCTCGTCGATGATGGGGGATCTATCAGCCCGATTATATATGCACCACAACATTCAAATGGTCAGGACGTTGTTAGGTGAAGTGGATTTGGTGGCTGATCTATAACATCATTATGAATCTGACACTCATGACACCTCTTAGCGTGGTCAATACAATCTCTTATTATGGTCGGCCAATAGTAACTTATTCTTTTGATTTTAACGGCTATTTTGAGACCTGACTGATATGCTCCACAAAGCCCTTCGTGGACTTCTACTACCACTTTATCAACTTCCTTGGTTATTAGGAATTGCAACCACATCTGATTAAAAGCTCGTCGATATAGCGTGTCGTTAACAACGTATATCGTAATGCCTTTTTTAAGTTTGTGCGACTATAGATTTATCTACTGGGAGTTTACTTTCCTTGGTATAGTCAATGAAAGATTGCCTCCAATCATCTCCTTCTTCAATGTCTAAGCAATATAGCCACGACTCTGAGCATCTGCTGGTTTTACGTCTCTTGACTATATGGCGTCTTCTAGTTGATTTTTAATAGTGATATGTTGGGGAGGTTGAAGATCAACCAGGGTTGTATCTTGCTGGCTTGAATCTAGCATTCTCTCTGCCCGCGAGAAATGCAAGATTGCCAGCTCTAGGACCCGACGGCCGTGAACCATAATTGGTATAGGCATCTCCTCGTCGGTGTTCATCACATCTTTGGCTAATTTGTCTAAGCAATCTGCCTTGGCATTCTGAACTCGAGGAACTTGATCTATTTTAATATTTGGCACTTGTTTCAAAAGCTTAACAGCTCGCCGATGATAATGAGTTAATTCAAGTTTGCCAACCTTATAAATGTCGATGACCTAATTTATCACAAGTTGAGAATCACCAAAGATTTAGAGATTTTGGATTCTAACATCGATAGCGATATCCAATCCCGCTATTAGAGCTTTGTATTCTGCTTTATTGTTGGTCCGAGGTTCGGTTAAACTGAATGAAAGCCTCATTATGCCTCCCTCAGGTGCTACGAAAATGAGACCGATGCGGCTCGGGCCCTTACAATATTTGGTGGCTGGGCATTTTTAATCAAGGATGCCCTGTCGAAGTACATCTCTCAAAATGATAGCTTTTCGTTCTCCTCGACCTGCATGATTTGTTCATCAGGAAAATCATCATTGAGCGGAGAGTCTACCGAGATAGGATGTGCGACTAGAAAATCTGCCAAAGCTTGTCCTTTCACCGCCCTTTGTGTCATGTGTGTGATATCCAACTGCAGTAATAATACTGCCCACCTGACTAGACGACCTGTCAATGCTGGTCTTGTCATCAAGAACTTCAACGTATCGATCTTTTGATATCAGGGTGATTCTATGAGATAGCATGTAGTGACAAAGTTTCTGAACTACAAAAATCAACGACAGACAATGCTTTTCAATAGGAGAATAATGACTTTCTGCTCCAATCAACCTCCGACTAATATAGTAAAGTGCATTTTCTTTGCCTTCTTCATTATTCAGGGATAATAATGCTCCGAGTGACTCTTCTAGGCCGTGTACAGTATAAGAGGCTTCCCCGGAATTGGCGCTGAGAATGGGTGAATTTAGCATATATCTTTTGATGCTGTCAAATGCTTCTTGGCACTCTGCATTTCATTTGAAGCGGACATCTTTCTTCATTAACTTTGAAAATGGCTGGCACATACCCGACAAATTCGATATGAACCACCGAATGAAAGCTAGTTATCCTTGTAAGGAGCGAAGTTGTTGAAGGTTCTTTGGATGTGGCATCTTCATAATTTCCTTGATCTTGTTGGGGTCAATTTCAATTCCTCAATGGCGAACGATGTTCCCCAGGAATTTGCCGAAGGAGACCCCAAAAGCACATTTGAGAGCCTTCATCTTCAGATCAAACTTTCTGATTCTCTCAAATACAATTCTTAGATCACTTAGGTGATCTTTGCGATCCATGCTCTTAACAACCAGGCCATCAACATAACACTCGACCTTCTGGTGTATTAGTTCATCAAAAATAAGTGTCATTGTCCACTGATAGGTGACTCCAGCATTCTTCAAGTCAAAGGGTATGACCGTATAACAGAAAAAGCCGATAAGCATTCTAAACGATATGTGCTTTTCATTCTCAGGTGCCATCTTGATTTGGTTATAACCCGACGATCCGTCCATGAAAGAGAACATATCATAATTGGAAATGTTGTCCACTAGGAGTTCAGATACGGGGAGTGAAAAATCATCTTTTGGACACGCCTTGTCGAGGTCCCGAAAGTTAATACATACACGAATTTGTCCATTCTTCTTCTTTACAGGGACAATATTGGTAATCCAATCAGCATACTTTTCTTCTCGGATGAAACCTGTCTCTATAAGCTTTTTCGTCTATATAATTACTTGTTCTTCAATCTCCAATCTCATTCTCCTTGGAGCTTGCTTGATGGGTGCTGCATCTGGTTTGATGGCTAGTATGTGAACTGCTACGTCAGGGGATAAGTTGGACATCTCAGCATATGTTCAAGCAAAGCAATCACTGAATTCACAGAGAAGTTATTTTATTTCTTCTATTTGTTCATCGGGCAGGAGAGAACTAACAAAGGTTGGGCGAGGATCCTCCTTGGTTCCCAAGTTAACTTCTTTTAATTTATCCATAGTAACTGCATGTTCATCATCTTCAAGCTCTTCTGGGGCAGGCTTGGCCTCTACGGGTTGATCATCATATGTGTCAACTTCGTACACATTATCGCCATCATCATAGGATTTGATTTCTCCACATGTGATTGCTCGGCAAATCTCTTTTTCAAGGTACTTCAGTATGATGAATCCCAGACTCATTTTTGCAAAAATATCGTTCTTCTTTAATGAGTGAGGATTCCTTCGATACCAGAGGCTCAAGCAGAAATGACTTGTAGTTTGGAAGAACAGGTTTTATCTCGCTTTCGTAATATTCTTTGGATGTTTATGATATTATACTTGGGAAATCTTATATGTACTAATTCCCCGGAATCAACGAGTGTACGAAACCAGTCACAATTTCTTTCTTCTTCGAGTTTTCCTATTGAATAAAATAGACTCGCTGGTCCACCCTTTTCTTTTGGGGAGGTACATAGAATATTACAAGCTCTTCAACATTATGCATCTCTCGAGGAATAACTTCTTTAAAGTGTTGTAGGTGAATACATATGACTATGAGTACACTATCTGAAATTCATAGGTTGTCTATTCTTTTGAAGAACAAATCATGTACCGCATTCATATAGATAGAGTCGTAGCATAATCATCATGAGTATTCAACTTCCCTACTCCATTGGGTAGTTGACTGGTATACCCTCGGAGATTTGGTAGGTGTGACATCATCTTCATCCGTGTCACTAGCTAAGTGAGGTATGTATTTCCTTTTTTAGGACTGAAAAGTGCTTTGGAGAGAGTCAACGTTGCCTTCTTTCTCCCAACCTGCTTATTATTTTCTTGTTTAGGTTGTTTTGTAATTTCTGGGTCCGATGCCTGGGTCTCAAGAGAGCTTGATGACTACAACTTCTTTGAAATGAAGTATTTAGCATCTTCATAGATTGTTACTTGGATGTCACCAGATATCCTGAATTCTTCTTCATCCCTGAGATACTTCATGCATTGATGTAGCGTTGACGGGACTATATCGTATTCATGCAACCATGGACGACCAAGAAGCACCTTAAATGTGGTATCAGGATCAATTACATGAAATTTGGTATATATATGAAGTTCTCAAAATTTGTGAGAGAGAGAGTAAATGATCCTAGGGACTTCTGCCCCTTCTCATTAAAGCCATGTACCATTAGCTTATATGACTCAAGATGCTCCACATCAAGGCATAATTATCTAAGTGCTTTTAAGCTCATTAGATTTATGGATGATCCTGGATCAATTAAGATTCGACTAATCATCATCTCATTGATTTCTGCAATCACATACAGAAGGCGGTTATGATCCGCCGTTCCGAACATCATATCTTCTTCAATAAAAGTGATGAACGGCTTGTTTTGAGCATGCAAGACCTCTGTAATATTACACTCAACAAAATATGCCTCGTACCTTTCAGGGTCTTTGAGAACCTGAATCAAAGTTTCCCGAAGGTCTTTGGACAACACATTTTCTTCAGAGTCAGCCAATGTTGCCTCTAGGGATTAATTATACATGTCCCATCTATGACGTTATGCCAGGGTCTGATTCATCTTTCTTTGAAAAATTACAAGTCCTCTTCCGAGCTATAGTCCATTGATGTCACCATAGGATAGGATTCAAAAGTAACTTCTTCAGCTTATCTTTCTTTTATCATTGCATTTGGTGCCACTGAGATGACACGACAAATTTATGCGGGAAGAGAATTCTCATCACCATCTTCGGCTTCATCTATTTTAAGCTCTGACATAAAGTCAGCGAGCTTAATAGGCCTCCCCACAGTCTGATAATATTCATCCAAATCGTCGATAGCTCTCTGAGTCGTAGTCATTTTCTCCTTGGGCTTCTTCAACTTGGACTTCTTCTTGGAGGATTTCACCCTTTCAGGCTTCGAAGTGCAAGCTTGGTTGGAGAATTATTTAGAATTAGATGCTCGTGTCATAAGCATAGCTTTCAAATTTAGCACTGGCTCCGTAGGAGATTTCCACTTCACCCTTGAAACCCCTTCGAGCTGTTTCAACATTTTCACAGTTTTTTTAGAGACCGCAGTCTCCCTCTGTCCATCTTGAATCGACTTCTTTTTCATTCTTGTTTCTTCAACCGGGGTACGGAGGAAGTCGTAACTACCAGAGTTGATTATTTTTCTGGAATTAGTCAACATATTATCTGACAATGTCACTTTTGATATTTTCTTTCAAGCGGATCCTTAAAGATGTAGCAATCTTTAATGGGATGGCTGAGTACCCAATGGTATGGCCAGTAATTCGAGTCATCAGTGCGTTTCGACTCTTTGGACCTCTTGCATTCATGCAGTTCTAAGCCCGATTTCATGCAGTTCTAACCCAAGGTACCTTGTAGATCTGGGGGGAATGATTAACTAAAGGGACAAATTTGAATCCACCTTAGTGTTGACCTCGATTTTGTTAATTTGCTCTCGATCGTGCTTAATCAATTCAATTGAGCCACGACGAGTTAAATTCGAGCCGAATAAGATTTAATTTGAACTTCATTTAATCAAATTCACATTAATTAGATTGTATTAAGTTCAAATTGTCCCGAATCTAATTGAATTTAACTCGACTGTACTCAATCGATTTCAATCAGTACATGTTGATCGTGTCAGACCAGATTTTATTTTTGATTGATGTCAATTTTGGGTTAAATTTTATATGATTAAATTTATTGAACAAGCTCGAACCCAAACAAACTCAAATTGAGTCGAATTTGGACTCGAGTATAACCAGATTTAGCCCAATTTAATTCCACTAAGGTTCATTTGACTTTATAAACAATTCAAATTGATTTTCTAAATCCTGAAATTGCCTCGATGATTATGTTCTTCTCGAAATTTCAGAACCTACCGTTGCTAGGCTCTCCAGTCGCGTGCCATCTCCCTTTAGATAGATGTTCAGTCAAATTTTAAAGGCACAAAACGAACATAACCTATTTGTGTGTTTAGAAGCGGGAGAACAATCCTCAATTAGCAGGATACGAACTTTCTCGCCTTTTCGTTAGTTGAACCAACTGAGATAAGGCATTGGCAAGCCCGTTCTCTCTCGGTCCCTCCTATACGCAGAAGCTCCGTCTCGCATACAGGCTCTCGTTTTTTGCACAACCCCCTCCCCATCTACTCTCTTGTTCACAAGTTTCAGGCGAAGCCGCAAGCCCCCTTACTCGTCTCTCTCTCCTTGCTCTCGTCGCCCCTTGCATGCTTGAACTGAACTCGACGCCTCCTCTCTAGAGCGGGAAGCCTAACGCCAGCCTCTCCCATTCTATCCGCAAGCTCCAGTGAAGCGACGACTACAGGGAGTCAGCCCAATCCTGCTTTCCCCAACCAAACTCAAGTATCCCTATCCCTGTTTCTTTTCTTCCATCTTCTTGATTCTTTTCTATATCTTTTCTCAAATCTTCTTGTCCCCTTCTAAAACACGGTTCAGAATTTCCTTGTAGAGATAGGAATATATGCTGCTTTACTTTTATAGTCCTTAATCAACTATTACCTTCTTATTGAGATATTCATCTAGCTTTGTGTTCTTGCAAATCAATTATTTGATGAAATGTTTCTAAAAAACAGGGTGCGATGATGTCCTTCTAGCAAAACCATATGTAATGTTGTTAAGAGCACTTAGTCATTTTCATACCCATATGTAGTGTGTTGGCTTTGTTTGTATTAGAGATTTATATGAAAACTGTAACTCCATGCTTCAATAGTTGTGATTCATTCCATAAATGAAGGCTAGTTAGAGATCACTTACATGCTTGTATTAGCCGAATTTGCAATTTACTCTTGTGAAATGAGCTTTGTTGAGGTTTATGTTTTGTCACCATGAGCCTTATTCAGTGTGAGTTAGAGAAAAATAAATGAGCATGAAATTTCATAACTTTTCTTTACATGCACTCGTGGCCACTTGACGCGCCTCACTAAGTTTAGAGAACCTTCATGTGCTTTATGATTCATTTGAAAACTCAAGTTAATTTGATGCAAATGTTGCATGCTTTATGTTGGGTAGTTTTCATTGAACTTTGAAAAGATTGCGAAGTTTTATGTTGAAGGACTTCTTGAGTTCTTTTGGGGTAGATGAGCTTTTATATAAAAATTGGGTTGAAAGTTTTCTTGAAACATTTGACGACATGTTGTATGGGGGTTGAAATCAGTTGTAAAGCAACCACGAATTTCCTGGCTATGTAACTCATATTGTTGAAAGCATGCTTAGTTACAAAATTGACGGATGATTAAATATCTCTATGCTTTCTTGAAGCATGTTTTGCTTGTTGGATCTTTGTGCGTAAGTTACGTTGGTAATCATATTGAAACACTTCTTAAACTTGGGAAAACAAATTGGCATCAAACCATCCTTTCTTTTTCTTTCCCATGACATGAGATTGATTTAGAACTTTTGGTAAGGTGTTGTATATTTGGCATGAGAACAATTTCATGAATTTGGGTTAGAAGCTTCTCTTGAAATTTTTTGTAGCATGTGGCATGTAAGGTAGAAATTTCTTGGAAGATTTCAAGAGTCGCTTTATGTTAGAAAAATTATACGATGTGCTTTATGATAGAAGGTCTTATGAAGTATTTTATTTGTTGGAAAATTTTATGAGTTGTCTCATATTCGAAGGATTGATGGCTTGTTTTATGTTTGAAAGACTAATAATTTATTTTATGATAAAGAGAGTCATGATTTATTCTATGTTTAAAAGAGCTTTGATTTGTTTTATGTTTGGAAGATTTATGATTTGCTTTATGATTGAAAAGATATATGAGATATGTTATGTTGCAATGTTACATGAATGGCTTTGTGTTGGAAAACTTTATGAGTTGTCTTTGGGATGAAAAATGTTATAAGTTGTTTTATATTGGAAATCCTTATGAGTTGTTTTATGTTGGAAAGCTTTTATGACTCGTTTTATGTTGGCAAACCATATGATTTGCTTTATGTGGGAATATCTCATAAGGGGTCTCATGATTGGAAAGCCTTAGAGAATGGTTTATGGGTTGGAAAATGCTTCTTTTGAAACTTTCATTGCCATGAAGCGTGGAATAAGAAAATTTGTTGGAAAGTTTTAAGAGTTATTTTATATTGGAAATTTATTGTTGGGGTATTGTTTTTTAACATTTGGGGAAAGTGAAGTAATATCAAAATTCCTTTCTAATGGTCACATGTTCATTAAATTGTTGGATTGCAGGCTTGTGGTAGATGCTTTGTTTTATCACTTGGATGAAAAAACATGACCTCTTTTCTTAAGTGCATATGATTTCGTCATGGTGGCTTTGGTAGAGTATGAGAGATGGTTTAATATGTGTCCAAAATTTCATTTATAGTTTTGAAAAAGTACATTTTCCATATGGTATTGGTCACTTGATGATAAGTAAACGTTTCTTGCACTCTCTTATGTTGTGTGCTTACTTTGGGAAGAATAATGTTGAGATGTCTCTTTGCATGAGTAAAGTAGTTACTTAAAGCATTTCTTATTAGCTTTTGATAGAATGAAGCATGTTGGAAACTTCAATTTATTGGGTGATGATTGAAAGAAAGTATTTTGGAGAGTAAAAAATAAACATTAACTCCCTTTCTCCCCTTCTCTATCACCTTTCCACCGGTGTCCAAGCCCGAAAAAAGGTACGTTAGTATTTTAATTGCATTTTTATTTCAATTATTCGCCAGATTAATATTAACTCGCTCTAATACAACCATTCTTTGCTTTTTGTGTTTTGTGAGATACTTTTTGGAGAGCAAAAGAGGAGTCATTGGAACTATCGTGACGAAGGAGCCTATATACATAACTCAATCACCCCCATTCCAGTTGGGGTGTTGCGGTCAGAACCACCAAGTCATAACCCTAGCTATTGTATGTTTCTTAAACTTACAAGCCTTTAGGAGCCCTTTGTATGTGCGACTCTCCACCCTTTAGGATCTTGTAGAAACTTCAATTATTAGACTATTTTCTTTCCTTATTTTATTTATACATCCCTAAACTCATAATACATTAGCGAATGTCCAAAGGCTTAGAAACAAATTCCTTTTTTCTCTCATAACTCTAGTGACACCTAAAGACAAAAATTAATGACCGAATCTTAGATAACATAGACTTAAGATGTATACCCCTTATAGGATAGAGACATTGAACATAAAAAATTTAGTGACACGTTATCCTAGGTTTAGTGTGCCATGACTTATTAATAATCAACCAATAAATCAATCATAACCCAACTCAAAATGCGTTAAAATACTTAATTCTTAATCAAACCATAATTTACATACATAATTATTAAAAAGAAAGTTTGAACATATGCTTCAACTAAATCTAAATTTACATGTTAATCACTCCTTAATTGAATAAAAGTCAAACCAAATTTAAATGACATGGAGATTGATTCAAAAGAGAACAAACTTAAATTAAAACTTATTAAAATAAAAGACTTCTCAAACACAAACCTTAATATACTAATCTTATAAAAAATAAACTCCTAATTTAAAACACTTCTAATATTGAACATAAATGAATTAGAACTTAACTAAGTGAACAACATAAGAAACTTATTAAGAGGCTTAATCATAACCCAAAACTCATCAACTCACCTAAAATTTAATCAATCCTTAATCTATCTTTTAAAAAAAAATCAACAAACTCCTTAATACACAACAAACACTCCAAAGATGAAGTTTATTGGATGGACTACTCCGGGCTGCGGAACTACGTGTCCTCAGGAAGTCTGGTTTCTTGAGCCTGGTGGCACAACATCATGAACAAATTCAATGGAGTGTTAAAACCTTAAAATCAATTGATTGCTAATGATTTAACCAAATAAAATCTTTAATTCAACTATATCAACTTAGTTTTTAGGATTGATTATTCCGGACTGCGGGGCTACGTGTTCTAAGGAGGCCTAGTTCCTCGAGTATAGTAGCACAATGCCACGGACCAGTTGATAGCAAACTTAATTAATTTAACCCCTTAATCAATAATAAATTACCTAACTCACCTTTCTTTTAATTTCTAATAACTAAATTAACTTAAGAAAATTAGTTACAACTAGGTAACCCGAGCCTACGAGGCTATTAAGTTAGCTCCAAGAAAAATGAAGCAGTTTTAGTAAAGTATTAGGAATCCAAATGAAAAAGAAAGCCCCTCTACCGGAAATTCCTTTTTCATTTGGATGTCCAATTGAGGATGTACCAGCAGAAGACCGAAAAAAGATGATCCACAGAAGAACCAGAAGACGAAGAGCAAAGATTAAAAATACCTCATTTTAAGACTTACGTCGTTCCATAGGATTAGAATCCATGTTATTGTCGGTGGAGCCTCACCACCATTACTTTTCTGTACTCTAGGATGTATATTATTTGGCACTTGTCATAGACTTTGGACACTCTTTTCTATGAATTTGGTGCGATGATTGTTTACTTTATTTGCGCAGTAGAACTGACATGTTTTTTATAAGTTTCTTTCTTGCAAGTGCAGGTGCCTAAATTATACTAAGCTCTTAGGAATAAAATTTTTCTACTCATAATTAAAATTAAAATTTTATGAATTAAATAACATACAAATATAATGATATAGGAAATAGCCGGAATCATCCTGGGTCACATTCATATCAATGTAGCATCTCTTCCTTGTTTAAACTCTTCCCCACCTGCGGATAGAGTCCGGATAATCTGACTTATGATGATGAAATGGTCGAATTTGGGGAAGCTTAGTCTTTCTTAAAAATTTATTTTTATAAGTTTTTTTTTTTTAATTTCAAGCATCCATGATTTGGATACTTTAATTAACATGCAATATATTGGAAACTAACTAAAATTAAAATTTAATTGCATTAGTCTTAAAAGCATAATATCATTCATAAGTACAAGACCACTTAGAAAATTCTCTAGATGTCGGCCTTAAATTCCAAAAATTTAACCACCCACCCATCTTTTATAAAGACCAGACAGCATGGATGTTATATGACTAGGTGCTTTTAGCAGGCTTTCTTTTTAGGCAAGATAGGTCGTTGATGTTAGTATTGTGTGTACGATACAATATCTTTTATAGATTTATGGTATAAGGTTGGCAGAACTGTTGTACTGTTGTACACCTTATCGGTGGATAAGCCCTCTATCTCCCAGAGGCTATAAACCCCACCCATCTGCGTCACATGGATGACGTCACCTTCATCCTTCTCTCATGCATGCTTGAATGCAATTGTTTTTCTTTTTCTCCAATTTCACTTCTTCAGACCGGTCGGGTGATGATATTGAGCCACATATATTGATTAAACCAAATTGAGCCTCTCTTCCTCTTTGATTAAAAAAGATTAGAAATGCACCTATGCGTTAAACTCATTTGATAGAATAATGTAGCATCCTTCATCGAGAGTTTTCTTAGAACGAAGTCTAAGATGTAATTAACCACGGGGGCTTGCGCCCGTGGGAAACCGATCTCCACTTCAAATAAACCACATTCGAGGTGATGTATCAAATGGGAGAAATCTTATGACTTTGATTAGAATATATATATATATATATATATATATATATATATATATATATATATATATATATATATATATATATATATATATATATATATATATATATATATATATATTATTACCCATCCAGGTGTGTAGGTAAAAGTCATTATCCACTATGATTAATCTTATATATAATTTCACGTGCCCTTGCATTGGCCTGCTTGCATAGAGTGTAAAGGACTATGAACATTTTGTCCTACGTGATAGTACAGTCGTACCTTTTGCATTCTGTTCTCCGTTAAAAATAATCCTTTCGGAAATCCACACTTAGCTAACAAAGGGGTTTGTACCCTATCGAACGTATCTTATTGATTCATATCTCAAGGATTAAATTCCACTAAGGAACATATTGGCTATGATCATTATTGTTATCTCATTGTGCCATTTGGCAGTAAAACCACTTCGTTCAGAGGGCCGCAGGTCATAATCGTTTACCTGTGTCATTTGGCACCGAAACTGTCAATTAGATGACACGTACCACGTTCTTAATGACAAAAGATTATTTGAGAATAGATCCTAGTTATATTTTTTATTAGGCATTAGCTCTATGTGAGCTGAAAAAAATTTCAATTTGTCCATCCTGATAAACTATTGTATAGGATAGATTTTGCATTAAGTGTTTAATGGTTGGATTTCAATTTTAAATACTTAGAATTTGAAAAAATTTCTGGATTTTTGGTGGGTGTTTTAGATTTTCGAATATTTGAACGACATTTTGAAATATTTGAAATTAACCCATCCGGTTGAGAACTGCATTCAAAATGGCCATCATTATATTTATTGGTTGAACCTTGTCGACTTGTCGACAAAGGATTGGGTTCGTTGCTGACTTTAATGAGGAAGCCTTGAAGGCCTAATATAAATGTAAAAAACAAATATTTTGGTTGACACTTTGACAATATATATATTTGATAATTCGAGCTCTGTTGACTTCTATCTACCCATATAGAATGATCGAGTTCGAACTACGTTCATTTATTGACCCGCGCAGCATCCCTAAATGTCACGTGTATACCCATAACACGCTCGCGCGGGGCCTATACGGATGTGTAATTGCATATCCCCTATTGTATATCTATGTGCGTACATATTACAATGCATGTATGGGGGCATTTTTTGGAATATTTGATGCTTCTTGGTTGTGCGGTCAAACGTTATTTGAATGGAGCATTCAATTTGAAAGCTGGTACACACCTTCTGTCTACTTGTATCTAGATTATAGATTCAGTGGCATGATGTTGTACTACGATCTTTTGCCCGTTTCATACAGGTAAACTGTCGTACACTTCATGTTGCTTTCTACAGGTAACTTATAGTGCACTAACGAATCCCCTGCTTCTACTTGTAGATGCTTACACTCATTATGAGCTTTTGTGCTTGCTTGAAAATAGCTTCTTGTGTATGACGAGCCCCATTGCAGTAGCTCGTAGGCATTTGAATTTGTTGCATGTCATTTGTTCTTGCTTGCAATAGAGCAATGTTTAAAATTGCGTATTCGAGAATTGAGACGTTTTTCATTCGTGAGGCGAGGCGTAAGCCTCAAGGCGATTAGAGGTGTAAGCCTCAAAATCAAAAGATTGCGTAAACATAAAATGATAAATGTTTTATATACTAATGAGTGAATAATAAAAAAATAAAAAAGCATAAGATATGAAGTGAAATCAAAATATCCCAATAATAAAATAACATGAAATATAGTTTAACTCAAAATTCTATCTTTCCCAAATCCTAATATTCTTTTCATTAACCTATAATTTGAATTTCAAAAAATAAATAGCAATGACATATCACATAATAACTCATAAGTCATCAGCACTATCATCACTAAGGGGTTCTTCATTTGAATCATCATTATGATGAACTGCTCTCTCCCCTTCCTCCTCACCTATAGAGTCCAATGTCAGGCATTTACTTCAAGATTTATGTAAGTTTTAATATATATAGCGTGAGGCGCAAGCCTCATTCCAGTGGGCGAGGCAGGGCTCAAAAAAGTTGAGGCGCAAGCCTCATAAAAAAACTCGAGTCGTAAGTATCGAGACGTTTTTTACTGGAATTGCACAAAGGCGGGCCTCAAGGCGAGCCTCATATTGCGCAATTTTAAACCATGCAATAGAGTAATGTATTTATTCAATATTAAACGGTAATGGATTGTAAGAAGTCTCATAGCATTCATTTCCTTCTGCTACGCTAGCTTGCAGTTGTGTAGGTATCTTGTATGTCTAGGAGGTATACAATCATTACTCATATATAACATGTCGCATGAATACCGTCGTCACTCGTAGGTGGAATACTACATGCATAATGAACCTTTTGCACTCACTTGTGGGCATACTGTAATGTTTTCCGCCATCTGTGACCCTTCATCAGCATTTGCGGATGGATATGGCAAGGACTACCGTGTCTCTTTACATTTGTGAATTGATTAATTTTCACCATTCATTATGATCGATACTCATTGGCATTTGCATGATCTATGCATATGATATACACATATACTGCTCGTTAACTGCTATTTCCTTTTGTATCACGCTTGTGGCTAGTGGATTTTCTACAACAGCTCATAGGAACTTGTATGCATGCATATAAACTTATATCGTTGATATCCACTTGCAATCAACTGCATACATTTTTCACTTACTGGTAGGTTTCCACCTATCTATAAGGGGTTGGCATGTTGACCTGCAACTCATGTTTGCAGCCTGTTCATTACAAATTCTTCGTAGTTGATGAGTATACTACATTTGTTTGCATATACTTCATTGTTGTTCACAAACACCCACAAGTCTCACATAGTTGTTTGTGGATGGTCTGTTGTGCGTATTCGCAAGCCATTTGACATCATTTTTAGGAGATGGTCACCTTGCAAGTTCTTTACTCACACTATTTTTCTAAGGAGTTTGAATATTCACTATGCATTTTTCAGTGAATTGATCCCATATGTATTTCTGTGGTTACTTACATGCGACCCTTCGTATTCATATTCCATTAAATCATGAGAAAGCCACCCATTACAAATCCATTGATTTATGCTTGTAGAAGATCAATCATGTTCACTAGATGTTCTTTCCTTATGTATGATGGCAGATTATTTCCATGATAACCCTCCTATGATTATGGATATGTCTCATTCTTCATATATGTAGTTATTGTCAGATTATTATGTCCACTACACCCTCTTATAGTCATTGCAATTTGACGTCGGAGCTACATGCACAAAACATCTTATTATTAATTGTATAGCTAACAAAGTTGCCAACGTATAGTGTATAAATAATTATGGGTTCATGTAATTATAAATAGTCTCCAATGAATGAATAAAGGCGCTTATGTTGGTTGCTAGCTTAAGAATTCTTTCTTGGTATGAGTTCTATGTTTGTTTTTTTTTTTTTTTTTTTTTTGTTTTAGAGTTATTTCAGGTGGTGACAATAGGTACTTGAGGGTGGTTCTTCGGGTGGGTGTATGGAATCTAGGGACTAGAGGCGGACATTACTGATGTTCGTTTTCGCTTGAGTGAAGAGAAGTCCTTCACCGGTGTTCGTACGAGCTCATCTGGTGAGAGATGTTCTTTGCCGGTGTCGAAAAGTTCTTCGCCGGTGTCCGTCCAGGCTCATTTGGTATCAGAGCTGGCAAGATGCCACCTCGAAGGAATCCCCAACGGCCAGTCCGTGACATGGTGATTAAGGATCTACAGCGAGAAATTCAATGATTGCATCAAGAATTGGCAAGAAGAGATCAGCGGGATGTCAATCATCGTCAAGAAGATGAAGAAGTCGTTAATCCATTTCACCAAGAATCCTCCAGTGAAGATGAAGATCGCAGGCGAAGACCAATGCTAGACCAAACCGTACACCGAGGCGACGTGGGAATCAAAATTGATCTCCCAGAATTTGATGGCAAGTTAGACCCTGATGAATTCTTGAATTGGCTGCATACCGTGGAACGAGTTCTTGACCTTAAAGAGGTACCTCCTGATCAGATTGTCAAAATCAGTGGCAATCAAGCTTACAAAGAGCGCTTCTTTGTGGTGGGAAAACTTGAAGCGTACCCGAATACGAGAAGGTCGTAGCAAGATCACATGTTGGGAAAAGATGAAGAAAGAATTGCAACGGAAATATTTAACCGATCAATATCGACAAGAACTATTCTTGAGATTACATCGGTTACAACAACACCAACTCACAGTTGACGAATATGTGGCTGAATTTGAGCAGCTCGCGCTCAAATGCGATTTGGTTGAATCCACCGAAAACACCATCACCATACTTTAATACTAAATATGCCAATGAAAAATAATTAATTTTGTATTTTAAATAATAATGTAGATATAATATATTTTTAACGCAAATACATTGATTGTTCAATAAACTTGTTAACCTTCAGCAATCTGCTGATATTGCACTCCAAAAAAAAAAAAACCTAATAGATTTTAAATAATTTATATATAAAGAATATATTTTAATGAAATTAAAGTTGTTAAATTTTGAAGAAATTTGATTTTCATTGATTTAAAGTAAAGTATACTAAATTTTTTAAAAATTTATCCATGGTTAAAGTATAAGTTATTAATTGACCACCTAAACAATTAGGCATCCAACCCAAATTATAAAAAACTATCAAATCAAATTTTGAAACACGAAAACAAAAATATTTCAATCAGCCATGTTTAACCATGTAATATATAAACAACTACAAACTAAATGCTTCTCTTATGTAAGTTTGTTGATCAACTAGATATACCATCTTGCAGGATTCTTAATCTAATTGGTGTTTGAAATAATACAACCAAAGTGGAACCATCAGGGTGAGTTCTAAAAATTTTAATGTCAAATCCCATTAATATTTAATTAAGAAATAGATCTTCATATTGAATAAATGCACATTTTGAGCAATGTTTAAAATTGCGTATTCGGGTATTGAGGCGTTTTTCATTCTTGAGGCGAGGTGTAAGCCTCAAGGCGTTTTGAGGCGTAAGTCTCAAAATCAAAAGATTGCGTAAACATAAAATGATAAATTTTTTAAATACTAATGAGTGAATAATATAAAACATAAAAAGCATAAGATATGAAGTGAAATCAAAATATCTCAATAATAAGACAACATGAAATATAGTTCAACTCAAAATTCTATCTTTCCCAAATCCCAGTATTCTTTCCATTAACATATAATTCCAATTTCTAAAAATAAATAGCAATGACATATCACATAAGAACTCATAAATCATCAGCACTGTCATCACTAAGGGGTTCTTCATTTGAATCATCATTATGATGAACTGCTCTCTCCCCTTCCTCCTCTCCTATAGAGTCCAATGTCGGGCATTTACTTCAAGATTTATGTAAGTTTTAATATATATAGCGTGAGGCGTAAGCCTCATGCCAGTGAGGCGAGGCGAGTCTTAAGGCGGGCCTCAACCAAGTTGAGGCGCAAGCCTCATAACAAAAACTCGAGGCGTAAGCATTGAGGCGTTTTTTACTGGAATTGCGTAAAGGCGAGCCTCATATTGCACAATTTTAAACCATGATTTTGAGAAGTGTCACTTAGTTCATATTGTTTCTCTTATTTCTATCAAGTTTTAGTAGAGTTAAATAGCTAAAAATTAAGTCCATATAATCCAATCATTAATTTATATCAATTGTAGTTTCAAGTATGTAGTTTAAGACTACAAGTGAACTCAAGCTTGAAAAGTCAACTAACTTACATAAAGCTAACATAAATAGAAAAACTCCACCCTTATCTGTTATAGTGAAAGATGATCAGATCATTGTCATAAAAAGGGATGAATCACTTCATGTTGATTAAGCTTGCTTCGTCACTTTTATTAACAACGTCGAGCTGACTCTTCTACAATCAGCATGCTAAAAAAATTTCTTACAATAAAGGTTATGCAGCGGGTGGATAGGTGTTCTACAATCAGAATGCTCCTAACCAAGGGCATCTATTTTTAAAATAAATAGACATCATCATCATCACATGAATAATCAGGCCTATGAGACTATCTTTATATTTGAGCTTCAACTTTGCTAGTTAAATAAGTTTGAACAAGACCTTGAGCTCAATTATATGAATTTCAATCATGCCAAAGCTTAATAACTTCTATGCTTATTGATTTGAGCTACTTTGATTATTTAAACAACATCGATTGATTTTTTTTTTCAATTTTTTTACATAAACCATACTTATACAAATAAACTATTAATGTTTACTTCTACCTATATGAATGAATGAAATATAATGGGAATACAAGTGTGTCAAATCATATTGCAAAACTCAAAAAAATTATAGTAATAGCTTTATATCATATAAATGAGTATTATGAAACATATATTTCGAAGACGATACACATGACATCGTGGTATAGAGGAGACAAATGGATTGAAAAGTTACTACAAGTTCATCTAATGAGACTTCATAATATGTTTCATATGTCTCAAAGAATTTTTGTTGACTTATTATATGACTTCAAAGGTATTCATTGTCTAAATGAACCATCAATGATAACCAATAGAGAGGTACTTGTGATCACTTTATATATTTTATCATATAATGAAAAAATAAGTTGACATCTAAGCGATTTCAACACTCAACTGAGACTATCAGCAAATATTTCTCTACTGGATTGGAAGATTTAGTTATCACGTTTTATTATCAAACCTTTTGATCCTTATTTTCAAGATATTCCAAGGAATATTTTGTAAGATAATCAATATATGTCGTATTTCAAGGTAAATATTTTTATTATGATAATATATGCTTTGTGAAAATCTATGAAATATCTAATCATTGCTTGTCAATTAAGACTGTATAGAAGCTATCGATGGAACATATGTGGATGCTTGTGTTTTAAGCACTTAAAATGTGGCTTATATATGATAATGTGGTTCAACGACACACAATGTTATGATAGTTTGTGACTTCAACAGGTGTTTTACTTTTATCATGACAGGCTGGGAGGGTAGTGCACATGATAGCTGTATTTTTAAATTTACTATATGTAATCAAGAATATCAATTTCACATACCACCAACAAGTATGCATTTCTCTATTGTAATCAATCATTCTACTTATTCTTTAACTAAATAATGTGCAATTACAAACAACGAAATATTACCTTGTGAATGTTGGGCACCCAATACAACAAGGATTTTTTAAGCCATTTTCTAATACAAAATATCATGATTTTCGAAGAGAAAGTCAATCCATACGTATAAAAAGAATCATTTAACAAGCATCATTCTTAACTATGAGGTGTGATTGAAAGATCATTTGGTGTTTGAAAAAAAAAGTGGATAATATTGCATGCTATGACTATACATCCAATCAATAAGCAAGTTAAAATAGTAGTGGCTACAATGACAATTATATAACTACATACAGCGTCATCTCTCTCAAGCTGATTTAGAATTCAATATTTGTGATACTGATTAGTCATATATACCTCCAAAAGCATATGAGTATCGAATTGGCCAATCATTATTAAATAGCGAAGAAGATTTATGAGGACATCAGTCAAAGATTTCGCCATGTGTATCGTCGACTTAGTCATGGATCGATGGCTAATATTCAGAGTCTGTACTTTTGATGTATTTAATGTTTTATGTTGCATTTGAGTTTTCCCATTTTACCCCTATAAGAAATTGAGTTTATGTTATAGCCCAAAGGCACTTTAGTCTTTTATGCTTTCTTTCATTAGGGCCTATTTAAAGGAGGTTTCTATGCATGGCATGGCTAACATAGGCTATGCATACTAGAAATCATCCTAGAGAACTATATCATTATTCTTAAGTATCATTGCATGCTCATCACCACTTAAAAAAATTTAAACCCTTATTAGTCTTATTATCCAGAAATTTTGTGCATTAATTAATGGCCTTTAGGTGAGTCTAAGCTAGTGTTTAGCTATTTTCCACACTCCAGAAACCTTCCAAACCACATTCACCTTATGGTGATGAAACCCGGACAGATTATGGCCCACCTCGGGATCACTATCGTCATAACCTTAGACTCAATCAGAACCCCATAGGACATGAACCCACTTAGAGAGATAATGACACCCAATTGCTTAAAAACATCTGAGTAGACGCCCCTTCCTATGATAGTACCCTCGACCCACAAGTCTTCTTGGATTGGCTCAAAGGGTTGGATAGTTATTTCAAATGGTATAGCATTTCGAAAGCTAGGAAAGTTAAGTTCATTGAGATGAACCTTATAGGTCGAGCTAACCAATACTGGACAAATCTGAAAAAAATGCACGAAGATCGAGGTGAGAACCCCATCACCGACTGGCGAACTATGAAGCAAGAGCTCAAGAGAAAATATCTCCCTCCCTCACACTACCCCAAGCTCTTAGGTAGATGGAATAGGTTGACCCAAGGGAGTAGAATTGTAAAAGAGTATATCTCCGCTTTTGATGACTAGATGATCTGTTGCGGCGGAGAAGAGACCACTACCCCTGCCCAAATCCTTTTTATGTTTAGAGCAGGCCTTAGGGAAGATCTCCGAAACAAACTTTTTGCTAGAGGAGTAGAGACTTTAGAAGCAGCCTACAGTTCAGTGCATAACCTCGAAGAATCTATGAACCATTCCCATTCTAAACATCTAGATTCCCGTTCAACCCCGTATAGAGCTTCCTCCAGTCAACCCCAAAACCGACCCCCTGCCCCTATGATTAACTGACCGACTGCCAGTCAACCCCAACCTCGCCCTGACTTGATCCATCATGTTGAACCCCTGAACGTGACACTCCCAAAGCAACCTCTGGAACCAAGAGCTATAGGTGTCACGATTATGGACACTTTGCCTCGAAGTGTTCTAAAGATCACCATAATCGAAGAGGTTGAAGAAGAAGAGGAAGAATCGAAGAGGTCCAACCACTCCTTGAGACCTTTGCCAATGTTTTTCCTGAGGATCTTCCAAACCAATTACCCCCTCTGCGAGACATCCAGCACGCTCTAGACCTAGTACCCAGAGCCTCACTTCCCAACCTTCCCCACTACCGTTTGGTCTTAGTAATGCCCCTAGCACTTTCATGCGAGTCATGACCCAAGTCCTTAGGCCTTTTTTAGGAAAATTCGTTATAGTCTATTTTGATGATATCTTAATCTATAGTAGCTCAATGGATCAGCATTTAAATCATCTGAAACAAGTCTGTGAGGTTTTGAGGAAAGAACAATTGTATGTCAATCCAAAGAAGTGTATGTTCCTCACAGATCGTGTCACTTTTCTCGGATTTATCATTTACTCTCAAGGAATATCAGCTGACCCCGAGAAAGTTCGAGCGATTAACGAGTGGCCTGAACCGAAAAATATCAGAGATGTTTGAAGCTTTCATGGATTGGCCATCTTTTATTAGAGATTTATTAGGAATTTTAGCACGATAGTGGCACCCATAACTGACTGCCTAAATAATGGAGAATTCCATTTGACCTTATCTACCACTAAAGCATTCAAGGAGATCAAAAAGAGAATGGTCGAGGTCCCAGTTATGCGTCTTCCTGATTTTTCTAAAGTTTTTGAAGTGCTAGTGACGCGTCTGGTATTGGTATAGGAGGAGTTTTGTAGAAAGAGGGATACCCTGTTGCCTATTTTAGCGAGAAGTTGAATGATATCAGACAACGGTACTCAACCTATAGTAAGGAGTTTTACGCGATCATTCAGTCCCTTAGGTATTGGAGACACTACTTGCTACCACAAGAATTTGTTATATTTTCGGACCACGAGGCCTTGCGCTATATTAATTCGCAAAAGAAACTCAATACTCGTCACGGTTGTTGGGTTGAGTTCATGTAAGAATACACTTATACGATTAGGCACAAAGTAGGATCAAAAAATAAGACTGTCGATGCACAAAGCCCTCGGATGATGATTACTCGTGAAAAGAGGAATAAAGTGATAGGTTTCGAGCGACTTAAAGAAGATTATTTGGACTGCCCTAACTTTAAGGAAACCTATTCTGCATTGTCGACTAGATGTGAACGGATTGTAGATGACTTCATATTGGAAGATGGTTACTAATTTAAATCTCAGAAATTATGTATTCCCAATACCTCACTTCGAGAATTCCTTGTTTGGGAATTACATGTTGGAGGCTTAGTTGGACATTTTGGGCAATCAAAAACCATTGTTGTTGTTGAATATAGATTCTTTTGGCCAAGTTTGAAGCGAGATGTTAGTAGGTTGGTCAAGAGATGCCATACTTGTCATCCAGCTAAGCAAAGGAAATAGAATACAAGTCTCTACATGCCCCTTCCCTACCCAACTATCCTTGGCAGGACATTAACATGGATTTTGTTTTAGGTCTACCCAAGACTACTAGAAAATACGACCCCGTGTGTATGGTTGTGGATAGACTTTCTAAGATGGTGCACTTCCTCCCATGCTCCAAAATGTTTGATGCTTCTAGGATCGCCAAATTATATTTTGATGAAATTGTCAGGCCATTAAGAAATTACATGCGAGAAGCGCATAAGCTTTCAAAATAACATTCAAATTAAATAGTAATGCTTATGAGATAGACCTTCCCGAGAGTTTTAACAACAATCCAACATTTAACATCGAAGATCTTGTACCCTTTGAGGGACCAGAGTTTAACCCCACTAATCTACTACATACTGAGAGTTGTGTGACCCTACCTAGTGAGAACCCCAGCCTACCTCAAATCCCAAACATTCCAACTTTATCCACTGTGGAGAAAATTGAGACAATACTTAGCAATAAAATTATTTTCACTAAAGACGGTGGTTTGAGGGTCCAGAGTTTAACCCCACTAATCTACTACATACTGAGAGTTGTGTGACCCTACCTAGTGAGAACCCCAGCCTACCTCAACTCCCAAACATTCCAACTTTACCCACTGTGGAGAAAATTGAGACAATACTTAGCAATAAAATTATTTCCACTAAAGACAGTGGTTGCCAAAAGTATCTAGTTCAATGGGCAGAGAAATTGGAGGCGGAGAACACATGGATCGACCGGGATGAGCTGCAGAGGTTGGACACTACTCTACAGGAGTGGTATGAGAGTTCCAGGGATGCTTACTCGACAAGGTCGAGCTTTCTCCCACCTGGGGAGAATGTTGAGGACATCAGTTAGAGATTTCGTCATGCGTATCGTCGACGTAGTCGTCGATCGACGGCTACGATTCAGAGTCTGTACTTTTGATGTATTTTCTGTTTTATGTGCATTTAAGTTTTCCCATTTTACCCCTATGGGGAATTGAGTCTATATTGTAGCCCGAGAGCACTTTAATCTTTTTTGTTTTCTTTCATTTGGGCCTATTTATACGAGGCCTCTTGCATTGTAATGGATAATGATTATTGATATGAAAGATTTAGTTTTTTCTCATGATCTCTTTGTGAGTTCTAGAGAGAGTGATGAAGCCTAGGAGAGCTCAAATGAAGTACCCAATAGCCCCTGCGGGTGAGCTCTTGGATTTCCAACATCTCTTTCTTCTTCTCTCCCACTTTTCCACCACCCGAGCTTCCCTTTCTTCCTCCCTACCCGACGACCCACCACCACCTCCCCATCTTGTGTCAAAACCACCACCAAACCTCATCTCCGCCCGCTGGCCCAAGGCCTCTCCCCCTCTACCCGAGCCAATTTTCCCCTTCCCCTCACGCCGCCGGCCCACTCCACAATCTCAATCATTGTGATGATTTCCCTTATCATAGTTGCTTTCCTAAATTAAGCCAAGCAAAGAGGGAATGAATTCTAATTATGTGAAATTCAAAATTCGAATTCAAATACCTAGATCTAGCCGCCCCCTCTCTCCACCTCCTCCAACCCAAGACCCCACCCGCCTATCCTCTTCCTCTTGGTCATCCCTCCCAAGTGGCGGCTCCCCCACCACAACACCACACCGACACAACAAGCCTTCCATTATAATGTATGGTGGATCCAGAAGTTAATCATAGGCTTATTCTCAATTCTCGAGGGGAGATTGACATCATCTAATCACCATTCTTTGACCTCGGATTTGGATCCGAAAGCACCGTCAACGAATACGTTGATCGTATCCTCCCCCACTTAGCGGGCGTCATGGACAAACAACGACCTACGGGAGAGTGGAAGATCACCGGACGCCCACCCGTTCCTCCAATTTCGACTCCTTCCCCGGCGACTAGCACCCTCGGCATCAAGTGTCTTCTAGTGACATCTCTAAGTTTGCTTGCAACATTCTTTTGCTAAGCCAATCACTACCAAGAGTGTGAGTGAGGAATCCCAAGGTGAACGATCTAATTATTAAACTGTAGATTTTGTTAACTTGCAATTTGTTTTACTCAGTTATATGTTGTTGTTATGTTGCAAGTATCCTAGTAATCTCTATTGTAATCACTTGCCACGACTTAGTCCTCACATAGAATTTTCTAAGATCTAACTTGAAAAGCATCCGTTTATATTTAGCCAAGCAAAGTTCGCATTTTACTAATTTCTTAAAAGCAATTCTTATTCATCATCATTGTTTCACATCGGAGATGTAACAAATCAAGAGACAGAAGATGGTTAAGGTGTTAAAGAGAAGATACAACTACGATAACAAATCACATCTGCATTGATTAATAAGATAAAGTAATAATCATCTTTCTACATAAATTTCTATAGCAACATTATTCATATATTTTACAAGATTATATGTTCAATTTTATCTTTATTTCAGGTTCTCCTGTAACAGAATGTCACATTAGTTGCTTAGTGGTTTTCAAATTTTTATTGGTGATATATAAATGATGACAAATATTTGCTCTAAATTTTGTTCCAGGAATAGATTGACTTAGGTCAATGCTGAAGCAATTAAGGATGCCATTTTTATTTAGTTTTAAGAAATTGACTTTTACAGATCTATCTGTTTGATCATTGGTAAAAGAATTTTAGTTTATTTCAAAAGCTTTTTGTTATGTTTGTTATACGTGAGCCAGATCATTTCTTGACAATTTTTATGTCATTAATCGAAGTTGTTATTATCCTATCATAACTTTTCTATATTGTTTGGGTATCTCTCCAATTTTCATCATTCATTAAAGAAATGTCATCTTACATAACCATATAAACCGATATGTAAACTAATCTACTTTAGCTCATATGGCATACTTTACTATCATTTCATATTTTGCAAAAATTTTACTCAAACAATGAATTCTTTTAGAAATAACGGCTTCTCTTTCTTAATGTGTAATACTAATGCTTTCTAGCAAAATGATGTCAATAAGGTTATTTGGTCTTAATTGATTACAACACCTAATAATTAATTAGCTTACAAAATGCAGTTTGTGTGATTACAACAGTTATACTACTCATGATGCATGTTAAAGAATGATTCACATCTGCTGATTAAATTCTGAAGGCAGTCCATTTGCCTATTAAAATTTTTTAGATTATTTTATAGTAGTATAGTACATTGTAAAAAAAATTATGCTACTTTGATATTTAGAAGTCATAAGATATTTCATAAAAGTATAAAAGATTTTAAATTAGATTTGTTAGTTTGTTATCATTTGTTATTATATAAATTTTAAAAAAAATTTGACATTTAACCAATGTTTTTAAATAATGTTAAAATCCAAGTCATCCCTTAACACTTAATCTCACGGCCAAGATGGGAATCCGTGGGAGGCTCACCAAGATTACACCGACCTCCTTCCATATTTGAGTGGCTGATTTAGGAATGATTATATTAAGTCAATTATGCATGATTCTGTAGTTATTTTGTTTCTTTACTAAGAAATCTTGTATAGATATATAAATATGGATAGTTTTGTGTAATAAAATTAAGCTTTTTCCTCCCTAAATTTTTTTTAATTTAACATAGCATCAGAGCCTTCATATCCTTGGCCAGAATTCTATTTTTTTTTTTATTGTCGGACTTTCTAAAGGGTGGGCTCGGCCTTCCCTTCAAAAATGAAAGGGATCGTATTCTGGCTTGTTCGTTCCTGCATATGTCCAACCGAGAAGGGTAGAGTACTTCATCTCGTAGTCTCTTCATTTGATCAAGAGAGACAAATGTCTAATGCATCTCATCTAGAAGAGACGGCGAGAACCCCATGCTCTTTGTGTTCGATCAAGAGAGACGAACGTCTCGTAAACCCCTCTCGCATGCGCACGACCAAACCGGACGAGAGAGGCATGTGGCCAAAAGATTATGTGCCTGCTTCTGGGAGCAAATTGAGCGGGATTGCACAAACCATTATGTGTGATCAAGGACGAGCTGGTTCTTTTGTTCTAATTCCTACTCACATACGTCCAGAGCAACCGAGCAAGTGAGAAGGATTCCCCTTTCGGTCTTCTGCATGTGGATAAAGAATGCACATGAGACCCCTCTCAACCAAACCGAGTGAAGAAGAGGATCAAAAGAGGGAGCGAGCAGGAACTGCAGGTGTGATGTGCCTGAGCAGAGATGAGTGGCCCTCATGCTTGTGCTGGAGCCGAACCGAGCAAGGAACAAGCAGTTGAATAGTTGTTGTGTATGCGATCTAGCGGGCTGAACATACATGGGAGCCTCTTAAGCACATGTTTGTTCTTGATTTTATGGATTTGGAAGGATAATTAATCAGCTTTTCTGTTGTCCCACCATCGGCTTTCATTATCGGAATAATAAGGAATATAGGTTCTCACCACTGGCCTTCATTGCAAAATTCTAAGGAATACAAGTTTCCATCACTGGCATTCATTACTAGAATTATGAGGAATATAAGTTCCCACCACTGGCCTTCATTGTGGAATTATGAGGAATACATGTTCCCACCATCAATCTTCATTGTTGGAATTCTAAAGAATATTGATCCTTTTGCTTCCTTTGTGCATTCAAGATTGAGGAGAGATCAAGCGAGAGGGCTCCTCTTGCGTATGTCTGGAGAGAGCCGAGAGCTCCCACTCGTGTGGGTCTAAGGCTAGGACAAGCAAGAGTGCAAGACCTGTACTCCTTCCTGTGATAAGACCAGAGGGATCAGAGACCTTGCATGCACCTGTATTGGGTCGATCGAACAGGAGTGTTCAGGTGGAATCAGATGACTAACTTGCATTGTGCTGAAGGCTGGCTTGATCGGACGGCAGGAGATTTGAGTGGCAAGTGCTAAGTCGCTTGAGACGTGTTTTTCTACTGCTGTCCATGAAGCTTGCCGCAACTCTAAAAATAGTTTTTTTTCCTCCTACCGTGCCTTCATTGCTAGCCTTCTCTTGTGTTTGATATCCTATCTATAACTAATGCAGTCTTCATTGTTGCCTTGCTTAATATAGCTTTCATTGCTACCCTTTGCCACTATAATGTCTGAAGCTAATTTCTCCCAAAGTGTTAACCAAATAGAGGGCTCTATAATGCACCAAGAGACATGATAACTCTACTTTTTTGTGACTAATTACCAAGCGGAGAATGACATATATATATTCCCCAGCTTGAGGGGGAGTGTTAAAATCTCAGCCGGCCCTTAACACTTGATACCATGACCAAGATAGAAATTCGTGGGAAACTCCTCTATATCACACCGATCTCTGTTAAATCTTAGCCACCCTTAACACTTGATCCCATAGCCAGGATGATAATCCATGGGAGGCTCACCAAGATCATGCCATCCCCTTCCATATTTGGGTGGTTGTTTTAGAAAGGATTATATTAAGGACATTATGCATGATTATGCAGTTATTTTATTTCTTTATTAAGAAATCTTGTATAGATCTATAAACAGGGATAGTTTTGTGTATTAAAATTAAGCTTTTCACTCTCAAATGTTTTAAATTTAACAAATCTCAATATATATAAGGGTATAAAAGTAATTTGTCCTCATACAGCTGCAGCACAGCAGCTTGGCAATTTTACTATCCAAACAAAATATAATGATTTCTACACACTTCATATAGCAGCTTTCTGTACGCCTGTACGCTCTGAGGAAACAATAATAGGTACGAACCTCGCTCTCATAAGTTGAATGTTTCCCTTTTTTCCCTGAGGTAGTGTCAGGGTTTAAAAGAGCTTTGATTTGTTTTATGTTGGGAAGATTTATGATTTGCTTTATGATTGAAAAGATCTATGAGATATGTTATGTTGCAATGTTACATGAATGGCTTTGTGTTGGAAAACTTTATGACTTTTCTTTGGGATGAAAAATGTTATAAGTTGTTTTATATTGGAAATCCTTATGAGTTGTTTTATGTTGGAAAGCTTTTATGACTCATTTTATGTTGGCAAACCATATGATTTGCTTTAAGTGAGAATATCTCATAAGGAGTCTCATGATTGGAAAGCCTTAGGGAATGGTTTATGGGTTGGAAAAAGCTTCTATTCAAACTTTCGTTGCCATGAAGCGTGGAATAAGAAAATTTGTTGGAAAGTTTTAAGAGTTATTTTATATTGGAAATTTATTGTTGGGGTATTGTTTTTTAACATTTGGGGAAAGTGAACTAATATCAAAATTCCTTTCTAATGGTCACATGTTCATTAAAGTGTTGGATTGCAGGCTTGTGGTAGATGCTTTGTTTTATCACTTGGATCAAGAAACATGACCTCTTTTCTTAAGTGCATATGATTTCGTCATGGTGGCTTTGGTAGGAGTATGAGAGATGGTTTAATATGTGTCCAAATTTTCATTTATAGTTTTGAAAAAGTACATTTTCCATATGGTATTGGTCACTTGATGATAAGTAAACGTTTCTTGCACTCTCTTATGTTGTGTGCTTACTTTGGGAAGAATAATGTTGAGATGTCTCTTTGCATGAGTAAAGTAGTTACTTGAAGCATTTCTTATTAGCTTTTGATAGAATGAAGCATGTTGGAAACTTCAATTTATTGGGTGATGGTTGAAAGAAAGTATTTTGAAGAGTAAACAATAAACATTAACTCCCTTTCTCCCCTTCTCTATCACCTCTCCACCGGTGTCCAAGCCCGAAAAAAGGTACGCAGCATTTTAATTGCATTTTTATTTCAATTATTCGCCAGATTAATATTAACTCGCTCTAATACAACCATTCTTTGCTTTTTGTGTTTTGTGAGGTACTTTTTGGAGAGCAAAGGAGTTGTCAATGGAGCTATCTTAACGAAGGAGCCTATATACATAACTCAATCACCCCCATTCCGGTTGGGGTGTTGCGGTCAGAACCACCAGGTCATAACCCTAGCTATTGTATGTTTCTTAAACTTACAAGCCTTTAGGAGCCCTTTGTGTGTGCGATTCTCCACCCTTTAGGATATTGTAGAAACTTCAATTATTAGACTATTTTCTTACCTTATTTTATTTATACATCCCTAAACTCATAATACATGTGCGAATGTCCAAAGGCTTAGAAATAAATTCCTTTTTTCTCTCATAACTCTAGTGACACCTAAGGACAAAAATTAATGACCGAGTCTTAGATAACGTAGACTTAAGATGCATGCCCCATATAAGATAGAGACATTGAACATAGAAAATTTAGTGACACGTTATCCTAGGTTTAGTGTGACATGACTTATTAATAATCAATCATAACCCAACTCAAAATACGTTAAAATACTTAATTTTCAATCAAACCATAATTTACATCCATAATTATTAAAAAGAAAGTTTGAACATATGCTTAAACTAAATCTAAATTTACATGCTAATCACTCCTTAATTAAATAAAAGTCAAACCAAATTTAAATTACATGGAGATTGATTCAAAAGAGAACAAACTTAAATTAAAACTTATTAAAATAAAAAACTTCTCAAACACAAACCTTAATATACTAATCTTATAAAAAATTACACTCCTAATTTAAAACACTTCTAATGGTGAACATAAATGAATTAGAACTTAACTAAGTGAACAACATAAGAAACTTATTAAGAGGCATAATCATAACCCAAAACTCATTAACTCACCTAAAATTTAATCAATTCTTAATCTATCTTTTTCAAAAAAAATCAACAAACTCCTTAATACACAACAAACACTCCAAAGATGAAGTTTATTGGATTGACTACTCCGGACTGCGGGGCTACGTGTCCTCAGGAGGTCTGGTTTCTTGAGCCTGGTGGCACAACATCACGAATAAATTCAATGGAGTGTTAAAACCTTAAAATCAATTGATTGCTAATGATTTAACCAAATAAAATCTTTAATTCAACTATATCAACTTAGTTTTTAGGATTGACTATTCCGGACTGCGGGGCTACGTATTCTAAGGAGGCCTAGTTCCTCGAGTATAGTGGCACAATGCCACGGACCAGTTGATAGCAAATTTAATTAATTTAACCCCTTAATCAATAATAAATTACCTAACTCACCTTTCTTTTAATTTCTAATAACTAAATTAACTTAACAAAATTAGTTACAACTAGATAACCCGGGCCTACGAGGCTATTAAGTTAGCTCCAAGAAGGGAGAAATAAACCTCACGGCTTTGATGAGCAACAAAGATACTAATCAATTAAATATTAAAAATAAATTCTTAAAATCAATCTTAAAATACTAATACTTAAACTAAAATTTCTCTTTGACCTTTAACAAACCAAATTACAAATAACTCAAGCTAATCATCCTATATAGCACATACCTAAAACCACACAGCCTACTACACACAGCTAGACTTATTTGTTAGGACAAAACTTCTAGTTTTAAGTTAGACTAGTGTTTTCCTTTCTTTTTGTCTCTATGATGTGGTGTTTTACATGTGAAATATGTGTTGTTTGTTTTGTTACTTGTGTTAGCTCTATGTGATTAGTATTTTCTTTCTATGATGTTGTGAGCAATAGACTACCCATAGGTTATGAGTGATTTTGATATTTATGATATTTTCTGCAGGTGGTCGTGCTCATACAACGCTAAAGGGGGCTAAAAATAATTAAATAATAAATAACCGTTACAAGTGCTTTAGCTGCTTAGCCCCCAAATAAATAAGAGCACGGTCAAGTGTGGCTGGTTTGAGCATTTTATATTTATATATAACTGCTTGAGATGTTGATTATAACTGCTTAGGATAACCCTACATGAGAGTCTAGATTTTTCTTTTATAATTTGATGTAATTTATTCGATGTATAGAATTGTGAAAGTCTGTAAAATGAAGCATTTTTAGTAAAGTATTAGGAATCCAACTGAAAAAGAAAGTCCCTTTACGGGAAATTCCTTTTTCATTTGGATGTCCAATTAAGGAAGTGTAATTGCACAGAAGAACCTGAAGATGAAGAGCAAAGATTAAAAATACCTCATTTTAAGACTTACGTCGTTCCATAGAATTAGAATCCTTGTTATTGTCGGTGGAGCCTGACCACAATTACTTTTTTGTACTTTAGGATGTATATTATATGGCACTTGTCATAGACTTTGTACACTCTTTTCTGTAAATTTGGTGCGATGATTGTTTATTTTATTTGCGCAGTAGAACTGACATGTTTTTTATAAGTTTCTTTCTTGCAAGTGCAAGGGCCTAAATTATACTAAGCTCTTAGGAATAAAATTTTTCTACTCATAATTAAAATTAAAATTTTATAAATTAAATAACATAGAAATATAATGATATAGGGAATAGCCGGAATCGTCCTCGGTCACATTCACAACATCTCTTCCTTGTTTAAACTCTTCCCCACCTGCGGATAGAGTCCGGATAATTTGACTTATGATGATTAAGTGTCGGATTTGGGGAAGCTTATTATTTCTTAAAAAATTATGTTTATAAGCTTTTTTTTTTAAATTTCAAGCATCCATGATTTGGATACTTTAATTAACATGCATTATATTGGAAACTAACTAAAATTAAAATTTAATTGCATTAGTCTTAAAAGCATAATATCATTCATAAGTACAAGACCACTTAGAAAAATCTCTAGACGTCGGCCTTAAATTTCAAAAATTTAACCACCCACCCATCTTTTATAAAGACCAGACAGCATGAATTTTTTATGACTAGGTGCTTTTAGCAAGCTTTCTTTTTAGGCAAGATAGGTAGTTGATGTTAGTATTGTGTGTACGATACAATATTTTTTATAGATTTATGGTATAAGGTTGGCAGTACTGTTGTACACCTTATTAGTGGGTAAGCCCTCTATCTCCCAGAGGCTATAAACCCCACCCATCTGCGTCACATGGATAACATCACATTCATCCTTCTCTCATGCATGCTTGAATGCAATTGTTTTTCTTTTTCTCCAATTTCACTTCTTGAGACCGGCCGGGTGATGATATTGAGCCACATATATTGATTAAACCAAATTGAGCCTATCTTCCTCTTTGATTAAAAAAGACTAGAAATGCACCTATTCGCTAAACTCATTTGATAGAATAATGTAGTATCCTTCATCGAGAGTTTTCTTAGAACGAGGTCAAAGATTTAATTAACCATGGGGGCTTGCGCCCGTGGAAAACCGATCCCCACTTCAAATAAATCACATTTGAGCTGATGTATTGGATGGGGGAAATCTTATGACTTTTAATAGGATATATATATATATGTATATATATATATGTATATATATATGAGTATATATATATATATATATATATATATATATATATATATATATATATATATATATATATATATATATATATATATATATATATATATGTATATATATATATATATATATATATATGTATGTATATATATATATATATATATTATTACCCATCGAGGTGTGTAGGTAAAAGTCATTATCCACTATGATTAATCTTATATATAATTTCACATGCCCTTGCATTGGCCTGCTTGCATAGAGCGTAAAGGACTATGAACGTTTTGTCCTATGTGATAGTACAGTCGTACCCTTTGCATTCTGTTCTCCGCTAAGAATAATCCTTTCGGAGATCCACACTTAGCTAACAAAGGGGTTTGTACCCTATCGAACGTATCTTATTGATTCATATCTCAAGGATTAAATTCCACTAAGGAACATATTGGCTATGATCATTATTGTTATCTCATTGTGCCATTTGGCAGCAAAACCACTTCGTTCAGAGGGTCGCAGGTCATAATCGTTTACCTGTGTCATTTGGCACCGAAACTGTCAATTAGATAACACGTACCACGTTCCTAATGGAAGAAGATTATTTGAGAATAGATCCTAGTGATATTTTTTATTAGGCATTAGCTCTATGTGATATAACAACCCAAGATCCGTGTAGCGAAAGGATTCATCTGATTGTTGTATTGCCTCTTTTTTTTTTCTTCTTTCTATCGGTTTCCTCATCTATCCATCCATACATATATCCAGAGCCAGAGATAATTACATTACAGAAAGGAAACAACAGTGGATACTATAATTCACATATAATACAATCAGAGAACAGACAAAAGAATCCAAAAGAAATATTTACACTAGCCACACAGGCTACAAAAGAAAGCCTACCAAAGGCTACAAAACAAAAAGCTGAACTCGACAGAAAGATCTTCAAGCTGGAGGCCCTGCACCTGAAATATTAACCACATATAATGAGCTTACAAAGCCCAGCAGGTCACCAAAGCCTACAACTGAAATCAAAGCACGACATTGAAAACAATATGCAGGTCAATCAAATCAAATCAAATCAAATCAATAGGCTATGATCAATGAATCTATGCAGGTACGGAACTCAAATCAACTCAGAGTGAATCCATCAATAGTCAATAATAAATACAGCGGTAAAAACATCGATAAATCAATTTCCCAACAATCAAATCAGTAAGTGCTTTCAGTCAATGTCTATCCATCGTAGCAGTGTCTATCAATCAATACTATCAATTCAATAAATCGTGTCAATCAATACTATCAGTTCAATCAATCGGGTCGTCTAGTCAATTCGTTGTATCTATATCATTCTTACAAATCAGTCAATCCAATTATTTAATACAATTACTACCGCAGCGAGGACGGTTCAATAATGACGACATACAATGCTACAATAGGAAAATCATCCCAATCCATAAAGCACTTTCCAGTCAATTATATCAATCGGCTCAAATCCCAATAAACAATCTAATCAGTACGGCGAAAAAACAATTGAAATCAAATCAATAGAATGAAATCATCAGGTCAGTAGAAATCAAAGAAATCTATTCTACGATAATTCAAATCCATACGGCAATATTTCATTCAATCAATCAATCGATAATCGGCACGACGAATCAATGTAGCAGTATATCAATAACCTATCAGGATCTGTCGTATCAATAGTATTCATATGTCCATATCATATCTATATCAATATCTATATCGGTCTCTATCAATTGATACAATCTATATCAATGTCTATATCGGTCTCTATCAATCGATACCATCTATAACAATATCAGTGTCAATATCTATAAATCAATACACAGACTCCATATCCATGTCGGTGCCAGTATCTATGAATCAATCAAGTCGATAATATCAATCGAAAAAGCAATACGATAAATCAATCAAATCAATGAATCCGTCAATCAATCAATCAAATCCAGTCTATACTATCAAGTCGATCAAATCAAGCGGAAGGACAATACGATAAATCTACAGTAGCAAATCGAATCAATGCAAAATCAATAATATCAATGAATCTATAAATCAATACCGTCTATATCCATATCAATGTCGATAATCAATAATCAATAGTAGCCATGCTCAGTGATCAATCAATGAAATCAATCGATGAAATCAATGAATCCGGACGATAAGCAATCAATTCGATAAATCCATCAAATCAATAAATCAATGCATATCAGGAAATCCATATGATGCACATGCAACCTCATACAATGGTCTTACTCGACAAGCACAAACACTACTCATGATCAATAGTGCTGTTGTAGAATCTATATTGCTGTTGTAGATATCCGCACGTTGGTTTCGATCAAGAAGAGTCGTCACTCTTTTGCCCGTCGGCCGCCCGTCGGCATATAAAACTCCTTATAACTCACAATCGTTATATCGATGATCTATGGTCTATGATTTAAAGGAAAGCCCGTCGGCCCACCATCCTGTACAGGTCAATATCTATCTCCAACCAACGTTCAACCAGGTTCCCACTTGTCTTTCAGTATCAATCAGTCAATACAATAATCGATGCAATAATCAATAAGAAAAAAATCGAAAACAATCATATCAATAGTTATACGCATATCAATTCAATCTATCAATTTCAACCAAATTAGAAATCGTACGAAAATCGGGCAGAGTAACGGCAGTCGGTCAAATTTACACAAAAATCTCCAAAAATTACAATTCACCAAATTAATACAGAACGTGCACAGCAACATTATAAGACTATTCTCCTACTGCTCAAACCAGTTCGGACATCATAATAAATTGCAGTCAAAATAAAACTCCGCAGAACCAAAACGGATCGGACGAAATCTACCAGAAAATAATCAAAACGTGCAGAATAATCACATCTACAACATACCAAAAGTTACGCGGTGAAATCTTCGCCAGTATCAAACCGGGTACGAAAATCACTTACAAAAACACAAATCTGAGCACCATTTCGCAAAATCTCAAAATCTTTGAAAACAGAAGTAGGGTTCGGAATCCTTACAGCGAGACAAACAAAATATCCAACAGCAACGAACGACGAAAATCGCTCCGCGGGCCCTGAAATCGGACTTCTTCCTTTGCTTTTTCCGCCCTTTCTCTCTCCTCAAAATATCTGATTTTATAAAATGTTTTCTCTCTCCTCAAAATGAGCTCATTTTCTTATATTATTAGTGGGATCGGCCCGGCCGATCGCCACATCGTCCCGGGACGATCAGGCCAAAATTGATCGTCCTGGATGACTCCCAGAACTATTCTCAGGACGATATTTTCTACAGTGCAGATCGGCCTGGACGATCTCACCATCGTCCCGGCCGATCCTGGGGAAAAATTAGTTTTCCCAGCAGCTACAGCAAAGGAACGAGGTCTCACATGTGAGCTGAAATAAATTTCAATTTGTCCACCCTGATAAACTATTGTATAGGGTAGATTTTGCATTAAGTGTTTAATGGTTGGATTTCAATTTTAAATACTTAGAATTTGAAATAATTTTTGGATTTCTGGTGGGTGTTTGAGATTTTCGAATATTTGAACGACATTTTGAAATATTTGAAATTAACCCATCCGGTTGAGAACTGCATTCAACATGGCCATCATTATATTTATTGGTTGAACCTTGTCGACCTGTCGACAAAGGATTGAGTTCGTTGCCGACTTTAATGATTTTTTTGTTGGAATCCTTGAAGGCCTTATATAAACGTAAAAAACAAATATGTTGGTTGACACTTTGACAAAATATATATTTGATAATTCGAGCTCTGTTGACTTCTATCTACCCATATAGAATGATCTAGTTTGAACTACGTTCATCTATTGACCCGTGCAGCATCCCTAAATGTCACGTGTATACCCATAATACGCTCGTGCAGGGCCTATACGGATGTGTAATTGCATATCCCCTATTGTATATCTATGTGCGTACATATTACAATGCATGTATGGGGGCATTTTTTGGAATATTTGATGCTGCTTGGTTGTGCGGTCAAACGTTATTTGAATGGAGCATTCTATTTGAAAGCTAGTACACGCCTTTTGTCTACTTGTATCTAGATTATAGATTCAGTGGCATGACTTTGTACTACGATCTTTTGCCCGTTTCATACAGGTAAACTGTCGTGCACTTAATGTTGCTTTCTACATGTAACTTATAGTGCACTAACGAATCCCCTGCTTCTACTTGTAGATGCTTACACTCATTATGAGCTTCTGTGCTTGCTTGAAAATAGCTTCTTGTGTATGACGAGCCCCATTGCAGTAGCTCGTAGGCATTTGAATTTGTTGCATGTCATTTGTTCTTGCTTGCAATAGACTTTTGAGAAGTCTCACTTAGTTCATATTGTTTCTCTTATTTCTATCAAGTTTTAGTAGAGTAAAATAGCTAAAAATTAAGTCCATATAATCCAATCATTAATTTATATCAATTGCACTTCAAGTATGTACTTTAAGACTACAAGTGAACTCGAGCTTGAAAAGTCAACTAAGAACTTACATAAAGCTAACATAAATAGAAAAACTCCACCCTTATCTGTTATAGTGAAAGATGATCAGATCATTGTCATAAAAAGGGATGAATCACTTCATGTTGATTAAGCTTGCTTCGTAACTTTTGTTAACAACATCGACCTGACTCTTCTACAATTAGCATGCTAAAAAAAATTCTTCCAATAAAGGCTATGCAGCGAGTGGATAGGTGTTCTACAATCAGAATGCTCCAAACCAAGGGCATTTATTTTTTCAATAAATAGACATCATCATCATCACATGAATAATCAGGCCTATGAGACTATCTTTATATTTGAGCTTCAACTTTGCTAGTTAAATAAGTTTGAACAAGACCTTGAGCTCAATTATATGAATTTCAATCATGTCGAAGCTTAATAACTTCTATGCTTATTGATTTGAGCTACTTTGATTATCTAAACAACATTGATTGATTTATTTTTCAATTTTTTTGCATAAACCATACTTATACAAATAAACTATTAATGTTTACTTCTACCTATATGAATGAATGAAATATAATGGGAATACAAGTGTGTCAAATCATATTGCAAAACTCAAAAAAATTATAGTAATAGCTTTATATCATATAAATGAGTATTATGAAACATATATTTCGAAGACAATACGCACGACATCGTGGTATAGAGGAGACAAATGGATTGAAGAGTTACTACAAGGTCATAATGAGACTTCATAATATGTTTCATATGTCTCAAAGAATTTTTGTTGACTTATTGTGTGACTTAAAAAGTATTCATTGTCTACATGAATCATCAATGACAACCACTAGAGAGGTACTTGTGATCACTTTATATATTTTATCGTATAATGAAAAAATAAGTAGACATCTGAGCGATTTCAACACTCAACTGAGACTATCAGCAGATATTTCTCTAATGGATTGGAAGATTTAGTTATCACGTTTTATTATCAAAAGAAGTGGATAATATTGTATGCTATGACAATACATCCAATCAATAAGCAAGTTAAAATAGTAGTGGCTACAATGACAATTATATAACTACACACAGCGTCATCTCTCTCAAGCTGATTTAGAATTCAATATTTGTGATACTGATTAGTCATATATACCTCCAAAAGCATATGAGTATCGAATTGGCCAATCATTATTAAATAGCGAAGAAGATTTATGAGGACATCAGTCAAAGATTTCGCCATGTGTATCGTCGACTTAGTCGTGGATCGATGGCTACGATTCAGAGTCTATACTTTTGATGTATTTTATGATTTATGTTTAATGTTTTATGTTGCATTTGAGTTTTCCCATTTTACCCCTATAGGAAATTAAGTTTATGTTATAGCCCGAAGGCACTTTAGTCTTTTATGCTTTCTTTCATTTGGGCCTATTTAAAGGAGGTTTCTTGCATTGTAATGGATGATGATTATTGATACAAAAAATTCAGCTTTTGCTATTGATTTCTTTGTGAGTTCTAGAGAGAGTGGTGAAGCCTAGGAGAGGCACAAATGAAGTACTCAACAGCCCCTTTGGGTGAGCTCTTGATTTTCCTACATCTCTTCTCCTTCTCTCAAACTTTTCCACCACCCAAGCTTCCCCTTCTTCCTCCCTACCCGACGACCCACCACCACCTCCCCTCGCGTCAACACCACCACCAAACCTCATCTCCACCCGCCGACCTAAGACATCTACCCCTCAACTCGAGCCATTTTCCCCTTCCCCCCATGCTGTCGGCCACTCCACAATCTCCATTATTGTGATGATTTCCCATATCATAGTTGCTTTCCTAAATTAATCCAAGCAAAGAGGGAAAGAATTCTAATTATTTGAAATTCAAAATTTGAATTTCAAATACTTTTCTTATTTAAAATTTTAAATTAGGAAAGTGATTAAATCTAAATCTAATTTGAATTTTAATTACATTAGATCTGATAATTCCTTTCCTAACATACATAGCTTGTTTTGGAAGTTCTTAAATCCTCCTCCCTCCCTTAATGTCGTCGGCCCCTTGATTACGCTCCACCTTGGATTTCCCCCATAAGCCCCAACCCAATTTGAATTTGAAATCAAATTCAAATTATTTCCTTCCAATTTCACTTAATTTGAAATTAATTTCAGATTTCTAATAATTCTTCCTAACCCTAACCTAGATCTAGCCGCCCCCTCTCTCCACCTCCTAGCCGAGACCCCACCCGCGTCTCTCCTCTTCCTCTTGGCCACCCTCCCAAGTGGCAGCTCCCCCACCACTACAATGCAACGACACACCAAGCCCTTCCATGATCATGTATGGCAGATCCGGAAGTTGATCACAGTCTTATTCTCAATTCTCGAGGGGAGATTGACGTCATCCAATCACCATTCTTTGACCCCAGATTTGGATCTAAAAGAACCGTCAAGGAATACGTTGATCGTATCCTCCCCCACATAGCGGACATCATTGACGAACAACGACCTACGGGAGATTGGAAGATCACCGGACGTCTACTCGTTCCTCCAACTCCGACTCCTTCCCCGACGACTAGCATCCTCGGCATCGCATCTTCTAGTGGCATCTCTAAGTTTGCATGCAACATTCTTTCTCTAAGCCAATCACTACCAAGAGTGTGAGTGAGGGATCCCAAGGTGAAGGATCTAATTATTAAACTGTGGATTTTGTTAACTTGCCATTTGCTTTATTCATTTATTTGTTGTTGTTATGTTGCAAGTATCCAAGTAATCTCTATTGTAATCGCTTGCCACTACTTAGTTCTCTTATGAAATTTTCTAAGATCTAACTTGAAAAGCATCAGCTTATATTTAGCCAAGCAAAGTTTGCATTTTACTAACTTCTTAAAAGTAATTCTTGTTCATCATCATTGTTTCACATCATATTTAGTATCAGAGCATGGCTAACATAGGCTATGCATACTAGAAATCATCCTAGAGAACTATATCATCATTCTTAAGTATCATTGCATGCTCATCACCACTTAGAAAAATTTAAACCCTTATTAGTCTTATTATCCAGAAATTTTGTGCATCAATTAATGGCCTTTAGGTGAGTCTAAGCTAGTGTTTAGCTATTGTCCACACTCTAGAAACCTTCCAAAACACTTAGATAACTTTGGTCTTTGTTGTAGCTTGCTGTCCTGATCATTCCTGCATCATTTAGAGGCATTAGGAGCATATTATCTTAGTGTCTAGGTGTTGTCCCTTACCCCGTTACCTCCCTTAGCGTCCCCTAGCACCTACCCATGGATCCGAAACATATTCAGGCAATTTTAGACCTCATCGTAGGTCAACTTGGGATGGTTACTCAGCAAATTAGGAACACCCAGACTGACTTAGCTGACTTCAAACGCTAAATGGGTGAGAGACTTGATAACATTGAGCGTCCAGACCACATTCACCTTATGGTGATGAAACCCGGACAGATTATGGCCCACCTCGGGATCACTATCATCATAACCTTAGACTCAATCAGGACCCCATAGGACATGAACCCACTTAGAGAGATAATGACACCCAATTGCTTAAAAACATCTGAGTAGACGCCCCTTCCTATGATAGTACCCTCGACCCACATGTCTTCTTTGGATTGGCTCAAAGGGTTGGACAGTTATTTCAAATGGTATAGCATTTCGAAAGCTAGGAAAGTTAGGTTCACTGAGATGAACCTTACAGGTCGAGCGAACCAATACTGGACAAATCTGAAAAACATGCGCGAAGATCGAGGTGAGAACCCCATCACCGACTGGCGAACTATGAAGCAAGAGCTCAAGAGAAAATATCTCCCTCCCTCATACTACCCCTAGCTCTTAGATAGATGGAATAGGTTGACCCAAGGGAGTAGAGCTGTAAAAGAGTATATCTCCGCTTTTGATGACTAGATGATCTGTTGCGGCGGAGAAGAGACCACTACCCCTGCCCAAATCCTTTTTATGTTTAGAGCAGGCCTTAGGGAAGATCTCCGAAACAAACTTTATGCTAGAGGAGTAGAGACTTTAGAAGCAGCCTACAGTTCAATGCATAACCTCGAAGAATCTATGAACCATTCCCATTCTAAACATCTAGATTCCCGTTCAACCCCGTATAGAGCTTCCTCCAGTCAACCCCAAAACCGACCCCCTGCCCCTATGATTAACTGACCGACTGCCATTATACCCCAACCTTGCCCTGACTTGATCCATCATGTTGAACCCCTGAACGTGACACTCCCAAAGCAACCTCTGGAACAAGGAGCTATAGGTGTCACGGTTATGGACACATTACCTCGAAGTGTTCTAAAGATCACCATAATCGAAGAGGTTGAAGAAGAAGAGGAAGAATCGAAGAGGTCCAACCACTCCTTGAGACCTTTGCCAATGTTTTTCCAGAGGATCTTCCAAACCAATTACCCCCTCTGCGAGACATCCAGCACGCTCTAGACCTAGTACCCGGAGCCTCACTGCCCAACCTTCCCCACTACCATTTGCTCTTAGTAATGCCCCTAGCACTTTCATGCGAGTCATGAGCCAAGTCCTTCGGCCTTTTTAGGAAAATTCATCATAGTCTATTTTGATGATATCTTAATCAATAGTAGCTCAATGGATCAACATTTAAATCATCTGAAACAAGTCTGTGAGGTTTTGAGGAAAGAACAATTGTATGCCAATCCAAAGAAGTGTATGTTCCTCACAGATCGTGTCACTTTTCTCGGATTCATCATTTACTCTCAAGGAATATCAGCTGACCCCGATAAAGTTCGAGCGATTAACGAGTGGCCTGAATCGAAAAATATCAGAGATGTTTGAAGCTTTCATGGATTGGCCACCTTTTATTAGAGATTTATTAGGAATTTTAGCATGATAGTGGAACCCATAACGGACTGCCTAAAGAATGGAGAATTCCATTGGACCTTATCTGCCACTAAAGCATTCAAGGAGATCAAAAAGAGAATGGTCGAGGTCCCAGTTATGCGTCTTCCTGATTTTTCTAAAGTTTTTGAAGTGCCTGTGATGCGTCTGGTATTGGTATAGGAGGAGTTTTGTTGCAAGAGGGATACCCTGTTGCCTATTTTAGCGAGAAGTTGAATGATATCAGACAACGGTACTCAACCTATAGTAAGGAGTTTTACGCGATCATTCAATCCCTTAGGTATTAGAGACACTACTTGCTACCACAAGAATTTGTTATATTTTCGGACCACAAGGCCTTGCGCTATATTAATTCGCAAAAGAAACTCAATACTCATCACAATAGCTGAGATGTAAGAATACACTTATACAATTAGGCACAAAGTAGGATCGAAAAATAAGATTGTCGATGCACTAAGCCGTCGGATGATGATTACTCGTGAAAAGAGGACTGAAGTGATAGGTTTCGAGCGACTTAAAGAAGACTATTTGGACTGCCCGGACTTTAAGGAAACCTATTCTGCATTGTCGACTAGATGTGAACAGATTGTAGATGACTTCATATTGGAAGATGGCTACTTATTTAAATCTCAGAAACTATGTATTCCCAATACCTCACTTCGAGAATTCCTCGTTTGGGAATTACATGCTGGAGGCTTAGCTGGACATTTTGGGCAATCAAAAACCATTGTTGTTGTTGAATATAGATTCTTTTGGCCCAGTTTGAAGCGAGATGTTAGTAGGTTGGTCAAGAGATGCCATACTTGTCATCCAGCTAAGCAAAGGAAATAGAATACCAGTCTCTACACGCCCCTTCCCGTACCCAACTGTCTTTGGCAGGACATTAACATGGATTTTGTTTTAGGTCTACCCAAGACTATTAGAAAATACAACTCCGTGTGTATGGTTGTGGATATATTTTCTAAGATGGCGCACTTCCTCCCGTGCTCCAAAACGTTTGATGCTTCTAGGATCGCCAAATTATATTTTGATAAAATTGTCAGTCTTCATGTGTTATCTAAAACAATTGTGTCGGATCAAGATGTAAAATTCACTAGTTATTTTTAGAAGACGTTATGGTTCAAAATAGGCACTAAACTACAATTCTCCACCGCTATCCACCCTCAGACGGATTGTCAGACTGAAGTAGTAAACAGGAGCCTGGGTAACCTACTTAGACCTTGGTAGGTAAACACATTAGAGATTGGAATTCTAAGTTGTCTATTGCCGAGTTTGCTTATAACAGTTCCGTTAATCGAACCATGGGTCTGAGTCCAGCTGAAATTGTCTACGGATACCAACCTAGGCAACCAATAGATTTAATCCCCATGGGTCCTAAATCTAAAACATTTGAGTATGCATCTGCATTTGCATTTGCATCACATCTACAAGAATTTCATAAGGAAATTAATAAAACGATTGAAGAAAGCAATGCTAACTATAAGCGTAATGTGGACCTTAAGAAACGATTTAAAGAATTTGAAGTGGGAGACTTTTTAGTGGTTCGAATTCGTCCGGAGCGATTCCCGCAAGGGGCCATAAAGAAATTACATGCAAGAAGCGCATAACCTTTCAAAATAACATTCAAATTAAATAGTAATGCTTATGAGCTAAACCTTCCCGAGAGTTTTAACAATAATCCAACATTTAACATCGAAGATCTTGTACCCTTTGAGGGTCCAGAGTTTAACCCCACTAATCTACAACATACTGAGAGTTGTGTGACCCTACCTAGTGAGAACCCCAGCCTACCTCAACTCCCAAACATTCCAACTTTACCCACTGTGGAGAAAATTGAGAAAATACTTAGCAATAAAATTATTTCCACTAAAGACGGTGGTTGCCAAAACTATCTAGTTCAATGGGCAGAGAAATTGGAGGCGGAGAACACGTGGATCGACCGGGATTAGCTGAAGAGGTTGGACCCTACTCTACAGGAATGGTATGAGAGTTTCAGGGATGCTTACTCGACAAGGTCGAGCTTTCTCCCACATGGGGAGAATGTTAAGGACATCAGTTAGAGATTTCGTCATGTGTATCGTCGACGTAGTCGTGGATCGACGGCTACGACTCAAAGTCTGTACTTTTGATGTATTTTCTGTTTTATGTGCATTTAAGTTTCCCATTTTACCCCTATGGGGAATTGAGTCTATGTTGTAGCCCGAGAGCACTTTAGTCTTTTTTGTTTTCTTTCATTTGGGCCTATTTATACGAGGCCTCTTGCATTGTAATGGATAATGATTATTGATATGAAAAATTCAGCTTTTTCTCATGATCTCTTTGTGAGTTCTAGAGAGAGTGGTGAAGCCTAGGAGAGACTCAAATGAAGTACCCAATAGCCCCTGCGGGTGAGCTCTTGGATTTCCTACATCTCTTCTTCTTCTTCTCTCCCACTTTTCCACCACCCGAGCTTCCCCTTCCTCCCTACCCGACGACCCACCACCACCTCCCCTTCTTGCATCAAAACCACCACCAAACCTCATCTCCACCGCTGGCCCAAGGCCTCTCCCCCTCTACCCGAGCCAATTTTCCCCTTTCCCTCATGCCGCCGGCCCACTCCACAATCTCAATCATTGTGATGATTTCCCTTATCATAGTTGCTTTCCTAAATTAAGCCAAGCAAAGAGGGAATGAATTCTAATTATTTGAAATTCAAAATTCGAATTCAAATACCTAGATCTAGCCGCCCCCTCTCTCCACCTCCTCCAACCCGAGACCCCACCCGCCTCTCCTCTTCCTCTTGGTCATCCCTCCCAAGTGGCGGCTCCCCCACCACAACACCACAACGACACACCAAGCCTTCCATTATCATGTATGGCGGATCTGAAAGTTGATCATAGGCTTATTCTAAATTCTCGAGGGGAGATTGACGTCATCTAATCACCATTCTTTGACCTCGGATTTGGATCCGAAAGCACCGTCAACGAATATGTTGATCGTATCCTCCCCCACTTAGCGGGCGTCATGGACAAACAACGACCTACAGGAGAGTGGAAGATCACCGGACGCCCACCCGTTCCTCCAATTCCAACTCCTTCCCCGGCGACTAGCACCCTCGGCATCAAGTGTCTTCTAGTGGCATCTCTATGTTTGCTTGCAACATTCTTTTGCTAAGCCAATCACTACCAAGAGTTTGAGTGAGGGATCCCAAGGTGAACGATCTAATTATTAAACTGTGGATTTTGTTAACTTGCAATTTGTATTACTCAGTTATATGTTGTTGTTGTGATGTTGCAAGTATCCTAGTAATCTCTATTGTAATCACTTGCCACTACTTAGTCCTCTCATGGAATTTTCTAAGATCTAACTTGAAAAGCATCCGTTTATATTTAGCCAAGCAAAGTTCGCATTTTACTAATTTCTTAAAAGCAATTCTTATTCATCATCATTGTTTCACATCGGAGATGTAACAAATCATGAGACAGGAGATGGTTAAGGTGTTAAAGAGAAGATACAACTACGATAACAAATCACATCTGCATTGATTAATAAGATAAAGTAATAATCATCTTTCTACATAAATTTCTATAGCAACATTATTCATATATTTTATAAGATTATATGTTCAATTTTATCTTTATTTCAGGTTCTCCTATAACAAAATGTCACATTTGTTGCTTAGTGGTTTTCAAATTTTTATTGGTGATATATAAATGCTGACAAGCATTTGCTCTAAATTTTGTTCCAGGGATAGATTGACTTAGGTCAATGCTGAAGCAATTAAGGATGACATTTTTATTTAGTTTTAAGAAATTGACTTTTACAGATCTATCTGTTTGATCATTGGTAAAAGAATTTTAGTTTATTTCAAAAGCTTTTTGTTTTGTTTGTTATATGTGAGCCAGGTCATTTCTTGACAATTTTTATGTCATTAATCGAAGTTGTTATTATCCTATCATACCTTTTCTATATTGTTTGGGTATCTCTCCAATTTTCATCATTCATTAAAGAAATGTCATCTTACATAACCATATAAACCGATATGTAAACTAATCTACTTTAGCTCATATGGCATACTTTACTATCACTTCATATTTTGCAGAAATTTTACTCAAATAATGAATTCTTTTAGAAATAACAGCTTCTCTTTCTTAATGTGTAATACTAATGCTTTCTAGCAAAACGATGTCAATAAGGTTATTGGTCTTAATTGATTACAACACCTAATAATTAATTAGCTTACAAAATGCAGTTTGTGTGATTACAACAGTTATACTACTCATGATGCATGTTAAAGAATGATTCACATCTGCTGATTAAATTCTGAAGGCAGTCCATTTGCCTATTAAAAATTTTTAGATTATTTTATAGTATTATAGTACATTGTTAAAAAAATTATGCTACTTTGATATTTAGAAGTCATAGATATTTCATCAAAGTAGAAAAGATTTTAAATTAGATTTGTTAGTTTGTTATCATTTGTTATTACATAAATTTAAAAAAAAAAATTGACATTTAACCAATGTTTTTTAATAATGTTAAAATCCAAGTCATCCCTTAACACTTAATCTCACGGCCAAGATGGGAATCCGTGGGAGGCTCACCAGGATTACGCCGACCTCCTTCCATATTTGAGTGGCTGATTTAGGAATGATTATATTAAGTCAATTATGCATGATTCTGTAGTTATTTTGTTTCTTTATTAATAAATCTTGTATAGATATATAAATAGGGATAGTTTTGTGTAATAAAATTAAGCTTTTTCCTCTCTAATTTTTTTTTTTAATTTAACATGGCATCAGAGCCTTCATATCCTTGGCCAGAATTCTTTTTTTTTTTTATTGTCGGACTTTCTAAAGGGTGGGCTCGGCCTTCCCTTCAAAAACTAAAGGGATCGTATTCTGGCTTGTTCGTTCCTGCATATGTCCAACCGAGAAGGGTAGAGTACTTCATCTCGTAGTCTCTTCATTTGATCAAGAGAGACAAATTTCTAATGTGTCTCATCCAGAAGAGTCAGCGAGAACCCCATGCTCTTTGTGTTCGATCAAGAGAGACGAACGTCTCGTAAACCCCTCTCCCATGCGCGCGACCAAACCTGACGAGAGAGACATGTGGCCAAAAGATTATGTGCCTACTTTTGGGAGCAGATTGAGCGGGATTGCACTCACCATTATGTGTGATCAAGGACGAGCTGGTTCTTTTGTTCTAATTCCTACTCACATACGTCTAGAGCAACCGAGCAAGTGAGAAGGCTTCCCCTTTTGGTCTTCTGCATGTGGATAAAGAATGCACATGAGACCCCTCTCAACCAAACCGAGTGAAGAAGAGGATCAAAAGAGGGAGCGAGCAGGAACTATGTGTGTGATGTGCCTGAGCAGAGATGAGTGGCCCTCATGCTTGTGCTGGAGCCGAACCGAGCAAGGAACAAGTAGTTGAAGAGTTGTTGTGTATGCGATCAAGCGGGCTGAACAGACATGCGAGCCTTTTAAGCAAATGTTTGTTCTTGATTTTATGGATTTTGAAGGATAATTAATCAGCTTTTCTGTTGTCCCACCACCGACCTTCATTGTCGGAATTATAAGGAATATAGGTTCTCACCACTGGCCTTCATTGCAAAATTCTAAGGAATACAAGTTTCCATCACTGGCATTTATTACTAGAATTATGAGGAATATAAGTTCCCACCACTGGCCTTCATTGTGGAATTATGAGGAATACATGTTCCCACCATCAATCTTCATTGGTTGAATTCTAAAGAATATTGATCCTTTTGCTTCCTTTGTGCATTCAAGATTGAGGAGAGATCAAGCGAGAGGGCTCCTCTTGCGTATGTCTGGAGAGAGCCGAGAGTTCCCAATCGTATGGGTCTAAGGCTAGGACAAGCAAGAGTGCAAGACCTGTACTCCTTCCTGTGATAAGACCAGAGGGATCAGAGACCTTGCATGCACCTGTATTGGGTCGATCGAACAGGAGTGTTCAGGTGGAATCAGATGACTAACTTGCATTGTGCTGAAGGTTGGCTTGATCGGACGGCAGGAGATTTGAGTGGAAAGTGCTAAGTCGCATGAGACGTGTTTCCATGAAGCTTGCCGCAACTCTAAAAATAGTTTTTTTTTCCTCCTACCGTGCCTTCATTGCTAGCCTTCTCTTGTGGTTGATATCCTATCTATAACTAATGCAGCCTTCATTGTTCCCCTGCTTAATATAGCTTTTATTGCTACCCTTTGCCACTGTAATATCTAAAGCTAATTTCTCCCAAAGTTTTAACCAAATGGATGGCTCTATGATGCACCAAGAGACTTGATAACTCTACTTTTTTGTGACTAATTACCAAGCGGAGAATGACATATATATATTCCCCAGCTTGAGGGGGAGTGTTAAAATCTCAGCCGGCCCTTAACACTTGATACCATGACTAGGATAGAAATTCGTGGGAAACTCCTCTATATCACATCGATCTCTGTTAAATCTCAGCCACCCTTAACACTTGATCCCATAGCCAGGATGGTAATCCATGGGAGGCTCACCAAGATCATGCCATCCCCTTCCATATTTGGGTGTTTGTTTTAGGAAAGATTATATTAAGGAAATTATGCATGATTATGCAGTTATTTTATTTCTTTATTAAAAAATCTTGTATAGATCTATAAACAGGGATAGTTTTGTGTATTAAAATTAAGCTTTTCACTCTCCAATGTTTTAAATTTAACAAATCTCAATATATATAAGGGTATAAAAGTAATTTGTCCTCATATAGCTGCAGTACAGCAGCTTGACAATTTTACTATCCAAACAAAATATAATGATTTCTATACACTTCATATAGCAGCTTTCTGTACGCCTGTTCGCTCTGGGGAAACAATAATAGGTACGAACCTCGCTCTCATAAGTTGAATGTTTCCCTTTTTTCCCTGAGGTAGTGTCAGGGTTTACAAGCTATCCCTATAGATTAGGATGCACGTGAGAGGGGTCTAGGGTTAGGTTATTACCTAAACATTTCCCTTAGAAGTCTGACTTATGACTTTTATTAAAAGTTGACAGATGGAATTTCAAGGATTATGAGGTTAGGTCATTTTTACCAAAAGATTTTTTCTAAAGCTGGACTTACAGCTTTTATTGAAAGATCTCAGGTTTAGGGTTCATATACTTCAGGATTTTGGCACTAACGTCAATGTCAAGATCTCAGCTTTTATTGAAAGATCTCAGGTTTAGGGTTCACTAATGTTGTTTTTTGTTACTTTCTTTCAAGTACTTTGTTCTGACTATAGTAGTTAGTTTTATAATATTCAACATTAATTTTATTATTTTATGATACGCTAACTCTCATCTGCTTATTTGCAAGTGCTCGTAGCTAGAAGTTACAGTAGCTAAAGCTTGCAGCTACATAAGCTATATTTGCAGGGAATGGAGTTTGCAGATGCAGCCTTTGCCATGAGCTAGAGCTCAACAGGGGCTTGGGGCTTTGCTAGAGATAGGTTTAGATTAAAATTTTGGAGTTCTATTTATGTTTTATGTATTAGTTAATTTTTTTAGGAGTTTCAGTTTTAGTGTGAGTTCTTTAGAGTCAATTTAGTGTGAACATTGTTCTAAATTTTATTTTATTTTATATTATTTTATTTGTATTAATAAATTATATGAATTAATTAAATGAATTTTTAACTAAAATTGAGTTTTAATTTAAAATCAATTTCTTAGCTCAAAAAATATATTTTAAAATTATTCAGTTAATTTTGATTTAATTATTAATCAATTATATTTAATAAATTGAAAGTTGAATTTTAATTAAAATTTAATTTTCTCAATTTAATCTTTTAAATATTAGAGGTATTTTGAAATTATTTAAATATGTAATTGATTTATTCATTTAATTGGCTTGAACTTTAATTTGATTAGTGTTTTTATTTTATTAAGTAATGTGAATTTTAGTTTAGTTTAATATTAATTATTTAATGATTTAAATTCCTCTTATTTAATTAAGTGAGTTTTATAAAATTGATTTTTAATTTTAAATTAATTAATCTAACTAATTAAAGTTTGATTTTACTTTAAGTAATTAAATGAACATGAATTAAATAAATGATGATTTAGCGCAGAATGAAATTTAAAATTATGTTAAAGTTAACTAATTAAATATTGAATTTCTGATTTCAGTTAAATTAATTTTAACATTATTTTAAGGTTGATTAATTAAATTTTATGTTTCTGATTTTTTCATAGTTGATTAATTAAATTTTCGCATTTATGATTCAACTAACTAGCTTAGAAATTTATGTCTATTTAAATTACATAATTTTTAGTTTCCTTTTAGTTAGTTATTAAATTTAATTTTAAATTCATAATTCAATTAATTATTTTAATTAATTAGATATTTATCCTATTTTAAACGAGACTTTCATTTAAATTTAATTTGAAGTTAATTTTTTAAAAAAATAGTTATGCAATGATTTCTGAAGGTTCGGCAAGCTTTCAAGGCAAATAATTTCACTAACAATTTTACTTATTTGTTGGCTCAAGAAAAACAGCACGAATGCATGAATCCCGCTTTGTAGCCATGGGATTCTATTTCCCTTAAATCATATTGTAATTAACCAGATTTTCTCTGAGGGTAGTGTTAAAGTTTAAAGATCTGGGGTCCTTACTTCTCATGAACGCAAGCACTCATAGTTAATTACCCCTCTTAATACGTAAGAGAGAACTCTCCATTAAGAATGAAACAATTTTTTAGGTAATTTTAGTCTCAATAGTGTGAAAATTGGAGGTAAACCTGATCAAGATCCTATGGTTCCATCACCCCAGGTACACCGTAGATTTCAGTCTACCAACATAAACAATCATTGACCATAGTGTCTAGGGAATCTGATTAGCAGCCATGGGTTGCCTCTTCTCAGGGATCTTGACTAGACTAAAGTGGTTAGATATGGGTTTTTTTTTTAATTTATTTGAATTTTTGGGTTTTACATCTATTAGAATACCGAGAAGTTGGTTTGATTTGGAATTTATGACTTCGTTTAGAAGTAACCCAGCAATTTTGATTGGAACGGGATTTATGACTTCTTTAGGAAGTAACCCGAGGATTCATATTTAGATTGGAACTTACAGCTTTCATAGAAAGTAACACAGATATTTGATTTGGAATGAGGCTTACTGCTCTGCTTATCAGTTGCCCAAAAGTAGGTCTTACAACTTAACTCTACAGCAAGGCTGCCCGAAAGTTTTAATTATTTGAGTAGGACTTATGGCTTTCCTTAAGAAGTAGCCTGAAAAGTTTGTCTTACAACTTAATCCTTTAGACTATAATGTTCATTGGTTTGAATTGGATTGTTTGGAGTTTGCAATCATTGAAATTTATTTAGTAATTCTCCTAAAACGTGGGTCTTACGACTTAACTTAAAAGTTGCCCGAAAGCGATTCTTATAACCTAATCTTATATACTAAGATGCCCAAATGTTTAAATTTGATTGTTTGGATTGGATTTTGGTTAGGACATATGACTTCCCTAGAAAATTGTCTGGTTATTTATAGGATTGTTAGGGTCGATGTACTTTATTTTAAAAAAAAATTCTCTAATGTATGGGGCTTACGACTTCACTTAAAAGTGGCCCGTTGGTGGGTCTTACAACCTAACCGTATAGGCTAGGATGCCCGAGTGAGGGTTCTAGGACTGTATTATTCTATAAACATTTCTCTCAGATGTCAGACTTATGACTTCTATTAGAAGTGACCGGTTGATGAATTTGGGGATTATGGGTTAGGTCATTTTCATCTAAAGATTTCCCCTAAAGCCGGACATACGGCTTTCATTGAAAGTTGTCGGGTATAAGGTCTTACAACCGAGTTCTCGTAAACAAGGCTGCCCATATGTTTTGAGTTTGATTATATAGTAGTTGCTTGTACAATATATGGAGGTTTGTTATGTACTTGTTTGAGTTTTTAATTTTGATACTTCAGAGTTTTGACACTGCGTTAGTATTTTAGTTGTTTTATCCTCGTAGTCTTTTTTTCTACTACAGTAGTCGACTACTTTACCTTTTTTTTCAAGTATTATTGTTGTACTAGTTTTTTGTACTTAACTTTTCTTATTTTCCAGTACTCTGTTCTACCTGCAGTAGCTAGATTTATTATTTTCCAACATTAATTTAATTTACTTATGATGCACTTATTCTTGTTTACTTGTTCGCAGGTAATTGGTACTTGCAGCTGTTCAGGGAGCTTGCAGATAGTTGCAGGAGCTCGTAGCCACAAGGGATACAGTTACAGGGGTTGGAGCCCACCAGGGGCTTTAACAGGAGTTGGAATGTTATTTATTTGGAGAGTTTTAAGGTTTGTGAAGGATTGTATTGAGAGTTGAGTTTACTTGTATAAGTCAATTAATGCAAACAATATTTTTTTTCCTTCATTTTCTTCCAAATTAATTTAATTAATCAACTAACCAAAAATTACATTTTTCTAGTTAATTGTATTAATTTCAATTTTAAAACTTTCGGATTTTTAAAACTGTTAGACTTAATTTTCATTTAAAATGCTCTCATATTTAAAACTCTACGATTTTCATATTTAAAACTCTATGATTTAAAATGCTCTTATATATTAAGACTCTTGGATTAAAAATGCTAATCATTTTGTCTCAAATTAAATCTACATTGAGTGACCAAAAATCAACTCTAAGTTGATGGAGGAGATGAAATGATTTATTGTAAGTCTTTCTATTTCATTAGCTACCAAAAGAGAGGTGTTGTTTTGATAGTTAGAGATTTCTAACATTTCAAGAGGAATAACATTTAAAATGCCAGTATAATTCAAAGTATTTCATTCAATATTACTTGTGTTAGAATCTCTTAAAGAGAGATCTCATTTAGAGATATTCGAAACACCCTCGTTTAAAGATATATGAAGTTTATCAAAATAGTCTTCGGAATGAAATGATAACATCTAAGCAGTTTCCCATTCATGCGGGATGACATTTGAGAGAAAAATGAGAAGTAGGATAAAAGTAATGAAAGAATATGCTCCCCCCTCTTATTCTTATAAAATATTTTAGTAATATGCTCATGTTAACAGCTCAATTAAATTTAATTAAGAAGTTTTAAATTATCATTTGCTTATTCAATTGAATGCTCTCCAATTTCTACGAGTCCAATATTTTCAAGAAAATTTTGGCAGCCTTCTGGCGTCCCCTCCCCATCGAAGGAGAAATCAGGATGGCATTTGTCGAAATTTCTTTCTTCCCAAACCTAAGGTCAATAGCATAGGGTCTTTGAATTAAAATTATCCTATTATGATCTAAGATCAACTACATAGGTTCTTCGAATTAAAACCATCCACCCAGATCTAAGATCACAGCGCAGGTCTTCGAATTGTGAAACCATCCACCCAGATGTAAGATCGATGGCGCATGTCATTGATTTGAACATTCCTAGCCGAACCTACGGTCTACGGTGCAGGTCTTTGACACTTGTTTGAAAGTCTCATTCTCCCCTTTTCTTTTAAATATCATCGGACATTTATAAAAAAAAATATTATAATTATAATTATGAGTATAATTATAATTATATATGTATGTATGCATATTACATATAAATAGAGAGGGACAGAGGAGTCTTATCGGGTTTGTTAGGGTAGTCGTCGAAGGAGCTTAGTCAAATAGTAACAAAGGAGTATTTGGTTCATTTCGGGGTGATTTGATATCAGATGTATAGCGGGATTTAAGTCGGATTTATGCTAAATCCATCTAAATGGGTTTTGTGCACGCATTAAATCCTGGCAATGGGAAAATCCCTCAGTTCGGTGGATTTATGGGATTTGGCAGAAGAAGCGACGGGTGTCGTCTCCGCACCATTTGTTGAGTAGTTATGCTTTACATGCATTGCATTTGAAAAATTTATGCACAAATTTTGCAAGAAATATTTCATGAGAGCTTTCATGGAATTGGTCACATGATTGACAAGGTAGTTGAACATTGTACAAATGCCAATGGATTTCTAATCCTTGAGATGCATCCGTGAAATGAGAAATCTATCTTGAAAGATAATTTAAAAACCCTTTAAGTGGACATTCCCGTAGGATGGCATTGGATCTCTTAGTTATCATTCCACTTGGTTTAAGGGTAGAGTAAGCTAAAAAGACCTAGCTTAACTACAATACCCAAAGATTAAGGTTGGTAGTCGAGCTTCTCAACAACTTCATAAAAAGCTGCATGGCTGAGTTGCCTTCTAGATTTCTAAGTGCATCAAGTCAAAAATTGAGAGACCAAATCTCTAGTCTCATTAAACCAAATGGTCCAGCCAAGGGATTCAAAATAGTTTGTCTATCATTTAAGGGTTAAACTATTACCGAGCTACTCCTAGGATCGCTTGTTCTAAAATTGACGAATGAACAACCTTACAGGCAATTGCTGAAATAATCAATTAGTCAACACATCATCAACCTTATTCACAAGTGGGTTGATTGATTCTCTTGTCTCAATAAGCCAGATGGTTGAGCTATAGGGTTCAGGGATGTACCCCCAAGATAGGTAGGGCAGCTCCTAAACTAACTTGATTATAGGGTTGCTCATAAAAAAAAAATCAATGGAGCAAGGTGTTGCTAAAGTCTAAAATTCAATTTAATTGAATAAATAATTGGTTTTTCCTTAAAAGTGGGGAACCAATAAATCATTTATTTGTGACTTGTCCCTTAAAAGAGTGTTGGCTAAAGAAAAATATCACGAATGCACGAATCCTACTTTGCAGCTTTAGGATTCCATTTCTCTTAAGTCTGATTATAGTTAACCAGATTTCCCCTGAGGGTAGTGTCAGAGTTTATAGATCTGGGGTTCTTACTTCCTATGAGCGCAAGCACTCAAAGTTAATTACCCATCTTAACACATAAGAGAGAACTCTCGATTAAGGATGAATATATTTTAAGTAATTTAGTCTCAATGGTGGGAAGATGGAGGTAAACCCAATCAAGATCCCATGGTACCGTCGTCCCGGGTATACCGTAGATTTCAGTCTACCAACACTAACAAACATTGACCGTAGTGTTCAAGGAATCTGATTAGCAGCCATGGGTTGCCTTCTCTCATGGATCCCGAGTAGACTGAAGTAATAAGATGTTGATTTTAGTTTAAATTTTTGTTTGGGGTTTGGGGTTTACATCTATTTGAATACTCAAAAATTAATTTAGTTTGGGATTCATAACTTCGTTTAGAAATAATCCCGAAGTTTGGATTGGAGCGGGTCTTATGGCTTCTCTAAGAAGTAGCCAAGGAATTTAAACTTAGGTTGGGACTTACGGCTTTCGTAGAAAGTAACCCAGGGATTTAATTTGGAATTGGGGCTTATTACTCTATTTATGAGTTGCCCAAAGATGGGTGTTACAACCTAACTCTATAGCGAGACTACCTGAGAATTTTAATTATTGGTAGGGCTTATGGCTTCCCTTAGGAAGTAGCCTGAAAAACGGATCTTACAACTTAATCCTTTAGACTAAGATGCTCATAGGTTTAAATTTAATTGTTTAGGTTTTAGGTTCATTCTAATTTATTTAGTAATTTTCCTAAAACATGGGTCTTACGACTTCACTTAGAAGTAGCCCACTGGTGGGTCTTACAACCTAACCCTATAGGCTAGGATACCCGTAGGCTTTAACTATTTGGATAGAAAATCCTACAATAGAAATTCCACATGCTTTTAACATAGGAATTATAATTATTGTATTTCAAAATATTATATTAAAGATGAAATTCTTTCTTGAGGCTTTTGCCTTGATTTTTCAGCAAAAGTTATTTTATAGGATTAGATTTAGATAGGGACTTACGGCCTCTGCTAGGGTGGCCCAATGATTTTTAGCTAGGTAGGTCTTAGTACTTCGTTAGAAATTTGCCTAACTACAGGTCTTACGACTTAGAACCTTAAGCTAAGTGGCCCGAAGTGTGGGTCTTACAACCAAGCCCTATAGACTAGGCTGCCCAAGTGAGGGGTCTAGGTTTGTATTATCACCTAAACACTTCACTCAGATGTCGGACTTACGGCTTCTATTAGAAGTGGCCGAGGGTATTAATTGGAGGTTATGAGTTAGGTAAATTTTTACCTAAAACGTTCTCTAAAGTCGGGCTTACGACTTTCCTACGAAAGTTGCCGAGTAATGGGTCTTACAACCAAGTTCTTATAAACAAGGCTGCCCCTTAGTTTAAATTTGATTGTTTGAAAATTTGTTATGAATTTGTTTGAGTTGATTGAGTTTGTGATCTTGATACTTCAGAGTTTTGACACTTCGAGATATTGACATTGTGTTAGTGTTTTATTTATTTTGTGTTCGTAGTTTTTTTCCTATTACAGTAGTCCACTACTCTACCCGTCTTTTCGCACTATTGCTCTACTAGTTTTTCATACTTAGCTTTTCTTACTTTCTAGTACTCTGTTCTACCTGCAATAGCTTAGATTTATCAGCATTCATTCAATTTATTTATGATATACTGACATTTTATTTGCTTATTTGAAGGTGTTTATAGCTAGTAGTTAAAGTACCCAGGGCTTGCAATTGCAGAGGATAAAGCTCAAAGGTACCTGTAGGAGCTTATATAGAAGAGACTTTGGAGGACTTGCTAGATATTTTGTTTCTGCTAGAGAGTTTCAGTTCGTATTGTGGGGAGTCTTAAGAGTTGTTGTGAGTTATAATTTGAGGGGTTTAGAGAGCAGTATGTACAACATTGAGAGTTTGAGAACTTTTGTTTTGGAGAGTATTTGGGAGAGTTTGATAGCTTTAAAGTATCATTGTACATATTGATTAGTGGAACTTTTTCTCTCTTTTTTTACTGCATTTCATTATATTATTATTATTATTTTTCTTGATTAATAAAATAATTAACCAGCAAATCAATTTTAAAATTCACTACTCTAATTTTTTTAAAAAAATCTAGAAATTTAAAACTCTCGGAATTTGAAATTCTCGTATTTAGCATTTTCTTTAAAATGGCTCCGATATTTTGAAACTCATTAATTTTAAATGGCCTCAAATTTGAAGTATTATTTTTATTTATTTATTTTTTAGTTAATAAATTTCAAATTCAATTTACTTTAAGCAATGAATTTTAATCAATTAATTGATTGATTAATTAAAATTCAAATCAAATTGCTCTCTAATCGTTTCGAAAAGACGAGTTCAATAATTTTTCAAGAAATTTCGGCAGCCTCCCGGTGTCTCCTCCCCACCGAGAGAGAAATCGGGACGGCACCAACGTAATTTCTTCCTATCCAGACCTAAGGTCGACGGCATAGGATCTTCAATTTTAAACCAACACACCAGGATCTAAGATCGACTGCGTTAGGTCTTCAATTTGGAACCAACCCGACCGGATCTAAGATACGACGGCTCGATTTCTTCAAATTTAAAACCATCTGCCCTGATTAAAAATCAACGGCGCAGGTCTTCAAAGTTTAAAACCATCTTCTTAGATCTAAGATCAATGGTGCAGGTCTTCGAATTTAAAAATCATCCGCGCGGATTTAAGATCACGGTGCGGGTCTTCAAACTATGAAATCATTCGCCTAGATCTAAAATCGATGGCGCGGGTCTTCGACACCAATTTTGTTTTATAGTCATAGTAAAATTTTATTATTTATGAAATCCTTTATTTTAATTATTTAGCATACTTTAATTAATTGCAGTAATTATGTGAGTATAACAAGTAATTTAGATTGCTTTTTAGAAAGAAATTTGAGACAAATCCCAAGCATACGGATAGAATACCCATACTTTGCGTGAAATAAGAGGAGGTGGGAGATTAGGTCAATTGAGTGAATTATATAACTATGAATAGGAGCATGCATGTGAGCAAAGTGTAGTTCACATGACACCAAATTCACATGCTTATAGGAATAGTATTTCGGGTTGATTAAAAAAGGAAGAAGCGGACAAGGTCTAGGTAGGTATTCACACGGGCTGGAAAATGAGCACAGTTGGACATCCACGGAAGAGCCAAAGTTGCACAGCACGTAGGAACCGAAGTTGCAACTCGTGCGGCTTCTACACCTCTTGTGAAGCAACAAGTCGAACAGCAACAGGGAGCCGAACAGCGACGCGCGCAATCTTCGCCTTCTGAGAAGGAAAGTCGGGCGGCACTAAAGGAGTTGAAGAGCAAAGTTGAACTGCGACGGGGAGTTGAAGAGCGAAGTCGAAGGAGCGACGGGTGCGGTCTCCGCCTCCTGCGAATAGTGATGAGGGAGCCTAAGAAGCGACTGTGCAATTTCTTCGCCTCTTCCAAAGCAACAAAACCGAACGGCAACAATGGAAAGAGAAGATCATTCGCGAACCTTAGGTGCTTCGATTATTTTAAAGGAGTGAGCGAGCGGTTATTTTGTTTTGAACGGACAGTCGCTTCATTTGGAGGCAAACCGCACGATGTCAGACTCGTCGAAGCCAGGTATATCAGAATTTCTCAATTATATTTTTTTATAGTCAACAAAGAGAAAGTTAACATTCAATTGAATCTTATTTGTTAGTCCTTAAAAAAGAAGGAACTAGCAATAATTGTTAGTTCATTTCTACTTTAGGCTGGATCAACACAAATAAAATTAAAACTATTCACTAGGTTCATTGAAGTTGAAATAACGAGCATGATATTAAGTTCAACAATACCTTAAATTGAATTTGGTATATTGAATTCACTAGTTTAAAGACCGGAGCAAGTAGATGTTCATTCTAGTTCATCATGTCTGGAGATCGAATTGAACTTTAGGTCTATTTGAGTTATAGAGCTTTTATTCTTGAACAATCTCCATGAACTTTCGATCTAGGTTTTTTTTATAATCCAGACATGTCTAATGTTCCGGAATATAAGTTCCATTATCTTTGAAGCTATATTCATTAGCTTTCATTCACTAGAGTGTTCATATGAAAGGATTATATTTCTACAAATTAAAATAAAAAGCTTCTTATATGAAGAAAGAATTACTCATACTTAGGATTGTGTTATTATGAACATAATCCCATGACTTTGTCTACCCTATCTTAAAGGCATACCCATATACTTTGCCACCTCATATATCCACCTCCACTACATACCTTGAACATTAGCATGCCTTAGGCTTTCTCATCCTCATCTACATCATTGTTTGCCTATTTGACTATACCTCAGTGCTTACAGATTTTGACTTATCCTTATTCTATGTTCTTTTATTACATATTAAAAGAGATCAGTCATTGTCGCATAAACACAAGTGGAACACAAGCAAGATTTATTGATCGAGAGTTTTCTTGGGCATCACCCAATATGTAATTAACCTTAAGAAATATGTTCTTTTGGGAAACTTTGACCCCCAGAAACTCAAAATTCAAAATATGGGAGTGTTCATGGAGATTCAAAGATCTAAATTGCTTATTATTGGTATCATGAGTTTGTAGAGTGGATTAATTTAGGCCTAGTCCTCTAAGTAATTCACTAATATCATCACAAGTCAAACATTCTCCCAAACTTCAAATACCTACCCATGTTCCCATATTTTCAAAAAAAAAAAATCTATAACCTAAAACATCGGTTACAAGTGATCATCACATTCTAAAACCCCTTCAACTTGCCATACTTCATAATAGTTTCTAGTTCATGTGTTTACGATCCATAGCACACAACACTTCATAAATTGGTTCCTCAGACGTTGAGACAATCTAAACTATTAGAATTTAACTTTATCTCACAAAATAGTCATATCACCGAGTATAAAAAGAAATCATTCAGCCATCCCTTGATTTACTACAAATTTGTAAAAGTTTTCAACGGACATGGAATGTTGAGTAAAACTTCAGCCAAATGCTTAAGAAAAAAAATTCTTATAGACCAATTGACACTATTGTTCAACTAGTACAACTAACAAATAAGTTACCAAATCAATTTGGTGCAGAGCCTACAAGAATACAAACGAATTGAGCACAACAAATACATGGCTTGCTCGTGTTTGGATGAAAGAAGCTTGAAAATTTAGAGCAAAGACGTCTCAGCAATAAGAGTCTCAACAATAAGAGCTCTACCTACGCTAGCTAATAATGAACTTTTACCAACTACTGAATTTCAGTTTTTGAAAATAGCTGCAACTTGCAACAACTTGAGTTTTCTTTTGGGATAATATAACAAAACAAAAAGCTAAAAAAACAAATGTTTCTATAAATGATAAAAAACATAGAAAGAAAATATAAATACCCAACAATCCATGCCAGTAAGAAGGCAATGGAAAAGCCCTGGACTGATTTCTCAATAAGTTGTTATAATCTATCACTATGACACTCTCTAACAGCCAATTTGGGTGCAAAGCCTATGAGAATACAAACGAATTGGGCTCAAAAAATTCAAGGCTTGCTCAGGTTTGGATAAAAAAACTTGAAATTTTTTAGCAAAGACATGGACTCTTCAATAAGTACTCGACTTGTGCTAGCTAATAATGAACTTTTACCAACTACTGAACTTCAGTTTCGAAAACAGTTACAATACTTGAGTTTTCATTTACGATAATATAAAAAAGGAAAAGGACATTAAAAACAAAGGTATTTACAAATAATAAAAAAATATTGAAAGAAATTATAAATACCCAATAATCCATGCCATCAAGAAGGCGACAGAAAACCCCACGACTGATTTCTCTCTATAAGTTGTTATAATCTGAGGAACTTCAGCAATTCCCCAAGTAATCACATTAACCACTCCAAGAGTCAGAGCAATACGATCTCTAGGGATAGACAAAGGATGTGTCAAGAGCTATTCACCAACTTGGTTCCATATTGGTTTATGGAAGAGAGAGAGAAACTCCCATAAGGAAGGTCCATACCAGACAGCAAAATTCAAACCTAGAAAGAGATTAGATACCCAAAAGATCAGCAAATCAGAAATCTCCCATAACAAGCATAAAAACCGTACTTCTCAAATTAAAAGCCAAACTGTCATTCGACGTAAAGTGGTTAAGAACAATATAATACAAAGTGACAAGAGAACCTGATAGAAATTTTCTGCAACTACTAACAGTTGATTTTCATTTCTTCAATTGCCATGCTTGTTTTAGTCTCCAAATTTGTTTTTTTCTCATGAACGTCCCTGTTTTATTGTCTTTAGATTTTGAAGCCCGCTTCTTTTTTTCAAGCAAAAGAAAATCAAATGAAGTGCTAGTCGAGAAAGATGAAAATTATAATCTATAACATTTTTATACAGCGTTCACAACAGCTTTAGACAACATAAATGAAAGAAATAAAGATCCAATAGCATCTTGCAAAGCAGACATCGAAAATATGATTTCTTCCACTCAGGTTCAGACAGTTCCCTTTCGTGATTAGCTCATTTTACAGATACTATGTATGGATTTAGATTCATATGCTTTGCTTATTTTGCTGACATGGCAGTTGTGAAGGGAATCAGACTGAATACTTATTGATGCTTCACTTAATTTGCCGGTATGGAAGCAGTGAAGGGAAACGGACTGAATGCTTATTGATTTCTTTCAGAGTCTTTTACTTTTCTTAGGAGTTATATTTTTTCTTTTAGTTTTAGTTTGTATTTCTTCATATTATAATTTCCTTTTTTTTCAATAGAGCATCACACATATAATATGAGAAATTTGAGTTTATATGTTCTATAATATCTTAAACTAGAGAAATATGTCCAATATTTCATTTCTTAAGTTAATATATCCAAAAGTTCCATATCGAAATGCCATTGTAATTCAAAGAGACAAATTATTTTATATAAGCGATGTTTCATGCATCAACCACCCCTCATTCTTCATGCCTTCTTGGTTTCTTCTTCTCTAGTTATTCTAATTCGCTAATGATAGTTCTAATGCAAAAGTTACAATGCTATATTTTTGTCTTCATCTTCAACTAGCAAACAATTGTCATTGAAGGTTAATGATTGAAGTCATATGTTTACACCCTAAATCATAAACCTAAAAAGTATTAGATATGAGATTAGCAGTTTCAAACATTGCACAATATTTATAAAATGAATGTTTGTGTTTAAAAATAAGGACTGAACAATTGTCAAGGAAACTTCGATCATATTGTGAGATCTCGTTCCCTTACTGTTCCTCTCTGAATTGGATTTTCCTCCCAGGATCGGCCGGGACGATATTGAGATCGTCCAGGCCGATCAGTGCATTGAAAACGGCTGATTTCTGGAGTGTTTTCTGGAATAATTTCTGGACTGGATCGTCCAGGCCGATTTTGGATCGTCCTGGGACGATCAGTGCATGGCAAAATCCCGAGAGCAAGGGTTTTTGGCAAATTAATTATCGGCCTGAGGAATCGTCCTGAACGATTGGATTTTGTTCACATCGGCCAGGACGATGTGGCGATCGGTCGGGCCGATCAGGCTTAGGATATAAGCAAATCAGCTCGTTTTGAGGAGAGAGAAAATTATTTTATAAAACGAAAATATCTAAGGAGAGAGAAAGAGAAAGGAAAAGAGAAGAAAAGCTTGGTTTCGGAGGCCGCGGAGCGCTTTTCGTCCGACGCCGCTGTTGGGAAAAGTGTAGATCTCGTGGTAAGGACTCTGAATCCTATTTCTGTTTTCAGAGATATTGATTTTTGATCGAGATGTGCACTGCTTTGTGTTTTCGTAGTCGAATTTTGGACCTGATTTGGTATTGACACAACTTTCACCGCACAACTTTTAGAATGTTATAGATATGAATATTGTACACGATTTGAGTATTTTCTACGATGATTTTATCGGTCGGAATTGGTTCTACTCGATTTTAATTTAATAGAATAATATCAGGATGTTATTTGATATGGATTCAGTAGAAGAATAATCTTATATTGTTGTCGTGAACATTCTGTTGTAATTTGGTGAATTGTAATTTTGTAGGATTTTTGTGTAAATTTGATAGACTGCCGTTACTCTGCTCGATTTTCGTATGATTTCTGATTTGTCTGAAATTGATAGATTGCATTGCTATGTATATGAATATTGATATGATTGTTCTAGATTGCTTTAATATTGATTATTGAATTGATTATTGAATTGAATATTGATTGACTATTGAATACTGTAACACAAGTGGAACCTGGTTGAACGTTGGTTGGAGATTGATTAACCTGTACAGGATGGTGGGCCGACGGGCTTTCCTTTAAACATCGATTATGGATATATGGATGGGAGTCATAAGGGGTTTATAGAAATGCCGACGGGCGGCCGACGGGCAATAGGGTGATGACTTTTTTTATTGAAACCAACGTATGGATATCTACAACAGCAATATGGATTCTACAACAGCAACATAGCCAGTTGATTGTACTTGTTCAGTATTATTGTATTGAAATGCATGTTTACTGTATTGATATACGGATTTATAGATTTATTGCTTTATCGATTTCTGCTTTATTAATTGGATTGGATTGACAGATTTTCTTTTACTGTACGGATTTCATTGATAGATTCAGAGCATTGACTGATCATTGAGCATGGATACTATTGAGCATAGATATTGACATGGATGGATATAGATATTGTATTGATTCAATTGATGCTATGGACATGACACTATAGATTCATTGACATTATTGATTTTAGACTCATTGATACTATTGTTTCTGCACCGTATTACCTGCTGCATTTGATTCATTGCTAGTATAGATTGAGATTTATCGTATTGCTTTTCCGATATATTTTATTGACTAGATAGTATTGATTTGATCGATTGATTCGATACGATTGATTTGACTGATCGACGGATTCTCCTGAGATTTGACGTACTGATTGATTGAGTTTGATTTATCGGTTCTTCTATCGCTGCATCGATGATTAATAGTGATTGATTTGACGGATTGATTGATTTTCAACTATGTACGGATTTCTTCGAGATTGACGTGTATTGATTGAGATGGATTTATCGATTCGCCCGCCGCTGTATAGACTTGATTTCATTGACTATGGATTTCCGTATTGCATAGACTCATTGACCATTGACTGGTATGAATTTGATTGATTGACATGCATATTGATAGCATCGCCGTGCTTTGATTTAAGTTATAGGTAGTAGGTGACCTGCTAGGCTTTGTAAAGCTCATTATATGTGGTTGATACTTTTCAGGTCAGGGCTCAGGAGCAGGGGGATAGAAGTTGATCAGGATCTACAGGTTTTTAGTTCTTTTGATGATTTTGATTCTTTTGTACTCAGAACAGGATAGATTTCAGTACCTGTGGTTTTAGCATAGTTCCTGAGTATTGTATAGGATGTTTTGAGATATGGATCGACTTGTATATGGATGTTTTAAATTTATAGACTTTTTATAGACTGTTATTAATTGGAGACTATAGATGACTCTGGTAAATGGCTGGTTTGATCGACATTCTTTCCAAGTTAGATCTCGGGGCATGACACATATATCGAATATAGGATATCAAAATGGGTTTTTGGGTTGAGTTTGAGACCAACCCAAAAATGACCCGTCGTTATTTGAACTGACCCAACCCAACTTGACTTAAACTCGACTCGATTTTGGAAACGAGTCAGAAATTCGAACTTGGAACGGACCTACCCCAAACTCAGTTCGACCCAATCCAATACACTGACCCGAACGCAAAGTAGGAAAGTGAGGGCTGATACGGGGCGCGGGGTCTAGCACGGGTGTGCGAGGTCAAACCCAAAACCGACCCGTTTGTCAAATAGGTTAACCCGAACCCAAAAACTTTTGGGTCGAGTCCAAGCAGGGTCAAATATTGACACCTCTAGCATAATATGATTCAATCAAGATCAAAATAAGTTTTGATCAATGCTCAAAATAGGTTTTCAAGAAAAGCCATAACAATTTTGATCAAGTTCTAAACAATAGTTAATAATTCGATCATGTATTCAATGAAACTTTGAGCTAAGTTCAAATTTGTTAATTTTGTGCTCATTTGAGTTGACATGTCATGCATGCAGATATATGCCCAAGACATATAAATATAGGAGTGCAATGGAAAAAATTGTTAAGAAATTTGAGTCATTTGAGGCTAATGATACTATGGTGTTGAATATGAAAGGCAAATACAATATTTAAAAATACAGATGTCTGCTCTTATACTTACAGATAGACATTACATGAATTTCTATGAATTGGGTGCTTTCAGTGGTAGTATTGTTGCTTTTATTAGATGTGCTGGTAGCCTGAAATTCAAAAATACAAATTAAAAATACTCCTGCGATTACTTGATAAAAATGGAATTAATCATGATGATCTGCATGAGCACATTTTATAGAGAATTGATTTAATTTGAGAATTTTATACGACATAGAAGTCGTCATACTCAGATACTACATAGCAATGTAACTAGAGCTCATTTAATAGACGAGCTCGAGGCTCCACAACTCGGCTTGCGAGCTCATTACCGAGTCGAGTTTGAGCTAGTTCAGATCATTTACACCTCTTGTTGTGATTATATTAAATATGTCATTATAAAATATTGTAACTAGTTTAAATTTATGATAAAGTTGCTTATTAAAATTGTAAAATATTTTGAAGTTGCTTATTAAAATACTAAGTGCATAACATAAACATCTTGCAGTGATAAAGTTGCTTATTAAAATACTGAGCAACCAAAGCCCAAAGACACAAAACATCAAACATCTTGCAGTAAAAAAAACAGGGGGAAATGAAAGCACAACTCACGTGAGTAAAACATTTGACCAGTTGTGCCAACTACCAACAGATTTCAAGACACCGCATAACATAAATGAAAAAGAATTAGAAATAGTTTCCGCAGTCCTTCATCAATGAGGACGAAGCCGGAACAGGTGAATAGAAACTCAGCTTAATCATGGAAAAATAGAGAGGAAAACAACGCATGCAATGAAATCAGGTGGTTTAGGTTTTGGTGTTGATATATAAAAATGTTCCTATTGAACAATTTTTTTTTTCGAGGAAATCTTGCAAGATTTGGTGTTTGGCCGAACCAATTTCTAGATATCACGCAATGAATAAGACCATTCCACCAGAAACATGGCATTCTCTTGAATGGAATTAGCCCTGATGGACGTCCTCCTCGATGCACATTGCTTTAATTTCGTATTTATATATTTTTTCGCTGGGCAGTTTCACGTCCCTATTCACCACTCACTGGAGTTTTTCTCAGGAAAAAAAATAATATAAAAATATATCAGAATCTACTTCAAAACTTTTTAAATTTATTTTATGTGACTTTGAACTATATTTAAGATTAATAAAAAAATTACAAAATTTACAGCTCATTTTGCTCCATCTCCCTGAAGGCTTTTGATTGATATTTGCTGTTACATTCAATATTGATCTATTAACACTTTAACAGCTTCTCTTCAATATATTCTGGCATATGAATGCATAGTTTTTTTTTTTTTTTTTTTTTATATTTATATATATATATATATATATATATATATATATATATATATATATATATATATATATATATATATATATAGACACACACACACACACACAAGAGCCCTGCTAATTATTTAATTCATGTCCATTGGAAAAGACCACAATAAAACAAGGTGCAGTTATGCAACTCATTTTGGCTGAGAGTTTTGACTACTATTTAAGAGGTAATGAGTTCGAATCTTGTATGTATAATGTGTAAATTTTTCTGGATTGATCTAAATATAAAAAAATAACATGTACAATTCACATGGGACTCACATGCTATTCAAGCAGCAATAGTAGATTTTTTTTAAAAAAAAATTATTAGATTTCTTAATATAAATTATATTAAAATGAATTTTAAAATTATTAAATTTGTTCTGATATTGATGCAACGCCATTCTTTTTTTTTTTTTTGTCTGAAAATATAAATCCTAATGAACACCTAACAAATCAAATGTATCATCACCCTCTTGGAAAATATATGGTGCTTTTGAATCCAATAGATGAGGAGTGAGACCAGAATACTAATATCCATTGTTGAACTTCTCAAATTAAATTGTAATTTAAGAAATTATTATGTAATTTGAATGCGTGCTACTAAGAGGCATTTAATGGCATGGGTGGAGCTATAGGGGGGGCATTTGAGGGCCATGCGCAAGCTAGCCTGGCCTTGCCCAAAGTTCATTATTATTTTTTCTAAATCCTAACCCATGCCCCGCCCATGATCTCACTCCTTACCCGACTGTGTTATTGTCCTACTGAGAATGAAGGAAGCATAGGCTACCCCCTCATATATACTAAGTGATAGTGCCTAAAAAGAGAGAAGAATAAGAATAGTTTAACCACAAAATTCAAACTCTCCATATTAGAATTATAATATCCTATACTGCTTTACCTAGCACTAGTAGATCGCCGGATTTGATGGAGCCGAACGAAGACAAAATTCACGGTTAGGGCAAGAGAAACGAGAGGTTTCACGGGTGATAAAGTGAATAGGGTAAGTCACCCCTTGCAAGTTTAAAAAAAAAAATTGCACTATTTGAGCAGTTAATTAAAAATTAAATACACAGCTCACCTTGGCCTGTTGGTTGAGAGCTTATGCTTCCAACTAAGATGTCTTTGGTTCGAGTCTTTGTGTATGCGTTGTGTGTGTGAGTTTGCCTTAAATGGCCTAAATGTCCCAAAAAAAATTAAATGAGGTTTAGTTTTAAAAAAAAAAACTAAATAAAACAGGTATGATTTATGGGAGATGAAATAGTGCAATTTTATCTATTCTTAGTGTGTAGTCTCTATTAATATGCATTTTGGGTCTAGGAAATGTTATGATTAAGAATCAAAGCTGGATTAAATACAGATTAACAAACTTTTTCTTATGAAAAAGCATAAGAAGCGCAATCAATATATGACATCTGAATCCACATTGGAATTTAAATTAATTTTATTTGACCAGTGTTATCAGAGGTCCTAAAGCTTCTAATTTGGACTGATCTCGGGGCTGTTTGATATCGGATTTATCTGGGATTTAAGTCGGATTTACGCTAAATCCAGCCAAACGGTTTTTGTGCGCGCGTTAAATCCCGGGATTCCGAAAATCCCGGATTTAGGATTTACGGCTTAAATCCCAGATTTACTAAATCCATCCGTTCGGCGGATTTAACGAGATTTAGGCGAAGAAAGCGCGCGGAAGGGAGAAAGTTACCTTCACAGCCAGCGAGGTCCCGTTGTTGCTTCCGATCAAAATGTCCTAACTTCCGATCCGACAGGAAGGGAAAGTCGTCGAAGGAGCGAAGTCGAACAGCCACGAAGGAGCCGAAGAAGCGACGCGTACGTGCAATCCATACACCTCCTGCAAAGCAACGAAGCCGAACAGCAACGACGAAAAGAGAAGATGAACGGTAAACCCTAGACGCCTCTAAGTTATTATTGATTAACTTAATAAGTTGGAATTTAAAGTATGAAACTTTTTCTTATGAAAAGGCATAAGAAGCGCATGCAATATATGACCTCTACAGCAAACTTAAGGGCTCTTGAGCGGGGTGGAAATTTGGAGAGAGACGAAATTTCACCTGTGCAAGCGGTTGTAGAGGATGGCTATGGTTTCCTGCCTTCGTCGTCTCGGGAGCCGGATGGAGAAAGAGCTCAAGCGGAAAACAGAACTCTAATGCCTTTGCTTCCTCCTCCTCGGTTTCTGCATGGGACAATAAGCAAGGCCGTCTGTAAAACGTCCCATGTGAGTTTAAATGGAGAGCTCATATTTCTTAAAATAAAAGAAAGATAGAGGTAGAGAGAGAATATAAGCTCATATTAATGGAAAGTTTTTCCATATATCATATTTAATTCAACAACTTATTTAATTAGCAGATAGAGATAGGGCGAACAAATAATGGCTATAAATAATATTTTTGTATGAATAAATGTTTAACTATATGCTCATATAAATATACGTGCTTACAAATATTTATTTAATTATAAGCACATCTTATTTATATAAATTTAAGCATAAACAACTATTTATTTAAAATTTTAACATGCACTAAATGACGTCTAATTTGAACGCGAATAGACCCACTTGGACGATCTTGACGATATGAATGTGATCATATAGTCCATTTTGTAAGACGATTTCATCGAACAAAAATTTTTACATAAAAGACGATTTCATGCATGATGAGCTCGCACGCATAAATTTCTCATAATTTTTTTTTGTGATTTCAACCTTCAATCATTGTATGCACAACGATTTATGATGAAGAGCATACTATTCAAGTCGCAAAACTCAAATTCTAGAAAGTGAGACAACAAGAAGCATCATGGAGTAATGCATGACAATGTGTAACCAACGGCTTGAACTAACAATTGACTATAGAGTAAGGTTTTATTTGGGACAACTTTCTTCCTACTTTTTAAAGCAGTTTTTTAGTATAATTATTTTAATTTTGTACTAAAAAATTGTTTTAAGAAGCAATAAGAAAGTCGCCCCAAACGAAGCCTTCGTTTGTGACGGCTTTTTTACTGCATTTTAAAGCAGCTTTTAGCATAAAATTTTTTTATTTTTAAGTTATTTATTTGGGACGACTTTCTTATTATTTCTTAAAGCAACTTTTTAGTTCAAAAATTTTATTGTAATAAAAAATTTTGAATACGCATAATGGTTCTGTAATGATCAATATGCTCATAGGGATCAGACGTCCCGTCATAAGAATCAATGCTCGGTAGTTTGAACCTTACAGGAATGGGGTGTCGAAGGATGGCTTCCGTTAGTGGTGAGGTTTCCTTAAAATCCCACTAATTGAGAGATTGTCTTCCACCCATGTTAGGGAACTCTTCTCGGACCAACCGCCTCATCTCATGGCGTAGGACATTACGCGGGAGGTCAGCAATGTGAGGTTGGGCAACATCCTCAGGAATATCTGACGGAATGCGAACTAACTGACTGGGACGAAAAGGATGAGTAGAGCTAGCAGTGTCGGCAAGGTCAATGTCTTGTTGTGTTTTAAGATGACCCCTCGATTGAGAGATATGAATGTCTGCTTGAATATGTTCGGGTGGAGCACCTCTGGCCAGTGATGGATCTTGAGGAATACGAACCTCCTCCTGCTCCGCTAACATTGGTTGACGGGCCCCTCGTAGGAGTTGAAGGATCTCCTTTTGGGATTCCTCCATTTTTCTGATGCGGTCTTCAATAGATGGTCCTGATGTCCCTTCTCTAGCAGGATTTCTCCCACCGGGGTGAAAAGAGGCGGATGCCTGACGTCCCTGATTTAGGGACTGATTCCTGGACTGGTAAGAATTGGAGCGAGAGGCTCCCTGGTGGCGATTGCTATGCCTGTTGGCCATTGACGTAATAATTAATATTGTGGGACTGAGTTCCCACAGACGGCGCCAAACTGTTGCGGGCTAGAATATACGCGGCGATAGAGTTATAATTCTACGTCTTAGCATTGCACGGATATCCAGCTCGCACACAAAGAACACAATATTTTTTACGTGGAAAACCCGGAAAGGGAAAAAACCACGGGGCCTAGCCCAGTTGAAGATGATTCCACTAAAATTTGAGGAAAATACAATGGTCTAACTCGTCCTTGAAGACGACCAGATTACAGATATCAACTGAGAGTTTTACAAAAGTCCAACGTCACTCAACTGCCAAGTGGTGGTTCGACGGCACTCCGGTGTCAAGCGGTGGATCGGTAGTTGCACTTTAGTGTCAGGGGATACTTCAGCTTCGGATGGCACTTCGGTGTCCCTTGGTGGTCCGTCGGTGGTGTGGTAGAACTACGACGGTGTTGCGGCAATACTCCGGCGGTGGTGCGGCAAGACTATGGCGGTGGTGCAGCAGCACTACGGCGTCCCTTGGTGGTCTGACGGTGGTGCGGCAATACTCCGGCGGTGGTGCAGCAGCACTATGGCGTTCCTCGGTGGTCCGGCGGTGGTGCGGCAATACTCCGGCGGAGGTGCGGCAGCACTCCGGCGGTGGTCGAGGAAGAGCTATGCGGCATGAGCTTTCTTCCTTCTTCTCTCTTGGCTTCTCCCCCTTTTCATGAGGAATGAGGGGTCTATTTATAGATTTTCTGGAGTGGCATAGCTTGTAAATAGGTGTGAGATCAGGGGCAAATAGGGAGTGGCTGAATGGATGGCCGATATTGAATCTCATGATCGTGCACCGTTCGTTGGACATTTGAAGGCCTTACTGATGTCAGAATTTAGTGATCTTGGGCTCGTTGGATTTGTCTCGTCGAGCCGTTTGATTCGAGTACAAGCTCGTTAAAATCGGAGACCGTTTGGTAACTCAAATTGTGATTTGAACCTTCCAACAACGCTTCGGGTCCTTGATTTGGACCCATTTGGGCTCGGATTGAGTCGAATTTGGTGTCGTTAAGTTCGTATTTCCGAGACGCTCGGTTTGACTGTAAGTTTACTGAAATCGGAGTTAGGATGGTCTCCGAATTAATTTTGGAAGTTTCCAACTTGATTTTGCCTCGAGATTTGTGCTTGATTGAGACTATTTTTGGTGACGTATCAAGCACGATAGCATAACTAATTAAGATTTCAAATTGATATTTCCACTTTATTGATTTGATGATAAATGAATTGATTTGATACATATATATATAATTTCTAATGGGACAGTTGCCCCTTAGAGCTCAACAAGGGGAAGTTATATTCAAAGTGTATGATATATGCTATTGAAATTTGTATTTGAAGGAGAGTTGCTTTTTTATTGATACATGCCATTTTGAACACCTAGCTAGCCATCAAACACATTTAATGGGTTATGCATTATCCATCCTAAAAGTAAATATTATGTGGTTGAAGAAGTTTCTGAAGCATCAAATGAATAAGATTTTACTTAGGGATTGTTTGATTTGCTAAAAAATAATTAAGGACAAAATGAATTCATTCTAAAATAGTGTTTTGTTCTTTGGTTTGATGATAAATGAATGAAGTGTAAATTTAAGAATTTTTTTGACTTCCTAGCTAGTTCATTTTTTATTCATTCTAAATTCGCCTAATTTTGGTTGAATTTCTTTTTCACCACAAGCCAAATCCCTTGTCATCACTTACAGCCGCCACCCACCTGCTTGCCGCTGCCAACAACCACTACCATTATTTTACTTTATATTACATTCATTTTACATTAAGCAAAAAAAAAAAAATCTCATGCATTCATTTTACATACATCCAAACGACTTCAAATTATTCAAAGTCAATTGGGGAACATTGTGTAATATCAAAAATCTGCTCCAGGATCGTCCAGGATGATCTGGATCGTCCTGGGACGATCAGTTGTAATTTTGCTCCAGAATGTGCCTCTGCTCCAGGTGATTTTCTGTACATATCGTCCAGGCCGATTTGGACATCGTCCGGGACGATTGGCACTGTAGAAAATATCGGCCTGCGAATAGTTCTGCGAACCGTCCAGGACGATCTAAAATGGTCTGATCGTCCTGGGACGATTTGGCGATCGGCCGGGCCGATCTGTGTATTATAAAGCTGATTTCAGTCGTTTTGAAGTGAGAGAAAAATCAAAAATATAAAAATATCTTTTTGAGGAGAGAGAAAGTCGAGGTGGATTTTGGAAAAGTTGATTTTCGGGCGACGCGGAGCTGTTTTCGTCCGAAGAGACTGTTCAGGATATTGTTGTACGCAAGGTAAGGCACATTCCGCCTTTCTCAATTTTCAGAACCGTCGAGTTTGGCGGTATTTTCTGTCCGGATTTCGTTTCCGTTACTGTTTTTCGTCCGTATCTTTTGATTGGTTCAGTTTTTACCGCGTAACTTTCTGTATATTGTTGACGTGCCGAGTGTGCACATTTTGGTTATTTTCCGAAGATTTTTGTCCAGGTATTTTTGATTCGGCGGAGTTTTTCGTAGACTACATTTTTCTGTGAAATTATAAATTGTTTGTGCAGTAGAATAAATGTGCTGTAATGTGATTATCTATATTCTGTGCGAATTTGGTGAAATTTTATTTGCAGGAAATTTTATGTAAATTCCGTATACTGCCGTTGTGCTGCCCGATTTTTGTCTGATTTCTGATTTGCCCGGATTTCTTCTGAATTGAAATGCTATCTGTATGTGCTATAAAAAGGGAGTTATAAGGGGCCTGGATCCTATGAGATTCAGTTAGTGTCTGGGGAAATCTTAGTTGAGCTCAAGTTGGAGAAATTTCTGTTCTGTCCCGGATCTGAGGAATTCTGTTGTTCTGGTGCCGTGAGCACACTTAGTTATTAATTACTCAGAGAATTTCTGGTGCCGTGAGCACATGGGAGACATAAGGGTCAGAATCCGTAGTGATTCTATTTAGTTTAGTTTAGCTATTAAATATATATCTGTTCTGCTGATATCTGATTTCCGTATATGTTCTGTTGATATCTGATTTCCGTATCTGTTCTGTTGATATCTGCTTTCCGTATCTGTTATGTAAGCAAATTAAATTATGATACGATATGATCTGCAATTCTGATTTCTGACTCTGTTGATTTAATCCGTTCTGATTCTGATGTGTACAATTTCTGATTCTGATGTGATCTGTCCGTATCTGTTCTGATTTGTTCTGTTTCGTTCTGATATGTCCGATTTGATATCTGTACGATTCTGTTCCGATTTCTGATCTGATTTCTGTCTGATGAGTTTGGTTTTGTATTCTGAGAATTTTGATTGGAGGTTTGTTGCTTTGCTGAGCTGTTGAGCTCACTCTTGTTTTCTGGTAGTTTTCAGGTTCTGGGAAAGGGAAGGAAGTCCAAGAATAGATTCAGAGTCTGATCAGTATAGGTATTTATTTGTACCTTTTGATTTTTGTATAGTCATGGCTTTTCTGTTCTGTCTTTCTTTCTGTTTAAAAGCCATGTACTGTATTTGTAGATGATTGTTTTGAGGAAAAGAAAGAAAAAGATAGTTGTTTTGTTCCGCTGTGTTTGATGATTCATAGTAGCTCTGTTGTTATGTGTTTGTGTGTTTGATGAGTTTAATTATTTGGAAGATTCAGTTCAGTAACCAAATTCCAAAGCCAGATCCTGGATAAAAGGTTTTGTCGCGGCTCGGTGCGAGAGGGATCCGTCCCGGATCGGGTCGGGTCATGACAAACTTTAGTGGTATCAGAGCACTGGTTTTGGAAACTGGTTGGATTGTAAGACAGAGCTATAGGAAGTGATCAGTGAGTCTGTCTGGGGGTAGTTTTGGGTCGTTTGGCTTTTCATGGTGTTGTTTTTGTGTTGTTTTTGAAATAGTTTTCCGGATTTTGAATTTTCTGTATGGATCAGTCAGACCCAGACATGACAGACGGGCAGAGTGCTAGTCAGGCAGCACCAGTGGGGAGTACAGCCCCCGTGGCCGGTGCTGATACACTGTCCCAGTTTGCTACACTTGTTGCTCAGATGATGAGCGAGACTCAGAGCAGAGCTGTTACTGTCAGATCAGATGACATTGATAGACATTTGCAGATGTTTTTGAGGTTGAAACCTCCGAGATTTGAGGGCGCTGTTGAGCCCAGAGCAGCCGAGGAGTGGCTGAGGAGATTGGAAAAGACTTTTGATGGGATGCAGTGTCCTGCGGATAGGAAGGTTCCGTTAGCTATTTTTCTGTTGGATAGAGAGGCTGAGCACTGGTGGGAAGGCCAGCAGGCAGCCATATTTCAGGGCAGGCTGAACTCTTTGATTACCTGGGAAGAGTTCACTGAAGTATTTCGACACTGGTTTGTTCCCCCTTCTACACGACAGCAGATGCAGGAGACTTTTCTGAGGCTGGTTCAGGGGAGCAAGACGGTGATGCAGTACGAGGCTGAGTTTACTGCCTTAGCCCGATATGCTCCGCAGCTGGTTAGCACTTCTGCTGAGAGGTGCTACAGATTTCTGAGGGGATTGCGAGATAGTCTGAGGCAGCCCCTGGTACCGTTTCACATTTCTGATTTCTCTGAGCTTGTGGAGCGAGCTCGTCTAATTGAGAATGACCTGATGGCTACTCAGCAGCGGTGGACTGCGAGTAGGAAGAGATTTGGAGGTGAGGCTTCTGGTAGTGGTTCCTCTGGGAAGAGGAGATTTGTGGCTGGTTCTGGATCTGTTGATTCCAGGAGGAGTGGAGGATTGTCTGGTACTGCTACCAGTACGACGAGTTCCGGATCTGTCAGTGGGGCACCTGTGTGCCAGAGTTGTGGACGGCGACACCATGGCCAGTGCTACAGGATGGCTGGTCTGTGTTTCAGATGTGGTCAGCCTGGACATAGGATTGCAGAATGTCCACAGGCTGGATCTGATCGGCGTTCTGAGTTCCGATCAGAGGGTTCTGTTAGACCTGCCGGTTTAGTAGCAGAAAGACCGAGGACTGTTCCTCCTCTCCTTGAGGGATTTTCTGGGAGAGGTGGTAGTACTAGTTCTGAACCACGGAGACCACCTACTGTTCAGAGGGAACAGAGTAGTTCTGTTGCTTCAGCTCCTGCTTCAGTTCAGCTACGAGTTTACAGCCTGAGTCAGCAGGAGGCTCGTGATGCTCCAGATGTTGTGACAGGTACGATTTACATTTCTGATCAGCCCTGTCATGTTTTGTTTGACTCTGGAGCTAGTCACTCTTTTCTGTCCGAGAGCTGTTTTGAGGCTTTACGCTTGGATTCTCTTTTTCTGCCGGTTTCTCTTTCCGTGATTTTATCGGCTGGAAGTAATTTGATTGTCCGCAAGTTTTGTTAGTGTGAGATTGATATTGCTGGCAAGAAGTGGAAATCTAGTTTGGTTTTGTTGCCGATTTCTTCGTATGATGTGATTTTGGGCATGGATTGGCTGAGTCTGTATGAGGCTCAGATTGACTGTCTGAAGAAGCAAGTGAGTTTGCTTGTGGCTGGAGAGAGAGTTGTATTTCAGGGATTTTGAGGTGTTCTCTCCAGTCTGATTTCTGTTTTGGAAGTGAACATAATGTGGAAGAAAGGATGCCTAGTGTTTTTGGCTTCGGTGCGGGATCTGAACATGGAGGTTGGTTCTGTTTCTGAGATTCCAGTGGTACGGGAGTTTGCTGATGTTTTTCCTGAGGAGTTGGTTGGTTTACCTCCGGATAGAGATGTGGAGTTCTCTATCAATGTTTTTTCGGGTACCGCTCCTATATCAAAAGCTCCGTACAGGATGGCACCGAAAGAACTTTCGGAGTTGAAAGTTCAACTTCAGGAGTTGGTTGACAGAGGTTTTGTCCGTCCTAGTGTTTCGCCTTGGGGAGCACCTATTTTGTTTGTGAAGAAGAAGGACGGGACACTCCGTATGTGTGTGGATTATAGAGACTTGAACAAGGTCACGATCAAGAACAAGTATCCTTTGCCTCGGATTGACGACTTGTTTGACCAGCTTTCCGGATCTTCGGTATTTTCGAAGATTGATTTGAGATCCGGATATTATCAGGTGAAGGTGAAGGAATCTGATGTGGTGAATACTGCTTTCAGTACTCGGTACGGGCACTACGAGTTTTTGGTTATGCCTTTTGGGGTAACCAATGCACCTGCTATTTTCATGGATCTGATGAACCGAGTATTCAGGGAGTTTTTGGATCAGTTTGTGATCGTCTTCATCGACGATATTCTGGTATATTCTGCTTCTGAAGATGATCATGCCAGACATTTGAGGATTGTGTTGGAGACTCTGAGGCGGCATCAGCTGTATGCCAAGTTCTCCAAGTGTGAATTCTGGCTGAAGAGTATTTCTTTTCTGGGGCATGTGGTGAGTGGGGAAGGTATTTCTGTAGATCCCCAGAAGATTCAGGCGGTTGCTGATTGGCCAAGGCCGACTACGGTATTTGAGGTACGTAGTTTCTTGGGCATGGCCGGATATTACAAAAAATTTGTGAAAGGATTCTCACAGATTTCGACGCATCTGACGAGACTGACGCAGAAGTCAGTACCTTTTGTTTGGACACCGGAGTGTGAAGCTAGTTTTCAAAGATTGAAGGATTGTCTGACTTCAGCTCCAGTGTTGGCACTTCCGTCAGGTACGGAAGGTTTTCAGGTATTCAGTGATGCTTCACTGAAAGGATTGGGATGTGTTCTGATGCAGCATGGTCAGGTAATTGCTTATGCTTCTAGACAGTTGAAACCACATGAGAAGAATTACCCGACGCATGATCTGGAGTTAGCTGCAGTTGTCTTTGCTTTGAAGATTTGGCGTCATTACCTGTATGGCGTCAGATGTGATATTTTTACTGATCATAAGAGCCTGAAGTACATTTTCACCCAGAAGGATCTGAATTTGAGACAGAGAAGATGGCTCGAGTTGATCAAGGACTATGATTTGACTATTCAGTATCAGCCTGGGAAGGCGAATGTAGTAGCGGATGCTCTGAGCAGAAAGTCTTCTGAATTATCAGGTTTGCAGCTTACTTGTGATGACTTCCTGATTAGAGACATGGAGCGTTTGCAGTTGGAGGTGATTTCCTCCAATAGTTTGGATTTGGCTCAGATGAACATTCAGTCTTCTTTGGAAGCAAGGATTCAGGAAGCCCAGAAGTCAGATTCTGATTATTCGAAGTTGATTGCTCAGATTGGATCTGGTAAGACTTCTGAACTTCGAATTTCTACTTCTGGTGTTATTTTCTGCAAGAACAGGTTGTGGGTACCTGTGTTTGGGAATTCGAGGCAGGAGATTCTGCATGAATCTCATCATTCTGGCTACACTGTTCATCCAGGCAGTGGTAAGATGTATGCTGATGTGAAGCTTTTGTTCTGGTGGCCTGGGATGAAGAAGGATGTGGTAGAGTTTGTGTCGAGATGCGAAGCCTGTCAGTTGGTGAAGGCAGAGCATCAGCGACCAGGTGGACTGTTGCAGTCGTTGCCTATCCCTGAGTGGAAGTGGGATGAGGTAACGATGGACTTTGCGATGGGTTTTCCTCGATCTAGACAAGGGCACGACGCCATTTGGGTGGTTGTAGATCGATTGACGAAGTCAGCCCATTTTCTTCCGATCAGACAGACCGATCCGGTGGATCGTTTGGCACAGATTTATGTGAAGGAAATAGTCAGATTGCATGGTGTGCCTCGAGTGATTGTTTCAGATCGAGATGGACGGTTTACTTCCAGACTTTGGAAAGGCATTCAGCAAGGCTTGGGTACGAAACTGCATTTCAGTACAGCCTTTCATCCTCAGACCGATGGGCAGTCTGAGAGGACCATTCAGGTCTTGGAAGATCTGTTGAGGCTTTGTGTTATGGACTTTGGCGGAAGCTGGGAGGATCATATTCCGCTGATTGAGTTCGCTTATAATAACAGTTTTCAGTCCAGTATTGATATGGCACCGTACGAGGCTCTGTATGGCAGGAAGTGCCGTACTCCTTTGACTCTGACTGAGATCGGTGATAGACAGGAGCTGGGTGCCACTTTTGTTGAAAAAACTGTTAAGAAGATCAATTTGATTAAAGAAAGATTGAAAGCGGCTCAGGATCGACAGCAGAAATATTATAATCAGAAGCACAGGTTCGTTGAGTTTCAAGTTGGTGACTTTGTGTATGTCAAAGTCAGCCCGATGAAGGGTGTGAGAAGATTTGGTCAGGTGAGTAAGCTGAGTCCAAGGTACGTTGGACCGTTTGAGATTTTGGAAAGGATTGAAAAATCTGCTTACCGACTGTTGCTTTCTGATTCGATGCCTGACGTGCACAACGTGTTTCACGTATCCACTCTGAGGAAGTGGGTTTCAGACTCTGGGAAGAAGCTATCAGCTGATGAGATTGAGATTCAGGAGAATCTGGCGTACAAGGAAGAGCCAGAGTTGATTTTGGAGTACGACGTCCGAAAGTTAAGAAATAAAGAGATTCCGATGGTTAAAGTCCAGTGGAAGCACCAGACTGCACGAGAAGCGACTTGGGAGAAGGAGTCCGATATGAGACGGTCGTACCCGTACTTGTTTTGACTGAGTTTGGATTGGATAATGTCGAGGACGACATTTTTCTGAAGTTGGGGAGATTGTAATATCAAAATCTGCTCCAGGATCGTCCAGGACGATCTGGATCGTCCTGGGACGATCAGTTGTAATTTTGCTCCAGAATGTGCCCAGTTTTGCTCCAGGTGATTTTCTGTACATATCGTCCAGGCCGATTTGGACATCGTCCGGGACGATTGGCACTGTAGAAAATATCGGCCTGCGAATAGTTCTGGGAACCGTCCAGGACGATCCAAAATGGTCTGATCGTCCTGGGACGATTTGGCGATCGGCCGGGCCGATCTGTGTATTATAAAGCTGTTTTCAGTCTTTTTGAAGAGAGAGAAAAATAAAAAATATAAAAATATCTTTTTGAGGAGAGAGAAAGTGGAGGTGGATTTTGGAAAAGTTGATTTTCGGGCGACGCGGAGCTGTTTTCGTCCGAAGAGACTGTTCAGGATATTGCTGTACGCAAGGTAAGGCACATTCCGCCTTTCTCAATTTTCAGAACCGTCGAGTTTGGCGGTATTTTTTGTCCGGATTTCGTTTCCGTTACTGTTTTTCGTCCGTATCTTTTGATTGGTTCAGTTTTTACCGCGTAACTTTCTGTATATTGTTGACGTGCCGAGTGTGCACATTTTGGTTATTTTCCGAAGATTTTTGTCCGAGTATTTTTGATTCGGCGGAGTTTTTCGTAGACTACATTTTTCTGTGAAATTGGAAATTGTCTGTGCAGTAGAATAAATGTGTTGGAATGTGATTATCTATATTCTGTGCGAATTTGGTGAAATTTTATTTGCAGGAAATTTTGTGTAAATTCCGTATACTGCCGTTGTGCTGCCCGATTTTTGTCTGATTTCTGATTTGCCCAGATTTCTTCTGAATTGAAATGCTATCTGTATGTGTTATAAAATGGGTGTTATAAGGGGCCTGGATCCTATGAGATTCAGTTAGTGTCTGGGGAAATTTTAGTTGAGCTCAAGTTGGAGAAATTTTTGTTCTGTCCCGGATCCGAGGAATTCTGTTGTTCTGGTGTCGTGAGCACACTTAGTTATTAATTACTCAGAGAATTTCTGGTGCCGTGAGCACATGGGAGACATAAGGGTCAGAATCCGTAGTGATTCTGTTTAGTTTAGTTTAGCTATTAAATATATATCTGTTCTGCTGATATCTGATTTCCGTATCTGTTCTGTTTATATCTGATTTCCGTATCTGTTCTGTTGATATCTGCTTTCCGTATCTGTTCTGTAAGCAAATTAAATTCTAATACGATATGATCTGCAATTCTGATTTCTGACTCTATTGATTTAATCCGTTCTGATTCTGATGTGTACAATTTTTGATTCTGATGTGATCTGTCCGTATCTGTTCTGATTTGTTCTGTTTCGTTCTGATATGTCCGATTTGATATCTGTACGATTCTGTTCCGATTTCTAATCTGATTTCTGTCTGATGAGTTTGGTTTTGGATTCTGAGAATTTTGATTGGAGGTTTGTTGCTTTGCTGAGCTGTTGAGCTCACTCTTGTTTTCTGGTGGTTTTCAGGTTCTGGGAAAGGGAAGGAAGTCCAGGAATAGATTCAGAGTCTGATCAGTATAGGTATTTGTTTGTACCTTTTGATTTTTGTACAGTCATGGTTTTTCTGTTCTGTCTTTCTTTCTGTTCAAAAGCCATGTACTGTATTTGTAGATGATTGTTTTGAGGAAAAGAAAGAAAAAGATAGATGTTTTGTTCCGCTGTGTTTGATGATTCATAGTAGCTCTGTTGTTCTGTGTTTGTGTGTCTGATGAGTTTAATTATTTGGAAGATTCAGTTCAGTAACCAAATTCCAAAGCCAGATCCTGGATAAAAGGTTTTGTCGCGGCCCGGTGGGAGCGGGATCCGTCCCGGATCGGGTCGGGTCGTGACACATTGAGGATGAAACTGGTGGTTGGGGGAAAGAGAATGGTAATTCAAGATGATGTAGGGTTGTCTAAGATTAGGGTGTCTCTTAAGTCATTGATTAGGATCATAGAGGAGGTGGGAGGAGGATATTTGGTGGAGTTGCATCGCTTAGAGGGGGTAGAATAGAAGAGGAGGGAGACATTCCCTCTTAAGTGTAACCACTCATACAAAATTACAAAGGGGTTTTTCAACCTCCCCAGGGCCTACCACCAATGAGAAGAGGCATTTCACTTGATGTTCTGCATGGATGTTGAACGTTATCCGCACATGAGCCTATAGTGGACATTGGACTTGTTGATAAAGATCCCGCCAACCTTTAAAAATATGTTACAATCATTAGAACAAGTTAGTGAGACTCGCAGGTGCTGGCTGGTTTAATTGATAGATATTTTAAACATCTTCATTTACATTTCTTAATCTTATATCTTTCTTCTTAAACCATTTGTCTCACTACATGTCTCTGATAACAGTTACTAGGGAAGTACACCATGCAATAAACACAAAACAAGAAAGTGAAAAATTCAGCGAAAAGAAAGAACACTATAATTTAATATGTAAAAAAAATCTAAAACTAGAAAAAAATCACAAAGTCACATTACACCAAGAAATTCACTATAAAAAATGGGAGAAATTTGTACATATCTCTCTTCTCACTCGTTATTTCCCTGCCAATCTTCACTCTTTCACTGTTCTCACACTATAATATTTAAAGAGAAACTCTAATTAACCACCAAGGGATGTAACCTTTAATGAAAAATAAGAAAGAAAACTTCCATCCCTTCTCGCAGCTTTGTAGAATCAAGTTGGAGTGCCTCGGTGCTCCACTCTTTATCACAAGTCTACATGACAATTCTTCAACATTGGGGTCTAGAGCGCCGTATAACTCCGTTCTACGTTTGTCTTCAAGAAAACTATACATCACCACAGTGCTTGGGTATATAATGCCACAACCATGTATGATTGTATGGGAAAAAATCAAGTACAATACACCCAAACCTAAGCAAGTGATTGAGGACCCCTATAACCCACCGATGAGCTCGATCAATATAATACGACTGATTGACATAATCAGATTCCACACCAAACTAATAGAAAAATAATTGAGAATTTTATGACATTAATTAGAGAACCAAATGATCTTCAAATCTCACATGCTTATAAGTACAACAAAATTGAGGTACTGATGAGAGAAATTCCAAAACAAAAAATTATGTAATTTTTACATCATAAATGCACTTAAATGCTAAAATAATAATATATTATATAAGTAATTAACACAAGCCTTTTCAATGGAGTGTTTTATGGGGGGGGGGGGGGGGGGGGGGGGGGGGGGGGGGTGCACACTTATCCAACCACTATTGCTCGACCATGATTCTTTACTCACCACCACTTGATAACGATACTCTGAACATCATCAGGACTAGTTCTCTAACCATTATCACTCGATTATAAGCCTTCAACAGGCTACAATTCTTTATTTACTGTCACCGAACTGTTGTCGGTTTACTATAATCCTTTGATCATTGTCGCACGATTATAATACCCTGACGACTATTGGCCTAGTACGATCCTTTGCCCTTGAACCACTGGCCACGATCCTATAGCCATTATCACCCAAATACGGTCTTCATATCATGATTGCCCAACTATAATTCTTTAACTACTCTCCCCCAACATTGCATTGATAAAGCTTTCATCGTGTAACTTTCTGTATATTTTAAAGACACTTGTCAAGAATATTTAGAGATTTTCTAAAAAAATTTGCACTCGGTATTTTGAAATGTGCCTCTTTTTATTTGTCTAAAAATGATATTGGAATATGAAAAATAAGGATGTAGTATAATTCAAGTCTTAAAATATTATTTTACACTACCTCTAGTAAATTGGTTGTTTTGAAATATAAAATTTTGGTTGAGTAGTATATTCTTTTATCTATCATTATAGTACTTTGTAAAATTTTGAAATGAGTTCATTTGTATTTTATTTACTACGTTGAAATGAATTATATGCTTATTTAATTGAATAATGTGATTTTGAGGAGCTTTGAAATGAATGGAGTAAGTTCTGTTCTAGTGCTAAATATAAATTTTGATACCTAACGATATATTATGTGTCGAGGGTACATTCTCATGTTATATGCACATTTTATATATGTGTGCTAGATCTTCAAATAATGTTAAGATGTTAAACACTTTTTCTACAATTGTGACTATGCTAGCATGCCATTATAGTTTTAAATTTTTATTTTGATTTGCATGTCAATTATCCTGCCCATCCTAAAATAAAAATTGTGAGGAGGTACTAAAATATTTTTTCCCATTTAATTGCATTCAAAGAATGGGTAGATTAATGTATCTTTTTTGGGTAGATTAATGTATCTTTTTTTAAATTTGAGATATTTTTTAATCTTATATCTAATATGAAAATTTTTCATTCTTAAGCTATAGTTTAAATGACAAGCCTTGATTATTTTTTACGGTTTAAAAGGGGCATTTTATACATGATATCTAAACGTTATATATTTGTATTTATATAAAGAATAGCTAATATAACTTTAGAAAGATCATATGATTTGCATGAATATCAAGATAATCTTTGAATTGGACACTTTGAAAATTAAAATCATGATCATTTAAACTCCAAATTTAACATGGTTATAGTTGAATCGAGCGTCTAGATGAGATGAATCCAATGAGCCCAAGATCATTCAATTCCAATATCATTAAGACACTTAGTTTAAATTAGCAAAACACCCATCCCAAAAAACACTTAAAAATAGAGCCCCATTCTCCACATGAGAGGGAGAAAAAAAGGATAGAACTAGAAAGTTCTTTTGTATTTTCAAACTAATGCAGCCAACAACTACCACAAGCTATTGCCACTGGCACCCTCCATCATTTACAATCACCTTCAGTAATCATCATCATCTTTAAAATTTTGACAACATTTAACCATGCTATTGGGTATAATTGTCTGCCTATAAACACCTACTTTCTATAATCCCTATTAGGGAATTCAAACTATGTAGTTGGGTGTTAATTCGTCAATCAATGGAAATTTAATTTCTATTAATCTCATAAGAAAAATCAGACATCTTATTCTCAAGTAATTATCTTCTTCTTCCACTTTGAGGAAAGAAAAATTCTAGTATTTCCAAATATATAATGAAGTTTACATATGGGCCAAACACACTGATTTTTTCCCTTTTAGAACTTTTCATGTAAAAACTTTATGTTTGTACTACTTTTATCTATGAGTGCTAAATTTTTATACTACACTGAAACATAAAACACTGTGACTCAAATTTTCTATCACGTTACAATAACAAAATATTCTAATTTAAAATAATACACATAAAAAAATTTAATCTTTTACAAAATTGTCAATTTGAATTCTCAATTATTTATTAAACTAGCTAATATATTGTTAAAAATAATTAAGATAATTAATTGTTAATTGAATTATAAAGGTCTAATTTGACTTAAAAAATCTTAAACAATAAACAAAGAAAACAAAATTAAAAATTAACGGTAATATAATATGCCATGTATGCTTAATTAGCCAATAAATAAAATAATTGACATAAATGATAATCGAAATAAAATAGTTGACATAAATGATAATCGAAATAAATTAGTTATAATTTTTTATTCGAATTGAATTTAAAAATAAAAAAAGTATATATAATAATTAAATATTAACTAAAGTAACTATTTTAGAATTTTAACTGCATCATGTATCATAGATATTAAAGCAATTTTTTGGTAGAACAATAGTTAATAACCCAATAATCAAATGCATCATTAACATAATAAACAGACAAAAAACACTATCAACTACACTACTACAGGCTTCATTTGGAATAGTTTTTTTACTATATTTTAATGCAATTTTTTTTGTAAAATTTTTTAGTTCAAAAAAATTATATACTAAGAAATAGTTTTAGAAAATAGTATTAAAGCTATCCTGAACGAAATCTAAGGCTTCATTTGGGACAGCTTTTTTACTGATTCATGAAACAGCTTTTTAATATAAAAATTTTTTGAGTATATAAAATCTGCTTCATAAAGCAGTAAGAAAATTGTCTCAAATGAAATCTAAGAATTAATAATGAAGAACCAAACATACATAAGAATAAAAAAGAGACAATGCTAGCTTCAAATCTACTTTCTACTCTCGGCAACATTTCTTCAGAATAAGAATCTAAATGATCAAGTTTGCCACTCGTTGCATGTCAGTTTTTGGCTTCAATCCTGCAAATAAGGGTTAAAAGTTAACACAATAATTTAGCTATTAGAATCTAGAAACTATTTAAGTACTTGAATTAACACAAATGAAAGATAATTTTCTGCTATTATAAATCAAGGCAAAATTCTGTTCATCTTCCCACTTTGCAATCGCGAGAGTGGATTAAGAATGAAGCATTCTCCTTCAGTAAAATTTGAAATTTTTTACAATTTCAGTCTAGCAGCTATGTATGGAAATCGACTTCAATTTATTGTGAACAAAAAGAAATTACACCTGGAGCTTGCTACAGGCAGTTGGAATCTAGTTCAAAGGAGAAAAAACTATATGCAAAAGTGTATAACATTAGGCTTGATATATCATCAAAAAATTATCTTGATCGGGTATGAATCTCGAGGCAAAATCAAGTTGGAAATTTGAAAAATTAAATTGGAGATCATATGAACTCCGATTTCAGCAATATTATAGTTGAACTGAGCGTCTCGAAAATACGAACCCAATGACACCAAATTCGACTCAATTCGAGCCCAAATAAGTCCAAATCAAAGACCCAAAGCGCATTTGGAAGGCTCAATCCATAATTTGGATTACCAAACAGTTTCCAAACATGACATGCTTATAATTGAATTGAGCGGCTCGACGAGACGAATCCAACGAGCACAAGATTGTCAAATTCTTGTATCATTAAGACATTTAAAAGCCCAGTAAATGGTCCACAATCACGGGATTCAATACCAGTCGTGCATTCAAACCACTCCCAATTTACCCTTGATCTTCCTTCTATTTACTGACCATGCCACTCTCATAAAATTACAAATAGACCTCTCATTTCTCATGAGGGGGGATCCAAGCAAGTAGAGAAGGAAGATAAGGAAGAGAGCTCTCTTGCCACCAGACTCCTCAACCACCGCCGGACCTCAGCCCGGCCACCGACTGTCGCCGGACTTTCTCCCGGCTATCAACGGACGCCGAACTTCTACCCGATCGCCAACTGATGCCAGAATTCTGCCCGACTGTCAATTGAAGCTGGATTTCCGCCCGACCACTAAACGTCGCTGGATTTTCGATCTCCACTTGTAACTAGATTTCAACCCGACGGTTGATTATTGTAATATGATCTTCCTCAATTTCAGGGACGACTCAGTCACTTGTAATTTAATCAAATACTAGTGGAATCATTTTAGCTGGATGTGACCCCATGATTTTTCCCTTTTATAGAGTTTTCCACGTAAAAATTCTGGTATTTTCATTTTTTTTTCTGTTTGTGTGCTAGATATCCGTTTAACACTAAGACTAAAATTTCTAAGTCTATCGCCATGTATATTCTAGCCCGCAACAAGGCTATACTGTTTAATTGCTAAAAACAGTTACTTTTGAAGAGTAATTTGAAGGTTTCTTGTAACCAGGAATTAATGAAATTTGCTCAAGTTCAGAAAAAGAGGAATGTAATGGTTGAAGCTTCTTACCACAAGAACTCTGCTACAAATGTTGAGCTCCAATCATCGACCGACAACAACTTTCAATGTCAACAGCTTTACAGGCTGCGTTCCGGTAATTAAAATAGATAAACTGAATAAGAATCTAGATAGGTAGTCAAGTGTCTAACATCCATACAAGTCCAAGCGAGCAGAAAAAGGTAGCATGCATGCTGGTCTACAATGGAGTATGCATGTCTGCAATTATGTGCAGAGGAGGGTGCATATATGTCATCATCATTAATGTTGTCATCATCATCATCTTTTGCTTAATTACGAATATTTTGGGGTCCTGTCACTAATCGGCTATCTGGTTTAGTTATTTGAAATGCACTGTGAAGTAATCGTAAGCAAAGTAAATGGATCAATTTGGCTACATTTACGTTACTTTTTGTGAATGAAATGAACTATATTGAATGATAATTTCAACAATTTTACCCACTACTAAATTGTTAGACCGGACCAATGGACCAGTTCAGCCGGTCCACATGGGACCGGCCCAGGTGGAACAGTGGTCGAAGTTTCACTTCTCCTGTACGTGCCGAACGAGCTACCGATTCCAGAAAAGCTGTTTAGGAAAGATTTTTGAGGGAGTTTGGAGGGAAATTTGAATGATGGGACTGTTTAGAGATTTCCTTTTGGATTATATTCATTAAATAGTTTATTTTCCTAGGGTTAGGGCGTCTTAAATTTGGCTGAAATTTGAGATCTCTTATATTTCTTTTGGTCTCTAGTGACGTCTAGAGATTTGGGAGAGAGATCCCCCTCTTGAATAGAGGATCAATTGCATCTTGTTATTTTCTTCCGTTAGATTGTGTTCTTGTAATAAAATTTCTGTTTTTCTCTAATTTTTTGTTGGATTTGTGAAGATTTCTCGTTGCTTTTTCAAAATTGATAGGATTTACTTGAAATCTTCAAATATTTCCTATCATAAACATAAGAAAAATTTAAGTTTACCAACAAGTGCTTTACAACAAAAATCCGCTCACAACTAAACAGTCACCATGGTATCTACATATGCACCAATATATACTATGAGTGCAGGTGAATGAATAACAAGCTCATTCTGTATTTCTCATATCATGTTTAAGCATCAATAGCTGTTAATAGGAAGAACGAAAAAGGATACAAAAGCATCAAGGAGCACGCATCCGCCAGCATCAACTAGCCACGGAAGGTTGGGTTTGACTTTGGACCATTCTAAGCTGTTTACAAGTATGCTGAATAGACAAAATTTGAGAAAATTAGTTTGAATGCAAGAACTCCAAAAATGAAAGAAATCATACAATATCCGATACTTTCCAACATATGCTGAATTTCCCACAAGAGCGAATATAAACATAAAGAGACTTAACCCTTGAAAACAAAAGAATTGATCAAAACAACCTACAGAATAAACAAGTCATATTTATTAAAAAAAAAAATCACTTAGGCTTCGTTTCGGACTGCTTTCTTATTGCGTCTTAAAACAACTTCTTAGTACAAAAATTAAAATTTTTGTTCTTGGAAGCTACTTTAAAAAGCAGAAAGAAAGCCATCCCAAACGAAGCCTTAATCTTGTTGTCATACTGCAGTAAAGATAAGATATTTTAATAAACAATAAATCCAAATTAGCCTGTGCAACACAAGACCAAGAAATCCGGAATTATGCAAGAACTCAAACGAGTTACTCGTCGCAACTGAGGCTTTGTTTGGGACAGCTTTTTTCTGCTTCTTAAACCAGCTTTCTAGTAAAAAAAGAAAATTTTTGTATTAAAAAATTGCTTTGCGAAGCAATAAGAAAGCCATCCCAAATGAAACCTGAATGTATCTTCTGATCTCAAATTTACAAAGAGCGTAATCAGTTGCTGCTATATGGTCACTGAGAAAAAGATGAGGTAGGAAGAAAAACTTGCCTCAACCTTTCCTCGTTTAATCTGCAGAACATTAGAAGTCAAGAATTCGTGAGTCATACAATCCCACAATTTTTAGTTTAGAGATATAAATTTGAAAGGATTCTGACAACAAACTTGATGGCTTCACAAAATCCTTAAATAACCAGATTCCCCATATAAATTTATCTTTAATATGTTTCACTTAACTGATTCTACAACCCAAAAGGATAAAAGAAAACTACGAGACAAAAAACAATTTATCAGGTGTCAACATCTCACATTCAACCAGATTTTGAGGAAGTCTGCCACCCATATAAATGCCTGCCATTGCCCAGCCTAAAAAACTTCCTATTCCACTGCTTCCAACATGTTCGCCATGAAATGTTTCCAATGCCTTGTGCTGTGGGAGAAAACATAACAATCAAATATCCATCTCTACTATAATGTCTGAAGAACACGAGATAAAAGAAATAAAAATGGGTACAATATTTCGATCAATTAATTCCAGAGGAAAAAATTTATTACTGTTGACTGTAACGACTACTCACGACACAGTCACTGCAATCGTCGCCTCCCTTCCGATCTCTCACGTTACCGCCCCCGGTCCCACCTCACGACCAAAATCACCGACTAAAGCCCCAAACGGCACAACGATTCGCTCACCGACACACTTAGGACATAAAAAACACTCCTCTCGTTCGGTTAACAGAGACGCACACAGAAATTGGGAGAAAGCCGAAAGAAATCGCAAGAAGAAAAAGCTTCGGGACTTACCTCTTCGAAGGCGACATCTCTTCCGATCTTGATCTCGGCTTCAGTCGAAGATTCTCTAACCTCAAACGAACAAGACCAAGCCGTATACGACCTCCAACCAGCCTCCACCTGCTCCGAATCCGACGACTCTCCGACTCACCAGAGCCGAACCCGTCGTGCTCCCGCCCGAGTCGACGCCGCCGAACCAGCCACCGCCTGCTGAGGCCGAACCTGCCTCCGCCGCCCCTTCCCGCCGGCGACTCAAGCGTCCGACTCCAACCCGCCGACCTGCCGCCGCTCCGACGCCGATCCCAGCCTCCCGTGCGTGATTTCCTTCGGCCCTAGCCCGATCGGGAGGCTCTTCCTGATTCCTCTTTATATGTATATTATATGTAATTATATATATAATATTATAATATACATATAATATTATATCTGTTATATATATATATATATATATATATATATATATATATATATATATATATATATATATATATATATATATATATAAAATGAAATAAAATAAAAAAAAAAGAAGAGATGGAGGGAAATGAAATATTTTTTTAACAGGTGTCGAAGACCCCGGCCGTCGTACCTTAGGTCCGACCGGGATGGTTTTAAAATTTGAAGACCCCGGCCGTCGCATCTTAGATCCGGCCGGGATGGTTCCAAATTGAAGACCTCACGCAGTCGATCTTAGATCCTGGTGAGATGGTTTGAAATCAAAGACCCTACGCCGTCGACCTTAGGTCCGGGTAGGAAGAAACTACGGCAGTGCCGTCCCGATTTCTCCCTCGGTGGGGAGGAGATGCCGGGAGGCTGCCGAAAATTTCAGTGAACAACAAAGGACTTGGACTAAAAATCTAAAATTGATTCAAACATTAATTCAAACATAAATCAATTTTAAATTAAATTTGAACAAAGAATTTTGGAACTTAAATTTGAAGTGGATTCAAATCTAAATTCAATTTCTAAAATTTACTCGATATATGTACATTCAAATTGAATTTTCATCAAGATCTCACGCTCCAAGAAATAGTTAATATTTTTTTTGAGCCATTGTCATATCATAAATGATATTGATTTCTATGGAGATTTTAAATAGACTTTCTAATTGTAAATGTGTTCTTGCAAGTAAACCAAGAGGTGTGTAATATGGTAAGAGCATACAATTTACACTTATCAAAATATAAATAATACACCAATCTTCTAAGACACAAGGTCGATGTATATGTATAGAAAGTGTAATGGTGCTTTTTGATAGGCTTCAAAAAGCAGAAGTGGACACATTTAGCTCCTAAAGAAATAATGTCAAGGTTGATGATATTCTTCCTATATGTCATATAAGAAGATATGATAATCCCTATCACATTCATCTCAGAATACTGGTGAAGGGATATAGATGTTAGAAGACACTATAGTTTGTTCACATGTGATTGTAGAAAGATTATCACATATACAACAATCTGTTAGCAAATAATGACAAGGTAACCTATTGATATTAGTGATAATCGACAACATTTAATGAAAGCTATAATACTCATGCAGCCAACCTCCGTATAATGTCAATCAAATACAATAATCTCTTACAAGTAATAGCAAATGATCATAGTATTAAATAACGCCACCGGATCCGCAACCTGTGTACAAGCGGACAGAAGGCGTTCGTATGCCTATAAATGAAAATTTGGGCATTTCTTAAATAAAACCATCTCGCAAATGGATCATATTTAAAAATTTTAAAATGCCCCTTTTTTATATTAAATATGATCCCATAAACTAAATATACCCCTGCATGTGCTCCGACAAATGCAATAAATTTTCTAAACGCCAATGTCCGAGAATGCTGCGCAGGGTCAAATGCTATAACTCGCATGTGCTTCGGTCGTCAAATATAAGTCTCAAATCCGACGATTCGAGAATGCTGCGCGGGTCTAATATTCAAGTTTCATCCTCCTCCTTGAAAGGACCGGAGTTGACATAACTTGAATTACAAAATGTCTCCCCAAAATCCTACGAAAATACAAGTGATTTTTATAATCACCCCGATGATGGCCGTTGTTGAAATGAAATCTTAACCGGAGGGGTCAAATTTCAAACCTCAAATGTTAAATTTCAAATCTCAAATGTCAAATCTCTAATCAAACAAAAGTCCAAATTCTTGAAATAAAATCAATCATCTAAAAAACTCAAAACTAAACATCATCCACCTCCCGCAACCGTTTGTCGGGGATGATAAATTTGAAATTAACCTCAGCTCACAAAGAGCGAATGCATGTCGGGTGTATCACTACGATTCATCCTCAAACAGTCTCTTGCCAACAGGGACGTGGCACGTGCCCTCTGGTCGGGTGGGTTTGCCGCGAAATGGCACCATTATATTACGATCACGGCCAAAGCCCGTATGTTCCCTAAAGGCGTCAAACCCTTGAGCGATGGATCATAGGGTATATTCTATAGGCATAAAGCCATATGTCAGCTAAGGTGGATTCATATATATCCCCTTAGATAAACATCAACCCAGGTCTACGAGGTATTCTTGGACGAAGCAACCCATGGCTGCCGACAAGGTGCCTTCTGTCAGGTTGGGTCGACTACCTCCTCTGACTAAGTAGACCAGGGATCATGACAGCCCGGGACGACGGAACCATGGGATCTTGATCGGGCTCGTCTTCATTCCCCCCACCACCAGTTTTAAGTTTATGGTGATGAAACTTCTAAATTCCAAATTTGAAATTTCTAAATTCAAAATTTAAACCCAAAAATTATTGCTATTATACGATATGTTCATTACCTATGTGAACGCTTGAACGACTAGCCTTAATCGAAAGTTCTCTCTTGTTATCAAGAGGGGTAATTAACTATAGGGGCTTGCGCCTATAGGAAACCAGAACTCAGATCAAAAAGTCCTCACCAAATGAGGGCGAAATCTCTGGGTAGTGTCTTATCTAAAACCCAATCTGCCTTCTGAAAATTCCCCCGGGATCACATCCTAAAATTGGAATTTTTCGGAGCCCACAGATTTCTGGCGACTCCGCTGGGGATGGTTTCTCTTTCCATCTTTGGCTAGTTTATATAAATCGTAATAGCAATAAAAAAAAAAAAAGTGAAATGAAAATTTTTAATAAATTTATTAAATTTGGGGTTTAAAAATATGCAATCAAATAAAATTTTCTGTATATATTTTTATTCTGTCTAGTCTCTGCACTTTGAAAGTGTAGGGTAATGTATCAACTATGCATACTAACCCTTTCCTTTCAATTGTGCAGAATGGAACTACAGAATACACCCTTCACCGTCCAACTGGGACGAGGAGCTAGCATTCAGCTAGCTAACGCCGTCATCAACACTGGAGACTCTGAAGCCACCATCCGATTTGGTAGCTTAGAGTTTTCTGCAGCTACTGCAAAGGCTGCTGCCGTACCTATTCACGGCTTGACTGTTCAAGGCCATCATGCGAAGCCTAATCCTGCTGATACTAATGCACGACGTGCTTATTCCGTGCAACAACCACGAGCTGACAAAACTGCTACTGCAAAGTCAGTTCAACAAAATAGAACCTCGGTATTCGAAAGGCTATCACAGCCTAAGGCCTTAGCCACTGAGAGAGTCGTAGTTGGAGGAAGAATATCTGTGATACCTACCAGGGGTACCATTCTGCCGACCGGGTTATCTGCACCTGGGAAAGACGATGCTGAAGCCTCCTCATCTGGAGGAAGGCTCACAAGGAGACAGATAAGGAAGAAGAATGCTGAACTCCGAGCTCAGCAGCAACTAGTGCCAACTCATCCCTCCAACCTACCAGCCCAAGAACCTGAAGCTACCGTTCCAACCCGGAATGGGTTTGCAAATTTGAAATGGGTTAAGAGAAATAGCTCTACTGGGAAGCTAAAGAAATCTTTCTGGGATCAACGGCCTGAAGCTCTAATCCCTCCAAGGAAGAAAGAACCCGAGACTCTCTCAGCTCGAGTATATCGAGTTCTAAAGACTGTGAAAGAGAAAGGTCTGAAGAAGAGGAGATATCAGCAGCCCTTGATAATTGAAGCCAAAAGAACTCCGCCAAGGGAACGCCTATCCCTTGCGGTGGAGAGAGAAGAGAAAGAAACTATACTCTCTCGTGGTGAGCATCGGGGCGTGACATCTAAACTTCGAATTCAGGGATCCGTCGTCGAAAGGTCCCAGCGAAAAGGAAAAGAAATCTGGAGGCCAAAAGCCTCGTGGAGAAGAAGAGAAGAGAAAGAGGAACTAATATGGGCGTGACATCTGGTGCAGCCTCCCAGAGATCCGCCTTTCATAAAAATCGTCAACAATGGGTACCTAAGGAAAAGGTGCCTATTATTGACATTGACAATAGTCGACACTTTGAAAAATCTTCTAAAGAATCCTATTGCCAACCAACCTCAACCTCTCAAAGAAAGGTTAATTTTGACCGCACCCCTCCAATCGAAGAAGTTCATGTACCACATGAAGAGCCAGAAATCTATTGGAAACGTCGCTCTGAGATTTCTGTACAAGAAAAAGATGATGATAAAGACACCATGGAGGTTGAGGTAGTCTATATGGTGGGATATGGTGATGAGCCACATCAAACACGTGGCTATAGACGACGCAACGAAGCAGTGCCCACTTCTTCTAAAAAACAACCTCTCAAGAAGATCAAGTTCAGTACGAGCAGTTAGAAGAAGAAGAAGTCCCTTCAGATGATGGACAAAATGATGATCAGGAAGAAGAAGTACTTGCTGAAACATTGGCACAAGCACAAAGGCGTTTGAAACATCAAATGAAGGAAAAAAGATAAGGAGATATCAGAGCTGAATAGCAAGATGACAGAAATGATGGCACAGATGACTGCGATGATGCAGTTAATGCAAAAGAACGTCCTTACTACTCCTGCACTTGCTCAGCCAGTTAATCGTCAAAATCAACCAGTTAATTAGCAGATATCAAGTAGTATTCCTACTAATATGCCAACCGATCCAATACCCAAGGTGTCCGGAATACGAACCAGAAATGAAGAAGGAAATGAGGATGATCAACCTGTTCATCCACAAACTCATCAAAATATTACAAGTACATCTGAGCCGATGATGACTCAGCAGCTAGAATCAATCATCAATGAAAAGATTAAAGCTGTCATTGCCTCAGAACATGTTGAGAAATTTGTGAGCAAGGGTCGCCCATATCCAGCCGAGTACGATCAGGTGCCCTACCCTAAGGGTTACTCAGTGCCTAAGTTCAATACTTTTAATGGCACCAGCAATCCAAAACAACACTTGGCTCAGTTTAAAGCAACCTGTGGAAATACTGGGGGTGTTGATGCTCTACTCTTCCGCCAATTCATTAGTAGTTTGACTGCGACTGCTTTTGAATGGTATACCGAGCTACCTAATGATTCTGTCAAAACATTTGCAGAATTAGAAAATATGTTCGTGAAAAGGTTCGCTAGTGCTACCGAGAAGACTACTATCGCTGACCTTGCCTTAGAGAAAACGAAAAAAAGGGCGAGTCAGTGACAAAGTACATCACCCGTTGGCGCAACATGAGTATGAAATGTGAACAACAATTGGAAGAGGAGCATGCCGTTCAACTGCTAATGGGAAACATCGATGATAAGATGTTACCATTTTTATGCATGGCCTCCATCAGCACTTATCAAGAGCTACTGGACAGAGTAGCTAAGTTTGAAAAGTTGAACTTGTCTAAGTCTGAATATCATTCAGATAGGCCTCGAAAGAATAAAGCTGTGGATAATAGAAGAGATGAAATCTATTCCACATCATCTTTAAGAATTGAGAAAGAAAAACAATCTACTTCTAAAGATGATAATGGAAAGCATTACTCCAAACCCCAGCCAAAACTAATATTGGGAGGAAACGATAAGTTTCAAACTTTTCGTAATGGAGGAGAACGTTCGAAGCCAAGAACAGGTGATCGAATCACATCCCTTAAAGAGAGAAAATGAATAGAGAATATTCTTTTTAAAAGGGAAAGTGTGGCAAAGCTGTTTCAAACAAGCGCTTAAAGCTGGTCTTGAATTACCAGAGTGTAAAAGACCCGAAGAAGCTGATCAAAAAGATGATCCAAGTTATTGCCCATATCACCGAGTTATCAGCCACCCTATTGAAGATTGTTATGTCTTCAAAGATTGGCTTGAAAGAAAATACAAAAATGGTGAATTCACGCTATCAAATAGCGTTTTAGTTCACCCAAAAAAGGAATCTGTAAAAATGATCGGGTCTTCTCCTATACCCCTGATTAGAAAAAGAAGATAAAATGAAGGGGAAAATGATGCCAGAAAAAGATGAATGGCAGACCGCAATCTCCAAGAAGACAATGAAGATGATCAAAACAACTGGAAGGAATTCCTAACATCAAATGGAAATCCTCTATAGAACCAGTGCTTGAATTAAGAGGAAATCCAAATTCGGGTGCATCCACTTCTAGGCCATTAACTCGGAGGCGTCCTAATACGAAACGGTTCTATAAGACATTCTCCAAGAAGTCTAATAATTCAAATAAGCGCATCAAGCAGAAGAAGAAAATAACAACACTTCAAAAGATCATTAATAATTTGGAGGATTATCACCAACTATCAAGGCGGCCGATAACACTTGCAGACTTTATGTCTAAGCTTCAAATAGACCAATCAGAAGTGGAAGATGATGAACAAGAAGATGAAGATTCACTCCATGTTGAAACACATGTCGAGTCATCTCAACGACATTGAATGCAGCCCAAAGAGATTTTGTAAAAGATCATGATATGGGTCATATAGCAATGTCTCATACAAAAGTGACTGATAAAATGACGTCTGCGTCATGTCTGATGGTACTGCAGACAGGCTATAACTCAGAAGAAGAGTTGTGTTTTCCAAGTGAAGATGAATCAGAACAGCAAATAGCTTCACGAATGGAGCGTGTGAAGCTAAATGAAGACTCTGAACATTCAACAAAAACTACATCAGATGATATTGAATCGAAACAAAGTGGCTCAAGTACAGTTAAGAAGTGGTAAAGTACTGCCACTGCCGCCGCTAAAAAAGGGGTTATCAAGCAAAGGACAAGGGAAAAGATATAGTCGTCAACGAAGAAATAATCCCTAAAGATCATAAGAAAAAATATGATACAAATAAAGGGATAGAATATAATATCATTTCCCATTTGAGAAAAATCCCAGCACAGCTCAGCATCTATGAAGCTCTTCTGATGTCAAAAAGATCTTCGAGAAACTTTGATACAGGCTCTCAAAAATCCAGAGAGATATGAAGCATATTTCAGAAAGAAAGATGTTTGAGCGAAGTTCTTCATGCCAGAAATGAACCTGTTATAACATTCTCTGAAGAAGATCTCATGTTGGGGACTACAGAACATAATCGCCCTTTATATGTCACAGCAGAAAGTGATGGCATCATAATAAGGCGAATCCTGATTGATCCTGGGTCTTCAATAAACCTCATGAGCTTGCGCACACTAAAGTCCTTATCCCTAGATATTCAACATCTAGGTTCAGATAAACTTATGGTGCATGGCTTTAACGAGAAAGGACAAAAAACTATAGGTTCGTTTGTTCTTCCCCTGAAATTTGGAGAACTGTACACAGAAGCCAAATTTCATATTATCGATGCAGACACTTCATTCAAAGCACTCTTGGGTAGACCTTGGCTCCATGAGAATGGTCTTGTTCCATCAACTATGCACCAATGTATGAAATATCTGAAGGATGGGGAAGAGTTCCGAATTTCTGGAGATATACAACCCTTCGCAGTCCACGAAGTGAAAATTTATGATGATGCAAAATACTTCATTTCAAATAAAGTAAAACCGATGAAATCTTCTGCAAGTAAAGCATCTACCATGATGAGTACAAAACAATCCAAAGGAATTGAAGAAAAGGATACGAGAAGAGAAGAAAGTCACAAAATTTTTCCTAAAGGGGTTAACACATTACCTAGATCAAATAAAGTTGTACTCCACTTGGGAAGTGACACGGAGGAAGATGATGATATCTCTGAAATCCACAAGCCTTTGATCAAAGAAAAGCCAAGGGAGAATACTTTTGTGGTTACACTGATCCCTCCACAACATTTTAGAGAAATCGTATCTCGTGAAGTTCATAATGTTGAAGAGCTTAAAACATTTTATGTACCTCCCTTACGTGGAAGCAGTGGACCGGGAAGCTTATTCTATAAATTTGGAGAGTATCAAGAAGAAGATAATATCAATGAGCTTGGAAATTTCGATGAAGATGCAGAAACAATTCTTACAGAAATGCCTAGATATTGTCCAAAAAGAATTCAGCAAATGATACGAAAAGCTGGAGTCCATAATATGGTCACTTGGCGACGAGCACTTTTCTTTCAAAGAATGTGGTGTCACGAATTATCTAAAATGGGTAATCGTGATACAAAAGGCTTGGGATTTGTGGCAGCAGAACATGCTGAGCAAAATGTATGTTATGCGATAAATGATAAATATCCTGTTACTGAAAACATGGATATAAATGAAGAGAAAGATTGGAAGCTAAACCTGCACCAGAAGAACTTGAAGATGGAGGACAGGCCGCTACCATGGATGAACTGACAGAAATAAATTTGGGAACTGATGAGGATCCTCGCCCAACCTTCATTAGTGCTCTTCTCTCCAAGAATAAAGTTGAAAAGATGAAATGCCAGGCTTATCCCCTGATATAGCTGTTCACAAATTAGCAATCAAACCAGGTGCAGTACCTGTTAAGCAAGCTCCAAGGCGAATGAGATTGGAGATCGAAGAACAAGTGATTGCAGAAACCAAGAAGCTCATCGAAGCAGGTTTCATTCGAGAAGAAAAATATGCTGATTGGATAGCCAACATTGTCCCGGTGAAAAAGAAGAATGGACAAATTCGTATATGCATTGATTTTCGTGATCTTAATAAAGCATGTCCAAAAGACGACTTCCCACTTCCAATATCAGAACTGTTGGTTGATAATACATCCAATTATGATATATTCTCATTTATGGATGGGTCGTCGGGATATAACCAAATCAAAATGGCACATGAAGATGAGAAGCATACATCTTTCAGGACTCCTATTGGCATATTCTGCTACACAGTCATGCCCTTTGGCTTGAAGAATGCTGGAGCTACATACCAAAGAGCTATGACGCATATATTTGATGAGCTTATCCACCAGAAAGTTGAATGTTATGTGGATGATCTTGTTGTGAAAAGTATAGATCGAAAAGATCACCTCCAAGATTTGAGAATTGTATTTGAAAGAATCAGAAAATTCAATCTCAAAATGAATCCACTCAAATGTGCTTTCGGAGTTTCTTCAGGAAAATTTCTTGGGTACGTTGTACGGCACCGAGGAATTGAAGTGGATCCTAACAAAGTCAAGGCAATCATAGAAATGCCGCCTCCGAAAAGTCTCCGTCAACTTCGTTCTTTACAAGGACAACTTGCATTTATACGACGGTTTATTTCAAATCTATCAGGCAGATGTCAACCATTTGCAAAGCTGATGAAGAAAGACGTTCGTTTTAAATGGGATGATGAATGCCAAGAAGCTTTTGACAGTATCAAAAGATATCTTCTGAGCCCACCCATACTTGCAGCACCAATTCCAGGGAAGCCTCTTATCCTATACACCGCAGCATTGGAAGAGTCCCTTGGAGCATTGCTAGCCCAGCACAATGAAGAAGGCAAAGAAAATGCACTCTACTATATCAGTCGAAGATTGATAGGAGCAGAAATACGCTACTCTTCAATTGAGAAACACTGTCTGGCGTTGATTTTTGCAGTCCAAAAGCTCCGTCATTATATGTTGTCCCATAAAATTACACTGATATCAAAGATCGATCCGCTGAAATTCTTGATGACAAGACCAGCGTTGACAGGTCGCCTAGCTAGGTGGGCAGTGATACTCTTACAGTTTGATATCACGTATGTCCCCCCCAAAAAGCAGTGAAAGGGCAAGTTTTAGCAGATTTTCTTGCCGCACATCCCGTTCATGCAGACTCGCCGCTAAATGATGATCTGCCTGATGAACAAATTCTAGTTGTTCTAGAAAAAGAGAAATCACAAATGTGGGAAATGTATTTTGATGGTGCATCATCAATTAAACCTGCCCAACCTCCAAACCTCCCCAAAGCTCGAGCTGGTATCGGTCTTATTTTCATAGCACCGAACGGAGGAATAATGAGATTTTCATTTGGGTTAACTGAACCTAGAACCAATAATGAAGCAGAATACGAAGCTTTAATAGCGGGTCTTGAGATCGCTATTTCAATGGAAATTCAAAATCTCAAAATTTTTGGTGATTCTCAACTCATTATAAATCAAGTAATGGGTATTTATAAAATTGGCAGAATCGGATTGATTCACTATCATAGGCGAGTCCTCAAGCTCATGAAGCAAATTACAAATATTACATTAATCCAAGTATCTCGAGCTCATAACAGTAAAGCAGACTCTTTAGCAAAACTTGCTAAAGAAATGGCGAGCATGAATGACGAGCCAGTACTAATCAGTGTTAATACACGTCGAGTACTAGAACCAACAATTCTGTATTCCCCGCAGGAAGAGGGGTCATCAAATCCAAGTCAGGAGGATATAACTTCGGTTATTCCTCAATCTCCCCAACAGATTATTCCTGAAAATCAACAGGATAAACCTCAGATGTTCACAGGAAGAAAATTTGGTAGAACCTCTGAATCTTGGCTTGAATGCCTAGAAGTTGAAGAACAAAATGACTGGAGGCAGCCTTTCATCGACTACTTCAGAGAAAATAAACTTCCCGCAGATAAATCTTTAGCTACACAGATTAAGAAGAGAGCATTGCGATATGCGTTTGTCAACAATACGCTATATCGAAGGTCATTTGAGCAAATATGGCTGCGATGTTTAGGGAGGGATGAAGCTGATAAAGTTATTTCTGAAATTCATGAAGGACTATGCGGTGCACATCAATCAGGTCCTAAAATGGCCATTAAAGTTAAAAGGATGGGTTATTACTGGCCATCAATGGTAAAGGACTGCACAAATCATGCAGATATATGCCACAAATGTCAAATTCATGGCAATATTATACATCAACCTCCAAATCCTTTGCATCCCACTATAGCATCCTGGCCATTCGAATGTTGGGGGACAGATGTAATAGGGCCCATTGATCCACCATCATCTGCTGGGCATCGCTTTATATTAGCGGCAACAGACTATTTTTCTAAATGGGCTGAAGCAGTTCCATTCAAAGAAGTCACTGCTCACCATGTGATAAACTTCTTTACTCATAACGTTGTCTATAGATTGGTGTACCCCGTCGCATCATCTCAGACAATGGTCCAGCTTTCAAAAGTACCAAAATTTATAAGTTCACTGAACGACATAAAATTGATTGGCGATATTCATCAATCTATAATCCAAGGGCAAATGGATTAGCAGAAGCCTTCAACAAAACGCTCATAAAACTACTCAAGAAAATCCTTACAAAAAATAAAAAAAGAATGGCATACTAAGTTGGCAGAAGCATTATGGGCATATCGTACTACATACAAAACACCAACGAAAGCAACTCCTTATGCATTGGTGTTTGGAGCTGAAGCTGTGTTGCCACTCGAAGTTGAGTTGCCGTCACTTCGGGTAGCTGTTCAGTATGATCTCACAGAAGAACAAAATGCTCGCCTACGAATGGAAGAGCTTGATGCGTTGGATGAAGTTCGACTCCAGGCTCAACAAAATTTAGAGATTTATCGAGCAAGGATGGTGAAATCTTTTGACCGTATGGTACGCCATCGAGCATTTCAAGAAGGAGAATTGGTCCTGGTGCTGAGAAGACCAATTATCCCACACCGAAGGATTGGTGGAAAATTTGAACCAAATTGGGAAGGTCCTTTTGTCATCGAGAAGGTGTACCAGGGAGGAGCCTATCAACTCATCGATCTGGAAGGTCGACGACCTATGCCCCCGATCAATGGGAGATATTTAAAGAAGTATTATTCTTGAAGAAGTAAGTTGAAGACTATTCCCTTGTAAAGGGAGATAATAATTCTAAGATGTCTTAGAAATTCTCCCATAAGACAGGGGGCATTTTTAAATTTAAAAATGCCAAAAAAAAAAAAAAAAAAAAATCTGATGACGGATGAAATTTCCCTTCAAGGCAGGGGGCATTTTAAATATTTATTTGGGATATCATCGAAACCCCAAATAAATATTTAAAATTATTCGTGAAGCTATCACAGCATAAATTCAGGGCAGAAGCTGGTGCCTTCAAGCAGGAAAATATACAATCATCGCAGAAAAATTTTGCCAAAATCTCGAAGTTCAGATTGAGAAGAAATTTTGATCTACACAACTTCAACAAATCAAATTCGACAAGTATGAATTGTCATAGTACAAGTCCAATGCTCAAACAGATATAATATCAGTCTCAACAAGCCTATATGTGGCCGAGCCACTGATAGCTTTACTTACTCAACAAGCCATTATAAGAGGCCGTAGTAGGAAAGCACCTGTTTTGTTAGCCCGATGACAAATACTATCAAGTTTGATATTTGTCTAATATAGCAAATCGAAGCAGTTCAGATTCAAAAAATTTTCTCAACTAACAAATGGATTGAGGCAAAATTCAATAAAGTCTCAATCAACTCAAAGGCATCAAGCCACAATGAAAACTCCTATCAAATTTAGAAGCATAATCCTTCAATAAATCTATCAAGCACAAAGCTAAGATCGAATGAGCTTCTTTTCTTCAACATGTCCGTCAAAGCACAAAGCTCAAGACCGAAGAAGTTATCCCATAGTTCTTATAAAGCCATAGGCTGAAGAAAGGGAACATTGTCATCATCAAAGTCCGTCATGCAAAAAGCTTTGGACAGATGACTATTTACCACCGACCTAATATCATTCTAAAGGATTTAGGTCACCAATATAGATTCTTCATCAAGCCCATGAAAGCACAAAGCTAGGGCAGAAGAAATGTTAATTCCTGACAAATCAAAAAGATAAATCAGGAATATCTAAAAGATCCTCTATATGACATCTAAAATCAAATTTTAGAGATCTGTAGGGTCAACCAGTTTACAACAAACATGATCTGCTATAGAGCGCATATCATATTTGTTGGGGGGCATTTGTTGACTGTAACGACTACTCACGACACAGTCACTGCAATCGTCGCCTCCCTTCCGATCTCTCACGTTACCGCCCCCGGTCCCACCTCACGACCAAAATCACCGACTAAAGCCCCAAACGGCACAACGATTCGCTCACCGACACACTTAGGACATAAAAAACACTCCTCTCGTTCGGTTAACAGAGACGCACACAGAAAACGGGAGAAAGCCGAAAGAAATCGCAAGAAGAGAAAAAGCTTCGGGACTTACCTCTTCGAAGGCGACATCTCTTCCGATCTTGATCTCGGCTTCAGTCGAAGATTCTCTAACCTCAAACGAACAAGACCCAAGCCATACGACCTCCAACCAGCCTCCACCCTGATCCGAATCCGACGACTCTCCGACTCACCAGAGCCGAACCCGTCGTGCTCCGCCCGAGTCGACGCCGCCGAACCAGCCACCGCCTGCTGCTGAGGCCGAGGCCGAACCTGCCTCCTCCGCCGCCCCCTTCCCGCCGGCGACTCAAGCGTCCGACTCCCAACCCGCCGACCCTGCCGCCGCCTCCGACGCCGATCCCAGCCTCCCGTGCATGATTTCCTTCGGCCCTAGCCCGATCGGGAGGCTCTTCCTGATTCCTATTTTATATATATATATATTGGAATGTATATTATATATATAATATTATATATATTATATAATATATATATGTTATATATATATATATATATATATATATATATATATATATATATATATATATATATATATATATATATATATATATATATAATATATATATATATATATATATATATAAATAAAAAAAAAAAAAAAAAAGAAGAGATGGAGGGAAATGAAATAATTTTTAACAGGTGTCGAAGACCCCGGCCGTCGTACCTTAGGTCCGACCGGGATGGTTTTAAAATTTGAAGACCCCGGCCGTCGCATCTTAGATCCGGCCGGGATGGTTCCAAATTGAAGACCTCACGCAGTCGATCTTAGATCCTGGTGAGATGGTTTGAAATCAAAGCCCCTACGCCGTCGACCTTAGGTCCGGGTAGGAAGAAAACTACGGGCAGTGCCGTCCCGATTTCTCCCTCGGTGGGGAGGAGATGCCGGGAGGCTGCCGAAAATTTCAGTGAACAACAAAGGACTTGGACTACAAAAATCTAAAATTGATTCAAACATTAATTCAAACATAAATCAATTTTAAATTAAATTTGAACAAAGAATTTTGGAACTTAAATTTGAAGTGGATTCAAATCTAAATTCAATTTCTAAAATTTACTCGATATATGTACATTCAAATTGAATTTTCATCAAGATCTCACGCTCCAAGAAATAGTTAATATTTTTTTTTGAGCCATTGTCATATCATAAATGATATTGATTTCTATGGAGATTTAAATAGACTTTCTAATTGTAAATGTGTTCTTGCAAGTAAACCAAGAGGTGTGTAATATGGTAAGAGCAAACAATTTACACTTATCAAAATATAAATAATACACCAATCTTCTAAGACACAAGGCCGAATGTATATGTATAGAAAGTGATGTAATGGTGGCTTTTTGATAGGCTTCAAAGCAGAAGTGGACACATTTAGCTCCTAAAGAAATAATGTCAAGGTTGATGATATTGATTCCTATATGTCATATAAGAAGATATGATATTCCCCTATCACATTCATCTCAGAATACTGGTGAAGGGATATAGATGTTAGAAGACACTATAATTTGTTCACAAATGTGATTGTAGAAAGATTATCACATATACAACAATCTGTTAGCAAATAATGACAATGTGGTAACCTATTGATATTAGTGATAATCGACAACATTTAATGAAAGCTATAATATCATTCAATGCATTTTTGTAAACCTCCGTATAATGTCAATCAAATACAATAATCTCTTACAAGTAATAGCAAATGAATGATCATAGTATTAAATAACGCCACCGGATCCGCAACCTGTGTACAAGCGGACAGAAGGCGTTCGTATGTCCTATAAATAAAAATTTGGGCATTTCTTAATAAAAAACCACTCTCGCAAATGGATCATATTTAAAAATTTTAAAAATGCCCCTTTTATATTAAATATGATCCCTTAAACTAAAATATACCCCTGCATGTGCTCCGACAAATGCAATAAATTTCTAAACGCCAATGTCCGAGAATGCTGCGCAGGGTCAAATGCTATAACTCGCATGTGCTTCGGTCGTCAAATATAAGTCTCAAATCCGACGATTCGAGAATGCTGCGCGGGTCTAATATTCAAGTTTCATCCTCCTCCTTGAAAGGACCGGAGTTGACATAACTTGAATTACAAAATGTCTCCCAAAATCCTACGAAAATACAAGTGATTTTATAATCACCCCGATGATGGCCGTGTTGAAATGAAATCTTAACCGGAGGGGTCAAATTTCAAACCTCAAATGTTAAATTTCAAATCTCAAATGTCAAATCTCTAATCAAACAAAAGTCCAAATTCTTGAAATAAAATCAATCATCTAAAAAACTCAAAACTAAATATCATCCACCTCCCGCAACCGTTTGTCGGGGATGATAAATTTGAAATTAACCTCAGCTCACAAAGAGCGAATGCATGTCGGGTGTATCACTACGATTCATCCTCAAACAGTCTCTTGCCAACAGGGACGTGGCACGTGCCCTCTGGTCGGGTGGTTTTGCCGCGAAATGGCACCATTATATTACGATCACGGCCAAAGCCCGTATGTTCCCTAAAGGCGTCAAACCCTTGAGCGATGGATCATAGGGTATATTCTATAGGCATAAAGCCATATGTCAGCTAAGGTGGATTCATATATATCCCCTTAGATAAACATCAACCCAGGTCTACGAGGTATTCTTGGACGAAGCAACCCATGGCTGCCGACAAGGTGCCTTCTGTCAGGTTGGGTCGACTACCTCCTCTGACTAAGTAGACCAGGGATCATGACAGCCCGGGACGACGGAACCATGGGATCTTGATCGGGCTCGTCTTCATTCCCCCCACCACCAGTTTTAAGTTTATGGTGATGAAACTTCTAAATTCCAAAATTTGAAATTTCCAAATTCAAAATTTAAAACCAAAAAATTATTGCTATTATACGATATGTTCATTACCTATGTGAACGCTTGAACGACTAGCCTTAATCGAAAGTTCTCTCTTGTTATCAAGAGGGGTAATTAACTATAGGGGCTTGCGCCTATAGGAAACCAGAACTCAGATCAAAAAGTCCTCACCAAATGAGGGCGAAATCTCTGGGTAGTGTCTTATCTAAAACCCAATCTGCCTTCTGAAAATTCCCCCGGGATCACATCCTAAAATTGGAATTTTTCGGAGCCCACAGATTTCTGGCGACTCCGCTGGGGATGGTTTCTCTTTCCATCTTTGGCTAGTTTATATAAATCGTAATAGCAATAAAAAAAAAAAAGTGAAATGAAAATTTTTAATAAATTTATTAAATTTGGGGTTTAAAAATATGCAATCAAATAAAATTTTCTGTATATATTTTTATTCTGTCTAGTCTCTGCACTTTGAAAGTGTAGGGTAATGTATCAACTATGCATACTAACCCTTTCCTTTCAATTGTGCAGAATGGAACTACAGAATACACCCTTCACCGTCCAACTGGGACGAGGAGCTAGCATTCAGCTAGCTAACGCCGTCATCAACACTGGAGACTCTGAAGCCACCATCCGATTTGGTAGCTTAGAGTTTTCTGCAGCTACTGCAAAGGCTGCTGCCGTACCTATTCACGGCTTGACTGTTCAAGGCCATCATGCGAAGCCTAATCCTGCTGATACTAATGCACGACGTGCTTATTCCGTGCAACAACCACGAGCTGACAAAACTGCTACTGCAAAGTCAGTTCAACAAAATAGAACCTCGGTATTCGAAAGGCTATCACAGCCTAAGGCCTTAGCCACTGAGAGAGTCGTAGTTGGAGGAAGAATATCTGTGATACCTACCAGGGGTACCATTCTGCCGACCGGGTTATCTGCACCTGGGAAAGACGATGCTGAAGCCTCCTCATCTGGAGGAAGGCTCACAAGGAGACAGATAAGGAAGAAGAATGCTGAACTCCGAGCTCAGCAGCAACTAGTGTCAACTCATCCCTCCAACCTACCAGCCCAAGAACCTGAAGCTACCGTTCCAACCCGGAATGGGTTTGCAAATTTGAAATGGGTTAAGAGAAATAGCTCTACTGGGAAGCTAAAGAAATCTTTCTGGGATCAACGGCCTGAAGCTCTAATCCCTCCAAGGAAGAAAGAACCCGAGACTCTCTCAGCTCGAGTATATCGAGTTCTAAAGACTGTGAAAGAGAAAGGTCTGAAGAAGAGGAGATATCAGCGGCCCTTGATAATTGAAGCCAAAAGAACTCCGCCAAGGGAACGCCTATCCCTTGCGGTGGAGAGAAAAGAAAGAAACTATTCCTCTCGTGGTGAGCATCGGGGCGTGACATCTGAACTTCGAATTCAGGGATCCGTCGTCGAAAGGTCCCAGCGAAAAGGAAAAGAAATCTGGAGGCCAAAGCCTCGTGGAGAAGAAAGAAGAGAAAGAGGAACTAATATGGGCGTGACATCTGGTGCAGCCTCCTAGAGATCCGCCTTTCATAAAAATCGTCAACAATGGGTACCTAAGGAAAAGGTGCCTATTATTGACATTGACAATAGTCGACACTTTAGAAAATCTTCTAAAGAATCCTATTGCCAACCAACCTCAACCTCTCAAAGAAAGGTTAATTTTGACCGCACCCCTCCAATCGAAGAAGTTCATGTACCACATGAAGAGCCAGAAATCTATTGGAAACGTCGCTCTGAGATTTCTGTACAAGAAAAAGATGATGATAAAGACACCATGGAGGTTGAGGTAGTCTATATGGTGGGATATGGTGATGAGCCACATCAAACACGTGGCTATAGACGACGCAACGAAGCAGTGCCCACTTCTTCTAAAACAACCTCTCAAGAAGATCAAGTTCAGTACGAGCAGTTAGAAGAAGAAGAAGTCCCTTCAGATGATGGACAAAATGATGATCAGGAAGAAGTACTTGCTGAAACATTGGCACAAGCACAAAGGCGTTTGAAACATCAAATGAAGGAAAAAGATAAGGAGATATCAGAGCTGAATAGCAAGATGACAGAAATGATGGCACAGATGACTGCGATGATGCAGTTAATGCAAAAGAACGTCCTTACTACTCCTGCACTTGCTCAGCCAGTTAATCGTCAAAATCAACCAGTTAATTAGCAGATATCAAGTAGTATTCCTACTAATATGCCAACCGATCCAATACCCAAGGTGTCCGGAATACGAACCAGAAATGAAGAAGGAAATGAGGATGATCAACCTGTTCATCCACAAACTCATCAAAATATTACAAGTACATCTGAGCCGATGATGACTCAGCAGCTAGAATCAATCATCAATGAAAAGATTAAAGCTGTCATTGCCTCAGAACATGTTGAGAAATTTGTGAGCAAGGGTCGCCCATATCCAGCCGAGTACGATCAGGTGCCCTACCCTAAGGGTTACTCAGTGCCTAAGTTCAATACTTTTAATGGCACCAGCAATCCAAAACAACACTTGGCTCAGTTTAAAGCAACCTGTGGAAATACTGGGGGTGTTGATGCTCTACTCTTCCGCCAATTCATTAGTAGTCTGACTGCGACTGCTTTTGAATGGTACACCGAGCTTCCTAATGATTCTGTCAAGACATTTGCAGAATTAGAAAATATGTTCGTGAAAAGGTTCGCTAGTGCTACCGAGAAGACTACTATCGCTGACCTTGCCTTAGAGAAACGAAAAAAAAGGGCGAGTCAGTGACAAAGTACATCACCCGTTGGCGCAACATGAGTATGAAATGTGAACAACAATTGGAAGAGGAGCATGCCGTTCAACTGCTAATGGGAAACATCGATGATAAGATGTTACCATTTTTATGCATGGCCTCCATCAGCACTTATCAAGAGCTACTGGACAGAGTAGCTAAGTTTGAAAAGTTGAACTTGTCTAAGTCTGAATATCATTCAGATAGGCCTCGAAAGAATAAAGCTGTGGATAATAGAAGAGATGAAATCTATTCCACATCATCTTTAAGAATTGAGAAAGAAAAACAATCTACTTCTAAAGATGATAATGGAAAGCATTACTCCAAACCCCAGCCAAAACTAATATTGGGAGGAAACGATAAGTTTCAAACTTTTCGTAATGGAGGAGAACGTTCGAAGCCAAGAACAGGTGATCGAATCACATCCCTTAAAGAGAAAATGAATAGAGAATATTCTTTTAAAAGGGAAAGTGTGGCAAAGCTGTTTAAACAAGCGCTTAAAGCTGGTCTTGAATTACCAGAGTGTAAAAGACCCGAAGAAGCTGATCAAAAAGATGATCCAAGTTATTGCCCATATCACCGAGTTATCAGCCACCCTATTGAAGATTGTTATGTCTTCAAAGATTGGCTTGAAAGAAAATACAGAAATGGTGAATTCACGCTATCAAATAGCGTTTTAGTTCACCCAAAAAAGGAATCTGTAAAAATGATCGGGTCTTCTCCTATACCCCTGATTAAGAAAGAAGATAAAATGAAGGGGAAAATGATGCCAGAAAAAGATGAATGGCAGACCGCAATCTCCAAGAAGACAATGAAGATGATCAAACAACTGGAAGGAATTCCCAACATCAAATGGAAATCCTCTATAGAACCAGTGCTTGAATTAAGAGGAAATCCAAATTCGGGTGCATCCACTTCTAGGCCATTAACTCGGAGGCGTCCTAATACGAAACGGTTCTATAAGACATTCTCCAAGAAGTCTAATAATTCAAATAAGCGCATCAAGCAGAAGAAGAAAATAACAACACTTCAAAAGATCATTAATAATTTGGAAGATTATCACCAACTATCAAGGCGGCCGATAACACTTGCAGACTTTATGTCTAAGCTTCAAATAGACCAATCAGAAGTGGAAGATGATGAACAAGAAGATGAAGATTCACTCCATGTTGAAACATGTCGAGTCATCTCAACGACATTGAATGCAGCCCAAAGAGATTTTGTAAAAGATCATGATATGGGTCATATAGCAATGTCTCATACAAAAGAAACTGATAAAATGACGTCTGCGTCATGTCTGATGGTACTGCAGACAGGCTATAACTCAGAAGAAGAGTTGTGTTTTCCAAGTGAAGATGAATCAGAACAGCAAATAGCTTCACGAATGGAGCGTGTGAAGCTAAATGAAGACTCTGAACATTCAACAAAAATTACATCAGATGATATTGAATCAAACAAAGTGGCTCAAGTACAGTTAAGAAGTGGTAAAGTACTGCCACCGCCGCCGCTAAAAAAGGGGTTATCAAGCAAAGACAAGGGAAAAGATATAGTCGTCAACGAAGAAATAATCCCTAAAGATCATAAGAAAAAATATGATACAAATAAAGGGATAGAATATAATATCATTTCCCATTTGAGAAAAATTCCAGCACAGCTCAGCATCTATGAAGCTCTTCTGATGTCAAAAGATCTTCGAGAAACTTTGATACAGGCTCTCAAAAATCCAGAGAGATATGAAGCATATTTCGCAGAAAGATGTTTAAACGAAGTTCTTCATGCCAGAAATGAATCTGTTATAACATTCTCTGAAGAAGATCTCATGTTGGGGACTATAGAACATAATCGCCCTTTATATGTCACAGCAGAAAGTGATGGCATCATAATAAGGCGAATCCTGATTGATCCTGGGTCTTCAATAAACCTCATGAGCTTGCGCACGCTAAGGTTCTTATCCCTAGATATTCAACATCTAGGTTCAGATAAACTTATGGTGCATGGCTTTAACGAGAAAGGACAAAAAACTGTAGGGTCATTTGTTCTTCCCCTGAAATTTGGAGAACTGTATACAGAAGCCAAATTTCATATTATCGATGCAGACACTTCATTCAAAGCACTCTTGGGTAGACCTTGGCTCCATGAGAATGGTCTTGTTCCATCAACTATGCACCAATGTATGAAATATCTGAAGGATGGGGAAGAGTTCCGAATTTCTGGAGATATACAACCCTTCGCAGTCCACGAAGTGAAAATTTATGATGATGCAAAATACTTCATTCCAAATAAAGTAAAACCGATGAAATCTTCTGCAAGTAAAGCATCTACCATGATGAGTACAAAACAATCCAAAGGAATTGAAGAAAAGGATACGAGAAGAAAGTCACAAAATTTTTCTAAAGGGGTTAACACATTACCTAGATCAAATAAAGTTGTACTCCACTTGGGAAGTGACACGGAGGAAGATGATGATATCTCTGAAATATACAAGCCTTTGATCAAAGAAAAGCCAAGGGAGAATACTTTTGTGGTTACACTGATCCCTCCACAACATTTTAGAGAAATCGTATCCCGTGAAGTTCATAATGTTGAAGAGCTTAAAACATTTTATGTACCTCCCTTACGTGGAAGTAGTGGACCGGGAAGCTTATTTTATAAATTTGGAGAGTATCAAGAAGATAATATCAATGAGCTTGGAAATTTCGATGAAGATGAAGAAACAATTCTTACAGAAATGCCTAGATATTGTCCCAAAAGAATTCAGCAAATGATACGAAAAGCTGGAGTCCATAATATGGTCACTTGGCGACGAGCACTTTTCTTTCAAAGAATGTGGTGTCACGAATTATCTAAAATGGGTAATCGTGATACAAAAGGCTTGGGATTTGTGGCAGCAGAACATGCTGAGCAAAATGTATGTTATGCGATAAATGATAAATATCCTGTTACTGAAAACATGGATATAAATGAAGAGAAAGATGTGGAAGCTAAACCTGCACTAGAAGAACTTGAAGATGGAGGACAGGCCGCTACCATGGATGAACTGACAGAAATAAATTTGGGAACTGATGAGGATCCTCGCCCAACCTTCATTAGTGCTCTTCTCTCCAAGAATAAAGTTGAAAAGATGAAAGCATTACTCAATGAATTCAGGGACTGCTTTGCTTGGACATACGATGAAATGCCAGGCTTATCCCCTGATATAGCTGTTCACAAATTAGCAATCAAACCAGGTGCAGTACCTGTTAAGCAAGCTCCAAGGCGAATGAGATTGGAGATCGAAGAACAAGTGATTGCAGAAACCAAGAAGCTCATCGAAGCAGGTTTCATTCGAGAAGAAAAATATGCTGATTGGATAGCCAACATTGTCCCGGTGAAAAAGAAGAATGGACAAATTCGTATATGCATTGATTTTCGTGATCTTAATAAAGCATGTCCCAAAAGACGACTTCCCACTTCCAATATCAGAACTGTTGGTTGATAATACATCCAATTATGATATATTCTCATTTATGAATGGGTCGTCGGGATATAACCAAATCAAAATGGCACATGAAGATGAGAAGCATACATCTTTCAGGACTCCTATTGGCATATTCTGCTACACAGTCATGCCCTTTGGCTTGAAGAATGCTGGAGCTACATACCAAAGAGCTATGACGCATATATTTGATGAGCTTATCCACCAGAAAGTTGAATGTTATGTGGATGATCTTGTTGTGAAAAGTATAGATCGAAAAGATCACCTCCAAGATTTGAGAATTGTATTTGAAAGAATCAGAAAATTCAATCTCAAAATGAATCCACTCAAATGTGCTTTCGGAGTTTCTTCAGGAAAATTTCTTGGGTACGTTGTACGGCACCGAGGAATTGAAGTGGATCCTAACAAAGTCAAGGCAATCATAGAAATGCCGCCTCCGAAAAGTCTCCGTCAACTTCGTTCTTTACAAGGACAACTTGCATTTATACGACGGTTTATTTCAAATCTATCAGGCAGATGTCAACCATTTGCAAAGCTGATGAAGAAAGACGTTCGTTTTAAATGGGATGATGAATGCCAAGAAGCTTTTGACAGTATCAAAAGATATCTTCTGAGCCCACCCATACTTGCAGCACCAATTCCAGGGAAGCCTCTTATCCTATACACCGCAGCATTGGAAGAGTCCCTTGGAGCATTGCTAGCCCAGCACAATGAAGAAGGCAAAGAAAATGCACTCTACTATATCAGTCGAAGATTGATAGGAGCAGAAATACGCTACTCTTCAATTGAGAAACACTGTCTGGCGTTGATTTTTGCAGTCCAAAAGCTCCGTCATTATATGTTGTCCCATAAAATTACACTGATATCAAAGATCGATCCGCTGAAATTCTTGATGACAAGACCAGCGTTGACAGGTCGCCTAGCTAGGTGGGCAGTGATACTCTTACAGTTTGATATCACGTATGTCCCCCAAAAAGCAGTGAAAGGGCAAGTTTTAGCAGATTTTCTTGCCGCACATCCCGTTCATGCAGACTCGCCGCTAAATGATGATCTGCCTGATGAACAAATTCTAGTTGTTCAAGAAAAAGAGAAATCACAAATGTGGGAAATGTATTTTGATGGTGCATCATCAATTAAACCTGCCCAACCTCCAAACCTCCCCAAAGCTCGAGCTGGTATCGGTCTTATTTTCATAGCACCGAACGGAGGAATAATGAGATTTTCATTTGGGTTAACTGAACCTAGAACCAATAATGAAGCAGAATACGAAGCTTTAATAGCGGGTCTTGAGATCGCTATTTCAATGGAAATTCAAAATCTCAAAATTTTTGGTGATTCTCAACTCATTATAAATCAAGTAATGGGTATTTATAAAATTGGCAGAATCGGATTGATTCACTATCATAGGCGAGTCCTCAAGCTCATGAAGCAAATTACAAATATTACATTAATCCAAGTATCTCGAGCTCATAACAGTAAAGCAGACTCTTTAGCAAAACTTGCTAAAGAAATGGAGAGCATGAATGACGAGCCAGTACTAATCAGTGTTAATACACGTCGAGTACTAGAACCAACAATTCTGTATTCCCCGCAGGAAGAGGGGTCATCAAATCCAAGTCAGGAGGATATAACTTCGGTTATTCCTCAATCTCCCCAACAGATTATTCCTGAAAATCAACAGGATAAACCTCAGATGTTCACAGGAAGAAAATTTGGTAGAACCTCTGAATCTTGGCTTGAATGCCTAGAAGTTGAAGAACAAAATGACTGGAGGCAGCCTTTCATCGACTACTTCAGAGAAAATAAACTTCCCGCAGATAAATCTTTAGCTACACAGATTAAGAAGAGAGCATTGCGATATGCGTTTGTCAACAATACGCTATATCGAAGGTCATTTGAGCAAATATGGCTGCGATGTTTAGGGAGGGATGAAGCTGATAAAGTTATTTCTGAAATTCATGAAGGACTATGCGGTGCACATCAATCAGGTCCTAAAATGGCCATTAAAGTTAAAAGGATGGGTTATTACTGGCCATCAATGGTAAAGGACTGCACAAATCATGCAGATATATGCCACAAATGTCAAATTCATGGCGATATTATACATCAACCTCCAAATCCTTTGCATCCCACTATAGCATCCTGGCCATTCGAATGTTGGGGGACAGATGTAATAGGGCCCATTGATCCACCATCATCTGCTGGGCATCGCTTTATATTAGCGGCAATAGACTATTTTTCTAAATGGGCTGAAGCAGTTCCATTCAAAGAAGTCACTGCTCACCATGTGATAAACTTCTTTACTCATAACGTTGTCTATAGATTTGGTATACCCCGTCGCATCATCTCAGACAATGGTCCAGCTTTCAAAAGTACCAAAATTTATAAGTTCACTGAACGACATAAAATTGATTGGCGATATTCATCAATCTATAATCCAAGGGCAAATGGATTAGCAGAAGCCTTCAACAAAACGCTCATAAAACTACTCAAGAAAATCCTTACAAAAAATAAAAGAGAATGTCATACTAAGTTGGCAGAAGCATTATGGGCATATCGTACTACATACAAAACACCAACGAAAGCAACTCCTTATGCATTGGTGTTTGGAGCTGAAGCTGTGTTGCCACTCGAAGTTGAGTTGCCGTCACTTCGGGTAGCTGTTCAGTATGATCTCACAGAAGAACAAAATGCTCGCCTACGAATGGAAGAGCTTGATGCGTTGGATGAAGTTCGACTCCAGGCTCAACAAAATTTAGAGATTTATCGAGCAAGGATGGTGAAATCTTTTGACCGTATGGTACGCCATCGAGCATTTCAAGAAGGAGAATTGGTCCTGGTGCTGAGAAGACCAATTATCCCACACCGAAGAATTGGTGGAAAATTTGAACCAAATTGGGAAGGTCCTTTTGTCATCGAGAAGGTGTACCAGGGAGGAGCCTATCAACTCATCGATCTGGAAGGTCGACGACCTATGCCCCCGATCAATGGGAGATATTTAAAGAAGTATTATTCTTGAAGAAGTAAGTTGAAGACTATTCCCTTGTAAAGGGTGATAATAATTCTAAGATGTCTTAGAAATTCTCCCATAAGACATGGGGTAATTTTTAAATTTAAAAATGCCAAAAAAAAAAAAATCTGATGACGGATGAAATTTTCCTTCAAGGCAGGGGGCATTTTAAATATTTATTTGGGATATCATCGAACCCCAAATAAATATTTAAAATTATTCGTGAAGCTATCACAGCATAAATTCATGGCAGAAGCTGGTGCCTTCAAGCAGGAAAATATACAATCATCGCAGAAATTTTGCCAAAATCTCGAAGTTCAGATTGAGAAGAAATTTTGATCTACAACTTCAACAAATCAAATTCGACAAGTATGAATTGTCATAGTACAAGTCCAATGCTCAAACAGATATAATATCAGTCTCAACAAGCCTATATGTGGCCGAGCCACTGATAGCTTTACTTACTCAACAAGCCATTATAAGAGGCCGTAGTAGAAAAGCACCTGTTTTGTTAGCCCGATGACAAATACTATCAAGTTTGATATTTGTCTAATATAGCAAATCGAAGCAGTTCAGATTCAAAAAATTTTCTCAACTAACAAATGGATTGAGGCAAAATTCAATAAAGTCTCAATCAACTCAAAGGCATCAAGCCACAATGAAAACTCCTATCAAATTTAGAAGCATAATCCTTCAATAAATCTATCAAGCACAAAGCTAAGATCGAATGAGCTTCTTTTCTTCAACATGTCCGTCAAAGCACAAAGCTCAAGACCGAAGAAGTTATCCCATAGTTCTTATAAAGCCATAGGCTGAAGAAAGGGAACATTGTCATCATCAAAGTCCGTCATGCAAAAAGCTTTGGACAGATGACTATTTACCACCGACCTAATATCATTCTAAAGGATTTAGGTCACCAATATAGATTCTTCATCAAGCCCATGAAAGCACAAAGCTAGGGCAGAAGAAATGTTAATTCCTGACAAATCAAAAAGATAAATCAGGAATATCTAAAAGATCCTCTATATGACATCTAAAATCAAATTTTAGAGATCTGTAGGGTCAACCAGTTTACAACAAACATGATCTGCTATAGAGCGCATATCATATTTGTTGGGGGGCATTTGTTGACTGTAACGACTACTCACGACACAGTCACTGCAATCGTCGCCTCCCTTCCGATCTCTCACGTTACCGCCCCCGGTCCCACCTCACGACCAAAATCACCGACTAAAGCCCCAAACGGCACAACGATTCGCTCACCGACACACTTAGGACATAAAAAACACTCCTCTCGTTCGGTTAACAGAGACGCACACAGAAATTAGGAGAAAGCCGAAAGAAATCGCAAGAAGAAAAAGCTTCGGGACTTACCTCTTCGAAGGCGACATCTCTTCCGATCTTGATCTCGGCTTCAGTCGAAGATTCTCTAACCTCAAACGAACAAGACCCAAGCCGTATACGACCTCCAACCAGCCTCCACCTGCTCCGAATCCGACGACTCTCCGACTCACCAGAGCCGAACCCGTCGTGCTCCCGCCCGAGTCGACGCCGCCGCCGAACCAGCCACCGCCTGCTGAGGCCGAACCTGCCTCCGCCGCCCCTTCCCCGCCGGCGACTCAAGCGTCCGACTCCAACCCGCCGACCTGCCGCCGCTCCGACGCCGATCCCAGCCTCCCGTGCGTGATTTCCTTCGGCCCTAGCCCGATCGGGAGGCTCTTCCTGATTCCTCTTTATATGTATATTATATGTAATATATATATATATATAATATTATAATATACATACATATATATTATATCTATTATATATATATATATATATATATATATATATATATATATATATATATATATATATATATATATATATATATAAAATGAAAAAAAAAAAAAAAAGAAGAGATGGAGGGAAATGAAATAATTTTTAACAGGTGTCGAAGACCCCGGCCGTCGTACCTTAGGTCCGACCGGGATGATTTTAAAATTTGAAGACCCCGGCCGTCGCATCTTAGATCCGGCCGGGATGGTTCCAAATTGAAGACCTCACGCAGTCGATCTTAGATCCTGGTGAGATGGTTTGAAATCAAAGACCCTATGCCGTCGACCTTAGGTCCGGGTAGGAAGAAACTACGGCAGTGCCGTCCCGATTTCTCCCTCGGTGGGGAGGAGATGCCGGGAGGCTGCCGAAAATTTCAGTGAACAACAAAGGACTTGGACTAAAAATCTAAAATTGATTCAAACATTAATTCAAACATAAATCAATTTTAAATTAAATTTGAACAAAGAATTTTGGAACTTAAATTTGAAGTGGATTCAAATCTAAATTCAATTTCTAAAATTTACTCGATATATGTACATTCAAATTGAATTTTCATCAAGATCTCACGCTCCAAGAAATAGTTAATATTTTTTTTTTGAGCCATTGTCATATCATAAATGATATTGATTTCTATGGAGATTTAAATAGACTTTCTAATTGTAAATGTGTTCTTGCAAGTAAACCAAGAGGTGTGTAATATGGTAAGAGCATACAATTTACACTTATCAAAATATAAATAATACACCAATCTTCTAAGACACAAGGCCGATGTATATGTATAGAAAGTGTAATGGTGCTTTTTGATAGGCTTCAAAGCAGAAGTGGACACATTTAGCTCCTAAAGAAATAATGTCAAGGTTGATGATATTCTTCCTATATGTCATATAAGAAGATATGATAATCCCTATCACATTCATCTCAGAATACTGGTGAAGGGATATAGATGTTAGAAGACACTATAGTTTGTTCACATGTGATTGTAGAAAGATTATCACATATACAACAATCTGTTAGCAAATAATGACAAGGTAACCTATTGATATTAGTGATAATCGACAACATTTAATGAAAGCTATAATACTCATGCAGCCAACCTCCGTATAATGTCAATCAAATACAATAATCTCTTACAAGTAATAGCAAATGATCATAGTATTAAATAACGCCACCGGATCCGCAACCTGTGTACAAGCGGACAGAAGGCGTTCGTATGCCTATAAATGAAAATTTGGGCATTTCTTAAATAAAACCACTCTCGCAAATGGATCATATTTAAAAATTTTAAAATGCCCCTTTTATATTAAATATGATCCCATAAACTAAATATACCCCTGCATGTGCTCCGACAAATGCAATAAATTTCTAAACGCCAATGTCCGAGAATGCTGCGCAGGGTCAAATGCTATAACTCGCATGTGCTTCGGTCGTCAAATATAAGTCTCAAATCCGACGATTCGAGAATGCTGCGCGGGTCTAATATTCAAGTTTCATCCTCCTCCTTGAAAGGACCGGAGTTGACATAACTTGAATTACAAAATGTCTCCCAAAATCCTACGAAAATACAAGTGATTTTATAATCACCCCGATGATGGCCGTGGAAATGAAATCTTAACCGGAGGGGTCAAATTTCAAACCTCAAATGTTAAATTTCAAATCTCAAATGTCAAATCTCTAATCAAACAAAAGTCCAAATTCTTGAAATAAAATCAATCATCTAAAAAACTCAAAACTAAACATCATCCACCTCCCGCAACCGTTTGTCGGGGATGATAAATTTGAAATTAACCTCAGCTCACAAAGAGCGAATGCATGTCGGGTGTATCACTACGATTCATCCTCAAACAGTCTCTTGCCAACAGGGACGTGGCACGTGCCCTCTGGTCGGGTGGTTTTGCCGCGAAATGGCACCATTATATTACGATCACGGCCAAAGCCCGTATGTTCCCTAAAGGCGTCAAACCCTTGAGCGATGGATCATAGGGTATATTCTATAGGCATAAAGCCATATGTCAGCTAAGGTGGATTCATATATATCCCCTTAGATAAACATCAACCCAGGTCTACGAGGTATTCTTGGACGAAGCAACCCATGGCTGCCGACAAGGTGCCTTCTGTCAGGTTGGGTCGACTACCTCCTCTGACTAAGTAGACCAGGGATCATGACAGCCCGGGACGACGGAACCATGGGATCTTGATCGGGCTCGTCTTCATTCCCCCCACCACCAGTTTTAAGTTTATGGTGATGAAACTTCTAAATTCCAAATTTGAAATTTCTAAATTCAAAATTTAAACCCAAAAATTATTGCTATTATACGATATGTTCATTACCTATGTGAACGCTTGAACGACTAGCCTTAATCGAAAGTTCTCTCTTGTTATCAAGAGGGGTAATTAACTATAGGGGCTTGCGCCTATAGGAAACCAGAACTCAGATCAAAAAGTCCTCACCAAATGAGGGCGAAATCTCTGGGTAGTGTCTTATCTAAAACCCAATCTGCCTTCTGAAAATTCCCCCGGGATCACATCCTAAAATTGGAATTTTTCGGAGCCCACAATTACATAGGCTTTATTTGGGACGACTTTCTTCCTGCTTCTTAAAGCAACTTTTTAATACAAAAATTAAATTTTTATACTTAAAAAATTGTTTTAAGAAGCAGCAAAAAAGCCGTCCCAAAACGACGCCATAATCTCAATTTATGCTCCTGCAAAAGCTTTCTAACAATTGGAATCACCAAACCATAACGGTTTGTATCAAATACACCATTCACGGGAAGTTGTAGAACATATAATCCAACAAAAAAAACAGCTGAAGAGACCTGAGAAATATAAAAGTAAACAAAAGAAGCAAAAAACTTCCAATACCTAACTACTAAATAAATGACCAGCAAGAGCGCACCACAACGCGTGTTTTTAATGCCCAAAGGTCTTGCAGCATGTGAAGAAGACAGACTGCCAAGCAAGGTTACTAATGATGAGTCCCCGTCTTCAGTGAGAAGAGGCATTTCACTTGATGTTCTGCATGGATGTTGAACGTTTGCCGCACATGAGCCTATAGTAGACATTGGACTTGTTGATAAAGATCTCGCCGACCTTAAACTTTTTTTGCAATCATTAGAACAAATTAGTGAGACTCGCTGGTGCTAGCTAGTTTAATTGATAGATATTTTAGAAGTTATTGTCGAGATTCAACTACAACAAATTTAAATGAATCCAAAGAAAATGCTACAAATGGAGCCCTCAAATGGATGGAACAGCAAGATAACCATACCACGTCTACAGATGGAAATAATCAGCATGCTAAAGTTAAGCAAGAAAATATATTAATTGGAACTTCTGCATTTGGAAAATTTACGTCATATTCAAACGATTTAAAAGAAATTTGTAGTACAATACTTATGAGACAATCTCCAAATTTTCATTCATGTACGGTTTGAGCAATTGAAAGACATCTTTAATTGAACAAATTCACCAATAATATTGTGAGCTCCGAAAATTCACGCCCAAACCTCTCTGCGGACCACTTTTTTTTTTTGGGGTCATCGAGGAGAGTTTTAACTCGTAGGTTCAAGGATAAATTTTCAGAAGGCACATTGGATTGTGAATAAGCCACTACCTAGAGATTTCGCCCTCATTTTGTGAGGACTTTAGATCTGAGTTCAGGTTTCCTATAGACGCAAGCCACTATAGTTAATTCATCCTCCCGATAGCGAGAGAGAACTTTTGATTAAGACAAGTCGTGGAAAAATGAAATGTCATCTAGCTTGTTTTAGCAATGAGGCATTGCATTCAAACGAGTTAACCTATGATAGAGATGACTGATTTATGCGAGGAGACTTCAGAAGCTGGGATTTATCGGATTTAGACAACATTCAGAGTAGAATATTCGAGGTAAGACTTAAATTTGAGTTGATCTTGATTTAAAATTTCATTAATTGATTGGTTTAATAATAATAATAATAATAATAATGTTTATCTTCATTATTATTAAATCCTGAAAAATGAAAAAAGGGTGAAATACTCAAAATTGCCTTGAGTTGCATGCAATTTCCCCGATTTGCTCGCAATCTCCTTAGAACTTGCGTCGATTTGGGCGCGCGACTTTTGTTGGGCAAGATTATAGCCGATTTTGGGTATTACCAACATTCCGATCGCTACTGCGAATTCTGTCTTACGATCGGAGGTCGTTTAGGCTACGCCGCTCATTGATTTCCTTGATTTGTGCGTTGTTGTCTCGGGATCCACATCGATTTCCTCATGCGACTTCAATTGAACAAATTGTCAGTGATTTTTGTGTATTGACGACGCTCCGATCTCAACGGAGAACGATGCTCCGATCGCAACGGAGAACGATGCTCCGATTACAACGGCGAAGTCCTTTGTACGATCGGACGTCATTCAGGCAACGTCATGCATCAATTTTGGGTGTCGGTTGTGTTGTTTGACCGATATTGTCCCATTTGACTGCGAGGAGTTCCCTCTTAGGCGAATTCAATGCTTCAATCGCAACGCCGCAATCCGCTTGGTGATCTTCAAGTGACATGTCGCGCGTCAATTTCGCCTTCTTTTGAATGTTTTTGCATATAGGGGTCAACAAATATGCATATACATAACCAATAAAATCAAATAAAATGCATATACATAACCAAGGCACTTACATTTACACCCATAGCTACTCATTTTCCAGTTTTTCTAATTAGAAACAGCATAGATTTAATAACATTAAGATTTCGTAATAGCACCTGCTGTTTTAAATATGTACACAAATTGTATTAAATACGTCAAATATGTCTAAATTTTCCATTATGTTTGACGTTCATGTAAAAAATTGTTTAAGAATGAACTAATACAGTTCAATAAATACATTGCTAATTTGTAAAGCAGTGAGAAAAAACTGAAGTGTTAGAGATAAAGAGAAAAAGTGGTAAAACACAATGAGTAGCTTCCAGGTTGGTTGACAGTTTCTTGCCATAGTTCTTGTCAACAGAGGAACTGTCGTCTAAAGAATTAAATAGACTATGTTTAGCAGAAAAATAGTTGACAACAAAGATGACTACTGGGTACAGTTATGTGCAAACCTACGCGCATTAGGTTTAGTCCATGCATTAAGAAGCCTATTAAACAGGGGAAAATTAAGCGAGGATGGAAGAACGGAAAGAACCATTCAGCATACAAAACCACCATTACTATAGATTACATGGTCTCCCGTAAAAATACAGGAGGTTGGTTAATCATGAACCGGATAATTACCTGTAATATAAGTCTCTCCCAAACGAACCGTAGCTTCCTAATGAACTAGCTACAGGAATTGGTGAACTTCGCATATTACATCCTGCCAGTAAAGAGTTGGAACCTTTATATTCATACATTTTAGGTCCCCTCTCATCGCTGTTCTTCCCTACCAAACTCTCTTTTGCTTTGTACTCAAGCTTGTCAATCTGCAATCAGATGATCACGTGAAAATTGAAAAAAACACTGTAAAAATGTTAAATAAGTCCTCATAAAAAGCACATTGGCATGAGATAGCTGCAATATTCTAAGAATTTTTAAGATTAAAATCCCAAAATTTATCTAAAATATTATGCCTTAGTTTTACCCCTCTTAAAATTTCTAATTAATATTTTTACAAAATCCTACAAATGGTTTATATATATAATTTTGATTCTATAAGCATATATAAATTAAAATGCATTTCAATTACGGATTTTAATGTAATTGTTCACAGAATTAAATCACTGTAGCAAAATCTTAAATTTGAGATATTCACTGACCTATGATACAACAGTGCTAGACACTTAATACTTTTCAAATTATTAGCTTTAATTAAAAGTACTCTCCTGTCATCGGGACGGGTAATTAATTGTAGGGGCTTGTGTCTATGGGAAGCATGAACTCAAATCTTAGAGTTCTCTCAAAATAAGGTCGAAATCTCTAGATAGTGTCTTGTCTTCAAAACTGATTTGCCTTTCAAAAATTTAACCCATAACATATCTGTTTAAAATCTCCCGAAATGCGAAGAGATCGGGCCTTAAATTTTTGGAGCCCACATTAACTACTTCAGAAACTCTTTAAGCCTCTCACTACATGAAAGTGAATCCCCAAAGTAGGAATAGTACATAAGACTAATCATTTTATTCAAGTACCAATTGTTAAGTTTTGTGTATACCTCATACCCTTTATTTATAGCCACAAAATCCTTTGGAATTTGTATTTCAACAAATTACTTGAGGGGGAAAAAATTGTATGCGATTTTTCATAGAAGCAAAGGAATCACACTCAAGGATGTAGGGAATAGAAAATCAATGAATAATCAGTTGTCAATGTTTTTAGAGCCAAATAGTAGTGGAAGAAAGCTGAAAGAGATGATAGCAGCGGGAAAATAACGGTCAAAGCCCAATAACAAAGGAAAGAAGCCTCAAATATTGGCAACAAAAAAATTTTCAAGGGACAGTAGAGGTGGATACAAAAATATTATTGGAGAAAAAATATCTCCAGGGAACCGCAAAAATGGAGAGTAAAACCAGAAGTCCATCAATGGGAAATGCATGAAAGATGCAAATAAGAACAAAGATAGTCTCATGGAATTCCACAAAGTCGTAGAGAATAAGAATCCAAGCTGGGATCAAACATTCTTGATACGATAACATCATAAACATGCACACATAGACTTAAACTCACATTAAAAACTTCTACTAAAATGAAATAAACAAACACAAGTAAACACATGCATTTAGTGTTTTCAATGATGGCAGTCTTTGTGATTTTGATCATCTAATTAATACGTTTTCACCGGGCCATATACTTAGAATAGTCAACAGGCTTAGGAAGTTACAAAGGATCACAACTTTTTATGGGTGATACAAAAATTTTAACACATTTTTCAAGTTTGATTGAGAAATGAGAAACTACATAAAGTAACGTTGGTCATGTAATATCCAAAGACCCAACTTTGTTATGTGCTTATATTTTGTGAAGAGTTCTGTGAAGCAACTATTTATTTAAAATAAAAGGATTCATTAGATAGTAGAATTAAAATAATTAACTGAGTTTTAATTAACACTCGAATAGATGCCTTGGGGAGGAGACTTTCGAAAGTTGGTTGAAGAGTGGGACCCACTCTTTTATCCTTGTCCTGTAATAGTTTCATGGGAATGCTGCTGTTTTTGTTAAAGCAATGCAGAGAAATTATGTAGAAAGAGGTGGAGAAGTACTATAGCAGAAGCGGAGAAGTTCTGTAGCAAGAGGCGGAGCAAGACTACAACATATTGCGGACTAAGTGCTGGGTTTAACAGTGAATTCCTGTAGAAAATTCATTGGAGTAACTAAGAAGATCTCAGCCTGATGCAGGAATTGCTATTCCTTGGTTCGACACAGTGAATTTCTTCAGAAATTGGGGTGGCTGGAGACTTCGGTAGAAGAACAATTTAGTGAAACACTCTAGCAATTAACAATGAAGAAAATTCAGAGATTTCAGTAAAGGTGTTTGAAGTGTTTTGATAAATTCAATTTAGAAATTTTATCAAAGATTGAGAATGATGAATTAATGGAACTATAATTATAGTTTATTGTGAGCATAAGATCTGGAGAATATATGTGAAGTAAGAATCGAAGGAAGAAATCAAGATATGTAAATTAGTTTCTTTAAATTATTTTTAAAAGAAAGTTTTCAAGAAGTGTATATCACTCGTAATTGTAGGATTAATCAGATTTATGCAGAAAGAAAGTTTTGAGATAGTTTATCAAAGGAGAAGATTATGTGGTAAAGAATTGGGAGAACATCAAGGAGGTAAGTAATGCAATTTAAAGTTTAAAGAAAGCTTTTGTAAATTTGATATTGCATCAATCTAAGGAAAATAGGCACTACAAGTTAGTTTTCTTTTTCTAAAGGATATTCGTAGTCAAGTTTCCATGTATGAATACCCACTCCCATAAATTCATTATATGAGTTAAATAAAGATTTATTATGTTCATTTAAATATTTTTCTTGTTGATAATGTTTTGGAAAGAGATCCTTTTCTTTACTTATACTGTGCATATTCATGTTATACAATGAATGAATAAGAAAACATGCAGCAAGTCTAGTATGGATAATGAAAATGGAAGTGTACTGAATATCAATTTCTGAATGAGTAGCCAATGGCGATAATGTCAGGTTAACCTGGGCTCTATTGAATATGTTTATGAATGAGTAGCCAAATCTTTTAATGAGTAAAATTGATATTCAGTATGAATGAAGAAGAATTTCTGGGTAATGTCAAATGAGAATTTATGAAGATTGCTCTAGTAGTTTAACTTTATTTATATGTTAAATATTCGGAATTTTATAATCATGTAATTTAAATGTTACTTCAAATTGCATCACTTATGGACTCTCATAGCTCACCAGTAATTTATTACTTGCTGTTGTTACAGGAAAGGGAAAGAAAAAGATGGAAGAAGACTACTCTGCAAGTATTTAAATTTTATGTTAATATTTATTCTATGTTTGAGGTCTACTCTTGAGGTTAGTAAACAAATTTTAACATTGTATTAATTTGAATTTGTTTGATTTTTCTTAGTGGCTCTGTACTAGATTTTGGATGAAACTTGGAAATTGGTACATGCTTCCTTTGTTGTATTAGATGAAGTTTATATGATATTTTATATAAAGAGATGTTTAGTGATCTACCTTACTGTTAAGGGATATTGTGGGGTGTTACAGGTCACTCTATATGGCTCGTTGGAATTGAAAGTAATAGGTTAACCTCAACTCATAAACAACCAAACTTATCAAGTTGGCTCCTCATAAAGTTCTTTAAATCCTAACCTTCTCCAGTTTACAAGCTTTATCTGCTTCCAGTCGATGGCAAAGATGACCGTAGTATACTATTTGTGCAGTCAGGATTGCTGTTGTTGCCGTGCACAACTGGAAATTCACATTTGCATATTTTCCATCAGGAAGAAGGGAGAATAAAGAAGTGAGCAGAAAGAGTAAAAATTGATATACCAATGCCATGTAAAATTGGGTCTTCAACTGCAATAACCAAAAGTAGAATTCAGAAACGCAAAGAACATGAAAGAACTTGCATAACTAAATAGCATGTTTGACAAATAATTTAAGCCATGGAGGAGAAATGTTGGGGAGCTTCCCCATCAATGACAATAATTTTGTATAGATAAACTAGAAATGTAATAGCAAACTCAAGAAAAGTTGACGCCATGGAGAAACAAGGTTGGGGAATTCAGATACACTAAAAAATGTAATAGGAAACAAATAATAAATGAGAAACTTCTCCAATTTTCAACCAAATAAAAAATGCATGCAAGAAAAGATAATAATGGAAGAAGAAATCCACAAAAAAGATGCATATATGCAGCACTTGCATGCATGCACATACATATACATGTTGATGAGAAATCTCACGCGCACACACAAAGAGCTTAGCTGTGTTATGCAGTAATCCATTAAAATTGTACCTCTACTCATGCATACGTGAACATTGCCACCAATGAAATAAAATAAATTAAAAAAGGCTCTTCATTGATGCCCATTATCACATACATAATAATTAATGTTCACAATTTCAGCAATTATTTTTGAAACTTACAGTAGCAGGCTCCAGAAGACAGCCTACAAGGTTGAAAATATCCCTAAAGAACATGAAAGCACAAACATTAGAAAGCTTGAAAATGAAATACAAGGAGCCTAAGATCAAATAGAAATAAAAAATATGTACCCACAACTAATCAATAGCTGGACATCCCAATAAAGAATCATAATGAGAATAAGAGATCTCTTACACCTATTGAGATAAGAGTGCAAACTCAGCATTCCCTTGTAATACAATTGACAAACATTACTATAGCTTAACTTTTTACTTTTTTTTTTTTTTGACATTTAAGCCAATTAAGACAAAATATCACATACGCAAGACTCGAACCCAAAACCTCTTGGTTGGTAGCCAAAGCTCCCAATCAGCAAACCAAGATGAGCTGCATAACTTTTTACTATTCATGCTTCATGTGGCAAGCCAACTACTTACCCACAAGACCACAAATTTATTTAGCTTACCAAAAGAGACTTCATTAATTAAAACTACGGATACTGGGAAGTTGGTAATAATTATATTAGAGGATCCTCAGTTTAAGTTGCAGAAATGTACATGTACGTCAACCTTGGGTCTGCAATCAAGTGCTAAGTTTTGAAAATTCTATTAAGCTAGCATTTTAGTATATATTTTCGTAGATGAACATCTTGTGGCCATATAGTGCTCGATGAGTAACCTACATTTACTCATGTCGACCCCACGTAGTGGGATAAAGGCTTGATGTTGTTGTTGTTGTTGTCATCATGTCTACTTATTATTCAACTAACTTTGTTCTACCTTGCGAAAATTCCTTAAGAAATAAATATAAGTAAATCTTGAGCCTAACGTCTTTGTATGTGATAGGAAATACTTGATTCGCAAGTAACCCTAAGGGAAATATGTTAGACCAGTCCACTAGACCGGTCCAGCCGGTCCGCACGGGACCAGCCCATAGCAACAGAGGCGGGATCTCTGCCTCCTGCGGAGATCGGGCGGTTCGAACGCCCAAGCGGAGTCATTTAGGAAGGATTTTTGAGGGTTTTGAGAGGGAAATTTGAATGTAGGGACTGTTTAGGGAATTTATTTTGATTTGTATGCATTAAATAGTTGGTTTTCCTAGGATTAGGGCATCTTGAATTTGGCTAAAATTTGAGATCTCTTAGATTTTAGGTTTCCTTTGGGCTCTAGCTGCGTCTAGAGATTTGGGAGAGATCGATCATCCTATCGAATAGAGGATCAAGTGTTTCTTGCTATTTTACGTTTCGCTTTCATCAAGTAATACAAATTATCTACTGTTTTTTTTTTTGTGATTTTGTGCAGATTTTTGTGAAGAATTCTCGCTGTTTTTGGAAGATTGATAGGAAATACTTGCGATCTACAAGTGTTTCCTATCAAATTGGTATCAGAGCATGTCGATCGAAGGGGAACCAAGGGCCAAAAGGAAAGTGGAAGTTTTGGAGGGAGATTTTGGACAATTAAAAGCAGATTTTGAGGAAAAGATTACAGATTTTCGAAGTCAGATTGCATCTGTCAATAAAAAGATGGAGGAAAAGTTCGCCGTGGTGGAAGACATGTTGAAGAAATTGTTTGAAGCTAAAACCAAACCGGTGACATCGGAAGCAAAGGAAACTACCGGCGGCCATGTAAGAGTTGGGAACCCTAACATGTCTAGGGGAAGGGAAAATCCAGAAGTGGAGATCTTGTAGGGAGAAGACGGAATGCCTCCTCTCGAACCACTTTCTAGGGAGGAGAAGAGCATTGGCTACATAAGAAGGGGTGCTGAATTTGTAAGGAGAGGGGATGATTTCGATCACCGCGGTGCTGATTTTGAAAGAAGAGAGAGGATTTTGATGAATGGTTTGGGTATGATCGTCGGAGGGAATATCATGACAATTGGGGAGCACCTCTACTTCGAGGAATTGGAGGTTATGGAGGATTTAAGGGAAATGGGTGTGACCCGAGGGTGAGGAAACTGAAGATGCCATCTTTGAGGGGGAGGATGCACACGGGTGGATCTACAAGGTAGAAAGATATTTCGCCGTCAATGGGTTGACAAAGAAGAAGAGACTGACGGCGGCAGGGCTATGTTTATAAGGGAAGGATTTGTCTTGGTATAAGTGGAGGGACATGCGACGGCCCATACGAAGTTGGAGAGAGTTCAAGGATTGTTTGGTAGAACATTTTCGAACTGACAGGGGAGTAGACTTCTACGAGAAACTCTTTGCCTTGACACAGGAGGGTTTAGTGACGTAGTACCGGTAGAGATTCGAGTACCTTGCTAGTTGATTGGATTGCCTTTCTGAGACAGAGCTAGAGGAAAACTTCATGAATGGATTGACACCAAAGATTCGAGCAACAATTAGAGTAATGAGGCCTCATGATTTGGGAGAGGCTATGGAGCTAGCTCAATTGGTAGAAGATCATAGGCACCTAGAGGGAGAGACGGGAGGCGGCAGCTTAGGAGGCTCGTACAGGATGACCACCACCTTATTGAAATCTAACGAGCCAACACCGGATACTCTTCGAGGGACTTTGAAGGAAAAAATCACAGGAGGAAGACCTGGGGACAACTTCAAGAAGCTTACAGAGACAAAATTATAGGAGAAGAGGGCGAAGGGGCTTTGTTTCAGATGTGACGAGAGGTATACGCCGAGGCACAAGTCTAAGGACCAAACTCTTCAGACCGTTTGTGATGAAGAAGGAATGGAGGGCGTCGTCTTTCCACCTTGCGGACAAGCTGGATCTTTAAGAGGAGAGTATTGTTAGATCGGTCCACTGGACCGGTCCAGCCGATCCGCACGGGATCATCCCATCGCAACAGAGGCTGGATCTCCTCTTGCGGAGATCAGGTGGCCCGAACTCTCAAGAGGAGTCATTTAGGAAGGATTTTTGAGAGGGAAATTTGAAGGTAGGGACTGACCAAATGAAGCTTTCTTAGTCTCTCCTTAGCGGTTCCAACACAACTCCAACGCCACAGAAATCCCAAACCCTCGTCGCTACTTCTCTGATCCCGACCTCTTGCTTCTCCGAAGCAGAGAGAGAGAGAGAGAAGCCGACCTATCTTGCTCCTCCAAAAATCGAATCCCCCATCTACCAAACTCCACAGCCCTAGTCGAACCCATCCCCGTCGCTTCCTATCGTCCTCCTCCTTCGACGTCCCCTTGTGTTAGATCAGAAGCAAGAACAAGAAGCCGCTTGCCGTGAAGGTAAATTTATACCTTTCGCGTGCCTCTTCAGCCAAATCCCATAAGCTTGCCAAACTCTTGAGGCAAGAAGAGGGAAATTGAGGATTTATTCCACTGTGAGATTTAAAGTGTAATTAATTCGATCAGAGGGATTAATTATAATTAATTTTATAATTAATTATAATAATTTTAATTACTTGTAATTATTTAAAATAATAATAATTATTATAATTAATTATAATCTATTTTAATTGATTAATTTAAATTAAAAGTTAATTTAATTGATTATGTTTAATTTTAATTAAATATAATTAATTAATAATTATAATTAATTTTAAGTAATTAATTATAATTAGTTTTAATCAATTATGATTAATTTTAATTAATTATGATTAATTATTACTTTTAATTAGAATTAATTAATATTAATTATTTATAATTAATTAAAATTATTTATAACTAATTAAGGATAAATTTTTTAATTAATTATAATTAATTATGGTTGGTTATAATTAATTATGGTTAATTATAATTAATTAGTTCTTAATTCTGATTAATTATAATAAAAAAACTCTCCTTCCCTCAATCCACGTGCCAACCCCGCGAAGGTTCGAATTTTTCTAAACTTAGATTCTCGCTCTCGAAGTTCGCGGTGCATCGAAAAACTGCCCAAACACGCCTTTATTGCGCGTGGTGGGATGAGACCCCGATGCAACGTCTACGAATGGATATGTAGGCATATCATTTAGTATTACTCCTTTTTCCAAACATCAAATGATCTTTCAATCACAACTCGTAGTGAAGAGAGACGCATGTGATTACAATAGGGAAATGCATACTTGGTTGATTACAATATGGAAACACATACTTGGTGGTGGCATAAGAAATTAATATTCTTGATTAGGTGTAGTGAATTAAAAAATATGGTTATCATGTGCACTACCCTCTCAGCCTGCCATGATAAAAGCAAAACACATATTAAAGCCACAAACTGCCATAATATTTTGCGTCGTTGAACCATATCATCCTATATAAGCCACATTTTTAGCACTTGAAACACGAACATCCACATGTGTTGTATCAATTCCTAATTGACAAGCAATGATTAGATATTTATTATTTCATAGATTTTCACAAATCATATATTATCATAATAAAAACATTTATCATGAAATATGACATATATCGATTATCATATAAAATATTCCAAGGAATATCATGAAAATAAGGATCGATGGGCTTTATAATAAAACATGATAATTTTTACCAAAGCTTTCAATCCAATAGAGAAATATCTACTGATAGTCTCAATAATGTCGACTTTATTAATTCATTATGTGATAACATATATAAAGTGATCACAAGTTTCTCTAGTGTTTATCCTTCACGATCCATATAGACCATGAACAATTTCTAAGTCATACAATAGATCTACACAAATTACTTGAGACATACGAAATATATTATAAAACCATGCTGGATCAACTTATAGTAGCTCTCCAATCCATAATGTCATACACAACGTCTTCGGAATATATGTTTTATAATCCTCATTTATAAGGCATAAAGACGCTACTATAATTTTTTTTAGTTTTACAATATCGTGTGACACTCATATTCTCATTACATTCTATTCCTACATATAGGTAGAAGTAAGCATTAATAGCTTATTTGTATAAGTACGGCTTATACAAAAAAAATTATTCATTCACTGTTCTATACATAACCACAGTAACACAAAACAATAAGCATAGAAGTTATTAAGCTTTGGCATGACTCAAATTCATATAATTGAGCTCAAGGTCTTGTTCAAACTTGTTTACTTAGCAAAGATGAAGCTTAAATATGAAGATAATCTCATAGATATGATTGTTCACGTGATGATGATGATGTCTATTTAGTGAAAAATTAGATGCCTTAGTTAGGAGCGTTTTGATTGTAGAACACATATCCACCCGCTACATAGACTTTACAAGAACTTTTTTTAGCATGCTTAGTGTAGAAGAGCCTACTCGACATTGTTAACAAAAGTGACAAAGCAAAACTTAATCAATATGAAGTTATTCATCCTTTCTGCCAATTGATCTAACCAAGGGTGTAGTTTTTCTATTTCTGTCATCTTTTATGTGAGTTCTCGGATGACTTTGCAATCATGCATCAATTGTAGTTTAAAACTGCATACTAGAAATACAACCGATATAAATTGATGATTGGATTATATGGACTTTAATTTTATCTATTAAACTCTACTAGAACTTGACAGAAATAAGAGAAGCAATAGGAACTAAGTGAGACTGTGGGCTCCAAAAATTTGCACCCCGGCCTCCCCTGCTTTTAGGTGAATTTTAATGGATTAAGTTCTGGGGTAAATTTTTAGAAGGCATAATGGATTTGAAATAAGACACTACCCAGAGATTTTGACCTCATTTTGCGACATTATGATCTAAGTTCTGGTTTACTATAGGCGCAAGCCCTTATAGTTAATTACCCCTCCCGATAACGAGAGAGAACTTTCAATTAAGGCTAATCTTCAAACGAATACATCGTACTCGTAGATGAGTGATATCTGACATATAGTCGCAACATTGGTTTAGGTGTTTGAAGACTTGATATTTAAAATTTGAAATATTATCATCTTGGACTTAAAGCAGATAGTGGGGGAATGGATAATAGACCCGATCAAGATCCCATGATTCTATCGTTCGAGCCATCATGGTCTCTGGTTTACTTAGTCAGATGAGGTAATCGACTCAACTTGACAGAAGGATCTTTGTCGGTAGCCATGGGTTGTGTCGTCCAAGGATACCTTATAACTTAGGGTGGACTTAGCTGATAGAGGGACTTAGCAGATGTTTATCTAATGGGACAAATTTGAATCCATCTTAGCTGATAGAGGGCTTTATACCCTATCGATTATATCCTATTGATTCATATCTCAAAAATTTAATGCCATCGGGAAGCATACGGGCTCTGGCCATGACCGTAATTTAGTGGTGTCATTTTGCGGTAAACTACCCAGTTCATAGGGCCTCGATCATAATCGTTTATCTGCAGTGTCATTTGGCAAAAATATCGCCGGTTAGATGACACGTGCCACATCTTTACTGATTAGAGACATTAAGAATGAATCTTAGTGATATTATCGACCAGACAGGCAGACACTAGCTCTTTGTAAGCTGAAGTGATATTTAAACTTGTCCACCTAGGCAAACTATTACGAAGGATAAATGAGTTTTACTTTAAGCATTTTAATGGTTAATTTCAATTTTGGAAAGTCAGCTTAATTCAGAAGCTGAACTCCAACTTTCTCAGTGAAAGAGGGCCAATCTAGTGCCCATTGAAACCCTGTATGAAGATGGCTGGTCTGGCCAACGACGTCGAGTGTATCAACACTACTCGGAGGAAAATTCTAGTAACTGATGGCAGTCAAGTTAACCTACCATTCATCCGTCAACAATCTTACCAAAGGCTAGTCCAAGAAGGGATGCTGGCGAATATTTTAATTTTTGATAGTTTTTGAATTTTCGATCATATGGGTGGTATTTTGAACTATTTGGAGTTGACCCCTCTAGTTGATATCTTTCTGTCAACACGGTCATCATCGGGCTGAGTATGGACATTTATATTTTATTGATTGAACCTTGTCAACTCTGTTAACCTGTTGATAAAGGATCGGGTTCATTGCCGGTTTCAGGCCTTTATTAATGAATTTCATAATTCATAAGTCCTGAGGGACAAATATGAACGTATAAGACAAATATCTCAGCCGATGTCACGACCGTACATTCTTTTGGTAACTCGAACAATGTCGAATTCTATCTGCTCGCATAGAAAGATTGAGCTTGATCTTAGGTTTATTGTTTGAACTGCACAGCATCCTCAGACGTCATGTGTTACCCATAACATGCTCGTCAAAACCCATGCGAGTGTGTATTGTTATATATATACGGGTTAATGTGCTTGCATGTGCACTTCTGTGTTTGTGTATACATATTGTAATGCAAGTGTGGGGGCATTTTGGATGTATGATGACTTTATGATTTTTTATCTAAAGGTGGGTCAACAATAGATGGTCATATTCATTGTTTGTTGCATAAAAGCTTGCGTATGTTTGTGAGCAGTGTTCCGCTCGCCGATGAGCTAGTGCATTTGACTGCATAGAAGTTATGGCATGAGCCCATCACATTCCTCATGTATTGTCTTTCTTTACTTGTAGATGTTTGATGAATTTACTTGCAAGGGAAATCGTCGCATTCACAACTTTTATGTTGTTGTTGCCTGCATTCGGGTCAATGCCATCATTTGTAATATGTTGACATGAGATACAAGTGATTTGTAGTCATTACAATTCCCTTGAACATGTCATGTATGTCAGTATGGACTGCAAGGTGTTGTGGCCTTCGTTGTTTATCTCCTCCTATATTGACCAGTAGGTTTTCACATTCATTACACATTCCTTTCAAATTTGTTCGCTTGCAAGTTCACATGCATTTACTTGCATACTGGCTTCATGCTCATAGAAGGCTCTTAAGTTCATTTATAGTTCGATAAGCATATTGTATCCATTTGTGTACATCTCAATGTAGTTCACAAAAGATCCACAAGTATCTTGAAGTTGATTGTAAACAGATTAATGCATATGTCATAGGTTCTTTGTTAATTTCAAGAAGATTTGCGACATGCATTATACTTTGATTTTAAATTCTCATGAGAGATCGATGCATCCGCTCATAAATCACATGCCTCATTGGATACATTAAGCATGTATGCACATTTATCGCATCTTTCTTACATAAGCTTCTAGGAAGCGTCATTATTAACATGTGGATTCACATGTTCACAACACATCAGCCCTTCTTACTTGTAGGGGTTCAATGTGCTTATCTGCCATTAATTCACATACTACCTTAAATTATTATTGACCGTTGCAAACAGATTATGCAATCCATTGAGAGTGTCATAACACGGCGTGAAATCTGGCTATGTTGTCTACAATTTTGCTACCACTTGTAAATAAGAGGTGTTTGCAAATTTCTTTTCCATCACCGGCCTTATACATGTTCATTCATATTTAAGTTAGAATTTGTTATTTTGCAAATCAGAACTTCATTTTTAGCACCATGTCATCACTCATATGTTCAATTTAAACTTATGAATGAAGGAGGTTGAGTTATTGAGAATCTCCACGTGAAATAGTAGTAGACAATTTATGCACTTAAAAAAAAAAAGGTAAAATATCCGGACACTTCACGAACTTTATAATAGCAGAGGGAAATCAGGAAAAGTCTGTAAGGTGGTTAAGCTTGGTCAGCTACAGGTTTTGGAAACGAGTGGAGGGCGGCATAGTGAAAAGATCCAAGTTCGGGATCGTGAGGTGGAAGTCAAACGTGAAGGTGTACGCGGATTTGGCTCAAGTCGTGTGGGTTGTTGTTGGAGTCATAAACGGACGGGGAAGGTCGAAGTTCCTGTTTGGGTGAAGAAATCTGAGGTGGAAAGTTTGGTACAGGATGGTGGCTTTGAGTGACTTATTGGAGGTGTGAGAGGCTGGAAGAAACAAAGCTTGATAGTTTGAAGAGGAGGTGAGGGACGTATAGCACAGTGGTGGGTTGCTTGAGATGGACATGGAACTGGGTTGTGGCTGGCGAAGGGTGTCAAAGATCGAAGATCGTGCAAGGTTATGAGGTTTATAGACTTTAGTTGGCTAGAGGAGAGGAGGAGAGTTAGGAAGAAAATTAAATCAGAAGAAAGTTTTTACGAGCCAAGAAAAAAAGAGGTTGTCGCTTTGTCTCGTTATTTAACGATGAGGCCACGCATTTTATCGAGGTTTAGAGCAGTGTCTGAGGTGAAGATTATCTCAGCGGATTTTCAGGAATCTAAACAGAATGAGGATACAGATAATTAATGCTGATTTGAAAAACAAATGCTTGACTTTTTTTTTTTTTTTTTAAGATATAGATCAATTATTTTTCATTGGGATAATTAGTATTAATCTTCTATGTGGAGTAAGCTACCATCCATTTGGATAAAAAATTTTTTAGTCCATCAACTAATTCTTTATTAAAAAAAAAATAAGAATGAATATTTTTCTTTCTACCTATAATGGGTACATGTTAGTTTATGCAATAATCACAACAAACAATATGGGCAACAATAACTTCAACTCAATAATATCTTTAAGATACATTTATAAAACACAAAAAAAAGGTAAAAATGCATCGATTAAGTGGTCATCTCCCTTTAGGACTTAGAGAACAGATCAAAGGTTTACAAACAAAAGAAGTCATCAAGGCTCACCATATAATAATATCCAAAAATGCTTATTTAATTGTGAAGCATAATTTATGCCAAGCAGAGAAACATCTTTCACAGACTCGATCTGGAACTAACCTGAGAAAAAAGAAAAATCATAATGACCAATACATTAAAAAAATCTACAATAATCAAAATATATATAGTTATCAATTGATCAACCTATATAAAATTATTGATATAGTTATGCGTTGATTTTTTTTCTGCCTTATTCAATATTGATGATTGATATAGAACTTGTTAAATTAAAAAAAAATGGCAACATTCAAACAGATAGTTCATGCATAATATTTAGAGTACAGATAGAAATAAATTTAGAACTCAATTGATGAATCCTATATAAACAATATGATTGATGAAAATACTATTAATATAATAACATAACATAATATATAATATGTTTAAACTGCAACATTAATATGTACTTATAAAAAACAATTACAAAATCATTGATTATAACGATCTATCAAATTATGATGTTGTATCATGATTTTTATAATAGTAACGAATACAATGAACTCTTCAATCAGAGCAAATTGATACAAAAATTTCTCTTAATTGGATCCTCAAGAAGCTTTGTAGAAAATAAATAAAATGACATTTCTTTAAATGCTTATGTTGTTCGTTCAAAAATTTCAATGGCAATAGACAATGAAGGTGTCTTAATTATTGAGTGTGATAAATTACTCTCAAAACTAATGTTTGTGCATAAATTGATAAGCTGAGTAATTTAACTTCGTAGAAATGTAAATCCAAATATTTTATTCTACTAGAAGTTGAAATTGTATAGTAATGTCATTTCAACTAATTACAATCACTAATGCTATCGAAATTTTATGAAGGATCGTCAAAAGAGTCACTACCAATATCAACATCTTCAGAATCTCCAAGAACATTTTCGTGATCAAGCTCTTGGTTGAGAGTCTAAGCATAATCTACGGTAACAACAACACCTATAAACGTCAAATCAAGCTTATCTTCAAGTTTGAGATCAATGCCACAATATCTAATATTTTTAGCATTTAACATAGCATACAAATAAAATCAATTAAAAGAAATAAAATGTATAATATGAAGGTTAAAAGAGTCAAATATATGAATCTATATAAAATCAATATTCACCTATAATTTTTTTTTCTAATATTGATCAGGTGCATCAATGATTTTTCTCATAATATTCCAACCCAATCCAGTAGATCCACGCTTAAGTTCTTTTCATAACTTTCAAACTTTCTTTAATTGGTCTCATTTATTTTTTAGCTCAACCTTATCATATTTTCTTTGGGTTTTGTTAGAAAATTTTTTCATTAAATTTGTTCAACCCTCTTTATTGAAATGTGTAGTCGATTGATTGCTAAGTTCAATATCTCTCAAACATAAATCATTTAGTTTACCCATTTAATATCTCAATTTTTTTATTTATGTTTGAGAGAGATTGAACTTGACAATCAACCGACTACACACTTCAATAAACAGAGTTAGACGAATTTAATGAAATTGTTTTTAACAAAATTCAAAGAGAATATAATAAAATTTAGCTAAAAAATGTGACAAATTAAAGAAAGTTTGAAATTTCTAGAAGGAACTAAAGCGTAGATCTACTAAATTGGATTGAGATAATATAAGAAAAAATATCAATGCTCTTGAACAATGTAGAAATAAAAATTAGATATGAATATTAATTTTATACATGTTCATATATTTAGCTCTTTCAACCTTCATATTATACATTTTAGTTCTATAATCCAAATTTTTCTTTATAGATTGTGCTAAATGTTAAAAAAATTAGATACTATGGCATTGATCCCGAACTTGAAGATAAGCTTGATATGTTCATAAGTGTTGTTGCTACCGTAGATAATGCTTGAACTCCAAAGTAAAGACTTTATCACAAAAATATTTTGAGGATTCTGAACACGTTAATATTAGTAGTAACTTTTTTAAAAATTCTTCACAAAATTTTGATAGCATTACTGACTGTAACCAGTTAAAATAACCTTCCTCTATAACTTCAACAGCTAAAAGAAAAAAATATATAGATATACATTTCTACGAAGTCAAATTACACAGCTTATCAATTCATGCGCAAACATTAACTCATGAAGTAATACATCACAGTCAATAACTGAGACACATTCGCTTTATGTTGCTATTAAAGTTCTTAAATAAACAACATAAGCATTTGAAGGCATGCCACTTTATTTATTCTCTACAAAACTTCTTAAGAATCCAACTAAGCGAAAAAATTTTATGATAATTTGTCATGATTAAAGAGTTCATTATCTTTGTTACTGCTATAAAAATCATGATAAAATAACATCTTAGTTTGATAAATCATTACAATCAATCACTTTGTACAGTCTTTGTATAAGTACACATTAATACTGTAATTTGAACATATGATATGTTAAGTTTTGTAGTTATATAAATATTTTTCATCAATTATATTGTTATTGCAGAATTCATATATTGAGTCCAAAACTTCTATTTATTTGCACTCTAGATATTTTATGCGAATTATTTATTTAAACGTTCCTATTTTTTTAATTAGGCAGATTATATATCAATTATCAATATTGGATAAGATCATAAGACCAATGTTAAAAATTGTGTATTCGGGTATTGGGGCCTTTTTCATTCGTGAGGCGAGGCGTAAGCCTCAAGGCGTTTTGAGGCGTAAGCCTCAAAATCAAAAGATTGTGTAAACATAAAATGATAAATTTTTTATATACTAATGAATTAATAATATAAAACATAAAAAACATAAGATATGAAGTGAAATCAAAATATCCCAATAATAAAACAACATGAAATATAGTGCAACTCAAAATTCTATCTTTCCAAAATCCTAGTATTCTTTTCATTAACATATAATTCCAATTTCAAAAAATAAATAACAATGACATATCATATAAGAACTCATAAGTCATCAGCACTATCATCACTAAGGGGTTCTTCACTTGAATCATCATTATGATGAACTGCTCTCTCCCCTTCTTGCTCTCCCATAGAGTCCAATGTCGGGCATTTGCTTCAAGATTTATGTAAGTTTTAATATATATATATATATATATATATATATATATATATATATATATATATATATATATATATATATATATATATATATATATATATATATATATATATATATATAGCGTAAGGCGTAAGCCTCATGTTAGTGAGGCTAGACGGGCCTCAACCAAGTTGAGGTGCAAGCCTCATAAAAAAAACTCGAGGCGTAAGCATCGAGGCATTTTTTACTGGAATTGCGTAAAGACGGGTCTCAAAGTGGAGTTTTTATTTGGTCCGGTGCAAGGACCTAGAGGAAGGTTCGGTTTTGCCTAAAAAAGTGTAAATACCGAGTTTTTTGAAAAAATACCGAGTTTTTCAAAAAACTCGGTATTTGCACTTTTTACCTATTTTTGGCTAAAACCGAACCTTCCTCTACATCCAGTGAAAGGACCTAATAATTGCTCCTCAAAGTGAGCCTCATATTGCACAATTTTAAACCATGGATAAGACGGAAAGAAGATTAACATACAAACCATACTAATAATTTTATATAGATTGATCAACTGATAGCTATATTTATTCTCACAATTATAATTTTTTAATGTATATGTCACTATGATTATTCTTTATTCATTTTCTCCTTGCATGCACACACAAATAGATGTAGATGAGAAATCTCAGGAGCACACACAAAGAGCTTAGCTGTGTTATGCAGTAGTTCAATAAAATTGTACCTCTACACATGCATATGTGCGCATTGCCACCAATGAAATAAAATAAATTAAAAAAGGCTCTTCATCAGGGGCGGATCCAGCTTCTTTTTTTAGGGCGGGCAAAAAAAAATTGTGGGGGATGGGCAAAGATGCTTATGATTGATAAAAGTAGGGAAATTTTTTTTTTTGATGGGAGACAAAATGTCCAAAAGACCCAAAATATTCCAAAATATCCCCTCTAAATATTAAAAAAAAAAAATTTGAGGGTGGGCGCCCATGCTCTTCATTGATGCCCATTATCACATACATAATAACTAATGTTTACAATTTCAGCAATTATTTTTGAAACTTACAGTAGCAGGCTCCAGGAGGCAGCCTACAAGGTTGAAAATATCCCTAAAGAACATGAAAGCACAAACATTAGAAAGCTTGAAAATGAAACACAAGGAGCCTAAGATTAAATAGAAATAAAAAAGATGTACCCACAGCTAATTAATAGCTGGACATCCCAATAAAGAATCAAAATGAGAATAAGAGATCTGTTACACCTATTGAGATTCGAGTGCAAACTGACCATCCCCTTGTAATACAATTGACAAACATTACTATGGCTTAACATTTTACTTTTTTATTTTTAATATTTAGGCCAATTAAGACAAACTTACACACATCACATACGCAATACTTGAACCCAAAACCTCTTGGTTGGTAGCCAAAGCTCTCAATCAACAGACCAAGAAGAGTTGCATAACTTTTTACTATTGATGCTGCATGCAGCAAGCCAACTACTTACCCACAAGAACAAAAAAAATTATTTAGCTTACCAAAAGAGACTTCATTAATTGAAACTATAGATACTGGGAAGTTTGTAATACTTATATCAAAGGATCCTCAGTTTAAGTTGCAGAAATATACATGTATGTCAACCTTCGGTCTGCAATCAAGTGCTAAGTTCTGAAAAGTCTATTAAGCTAGCATTTTAGTATTTTTTTTCGCAGATGAACATCTTGTGGCCATACAGTGCTCAATGAGTAACCTACTGCTCAATGAGTAACCTACATTGGATGCTTAAAAGGAAATTTACTCATTCCATGTCTACTTATTATTCAACTAACTTTGCTCTACCTTGCCAAAGTTCCTTAAGAAATAAACATATGTAAATCTTCAGCCTAATTTGTATGTGATAGGAAATACTTGAGTTCGCAAGTAACACTAAGGGAAATATGTTAGACAGGTCCAGCCGGTCTGCACGGGACCATCGCAACATAGGCGGGATCTCTGCCTCTTGCGGAGATCGGACGGTCCGAACGCCCAAGCAGAGTCATTTAAGAAGGATTTTTCAGGGTTTTGAGAGGGAAATTTGAATGCAGGATATGTTTAGGGATTTTCTTTTAATTTGTATGCATTAAATAGTTGGTTTTCCTAGGGTTAGGCATTCTTGAATTTGGCTGAAATTTGAGATTTATTAGATTTTAGGTTTCCTTTGGGCTATAGCTACATCTAGAGATTTGGGAGAGAAAGATTATCCTCTCGAATAAAGGATCAATTGTATCTTGGTATTTTCCATTTCCATTTCCATTTCATCAAATATTACAAATTATCTACTATTTTCTTGTATTTGTGTGGACTTTTGTGGAGAATTCTCGTTGTTTTACGAAGCTTCGGCATGACTCAAATTCATATAATTGAGCTCAATGTCTTGTTCAAACTTGTTTAATTAGCAAAGATGAAGCTCAAATATGAATATTTAGTGAAAAATTAGATGGCCTTGGTTAGGAGCATTTTGATTGTAGAACACATTCACCCGCTTCATAGTCTTTACAAGAATAACTTTTTTTTAGCATGCTTACTGTAGAAGAGCCAACTCGACATTGTTAACAAAAGTGACAAAGCAAAGCTTAATCAATATGAAGTTATTCATCCCTTTTTATGCCAATGATCTGACCAACATTGGTTTAGATGTTTGAACACTTATATTTTAATTTTGAAATTTTACCATCTTGGACTTAAAGCAGATAGTGGGGGAATTGATGATAGACCCGATCAATATCATATGGTTTCGTCGTCCCAACTTGACAGAAGGATCTTTGTCGCCATCCATGGGTTGCGTCGTCCAAGGATACCTTGTAGACTTAGGGTGGACTTAGTTGATAGAGAGACTTAGAAGATTGTTGACCCTATTTTGACCTAGACTTGGGTCAAAGGGCTGATCTGGTCATATTGACCAAGTCAAGCCCCAAGAACACCTTCTTTGGGTTCCATGGGTCAGACCAAGTCTCTTGAGCTCAGACCTATGCCCTGGGTCAACCTGGTTGACCCAAATTAACCTAAACTCCTATTTGATCTCAAATCAATTTCATAGCTTCCAAAGCTCAATTCTCACCTTCTCTAGACTCAATGGGTCAGACCCAACCCATTGGGCCCAGACCTATGCCCTGGTCAACTATTTCATAGCTTCCAAAGCTCAATTCTCACCTTCCCTAGACTCAATGGGTCAGACCCAACCCATTGGGCCCAGACCTATGCCCTGGGTCAACCTAGTTGACCAGGTCAACTCAAGTTGAGCCAATTAGCCATATTGGGTCAAATCAAATTCAATTCAAATCTACACTCATCCCTTGGCCTTATTTAATTAGATTGACCAAGTCAACCCTTGACTTGGTCAACATGGTCTTCTTATGGTCAATTTGACCTATTTAAGTCAAATTGAGGCCTTTAACCCATTCAAAACCCTTCCTATTAATCTTTTGAGCAAGTCACGGCCATCATAGCTTGATTTCCCTCCCAATTAGGCCTTGATGCAATCTAGGCCGTTGTTGATGAGTCTAAGGCCTTAAATAGAGAGAATTAAGGTTTTCATGGGAGCTATTTTTGATCTCTCTCACTAAGCGTCGAAGAGTTGTGATACTTTGTGTGGGAGTTCCCTCTACCTTCTCCCATCTTTTCTGACCTAAACCCGCCGCTAAACTCTCGCCGGCGGCAAGATCTCTGGCCAACCGAAGCTAAAAGCGTTCCAACGCCAATTCCTGACGATCAAGAGCTCGTTTGGTTGCGGTTTCAACAAGAGAATCATACGAGGACAATCTACAAGTCAACTGTGCCAAAAATTTAAAGATCCAACAGTGAAAACTCCTTAAAACCCTTAGAATATGTCACAACACTTCGGATCAAATAACTTTTCAAAAAGCGCGTTTTAGACCGCGAAATAAGTCCCCCATGAATGCTCCTCACTCATAGGATTAGAGTTTAAAATTTCATGCAATTTGGACGACTGGATCGAGAGAACGAGCCACTTGTGTATTCTAGGGTTCGGGTTCGATCTACGTCCCCAGGTAGGTGATCTCGACCGTTGATCTCGCGATCAACGGTCGAGATCCCGTCGTTCCGCGGTTCGAAATGACCATGGATCTTGATCCCGCGATCTCGCTATCCGTCCGATGCGATATCGGCCGTCGAATCGAAATCGCGCTCGATCTGACGGTACCCAGAATTTTTTAGGAGCCTTTACACCCCTTAATTAACAAACCCTAATTTATCAGATAATTAGGTCCCGATAATTTCCAAAAATTATAATAAATAAGAGGTGTTTGCAAATTTCTTTTACATCACCAACCTTATACATGTTCATTCATATTTAAGTTAGAATTTGTCATTTTGCAAATCATAACTTTATTTTTAGTACCATGTCATCTCTCATTAAAATAACAGTCGAGCGCTAATTTCAAAGAAAATGCCTTGATTAGCGTGTTTTCTTGATTTATGTGCATTTTTTTCTCATTTTTTGTGTCGATTTAGTTGGGCAAATTAATAATAAATCTTAGGTATTGACGATGTTTCAAACGCAACGACGAAGTCCGTTTTGAGAATGGACATCGTTTGGGTAACGTTGCGCACAAATTTTGGGTGTCGATCATCCCTTTGAACATATCTCATCTAATTTGACTACGAGGGGTCTCCACTTATGCGAACTTGACATCTTGATTGCAACAGCTTAGTATGTTTAGAAATAGGTGTGGGCTCCGAAAATTCGGCCTCGGCCTCCACTCGCTCTTCTCTTATTCGGCGAGGGAGTTTTAACGAACTAAGTTCCGAGGTAAATTTTGGAAGGCATATGGGTTTGTAGATAAGACACTATCCAGAGATTTCGCCCTCATTTTGCGAGGACTTTATGATCTGAGTTCTGGTTTCCTATAGGCGCAAGCCCCTATAGTTAATTACCCCTCCCACTAACGAGAGAGAACTTTCGATTAAGGCTAGTCATCAATCAGATACGTATAGAATACGTGTTATCTGGCATATAGTAGCAGCATGGGTTTGGATTTGGAAACTGGATTTGGATTTGAGAATTTGGAGAGTTTGATATTTAAAATAGAAATTGCACCATCTAGCACTTAAAGCGGATGGTGGGGGAATGGATGATGGGCCCGATCAAGATCCCATGGTTCCGTCGTCCCGGGCCATCGTGGTCCCTGTTCTACTTAGTCAGAGGAGGTAGTCGACCCAACCTGACAGAAGGATCCTTGTCGGCAGCCATGGGTTGCTTCGTCCAAGGGGACCTTGTAGACCGGGGTTGAATGTTTGTCTAAGGGGACAAATTTAAATCCACCTTAGCTGACATAGGGCTTTGTGTCTTATCGATCATATCTTATTGATTCATATCTCAAGGATTTAACGCCATTAAGGAGCGTATCGGCTCTGGCCATAACCGCTATCTGTGGTGCCATTTGGCGGCAAAACCACTCGGTTCAGAGGGCCCCGGGTCATAACCGTTTACCTGCAGTGCCATTTGGCGGCGAAACTGCCGATTAGAGGACATATACCACGTCCTTACTGGCAAGAGATTGTTTGAGAATGAATCCTAGTGATATTTTCGACTAGGCATTTAGCCCTTTTGTGAGCTGAAGTAGTTTTTAATTTGTCCGCCCCAGCAAACTGTTGCGGAGGGTGGATGAATTTTGCTTTAAGTTTTTGATGGATTTATTTCATTTTTAAATATTTTTTGGGATTTTGTAGACTACGATCACTTTAACTGGTCGAGTCAAATCTGCCTTCGTACTTCCTACAGTCTCTACTGACGGGTTGATGAAGTGGGGGTTCCGCTACTATAGCCTTTTTTATGGCTTGTTGAGTAGACGGAGCTGCCAGCGATCCGGCCATATTTGGGCTTGTTGGATCCGACCTTTTACTCCCATTCGAACCTTAAGCTTCAGGCTGTTGAAAGACTTCAAACTTCTTCGGCTCAATTTTGTAGAGTGTGTAGCCACAAAAGTCTCTTTCTTGACTTTTGAGTCTTTGTTTGTTGTAGAAGGTGTTGTCTCTATCTTTTGAAAGATCACCTGCATATGCTTTGAAAAACAAATATTTGTATTCTTTTAGCACAAAAGAATATCTGAATTGATAATTTTAAATATTTATTCGGGGATCTCGGCATGCAGCGCGATGTCGACCCAAATAAATATTTAAAATGCCCCCTGTCTCGCAAGGACATTTCAGAATGAAATAGATTTTGAATATGAGATTTTAAATATTCATTTGGGGATCTCGGCGTATAGCACGATGTCGACCCAAATGAATATTTAAAATGCCCCCTGTCTCGTAGGGACATTTTGGATAGGCTTTTTGTTTTTGAGAGTTTAAATATTTATTTAGGGATCTCGGCACGCAGCGCGATGTCGACCCAAATAAATATTTAAAATGCCCCTCAGTCTAATGGGGGATTTTGAAATGCGTTCTTGCTATACAAGAGAATTTCAAAATATAAATATATGCATGCTCTGATAACAATGCACATAAAACTTTGATAATTGCAAAGTACATCAGTCATGAAATTTTCATGCATGATACTTCTTTAAATGTCGACCGTTGATAGGCGGCATGGGTCTCTGACCGTTCAGATCAATCAACTGATATGCTCCTCCTTGGTACACCTTCTCGATGACGAAGGGGCCTTCCCAATTGGATACGAATTTGCCACCAATTTTTCGGTGTGGAATGATTGATCTTCTCAGCACCAGGACCAATTCCCCTTCTTAAAAGGTCCGAGGACGCACGATCGAATGATTTGACCATTCTTCCTCGGTAGATTTCCAGGTTTTGTTGAACTTGTAACCTGATTTCATCAAGTGCGTCGAGCTCTTCCATTCTGAGGCGGGCATTTTGCTCTTGAGTGAGGTCATTCTGGATTGCTACCCGGAGTGACGGTAGTTCAATCTCCAATGGTAATACAGCTTCAACACCGAACACCAATGAATAAGGAGTGGCTTTAGTTGGTGTTTTGTAAGTTGTACGATAGGCCCATAGAGCTTCTGCCATCTTCGTATGCCATTCCCTTTTGTTCTTGCTAAGGATTTTCTTCAACAATTTCACCAGTGTTTTGTTGAAGGCTTCTGCCAATCCATTTGCCCTTGGATTGAATATGGATGAATATCGCCAATCGATTTTGTGCCGATCAACGAACTTGTAGATTTTTGTACTTTTGAATGCGGTATCGTTGTCTGATATTATGCGGCGTGGCACACCAAATCTGTAGACGACATTATGGGTAAAGAAATTGATCACATGCTCCGATGTGACCTCTCTGAATGGAGCCGCTTCTGCCCACTTGGAAAAGTAGTCCGTCGCTGCCAAAATGAAACGGTGTCCCGCTGATGATGGCGGATCTATTGGCCCAATTATGTCTGTGCCCCAACATTCAAATGGCCAGGAAGCTATTGTTGGGTGTAGTGGATTTGGAGGTTGATGTATAACATCACCGTGAATCTGACATTCGTGGCACCTCTTTGCGTGGTCAATACAATCTCTGACCATTGTCGGCCAATAATAACCCATTCTCTTGATTTTGGCGGCCATTTTAGGACCTGACTGATGTGCTCCACAAAGCCCTTCATGGACTTCTGTTACTACTTTATCAGCTTCCTTGGTCCCTAGGCACCTTAGCCACATTTGATCAAAGGCTCGTCTGTACAACGTGTCATTGACAAATGCGTATCGCAACGCCCTTTTTCGAATTTGTGGCCATAGACTTTTCTGTCGGGAGTTTGTTTTCCTTGAAGTAGTCAATGAATGGCTGTCTCCAATCATTTTCGACTTCAATATAGTAGTTGCTTGTACAATATATGGAGGTTTGTTCTGTACTTGTTTGAGTTTTTAATTTTGATACTTCAGAGTTTTGACACTGCGTTAGTATTTTAGTTGTTTTATCCTCGTAGTCTTTTTTTCTACTACAGTAGTCGACTACTTTACCTTTTTTTTCAAGTATTATTGTTGTACTAGTTTTTTGTACTTAACTTTTCTTGTTTTCCAGTACTCTGTTCTACCTGCAGTAGCTAGATTTATTATTTTCCAACATTAATTTAATTTACTTATGATGCACTTATTCTTATTTACTTGTTTGCAGGTAATTGGTACTTGCAGCTGTTCAGGGAGCTTGCAGATAGTTGCAGGAGCTCGTAGCCACAAGGGATACAGTTACAGGGGTTGGAGCCCACCAGGGGCTTTAACAGGAGTTGGAATGTTATTTATTTGGAGAGTTTTAAGGTTTGTGAAGGATTGTATTGAGAGTTGAGTTTACTTGTATAAGTCAATTAATGCAAACAATATTTCTTTTCCTGCATTTTCTTCCAAATTAATTTAATTAATCAACTAACCAAAAATTACATTTTTCTAGTTAATTGTATTAATCTCAATTTTAAAACTTTCGGATTTTTAAAACTGTTAGACTTAAAATTTTCATTTAAAATGCTCTGATATTTAAAACTCTAAGATTTTCATATTTAAAACTCTATGATTTAAAATGCTCTTATATATTAAGACTCTTGGATTAAAAATGCTAATCATTTTGTCTCAAATTAAATCTACATTGAGTGACCAAAAATCAACTCTAAGTTGATGGAGGAGATGAAATGATTTATTGTAAGTCTTTCTATTTCATTAGCTACCAAAAGAGAGGTGCTGTTTTGATAGTTAGAGATTTCTAACATTTCAAGAGGAATAACATTTAAAATGCCAGTATAATTCAAAGTATTTCATTCAATATTACTTGTGTTAGAATCTCTTAAAGAGAGATCTCATTTAGAGATATTCGAAACAGCCTCGTTTAAAGATATATGAAGTTTATCAAAATAGTCTTCGGAATGAAATGATAACATCTAAGCAGTTTCCCATTCATGCGGGATGACATTTGAGAGAAAAATGAGAAGTAGGATAAAAGTAATGAAAGAATATGCTCCGCCCTCTTATTCTTATAAAATATTTTAGTAATATGCTCATGTTAACAGCTCAATTAAATTTAATTAAGAAGTTTTAAATTATCATTTGCTTATTCAATTGAATGCTCTCCAATTTCTACGAGTCCAATATTTTCAAGAAAATTTTGGCAGCCTTCTGGCGTCCCCTCCCCATCGAAGGAGAAATCAGGATGGCATTTGTCGAAATTTCTTTCTTCCCAAACCTAAAGTCAACAGCATAGGGTCTTTGAATTAAAATTATCCTATTATGATCTAAGATCAACTACATGGGTTCTTCGAATTAAAACCATCCACCCAGATCTAAGATCACAGCGCAGGTCTTCGAATTGTGAAACCATCCACCCAGATGTAAGATCGATGGCGCATGTCATTGATTTGAACATTCCTGGCCGAACCTACGGTCTACGGTGCAGGTCTTTGACACTTGTTTGAAAGTCTCATTCTTCCCTTTTCTTTTAAATATCATCGGACATTTATAAAAAAAAAATATTATAATTATAATTATGAGTATAATTATAATTATATATGTATGTATGCATATTACATATAAATAGAGAGGGACAGAGGAGTCTTATCGGGTTTGTTAGGGTAGTCGTCGAAGGAGCTTAGTCAAATAGTAACAAAGGAGTATTTGGTTCATTTCGGGGTGATTTGATATCAGATGTATAGCGGGATTTAAGTCGGATTTATGCTAAATCCATCTAAATGGGTTTTGTGCACGCATTAAATCCTGGCAATGGGAAAATCCCTCAGTTCGGTGGATTTATGGGATTTGGCAGAAGAAGCGACGGGTGTCGTCTCCGCACCATTTCTTGAGTAGTTATGCTTTACATGCATTGCATTTGAAAAATTTATGCACAAATTTTGCAAGAAATATTTCATGAGAGCTTTCATGGAATTGGTCACATGATTGGCAAGGTAGTTGAACATTGTACAAATGCCAATGGATTTCTAATCCTTGAGATGCATCCGTGAAATGAGAAATCTATCTTGAAAGATAATTTAAAACCCTTTAAGTGGACATTCCCGTAGGATGGCATTGGATCTCTTAGTTATCATTCCACTTGGTTTAAGGGTAGAGTAAGCTAAAAAGACCTAGCTTAACTACAATACCCAAAGATTAAGGTTGGTAGTCGAGCTTCTCAACAACTTCATAAAAAGCTGCATGGCTGAGTTGCCTTCTAGATTTCTAAGTGCGTCAAGTCAAAAATTGAGAGACCAAATCTCTAGTCTCATTAAACCAAATGGTCCAGCCAAGGGATTCAAAATAGTTTGTCTATCATTTATGGGTTAAACTATTACCGAGCTACTCCTTTCCAAGATCGCTTGTTCTAAAATTAACGAATGAACAACCTTACAGGCAATTGCTGAAATAATCAATTAGTCAACACATCATCAACCTTATTCACAAGTGGGTTGATTGATTCTCTTGTCTCAATAAGCCAGATGGTTGAGCTATAGGGTTCAGGGATGTACCCCCAAGATAGGTAGGGCAGCTCCTAAACTAACTTGATCATAGGGTTGCTCATAAAAAAAAAATCAATGGAGCAAGGTGTTGCTAAAGTCTAAAATTCAATTTAATTGAATAAATAATTGGTTTTTCCTTCAAAGTGGGGAACCAATAAATCATTTATTTGTGACTTGTCCCTTAAAAGAGTGTTGGCTAAAGAAAAATATCACGAATGCACGAATCCTACTTTGCAGCTTTAGGATTCCATTTCCCTTAAGTCTGATTATAGTTAACCAGATTTCCCCTGAGGGTAGTGTCAGAGTTTATAGATCTGGGGTTCTTACTTCCTATGAGCGCAGGCACTCAAAGTTAATTACTCATCTTAACACGTAAGAGAGAACTCTCGATTAAGGATGAATATATTTTAAGTAATTTAGTCTCAATGGTGGGAAGATGGAGGTAAACCCAATCAAGATCCCATGGTACCGTCGTCCCGGGTATACCGTAGATTTCAGTCTACCAACACTAACAAACATTGACCGTAGTGTTCAAGGAATCTGATTAGCAGCCATGGGTTGCCTTCTCTCATGGATCCCGAGTAGACTGAAGTAATAAGATGTTGATTTTAGTTTAAATTTTTGTTTGGGGTTTGGGGTTTACATCTATTTGAATACTCAAAAATTAATTTAGTTTGGGATTCATAACTTCGTTTAGAAATAATCCCGAAGTTTGGATTGGAGCAGGTCTTATGGCTTCTCTAAGAAGTAGCCAAGGAATTTAAACTTAGGTTGGGACTTACGGCTTTCGTAGAAAGTAACCCAGGGATTTAATTTGGAATTGGGGCTTATTACTCTATTTATGAGTTGCCCAAAGATGGGTCTTACAACCTAACTCTATAGCGAGACTACCTGAGAATTTTAATTATTGGTAGGGCTTATGGCTTCACTTAGGAAGTAGCCTGAAAAACGGATCTTACAACTTAATCCTTTAGACTAAGATGCTCATAGGTTTAAATTTAATTATTTAGGTTTTAGGTTCATTCTAATTTATTTAGTAATTTTCCTAAAGCATGGGTCTTACGACTTCACTTAGAAGTAGCCCACTGGTGGGTCTTACAACCTAACCCTATAGGCTAGGATACCCGTAGGCTTTAACTATTTGGATAGAAAATCCTACAATAGAAATTCCACATGCTTTTAACATAGGAATTATAATTATTGTACTTCAAAATATTATATTAAAGATGAAATTCTTTCTTGAGGCTTTTGATTTTTCAGCAAAAGTTATTTCATAGGATTAGATTTAGATAGGCACTTACGGCCTCTGCTAGGGTGGCCCAATGATTTTTAGCTAGGTAGGTCTTAGTACTTCGTTAGAAATTTGCCTAACTACGGGTCTTACGACTTAGAACTTTAAGCTAAGTGGCCCGAAGTGTGGGTCTTACAACCAAGCCCTATAGACTAGGCTGCCCAAGTGAGGGGTCTAGGTTTGTATTATCACCTAAACACTTCACTCAGATGTCGGACTTACGGCTTCTATTAGAAGTGGCCGAGGGTATTAATTGGAGGTTATGAGTTAGGTAAATTTTTACCTAAAACGTTCTCTAAAGTCGGGCTTACGACTTTCCTACGAAAGTTGCCGAGTAGTGGGTCTTACAACCAAGTTCTTATAAACAAGGCTGCCCCTTAGTTTAAATTTGATTGTTTGAAAATTTGTTATGAATTTGTTTGAGTTGATTGAGTTTGTGATCTTGATACTTCAGAGTTTTGACACTTCGAGATATTGACATTGTGTTAGTGTTTTATTTATTTTGTGTTCGTAGTTTTTTTCCTATTACAGTAGTCCACTACTCTACCCGTCTTTTCGCACTATTGCTCTACTAGCTTTTTCGTACTTAGCTTTTCTTACTTTCTAGTACTCTGTTCTACCAGCAATAGCTTAGATTTATCAGCATTCATTCAATTTATTTATGATATACTGGCATTTTATTTGCTTATTTGAAGGTGTTTATAGCTAGTAGTTAAAGTACCCAGGGCTTGCAATTGCAGAGGATAGAGCTCAAAGGTACCTGTAGGAGCTTATATAGAAGAGACTTTGGAGGACTTGCTAGATATTTTGTTTCTGTTAGAGAGTTTCAGTTCGTATTGTGGGGAGTCTTAAGAGTTGTTGTGAGTTATAATTTGAGGGGTTTAGAGAGCAGTATGTACAACATTGAGAGTTTGAGAACTTTTGTTTTGGAGAGTATTTGGGAGAGTTTGAGAGCTTTAAAGTATCATTGTACATATTGATTAGTGGAACTTTTTCTCTCTTTTTTTACAGCATTTCATTATATTATTATTATTATTTTTCTTGATTAATAAAATAATTAACCAGCAAATCAATTTTAAAATTCAATGCTCTAAATTTTTTAAAAAAATCTCGAAATTTAAAACTCTCGGAATTTGAAATTCTCGTATTTAGCATTTTCTTTAAAATGGCTCCGATATTTTGAAACTCATTAATTTTAAATGGCCTCAAATTTGAAGTATTATTTTTATTTATTTATTTTTTAGTCAATAAATTTCAAATTCAATTTACTTTAAGCAATGAATTTTAATCAATTAATTGATTGATTAATTAAAATTCAAATCAAATTGCTCTCTAATCGTTTCGAAAAGACGAGTTCTATAATTTTCCAAGAAATTTCGGCAGCCTCCCGGTGTCTCCTCCCCACCGAGAGAGAAATCGGGACGGCACCAACGTAATTTCTTCCTATCCAGACCTGAGGTCGACGGCATAGGGTCTTCAATTTTAAACCAACACACCAGGATCTAAGATCGACTGCGTTAGGTCTTCAATTTGGAACCAACCCGACCGGATCTAAGATACGACGGCCCGATTTCTTCAAATTTAAAACCATCTGCCCGGATTAAAAATCAACGGCGCAGGTCTTCAAAGTTTAAAACCATCTTCTTAGACCTAAGATCAATGGTGCAGGTCTTCGAATTTAAAAATCATTCGCGCGGATTTAAGATCACAGTGCGGGTCTTCAAATTATGAAATCATACTTTAACTAATTCTTAGACCTAGATCTAAAATCGATGGCGCGGGTCTTCGACACCAATTTTGTTTTATAGTCATAGTAAAATTTTATTATTTATGAAATCCTTTATTTTAATTATTTAGCATACTTTAATTAATTGCAGTAATCATGTGAGTATAACAAGTAATTTAGATTGCTTTTTAGAAAGAAATTTGAGACAAATCCCAAGCATACGGATAGAATACCCATACTTTGCGTGAAATAAGAGGAGGTGGGAGATTAGGTCAATTGAGTGAATTATATAAGTATGAATAGGAGCATGCATGTGAGCAAAGTGTAGTTCACATGACACCAAATTCACATGCTTATAGGAATAGTATTTCGGGTTGATTAAAAAAAAGGAAGAAGCGGACAAGGTCTAGGTAGGTATTCACAGGGGCTGGAAAATGAGCACAGTTGGACATCCACGGAAGAGCCAAAGTTGCACAGCACGTAGGAACCGAAGTTGCAACTCGTGCGGCTTCTACACCTCTTGTGAAGCAACAAGTCGAACAGCAACAGGGAGCCGAACAGCAATGCGCGCAATCTTCGCCTTCTGAGAAGAAGCAAAGTCGGGCGGCACTAAAGGAGTTGAAGAGCAAAGTTGAACTGCGACGGGGAGTTGAAGAGCGAAGTCGAAGGAGCGACGGGTGCGGTCTCCGCCTCCTGCGAATAGTGATGAGGGAGCCTAAGAAGCGACTGTGCAATTTCTTCGCCTCTTCCAAAGCAACAAAACCGAACGGCAACAATGGAAAGAGAAGATCATTCGCGAACCTTAGGTGCTTCGATTATTTTAAAGGAGTGAGCGAGCGGTTATTTTGTTTTGAACGGACAGTCGCTTCATTTGGAGGCAAACCGCACGATGTCAGACTCGTCAAAGCCAGGTATATCAGAATTTCTCAATTATATTTTTTTATAGTCAACAAAGAGAAAGTTAACATTCAATTGAATCTTATTTGTTAGTCCTTAAAAAAGAAGGACTAGCAATAATTGTTAGTTCATTTCTACTTTAGGCTGGATCAACACAAATTAAATTAAAACTATTCACTAGGTTCATTGAAGTTGAAATAACGAGCATGATATTAAGTTCAACAATACCTTAAATTGAATTTGGTATATTCAATTCACTAGTTTAAAGACCGAAGCAAGTAGATGTTCATTCTAATTCATCATGTCTGGAGATCGAATTGAACTATAGGTCTATTTGAGTTCTAGAGCTTTTATTCTTGAACAATCTCCATGAACTTTCGATCTAGGTTTTTTTTATAATCCAGACATGTCTAATGTTCCGGAATATAAGTTCCATTATCTTTGAAGCTATATTCATTAGCTTTCATTCACTAGAGTGTTCATATGAAAGGATTATATTTCTACAAATTAAAATAAAAAGCTTCTTATATGAAGAAAGAATTACTCATACTTAGGATTGTGTTATTATGAACATAATCCCATGACTTTGTCTACCCTATCTTAAAGTCATACCCATATACTTTGCCACCTCATATATCCACCTCCACTACATACCTTGAACATTAGCATGCCTTAGGCTTTCTCATCCTCATCTACATCATTGTTTGCCTATTTGACTATACCTCAGTGCTTACAGATTTTGACTTATCCTTATTCTATGTTCTTTTATTACATATTAAAAGAGATCAGTCATTGTCGCATAAACACAAGTGGAACACAAGCAAGATTTATTGATCGAGAGTTTTCTTGGGCATCACCCAATATGTAATTAACCTTAAGAAATATGTTCTTTTGGGAAACTTTGACCCCCAGAAACTCAAAATTCAAAATATGGGAGTGTTCATGGAGATTCAAAGATCTAAATTGCTTATTATTGGTATCATGAGTTTGTAGAGTGGATTAATTTAGGCCTAGTCCTCTTAAGTAATTCACTAATATCATCACAAGTCAAACATTCTCCCAAACTTCAAATACCTACCCATGTTCCCATATTTTCAAAAAAAAAAAATCTATAACCTAAAACATCAGTTACAAGTGATCATCACATTCTAAAACCCTTCAACTTGCCATACTTCATAATAGTTTCTAGTTCATGTGTTTACTATCCATAGCACACAACACTTCATAAATTGGTTCCTCAGACGTTGAGACAATCTAAACTATTAGAATTTAACTTTATCTCAGAAAATAGTCATATCACCGAGTATAAAAAGAAATCATTCAGCCATCCCTTGATTTACTACAAATTTGTAAAAGTTTTCAACGGCCATGGAATGTTGAGTAAAACTTCAGCCAAATGCTTAAGAAAAAAAAATTCTTATAGACCAATTGACACTATTGTTCAACTAGTACAACTAACAAATAAGTTACCAAATCAATTTGGTGCAGAGCCTACAAGAATACAAACGAATTGAGCACAACAAATACATGGCTTGCTCGTGTTTGGATGAAAGAAGCTTGAAAATTTAGAGCAAAGACGTCTCAGCAATAAGAGTCTCAACAATAAGAGCTCTACCTACGCTAGCTAATAATGAACTTTTACCAACTACTGAATTTCAGTTTTGAAAATAGCTGCAACTTGCAACAACTTGAGTTTTCTTTTGGGATAATATAACAAAACAAAAAGCTAAAAAACAAATGTTTCTATAAATGATAAAAAACATAGAAAGAAAATATAAATACCCAACAATCCATGCCAGTAAGAAGGCAATGGAAAAGCCCTGGACTGATTTCTCAATAAGTTGTTATAATCTATCACTATGACACTCTCTAACAGCCAATTTGGGTGCAAAGCCTATGAGAATACAAACGAATTGGGCTAAAAAAATTCAAGGCTTGCTCAGGTTTGTATAAAAAAACTTGAAATTTTTTAGCAAAGACATGGACTCTTCAATAAGTACTCGACTTGTGCTAGCTAATAATGAACTTTTACCAACTACTGAACTTCAGTTTCGAAAACAGTTGCAATACTTGAGTTTTCATTTACGATAATATAAAAAAGGAAAAGGACATTAAAAAACAAAGGTATTTACAAATAATAAAAAAATATTGAAAGAAATTATAAATACCCAATAATCCATGCCATCAAGAAGGCGACAGAAAACCCCACGACTGATTTCTCTCTATAAGTTGTTATAATCTGAGGAACTTCAGCAATTCCCCAAGTAATCACATTAACCACTCCAAGAGTCAGAGCAATACGATCTCTAGGGATAGACAAAGGATGTGTCAAGAGCTATTCACCAACTTGGTTCCATATTGGTTTATGGAAGAGAGAGAGAAACTCCCATAAGGAAGGTCCATACCAGACAGCAAAATTCAAACCTAGAAAGAGATTAGATACCCAAAAGATCAGCAAATCAGAAATCTCCCATAACAAGCATAAAAACCGTACTTCTCAAATTAAAAGCCAAACTGTCATTCGACGTAAAGTGGTTAAGAACAATATAATACAAAGTGACAAGAGAACCTGATAGAAATTTTCTGCAACTACTAACAGTTGATTTTCATTTCTTCAATTGCCATGCTTGTTTTAGTCTCCAAATTGTTTTTTTTTCTCATGAACGTCCCTGTTTTATTGTCTTTAGATTTTGAAGCCCGCTTCTTTTTTTTCAAGCAAAAGAAAATCAAATGAAGTGCTAGTCGACAAAGATGAAAATTATAATCTATAACATTTTTATACAGCGTTCACAACAGCTTTAGACAACATAAATGAAAGAAATAAAGATCCAATAGCATCTTGCAAAGCAGACATCGAAAATATGATTTCTTCCACTCAGGTTCAAACAGTTCCCTTTCGTGATTAGCTCATTTTACAGATACTATGTATGGATTCAGATTCATATGCTTTACTTATTTTGCTGACATGGCAGTTGTGAAGGGAATCAGACTGAATACTTATTGATGCTTCACTTAATTTGCCGGTATGGAAGCAGTGAAGGGAAACGGACTGAATGCTTATTGATTTCTTTCGGAGTCTTTTACTTTTCTTAGGAGTTATATTTTTTCTTTTAGTTTTAGTTTGTATTTCTTCATATTATAATTTCCTTTTTTTTTCAATAGAGCATCACACATATAATATGAGAAATTTGAGTTTATATGTTCTATAATATCTTAAACTAGAGAAATATGTCCAATATTTCATTTCTTAAGTTAATATATCCAAAAGTTCCATATCGAAATGCCATTGTAATTCAAAGAGACAAATTATTTTATATAAGCGATGTTTCATGCATCAACCACCCCTCATTCTTCATGCCTTCTTGGTTTCTTCTTCTCTAGTTATTCTAATTCGCTAATGATAGTTCTAATGCAAAAGTTACAATGCTATATTTTTGTCTTCATCTTTAACTAGCAAACAATTGTCATTGAAGGTTAATGATTGAAGTCATATGTTTACACCCTAAATCATAAACCTAAAAAGTATTAGATATGAGATTAGCAGTTTCAAACATTGCACAATATTTATAAAATGAATGTTTGTGTTTAAAAATAAGGACTGAACAATTGTCAAGGAAACTTCGATCATATTGTGAGATCTCGTTCCCTTACTGTTCCTCCCTTAATTGGATTTTCCTCCCAGGATCGGCCGGGACGATATTGAGATCGTCCAGGCCGATCAGTGCATTGAAAATGGCTGATTTCTGGAGTGTTTTCTGGAATGATTTCTGGACTGGATCGTCCAGGCCGATTTTGGATCGTCCTGGGACGATCAGTGCATGGCAAAATCCCGAGAGCAAGGGTTTTTGGCAAATTAATTATCGGCCTGAGGAATCGTCCTGGACGATTGGATTTTGTTCACATCGGCCAGGACGATGTGGCGATCGGCCGGACCGATCAGGCTTAGGATATAAGCAAATCAGCTCATTTTGAGGAGAGAGAAAATCATTTTATAAAACGAAAATATCTGAGGAGAGAGAAAGAGAAAGGAAAAGAGAAGAAAAGCTTGGTTTCGGAGGCCGCGGAGCGCTTTTCGTCCAACGCCGCTGTTGGGAAAAGTGTAGATCTCGTGGTAAGGACTCCGAATCCTATTTTTGTTTTCAGAGATATTGATTTTTGATCGAGATGTGCACTGCTTTGTGTTTTCATAATCGAATTTTGGACCTGATTTGGTATTGACACAACTTTCACCGCACAACTTTTAGAATGTTATAGATATGAATATTGTACACGATTTGAGTATTTTCTACGATGATTTTATCGGTCGGAATTGGTTCTACGCGATTTTAATTGAATAGAATAATATCAGGATGTTATTTGATATGGATTCAGTAGAAGAATAATCTTATATTGTTGTCGTGAACATTCTGTTGTAATTTGGTGAATTGTGATTTTGTAGAATTTTTGTGTAAATTTGATAGACTACCGTTACTCTGCCCGATTTTCGTATGATTTCTGATTTGTCTGAAATTGATAGATTGCATTTCTATGTATATGAATATTGATATGATTGTTTTAGATTGCTTTAATATTGATTATTGAATTGAATATTGATTGACTATTGAATACTGGAACACAGGTGGAACCTGGTTGAACGTTGGTTGGAGATTGATTGACCTGTACAGGATGGTGGGCCGACGGGCTTTCCTTTAAACATCGATTATGGATATATGGATGGGAGTCATAAGGGGTTTATAGAAATGCCGACAGGCGGCCGACGGGCGGCCGACGGGCAATAGAGTGACGACTCTTTTTATTGAAACCAACGTATGGATATCTACAACAGCAATATGGATTCTACAACAGCAACATAGCCAGTTGATTGTACTTGTTCAGTATTATTGTATTGAAATGCATGTTTACTGTATTGATATACGGATTTATAGATTTATTATTTTATCGATTTCTGCTTTATTAATTGGATTGGATTGACAGATTTTCTTTTACTGTACGGATTTCATTGATAGATTCAGAGCATTGACTGATCATTGAGCATGGATACTATTGAGCATAGATATTGACATGGATGGATATAGATATTGTATTGATTCAATTGATGCTATGGACATGACACTATAGATTCATTGACATTATTGATTTTAGACTCATTGATACTATTGTTTTTGAACCGTATTACCTGCTGCATTTGATTCATTGCTAGTATAGATTGAGATTTATCGTATTGCTTTTCAGATAGATTTTATTGACTAGATAGTATTGATTTGATCGATTGATTCGATACGATTGATTTGACTGATCGACGGATTCTCCTGAGATTTGACGTACTGATTGATTGAGTTTGATTTATCGGTTCTTCTATCGCTGCATCGATGATAAATAGTGATTGATTTGACGGATTGATTGATTTTCAACTATGTACGGATTTCTTCGAGATTGACGTGTATTGATTGAGATGGATTTATCGATTCGCCCGCCGCTGTATAGACTTGATTTCATTGACTATGGATTTCCGTATTGCATAGACTTATTGACCATTGACTGATATGAATTTGATTGATTGACATGCATATTGATAGCATTGCCGTGCTTTGATTTCAGTTATAGGTAGTAGGTGACCTGCTGGGCTTTGTAAAGCTCATTATATGTGGTTGATACTTTTCAGGTCAGGGCTCGGGAGCAGGGGGATAGAAGTTGATCAGGATCTACAGGTTTTTAGTTCTTTTGATGATTTTGATTCTTTTGTACTCAGGACATGATAGATTTCAGTACCTGTGGTTTTAGCATAGTTCCTGAGTATTGTATAGGATGTTTTGAGATATGGATCGACTTGTATATGAATGTTTTAAATTTATAGACTTTTTATAGACTTATTAATTGGAGACTATAGATGACTCTGATAAATGGCTGGTTTGATCGACATTCTTTCCAAGTTAGATCTCGGGACATGACACATATATCGAATATAGGATGTTAAAATGGGTTTTTGGGTTGAGTTTGAGACCAACCCAAAAATGACCCGTCGTTATTTGAACCGACCCAACCCAACTTGACTTAAACTCGACTCGATTTTGGAAACGAGTCAGAAATTCGAACTTGGAACGGACCTGCCCCAAACTCGGTTCGACCCAATCCAATACACTGACCAAAACGCAAAGTAGGAAAGTGAGGGCTGATACGGGACGCGGGGTCTAGCACGGGTGTGCGGGGTCAAACCCAAAACCGACCCGTTTGCCAAATAGGTTAACCCGAACCCAAAAACTTTTGGTTTGAGTCCAAGCAGGGACCAAATATTGACACCTCTAGCATAATATGATTCAATCAAGATCAAAATAAGTTTTGATCAATGCTCAAAATAGGTTTTCAAGAAAAGACATAACAATTTTGATCAAGTTCTAAACAATAGTTAATAATTCGATCATGTATTCAATGAAACTTTGAGCTAAGTTCAAATTTGTTAATTTTGTGCTCATTTGAGTTGACATGTCATGCATGCAGATATATGCCCAAGACATATAAATATAGGAGTGCAATGGAAAAAATTGTTAAGAAATTTGAGTCATTTGAGGCTAATGATACTATGGTGTTGAATATGAAAGGCAAATACAATATTTAAAAATACAGATGTCTGCTCTTATACTTACAGATAGACATTACATGAATTTCTATGAATTGGGTGCTTTCAGTGGTAGTATTGTTGCTTTTATTAGATGTGCTGGTAGCCTGAAATTCAAAAATACAAATTAAAAATACTCCTGCGATTACTTGATAAAAATGGAATTAATCATGATGATCTGCATGAGCACATTTTATAGAGAATTGATTTAATTTGAGAATTTTATACGACATAGAAGTCTTCATACTCAGATACTACATAGCAATGTAACTAGAGCTCATTTAATAGACGAGCTCGAGGCTCCACAACTCGGCTTGCGAGCTCATTACCGAGTCGAGTTTGAGCTAGCTCAGATCATTTACACCTCTTGTTGTGATTATATTAAATATGTCATTATAAAATATTGTAACTAGTTTAAATTTATGATAAAGTTGCTTATTAAAATTGTAAAATATTTTGAAGCTGCTTATTAAAATACTAAGTGCATAACATAAACATCTTGCAGTGATAAAGTTGCTTATTAAAATACTGAGCAACCAAAGCCCAAAGACGCAAAACATCAAACATCTTGCAGTAAAAAAAATAGGGGGAAATGAAAGCACAACTCACGTGAGTAAAACATTTGACCAGTTGTGCCAACTACCAACAGATTTCAAGACACCGCATAACATAAATGAAAAAGAATTAGAAATAGTTTCCGCAGTCCTTCATCAATGAGGACGAAGCCGGAACAGGTGAATAGAAACTCAGCTTAATCATGGAGAAATAGAGAGGAAAACAACGCATGCAATGAAATCAGGTGGTTTAGGTTTTGGTGTTGATATAAAAATGTTCCTATTGAACAATTTTTTCGAGGAAATCTTGCAAGATTTGGTGTTTGGCCGAACCAATTTCTAGATATCACGCAATGAATAAGACCATTCCACCAGAAACATGGCATTCTTGAATGGAATTAGCCCTGATGGACGTCCTCCTCGATGCACATTGCTTTAATTTCGTATTTATATATTTTTTCGCTGGGCAGTTTCACGTCCCTATTCACCACTCACTGGAGTTTTTCTCAGGAAAAAAAATAATATAAAAATATATCAGAATCTACTTCAAAACTTTTTAAATTTATTTTATGTGACTTTGAACTATATTTAAGATTAATAAAAAAATTACAAAATTTACAGCTCATTTTGCTCCATCTCCCTGAAGGCTTTTGATTGATATTTGCTGTTACATTCAATATTGATCTATTAACAGCTTCTCTTCAATATATTCTGGCATATGAATGCATAGTTTTTTTTTTTTAATTTGGTTTTATATATATATATATATATATATATATATATATATATATATATATATATATATATATATATATATAGACACACACACACACACAAGAGCCCTGCTAATTATTTAATTCATGTCCATTGGAAAAGACCACAATAAAACAAGGTGCAGTTATGCAACTCATTTTGGCTGAGAGTTTTGACTACTATTTAAGAGGTAATGAGTTCGAATCTTGTATGTATAATGTGTAAATTTTTCTGGATTGATCTAAATATAAAAAAATAACATGTACAATTCACATGGGACTCACATGCTATTCAAGCAGCAATAGTAGATTTTTTTTTAAAAAAAAATTATTAGATTTCTTAATATAAATTATATATTAAAATGAATTTAAAAATTATTAAATTTGTTCTGATATTGATGCAACGCCATTCTTTTTTTTTTTTTTTTGTCTGAAAATATAAATCCTAATGAACACCTAACAAATCAAATGTATCATCACCCTCTTGGAAAATATATGGTGCTTTTGAATCCAATAGATGAGGAGTGAGACCAGAATACTAATATCCATTGTTGAACTTCTCAAATTAAATTGTAATTTAAGAAATTATTATGTAATTTGAATGCGTGCTACTAAGAGGCATTTAATGGCATGGGTGGAGCTATAGGGGGGGGGCATTTGAGGGCCATGCGCAAGCTAGCCTGGCCTTGCCCAAAGTTCATTATTATTTTTTCTAAATCCTAACCCATGCCCCGCCCATGATCTCACTCCTTACCCGACTGTGTTATTGTCCTACTGAGAATGAAGGAAGCATAGGCTACCCCCTCATATATACTAAGTGATAGTGCCTAAAAAGAGAGAAGAATAAGAATAGTTTAACCACAAAATTCAAACTATCCATATTAGAATTATAATATCCTATACTGCTTTACCTAGCACTAGTAGATCGCCGGATTTGATGGAGCCGAACGAAGACAAAATTCACGGTTAGGGCAAGAGAAACGAGAGGTTTCACGGGTGATAAAGTGAATAGGGTAAGTCACCCCTTGCAAGTTTAAAAAAAAAAAATTGCACTATTTGAGCAACTTTCTCCCGGCTATCAACGGACGCCGAACTTCTACCCGATCGCCAACTGATGCCAGAATTATGCCCGACTGTCAATTGAAGCCGGATTTCCGCCCGACCACTAAACGTCGCTGGATTTTCGATCTCCACTTGTAACTAGATTTCAACCCGACGGTTGATTATTGTAATATGATCTTCCTCAATTTCAGGGACGACTCAGTCACTTGTAATTTAATCAAATACTAGTGGAATCATTTTAGCTGGATGTAACCCCATGAATTTTCCCTTTTATAGAGTTTTCCACGTAAAAATTCTGGTATTTTCATTTTTTTTTTTTCTGTTTGTGTGCTGGATATCCGTTTAACACTAAGACTAAAATTTCTAAGTCTATCGCCATGTATATTCTAGCCCGCAACAAGGCTATACTGTTTAATTGCTAAAAACAGTTACTTTTGAAGAGTAATTTGAAGGTTTCTTGTAACAAGGAATTAATGAAATTTGCTCAAGTTCAGAAAAAGAGGAATGTAATGGTTGAAGCTTCTTACCACAAGAACTCTGCTACAAATGTTGAGCTCCAATCATCGACCGACAACAACTTTCAATGTCAACAGCTTTACAGGCTGCGTTCCGGTAATTAAAATAGATAAACTGAATAAGAATCTAGATAGGTAGTCAAGTGTCTAACATCCATACAAGTCCAAGAGAGCAGAAAAAGTTAGCATGCATGCTGGTCTACAATGGAGTATGCATGTCTGCAATTATGTGCAGAGGAGGGTGCATATATGTCATCATCATTAATGTTGTCATCATCATCATCTTTTGCTTAATTACGAATATTTTGGGGTCCTGTCACTAATCGGCTATCTGGTTTAGTTATTTGAAATGCACTGTGAAGTAATCGTAAGCAAAGTAAATGGATCAATTTGGCTACATTTACGTTACTTTCTGTGAATGAAATGAACTATATTGAATGATAATTTCAGCAATTTTACCCACTACTAAATTGTTAGACCGGACCAATGGACCAGTCCAGCCGGTCCACATGGGACCGGCCTAGGTGGAACAGTGGTCGAAGTTTCACTTCTCCTGTACGTGCCGAACGAGCTGCCGATTCCAGAAAAGCTGTTTAGGAAAGATTTTTGAGGGAGTTTGGAGGGAAATTTGAATGATGGGACTGTTTAGAGATTTTCTTTTGGATTATATTCATTAAATAGTTTATTTTCCTAGGGTTAGGGCGTCTTTAATTTGGCTGAAATTTGAGATCTCTTATATTTCTTTTGGTCTCTAGTGACGTCTAGAGATTTGGGAGAGAGATCCCCCTCTTGAATAGAGGATCAATTGCATCTTGTTATTTTCTTCCGTTAGATTGTGTTCTTGTAATAAAATTTCTGTTTTCTCTAATTTTTCGTTGGATTTGTGAAGATTTCTCGTTGCTTTTTCAAAATTGATAGGATTTACTTGAAAACTTCAAATGTTTCCTATCATAAACATAAGAAAAATTTAAGTTTACCAACAAGTGCTTTACAACAAAAATCCGCTCACAACTAAACAGTCACCATGGTATCTACATATGCACCAATATATACTATGAGTGCAGGTGAATGAATAACAAGCTCATTCTGTATTTCTCATATCATGTTTAAGCATCACTAGCTGTTAATAGGAAGAACGAAAAAGGATACAAAAGCATCAAGGAGCACGCATCCGCCAGCATCAACTAGCCACGGAAGGTTGGGTTTGACTTTGGACCATTCTAAGCTGTTTAAAAGTATGCTGAATAGACAAAATTTGAGAAAATTAGTTTGAATGCAAGAACTCCAAAAATGAAAGAAATCATACAATATCCGATACCTTCCAACATATGCTGGATTTCCCACAAGAGCGAATATAAACATAAAGAGACTTAACCCTTGAAAACAAAAGAATTGATCAAAACAACCTACAGAATAAACAAGTCATATTTATTAAAAAAAAAAATCACTTAGGCTTCGTTTCAGACTGCTTTCTTATTGCGTCTTAAAACAACTTCTTAGTACAAAAAATAAAATTTTTGTTCTTGGAAGCTACTTTAAAAAGCAGAAAGAAAGCCATCCCAAACGAAGCCTTAATCTTGTTGTCATACTGCAGTAAAGATAAGATATTTTAATAAACAATAAATCCAAATTAGCCTGTGCAACACAAGACCAAGAAATCTGGAATTATGCAAGAACTCAAACGAGTTACTCGTCGCAACTGAGGCTTTGTTTGGGACAGCTTTTTCCTGCTTCTTAAACCAGCTTTCTAGTAAAAAAAGAAAATTTTTGTATTAAAAAATTGCTTTGCGAAGCAATAAGAAAGCCATCCCAAATGAAACCTGAATGTATCTTCTGATCTCAAATTTACAAAGAGCGTAATCAGTTGCTGCTATATGGTCACTGAGAAAAAGATGAGGTAGGAAGAAAAACTTGCCTCAACCTTTCCTCGTTTAATCTGCAGAACATTAGAAGTCAAGAATTCGTGAGTCATACAATCCCACAATTTTTAGTTTAGAGATATAAATTAGAAAGGATTCTGACAACAAACTTGATGGCTTCACAAAATCCTTAAATAACCAGATTCCCCATATAAATTTATCTTTAATATGTTTCACTTAACTGATTCTACAACCCAAAAGGATAAAAGAAAACTACGAGACAAAAAACAATTTATCAGGTGTCAACATCTCACATTCAACCAGATTTTGAGGAAGTCTGCCACCCATATAAATGCTTTCCATTGCCCAGCCTAAAAAACTTCCTATTCCACTGCTTCCAACATGTTCGCCATGAAATGTTTCCAATGCCTTGTGCTGTGGGAGAAAACATAACAATCAAATATCCATCTCTACTATAATGTCTGAAGAACACGAGATAAAAGAAATAAAAATGGGTACAATATTTCGATCAATTAATTCCAGAGGAAAAAATTTATTACATAGGCTTTATTTGGGACGACTTTCTTCCTGCTTCTTAAAGCAACTTTTTAATACAAAAATTAAATTTTTATACTTAAAAATTGTTTTAAGAAGCAGCAAAAAAGCCGTCCCAAACGACGCCATAATCTCAATTTATGCTCCTGCAAAAGCTTTCTAACAATTGGAATCACCAAACCCTGAGGGTTTGTATCAAATACACCATTCACGGGAAGTTGTAGAACATATAATCCAACAAAATAAACAGCTGAAGAGACCTGAGAAATATAAAAGTAAACAAAAGAAGCAAAAAACTTCCAATACCTAACTAATAAATAAATGACCAGCAAGAGCGCACCACAACTCGTGTTTTTAATGCCCAAAGGTCTTGCAGCATGTGAAGAAGACAGACTGCCAAGCAAGGTTACTAATGATGAGTCGCCGTCTTCAGTGAGAAGAGGCATTTCACTTGATGTTCTGCATGGATGTTGAACGTTTGCCGCACATGAGCCTATAGTAGACATTGGACTTATTGATAAAGATCTCACCGACCTTAAACTTTTTTTGCAATCATTAGAACAAATTAGTGAGACTCGCTGGTGCTAGCTAGTTTAATTGATAGATATTTTAGAAGTTATTGTCGAGATTCAACTACAACAAATTTAAATGAATCCAAAGAAAATGCTACAAATGGAGCCCTCAAATGGATGGAACAGCAAGATAACCATACCACGTCTACAGATGGAAATAATCAGCATGCTAAAGTTAAGCTAGAAAATATATTAATTGGAACTTCTGCATTTGGAAAATTTACGTCATATTCAAACGATTTAAAAGAAATTTGTAGTACAATACTTATGAGACAATCTCCAAATTTTCATTCATGTACGGTTTGAGCAATTGAAAGACATCTTTAATTGAACAAATTCACCAATAATATTGTGAGCTCCGAAAATTCACGCCCAAACCTCTCTGCGGACCACTTTTTTTTTTTGGGGTCATCGAGGAGAGTTTTAACTCGTAGGTTTAAGGATAAATTTTCAGAAGGCACATTGGATTGTGAATAAGCCACTACCTAGAGATTTCGCCCTCATTTTGTGAGGACTTTAGATCTGAGTTCAGGTTTCCTATAGACGCAAGCCACTATAGTTAATTCATCCTCCCGATAGCGAGAGAGAACTTTTGATTAAGACAAGTCGTGGCAAAATGAAATGTCATCTAGCTTGTTTTAGCAATGAGGCATTGCATTCAAACGAGTTAACCTATGATAGCGATGACTGATTTATGCGAGGAGACTTCAGAAGCTGGGATTTATCGGATTTAGACAACATTCACAGTAGAATATTCGAGGTAAGACTTAAATTTGAGTTGATCTTGATTTAAAATTTCATTAATTGATTGGTTTAATAATAATAATAATAATAATAATGTTTATCTTCATTATTATTAAATCCTGAAAAATAAAAAAAGGGTGAAATACTCAAAATTGCCTTGAGTTGCGTGCAATTTCCCCGATTTGCTCGCAATCTCCTTAGAACTTGCGTCGATTTGGGCGCGCGACTTTTGTTGGGCAAGATTATAGCCGATTTTGGATATTACCAACATTCCGATCGCTACTGCGAATTCTGTCTTACGATCGGAGGTCGTTTAGGCTACGCCGCTCATTGATTTCCTTGATTTGTGCGTTGTTGTCTCGGGATCCACATCGATTTCCTCATGCGACTTCAATTGAACAAATTGTCAGTGATTTTTGTGTATTGACGACGCTCCGATCGCAACGGAGAACGATGCTCCGATCGCAACGGAGAACGATGCTCCGATCACAACGGCGAAGTCCTTTTTACGATCGGACGTCATTCAGGCAACGTCATGCATCAATTTTGGGTGTCGGTTGTGTTGTTTGACCGATATTGTCCCATTTGACTGCGAGGAGTTCCCTCTTAGGCGAATTCAATGCTTCAATCGCAACGCCGCAATCCGCTTGGTGATCTTCAAGTGACATGTCGCGCGTCAATTTCGCCTTCTTTTGAATGTTTTTGCATATAGGGGTCAACAAATATGCATATACATAACCAATAAAATCAAATAAAATGCATATACATAACCAAGGCACTTACATTTACACCCATAGCTACTCATTTTCCAGTTTTTCTAATTAGAAACAGCATAGATTTAATAACATTAAGATTTCGTAATAGCACCTGCTGTTTTAAATATGTACACAAATTGTATTAAATACGTCAAATATGTCTAAATTTTCCATTATGTTTGACGTTCATGTAAAAAATTGTTTAAGAATGAACTAATACAGTTCAATAAATACATTGCTAATTTGTAAAGCAGTGAGAAAAAACTGAAGTGTTAGAGATAAAGAGAAAAAGTGGTAAAACACAATGAGTAGCTTCCAGGTTGGTTGACAGTTTCTTGCCATAGTTCTTGTCAACAGAGGAACTGTCGTCTAAAGAATTAAATAGACTATGTTTATCAGAAAAATAGTTGACAACAAAGATGACTACTGGGTACAGTTAAGTGCAAACCTACGCGCATTAGGTTTAGTCCATGCATTAAGAAGCCTATTAAACAGGGGAAAATTAAGCGAGGATGGAAGAACGGAAAGAACCATTCAGCATACAAAACCACCATTACTATAGATTACATGGTCTCCCGTAAAAATACAGGAGGTTAGTTAATCATGAACCGGATAATTACCTGTAATATAAGTCTCTCCCAAACGAACCGTAGCTTCCTAATGAACTAGCTACAGGAATTGGTGAACTTCGCATATTACATCCTGCCAGTAAAGAGTTGGAACCTTTATATTCATACATTTTAGGTCCCCTCTCATCGCTGTTCTTCCCTACCAAACTCTCTTTTGCTTTGTACTCAAGCTTGTCAATCTGCAATCAGATGATCACGTGAAAATTGAAAAAAACACTGTAAAAATGTTAAATAAGTCCTCATAAAAAGCACATTGGCATGAGATAGCTGCAATATTCTAAGAATTTTTTAAGATTAAAATCCCAAAATTTATCTAAAATATTATACCTTAGTTTTACCCCTCTTAAAATTTCTAATTAATATTTTTACAAAATCCTACAAATGGTTTATATATATAATTTTGATTCTATAAGCATATATAAATTAAAATGCATTTCAATTACGGATTTTAATGTAATTGTTCACAGAATTAAATCACTGTAGCAAAATCTTAAATTTGAGATATTCACTGACCTATGATACAACAGTGCTAGACACTTAATACTTTTCAAATTATTAGCTTTAATTAAAAGTACTCTCCTGTCATCGGGACGGGTAATTAATTTTGTAGGGGCTTGTGTCTATGGGAAGCATGAACTCAAATCTTAGAGTTCTCTCAAAATAAGGTCGAAATCTCTAGATAGTGTCTTGTCTTCCAAACTGATTTGCCTTTCAAAAATTTAACCCATAACATATCTGTTTAAAATCTCCCGAAATGCGAAGAGATCGGGCCTTAAATTTTTGGAGCCCACATTAACTACTTCAGAAACTCTTTAAGCCTCTCACTTCATGAAAGTGAATCCCCAAAGTAGGAATAGTACATAAGACTAATCATTTTATTCAAGTACCAATTGTTAAGTTTTGTGTATACCTCATACCCTTTATTTATAGCCACAAAACCCTTTGGAATTTGTATTTCAACAAATTACTTGAGGGGGAAAAAATTGTATGCGATTTTTCATAGAAGCAAAGGAATCACACTCAAGGATGTAGGGAATAGAAAATCAATGAATAATCAGTTGTCAATGTTTTTAGAGCCAAATAGTAGTGGAAGAAAGCTGAAAGAGATGATAGCAGCGGGAAAATAACGGTCAAAACCCAATAACAAAGGAAAGAAGCCTCAAATATTGGCAACAAAAAAATTTTCAAGGGACAGTAGAGGTGGATACAAAAATATTATTGGAGAAAAATATCTCCAGGGAACCGCAAAAATGGAGAGTAAAACCAGAAGTCCATCAATGGGAAATGCATGAAAGATGCAAATAAGAACAAAGATAGTCTCATGGAATTCCACAAAGTCGTAGAGAATAAGAATCCAAGCTGGGATCAAACATTCTTGATACGATAACATCATAAACATGCACACATAGACTTAAACTCACATTAAAAACTTCTACTAAAATGAAATAAACAAACACAAGTAAACACATGCATTTAGTGTTTTCAATGATGGCAGTCTTTGTGATTTTGATCATCTAATTAATACGTTTTCACCGGGCCATATACTTAGAATAGTCAACAGGCTTAGGAAGTTACAAAGGATCACAACTTTTTATGGGTGATACAAAAATTTTAACACATTTTTCAAGTTTGATTGAGAAATGAGAAACTACATAAAGTAACGTTGGTCATGTAATATCCAAAGACCCAACTTTGTTATGTGCTTATATTTTGTGAAGAGTTCTGTGAAGCAACTATTTATTTAAAATAAAAGGATTCATTAGATAGTAGAATTAAAATAATTAACTGAGTTTTAATTAACACTCGAATAGATGCCTTGGGGAGGAGACTTTCGGAAGTTGGTTGAAGAGTGGGACCCACTCTTTTATCCTTATCCTGTAATAGTTTCATGGGAATGCTGCTGTTTTTGTTAAAGTAATGCAGAGAAATTATGGAGAAAGAGGCGGAGAAGTCCTATAGCAGAAGCGGAGAAGTTCTGTAGCAAGAGGCGGAGAAAGACTACAACATACTGCGGACTAAGTGCTGGGTTTAACAGTGAATTCCTGTAGAAAATTCATTGGAGTAACTAAGAAGATCTCAGCCTGATGCAGGAATTGCTATTCCTTGGTTCAACACAGTGAATTTCTTCAGAAATTGGGGTGGCTGGAGACTGCGGTAGAAGAACAATTTAGTGAAACACTCTAGCAATTAACAATGAAGAAAATTCAGAGATTTCAGTAAAGGTGTTTGAAGTGTTTTGATAAATTCAATTTAGAAATTTTATCAAAGATTGAGAATGATGAATTAATGGAACTATAATTATAGTTTATTGTGAGCATAAGATCTGGAGAATATATGTGAAGTAAGAATCGAAGGAAGAAATCAAGATATGTAAATTAGTTTCTTTAAATTATTTTTAAAAGAAAGTTTTCAAGAAGTGTATATCACTCGTAATTGTAGGATTAATCAGATTTATGCAGAAAGAAAGTTTTGAGATAGTTTATCAAAGGAGAAGATTATGTGGTAAAGAATTGGGAGAACATCAAGGAGGTAAGTAATGCAATTTAAAGTTTAAAGAAAGCTTTTGTAAATTTGATATTGCATCAATCTAAGGAAAATAGGCACTACAAGTTAGTTTTCTTTTTCTAAAGGATATTCATAGTCAAGTTTCCATGTATGAATACCCACTCCCATAAATTCATTATATGAGTTAAATAAAGATTATTATGTTCATTTAAATATTTTTCTTGTTGATAATGTTTTGGAAAGAGATCCTTTTCTTTACTTATAATGTGCATATTCATGTTATACAATGAATGAATAAGAAAACATGCAGCAAGTCTAGTATGGATAATGAAAATGGAAGTGTACTGAATATCAATTTCTGAATGAGTAGCCAATGGCGATAATGTCAGGTTAACCTGGGCTCTATTGAATATGTTTATGAATGAGTAGCCAAATCTTTTAATGAGTAAAATTGATATTCAGTATGAATGAAGACGAATTTCTGGGTAATGTCAAATGAGAATTTATGAAGATTGCTCTAGTAGTTTAACTTTATTTATATGTTCAATATTCAGAATTTTATAATAATGTAATTTAAATGTTACTTCAAATTGCATCACTTATGGAGTCTCATAGCTCACCAGTAATTTATTACTTGCTGTTGTTACAGGAAAGGGAAAGAAAAAGATGGAAGAAGACTACTCTGCAAGTATTTAAATTTTATGTTAATATTTATTCTATGTTTAAGGTCTACTCTTGAGGTTAGTAAACAAATTTTAACATTGTATTAATTTGAATTTGTTTGATTTTTCTTAATGGCTCTGTACTAGATTTTGGATGAAACTTGGAAGTTGGTACATGCTTCCTTTGTTGTATTAGATGAAGTTTATATGATATTTTATATAAAGAGATGTTTAGTGATCTACCTTACTGTTAAGGGGTACTGTGGGGTGTTACAGGTCACTCTATATGGCTCGTTGGAATTGAAAGTAATAGGTTAACCTCAACTCTTAAACAACCAAACTTATCAAGTTGGCTCCTCATAAAGTTCTTTAAATCCTAACCTTCTCCAGTTTACAAGCTTTATCTGCTTCCAGTCGATGGTAAAGATGACCGTAGTATACTATTTGTGCAGTCAGGATTGCTGTTGTTGCCGTGCACAACTGGAAATTCACATTTGCATATTTTCCATCAGGAAGAAGGGAGAATAAAGAAGTGAGCAGAAGGAGTAAAAATTGACATACCAATGCCATGTAAAATTGGGTCTTCAACTGCAATAACCAAAAGTAGAATTCAGAAACGCAAAGAACATGAAAGAACTTGCATAACTAAATAGCATGTTTGACAAATAATTTAAGCCATGGAGGAGAAATGTTGGGGAGCTTCCCCATCAATGACAATAATTTTGTATAGATAAACTAGAAATGTAATAGCAAACTCAAGAAAAGTTGACGCCATGGAGAAACAAGGTTGGGGAATTCAGATACACTAAAAAATGTAATAGGAAACAAATAATAAATGAGAAACTTCTCCAATTTTCAACCAAATAAAAAATGCATGCAAGAAAAGATAATAATGGAAGAAGAAATCCACAAAAAAGATGCATATATGCAGCACTTGCATGCATGCACATACATATACATGTTGATGAGAAATCTCACGCGCACACACAAAGAGCTTAGCTGTGTTATGCAGTAATCCATTAAAATTGTACCTCTACTCATGCATACGTGAACATTGCCACCAATGAAATAAAATAAATTAAAAAAGGCTCTTCATTGATGCCCATTATCACATACATAATAATTAATGTTCACAATTTCAGCAATTATTTTTGAAACTTACAGTAGCAGGCTCCAGAAGACAGCCTACAAGGTTGAAAATATCCCTAAAGAACATGAAAGCACAAACATTAGAAAGCTTGAAAATGAAATACAAGGAGCCTAAGATCAAATAGAAATAAAAAATATGTACCCACAACTAATCAATAGCTGGACATCCCAATAAAGAATCATAATGAGAATAAGAGATCTCTTACACCTATTGAGATAAGAGTGCAAACTCAGCATCCCCTTGTAATACAATTGACAAACATTACTATGGCTTAACTTTTTACTTTTTTTTTTGACATTTAAGCCAATTAAGACAAAATATCACATACGCAAGACTCGAACCCAAAACCTCTTGGTTGGTAGCCAAAGCTCCCAATCAACAAACCAAGATGAGCTGCATAACTTTTTACTATTCATGCTTCATGTGGCAAGCCAACTACTTACCCACAAGACCACAAATTTATTTAGCTTACCAAAAGAGACTTCATTAATTAAAACTACGGATACTGGGAAGTTGGTAATAATTATATTAGAGGATCCTCAGTTTAAGTTGCAGAAATGTACATGTACGTCAACCTTGGGTCTGCAATCAAGTGCTAAGTTTTGAAAATTCTATTAAGCTAGCATTTTAGTATATATTTTCATAGATGAACATCTTGTGGCCATATAGTGCTCGATGAGTAACCTACATTTACTCATGTCGACCCCACGTAGTGGGATAAAGGCTTGATGTTGTTGTTGTTGTTGTCGTCATGTCTACTTATTATTCAACTAACTTTGTTCTACCTTGCGAAAATTCCTTAAGAAATAAATATAAGTAAATCTTGAGCCTAACGTCTTTGTATGTGATAGGAAATACTTGAGTTCGCAAGTAACCCTAAGGGAAATATGTTAGACCAGTCCACTAGACCGGTCCAGCCGGTCCGCACGGGACCAGCCCATAACAACAGAGGCGGGATCTCTGCCTCCTGCGGAGATCGGGCGGTTCGAACGCCCAAGCGGAGTCATTTAGGAAGGATTTTTGAGGGTTTTGAGAGGGAAATTTGAATGTAGGGACTGTTTAGGGAATTTCTTTTGATTTGTATGCATTAAATAGTTGGTTTTCCTAGGATTAGGGCATCTTGAATTTGGCTAAAATTTGAGATCTCTTAGATTTTAGGTTTCCTTTGGGCTCTAGCTGCGTCTAGAGATTTGGGAGAGATCGATCATCCTATCGAATAGAGGATCAAGTGTATCTTGCTATTTTACGTTTCGCTTTCATCAAGTAATACAAATTATCTACTGTTTTTTTTTTGTGATTTTGTGCGGATTTTTGTGAAGAATTCTCGCTGTTTTTGGAAGATTGATAGGAAATACTTGCGATCTACAAGTGTTTCCTATCAAATTGGTATCAGAGCATGTCGATCGAAGGGGAACCAAGGGCCAAAAGGAAAGTGGAAGTTTTGGAGGGAGATTTTGGACAACTAAAAGCAGATTTTGAGGAAAAGATGACAGATTTTCGAAGTCAGATTGCATCTGTCAATAAAAAGATGGAGGAAAAGTTCGCCGTGGTGGAAGACATGTTGAAGAAATTGTTTGAAGCTAAAACCAAACCGGTGACATCGGAAGCAAAGGAAACTACCGGCGGCCATGTAAGAGTTGGGAACCCTAACATGTCTAGGGGAAGGGAAAATCCAGAAGTGGAGATCCTGTAGGGAGAAGACGGAATGCCTCCTCTCGAACCACTTTCTAGGGAGGAGAAGAGCATTGGCTACATAAGAAGGGGTGCTGAATTTGTAAGGAGAGGGGATGATTTCGATCACCGCGGTGCTGATTTTGAAAGAAGAGAGAGGATTTTGATGAATGGTTTGGGTATGATCGTCGGAGGGAATATCATGACAATTGGGGAGCACCTCTGCTTCGAGGAATTGGAGGTTATGGAGGATTTAAGGGAAATGGGTGTGACCCGAGGGTGAGGAAACTGAAGATGCCATCTTTGAGGGGGAGGATGCACACGGGTGGATCTACAAGGTAGAAATATATTTCGCCGTCAATGGGTTGACAAAGAAGAAGAGACTGACGACGGCAGGGCTATGTTTATAAGGGAAGGATTTGTCTTGGTATAAGTGGAGGGACATGCGACGGCCCATACGAAGTTGGAGAGAGTTCAAGGATTGTTTGGTAGAACATTTTCGAACTGACAGGGGAGTAGACTTCTACGAGAAACTCTTTGCCTTGACACAGGAGGGTTTAGTGACGTAGTACCGGTAGAGATTCGAGTACCTTGCTAGTTGATTGGATTGCCTTTCTGAGACAGAGCTAGAGGAAAACTTCATGAATGGATTGACACCAAAGATTCGAGCAACAATTAGAGTAATGAGGCCTCATGATTTGGGAGAGGCTATGGAGCTAGCTCAATTGGTAGAAGATCATAGGCACCTGGAGGGAGAGACGGGAGGCGGCAGCTTAGGAGGCTAGTACAGGATGACCACCACCTTATTGAAATCTAACGAGCCAACACCGGATACTCTTCGAGGGACTTTGAAGGAAAAAACCACAGGAGGAAGACCTGGGGACAACTTCAAGAAGCTTACAAAGACAGAATTATAGGAGAAGAGGGCGAAGGGGCTTTGTTTCAGATGTGACGAGAGGTATACGCCGAGGCACAAGTCTAAGGACCAAACTCTTCAGGTTCTTACCGTTTGTGATGAAGAAGGAATGGAGGGCGTCGTCTTTCCACCTTGCGGACAAGCTGGATCTTTAAGAGGAGAGTATTGTTAGATCGGTCCACTGGACCGGTCCAGCCAATCCGCACGGGATCAGCCCATCGCAACAGAGGCTGGATCTCCTCTTGCGGAGATCAGGTGGCCCGAACTCTCAAGAGGAGTCATTTAGGAAGGATTTTTTAGGGTTTTGAGAGGGAAATTTGAAGGTAGGGACTGACCAAATGAAGCTTTCTTAGTCTCTCCTTAGCGATTCCAGTACAACTACAACGCCACAGAAATCCCAAACCCCCGTCGCTACTTCTCTGATCCCGACCTCTTGCTTCTCCGAAGCAGAGAGAGAGAGAGAGCCGACCTATCTTGCTCCTCCAAAAATCGAATCCCCCATCTACCAAACTCCACAGCCCTAGTCGAACCCATCCCCGTCGCTTCCTATCGTCCTCCTCCTTCGACGTCCCCTTGTGTTAGATCAGAAGCAAGAACAAGAAGCCGCTTGCCGTGAAGGTAAATTTATCCCTTTCACGTGCCTCTTCAGCCAAATCCCATAAGCTTGCCAAACTCTTGAGGCAAGAAGAGGGAAATTGAGGATTTATTCCACTGTGAGATTTACAGTGTAATTAATTCGATCAGAGGGATTAATTATAATTAATTTTATAATTAATTATAATAATTTTAATTACTTGTAATTATTTAAAATAATAATAATTATTATAATTAATTATAATCTATTTTAATTGATTAATTTAAATTAAAAGTTAATTTAATTGATTATGTTTAATTTTAATTAAATATAATTAATTAATAATTATAATTAATTTTAAGTAATTAATTATAATTAGTTTTAATCAATTATGATTAATTTTAATTAATTATGATTAATTATTACTTTTAATTAGAATTAATTAATATTAATTATTTATAATTAATTAAAATTATTTATAACTAATTAAGGATAATTTTTTTAATTAATTATAATTAATTATGGTTGGTTATAATTAATTATGGTTAATTATAATTAATTAGTTCTTAATTCTGATTAATTCTAATAAAAAAACTCTCCTTCCCTCAATCCACGTGCCAACCCCGCGAAGGTTCGAATTTTTCTAAACTTAGATTCTCGCTCTCGAAGTTCGCGGTGCATCGAAAAACTGCCCATACACGCCTTTATTGCGCGTGGTGGGATGAGACCCCGGTGCAACGTCTACGAATGGATATGTAGGCATATCATTTAGTATTACTCCTTTTTCCAAACATCAAATGATCTTTCAATCACAACTCGTAGTGAAGAGAGACGCATGTGATTACAATAGGGAAATGCATACTTGGTTGATTACAATATGGAAACACATACTTGGTGGTGGCATAAGAAATTAATATTCTTGATTAGGTGTAGTGAATTAAAAAATATGGTTATCATGTGCACTACCCTCTCAGCCTGCCATGATAAAAGCAAAACACATATTAAAGCCACAAACTGCCATAATATTTTGCGTCGTTGAACCATATCATCCTATATAAGCCACATTTTTAGCACTTGAAACACGAACATCCACATGTGTTGTATCAATTCCTAATTGACAAGAAATGATTAGATATTTATTATTTCATAGATTTTCACAAATCATATATTATCATAATAAAAACATTTATCATGAAATATGGCATATATCGATTATCATATAAAATATTCCAAGGAATATCATGAAAATAAGGATCGATGGGCTTTATAATAAAACATGATAATTTTTACCAAAGCTTTCAATCCAATAGAGAAATATCTACTGATAGTCTCAATAATGTCGACTTTATTAATTCATTATGTGATAACATATATAAAGTGATCACAAGTTTCTCTAGTGGTTATCCTTCACGATCCATATAGACCATGAACAATTTCTAAGTCATACAATAGATCTACACAAATTACTTGAGACATACGAAATATATTATAAAACCATGCTGGATAGAATTATAGTAGCTCTCCAATCCATAATGTCATACACAACGTCTTCGGAATATATGTTTTATAATCCTCATTTACAAGGCATAAAGACGCTACTATAATTTTTTTTAGTTTTACAATATCGTGTGACACACTCGTATTCTCATTACATTCTATTCCTACATATAGGTAGAAGTAAGCATTAATAGCTTATTTGTATAAGTACGGCTTATACAAAAAAAATTATTCATTCACTGTTCTATACATAACCACAGTAACACAAAACAATAAGCATAGAAGTTATTAAGCTTTGGCATGACTCAAATTCATATAATTGAGCTCAAGGTCTTGTTCAAACTTGTTTACTTAGCAAAGATGAAGCTTAAATATAAAGATAATCTCATAGATATGATTGTTCACGTGATGATGATGATGTCTATTTAGTGAAAAATTAGATGCCTTAGTTAGGAGCGTTTTGAATGTATAGAACACATATCCACCCGCTACATAGACTTTACAAGAACTTTTTTTAGCATGCTTAGTGTAGAAGAGCCTACTCGACATTGTTAACAAAAGTGACAAAGCAAAACTTAATCAATATGAAGTTATTCATCCTTTCTGCCAATTGATCTAACCAAGGGTGTAGTTTTTCTATTTCTGTCATCTTTTATGTGAGTTCTCGGATGACTTTGCAATCATGCATCAATTGTAGTATAAAACTGCATACTAGAAATACAACCGATATAAATTGATGATTGGATTATATGGACTTTAATTTTATCTATTAAACTCTACTAGAACTTGACAGAAATAAGAGAAGCAATAGGAACTAAGTGAGACTGTGGGCTCCAAAAATTTGCACCCCGGCCTCCCCTGCTTTTAGGTGAATTTTAATGGATTAAGTTCTGGGGTAAATTTTTAGAAGGCATAATGGATTTGAAATAAGACACTACCCAGAGATTTTGACCTCATTTTGCGACATTATGATCTAAGTTCTGGTTTACTATAGGCGCAAGCCCTTATAGTTAATTACCCCTCCCGATAACGAGAGAGAACTTTCAATTAAGGCTAATCTTCAAACGAATACATCGTACTCGTAGATGAGTGATATCTGGCATATAGTCGCAACATTGGTTTAGGTGTTTGAAGACTTGATATTTAAAATTTGAAATATTATCATCTTGGACTTAAAGCAGATAGTGGGGGAATGGATAATAGACCCGATCAAGATCACATGGTTCTATCGTCCGGGCCATCATGGTCTCTGGTTTACTTAGTCAGATGAGGTAATCGACTCAACTTGACAGAAGGATCTTTGTCGGTAGCCATGGGTTGTGTCGTCCAAGGATACCTTATAGACTTAGGGTGGACTTAGCTGATAGAGGGACTTAGCAGATGTTTATCTAATGGGACAAATTTGAATCCATCTTAGCTGATAGAGGGCTTTATGCCCTATCGATTATATCCTATTGATTCATATCTCAAAAATTTAATGCCATTGGGAAGCATACGAGCTCTGGCCATGACCGTAATTTAGTGGTGTCATTTTGCGGTAAACTACCCCGTTCATAGGGCCTCGATCATAATCGTTTATCTGCAGTGTCATTTGGCAAAAATATCGCCGGTTAGATGACACGTGCCACATCTTTACAGATTAGAGACATTAAGAATGAATCTTAGTGATATTATCGACCAGACAGGCAGACACTAGCTCTTTGTAAGCTGAAGTGATATTTAAACTTGTCCACCTAGGCAAACTATTACGAAGGATGAATGAGTTTTACTTTAAGCATTTTAATGGTTAATTTCAATTTTGGAAAGTCAGCTTAATTCAGAAGCTGAACTTCAACTTTCTCAGCGAAAGAGGGCCAATCTAGTGCCCACTGAAACCCTGTATGAAGATGGCTAGTCTGGCCAACAACGTCGAGTGTATCAACACTACTCGGAGGAAAATTCTAGTAACTGATGGCAGTCAAGTTAACCTACCATTCATCCGTCAACAATCTTACCAAAGGCTAGTCCAAGAAGGGATGCTGGCGCATATTTTAATTTTTGGTAGTTTTTGAATTTTCGATCATATGGGTGGTATTTTGAACTATTTGGAGTTGACCCCTCTAGTTGATATCTTTCTGTCAACACGGTCATCATCGGGCTGAGTATGGACATTTATATTTTATTGATTGAACCTTGTCAACTCTGTTAACCTGTTGATAAAGGATCGGGTTCATTGCCGGCTTCAGGCCTTTATTAATGAATTTCATAATTCATAAGTCCTGAGGGACAAATATGAACGTATAAGACAAATATCTCAGCCGATGTCACGACCGTACATTCTTTTGGTAACTCGAACAATGTCGAATTCTATCTGCTCGCATAGAAAGATTGAGCTTGATCTTAGGTTTATTGTTTGAACTGCACAGCATCCTCAGACGTCATGTGTTACCCATAACATGCTCGTCGAAACCCATGCGAGTGTGTATTGTTATATATATACGGGTTAATGTGCTTGCATGTGCACTTCTGTGTTTGTGTATACATATTGTAATGCAAGTGTGGGGGCATTTTGGATGTATGATGACTTTATGATTTTTATCTAAAGGTGGGTCAACAATAGATGGTCATATTCATTGTTTGTTGCATAAAAGCTTGCGTATGTTTGTGAGCAGTGTTCCGCTCGCCGATGAGCTAGTGCATTTGACTGCATAGAAGTTATGGCATGAGCCCATCACATTCCTCATGTATTGTCTTTCTTTACTTGTAGATGTTTGATGAATTTACTTGCAAGGGAAATCGTCGCATTCACAACTTTTATGTTGTTGTTGCCTGCATTCGGGTCAATGCCATCATTTGTAATATGTTGACATGAGATATAAGTGATTTGTAGTCATTACAATTCCCTTGAACATGTCATGTATGTCAGTATGGACTGCAAGGTGTTGTGGCCTTCGTTGTTTATCTCCTCCTATATTGACCAGTAGGTTTTCACATTCATTACACATTCCTTTCAAATTTGTTCGCTTGCAAGTTCACATGCATTTACTTGCATACTGGCTTCATGCTCATAGAAGGCTCTTAAGTTCATTTATAGTTCAATAAGCATATTGTATCCATTTGTGTACATCTCAATGTAGTTCACAAAAGATCCACAAGTATCTTGAAGTTGATTGTAAACAGATTAATGCATATGTCATAGGCTCTTTGTTAATTTCAAGAAGATTTGCGACATGCATTATACTTTGATTTTCAATTCTCATGAGAGATCGATGCATCCGCTCATAAATCACATGCCTCATTGGATACATTAAGCATGTATGCACATTTATTGCATCTTTCTTACATAAGATTCTAGGAAGCGTCATTATTAACATGTGGATTCACATGTTCACAACACATCAGCCCTTCTTACTTGTAGGGGTTCAATGTGCTTATCTGCCATTAATTCACATACTACCTTAAATTATTATTGACCGTTGCAAACAGATTATGCAATCCATTGAGAGTGTCATAACACGGCGTGAAATATGGCTATGTTGTCTACAATTTTGCTACCACTTGTAAATAAGAGGTGTTTGCAAATTTCTTTTCCATCACCGGCCTTATACATGTTCATTCATATTTAAGTTAGAATTTGTTATTTTGCAAATCAGAACTTCATTTTTAGCACCATGTCATCACTCATATGTTTAATTTAAACTTATGAATGAAGGAGGTTGAGTTATTGAGAATCTCCACGTGAAATAGTAGTAGACAATTTATGCACTTAAAAAAAAAGGTAAAATATCCTGACACTTTACGAACTTTATAATAGCAGAGGGAAATCAGGAAAAGTCTGTAAGGTGGTTAAGCTTGGTCAGCTACAGGTTTTCGAAACGAGTGGAGGGCGGCATAGTGACAAGATCCAAGTTCTGGATCGTGAGGTGGAAGTCAAACGTGAAGGTGTACGCGGATTTGGCTCAAGTCGTGTGGGTTGTTGTTGGAGTCATAAACAGACGGGGAAGGTCGAAGTTCCTGTTTGGGTGAAGAAATCTGAGGTGGAAAGTTTGGTACAGGATGGTGGCTTTGAGTGACTTATTGGAGGTGTGAGAGGCTGGAAGAAACAAAGCTTGATAGTTTGAAGAGGAGGTGAGGGACGTACAGCACAGTGGTGGGTTGCTTGAGATGGACATGGAACTGGGTTGTGGCTGGCGAAGGGTGTCAAAGATCGAAGATCGTGCAAGGTTATGAGGTTTATAGACTTTAGTTGGCTAGAGGAGAGGAGGAGAGTTAGGAAGAAATTAAATCAGAAGAAAGTTTTACGAGCCAAGAAAAAAAGAGGTTGTGGCTTTGTCTCGTTATTTAACGATGAGGCCACGCATTTTATCGAGGTTTAGAGCAGTGTCTGAGGTGAAGATTATCTCAGCGGATTTTCAGGAATCTAAACAGAATGAGGATACAGATAATTAATGCTGATTTGAAAAACAAATGCTTGACTTTTTTTTTTTTTTTTTAAGATATAGATCAATTATTTTTCATTGGGATAATTAGTATTAATCTTCTATGTGGAGTAAGCTACCATCCATTTGGATAAAAAAAATTTTAGTCCATCAACTAATTCTTTATTAAAAAAAAAATAAGAATGAATATTTTTCTTTCTACCTATAATGGGTACATGTTAGTTTATGCAATAATCACAACAAACAACATGGGCAACAATAACTTCAACTCAATAATATCTTTAAGATACATTTATAAAACACAAAAAAAGGTAAAAATGCATCGATTAAATGGTCATCTCCCTTTAGGACTTAGAGAACAGATCAAAGGTTTACAAACAAAAGAAGTCATCAAGGCTCACCATATAATAATATCCAAAAATGCTTATTTAATTGTGAAGCATAATTTATGCCAAGCAGAGAAACATCTTTCACAGACTCGATCTCGAACTAACCTGAGAAAAAAGAAAAATCATAATGACCAATACATTAAAAAAATCTACAATAATCAGAATAGATATAGTTATCAATTGATCAACCTATATAAAATTATTGATATAGTTATGCGTTGATCTTTTTTCTGCCTTATTCAATATTGATGATTGATATAGAACTTGTTAAATTAAAAAAAATGGCAACATTCAAACAGATAGTTCATGCATAATATTTAGAGTACAGATAGAAATAAATTTAGAACTCAATTGATGAATCCTATATAAACAATATGATTGATGAAAATACTATTAATATAATAACATAACATAATATATAATATGTTTAAACTGCAACATTAATATGTACTTATAAAAAACAATTACAAAATCATTGATTATAACGATCTATCAAATTATGATGTTGTATCATGATTTTATGATTTTTATAATAGTAACGAATACAATGAACTCTTCAATCAGAGCAAATTGATACAAAAATTTCTCTTAATTGGATCCTCAATAAGCTTTGTAGAAAATAAATAAAATGACATTTCTTTAAATGCTTCTGTTGTTCGTTCAAAAATTTCAATGGCAATAGACAATGAAGGTGTCTTAATTATTGAGTGTGATAAATTACTCTCAGAACTAATGTTTGTGCATAAATTGATAAGCTGAGTAATTTAACTTCGTAGAAATATAAATCCAAATATTTTATTCTACTAGAAGTTGAAATTGTAGAGTAATGTCATTTCAACTAATTACAATCACTAATGCTATCGAAATTTTATGAAGGATCGTCAAAAGAGTCACTACCAATATCAACATCTTCAGAATCTCCAAGAACATTTTCGTGATCAAGCTCTTGCTTGAGTCTAAGCATGATCTACGGTAACAACAACACCTATAAACGTCAAATCAAACTTATCTTCAAGTTTGAGATCAATGCCACAATATCTAATATTTTTAGCATTTAACATAGCATACAAATAAAATCAATTAAAAGAAATAAAATGTATAATATGAAGGTTAAAAGAGTCAAATATATGAATCTATATAAAATCAATATTCACCTATAATTTTTTTTTCTAATATTGATCAGGTGCATCAATGATTTTTCTCATAATATTCCAACCCAATCCAGTAGATCCACACTTAAGTTTTTTTCATAACTTTCAAACTTTCTTTAATTGGTCTCATTTATTTTTTAGCTCAACCTTATCATATTTTCTTTGGGTTTTGTTAGAAAATTTTTTCATTAAATTTGTTCAACCCTCTTTATTGAAATGTGTAGTCGATTGATTGCTAAGTTCAATATCTCTCAAACATAAATCATTTAGTTTACCCATTTAATATCTCAATTTTTTTATTTATGTTTGAGAGAGATTGAACTTGACAATCAACCGACTACACACTTCAATAAACAGAGTTAGACGAATTTAATGAAATTGTTTTTAACAAAATTCAAAGAGAATATAATAAAATTTAGCTAAAAAATGTGACAAATTAAAGAAAGTTTGAAATTTCTAGAAGGAACTAAAGCGTAGATCTACTAAATTGGATTGAGATAATATAAGAAAAAATATCAATGCTCTTGAACAATGTAGAAATAAAAATTAGATATGAATATTAATTTTATACATGTTCATATATTTAGCTCTTTCAACCTTCATATTATACATTTTAGTTCTATAAACCAAATTTTTCTTTATAGATTGTGCTAAATGTTAAAAAAATTAGATACTATGGCATTGATCCCGAACTTGAAGATAAGCTTGATATGCTCATAAGTGTTGTTGCTACCGTAGATAATGCTTGAACTCCAAAGTAAAGACTTTATCACAAAAATATTTTGGGGATTCTGAACACGTTGATATTAGTAGTAACTTTTTTAAAAATTCTTCACAAAATTTTGATAGCATTACTGACTGTAACCAGTTAAAATAATATTCCTCTATAACTTCAACTGCTAAAAGAAAAAAATATATAGATATACATTTCTACGAAGTCAAATTACACAGCTTATCAATTCATGCGCAAACATTAACTCATGAAGTAATACATCACAGTCAATAACTGAGACACATTCGCTTTATGTTGCTATTAAAGTTCTTAAATAAACAACATAAGCATTTGAAGGCATGCCACTTTATTTATTCTCTACAAAACTTCTTAAGAATCCAACTAAGCGAAAAAATTTTATGTTAATTTGTCATGATTAAAGAGTTCATTATCTTTGTTACTGCTATAAAAATCATGATAAAATAACATCTTAGTTTGAAAAATCATTACAATCAATCACTTTGTACAGTCTTTGTATAAGTACACATTAATACTGTAATTTGAACATATGATATGTTAAGTTTTGTAGTTATATAAATATTTTTCATCAATTATATTGTTATTGCAGAATTCATATATTGAGTCCAAAACTTCTATTTATTTGCACTCTAGATATTTTATGCGAATTATTTATTTAAACGTTCCTATTTTTTTAATTAGGCAGATTATATATCAATTATCAATATTGGATAAGATCATAAGACCAATGTTTAAAATTGTGTATTCGGGTATTGGGGCCTTTTTCATTCGTGAGGCGAGGCATAAGCCTCAAGGCGTTTTGAGGCGTAAGCCTCAAAATCAAAAGATTGTGTAAACATAAAATGATAAATTTTTTATATACTAATGAATTAATAATATAAAACATAAAAAACATAAGATATGAAGTGAAATCAAAATATCCCAATAATAAAACAACATGAAATATAGTGCAACTCAAAATTCTATCTTTCCAAAATCCTAGTATTCTTTTCATTATCATATAATTCCAATTTCAAAAAATAAATAACAATGACATATCATATAAGAACTCATAAGTCATCAGCACTATCATCACTAAAGGGTTCTTCACTTGAATCATCATTATGATGAACTGCTCTCTCCCCTTCTTGCTCTCCCATAGAGTCCAATGTCGGGCATTTGCTTCAAGATTTATGTAAGTTTTAATATATATATAGCGTAAGGCGTAAGCCTCATGTTAGTGAGGCTAGACGGGCCTCAACCAAGTTGAGGTGCAAGCCTCATAAAAAAAACTCGAGGCGTAAGCATTGAGGCATTTTTTACTAGAATTGCGTAAAGACGGGTCTCAAAGTGAGCCTCATATTGCACAATTTTAAACCATGGATAAGACGGAAAGAAGATTAACATACAAACCATACTAATAATTTTATATAGATTGATCAACTGATAGCTATATTTATTCTCACAATTATAATTTTTTAATGTATATGTCACTATGATTTTACTGTATGCTCGGGTTAGTCTGAGATTGAGTCTGTGAAAGATATTTTCCCACATGATATAAATTATGCTCCATAAATGAATAAGTATTCTTGAATATTATTGCATGATGCGCCTTAATGGCTTCTTATTTTTGTTTGTGAACCTTCGATCTGTTATCTAAATTTTAAAAGGAGATGCCACTTAACAGATAAATTTTTATTTTTTGTTTTTCTGTATTTTACAAAAGTGTCTTAAGGATGTTATTAAGTTGAAGTTATTTTTGCCCATATTGTTTGGTGTGATTAGAGCATTAACTAACATATACCCGTTAAAAATAACAAGAAAAGTATTTGTGCTTATTTTTCAATTTTAATGAAAAATTAGTTGGACTAAAAATTCTTTTACTATCCAAACGGATGACAGCTTATTTCACATAAAATATTAAAACTGGTTATGCTAATAAAAAATAATTGATTTTGTATCATAAATCATAATATACATATAATACATTTTTAACGCAAATACCTTGATTGTTCAATCAGCCTGTTAACCTCAACAATCTGCTAACATTGCAAACTTCAAGAAAACAAATTGGCTAATAGATTTTAAATAATTCAAATATAAAGAATATATTTCAATGAAATTAAAGTTGCTAAACTTTGAGAAAATTTGATTTTTCTATGACTGATTTGAAGTAAAATATACTAAATTTTTTATTAATCTCTTTCTAAATTCTATACAAAATTTATCAATTGGTTAAAGTAAAAGTTATTGACTACCTGAACAATTAGACATCTAACCCTAATTATAAAAAACGATCAAATCTAAATTTGAATTTCCTCTCGTGACACTACTTTCGCTTTGCTAGGGCTTTGTCCTAGGTCCTACTCCAGTGCAATTTTGAGGCTCTCCGCCTCTGAATCTTAGATTGCTCTTCGTTGGAGGTTGCAGTGAAGTTTTCTTTCCTTCTACACTTATTTTCTTCGCTAGTTATTCTGATTTGGCTACTTCGTCTTGTCCTCCTCCGACCGTGTGGCTGATCCTGGTTTTTTAGATGGCGCTTTTAAATCGCGATCGTTTGTTGATGTCCTTTCTGGACATCGTCGTCTATTTGTTTTCCTGAGATTCGTCAAGGTACTTTCCGTGGTTTACCCTCACTATGGATTTCGGAAGAGGAAATTAAAGCTCTCTCTGTGCCCTTTCAATTTGCCTTAGTTCACTTTTTTCTGATGAAACGTTCATCTCTAGATGCAATTCATAAGTTTTTTTTTAGCTGAAGCTTAATTCTGATTTTTCTGTCACGGTTCTTGATCTGATGCATATTCTGATTAAACTTTCTAATTACCTAAATTATAATAGAGTTTTTTGTCATTGTTCCTATTTGGTGTATAACTGTTTCATGAAACTCTCGAAATGGTCTCCACTCCTGGATGTCAGTTTTGAGTCCCTCGTGATTCCAATTCTAGTTTCCCTTCCAAATCTGAGACCCCATATGTTCTCTCCTCGGATCCTCCATACTTTGTGGGTTATATGTTCGGTCGACCCTTGAAGGTTGATAATGCTACATCTATTGGTTCTAGACCTTCCCTTACGCATGTTTTAGTGGAGCTGGACTTTTCTAAAAGCTATCCTTTGAAAATTTGGCTTGGGCCTAAGGAATCGGGGTATATCCAAAAGGTTCAAATGGAGGTGTTTCCTGAATTTTGTGTCCTACAAGCATCTTGGTCACTTGAAGGGTGGTTGTTCTTCTACTTCTCTATCTATTCTACACCGTATTCCTATTGGGCACGCTAAGCGGCAAGTTTTGGTTGTTTCTTCTTTTGGATGTTATTGAGGAGAAGGTGGGGGAGGATCCGATTGGTGTGGATCTTCCGGTCCGGAAAGTGGGATGTGATGATGTTGCTCCTGTGACTTTGGATGAGGATGATGTTGTGTCGGATAATGTTAATGTTATTGCTGAAGGTCTTATTGGCGAGTTGGGAAACCCTATTTTTTCTAGTGGGTGTAAGAGTGGTGATCGTAGCAATTTGATTACTGTGGGCTTAGTTTCTCCAGCTAGGGTGTCCCTTGCTCGGTTAATTTTGTTTCTACCCCTATTCCTTCTCCCACTAATGTTGAAGATGAGGAAGTTTTTTTCTCTGATTCTTTGGTGCTAGTCTATCTGAATCCTAACTCTATTGTTGTTCGGGGTCAAGTAGGTCTTGTGGATTCTGCTTCTAAGCCGACTGGATCAATTGGTAATTGCAAATCTGTGGCTAGTTGTGGGCTCCGAAAATTCGGCCCCGGCCTCCCTGCCGCGCTTTTCTTTTTATTCGGTGAGGGAGTTTTAACTGATAAGTTCTGAGATATATTTTGGAAGGCAGATGTGTTTGTAGATAAGACACTACCCAGAGATTTCGCCCTCATTTTGTGAGGACTTTAAGATCTGAGTTCTGGTTTCCTATAGGCGCAAGCCCCTATAGTTAATTACCCCTCCTGATAACAAGAGAGAACTTTTGATTAAGGCTAGCCGTCAATCAAACACGTAGATATTACATGTTATCTGACACATAGTAGCAGCATAGGTATTGAGATTTAGAAATTGTATTTGAATTTGCGTATTTGGAAAGGTTTGAAATGTTTAATATTTAAAATTAAAGATTGCACCATCTTGCACTTTAAGCGGATGGTGGGGGAATGGATGATAGACCCAATCAAGATCCCATGGTTCCGTCGTCCCCGGCCATCGTGGTCCCTGGTCTACTTAGTCAGAGGAGGTAGTCGACCCAACCTGACAGAAGGATCCTTGTCGGCAGCCATGGGTTGTTTCGTCTAAGAGGACCGTGTAGACCTGGGGTGAATATTTGTTTAAGGGGACAAATTTGAATCCATCTTAGCTAACAGAGGGCTTTATGCCCTATCGATCATATTCTATTGATTCATATCTCAAGGATTTAATGTCAATAAGGAGCATATTGGCTCTGGCCATAACCGCTATTTGTGGTGCTATTTGGCGACAAAACTACTCGGTTCAGAGGGCCCCGGGTCATAACCGTTTATCCTGCGAAGCCATTTGGCGGCAAAACCGCCGGTTAGAGGACACGTACCACGTCCTTATTGGCATGAGATTGTTTGAGAATTGATCATAGTGATATTTTCGACTAGGCATTTGGCTCTTTGTGAGCTAAAGTAAATTTTAATTTGTCCACCTCAACAAACTATTGCGGAGGGGGGATGAATTTTGCTTTAAGTGTTTTAATTGATGAATTTATTTCAATTTTAAATATTTTGGGATTTTTGGATTTTTTGGATGTTTGATTTTTTATAGGCATTTGGGTGGAGCTTGGAAGGCATTTGAAAATATTGGAATCACCCCTCGGGTTGAGATCTGCATTCAACACGGCCATCATCGAGATGTTTGGGGGCATTTTCATTTGTAGTTTGAACCTTCTCGACTTTGTCTGGATGTCGACAGATGATCGGGTTTCGCAGGCTTTATGCATTTATTAATAAATTCTATTAATTTTAGGCTTTGAAGGCTTAATATGAATGAATTAAAATAAATATATCGATCGCAACAATCATATATTTATTTGACGGATCGAATCCTGTCGACTCCTTTTGATCCGCATAGAAGGATCAGGTTCGAATTTGAATTCACTTATTGACCCGCGCAGCATCCCTAGATGTCACGTGTGTACTAATAACACACTCGTCGGGGCCCATGCGGGTGTTTGGGGGCATTTTATAATTATACCCTGTCTACTCCTTTTTACCTACTTAGGAGGATCGGGTTCAAATTTAATAACCCGCACAACATCCCTTAACGTCACGTGTGTACCAATAACACGCTCGCCGAGGCCCATGCGGGTTGTGTGATTGCTTTTACCCCTTTGTGTACCTATGTGTATACAAACTACGGTGCACGTGGAGGGGGTACTTTGAAATACTTGTAATTATGCAAGTAACTATCATTTGAATGCACATAATATTTTATTGAGAATTTGAACACGCCTTCTGTCCACTTGTATGAGTGTTGTGGTTCGGTGGCGTGACGTAGCAGCTTCTGAATAGACTTGTTCGCTGCTTCGTATAAGTAGATTGTCGTGCACTACTCATTGCTTTCTGTAGGTGGATCGTAGTGCACTAATTAATCTCCTGCCTTTAAATTTATAGATGCATTCACATGATGTTTTTGTTCGTGGTAACGAACATTGCTTTGCATTCATGTCTTCTGGAACTGACTGCATGCATTTGAATTTGTTATAGTTATTATGCATTTTGCTTGTGGCCAATACATTAGATGCATAACGGGTCTTCTACAACAAGTTGTAGGAGGCTATATCTGTTGCATATCGTCTGCTTCTGCTTGTGGGGAGCTAGTGCTTTTCGAATGATATTAAGTGGTTGTTGATTATCATTGTTTCACATGTGTATATTTGCTGCACATCGATCCTCCCATTTTGTAGGAGACTGATACATTTGCTTGCATAATGTTATTGAATGTTGGTTGAACTGCATTCGCCGCCAACTTTTCATGCAATGCTGGCAGTCATCATTTGCAGGGAACTATTATATTCTTTCATGAGTAGATTGACATTAATTGTAAGAGTGTTATATTCATCGTCACTCCTCTAATGTCACTAGAAGAGTTGTTGTATGCATTACAAATATAAGAAACTTATCTTTTACAAGATCTACTGCATGCATCACAATTCATTACATTCATTGTATGTCGATCTCCTTCATTCACTTATATTCATCACTTGTATGTTTTGGGAATTTACTCAATGTTCATTTGCATTAGGAGTTTACTTGCCATTTGTATTATATCTTGTTCATAGATGCATTAGAGATTTCATGTTATTACTCATAGTCAAGTTGTGAATTTGTCTTGATCATTGCTAGTGGATGAAAGAAGTTTCCTTTGACTCATTGATGTTGATTGAAGGTAAATCATTGCATTCACAATCTATCCATCATTATTGGTTGTAAGCTACTATATTCACTTGCACTTCATTCATGCTTGTAAGCTAACTATCTCCTTCACTACATGTACTTTGCATGCATTCATAAGAATCTTTATTTGTTGTAGACTCTTGGACCTCCTTTGTAGACCCTTGTTCATTCATTGATATTTAGCTAGATAATCAAAAATATCATCTACCATTTGTATGAATTAGGATGAATGCTACAATCCAATCATTGTCATTTACATGAAGGTTCTTCCACATTCATTTGAGAGCTTCATATTTTGATTGCAAATACATTGGTTGGAATGGGATGTAGGAATTATAACTCTTTCATATATGTTCCTTTGCATTTAAGTTGGAGCTTACCACTTGTAATCTATACAAGTTAGATCTTATACGGTTTATTTGAAATTCTTTGGGTTATCATCAAAATCAAGTCCAAACTCAAGTTTGAGTTTGTCTAGTTCAAGCTTTACTTGTGTTTAAATATCCAAGTCAAGTCTTTATAGTTATATTGTGCCATTTGCGAGTTCAAGTCCCAAATGTTTGCAAAATCAAGTTCACTTGCATGATCAAATTGTTCGAGTCATGTTCTATGTCCCCTGCAGTCCGAATCTTGTTCAAGTTTAATGTCCACAAGTTTGAGTTCAATATCAAAGTTCACATTGTTCATTTCAATTTCATTTGATTTTATGCTCAAGTTATGGTTCAAATCAAGCTCCAAATTTTGTCCAAGTCCTTGGATCCAAGTTTCGGCAGCCTCCCGGCGTCTCCCCAGTTTAGGGGAAAAACCAAGAGGCAACCTTCCCATCGACGCTACGTGAGCGCTTCAGGTAGGTGTCAAAATGACACCGCAGTCGCATTTTTTTATTTTTATCCCCGCCCGCTACATGAGCGTTTAAGGGCTTTTAAGTTTATTTATTATTAAAAAAAGAAAACACATGTTAAAAATAAGCATAGATTTCTTCCCTCTGTACTACATGAACGTTTGGGGGTATTTATATAAAAATTAAAAAAAACCATTTTTTATCCCCTTCGCCACAAGCGCCACACCGGTTTCCCTCCCTACAACGCTACTTGAGCACGTATGAGGTTTGCCAGCTCGTTGCTAGCATTGAAGAGGGATTATTAAATCGCTGCAAGCGCCGCGCCGATTTCCCTCCCTACAACGCTACGTGAGCACGTAGGGGGTTTGCCGGTTCGTTGCAAGCCACGAGAAAATAATCTTTCTTTTTTTAAATTAATTATAATTAGTATCAACTAACTATATATAAATTATAATTAATTATAATTATCTTATAATAAATATTTATAATTAAAATTAATTAATTATGATTAAAATAATTAGTTATAATTAACGATAACTAATTATAGTTAATTATTATTATTATTATTAATTAATTAAGATAAACTATAATTAATATAAACTAATTATAAAAATTATAATTAATTTATAACTAATTGTAAAAATTATAATTAATTTATAACTAATTGTAATTATTTAGGTTTAGGTTTTAAGTGGAGAGGGATTTCGGCTAAGGGTTGGATCGGGCAAGGCCAAAGGGGGCTATGGGCGGCTGCAGGGATTCGGGCCCGGGAGGCGTCGGCTACAGGCAGAGGAAGAAGTATCGGGAGGAGGAGAAGGTCGACCAGAGCTTGCGAGGGAGGTAGGGTAAATCTCCTTCCCTCTCTCTCTCTTCCTCTCTCTCTCCCTCTCTGTTTCTCTCTAGATCGGGAAGACCGTGAGGCTGAGCAAGGCTCCCAATCGAGTAAGCTTCGACGGGATGGGTGTGGATTTGGACGGGAGGAATCAGGACAGGGAGATTGGTTTGGCCTGTGAAGAAGGAGATGGACGGCTTTGTGGAGGGCTATGGGGGTCGGACAGAAGAACTGGAGGTGGAGTTCGGGAGCAGGGAGTATCGGTCGTGGCTTCGTGGAGATTTGTGAGAGAGGATAAGAGCTCGGCAGTGGGAAAGGATGTCGAGAGTGGAAGGAGCGGCACCTGAAGGCTTCACTTGGTCGGGTATTTAACAAAGCGTTTGAACTCTTAGTCGAGGAGAGGTCGCAGGATTTGCGGGATGGAGACTCGAGCGGCGCTGATGGGTACGAGGTATGTCTGCTCTCCTCTTTTGGTCTTTACACTGAGATCAACAAATGCCCCCCAACAAATGTGGTACGCGTCTAGAGCGAATCACGTTTGTTGTATGCTGATTGACTCTGTGAATCTCTAGATATTTGTTATAGATGTCACACAAATGTTTTTATTTAGTGGATCTCCAATTTCTTGGATGTCACACTAAGATCACTATTTAGTGGATCTCCAAAAGTTTGCTTGGATAGCACACTAAAATTTTCTTTCTCCATATATCTTTGGATGTATCAATAGACGGTTGAGATACTGATTTCTTTTGCCCTGTACTTTGTGCTGCGGACAATGATGGAGAATTACCTGATTTGTATTTACTGACTTGTTAGGTGGTTTTCGTACCTTCTGCCCTATGCTTTTTACTTTGGCGGACTTGTTGAAGGAGAAGATATCGGTGACCTAAGCCCTTAGGTTTGTATTAGGTCGATGACAAAAAATCATCGGTCCAGAGCTTTGTGCATAACAGACTTATTGATGACAGAATCCACTAAGTTCAGCCTTGAGCTTTATGTGAACTTTGGGATAATTTTCTTTTGTTCTTTGCTTTGTGCTTTGACGGACTTGTTGAAGAAAAATTCCTTCGATCCTCGCTTTGTGCTTTACGAATTTGTTGAAGTATTTGCAGGTTCTGGATTCAGTTAATAGTACCGAACGTAGGTAGCATCTTGATCCTTAACCACTTGAGGAAACTTTAATCTGAGTCACTTGAGTTGATCAGGTCGAAAGAGCTAAAATTTGATAGCTCTTTGTCCTCTGGTTGCTGACATGGGGGTTCCTCTACTACGACCTTTCTTATAGCTTGTTGAGTAGATGGAGCTGCCAGCGGTCCGGCCATATTTGGGCTTATTGGATCCGACCTCTTACACTCATTCAAGCTTCAGACTTGAGTTATAGGAATTGCGCTTCTCAATGCTGATTTTGCTGAAGTTGGAAGATTTGGAGTCATCGTTCGTGGTTGTGGATTTTGGAGCTTATAAGCATTCAATAGTTGCTCGAGACTCATCTTCCCATTGGAACTTTGATTCTCCGGTCATTTAGGAGAATTCGGTGGACTACAATCACTTGAACTGGTCGAGTCGAATTGGTCTTTATTCTTCCTACAGTCCTTACTAACGGGTTGACGAAGTGGGGGTTCCGCTACTACGGCCTTTCTTATGGCTTGTTGAGTAGACGAAGCTGCCAGCGATCCGATCATATTTGGGCGTATTGGATCCAACCTCTTACACACATTCGAACCTTAAGCTTCGGGCTATCGAAAGACTTCAAGCTTCTTCGGATCAATTTTGTAGGAGTGTGTAGCCACAAAAGTCTCTTTCTTGACTTTTGAGTCTTTGTTCATTGGAGAAGGTGATGTCTCTAACTTTTGAAAGATCACCTGCATATACTTTGTAAAACAAATATATTGTATTATATAGCACAAAAGAATATTTGAATTGATAATATTAAATATTTATTCGAGGATCTCAGCATGCAGCGCGATATCGACCCGAATAAAAATTTAAAATGCTCCGTCTCGCAGGGACATTCTAGAATAGAATAAATTTGAGATTTTTGATATTTTAAATATTCATTTGAGGATCTCGGTGTGTAGCATAATGTTGACCCGAATGAATATTTAAAATGCCCCCTGTATCATTAGGGACATTCTGGATAGGCTTTATATCTTTGAGATTTTAAATATTTATTTAGGGATCTCGGCACGCAGTGCAATGTCGACCTAAATAAATATTTAAAATGCCTCTAGTCTGGTGAGGAATTTTGAAATGCGTTCTTACTATACAAGATAATTTCAAAATATGAATGTAAACATGCATTGATAAATATGCATATAACACTTTGATCATCATAAAATACATTAGATATAAAATTTTCATGCATGATACTTCTTTAAATGTCGGCAGTTGATAGGTGGCATAAGCCTCTGACCGTTCAGATCGATCAACTGATATGCTCCTCCTTGGCACACCTTCTCGATGACGAAGGGGCCTTCCTAATTATATACGAATTTACTACTAATTCTTCGGTGTTGGATGATTGGACTTCTCAGCACCATGACCAATTCCCCTTCTTGAAATGTCTGAGGGCGCACCATCCGATCAAAGGATTTTTCCATTCTTCCACTGTAGATTTCCAGGTTTTGTTGAGCTTGTAACCTGAGTTCATCAAGTGCGTAGAGCTCTTCCATTCTAAGGCGAGCATTTTGCTCTTGAATGAGATCATTCTGAATTGCTACAAGAAGTGATGGTAGTTCAATCTCCAATGGTAATACGACTTCACCACCGAATACCAATGAATAAGGAGTGGTCTTGGTCAGCGTCTTGTAGGTCGTACAATATGCCCACAACGCTTCCGTCATTTTCGTATGTCATTCTCTTTTGTTCTTGGTGAGGATCTTCTTCAACAATTTTACCAGCGTTTTATTGAAAGCTTCTATCAATTCATTTGCCCTTGGATTATATATGGATGAATATCGCCAATCAATTTTGTGCCTATCAACAAACTTATAAATTTTTGTACTTTTGAATGTAGTACCATTATCTGAGATTATGCGGTGTGGCACACCAAATCTGTAGACAATATTATGGGTAAAGAAATTGATCACATGCTCGGATGTGACCTCTCTGAATAGAGCACTTTTGCCCACTTAGAAAAATAGTCTGTTGCGGCCAGAATGAAGCGATGCCCCGCTGATGATGGCGGATCTATTGGACCAATTATATCCGTGCCCCCAACATTCGAATAGCCAGGATGCTATTTTTGGGTACAAAGGATTTGGAGGTTGATGTATAACATCACCGTGAATTTGACACTCGTGGCACCTCTTAGCGTGGTCAATGCAATCTCTGACCATGATCGGCCAATAGTAACCCATTCTCTTGATTTTAGCGACCATTTTGGAATCTGACTGATGTGTACCACAAAGTCCTTCGTGGACTTCTGTTACCACTTTATCAGCTTCCTTGGTCCCTAGGCACCTTAGCCACATTTGATCAAAAGCTCGTCTGTACAGCTGTCGTTGACAAATGCATATCGCAATGCCCTTTTTTGAATTTGTGCGGCCATAGACTTTTATGTCGGGAGTTTGTTTTCTTTGAAACAGTCAATAAATAGCTGCCTCCAATCATTTTCGACTTCAATATCTAAACAATGCCACCATGATTCTGAAGCTTGACTAGCTTTACGTCTCTTGGTCATATGATACTCTTCTGGATAATTCTCCATAACGATCTGATGGAGGGGTTGAAGGTCAACTGCACTTTATCTTGCTGGCTTGAATATAATATTTCTTCTACCCTCGGAAATTGTAATAGAGCGGGTTCCAAGACTCTTAGTGTAAACTCCAATGAATATAGGCTGCTCCTCATTAATGATTGTTATTTCTTTGACTAATTTAGTCAAACAATCTGCTTTAGCAATCCGTCCTCATAGAACTCAAGCTATTTCAACATTTGGTACTTGCTTTAGAAGCTCGAGGGCTCGCCGATGGTAAAGGGCCATTTCGACTTTGCCAACCTTATAGATGCCGAGGACCTAGTTTATAACAAGCCGAGAATCACCAAAGATTTGGAGATGTTGGATTCTGACATCAATCACAATCTTCAGCCCTGCTAAAAGAGCTTCGTACTCAGCTTCTTTGTTGGTACGAGATTCAATCAAACTGAACGAAAATCTCATTTTGCCTCCCTCAGGTGGTATAAAAATGATACTGATGCCAGCTTGGGCCCTTGCAAGATTTGGAGGTCGAACAGGTTTAATCGACGATGCCCCATCAAAGTACACCTCCCAAAATTGTATTTTATTCTCTTCCTCGATCTGCATAATTTGCTCGTCAGGCAAATCATCGTTGAGTGGAGAGTCTGTTGGGATTGGATGTGCAGCAGGAAAATCTGTCAAGACTTGACCCTTCATCACCTTTTGTGGTATATACGTGATATCAAATTGTAATAATAGCACTGTCCATCTGGCTAGACGACCTGTCAACGCTGGCCTTGTCATCAAGAACTTCAGCGGATCGATCTTTGATATCAGGGTAATTTTGTGAGAAAGCATATAGTGACGAAGTTTCTGAACTGCAAAAATCAGCGACAAACAATGTTTCTCAATAGGAGAATAATAGCTTTCGGCTCCAATCAACCTCCGACTAGTATAGTAGAGCGCATTTTCTTTTCCTTCTTTATTATTCTGAACCAATAGTGCTCCGAGGGACTCTTCTAGTGTTGCCATGTACAATATAAGAGGCTTCTCAAAAATTGGCGCTGCGAGAATGGGCAGATTCAACTGAAATTTCTTGATACTATCAAATGCTTCCTGACATTCTGCGTCTCATTTGAAACGGACGTCTTTCTTCATTAGCTTTAAAAACGGCTGGCATCTACCCGACAGATTCGATATGAACCGCCGAATGAAAGCCAGTTGCCCTTGTAGTGAGCGAAGCTGTCGAAGGTTCTTTGGAGGTGGCATCTCCATGATTGCCTTGATCTTGTTGGGGTCGACTTCAATGCCTCGATGTCGAACAACGTAACCCAGAAATTTGTCTGAGGACACCCCAAATGCACATTTGAGAGGGTTCATATTTAGATGATATCTTCTGATCATCTCGAATACAATTCTGAGATCTTTTAAATGATCTTTCCAGCCAAGGCTTTTAATAACAAGGTCATCTACATAACACTCGACCTTCTAATGTATCAAATCATCAAATATATGAGTCATCGCCCGCTGATAGGTGGCATCAGTATTTTTCAGGCCAAAGAGCATGACTGTGTAGCAGAAAATACCAATGGGCGTCCTGAACGATGAACGTTTTTTATCTTCAGGTGCCATTTTGATTTGATTGTAGCCCGACAATCCGTCTATGAAGGAGAACATATCGTAGTTGGAAGTGTCGTCCACTAGTAGTTTTAATACAAGGAGTGGAAAGTCATCTTTTGGACACGCCTTGTTGAGATCCCTGAAGTCGATGCAGATACGAATCTGGCAATTCTTATTCTTTACAGGTATAATATTGGCGATCCAGTCAGCATACTTTTCTTCACGAATAAAACCTGCATCTATGAGCTTCTTCATCTCCGCAATCACCTGTTCTTCAATCTCCAATCTCATTCTCCTTGGAGCTTGGTTTGATGGGTGCAGCATCAGATTTAATGGCTAATCTGTGAACTGCTACGTCAGGGGATAAGCCAGGCATCTCAGCCTATGTCCAGGCAAAGCAGTCCCTGAATTCGAAGAGGAGCTTCTTTACTTCTACTTAATCTTCAAGCAGAAGAGAGCTAATAAAGGTTGGGCGAGGATCTTCCTCAGTTCGAGAAGATATAGTTGAAAGTGAAGGGATCTCTTGGAGAATTGTCCAAGGTGCCGTGATGCGGACATCGATAAGAGATTCAAGCATGTGTATCGCCGGAGACAGCGCAGATCGACGGCCACGATTCAGAGTTTATATTTCTAGTTATTTATGTATTTTCTTTATGCATTGTTCTCTTATTTCTTGAAGTTTCCTATTGTACCCTTAGTATGAGTTGAGTCATGATTGTAGCCCCAAGGGCAATATAGTCGTTGTATTTTCTTTTGTGTTGGGACCTATATATAGGTCATTCCTTAGTTGTATTGAGGTTAATGAATATTGGAATGAAAATCTACTTTGTTTTTTCTTTGTCTTCTTGCATGAGAGCTTGAAGAAAGAGAGAGAGAGAGAGAGCTCCAAGGGGAGCAAATCGCAAGGCCCACCAATCGTTGGAAGAGTCCTCGATTCGTGGTTAGAATTTTCTATCTTCTCATTCGTGTTCCCATCCATCTCCTTCCCCCCCCCCATACAAGAAATCCCTCTTCAACCTATTGTCGCCGCCCCTTTTGAGGAACCCGCCGCCGACCACCATCCAAACTCCGGCCGGCCACCTTGCCAGCGACGTCCCCTTAACCCACCCGACCCCTTCCATGCACAATGCTCAAATTTGAAATTTGAAATTTCGAATTCTTTCCTAATTTGAAAATCCAATTTATGAAGGTTTTCATGAGGACATTTAATTTCAATTTAATTTAGATTGGAATTATGAAACCTATCGCCACATCACCCTCCTAAATTGGAAACCATCTCCCTTGAATCCCCCTCTCTCCCTCTATGCATGCCACCGGCCTCAAGGAGAAATCTCCCCCATTAATTGCGAGATTAATGCTATGACCGTTTTGAAATTCTAATTTGAATCCAAAGGTTTTCCCTCCGGATTTACTTAAATTTAAACCTCCTTCTCTCCAAGCATGCCACCGGCCACCCCTCTTGATGAGCCCCATTAATGGCTTATTAAGCCCCCTTAATTACATTTGAAATTTGAAATTACTCTCAAGTATTTCCCTCCAAATTTACTAAAATCTGAGATCAATTCAGACTTTAGTAAATCTCCCTTCCTCTCATCTAAACCTAAGCTCCCTTTCTATTTTCCCTTGGCCGAACTTCCCCTCCTTGGGAATTCCGCCAGCTCTCCCCTCTCCCTATTTCTCCTTCTTCAAGTGCCAAGGCTACTCCTCACCGCCTCCTAATTCCCGTCTCCTTGGAAGAATTCCCCAACATCAAGCATGTATGGCGGATCCGAAGTTTGAGTGGGGACTAGTCTTCAACGCCGACGGAAGCATCAACATCCTACGATCTCCATGCTTCGACGTAGGATTTGAAGACGAAACCACCGTGGAAGAATATTTGGAGAGATTCATCCCGATCCTTGCAAGCATCTTCGACCGACGATTTTCAAATTACAATTGGAGTCTCGACAGTCAAGCATTCACGCCATCCTCGTCACCGTCAACCTCTCCGTGGCTAAAGGCCATTGGTGTGGCCACCATCTTCGTGGCATCGTTGAGTTTGCTAAAGGCCTTCTCCCGCTAAACCCGACTTGAGTGTGAGTAAGCAAGGTACTCGTTGTGAACTTTCTAAACATTAGCCGTGGGATTCTATAATTTCCGCATTTGCTTTATTGTGTAACTTTTGGGATCCTTCATTAATTGTGCCTCAACACTAGTTGTAACCGCTTATCAAAACATTTCGTTAACGGAAAATTGCTTGAATCTTAACTTACGAAAAGTCTAATCTTACAGTGGTAAACTTTGTGATTCTTAATGAATTTCATGTGCAATTCTTGAATGTATCACATCATATTTGGTATCAGAGCATGACTAGCTTGCTTTATCTTTGCTAGATTGCATCCTAGGAATCCACTTTAAGTTATCCTTAGAGGTTTGCATGCATATCATCTTTTAGGTAAATTTATTTACTATTTTCCTACTGCTGTCCTGAAAATTCTGCATCAATTACTTCATATTACCTTAGTACAGTCATTTGTTTAAGTGCTGCCATTTCCCATTTGACATCCATAATAGCTAGGCCACTTTGACACTTGTTGTCCACTGTTTTCTGCACTTAGTTTAGCCCTTAGAGTGAGTTCTAGGTAGTGTTAAGTTGCTGTCCACTATTTCCTGCAGCTGTTAGGCATTCGTGGTAAACCTGAAATCACTGTTTAGGTGCTGTCCACACCATAGGATCCTTCCTAAACCTCTGGACATCACTGACCCTTGCTGGACTCTGCTGTCCTAGTCATTCCAGCAACTTGGGAAGACTATTGGGACATATTTCTAGCGTAGTTAGTTGCTGCCTTTGACTTAGGAACCCTCCTTAGTGTCCCCTAGCACTCCACCATGGATCCCACACATATGCAAGCAACCTTAGACATGATTGTGAGTCAGTTGGGCTCAATGTCACAACAAATTAAGGATACCCAAACGAGCGTAGCTGAGCTTAAATGTCATAGGGGGAAAGACTAGACAACATTGAAAGGGCAGGACACCCGGCCATCTTTACCCCATCTAGACCCCAATCACCTTATGGCGAAGATGCCCGAACTGAGTACGGACCTCCTAGAGACTATTACCGACCCAATCACCGACCCCATCAAGAACCGGTAGGATGTGACGCACCTTGGAGGGACAACGATACGCAACTCCTTAAGAGTATTAAGGTAAACGCCCCGACGTTTGACGGTACGTTAGAACCCCAAGTTTTTCTTGATTGGATTAAAGGGATGGACAGTTACTTCAAATGGTATAACATTTCGGAAAAGAATAAAGTTAGATTTGCTGAGATGAAGTTGACGGGTAGAGCCAACCAATACTGCACTAACGTAGAGCACATGAGGGAAACTAGAGGAGAATATCCCATAGCTGACTAGGGAGCGATGAAGCAAGAACTGAAAAGAAAATATCTTCCTCCCTCATACTACCCAAGACTACTAGATCGTTGAAATAGGCTAACTCAAGGAAGTAAGACTGTTAAGGAATACATATCAACCTTCGATGATTTCTTAATTCGCTGTAACGGGGAGGAGACCACCACTCCTACACAACTCCTGTCCATGTTTAGAGCCGGATTAAGGGAAGATCTTAGAAATGAACTCTTTGCTAGAGGAGTAAATACGTACGAAGCTGCCTGTAGTCTGGTGCTAGATTTGGAAGAATCAAGGAGCCACACCACTAGGACTCAAGACTCTAGACCTAATCCCTTCAAGTCTTCCTCTAGCCAACCTTACAACAAACCCACTGGACCCTCAGGTAGTCGGCCTACTCCTAGCCAAGCCCAACCTCGATCCGACTATAAAGGGAAAACACCCGACCGAGAGACACCCAAAACCACTGCCGGCACTAAGTGTTTTAGATGCCATGGGTACGGACACATTGCGTCTCAGTGCTCCAGCCCCTTCAAGGTCACTATAATTGAAGAAGTAGCGGAGGAAGAGGATGAGCCTAAAGCGGAATTAGTTCACCATATTGATGACGATGAGGATTTCTTTAACGAGGAGGATACTACTATGATCCACTGCCTCCAAAAGATGAATCACTTGGATCTTCAAGTTGTTCGATGTGCCTTCGCTCAACCTAAACCCAGTGACGGCTGGCGAAGAACCTCTATCTTTTATACTTTCACTAAGATTGGAGACAAGAATTGCAAAGTCATTATAGACAGTGGAAGTTGTATTAACGCTGTATCGTCTACTATGATCTCAAAACTTCAGTTAAGGACCACACCACACCCGAATCCCTACAAAGTCGACTGGATCAACTCAACCACCTTAGAGGTGAAAGATAGGAGTCTCGTTCCTATTGAGTTCATTGGATACAAAGAGAAAATCTAGTGCGATGTTTTGACAATGGATGTGGGTCAAATCATCCTTGGCCGCCCTTGGTTGTTCGACAACGATGTGCACATTTATGGCCGATCCAACACCTGTGTGTTTGAACACGAGGGCAAGAAGATTAAACTTTTACCCACTCAACCTAAGTCTACCAAAGAAGAAGTTAAGCCCAACTCTCTGAAACCCAACACGGGCATGAACTTGATAACCGCTAAGGACTTAGGTATGGAATTAGAGTCGGGAGCCTCCCTTTACGCGTTAGTAGCCCGGGAAATAAGTGTAGATCAAGAAGATCCAATCCCTGAAAAAGTAAAACCACTTTTGGAAACTTTTTTCGATGTCTTCCCTGAGGACTTGCCCTACCAACTTCCACCCCTAAGGGACATCCAACATGCAATTGACTTAGTCCCTGGAGCCTCTTTACCTAACCTGCCTCATTATCGAATGAACCCTGCTGAGCATACGGAGCTCAAGAAACAAGTGGACGAACTTTTACAACGCGGGTTCATCAAGGAAAGTCTTAGCCCGTGTGCTGTCCCAGCCCTTCTTACCCCTAAGAAGGATGGGTCGTGGAGAATGTGCGTTGATAGCCGAGCTATCAACAAGATCACGGTTAAGTATCGTTTCCCAATCCCTCGCCTTGACGACATGCTAGACATGATGACAGGGGCCACACTTTTCTCGAAGATTGACCTCAAAAGTGGCTACCACCAAATTAGGATCCGCCCGGGGGATGAATGGAAGACCGCGTTCAAAACTAAAGATGGGTTTTACGAGTGGACTGTGATGCCCTTTGGTTTAAGCAATGCCCCAAGCACGTTCATGAGAGTAATGACCCAAATCCTCAAACCTTTCCTAGGAAAATTCGTAGTTGTGTACTTTGATGATATTCTGATCTACAGTAACTCGGAAGATCAACACCTTGACCATTTAAGGCAAGTCTGTGAAACATTAAGGGGAGAACAAATGTTTGTCAATCCCAAAAAGTGCATGTTTTTAACCGATCACGTAAATTTTCTGGGATTCATTATATCCTCCCAAGTTATATCTGCGGACCCTGAAAAAGTGCGAGCGATCAATGAGTGGCCCGAACCCAAAAATATTCGAGATGTTAGAAGTTTTCACGGATTGGTCATATTTTATCGGAGGTTTATTCGAAATTTTAGCACCGTAGTAGCACCAATAACGGACTGCCTTAAGAAAGGAGAGTTTCTTTGGACCATTGCTGCAACTAGGGCTTTTGAGGAGATTAAGAAGCGAATGATGGAAGCCCCTATGATGAGATTACCTGATTTTTCTAAAGTCTTTGAGGTGACTTGTGATGCGTCTGGAATTGGTATAGGTGGGGTCCTATCGCAAGAGGGACACCCAGTCGCTTACTTTAGCGAGAAACTGAATGACATTAGACAACGGTACTCCACCTATGACAATGAATTTTACGCCATCATTCAATCCCTTAGGTATTGGCGTCACTACCTTCTACCGCAAGAATTTGTTATCCTTTCGGATCACGAGGCTTTGCGGTACATTAATTCGCAAAAGAAACTCAATGCTCGGCATGGCCGTTGGGTTGAATTCCTGCAAGAGTACACGTATACCATCAGACATAAAGCAGGATCTGAAAATAAGGCTACTGATGCCTTAAGCCGTCGGGTGATGATTACTAGGAAAATGACTACTGATGTAATAGGTTTTGAGCGGCTTAAGGAAGACTACCTAGACTGCCCTGATTTTAAGGAAACCTATTCTGCGCTTACCACTGGAGATGAACGGATTATAGGAGATTTTATGTTGGAGGATGGATACTTGTTTAAGTCCCAACAACTTTGTATTCCCAATACGTCACTTCGAGAATTTCTTGTTTGGGAATTACATGTTGGAGGTTTAGCAGGTCACTTTGGACAAGCCAAGACCATTGCCGCGGTTGAAAATCGTTTTTACTGGCCGAGTCTAAAGAGGGACGTTAGCAGATTAGTAAGACGTTGTCACACCTGTCAATTGGCCAAACAACGTAAGCAAAACACTGGCCTTTACACACCCCTCCCCGTACCTAACCAACCTTGGCAAGACGTTAGCATGGACTTTGTCTTAGGGTTGCCCAAAACCCTTAGGAAGCATGACTCAATATGCGTAGTCGTAGACAGATTTTCTAAGATGGCCCATTTTCTCCTGTGCTCCAAAACTTTTGATGCCTCTAGGATAGCTAAGCTATATTTTGATGAAATTGTAAGACTTCACGGCCTACCCAAGACCATTGTGTCAGACAGAGATGTGAAATTTACTAGTTACTTCTGGAAAACGTTATGGTACAAGATGGGGACCAAATTATAATTCTCCACTGCTTTTCACCCCCAAACGAATGGTCAAACCGAAGTAGTGAACAGAAGTTTAGGAAACCTTTTAAGAACTTTGGTAGGAGAAAATATACGGGACTGGGACTCTAAATTACCTATAGCTGAATTTGCCTACAACAACTTTGTAAACCGATCTACGGGTTTGAGTCCAGCAGAAGTCGTATACGGTTACCTACCTAGACAGCCCATTGATTTGATTCCCATGAGTCCTAAGGTTAGAGTTTAAAAGTCTGCATCTGCATTCGCATCTCATCTTCAAGAATTGCATAAAAAAATAAATAAAAGAATTCAACAAAGTAATACTCATTATAAGGTTGATGCTGACCGTAAGAAGAGATTTAAAGAATTTGAAGTTGGAGATTTTGTTATGATACGGATTCGTCCGGAGCGGTTCCCCCAAGGAGCCGTTAAAAAGTTACATGCTAGAAGTGCGGGCCCCTTTAAGATAATCTCGAAAGTAAACAGTACTGCTTATGTGTTAGACCTTCCTGAAGGCTTTAATATGAATCCTACGTTTAATGTTGAAGATTTAGTAGCTTTCGAGGGACCCGAATTTAACCCTGATAATCCACTTCATGCTAAGCCTTGTGAGAACCCACCCAGTGAGATCCCCAGCCTACCCCCACTCCCCAAATTGCCCCCATTTACCCACTGCGGAGAAGGTCGAAGCTATACTTGACGATGAAATCATTTCCACGAAGGAAGGTGGTCGCCAAAGGTACTTGGTGCACTGGAGAGGGAAGACGGCGACCGAGGACACGTGGATAGATCGAGAGGAGCTGCAGAGTTTGGATCCAAATCTCCTAGAGATGTACGAGAGTTCCAGAGATTTCTACTCGACGGGGTCGAGCTTTCTCCCACCCGGGGAGAATGATGCGGACATCGATCAAAGATTCAAGCATGTGTATCGCCGGAGACAGCGCAGATCGACGGCCACGATTCAGAGTTTATATTTCTAGTTATTTATGTATTTTTTTTATGCATTGTTCTCTTATTTCTTGGAGTTTCCTATTGTACCCTTAGTATGAGTTGAGTCATGATTGTAGCCCCAAGGGCAATATAGTCGTTGTATTTTCTTTTGTGTTGGGACCTATATATAGGCCATTCCTTAGTTGTATTGAGGTTAATGAATATTGGAATGAAAATCTACTTGTTTCCTCTTTGTCTTCTTGCATGAGAGCTTGAAGAAAGAGAGAGAGAGCTCCAAGGGGAGCAAATCGTAAGGCCCGCCAATCGTTGGAAGAGTCCTCGATTTGTGGTTAGAATTTTCTATCTTCTTGTTCGTGTTCCCATCCATCTCCTCCCCCCCCCCCCCACTACAAGAAATCCCTCTTCAACCTATTGCCGCCGCCCCTTTGAAGAACCCGCCGCCGACCACCATCAAAACTCCGGCCGGCCACCTTGCCGGCGACGTCCCCTTCACCCACCCGACCCCTTCCATGCACAAAGTTCAAATTTGAAATTTCGAATTCTTTCCTAATTTGGAAATCCAATTTAGGAAGGTTTTCATGAGGACATTTAATTTCAATTTAATTTAGATTGGAATTATGAAACCTATCGCCACATCACCCTCCTAAATTGGAAACCATCTCCCTTGAATCCCCCTCTCTCCCTCTATGCATGCCGCCAGCCTCAAGGAGAAATTTCCCCCATTAATTGCGAGATTATTGCTATGACCGTTTTGAAATTCTAATTTGAATCCAAAGGTTTTCCCTCCGGATTTACTTAAAACTGAAATTAATTTCAGTTTTAAGATTTAAACCTCCTCCTCTCCAAGCATGCCGCCGACCACCCCTCTTGATGAGCCCAGTTAATGACTCATTAAGCCCCCTTAATTACATTTGAAATTTGAAATTACTATCAAGTATTTCCCTCCAAATTTACTAAAATCTGAGATCAATTCAGATTTTAGTAAATCTCCCTTCCTCTCGTCTAAACCTAAGCTCCCTTTCTATTTTCCCTTGGCCGAACTTCCCCTCCTCCTTGGGAATTCCGCCAGCTCTCCCCTCTCCCTATCTCTCCTTCTTCAAGTGCCAAGGCTACTCCTCACCGCCTCCTAATTCCCGTCTCCTTGGAAGAATTCCCCAACATCAAGCATGTATGGCGGATCCGGAGTTTGAGTGGGGACTAGTCTTCAACGCCGACGGAAGCATCAACATCCTACGATCTCCGTGCTTCGACGTATGATTTGAAGACAAAACCACCGTGGAAGAATATTTGGAGAGAGTCGTCCCGATCCTTGCAAGTATCTTCGACCGACGATTTTCAAATTACAATTGGAGTCTCGACAGTCAAGCATTCACGCTATCCTCGTCACCGTCAACCTCTCCGTGGCTAAAGGTCATTGGTGTGGCCACCATCTTCGTGGCATCGTTGAGTTTGCTAAAGGCCTTCTCCCGCTAAACCCGACTTGAGTGTGAGTGAGCAAGGTACTCATTGTGAACTTTCTAAACATTAGCCGTGGGATTCTATTATTTCCGCAATTGCTTTATTGTGTAACTTTTGGGATCCTTCATTAATTGTGCCTCAACACTAGTTGTAACCGCTTATCATAACATTTCGTTAACGAAAAATTGCTTGAATCTTAACTTACGAAAAGTCTAATCTTACAGTGGTAAACTTTGTGATTCTTAATGAATTTCATGTGCAATTCTTGAACGTATCACATCATGCTGACCATCAAGAACATTGTCTGTAGAGGCCATCTTTGAGACCTACTTTTGATGAATTTCTTTAATAATGGATCTCTAGGAGTACACACTATATGTCACATTTGAATATATATATTTTTTCTAGAGATGTGATTCTCTATATTTATTTTTCCTTATGTCGGGACCTTTCAATGGTGGATTCTTGGATAAGCATCCAAGTGTCGCACCCCGATGCTCACCGTACATATCTTGATTCTTTCTTTGCTCTGCCATCATAATAGATGGTTGGCTTTTAGCTCTATCAGGACCTCTCAGAGATGGATCTTTGGACATAAGGACCAAATGTCACATCCTGATGTTCACAGTACAGAGCTTTATTCTTTCTTTGCTTTATCATCATAAAAGATGGTAACTTTTAACTCTATCGGGACCTTTCAGTGATGGATTTTTGGACATAAGGACCAAATATCATATCCTGATGTTCACCGTACAAAGCTCAAAATCATTATTATTTTTTTACTGCTACTATAGAATTTAGACGACTAGCCAAAGATGGAAAGAGAAACCAATTCCCAGCGGAGTTGCCAGAAATCTGTGGGCTCCGAAAATTTGGCCCCGGCCTCCCCGCCGCGCTTTTCTTTTTATTCGACGAGTGAGTTTTAACTGATAAGTTTCGAGGTAAATTTTGGAAGGCAGATGGGTTTGTAGATAAGACACTACCCAGAGATTTCGCCCTCATTTTGTGAGGACTTTAAGGTCTGAGTTCTAGTTTCCTATAGGCGTAAGCCCCTATAGTTAATTACCCCTCCCGATAATGAGAGAGAACTTTCGATTAAGGCTAGTCGTCAATCAGATACGTAGAGAATACGTGTTATTTGGCATATAATAGCAGCATAGGTATTGAGTTTTGGAAATTGGGTTTGGATTTGGATATTTGGAAAGGTTTGAAAAGTTTGATATTTAAAATTGAAGATTACACCATCTTGCACTTAAAGAGAATGGTGGTGGAATGGATGATAGACCTAATCAAGATCCCATGGTTCTGTCGTCCCGGGCCATCGTGGTCTATGTTTTACTTAGTCAGAGGAGGTAGTCGACCCAACCATACAGAAGGATCCTTGTCGGCAGCCATGAGTTGCTTCGTCCAAGGAGACCTTGTAGACCTGGGTGAATATTTGTCTAAGGGGACAAATTTGAATCCACCTTAGCTAACAAAGGGCTTTGTGCCCTATCGATCATATCCTATTGATTCATATCTCAAGGATTTGATGTCAATAAGGAGCGTATTGGCTCTGGCCATAATCGCTATCTGTGGTGTCATTTGACGACAAAATTAGTCGGTTCAGAGGGCCCCAGGTCATAACCATTTATCCTGCGAAGCCATTTGATGGCAAAACCGCCGGTTAGAAGACATGTACCACGTCCTTATTGGCAGGAGGTTATTTGAGAATAGATCCTAGTAATATTTTCGACTAGGCATTTGGCTCGTTGTAAGCTGAAGTAAATTTTAATTTGTCCACCTCAGCAAACTATTGCGGAGGGTGGATGGATTTTGTTTTAAGTGTTTAATGGATGAATTTATTTGAATTTTAAATATTTTGGGATTTTTTTATTGACATTAATTGTAGGAGTGTTATATTCATCGCCACTCAACAAACTATTGTAGGAGTGTTTATATTCATCGCCACTCCATTAATTGTAGATTATTTCGTAAAGTTGTTGTCGAATGGCATTGAGATGAGGAATAAGGATCACCATGCAACTTGGCATAGTTGCCTAGCTATGTAGATGCCATCGTCAAATATTTTTAATTTGTGATGCAAGGTTCTAATAATTGCAAATCGATAACCACATTCACCTTTGCTCTTTAATTCTTCTGCTCCAAAATTATTAGAACCATCTCTTGCATTTGTTCTAAAATTAATTTAGATGTTTTATCAAGTTGCAAATTTTATTAAATTTCAACAACACCAACTTCACAACCTGCTTTACCGACAGTTGCAGCCATCCCAAATGCACCCTAACTCTTTTCTATGGCCTTAGCAAAAATTTCGAGTCTGGATGATTAAAGAGTGTTCTTGGTCCTACGGCACGATCTTTTAAAACACATCCAATTTAACAAGCCCTTGTAAGTGGACATTCCTGTAAGATCGAATTGGATCTCTTAGTTATCATCAAATCTCTAGTCTCATTAAACCAAATGGTCGAACCAAGGAATTCAGAATAGTTCGTCTATCAGTGATGGGTCAAACTATTATCGAGCTACTCCTTTCTAGGATCGCTTGTTCTAAAATTGACGAATGAACAACCTTACAGGCAATTCCTGAAATAATCAATTAGTCAACACATCATCAACCTTATTCACAAGTGGGTTGATTGATTCTCTTGTCACTGGTTTTTTTTTTTTTTTTATTTGATTGTCTTGTCTCAATAAACCAGATGGCTAAGCTGTAGGTTCAGGCATGCACCCCTCAATATAGGTTGGACGGCTCCTAAACTAACTTGATTATAGGGTTACTCATAAAAAAAAAATCAATAGAGCAAGTCGTTGCTAAAGTCTAAAATTCAATTTGATTGAATAAATAATTGGTTTTTCTTTCAAAGTGGGATACCAATAAATCATTTATTTGTAACTTGTCCTTTAAAAGAGAAAGTTAACATTGAATTGAATCTTATTTGTTAGTCCTTAAAAAAAGAAAGAACTAGCAATAATTGTTTGTTCAATTCTACTTTAGGCTTGAATCGACACAAAATAAATCAAAACTATTCACTGGGTTCATTGAAGTTGAAAGATCGGGCATGATATAAGTTCTTAAAATTGAATTTGGTATATTCAATTCACAAGTTTGAAGGACTGAGCAAGTAGATGTTTATTCTAGTTCACCATGCCTGGAGATCGAATTGAACTTTAGGTCTATTTGAGTTATAGAACTTCTATTCTTGAACAACGTCCATGAACTTTCGGTCTAGGTTGTTTTTATAATTCACACTTGTCTAATATTTCGGAATATAACTTCCATTATCTTTTAAGCTACATTCATTGGCTTTCTGTTGGCTCAAGAAAAATGGCACGAATGCATGAATCCCGCTTTGCAGCTGTGGGATTTCATTTCCCTTAAGTCAGATTGAAATTAACTAGATTTTCCCTGAGGGTAGTGTCAGGGTTTAAATATCTAGGGTCCTTACTTCCTATGAGCACAAGCACTCGTAGTTAATTACCACTTTTAAAACGTAAGAGAGAAATCTCGATTAAGGATGAATAATTTTTAGGTAATTTTAATCTCAATAGTGGAGAAATGGAGGTAAACCTGATCAAGATTCCATGGTTCCGTCGTCCCGGGTATACCGTAATTCCAATCTACCAACACTAACAATCATTTGATCGGAGTTTCTAAGGAATCTAATTAGAAGACATGGGTTGCCTCCTCTCAGGGATCCCAAGTATACTTAAATGGTTAGGAGTGGGATTTAGTTTGATTAGGTGTTTACTTATATTAGAATGCCCAAAAATTTATTTAGTTTGAGATTTATGACTTCATTTAGAAGTAACCCATGAATTTAGATTTAGGTTGGGACTTATGACTTTCGTAGAAAGTAGCTCAAAATTTGATTTGAAATTGGGGCTTATTACTCTATTTATGAGTTGCCCAGAGATGGTTCTTACAATCTAGCTCTACAACGAGGGTGCCCGGAGGTTTTAAATTATTTGGGTAGGACTTATAACTTCCCTTAGGAAGTAGCCTGAAAAGCTGGTCTTACAACGTAATCCTTTAAACAAAGATGCCCTTAGGTATAAATTAGATTGTTTGGGGATTTATGATCATTGCTATTTATTTAGCAATTTTTCTAAAATATAGGACTTACGATTTTCATAGAAAGTAGCCCGTTGGCGGGTCTTACAACCTAACCCTATAGGCTAGGATGCCCAAAGAAAGTTTAAATTTGATCATTTGAGTTTTATGTTCATTACAATTTATTTAGTAATTTTCCTAAAGCGTGGGTCTTACGACTTTACTTAGAAGTTTCCTGTTAGTGGGTCTTACAACCTAATCCTATAGACTAGGATGCCCAAGTGAGAGGTCTAGGGTTGTATTATTACCTAAATGTTTCCCTCAGAGGTCGAACTTACGACTTCTATTAGAAGTAGCAGGTGTTTTTTAATTGGGGGTTGGGGTTAAGTTTACTTTTTACATAAAACTTTCCCCTAAAGTCGGGCTTACGACTTTCCTATGAATGTTGTCGGGTAGTGGATCTTACAACCAAGTTATTATGAACAAGGCTGCCCAAATGTTTTGAATTTTGATTATTTATTTATTGGGTTGGTTTGAGTTTGTGATTTTGACATTTCAGGATTTTGACACTGTATTAGTATTTTTAGGTGTTCTGCGCTCGTAGTCTTTTCCTTACTACAGTAGTCCACTGCTCTACCTGTTTTCTAGCACTTTTGCTTTACTAGCTTTTCTGTACTTAGCTTTTCTTGCTTACTAGTACTCTATTATACCTGCAATAGCTTAGATTTATCAGCATTCATTCAATTTATTTATAATATACTGACTCTTCATATGTTTGTTTGTAGGTGTTTGTAGCCAGTGGTTGCAGTAGTTGAGACTTGCAGTTGCAAAGGATAGAGCCCACAAGATAGTTGCAAGAGCTTATGCAAGAAAGATCTTTGGAGAATTCTATAGAGGTTTTCAGAGTTGTATTGATTTGAGAGTTGTAATTTGAGGGATTTAGAGAGCAGTATGGACAGAGTTGAGAGTTTAAGAATTTTTGTTTTTGGATAGGTACAGTTTGTTTGAGAGTTTGGAGAGTTTGTTGTTTGGAAAGCTTGTATATACATTGAATTAGTAAAAAAAAATTAATTTCTTGGAACCTATTTATGAAGATTAAAATACAAAAAATATTTTATCATAGAATGCGAGTTTGTGTTTCCAACAATTTTGATATAAAGTATTTGCATACAAATTCAAAATCTTAAAGTATTTGCTCTCAAGAAATTTATTTTTCAAATCATTTTACTCTCGACATGCAAGAAAGTTTCAGAGATCTGAGGAAGCGAATTTGCCCAAAAAAGTGTAAAAGAGTTTTTCCCTTAATGAAAAATCAATCAATTGACATTATCAACCATATTGCAAGACTTGCACCTATGTAATACTATAAGCACAGTTTCTTTACACGGTTATATAGTTGAACGTTGTCGAACACCTTCTCATATAAATCAATATTCCCTGAACAAGTGCAACTCCAATTTAGGGTCAAACCTGTCGGTCCCTTGTTATCATGTAGTTTTACACTACAAGCTCCTATTACAAGTCTCTGTTAATCAGTTTTACAATCAATTATCACATTAGTTACAAATTTTAAGTTTGGTCAATTAACTAAGTTGAATCGGATTGTATTACGTTAAAATTTAGGATTTAACTGATTATTGATTTAGATTAATTAATCAGTTACGATTATTTGTCAAGGTTTCAAATTAAGGTAAACACTTGATTTTCATTTATGATTTATTTAATTAATTATTATGTCAATTAATCAACTATTCGACATTACAGTTTATCAAATAATTCAATTGGTGAATTAAATGCTCTCCCATTTCAAATCCTTTCTTAGAGATTCCTGTTTTTTCAAAAATTCACTAAGAACGGAATTTTCTAGAAAATTTTGGCAGCATCCCAACGCACCTCCCCACCGAGGGAGAAATCGGGCGGCATTTGTCAAAATTTCTTCCTACCCGGACCCAAGGTCAACGGCGTAGCCTTCGAATTTTCTAAGATGGCACACTTCCTCCCGTGCTCCAAAACGTTTGACACTTCTAGGATCGCCAAATTATATTTAGATGAAATTGTCAAATTGCATGGGTTACCTAAAACCATTGAGTCGGATCGAGATGAAAAATTCACTAGCTATTTTTGGAAAACGTTATGGTTCAAAATGGGCACTAAACTATAATTCTTCACGGCATTCTACCCTCAGACGGATGGTCAGACGGAAGTCGTAAACAAGAGCCTGGGTAGCCTCCTTAGGACCTTGGTAGGTGAACACATTAGAGATTGGGATTCTAAGTTGCCTATTGCGAATTTGCTTATAAGAATTCCGTGAACCGAACCATGGGTTTGAGTCCAGTTGAAACTTTGTACGGATACCAACCTAGGCAAACAATAAATTTAATTCCCATGGGTCCTAAGTCTAGAACAACTAAGTCTGCATCTGCATTTGCATCACATCTACAAGAATTGCATAAGAAAATTAATAAAAAGATTGAACAAAGCAATGCTAACTATAAGCGTAATGTGGACCTCAAGAAAAGATTTAAAGAATATAAAGTGGGAGACTTTGTAATGGTTCAGATTCGTCCGGAGTGGTTCCCGCAAGGGGCCGTTAAAAAATTACATGCGAGAAGCGCAGGACCTTTCAAAATAACATTCAAAATAAATAGTAATGCTTATGTTCTAAATAGTCCCGAGGGTTTTAACATTAATCTTACGTTTAGCATCAAAGATCTTGTAGCCATTGAGGGTCCAGAGTTTAACGACACAAATCCACTACATATTGAACCTTGTGTGACCCTACCTAGTGAGAACCCCAACCTACGTCCACTCCCAAACATTCCAACTTTACCCACTGCGAAGAAGATTAAGACAATAATTAGCGATGAAATTATTTCCACTAAAGACGGTGGTCGCCAAAGGTATCTAGTTCAATGGGTAGGAAAATCGGAGGCGGAGAACACGTGGATCGACCGGGATGAGCTGTAGAGGTTGGACTTTGATCTACTGGAGTGGTACGAGAGTTCTAAGGATGCTTACTCGACAGGGTCGAGCTTTCTCCCACATGGGGAGAATGATAAGGACATCAGTCAGAGATTACGTCATGTGTATCGTCGATGTAATCGTGGATCGACGGCTATGATTAAGAGTATGTATTTTTGATGTATTTCTGTTTTATGTTTTATGTTGCATTTGAGTTTTCCCATTTCACCCCTATGGGGATTTGACACTATGTTGTAGCCCGATGGCACTTTAGTTTTTTCTGTTTTCTTTCATTTGGGCCTATTTATAAGAGGCCTCTTGCATTGTAATGGATGATAATTATTAATATGAAAAATTCAACCTTTGCTCCTGATATCTTTGTGAGTTATAAAGAGAGTGGTGAAGCCTATGAGAGGTTCAAACGAACTACCCAACATCCCCTGCGGGTGAGCTCTTGGTTTTCCTTCATCTCTTCTTCTTCTTCTTCTTCTCTCCCACTTTTCCACCACCCAAGCTTCCCCTTATTCCTCCCTACCCGACGACCCACCACAACCTCCCCTCCTTGCATCAACACCACCACCAAACCTCATCTCCAACTGCCGGCACAAGGCCTCTCCCCCTCTACCCGAGCCAATTTTCCCCTTCCCCCCATGCCGCCGGCCCACTCCACAATCTCCATCATTATGATGATTTCCCTCATCATAGTTGCTTTCCTAAATTAAGCCAAGCCAATCACTACCAAGAGTGATCGAGGAACAACGACCTACGGGAGAGTCACCGGATGCCAACCCGTTCCTCCAACTCCGACTCCTTCCCTGACGACTAGCACCCTCGGCATCACGTGTCTTCTAGTGGCATCTCTAAATTTGCTTGCAACATTCTTCCGCTAAGCCAATCACTACCAAGAGTGAGTGAAGGATCCCAAGGTGAACGATCTAATTATTAAACTGTGGATTTTGTTAACTTGTCATTTGCTTTACTCATTAGTATGTTGTTATGTTGCAAGTATCCTAGTAATCTCTATTGTAATTGCTTTCCACTACTTAGTCCTCTCATGGAATTTTCTAAGATCTAACTTGAAAAACATCCATTTATATTTAGCCAAGCAAAGTTCCATATATATATATATATATATATATATATATATATATATATATATATATATATATATATATATATGCACGCATAGTTTTGTGAAATAAAATTAAGCTTTTTCTCTCTATTTTTTTTTAATTTAACATGGCATCATAGCCTTCATATCCTTGGCAAGAATTCTGAATTTTTTTTATTGTTAGACTTTCTAAAGGGTGGGCTCAGCCTTCCCTTCAAAAATGAAAGGGACCGTATTTTGGCTTGTTCGTTCCTACATACGTCCAACCGAGAAGGGTAGAGTGCTTTATCTCATAGTATCTTCATTTGATCAAGAGAGACAAATGTCTAGTGCGTTTCATCTGGAGGAGTCAGCAAGAACCCCATGGTCTCTGTGCTCGATCAAGAGAGACGAATGTCTCGTAAACCCCTCTCGCATGAGTGCGGCCAAACATGACGAAAGAGGTATGTGGCCAAAAGATTATGTGCCTGTGTCTAGGAGCAGATTGAGCAAGATTGTACACACCATTATGTGTGATCAAGGACGAACCGGTTCTTTTGTTCTAATTCCTACTCACGTACGTTCAAAGCAACCGAGCAAGTGAGAAGGCTTCCCCTTTCGGTCTTCTGCATGTGGATAAAGAATGCACATGAGACCCCTCTCAACCAAACCGAGTGAAGAAGAGGATCAAAAGAGGGAGCGAGCAGGAACTGCGTGTGTGATGTGCCTGGGCAGGGATGGCTGGCCTCATGCTTGTGCTGGAGCCGAACCGAGCAGTTGAAGAGTTGTTGTGTATGCAATCTAGCGGACCGAACATACCTGGGAGCCTCTTAAGCACGTGTTTGTTCTTGATTTTGTGGATTTGGAAGGATAATTAATCGGCATGTGGCATGGAAGGTAGAAATTTCTTGGAAGATTTTGTGAGCCGCTTTATGCTAGAAAAATTATACGATGTGCTTTATGATAGAAGGCCTGATGAAGTACTCTATTTGTTGGAAAATTTTATGAGTTATCTCATATTCGAAGGATTGATGGCTTGTTTTATGTTTGAAAGACTAATGATTTATTTTATGATAAAGAGAGTCATGGTTTATTCTATGTTTAAAAGAGCTTTGATTTGTTTTATGTGGGAGGATTTATGGTTTGTTTTATGATTGAAAAGATCTATGAGCTATGTTATGTTGCAATGTTACATGAATGGCTTTGTGTTGGAAAACTTTATGAGTTGTCTTTGGGATGAAAAATGTTATAAGTTGTTTTATATTGGAAATCCTTATGAGTTGTTTTATGTTGGAAAGCATTTATGATTCGTTTTATGTTGGAAAACCATATGATTTGCTTTGTGTGGGAATATCTCATAAGGAGTCCCATGATTGGGAAGCCTCAGGGAATGGTTTATGGGTTGGAAAATGCCTCTTTTGAAACTTTCGTTGGCATGAAGCGTGGAATAAGAAAATTTGTTGGAAAGTTTTAAAAGTTGTTTTATATTTGGAAATTTATTATTGGGGTATTGTTTTCTAACATTTGGGAAAAGTAAACTAGTACCAAAATTCCTTTCTAATAGTCACATGTTAATTAAACTGTTGGATTGCAGGCTTGTGGTAGATGCTTTGTTTTATCACTTGGCTCAAGAAACATGACCTCTTTTCTTAAGTGCATATGATTTCGTCATGGTGGCTTTGGTAGGAGTATGAGAGATGGTTTAAAATTGCACAATATGAGGCTCGCCTTTGCTCAATTCCAGTAAAAAACGCATCGAGTTTTTTTTTATGAGGCTTGCACCTCAACTTGGTTGAGGCCCGCCTCGCCTCACTGGCATGAGGCTTACGCCTCACACTATATATATTAAAACTTACATAAATCTTGAAGCAAATGCCCGACATTGGACTCTATGGGAGAGGAAGAAGGGGAGAGAAAAGTTCATCATAATGATGATTCAAATAAAGAACCCCTTAGTGATGATAGTGCTGATGACTTATGAGTTCTTATGTGATATGTCATTGTTATTTATTTTTGGAAATTGGAATTATATGTTAATGAAAAGAATACTGGGATTTGGGAAAGATAGAATTTTGAGTTGACTATATTTCATGTTGTTTTATTATTGGGATATTTTGATTTCACTTCATATCTTATGTTTTTTATGTTTTATATTATTCATTCATTAGTATATAAAAAAATTATCATTTTTTGTTTACGCAATCTTTTGAATTTGAGGCTTACATTTCAAAACGCCTTGAGGCTTACGCCTCGCCTCACGAATGAAAAATGCCTCAATACCCGAATATGCAATTTTAAACATTGATTTATAGTTTTCAAAAAGTACATTTTCAATATGGTATTGGTCACTTGAGGATAAGTAAACGTTTCTTGCACTCTCTTATGTTGTGTGCTTACTTTGGGAAGAATAATGTTGAGATGTCTCTTTGCATGAGCAAAGTAGTTACTTGAAGCATTTCTTATTAGCTTTTGATAGAATGAAGCATGTTGGAAACTTCAATTTATTGGGTGACGGTTGAAAGAAAGTATTTTGGAGAGTAAACACTAAACATTAACTCCCTTTCTCCCCTTACTTCTCTATCACCTCTCCACCAGTGTCCAAGTTCGAAAAAAGGTACGTTATTATTTTAATTGCATTTTTATTTCAATTATTCGCCTGATTAATATTAACTCGCTCTAATACAACCATTCTTTGCTTTTTGTGTTTTGTGAGGTACTTTTGGAGAGCAAAGGAGGAGTCATTGGAGCTATCGTGACGAAGGAGCCTATATACATAACTCAATCGCCCCCGTTCCGGTTGGGGTGCTGCGGGCCGAACCACCAGGTCATAACCCCCGCTGGTGTATGTTTCTTAAACTTACAAGCCTTTAAGAGCCTTTTGTGTGTGTGATTCTCCACCCTTTAGGACCTTATAGAAACTTCAATTATTAGATCATTTTCTTATCTTATTTTATTTATGGATCCCGAAACTCATTAATACACGTGCGAATGTCCAAAGGCTTAGAAACAAATTCCTTTTTTCTCTCATAACTCTAGTGACACTTAAGAACAAAAATTAATAACCGAATCTTAGATAACATAGACTTAAGATGCATGCCCCCAATAGGATAGAAACATTGAACATAGAAAATTTAGTGACACGTTATCCTAGGTTTAGTGTGCCATGACTTATTAATAATTAATCAATAAATCAATCATAACCCAACTCCAAATGCATTAAAACACTTAATTCTTAATCAAACCATAAATTACATACATAATTATTAAAAAGAAAGTTTGAACATATTCTTAAACTAAATCTAAATTTACATGTTAATCACCCCTTAATTGAATAAAAGTCAAACCAAATTTAAATGACATGGAGATTGATTCAAAAGAAAACAAACTTAAATTAAAACTTATTGAAATAAAAGACTTCTCAAACACAAACCTTAATTTACTAAATTCTCTCATAAAAAAATACACTCCTAATTTAAAACACTTCTAATGTTGAACATAAATGAATTAGAACTTAACTAAGTGAACAACATAAGAAACTTATTAAGAGGCTTAATCATAACCCAAAACTCATTAACTCACCTAAAACTTAATCAATCCTTAATCTATCTTTTAAAAAACAATCAACAAACTCCTTAATACACAACAAACACTTCAAAGATGAAGTTTATTGGATTGACTACTCCGTGCTGCGAGGCTACGTGTCCTCAGGAGGTCTGATTTCTTGAACCTTGTGGCACAACGCCACGAATAGATTCAATGGAGTGTTAAAACCTTAAAATCAATTGATTGCTAATGATTTAACCAAATAAAATCTTTAATTCAACTATATCAACTTAGTTTTTAGGATGGACTATTCCGGACTACGGGGCTACGTGTCCTAAGGAGGCCTAGTTCCTCGAGTCTAGTGGCACAATGCCACGGAACAGTTGATAGCAAACTTATTTAATTTAACCCCTTAATCAATAATAAATTACCTAACACCTTTCTTTTAATTTCTAATAACAAAATTAACTTAAACAAATTTGTTACAACGGGGTAATCCAGGCCTATGAGGCTATTAAGTTAGCTCCAATAAGGGAGAAATAAACCTCACGGCTTTGGTGAGCAACAAAGATACTAATCAATTAAATATTAAAAATAAAATCTTAAAATCAATCTTAAAATACTAATAGTTAAACTTAAACTAAAATTTCTCTTTGACCTTTAACAAACCAAATTACAAATAACTCAAGCTAATCATCCTATATAGGACATACCTAAAACCACACAACCTACTACACACACCTAGACTTATTTGTTATGACAAGACTTCTAGTTCTAAGTTAGGCCAATGTTTTTCTTTCTTTTTGTCTCTGTGATGTGGCGCTTTACAAGTGAAATAAGTGTTGTTTGTTGTGTTACTTGTGTTAGCTCTCTGCGATTAGTATTTTCTTTTTATGATGTTGTGAGCGATAGACTACCCATAGGTTATGAGCAATTTTGATATTTACGATATTTTTTGCAGGTGATCGTGCTCATACAGAGCTAAAATGGGCTAAAAATAAATAAATAATAAATAACCATTATAAGTGCTTTAGCTGCTTAGCCCCCAAATAAATAAGAGCACAATCAAGTGTGGCTGGTTTGATATTTTATTTTTATATATAACTGCTTGAGATGTTGATTATAACTGCTTAGGATAACCCTGCATGAGAGTCTAGATTTTTCTTTTATAATTTGATGTAATTTATTCAATGTGTAGAATTGTGAAAGTCTGTAAATTGAAGCATTTTAGTAAAGTATTAGGAATCCAACTGAAAAACAAAGTCCCTCTATGGGAAATTCCTTTTCCATTTGGATGTCCTATTGAGGATGTACCACTAGAAGGCCGAAAAAAGATGATTCACAGAAGAACCAAAAGACGAAAAGAAAAGATTAAAAATACCTCATTTTAAGACCTACGTCGTTCCATAGGATTAGAATCCATATTATTGTCGGTGGAGCCTGACCACTATTACTTTTCTGTACTCTAGGATGTATATTATATGGCACTTGTCATACACTTTGGACACTCTTTTCTGTGAATTTGGTGTGATGATTGTTTACTTTATTTGCGCAGTAGAACTGACATGTTTTTTATAAGTTTCTTTCTTGTAAGTGCATGTGCCTAAATTATACTAAGCTCTTAGGAATAAAATTTTTCTACTCATAATTAAAATTAAAATTTTATGAATTAAATAACATATAAATATAACGATATAGGGAATAGCCGGAATCGTCCTGGGTCGCATTCATCTCTTCCTTGTTTAAACACTTCCCCACTTGCAGATAGAGTCCGAATAATCTGACCTATGATGATGAAGTGCCGGATCCGGAGAAGCTTAATCTTTCTTAAAAAATTATTTTTATAAGTTTTTTTTAATTTCAAGGATCCATGATTTGGATACTTTAATTAACATGCATTATATTAGAAACTAACTAAAATTAAAATTTAATTGCATTAGTCTTAAAAGTATAATATCATTCATAAGTACAAGACCACTTAGAAAATTCTCTAGATGTCGGCCTTAAATTCCAAAAACTTAACCACCCACCCATCTTTTATAAAGACCAGACAGCATGGATTTTATATGACTAGGTACTTTTAGCAGGCTTTCTTTTTAGGCAAGATATAAGTCCAAATTGTATTAATTAGGTCGCAGATGTTAGTATTGTATACGTATAATATATTTTATAGATTTAGGATATAAGGTTGGCAATACTGTTGTATTGTTGTACACCTTATCGGTGGGTAAGCCCTCTATATCCCAGAAGCTATAAATCCCACCCATCTGCATCACATGGATGACGCCACCTTCATCCTTCTCTTATGCATGCTTGAATGCAATTGTTTTTCTTTTTCTCCAGTTTCACTTCTTCAGATCGGCCGGGTGATGATATTAAGCCACGTATATTGATTAAACCAAATTGAGCCTATCTTCTTCTTTGATTAGAAAAGCCTAGAAATCCACCTATGCGCTAAACTCATTTGAGAGAATAATGTAGCATCCTTAATCGAGTTTTCTTAGAACGGATCTAAGATGTAATTAACCACAGGGGCTTACGCCCGTGAGAAACCGATCCCCACTTCAAATAAACCTCATTCGAGTTGATGTATCAGATGGGGGAAATCTCATGACTTTGATTAGGTTATATATATATATATATATATATATATATATATATATATATATATATATATATATATATATATATATATATATATATATATATATATATATATATATATATATCCATCGAGGTGTGTAGGTGAAAGCCATTATCCTCTATAATTAATCGTATATATAATCTCATATGCCCTTATATCGGCCTGCTTGCGTAGAGTGTAAAGGACAATGATCGTTTTGTCTTACGCGATAGTGCGGTCGTACCCTTTGCATTCTGTTCTCCGCTAAGAAGAATCCTTTTGGAGACCAACACTTAGCTAACAAAGGGCTTTGTGCCCTATCTATTGCATAGACTTATCGGACTATTTGAGAATAGATCCTAGTGATATTTTTGACTAGGCATTAGCTCTATGTGAGCTGAAATAAATTTTAATTTATCCACCCGACAAACTATTGCATAGGGTAGATTTTGCATTAAGTGTTTAATGGTTGAATTTCAATTTTAAATACTTAGAATTTGAAATAATTTCTGGATTTTTGGTGGGAGTTTGAGATTTTTGGATATTTGAACGACATTTTGAAACATTTGAAATTAACCCCTCCGATTGAGAACTGCATTCAACATGGCCATCATCGAGGAGAATATCGGGTCATTATATTTATCGGTTGAACCTTGTCGACTCCGTCGACTTGTCAACGGAGGATTGGGTTCGTTGCTGGCCTTAATGAATTTTTTTGTTGGAAGCCTTGAAGGCTTTATATAAACGTAAAAAACAAATATTTTGGTCGACACTTTGACCATATATCTATTTGATAATTCAAGCTCTGTTGACTTCTATCTACCTATATAGAAGGATCGAGTTCGAACTAAGTTTATTTATTAACCAACACAGCATCCCTAAACGTCACGTGTATACCCATAACATGCTCGTGCAGGGCCCATACGGGTGTGTAAGTGCATATCCCCTGTTGTATATCTATGTGCGTACATATTACAATGCATGTATGGGGGCATTTTTTGGAATATTTGACGTTGCTTGGTTGTGCGTTCAATCTTTATTTGAATGGAGCATTCTATTTGGAAGCTCTTACACGCCTTCTGTCTACTTGTATATAGATTATAGATTCGGTGGCACGACGTTGTACTACGGTCTTTTGCCCGTTTCATACAGGTAAACTGTCGTGCACTTCCTGTTGCTTTCTACAGGTAACTTCTAGTGCACTAACGAATCCCCTACTTTTACTTGTAGATGCTTACACTTATTATGAGCTTCTGTGCTTGCTTGAAAATAGCTTCTTGTGTATGACGAGCCCCATTGCAGTAGCTCGTAGGCATTTGAATTTGTTGCATGTCATTTGTTCTTGCTTGCAATAAAGTAATGTATTTATTCAACATTAAACGGTAATGGATTGTAAGAAGTCTCATAGCATTCATTTCCTTCTGCTACGCCAGCTTGCAGGTGTGTAGGTATCTTATATGTCTACCAGGTATATAATCATTACTCACATATAACATGTCGCATGAATACCGTCGTCACTCGTAGGTGGAATACTACATGCATAATGAACCTTTTGCGCTCACTTGTGGGCATATTGTAATGTTTTCCGCCATCTGTGACCCTTCATCAGCATTTGCGAATGGATTTGGCAGGGACTACCGTGTCTCTTTACATTTGTGGATTGATTAATTTTCACCATTCATTACGATCGATACTCACCGGCATTTGCATGATCTATGCATATGATATACATATATATTGCTCGTTAACTGCTATTTCCTTTTGTATCACGCTTGTGGCGAGTGGATTTTCTACAACACCTCATAGGAACTTGTATGCATGCATATAGACTTATATCATTGATATCCACTTGCAATCAACTGCATACACTTTTCACTTACTAGTAGGTTTCCACCTATCTATAAGGGGTTGGCATGTTGACCTGCAAACTCATGTTTGAAGACCTGTTCTTTACAAATTCTTCGTAGTTTGACGAGTATACTACATTTGTTTGCATATTCTTCGTTGTTGTTCACAAACACACACAAGTCTCACATAGTTGTTTGTGGATGGTATGTTGTGCGTATTTGCAAGCCATTTGACATCATTTTTACGAGATGCTCACCTTGCAAGTTCTTTACTCACACTATTTTTCTAAGGAGTCAGAATATTCACTATGCATTTTTTAGTGAATTGATCCCATATGTATTTCTGTAGTTACTTACATGCGACCCTTCGCATTCATATTCCATCAAATCATGAGAAAGCCACCCATTACAAATCCATTGATTTATGTTTGTAGAAGATCAATCATGCTCACTAGATGTTCTTTCCTTATGTATAATGGCAGATTATTTCCATGATAACCCTCCTATGATTATGGATATGTCTCATTCTTCACATATGTAGTTATTGTCAGATTATTATGTCCACTACACCCCCTTATAGTCATTGCAATTTGACGCCGGAGCTACATGCGCAAAACAACTCATTATAAGTGTAAGAATTCTTTCTTTGTATGAGTTCTCTATTTTTTTTTTGTATCTTGAGAGTTATTTCAGGTGGTGAGAATAGGTACTCGAGGGTGGTTCTTGGAGTGGGTGTATGGAATCCAGGGACTAGAGGCGGACATTACTATTGTCCGTTTTCGCTTGAGTGAAGAGAAGTCCTTCGCCGGTGTTCGTTCGGGCTCATCTAGTGAGAGATGTTCTTTGCCGGTGTCGAAAAGTTCTTCGCCAGTGTCCGTCCGGGCTCATTTGATATCTAAGCTGGGAAGATGCCACCTCGAAGGAATCCCCAACGGCCAGTCCGTGACATGGTGATTGAGGATCTACAGCGAGAAATTCAACGATTGCATCAAGAATTGGCAAGAAGAGATCAGCGGGATGCGGATCGTCATCAAGAAGATGATGAAGACGTTAATCCATTTCACCAAGAATCCTCAAGTGAAGATGAAGATCGCAGGCGAAGACCAATGCTAGACCGAACCGTACACCGAGGTGACGTGGGAATCAAAATTGATCTCCCATAATTTGATGGCAAGTTAGACCCTGATGAATTCTTGAATTGGCTGCATACTGTGGAACGAGTTCTTGACTTTAAAGAGGTACCTTCTGATCGGATTGTCAAATTAGTGGCAATCAAGATTACGAAGAGCGCTTCTTCGTGGTGGGAAAACTTGAAGCGTACCCGAATACGAGAAGGTCATAGCAAGATCACATGTTGGGAAAAGATGAAGAAAGAATTGCAACGGAAATATTTAAACGATCAATATCGGGAAGAACTATTCTTGAGATTCAACTCACAGTTGAGGAATATGTGGCTGAATTTGAGCAGCTCGCGCTCAAATGCGATCTGGTTGAATCCACTGAAAACACCATCACCATACTTTAATACTAATTATGCCAATGAAAAATAATTAATTTTGTATCTTAAATAATAATGTACATATAATATATTTTTAATGCAAATACATTGATTGTTCAATAAGCTTGTTAACCTTCAGCAATCTACTGATATTGCAAACTCCAAGAAAACAAATAAGCTAATAGATTTTAAATAATTCATATATAAAGAATATATTTCAATGAAATTAAAGTTGCTAAATTTTGAAGAAATTTGATTTTCATTGATTTGAAGTAAAGTATACTAATTTTTTTATTAATCTCTCTTTTCAAATTTTTTGCAAAATTTATCTATTGGTTAAAGTATAAGTTATTAATTGACCGCCTAAACAATTAGGCATCCAACCCTAATTATAAAAAACTATCAAATCAAATTTTGAAACTTGAAAACAGAAATATTTTAATCATCCATGTTTAACCATATAATATAAAAACAACTATAACCTAAATTCTTCTCTTATGTAAGTTTGTTGATCAACTAGATATACCATCTTGCAGGATTCTTAATCTAGCTGGTGTCCAAAGTAATACAACCAAAGTGAAATCATTAGGGTGAGTTCTAAAAAATTCTAATGTCAAATCCCATTAATATTAAATTAAGAAATAGATATTCATATTGAATAAATGCACATTTTGAGAAGTCTCACTTAGTTCATATTGTTTCTCTTATTTCTGTCAAGTTTTAGTAGAGTTAAATAGCTAAAAATTAAGTCCATATAATCCAATCATTAATTTATATCAGGTGTAGCTTCTAGTATGTAGTTTAAGACTACAAGTGAACTCGAGCATGAAAAGTCAACTAAGAACTTACATAAAGCTTACATAAATAGAAAAACTCCACCCTTATTTGTTATAGTGAAAGATGGTCAAATCATTGTCATAAAAATGGATGAATCACTTCATGTTGATTAAGCTTGCTTCGTCACTTTTGTTAACAACATCGAGCTGACTCTTCTATAATCAGCATGCTAAAAAATTTCTTCCAATAAAGGCTATGCAGCGGGTGGATAGATGTTCTACAATCAGAATGCTCCTAACCAAGGGCATCTATTTTTTCACTAAATAGACATCATCATCATCACATGAACAGTCAGGCCTATGAGATTATCTTCATATTTGAGCTTCAACTTTGGTAGTTAAACAAGTTTGAACGAGACCTTGAGCTCAATTATATGAATTTCAGTTATGCTGAAGCTTAATAACTTCTATGCTTATTGATTTGAACTACTTTGATTATGTAAACAACAATGATTGATTTTTTTTTTTCAATTTTTTTGCATAAGCCATACTTATACAAATAAATATTAATGTTTACTTCTACCTATATGAATGAATGAAATATAATGGGAATACAAGTGTGTCAAATGATATTGCAAAACTCAAAAAATTTATAGTAATAGCTTTATATCATATAAATGAGTATTATGAAACATATATTTCGAAGACAATACGCATGACATCGTGGTGTAGAGGAGACAAATGGATTGAAGAGTTACTACAAGGTCATCTAACGAGACTTCATAATATGTTTCATATGTCTTAATGAATTTTTGTAGACTTATTGTATGACTTAAAAAGTATTCATTGTCTACACGAATCATCAATGACAATAACTAGAGAGGTACTTGTGATTATTTTATATATTTTATAGTATAATGAATCAATAAGTCGGCATATGAGCAATTTCAACACTTAACTGAGACTATCAGCAGATATTCCTCTACTGGATTGGAAGATTTAGTTATCACGTTTTATTATCAAGCCTTTTGATCATTATTTTCATGATATTCCATATAATATTTTGTAAGATAATCGATATATGTCTTATTTCAAGGTAAATGTTTTTATTATGATAATATATGCTTTGTGAAAATCTATGAAATATCTAATCATTGCTTGTCAAGTAAGACTGTATAGAAGCTATCGATGAAACATATGTGGATGCTCATGTTTTAAGCGCTTAAAATGTGGCTTATATATGATAATGTGGTTCAACGACGCACAATGTTATGGCAGTTTGTGACTTCAACATGTGTTTTACTTTTATCATGACATGTTGGGAGGGTAGTGCACATGATAGCTATATTTTTAAATTTACTACACGTAATCAAGAATATCAATTTCATATACCACCAACAAGTATGTATTTCTCTATTATAATCAATCATTCTAATATTCGTTAACTAAATAATATGCAAATACAAACAGCGAAATATTATCTTGTGGATGTTGGGTACTCAATACAACAAGGATTTTTTAAGCCATTTTCTAATACAAAATATCATATTCAGGATTTTTGAAGAGAAAGTCAATCCATACGTGTAAAAATAATCATTTAACAAGCATCATTCTTAACTATGAGGTGTGATTAAAAGATCATTTGGTGTTTGAAAAAAGAAGTGGGTAATATTACATGCTATTACTATATATCCATTCAATAAGCAAGTTAAAATAGTTGTGGCTACAATGACAATTATATAACTACATACAGCAGCATCTCTCTCAAGCTGATTTAGAATTCAATATTTGTGATATTGATTAGTCATATATACCTCCAAAAGCATATGAGTATCGAATTAACCAATCATTATTAAATAGCGAAGAAGATTTATGAGAATATCAATCAGAGATTTCGCCATGTATATCGTCGACGTAGTCCTGGATCGACGGCTATGATTCAGAGTCTGTAATTTTGATGTATTTTATGTTTTATGTTTTATGTTGAATTTGAGTTTTCCCATTTTACCCCTATGGAAAATTGAGCCTATGTTATAGCCCGAAGGCACTTTAGTCTTTTATGTTTTCTTTTAGTTGGGTCTATTTAAAGGAGGTCTCTTGCATTGTAATGGATGATAATTATTGATATAAAAAATTCAACTTTTGCTATTGATTTCTTTGTGAGTTCTAAAGAGAGTGATGAAGCCTAGGAGAGGCTCAAACGAAGTACTCAACAGCCCCTTTGGGTGAGCATTTGGTTTTCCCACATCTCTTCTCCTTCTCTCCAACTTTTCCACCACCCAAGCTTCCCCTTCTTCCTCCCTACCCGACGACCCACCACCACCTCCCCTCCTTGCATCAACACCACCACCAAACCTCATCTCCACCCGCCGGCCCAAGGCCTCTACCCCTCTACCCGAGCCACTTTCCCCTTCCCCCCATGCTGCCGACCCACTCCACAATCTCCATCATTATGATGATTTCCCATATCATAGTTGCTTTCCTAAATTAAGCCAAACAAAGAGGGAAAAAATTCTAATTATTTGAAATTCAAAATTTGAATTTCAAATACTTTCCTTATTTAAAATTTTAAATTAGGAACGTGATTAAATCTAAATCTAATTTGAATTTTAATTAGATTGGATCTGAAAATTCCTTTTCCTAACTTACATAGCTTGTTTTGGAAGTTCTAAAATCCCTCCACAAAATCCTCCACCCTCTCTTAATGCTGTCGGCCCCTTGATTGGGCTCCACCTTGGATTTCCCCCTTAAGCCCCAACCCAATTTGAATTTGAAATCAAATTCAAATTCTTTCCCTCAATTTCGGTTAATTTGAAATTAATTTCAGATTTCTAATAATTCTTCCTAACCCTAACCTAGATCTAGCCACCCCCTCCCTCCACCTCCTCCTAGCCGAGACCCCACCCGCGTCTCTCCTCTTCCTCTTGGCCACCCCTCCCAAGTGGCGGCTCCCCCACCACTACAATGCAACGACACACCAAGCCCTTCCATTATCATGTATGGAAGATCCGAAAGTTGATCACGGGCTTATTCTCAATTCTCGAGGGGAGATTGACGTCATCCAATCACCATTCTTTGACCCCCAATTTGGATCTAAAAGCACCGTCAAGGAATACGTTGATCGTATCCTCCCCCACTTAGCGGACATCATCGACGAACAACGACCTACGGGAGAGTGGAAGATCACCAGATGCCCACCCATTCTTCCAACTCCGACTCCTTCCTCGGCAACTAGCACCCTCGGCACTGTTTTCCAGTGGCATCTCTAAGTTTGCATGCAACATTCTTCCGCTAAGCCAATCACTACCAAGAGTGTGAGTGAGGGATCCCAAGGTGAAGAATCTAATTATTAAACTGTGGATTTTGTTAACTTATCATTTGCTTTACTCATTTATTTGTTGCGGTTATGTTGCAAGTATCCTAGTAATCTCTATTGTAATCGCTTACCACTACTTAGTTCTCTTATGGAATTTTCTAAGATCTAACTTGAAAAGCATCTGCTTATATTTAGCCAAGCAAAATTCGCATTTTACTAATTTCCTAAAAGTAATTCTTGTTCATCATCATTGTTTCACATCATATTTGATATCAAAGCATGGCTAACATAGGCTATGCATGCTAGAAATCATCCTAGAGAAACTATATCATCATTCTTAAGTGTCATTGCATGCTCATCACCACTTAAAAAAATTTAAACCCTTGCTAGTCTTGCTATCCATAAATTTTCTCCATCAATTAGTGGTCTTTAGGTGAGTCTAAGGTAGTGTTTAGCTGTTGTCCACACTCTAGAAACCTTCCAAAACACTTAGATAACTTAAGTCTTTGTTGTAGCTTGCTGTCCTGATCATTCCTGCATCATTTAGAGGCATTAGGAGCATATTATCTTAGTGTCTAGCTGTTGTCCCTTACCCCGTTACCTCCCCTAGCGTCCCCTAGCACCTACCCATGGATCCAAAACATATTCAGGCAACTTTAGACCTCATCGTAGGTCAACTTGGGATGGTTACTCAGCAAATTAGGAACACCCAAACTGACTTAGCTAACTTCAGATGCCAAACAGGTGAGCGACTTGATAACATTGAGCGTCTAGGAAACCCTACAATTTATACCCCATCTAAACCACATTCACCTTATGGTGATGAAACTCGGACAGATTATGGCCCACCTCGGGATCACTATCGTCATAACCTTAGACCCAATCAGGACCCCGTAGGACATGAACCCACCTGGAGAGATAACGACACCCGATTGCTTAAAAACATCTGAGTAGACGCCCCTTCCTATGATAGTACCCTCGACCCACGAGTCTTCTTGGATTGGCTTAAAGGGTTGGATAGTTATTTCAAATGGTATAGCATTTCGAAAGCAAGGAAAGTTAGGTTCGCTGAGATGAAGCTTACAGGTCGAGCTAACCAATATTGGACAAATATGGAAAACATGCGTGAAGCTCGAGGTGAGAACCACATCAAAGACTGGCGAACTATGAAGCAAGAGCTCAAGAGAAAATATCTCCCTCCCTCATAGTACCCCAAGCTCTTAGATAAATGGAATAGGCTGACCCAAGGGAGTAGACCAGTAAAAGAGTATATCTCCGCTTTTGATGACTAGATGATTTGTTGCGGCGGAGAAGAGACCACTACCCCTGCCCAAATCCTTTCTATGTTTAGAGCAGGCCTTAGGGAAGATCTACGAAACCAACTTTTTGCTAGAGAAGTTGACACTTTAGAAGCAGCCTACAGTTTAGTGCTTGACCTCGAAGAATCTATGAACCATTCCCATTCTAAACATCTAGATTCCCGTCCAACCCCGTATAAAGCTTCCTCCAGTCAACCCCAAAACCAACCTGCCGCCCTATAATTAATTAGCTTACAAAATGCAATTTGTGTGATTACAACAATTATACTACTCATGATGCATGTTAAAGAATGATTCACATATACTGAGTAAATTCTGAAGACAGTCCATTTGCCTATTAAAAATTTTTAGATTATTTTTTAATATTATAGTACATTGTAAAAAAAATTATGCTACTTTGATATTTAGAAGTCATAAGATATTTTATAAAAGTAGAAAAGATTTTAAATCAGATTTGTTAGTTTGTTATCATTTGTTATTATATAAATCAAAAAAAAATTGACATTTAACCAATGTCCTTTAATAATGTTAAAATTCAAGCCATCCCTTAACGCTTAATCCCACGGCTAAGATGGGAATCCGTGGGAGGCTCACCAGGATTACGCCAACCTCCTTCCATATTTGGGTGGCTGATTTAGGAATAATTATATTAAGGCAATTATGCATGATTCTGTAGTTATTTTGTTTCTTTATTAAGAAATCTTGTATAGATATATAAATAGGGATAGTTTTGTGTAATAAAATTAAGCTTTTTCCTCTCTATTTTTTTTTAATTTAACATGGTATCAGAGCCTTCAAATCCTTAGCAAAAATTCTGAATTTATTTTTATTGTCGGACTTTCTAAAGGATGGGCTCGGCCTTCCCTTCAAAAATGAAAGGGATCGTATTCTGGCTTGTTCATTCTTGCATATGTCCAACCGAGAAGGGTAGAGTACTTCATCTCGCAGTCTCTTCATTTGATCAAAAGAGATAAATGTCTAATGCGTCTCATCTGGAGGAATTAGCGAGAACCCCATGGTCTTTGTGTTCGATCAAGAGAGACGAACATCTCGTAAACCCCTCTCGCATGCGTGCGACCAAACCTGACGAGAGAGGCATGAGGCCAAAAGATTATGTGCCTGTGTCTAGGATCATATTGAGCGGGATTGCACTCACCATTATGTGTGATCAAGGACGAGCTGGTTCTTTTGTTCTAATTCCTACTCACATACGTCCAGAGAAACCGAGCAAGTGAGAAGGCTTCCCCTTTCGGTCTTCTGCATGTGGAAAAAGAATGAACATGAGACCCCTCTCAACCAAACTGAATGAAGAAGAGGATAAAAAGAGGGAGCAAGCAGGAACTGCATGTGTGATGTGCCTAGGCAGAGATGAGTGGCCCTCATGCTTGTGCTAGAGCCGAACCGAGCAAGGAACAAGCAGTTGAAGAGTTATTGTATATGCGATCTAGCGGGCCGAACAGACCTAGGAGCCTCTTAAGCACGTGTTTGTTCTTGATTTTGTGGATTTGGAATGATAATTAATCAGCTTTTCTGTTGTCCCACCACCGGCCTTCATTGTCGGAATTATAAGGAATATAGGTTCCCACCACTGGCCTTCATTGCAAAATTCTAAGGAATACAAGTTTCCATCACTGGTCTTCATTACTGGAATTATGAGGAATATAAGTTCCCACCACTGGCCTTCATAGTGGATTTATGAGGAATACATGTTCTCACCATCAATCTTCATTATCGAAATTCTAAAGAATATTGATCCTTTTGCTTCCTTTGTGCATTCAAGATTGAGGAGAGATCGAGCGAGAGGGCTCCTCTTGCGTATGTCTGGAGAGAGCCGAGGGTTCCCACTCGTGTGGGTCTAAGGCTAGGACAAGTAAGAGTGCAAGACTTGTACTCCTTCCTGTGATAAGACCAGAGGGATTAGAGACCTTGCATGCAACTATATTGGGTCTATCGAACAGGAGTGTTTAGGTGGAATCAGACGACTAATTTGCATTGGGCTGAAGGCTGGCTCGATCAGACTGCAGGATATTTGATGGCAAGTGCTAAGTCGCTTGAGACGTGTTTTTTTGCTGCTGTCCATGAAGCTTGTCGCAACTCTAAAAATATTTTTTTTTCCTTCTACCGTGCCTTCATTGCTAGCCTTCTCTTGTGGTTGATGTCCTATCTATAACTAATGCAGCCTTCATTGTTGCCCTGCTTAATATAGCTTTCATTGTTACCCTTTGCCATTGCAATGTCTGAACTCTGAAGCTAATTTCTCCCAAACTTTTAACCAAATGGAAGGCTCTATGATGCACCAGCAGACTTGATAACTCTACTTTTTTATGACTAATTACTAAGCTGGGAATGACATATATATATTCCCCAGCTTGAGGGGGAGTGTTAAAAATCTCAGCCGGCCCTTAACACTTGATACCATGACTAGAATGGAAATTCGTGGGAGGCTCCTCTATATCACACCGATCTCTGTTAAATCTCCGCCATCCCTTAACACTTGATCCCATAGCCAGGATGGTAATCCATGGGAGGCTCACCAGGAGCATGCCATCTCCTTCCATATTTGGGTGGTTGATTTATGAAGGATTATATTAAAGAAATTATGCATAATTATGCAGTTATTTTATTTCTTTATTAAGAAATCTTGTATAGATCTATAAACAGGGATAGTTTTGTGTACTAAAATTAAGCTTTACACTCTCTAATGTTTTAAATTTAACAAATCTCCATATATATATAAGGGTATAAAAGTAATTTGTCCTCATACAACTACAGCACTACAGCTTGACAATTTTACTATCCAAACAAAATATAATGATTTATATACACTTCATATAGCAGCTTTCTGCATGCCTATTCGCTCTGGGGAAATAATAATAGGTACGAACCTCGCTCTCATAAGTTGAATGTTTCCCTTTTTTCCCTGAGGTAGTGTCAGGGTTTACAAGCTATCCCTATAGACTAGGATGCCCGTAAGAGGGGTCTAGGGTTAGGTTATTACCTAAACATTTCTCTTAGAAGTCTGACTTATGGCTTCTATTAAATGTTGTCGGATGGAATTTCAAAGATTAGGAGGTTAAGTCATTTTTACCAAAAGATTTTTCCTAAACCAGGACTTACAGCTTTTATTGAAAGTTCTAAGGTTTAGGGTTCACATACTTCAGGATTTTGGCACCAATGCAATGTCTTGCTATTTTGTGCTCGTAGTTTTTCCTACAGTCCTACTACAATAGTTTGTTACTCTATTTTAACGTTGTCTTTTGTTACTTGCTTTCAAGCACTTTGTTATGTCTGTAATAGTTAGTTTTATAATTCTCAACATTAATTTTTTTTTATGATACGCTGACTCTCATCAGCTTATTTGCAGGTGTTCGTAACTAGAAGTTACAGTAGCTAGAGCTTGCAGCTACATAAGCTATATTTGCAGGGAATGGAGTTCGCAAATGCAGCCTTTGCCATGAGCTAGAGCTCACCAGGGGCATGGGGCTTTGCTAGAGATAGGTTTAGATTAAAATTTTGGAGTTCTCTTTCTATTTTGTGTATTAGTTAATTTTTTTAAGAGTTTGAGTTTTATTGTTAGTTCTTTAGAGTCAATTTGGTGTGAACATTGTTCTAAATTTTATTTTATTTTATATTATTTTATTTGTATTAATAAATTATATGAATTAATTAAATGAATTTTTAATTTAAATTGAGTTTTAATTTAAAATCAATTTCTTAGCTCAATAATTGTATTTTAAAATTATTCAGTTAACTTTGATTTAATTATTAATCAATTATATTTAATTAATTCAAAGTTGAATTATAATTAAAATTTAATTTGCTCAATTTAATATTTTAAATATTAAAGGTATTTTGAAATTATTTAAATATGTAATTGATTTATTCATTTAATTGGTTTGAACTTTAATTTGATTAGTGTTTTTAATTTATTAATTAATGTGAATTTTAGTTTTGTTTAATATTAAATATTTAATGATTTAAATTCCTCTTATTCAATTAAGCGAGTTTTATAAAATTGATTTTTAATTTTAAATTAATTAATCTAACTAATTAAAGTTTGATTTTACTTTAAGTAATTAAATGAACATGAATTAAATAAATGGTGATTTAGTGCTGAATGAAATTTAAAATTATTTTAAAGTTAACTAATTAAATATTGAATTTCTAATTTCAATTAAATAAATTTTAACATTATTTTAAGGTTGATTAATTAAATTTTATGTTTCTGATTTTGGTTGATGAATTTTAGAATTATTTCATAGATGATTAACTAAATTTTTGCATTTATGATTCAACTAACTAGCTTAGAAATTTACGTCTATTTAAATTACATAATTTTTAGTTTCCTTTTAATTGGTTATTAAATTAAATTTTAAATTCATCATTCAATTAATTATTTTAATTAATTAGATATTTATCTTATTTTAAACGAGAGCTTTCATTTAAATTTAATTTGAAGTTAATTTATTTCAAAAATTGATATTCAATGATTCCTGAAGGTTCAGCAAGATTTCAAGGTAAAAAATTTCACTGACAATTTTACTTATTTGTTGCCTCAAGAAAAACGGCACGAATGCATGAATCCCGCTTTGTAGCCATGGGGTTTCATTTCCTTTAAGTCATATTATAATTAACCAGATTTTCCCTGAGGGTAGTGTTAAAGTTTAAAGATCTGGAGTCCTTACTTACCATGAGCGCAAGCACTCATAGTTAATTACCCCTCTTAATACGTAAGGAAGAACTCTCCATTAATAATGAAATAATTTTTTAGGTAATTTTAGACTCAATAGTGTGAAAAATTGAGGTAAATCCGATCAAGATCCCATGGTTCCATCACCCCATGTATACCGTAGATTTCAGTCTACCAACACTAGCAATCATTGATCGTAGTGTCTAGGGAATCTGATTAGCAGCCATGGGTTGCCTCCTCTCACGGATCCCGAGTAGACTAAAGTGGTTAGATGTGGATTTTTTTTTAATTTATTTGAATTTTTGGGGTTTACATCTATTAGAATACCCATAAGTTGGTTTGATTTGGAATTTATGACTTCGTTTAGAAGTAACCCAGGAGTTTGGATTGGAACGGGACTTATGACTTCTTTAGGAAGTAGCCCGAGGATTCAGATTTAGATTGGGACTTACAGCTTTCATAGAAAGTAACCTAGGAATTTGATTTGGAATGGGGCTTATTGCTCTGCTTATGAGTTGCCCTAAGGTAGGTCTTACAACTTAACTCTACAGCAAGGCTGCCCGAAGGTTTTAATTATTTGGGTAGAACTTATGACGTCCCTTAAGAAGTAGCTTGAAAAGTTGGTCTTGCAACTTAATCCTTTAGATTATGATGCCCATTGATTTGAATTGGATTGTTTGGAGTTTACAATCATTGAAATTTATTTAGTAATTCTCCTAAAACGTGGGTCTTATGACTTAACTTATAAGTTGCCCGAAAGCGATTCTTATAACCTAATCTTATATACTAGGATGCCCAAAGGTTTAAATTTGATTGTTTGGATTGGATTTGGATTAAGACATGACTTTCCTTAAAAATTGTCTGATTATTTATAAGATTGTTAGGGTCGATGTACTTCATTTTAAAAAAGTTTCTCTAATGATGGGATTTACGACTTCACTTAAAAGTGGCCCATTGGTGGGTCTTACAACCTAACCATATAGGCTAGGATGTCCGAGTAAGGGGCGACGATTGTATTATCACATAAACATTTCCCTCAGATGTTAGACTTATGACTTCTATTAGAAGTGACCGGTTGATGAATTTGGGGATTAGGGGTTAGGTCATTTTCATCTAAAGATTTCCCCTAAAGTCGAACTTACTCTGTTCTATCTGCAGAAGTTAGATTTATTATTTTCCAGCATTAATTTAATTTATTCATGATGCACTTATTCTTGTTTACTTGTTTGCAAGTAAGTGATACTTGCGGCTGTTCAGGGAGCTTGCAGATAGTTGCAGGAGCTCGTAGCCACAAGGGATATAGTTACAGGGGTTGGAGCCCACCAGGGGCTTTAACAGGAGTTGGAATGTTGTTTATTTGGAGAGTTTTACGATTTGTGAAGGATTGTATTGAGAGTTGAGTTTACTTGTATAAGTCAATTAATGCAAACAATATTTCTTTTCCTGTATTTTCTTCCAAATTAATTTAATTAATCAACTAACCAAAAATTACATTTTCTAGTTAATTGTATTAATCTCAATTTTAAAACTTTCGGATTTTTAAAACTGTTAGACTTAAAATTTTCATTTAAAACTCTACGATTTTCATATTTAAAACTCTATGATTTAAAATGCTCTTATATATTAAGACACTTGGATTAAAAATGCTATTCATTTTGTCTCAAATAAAATCTACATTGAGTGATCAAAAATCAACTCTAAGTTGATGGAGGAGATGAAATTATTTATAGTAAATCTTTCTATTTCATTAGCTACCAAAAGAGAGGTAATGTTTTGATAGTTAGAGATTTCTAACATTTCAAGAGGAATAACATTTAAAATGCCAGTACAATTTAAAGTATTTCATTCAATATTACTTGTATTAGAATCTCTTAAAGAGAGATCTCATTTAGAGACATTCGAAACACCCTCATTTAAAGATATATGAAGTTTATCAAAATAGTCTTCGGAATGAAATGATAACATCCAAGCAATTTCCCATTCATGCGGGATGACATTTGAGAGAAAAATGAGAAGTAGGATAAAAGTAATGAGAGAATATGCTCCCCCCTCTAATTCTTATAAAATATTTTAGTAATAGGCTCCTGTTAACAACTCAATTAAATTTAATTAAGAAATTTTAAATTATCATTCGCTTATTCAATTAAATGCTCTCCAATTTCTAAGAGTCCAATATTTTCGAGAAATTTTTGGCAGCCTTCTGGCATCCCCTCCCCATCGAGGGAGAAATCGAGATGGCATTTGTCGAAATTTTTTCCTTTCCAGACCTAAGGTCAACGGCGCGGGTCATTGATTTGAACATTCCTGACCGAACCTACGGTCGACAGTGCAGGTCTTTGACACTTGTTTGAAAGTCTCATTCTCCCCTTTTTTGTAAATATCATCAGTCATTTATAAAAAAAAATATTATAATTATAATTATATATGTATGTATGCATATTACATATAAATAGAGAGGGACAGAGGAATCTTATCGGGTTTGCTAGGGTAGTCGTCGAAGGAGCTTAGTCGAATAGTAACAAAGGAGTATTGGGTTCATTTCGGGGTAATTTGATATCAGATGTATAGCGGGATTTAAGTCGGATTTATGCTAAATCCAGCCGAATGGGTTTTGTGCACGCATTAAATCCTGGAAATGGGTAAATCCCTCGGTTCGGTGGATTTATGGGATTTGGTCGAAGAAGCGTGCGAAGGGTAGAAAGTTACCTTCACAGCCAGAGAGCTCCTGTTGTTATTTCCGATCAAAAATGTAATTATTTCCAATTCGACCGGAGAAAGTCGTCGAGGGAGCAAAGTTGGACAAGAGGAGCCGAAGTCGTGACTCGTGCAATCCGTACACCTCCTACGAAGAAGGGAGTCGGAAAACAACCAAGGGGGGCTGAAGAAGCAACGGGTGCGGTCTCCGCACCTTCTGCAAAGGAATGAAGTCGGACAGCAAACGAAGGAGCCGGAGAGCAACTCGTGCGATCTCTACCTCCTGTGAAGTCGCAAAGCCGAACAGCGACGAGGGAGCCTAAGAAGTGATGGTGCAATCTCTTCGCCTCTTGCAAAGCAACGAAACCGAACCGCAATGACGAAAAGAGTCGGAGGGGTGATGAAGTGTAAGTTGTTTTTTCGAATGATCAGAGCGAATGGACTCTCGTGGTTTTATATCATAAGGGAAGTTACTGTGCGAAGCAAAGCGTCATTTGGGGAGATGATGCGAAGTGGGACTGCTGGAGCTGGGCTCGTTTGCTTTGCATCTATTTAATTTTTTTCTTCTTTTTATAAAGTCAACATTATTATTATTACTATTATAGTTATTATTATTATAATTATCATAGCTTTAATAATCGGATAATCCACTTTTCTCACATATTCGTTGCTTGTTCAAACGGCTTAGAGGAAGAATCGAGCGTTGCTTGCTCGAGTGGAATCGAAGGGGGAAAACGACTTGGTAGAGGTCAGGAATTTGAGTTATTGTTCACCTGTAGAAGAGCGGATAGAGGCCAGACGGTCCGACAAGTACCAATGGAAGTAATTGTGCGGCCTTGGCTGGAGTTTTAGGTGAACAGAGGTCAGTCAAAGGCAATCCACGCAATACTAGAGTCGGAAGGGAGGTTCGGTCTGATTCACCTAAGAGAGAGGGCTCGCAAATGTGCGGCTCGACAAATCCAGACGAAGAAGGCTTCAACAAATCCAAAAGGAGGAAGCTCTGTGCGGCTCGGCAAGTCAACGCGGAGAAGAAACCATAGAGAATGCTTCGTCCGGTTTGCAAAAGGGGAGATCGTAAAGATCGGCGACAGGCAGAAGGGTATGATCAGCAACAGAACGGATGGAAAACGACTCATAATTCTTTGCCTCTTGCCTTAAGGATTGAGAGCAAAACAACAAGATGTCTTGAGCAATTGCACAGGAATAGGAAGGTCAGTAAGTGTCGCCACCTCTCTTCTTTATTTTTGTTTTAATTTTATGCGAATGGTGGTTATCGCTGTGCACGTCCGGTGATGTGCCAGCGTACAGGTAGTTGCTGAAGAACTGAATCAGACGGTTAATTCTATTTACTGAAATATCAATTGATCAATTGCAAAAAGTTAATAGTATTTACTTAAGAGTTGTTACCTTTATACTTTCGACTGTCGAAAGCAGTTAACTATTCTTAAATATATGATAATGCTGAATATTCAACAGTGCATTTAATTATAGAGCTGATTTATAAGAGATAGAAATATCCCTCGATGTAGTGAAATAGCTCCATGCAATTTCCTGAGCTGAACTTTCCGAAGTAGTTATGCTCATGGTTTAAAATTGCGCAATATAAGGCTCATCTTGAGGCCCGCATTTACACAATTCTAGTAAAAAATGCCTCGATGCTTACGCCTCAAGTTTTTTTATGAGACTTGCGCCTCAACTTGGTTAAGGCCCGCCTTGAGGCCCACCTCGCCTAACAGGCATGAGGCTTACGCCTCAGGCTATATATATATTAAAACTTACATAAATCTTGAAGTAAATGCCCGACATTGGACTCTATAGGAGAGGAGGAAAGGGAGAGAGCAGTTCATCATAATGATGATTCAAATGAATAACCCCTTAGTAATGACAGTGCTGATGACTTATGAGTTATTATGTGATATGTCATTGCTATTTATTTTTGAAAATTGGAATTATATGTTAATGAAAAGAATACTGGGATTTGGGAAAGATATAATTTTGAGTTGAACTATATTTCATGTTGTCTTATTATTGGGATATTTTGATTTCACTTCATATCTTATATTTTTTATGTTTTATATTATTCACTCATTAGTATATAAAAAATTTATCATTTTATGTTTACACAATCTTTTGATTTTGAGGCTTACGCCTCGCCTCACAAATGAAAAATGCCTCAATACCCGAATACGCAATTTTAAACATTGGTTATGCTTTACATGCTGCATTTGAAAATTTTATGCACAAGTTTTGCAAGAAATATTTCATGAGAGCTTTCATGGAATAGTTGAACATTGTAAAATGCCAATGGATTTCTAATCCTTGAGATGCATCCTTGAAATGAGAAATCTATCTTGAACGATAATTTAAAACCCTTTAAGTGGACATTCCCGTAGGATCGAATTGGATCTCTTAGTTATCATTCCACTTGGTTTAAGGGTAGAGTAAGCTAAAAAGACCTAGCTTAACTTCAACACCCAAAGATTAAGGTTGGTAGTCGAGCTTCTCAACAACTTAATAAAAAGCTGCATGGTTGAGTTGTCTTCTAGATTTCTAAGTGCGTCAAGTCAAAAATTGAGAGACCAAATCTGAATAGTTTGTCTATCATTTATAGGTCAAACTATTACCGAGTTACTCCTTTTCAGGATCGCTTGTTCTAAAATTGATGAATGAACAACCTTACAAGCAATTGCTGAAATAATCAATTAGACAACACATCATCAACCTTATTCACAAGTGGGTTGATTGATTCTCTTGTCTCAATAAGCCAGATGGTTGAGCTATAGGGTTCAGGGATGTACCCCCCAAGATAGGTAGGGCAGCTCCTAAACTAACTTGATTATAGGGTTGCTTATAAAAAAAAAAAATCAATGGAGCAAGATGTTGCTAAAGTCTAAAATGCAATTTAATTAAATAAATAATTGGTTTTTCCTTCAAAGTGGGGAACCAATAAATCACTTATTTGTGACTTGTCCCTTAAAAGAGAAAGTTAGCATCATAGTTTAAAATTGCGCAATCTGAGGCGTGCCTTTGCGCAATTTGCTTCAAAATAGCCTCAAAGTCAACTCAATTCTCAGGCATCATCAGGCGTACGCCTTAGGTGGAGTGAGGCGCGCCTCACTAGCCTTATTGCGCAATTTCCTTTGAGGCGTACGCCTCAAATATGAGGGCCCACTTACTTAAAAAACCTCTTAAATTCTTCCTTATACCCACTTACCCTTCCAAAGACCCACTTATCCGACTAAAGACGTCAATCGAAGCCGCGCAGGAAGCACGCAGACGCCCGATTCGGCTCTCCCGCACATTTCCGCCACCTCTCTTGCTGGCGCCGCCTCTCGCCGGTGAGTCATTTGTTTCCGCCTTTCCGGCCTCCCCTCTACATCACTTCTTCAAGTGTTCTTAAGGTTCTTTTTAAGTTTAGGGTTTGATTTTTTAACTTATAGGAAAGCTAGGGTCATAGTTCTCAGTACCGCTAGGTACATACTCGGTACCGCTATGTACATGCTCGGTACCGCTATGTACATGCTCAGTACCGCTATGTACATGCTCGGTACCGCTCAGTACATGCTCGGTACTGCTCAGCACATGCTCGGTACCGCTTAGTATATGCTCGATATCGCTCAGTATATGCTCGGTATCACTAAGTATATGCTCGATAAAGCTAGGTATTTGCTCGGTACTGCTAGGTACATGCTCGGTACGGTTAGGTACATGCTCGGTATCACTCGTTATCTTCCCATACAAACAACTTACGAACTTTAAAAACAAACAGAACTTCAAAATTACTCTTACAATATCAGGTCGAACCCCGCCCGGGGGCAGCGCCCCCTTGGACCCCTGGCAGTCCGGAATATTTTTCTATTCATCATCTTTAGTAATAGTTGTTAGTGTTAGTCTACTTCTTCATATTCATGCTTATTATTTTATGTTTTTGTGTTTTATTTTGCATTTGTGCTTTAGGAAATATGGTTAGGGGCAAGGAAAAGACAAATATGTCATTGCGGCGTGACCCTTCTTGGAACTACAGTGTGCAAGTTGATGTAGGAGGCGGCGATAAGACATATGTGTATTTAAAATGTAAATTTTGTGATAAGGTGGTGAAGGGAGGAGTAACTCGCATGAAAGAACACTTATACGGCTCACATAAGAATGTAGCATCTTGTGCAAATGTTCCAGATAAGGTGAAGGAGGAAATTACAGCTTATAAGAAAAAGAGTACTACGACCAAACATTTACAACAGGAGCAATTTGATGAAAGGATCGAACATGGTGCTTACTTTGGGAGCGAGAGAAGAAAGGGCTCTTCCCCCACTATACATAATATAGGTGCGCGAGGTCCTTTGGACCAGTATATATTACTTTGGGACCACGATTTTATTGCATCTATTTTCTTACTTTTCACTATTTTCACATATCACTTAGATGTTTTTACTGTATGATAGAATCTTGCTATTATTTACCTGCTAAAATCCTTAAATTCTTATTTACGCAATTCTGCGTCCGTGAGGCTTACGCCTCACACCGCCTCGAGGCTTACGCCTCGCCTCACGGACGGAAAAAGCCTCGAAGCTTATTTACGCAATTTTAAACCTTGGTTAGCATTCAATTGAATCTTATTTGTTAGTCCTTAAAAAAGAAGGAACTAGCAATAATTGTTAGTTCATTTCTACTTTAGGCTGGATCAACACAAAATAAATTAAAACTATTCACTAGGTTCATTGAAGTTGAAAGAACAAGCTTGATATTAAGTTCAACAAGACCTAAATTGAATTTGGTATATTCAATTCACTAGTTTAAAGACCTGAGCAAGTAGATGTTCATTCTAGTTCACCATGTTTGGAGATCGAATTGAACTTTGGGTCTATTTGAGTTATAGAGCTTTTATTCTTGAACAATCTCCATGAACTTTCGATCTAGGTTTTTTTTATAATCTAGACATGCCTAATGTTCCGGAATATAAGTTCCATTATCTTTGAAGCTATATTCATTGGCTTTCATTCACTAGAGTGTCCATATGAAAGGATTATATTTCTACAAATTAAAATAAAAAGCTTCTTATATGAAGAAAGAATTACTCCTACTTAGGATTGTGTTATTACAAACATAATCCCATGACTTTGTCTACCCTATCTTAAAGGCATACCCATATACTTTGCCACCTCATATATCCACCTCCACTACATACCTTGAACATTAGCATGCCTTAGGCTTTCTACAACCACATCTACATCATTGTTTGCCTATTTGACTATACCTCAGTGCTTATAGGTTTCAACTTATCCTATTCTATGTTCTTTTATTGCATATTGAAAGAGATCAGTCATCGTCGCATAAACACAAGTGGAACACAATCAAGATTTATTGATCAAGTGTTTTCTTGGGCATCACCCAATATGTAATTAAGCTTAAGAAATATGTTCTTTTGGGAAACTTTGACCCCCAGAAACTCTAAATTCAAAATATGGGAGTGCTCATGGAGATTCAAAGATCTAAATTGCTTATCATTGGTATCATGAGTTTGTAGAGTGGATCAATTTAGGCCTAGTCCTTTAAGTAATTCACTAATATCATCACAAGTCAAGCATTCTCCCAAACTTCAAATACATTCCCATGTTCCCATATTTTCAAAAAAAAAAAAAAAATCTATAACCTAAAACATCGGTTACAAGTGATCATCACATTCTAAAACCCTTTCAACCTGCCATACTTCATAATAGTTTCCAGTTCATGTGTTTACGATCCATAGCACACAACACTCCCTAAATTAGTTCCTCAGACGTTGAGACAATCTAAACTATTAGAATTTAACTTTATCTCAGAAAATAGTCATATCACCGAGTATAAAAAGACATCATACAACCATCCCTTGATTTACTACAAATTTGTAAAAGTTTTCAATGGCCATAGAATGTTGAGTAAAACTTCAGCCAAATGCTTAAGAAAAAAAAATTCTTATAGACCAATTGACACTATTGTTCAACTAGCACAACTAACAAATAAGTTACCAAATCAATTTGGTGCAGAGCCTACAAGAATACAAATGAATTGAGCACAACAAATACATGGCTTGCCCGTGTTTGGATGAAAGAAGCTTGAAAATTTAGAGCAAAGACGTCTCAGCAATAAGAGTCTCAACAATAAGAGCTCTACCTACGCTAGCTAATAATGAACTTTTACCAACTACTGAATTTCAGTTTTGAAAACAGTTGCAACTTGCAACAACTTGAGTTTTCTTTTGGGATAATATAACAAAACAAAAAGCTAAAAAACAAATGTTTCTATAAATGATAAAAAACATAGAAAGAAAATATAAATACCCAACAATCCATGCCATTAAGAAGGCAATGGAAAAGCCCTGGACTGATTTCTCAATAAGTTGTTATAATCTATCACTATAACACTCTCTAACAGCCAATTTGGGTGCAAAGCCTATGAGAATACAAACGAATTGGGCTCAAAAATTCATGGCTTGCTCAGGTTTGGATGAAAAAACTTGAAATTTTTTAGCAAAGACATGGACTCCTTCAATAAATACTCGACCTGTGCTAGCTAATAATGAACTTTTACCAACTACTGAACTTCAGTTTCAAAAACAGTTGCAATAACTTGAGTTTTCATTTATGATAGTATAAAAAAAGGAAAAGGACATTAAAAAACAAAGGTATTTACAAATAATAAAAAAATATTGAAAGAAATTATAAATACCCAATAGTCCATGCCATCAAGAAGGCGACAGAAAACCCCTTGACTGATTTCTCTCTATAAGTTGTTATAATCTGAGGAACTTCAGCAATTCCCCAACTAATCACACTAACCATTCCAAGAGTCAGAGCAATACGATCTCTAGGGATAGACAAAGGATGTGTCAAGAGCTATTCACCAACTTGGTTCCATATTGGTTTATGGAAGAGAGAGAGAAACTCCCATAAGGAAGGTCCATCCCAGACAGCAAAATTCAAACCTAGAAAGAGATTAGATACACAAAAGATCAGCTAATGAGAAATCTCCCATAACAAGCATAAAAACCGTACTTCTCAAACTAAAAGCCAAACTGTCATTCAACGTAAAGTGGTTAAGAACAATATAATACAAAGTGACAAGAGAACCTGATAGAAATTTTCTACAACTACTAACAGTTGATTTTCATTTCTTCAATTGCCATGCTTGTTTTAGTCTCCAAATTTGTTTTTTTCTCATGAACGTCCCTGTTTTATTGTCTTTAGATTTTGAAGCCCGCTTCTTTTTTTCAAGCAAAAGAAAATGAAAATGAAGTGCTAGCCGACAAAGATGAAAATTATAATCTAAAACATTTTTATACAGCGTTCACAACAGCTTTAGACAACAGAAATGAAAGAAAGGAAGATCCAATAGCATCTTGCAAAGCAGACATCGAAAATATGATTTCTTCCACTCAGGTTCAGACAGTTGCCCTTTCGTGATTAGCTCATTTTACAGATACTATGTTCGGATTCAGATTAATATGCTTAACATATTTTGCCGACATGACAGTTGTGAAGGGAATCAGACTGAATACTTATTGATGCTTCACTTAATTTGCCGGTATGGAAGCAGTGAAGGGAATCAGACTGAATGCTTATTGATTTCTTTCGGAGTCTTTTACTTTTCTTAGGAGTTATATTTTTTCTTTTAGTTTTAGTTTGTATTTCTTCATATTATAATTTCCTTTTTTCTCGATAGAGCATTACACATATAATATGAGAAATTTGAGTTTATATATTCTATAATATCTGAAACTAGAGAAATATGTCCAATATTTCATTTCTTGAGTTAATATATCCAAAAGTTCCATATCCAAATGCCATTGTAATTCAAAGAGAGAAATTATTTCATGCATCAACCACCCCTCATTCTTCATGCCTTCTTGGCTTCTTCTTCTCTAGTTATTCTAATTCGCTAATGATAGTTCTAAGGCAAAAGTTACAATGCTATATTTCTATCTTTATCTTCAACTAGCCAACAATTGTCATTGAAGGTTAATGATTGAAGTCATATGTTTACACCCTAAAACATAAACCTAAAAAGTATTAGATATGAGATTAGCAGCTTCAAACATTGCACAATATTTATAAAAAGAATGTTTGTGTTTAAAAATAAGGACTGGACAATTGTCAAGGAAACTTCGATCATATGCCGAATATAGGGTGTCAAAATGAGTTTTTGGGTCGGGTTTGAGACCAACCCGAAAATAACCCGTCGTTATTTGAACCGACCCGACCCAACTTGACTTAAACTCGACTTGATTTTGGAAACGAGCCAGAAATTCGAACTCGGACCGGACCTGCCCCAAACTCGATTCCACCCAATCCAATACGCTAACCCAAACGCAAAGTAGGAAAGTGAACGCGGATACGGGGCGCGGGGTCGAGCACGGGTGTGCGGGGTCAAACCCAAAACCGACCCATTTGCCAAACAGGTTAACCCGAACCCAAAAATTTTTGGGTCGAATCCAAGTAGGGTCAAATATTGACACCTCTAGCAGAATATGATTCAATCAATATCAAAATAAGTTTTGATCAATGCTCAAAAGAAGTTTTCAAGAAAAGCAATAACAATTTTGATCAAGTTCTAAACAATAGTTAATAATTCTACCTCAGATCAGTTATACCTCTTATTGTGATTATATTAAATGTGTCATTATAAAATATTGTAACTACTTTAAATTTATGATAAAGTTGCTTATTAAAATTGTAAAATATTTTGAAGTTGCTTATTAAAATACTATTGCATTTGTCTTATTATGTTATAACTACTAGGACGGCATTCTATTACATTACAATTTATTTTTTTAACAGGTTTAACTTTATTTAAATATTTAAATCAACTATTTTTATAAGCTTTTATAATAATATTTTATTCAAACCATGTTCGTATAAAGGTTTGATTAATATTTCGAATAAAAAAAGATTCATATTCAATTGGGGTTCGATAAAATCTTCGATAATCAATTAAATATTTTCATCACATAAGGTCTCTTCCTTAATTAAATTTTAATTGACCATTATTTTAACCTTATTTTAATCAATTTTAATCCTGGGTGACTTAAGAGTAGTTTGCAATCCATAGTGGTTGCATTTTGGTCTTGGAAAACTTTTGATCATATTTCCTCAATAAATAAAATAGCTAGCATATTTTTATAATTTTAGTTATGATAGAAATATAAATTTAAATTCTTTTATAATATCGTCTTGATCAACAAAAACTGGATGTGGCAATCAAATTTTAAAGAAAAAAAAAATTTATGTATACCTATGACTAAAAAGTCGCTTCTCCTGCAATAATGACTTTATGGCCCACATCAAGAAAAATAATCAGAAAAAATGATAATGACTGCACCGGTGCAAATCTATACAAGAACAAGCCAAAGAACTACTAAATTTAAAAATATTTAAAGATTACACCTGTGCAGCTGTGCCAAAGAGACTTCCCATTAACAGACTATGCGATAGTGAATCTTGAATCACAATACTATCAGGATTTGATAAAACCCGTTTTTTTGTCAAGATTTGTCAAAATTCATATTTTATTTCACGCTGAATGCAAAGAGCTTTGGCAAGATTTACGCTAAATCCTACTTGAAGTGCCCAACCTAAAAAAGTTCCCAACTGAGCAACCAAAGCCCAAAGATGCAAAACATCAAACATCTTGCAGTAAAAAAAACAGGGGAAAATGAAAGCACAACTCACGTGAGTAAAACATTTGACATGTCGTGCCAACTACCAACAGATTTCAAGACACTGCATAACATAAATGAAAAAGAATTAGAAACAGGTTCCGCAGTCCTTCATCAATATAGGCCCCAAAAATAAATTTTAAGAAGAAGAACAAAATTGGACACCAAAGTTTACCTGTATAGACGATAATCTATGATCACGTTGATCCGAGCAGCGACGAACACAGTCATGCGTCACCTAACACGGCAAGAGCACAGATTCTGCGAGCCTTTCTAGAGATTCTTAGCTCAAAATGATCCAAGAAAGAATTTTTTAGAAAGATATATATAATGAGGACGAAGCCGGAACAGGTAAATAGAAACTCAACGTAATCGTGGAAAAATAGAAAGGAAAACAACGCAAGTAATGAAATCAGGTGGTCTAGGTTTTGTTGTTGATATAAAAATGTTCCTATTGAACAATTTTTTCGCGGAAAGCTTGCAAGATTTGGCTATTTGGCCGAACCAATTTCTGGATATCACGCGATCAATAAAACCATTCCACCAGAAAAGTGGCATTCTTGAATGGAATTAGCCCTGATAGACGTCCTCCTCGATGCACATTGCTTTAATTTCGTATTTATATTTTTTTTCGCTTGGCAGTTTCACCTCCCTATTCACCACTCACGAGTTTTTCTCAGGAAAAAAAAATAATATAAAAATATATCAGAATCTACTTCAAAACTTTTTAAATTTATTTTACTAGTTTTATTGCACGTGCATTAAATGCACGTGAAAAATAAATTAAAAATAAAAATTTATATTTAAATTATTTAAATTATATTATCAATGGAAAGCCAGTTTATCCAAAATTTCTCACAATGAACATCATTTATGCAAGTCTAAGAGAAGATTTTCATATTCCCTTGCTTAAGAGTGATGCAAGCTATAATATAGGTTCCAATATGTTTAACAACTTCTCAAAATGCTAATTGTGTATTACCATGCTTCCAAATAAAAATATATGTCATATATAACAATATTTTAGCAATGAGGTCCCATACATAGAGTTCAATAAACTTTCAATCTTGCAAGTAAGGTTAAGGTGAGTAGGAGAAAAATAATCCAACCTCTTGTACTAAATGCTTTAATTATATTACTTCTAATTAGGGCTGCAAGCGAACCAAACGTTGAACGAGCTACTCGTTTTTCGGTTCGATTAAAGCTCGTTTGTGATCGTTTAATTAACTAAAAAAACAAACTTGAACAATATTTTAGATACTCGATTCTTAAATAAACAAACTTGAACAATAATATGTTCGGCTCATTTATGTTCGCGAACAACATCATTTGAAGTTCGTGAACAAGCTCGAAATTAAGCTTGATAAAAGCTCGATCAGTGTTCGATTTTGAGCTCGTGAATAAGCTCGATTAAAATAATTAATATTTTATTATTGAATTATTAAATATAAATAATATAAATATTTTATATTTATAATAATATAATAATATAATTATTGTTAAATAATAAAATTTAAAGTAAATAAAATTATATTATATGTTAATTAAGTATTCTTATTAAATTTAAGTGAATGATAGCAATGTCAAAAAAATTGTAGCTTTATATGTCTATTTATTTATAAATCATTGCTTTTATTAGTGCTGCTGTTAGGAAAATTTGTGAAGATGGGATTTGCTTATAAATCATTGTCTTTGTTACATAGACAATTGCTTTTATTATAAATGTATTTGTTCATATATATGTTTATGAACGTGTTTGTTTGATAGTTAAAAAAAAATTTGTTAGATATGTTCGCGAACATGCTCGATGTAATTGTTTGTTATGAAGCTCGATAAAGCTCGTTTGTTAAGTTCATGAACATCTAAAAGTAGAGCTCATTTATAGCTTGTTCATATTTGTTTGTTTAAAGCTCGATAAACACTAAACGAACGAACATGAACTGATTATGAACCTAACATGAACATTCATTAATTTAAATGAACCAAACATGAACACAAACAATAAAGTTCGAACAAACATGAACCAAACTTGAACAACCTAATATTAAATGAACACAAACAAGAACACTCATATACTCGGACCGGCTCGGTTCGTTTGCAGCCCTACTTCTAATGCTTTTCGAAATACAAAAACAATGCAAATTGTGTTGTAAGAAGAAATTGCATGTTATTCTATAACTTGATGAATTCATTAAATGAACAAAAGAGATGTCAATTGAAGAATGATATAACATAATAAAAATTTCATAAAGATTTGTAGACTTTCGTTGTATTGAGTAGAAGCATAATTCTTTGGCTATCATCCGGTATTTAATTGAAGAATGCAAGCCAAATAGTTCCGATCAGGCAAGAACCATTTTCTTTTGACTTACAATAGAAAAGATGTGAATAAGCTTTGAATATTTAAATCACATTTAGATATTGCATTGTTGTAAGTAAATTTTTTTTTAAATAAAATTTTTATAGCTTTTTTATCCAATATGAACATTCGCCAAAACTTGACTCAAAATATTCTAAGTTTTCTTCTTGTAAGGGATTAACTGCTGATGGGTTTACATAATTATTTAAAATTAAAAATGACAAAAAATAGCAAATGAAAACCCTTGTATTAATCTCATTATATTAATGATTTATTTAAAGCCTTATAAGCACTAATAGTGTTAGGCACCTAAATAACTTTGTTAAATAAATAAAACAAATGATTAAGATTAACACTTTTAAATAAGCGATAAAAAACAACACCATTGAGCATTTATTTCTTCCCAGGAAATATGTATATCGTCTAGTTTTAAACATTCATCTTTTTATAAAAATTTTTATTTATAAAAATCCACCAACGGGCTTCTGCGTTAATTCATAAAAAATTAGTCTTTAAAGGGATCAAATGCTTGCTAATGCAGTAATGCTCAAAGAACTACAATTAAAAAAAAAACCTAAAGAGCTAATGATCCCAACTATAATACATGAAAAAGAGGAACGAGATTATCATAATGGAGATTATAAAAAGAAAGATTATATAATATTTTATGATAATTTTTTTTTCCCGTGATAAACTTTTATAACCTCCAACTAATTAATTAATAAAAAGTGCAAATTACTTACCTTTATCCAAAAGTAGATGCAAACAAACAATATTAAAATTCACTATTAATAAATAATATGTGTTCAAAAGTGATTAAAATAAAATAATAGAATTACATTTGCAATATATATTAATGATAATAAAAAAATCACTATTTTAAATTAATAACACATATTTCATAAGATTGACGATTTAATATAATTACATCAATATGAAAAAATATCATGGGAAATTCAATAAATTCTATCTACATAATTAACTACAAAGTATACATGCAGTCAAATAACTTTATCTATACTTGTCCATAAAATAATGATAGGTTTTTTGGCCAACTGAAATAATAGATAATAAAAATAAATTAGATTCTTTGATATTAACTGGAAAAAATACATTAACAAATATGAACAATGATTTTCAAATATGAATTATTTAAATATACAAATAAATTATGTGTTAGAAAGAAAACAAAATAGCATGATATAATTACAAATTAAATATACTAAAAATAAATTTTCTTAATTTAAGTAATATCAAGAATATCTATAGAAATTTAAGAAATAATTAAGTATTGTTCTATAAGAATATCTATAAAAAATCAAAAAATTATCAAAAGAGAATTGATATGATCTAATCAACTTTAATGCATGCATACAATTATAATTAAATGCCCTTTGTATCAATTTTTCTTAGAATTTAATAGTTATATGTTAAAAAGAAAAATTTTGACAAATGAATTTTAGTATGTTTTTTGTAAAAATAATTGTGTTGTTTCACCAAATAATTTGAATCATTTTAAGAAATATGTAATGAAAAAGAATTCATAGTTTGTAATTAAAAATTTTTGAGTAATGAGAAATATTTTTAAGTAATAAAAAATGTTGATGAAATATCTTATTTTTTTATTATATAGATTTCAATGTATTATTTCTAACTTCAATTCTTCTTAAAGTATTTTTTTTAATTGATTTAGAGAAGATGAAGAATTCTGACATAATATAACATCATGCATATAATTTTGCATTCAAATAAGATTTGTTTTCTTCTTTTCCATGATGTTTTAAGATAAAAAATGCTGAATTTGGTTACGAAATTTTTTCTATTGGAAGTGTTTGTATAATAATAAAGACAATTACTATTGTATGTTTAGAATGAACATAAGTTGTATTACTTCATAATATATGAGTTAAACTTATATGCATACCTAAAAAATGGAATAGCAATGGAAGTTGTTAACTATTTAACTCATCTCTAATGCCAAAGATAAACTCTGATCACCACGTTAGGGAAGCTTTTTCTTTCTCTACTGCTACAGACAAGTTTTGATGATCCCTTCTCTGGTTTCAACTTAATGAAGGAGTTCCGTAACGTATTTTAGATTTTTAATGTGAGAAGTTTCACAATTTAAAGTATAATAATGATTGAGAATACAAAGGGTTCCCTCAAGATTTTAATTTCTAAAATGGAATACGAAGCATTCATATAATAATGCCAGATGGATGGTCATATTTGATATGAGTTTTAATTACTCATAATCAATTAATGTGAGTTTTATCAATTTTAATTTTAGATAGTTAATGTGAGGAGTTTCACAATTTCATGTATAGTAATAACTAAGAATATAAAGGGTTACACTTATTTATTAATTATTTATAATACAATAAAGGGACAAGATAATTTTAGAAAAAATAAAATAGACGATCAGGATTTGATTTGAAAGGAAATTCAAGTGGCTTTTATAATAGAAGTATTATGTATTATGTTAATTTCAAATTCTATTGGCCATCCGTTTTATACTATAATACTAATAAAATACACATGTAGCTTAGGAGGTCTATTTTATAAAATAAATTTAGATTTATACTTTAAATTTTTTTAAACTATTAATTATTAAAATTATGAAATTTTAACAGTTATTAAAGAATGAATATTAATTAATGAATTATGTTCTTAATTGCTTAGATTGACATAAATTAAAAATATAATGCAAATAAATATATTAGTTATTTATATTTGAATATAGGAATAAATGCAATTAAAATCTTTGGCATTTCAACAATTAGCTCTCATTTAAATGCAATTAAAATTTAAAACGTCGTGTATTTAATTAAATAAGTTTTAAAATAATTTAAATGTACAAATAAAATGAGAATAAATGCAATGCAATTAAAATTTAAAATGTCATGCATTTAATTAAATATGTTTTAAAATAAATTAAATGTACAAATAAAATAAGAATAAATGCAATTAAAATCTTTGGCATTCCAACAATTAGTTCTTACTTCAATGTAATTAAAACGTCATGCAATTATTAATTAAATGACGGATGAAAACTCAAGCATTAAGAAGAATTAAAATCAGTTTTGATGAGGTGTATTTAAGAGGCATTAAATTACATAAGTATTATTTTTTAAATTTATTAATGATTTATAATACAATGAAGGGACAAGATAATTTAAAAAAAAAATAAAATGAATGGCCAAGATTTGCTATGGGTGGAAACTCAAGCCCCTTTTATAATAGTAGTATAGATGTGATTTCGAACTATATTAATCTTAATAAAAAATTAAAAATTTTACAGCTCATTTTGCTCCTTCTCCCTGAAGGCTTTTGGTTGATATTTGCTGCTATATTCAATATTGATCTATTAACAACTTCTCTTCAATATATTGTGTCATATGAATGCATATTTTTTTTTAATTTGGTTTATATATATATATATATACACACACACACACACATACACACACAAGAGCCCTGCTAATTATTTAATTCATGTCCATTGGAAAAGACCATAATGAAACAAGGTGCAGTTATGCAACTCATTTTGGCTGAGAATTTTGACTACTAATTAAGAGGTAACGAGTTCGAATATTGTATATATAATGTGTAAATTTTTCTTAATTGATCTAAATATAAAAATATAACAGGTACAGTTCACATGGGACTGACATGCTATTCAAGCAGTAATAGTAGATTTCTTAATATAAATTATATTAAAATGAATTTTAAAATTCTTAAATTTGTTTTGATATTGATGCAACGCCATTCTTTTTTTTTCTGAAAATATAAATCCTTATGAACACCTAACAAATCAAATGTATCATCACCCTCTTGAAAAATATATGGTGCTTTTGACTCCAATAGATGAGAAGAAACCAGAATACTAATATCCATTGTTGAATTTCTCAAATTAAATTGTAATTTAAGATATTATTATGTAATTTGAATGCGTGCTACAAAGAAGCATTTAATGGCATGGGTGGAGCTATAGCGGGGGCATTTGAGGGCCATGCGCAAGCTAGTCCAGTTTTGCCCAAAGTTCATTATTATTTTTTCTAAATCCTAACCCATGCCCCGCCCATGATCCCACTTCTTGTGCGGCTGTATTATTGTCCTATTGAGAATGAAGGAATCATAGGCTACCCCCCTCATATATATTAAATGATAGTGCCTAAAAAGAGAGAAGAATAAGAAAAATTTAACCACAATATTCAAACTGTCCATATTAGAATTATAATATCCTATACCGCTTTACCGAGCACTAGTAGATCGCCAGATTTGACGGAGCCGAACAAATAGCAAATTCGCGTTTAGGGCCAGAGAAACGAGACGGATGATAAAGTGAATAGGGTAAGTCGCCCGTGGCAAGTTTTAAAAAAAAAAATTTTTGCGCTATTTAAGCAGTTAATTAAAAATTAAATGAGGTTCAGTTGAAAAAAAAAACCAAATAAAATCGGAATGATTTATGGGACATGAAATAGTGCAATTTTATCTATTCTTAGTGTGTAGTCTCTATTAATATGCATTTTGGGTCTAGGAAATGTTATGATTAAGAATCAAAGCTTGATTAAATATAGATTAACAAACTTTTTCTGATGAAAAAGCATAAGAAGCGCAATATATGACCTCTGAATCCACATTGGAATTTAAATTTATTTTATTTGACCAGTGTTATCAGAGGTCCTAAAGCTTCTAATTTGGACTGGTCTCGGGGCTGTTTGGTATCGGATTTATCTGGGATTTAAGTCGGATTTACGCTAAATCCAGCCAAACGGTTTTTGTGCGCGCGTTAAATCCCGGGATACCGTAAATCCTGGATTTACGGATTTACGGCTTAAACCCCAGATTTACTAAATCCCTCCGTTCGGCGGATTTAACGAGATTTAGCCGAAGAAGCGCGCGGAAGGGAGAAAGTTACCTTCACAGCTCACAGCCAGCGAGGTCCCGTTGTTGCTTCCGATCAAAATGTCCTAACTTCCGATCCGACAGGAAGGGAAAGTCGTCGAAGGAGCGAAGTCGAACAGCAACGAAGGAGGCGAAGAAGCGACGCGTGCAATCTATACACCTCCTGCAAAGCAACGAAGCCGAACAGCAACGACGAAAAGAGAAGATGAAAGGTAAACCCTAGACGCCTCTAAGTTATTATTGATTAACTTAATAAGTTGGAATTTAAAGTATGAAACTTTTTCTTATGAAAAGGCATAAGAAGCGCATGCAATATATGACCTCTGCAGCAAACTTAAGGGCTCTTGAGCGGGGTGGAAATTTGGAGAGAGACGAAATTTCACCTGTGCAAGCGGCTGTAGAAGATGAAGATCTTGATCAAGCTGGAGGATGGGCTATAGTTTCCTGCCTTCGTCGTCTCGGGAGCCGGATGGAGAAAGAGCACAAGCGGAAAACAGAACTCTAATGCCTTAGCTTCCTCCTCCTCGGTTTCTGCTAAAAAATTGCGCTGCTTGGGACAATAAATGAGTACATATTTCTTAAAATAAAAGAAAGATAGAGAGGTAGAGAGAGAATAGAAGCTCATATTAATGGAAAGTTTTTCCAAATATCATATTTAATTCAAACAACTTATTTAATTAGCAGATAGAGATAGGGCGAACAAATAATTGCTATAAATAATATATTTCTATAAATAAATGTATAGCTATATGCTCATATAAATATACGTGCTTACAAATATTTATTTAATTATAAGCACATCTTATTTCTATAAATTTAAGCATAGCCAACTATTTATTTAAAATTTTAACATGCACTAAATGAGGTCTGATTTGTACGAGAACATACCCACTTGAACGATCTTGATGATATGAACGTGATCATATAGTTCATTTTGTAAGACGATTTCATCGAACAAAAAATTTTACATGAATGAAGATTTACGCTAAATCCTACTTGAAGTGCCCAACCTAAAAAAGATCCCAATTGAGCAACCAAAGCCCAAAGATGCAAAACATCAAATATCTTGCAGTAAAAAAAATAGGGGAAAATGAAGGCACAACTCACGTGAGTAAAACATTTGACCTGTCGTGCCAACTACCAACAGATTCCAAGACACCACATAACATAAATGAAAAAGAATTAGAAACAAATTCCGCAGACCTTCATCAATATAGGCCCCAAAAATAAATTTTAAGAAGAACAAATTGGAACCAAGTTTTACCTGTATAGACGATAATCTATGATCACGTTGGTCCGAGCAGCGACGAACACAGTCCTATGTCACCTAACCCGGCAAGAGCACAAATTCCGCGGGCCTTTCTAGGAATTTGTAGCTCGAAATGATCCAAGAAAGGATTTTTTAGAAAGAGAAATAGAATGAGGACGAAGACGAAAAAGGTGAATAGAAACGCATGGTAATTGTGGAAAAAAAAAATGGCAAACAACGCATGCAATGCAATCAGGTGGTTTAGGTTTTGGTGTTGATATGAAAAAGTTCCTTTTGAACAATTTTTTTCATGGAAATTTCGCAAGATTTGGCTGTTTGGCCGAACCAATTGCTAGATATCACACGAAATATTAGACCGTTCCACCAGAAACGTGGCATTCTTGAATGGAATTAGCCCTGATGGACGTCCTCCTCGAAGCACATTGCTTTAAGTTCGTATTTATATTTTTTCGATGGGCAGTTTCACGTCCCTAATCACCACTGACTGGAGTTTTTGCTCAGGAAAAAAAATAATATAAAAATATATCAGAATCTACTTCAAAACTTTTTGAATTCATTACATGTGATTTTGAACTATATTAATGTTAATAGAAAACTAAAAATTTTACATTAATATAAATTTTACGGTTTACATGGGACTGGCATGCTATTCAACCAATTTTGAAAAAAAAAATGTATTAGATTCTTAATATAAATTATATTAAAATAAATTTTAAAATTATTAAGTTTGTTTTGATATCGATGCAACATCATTCAAAATTATTTTTTCTCTAAAAATATAAATCCTTATGAACATCTAACAATTCAAATGTATATATCATCACCCTCATGGAAAAAATATGATGCTTTTGACTCCAATAGATGAGGAGTGAGACCAGAATACTAATGTCCATTGTTGAATTTCTCAATATCTTTTATTTGGATCTTTATTAATTCAAATTATCCTAATATTGGATTCTCATTCTAGCCAAATTTTCCAACTTCATGTCCTCCCATGAGCTCAACAGCTGAAGCCGATGTAAAACCCTTCAAAAAGCTGATTTTTTTTAGTGCAGTTCGTCTGTACGAACTGGATTTAGTACTGGACGAACTGAAGAAATTTGTGAAGAAATCTGCCATTTTCGTCTGTACGAACCTGGAGCAGTCGGGACGATCCGTCTGTACGAAATCTGTCCAGAGAGCAAGTCGCCCGGGACGAATTTGGATTTCGTCTGTACGAAATTTGTCCAGAGAACCCATCGTACCAGGACGAAATTTGGATCGTCCAGGACGATCAGTGTTAATAAATATCGGATTTGAGATATTTTGGATTCATTTTGGAGAGAGAGGAAAGGCAGGAGAGAGAAAGAGAAGGAAGAGAAGAGGAAGCTTGGTTTTGGAGCCCGTGGAGCGCTTTTTGTCCGACGACGCTGTTAGAAGATTTGTTTGTCTCGCTGTAAGGACTCCGAACCCTATTTCTGTTTTCGAAGATTTTGTATTTTGATCGAGTTGTGCACTCTTTTGTGTTTTTGTAGTCGAACTTTTGACCTGATTTTGTATTGACACGACTTTCACCGCACAACTTTTAGTATGTTATAGATATGAATATTGTACACGATTTGAGTACTTTCTGCGATGATTTTACCGGTCGGAATTGATTCTACGCGATTTTAATTGAATAGAAAAATATCAGGACGTGATTTGATTTGGATTCTATAGAATAATAGTCTTATATTGATGTCGTGAATGTTCTACTGTAATTTGGAAGGATTTGGAATTTGTATCTTTTTGCAGGATTTTTGTGTAAATTTGACCGACTGTCGTTACTCTGCCCGATTTTCGTACGATTTCTGATTTTCCCTAGATTGATAGATTAGATTGATATGCTTATGATTATTGATATAATTGCTATAGATTGCTTTAATATTGATTATTAAACTGATTATTGATTGATTATTGATACTGGAACACACGTATAACCTGGTTGAACATTGGTTGAAGATTGATATTAACCTGTACAGGATGATGGGCCGACGGGCTTTCCTTTAAACCATTGATCATTGATATAACGATTGGGAGTCATAAGGAGATTATATGCCGACGGACGGCCGACGGGCAAAAGAGTGACGACTCTTATTGATAGAACCAATGTATGGATATCTACAACAGCAATATGGATTCTACAACAGCAATATAGCCAGTTGATTATACTTGTCCAGTATATAGTATTGAATTGCATGTTTACTGTATTGATTTATGGATTCATTATTTTATAGATTCCTGCTTTATCGACTTTGATTGGATTTACTAGATCGTACGATTTCATTGATTTCACTGATTGATTGCTGTGCATCGACATTGAGCATTGATATAGAAATGGATGGATATATATATTGTATTGATAGCATGAACATAAATAGTATAGAATTATTGACACTGTTGCCTATAGATTCATTGATTTCTGCTTATAGATTTATTGTTACTACTGCCTATGGATTTATTGATCTTGAGATTCACTGTTGTTACTGTTTCTGCACCGTATTGACTGCTGCATGGATTCATTGTTAGACTAAATTGAGATTTATCGTACTGCTTCCCTCGTTTGATTTCATTGAATAAATAGTATTGATTAGACCGCATTGATTTGATTTGATAGCGATTGATTTGACGGATTGATTGATTTCCTATTGCGTACGGATTTCTTTGAGATTGACATGGATTTATTGAGTTGATTTATCGATTCGCTTGCTGCTGCATTGACTGGCTTTATTGACTATTGAATTTTCGTACTGCATAGACTCATTGACCATTGACTGATTCAGATTGATAGATTGACATGCATATTGATAGCATCGCCGTGCTTTGATTTCAGTTATAGGTATTAGGTGACCTGCTGGGCTTTGTAAAGCTCATTATATGTGGTTGATAATTTCAGGTCCGAGCAAAGGCAGCTGGAATGGAGTTCGATCAGAATGTCAGACGAATCCTTTCACTATGGATGCCTGGGGCGTCACAGCCGAATTCATAATAATAACATGAAGATTGATGGTTATCATTTTTGCATGAAATATGCTTCTTCTTTTATTTTAATTGGTGTTGTCATTGATTTTTTTTTTTTTTGTTACACTAAGCAAAGTAAAATGTAATTTTAAGAAAATTATGATGTGTTTTGAATGCGTGCTACTAAGAGGCATTTAATGGCATGGGTGGAGCTACAGAGGGGGAATTTGAGGACCATGCGCAAGCTAGTCCGGCTTTCCCCAAAGTTCATTATTATTATTATTAAATCCTAACCCATGGCCCGGCCGCCCATGATCCCACTCCTTACCCGACTATGCAATAATGCATGGATGCTTGGCACACGCAGATGACCATCGTAGTATCATGCCGTCACTTGCTCTCTATCTTTGTAGTATCATCACCATCGGACTATCATACAATTGGTTCACAAAGATACATGTCTACCACTCACACTAGCTCAACTTGTTGGTCTGCTAGTTTACAGAGATGGATGTTGCGAGTCGCAACCCCTGTTAGTTTTTTGATCGCCGTCATGAATGTGTTGTCTATGAAAACTACGTAGACTCAAGCCAAAGACAGGGAATGACTCAGAACCCAATGTTGTTGTCCAATTGAGAATGGAGGAAGCATAGGCTATCCCCCTCATATATGCTACATGATAGTGCCTAAATAGGAAGAAGAATATGAATAGTTTAACCACAAGATTCAAACTATCCATATTATAATTATAATATTCTATACCGCTTTATCTAGCACGAGTAGATTGCCAGATTAATTTGACGAAACTGAATGGAGAGCAATTTTGTGATTAGGGCAAGGGAAACAAAAGGTTTCACGAGTGATAAAGTGATTAGGGTAAATCGCCCGTGGCTAGTTTACTTTTTTTGGGCTGTTTAAGCAGTTAATTAAAATTTAAATAAGGTTTAGTTTAAAAAAAAACTAAATAAAACAAGTATGGTTTATGGGGCATGAAATAGTGCAATTTTATCAATTCTTAGTATGTAGTCTCTATTAATATGCTTTTGGGTTTAGAACATGTTATTATTATGAATCAAAAACTGGATTAAATACGGATTAGGAAACTTTTCTTAAGAAAAGACATAAGAAGCGCAATATATGAGCTCTGAATCCACATTGGAGTTTATATTTATTTTATTTGACCAGTGTTCTCAGAGGTCCTAAAGCTTCTAATTTGGACTGGTCTCGGGTTTTGAGGAAAATTGAAAGCTCCCTAGCCTATAGGTTCATCTAATAACACACAAACTAACCTATTTCTAGTTCTCTGCAGCAAACCTAAGGGCTCTTGAGCGGAGTAGAAATTTGGAGAGAGACGAAATCTCACCTGTGCAAGCGGCTGTAGAAGATGAAGATCTTGATTAGGCTGAAAGATGGCTATAGTTTCCTGCCTTCGTCGTCTCGGGAGCCGGATGGAGAAAGAGCTCAAGCGGAAAACAGAACTCTAATGCCTTCGCTTCCTCCTCCTTCCTTCTCCTTCTCGGTTTCTGCTGGGAGGATGTTAATAGGCTTACTACTTTTCATGAAATGCTACTGGCTAAGAGGGGAGGTGGGCTCTAAAAATTGCACTGCTTGGGACAATATGCAAGGCCGTCTGTAAAACGGCAAATTATTGGGTCAGGTGACCGAAGCCATCTCTCCGTTCGGTCGCCAATGGAAATGCGACATCTGTTAGGCATTTTTTTAATTTATTATTAACGCTTTATGTCTTGTCAGATTAGCGACCCGACCCGATAACGCCTTTCATTTGAACTTTTAATCATTTGCCGCCCTATTTTTTCATTTTGGAAGCCGCGAAAGACGCAAATAAAGACTGCTGTAGAAGAAAAAATGAGCCAGAAAATTGCAGAGAAGAAATGGACTGCTCAGCGAAGAGTGAGGTCGAAGAGGGAATGGAAGAGGGAGTGCATGAATCGAAAAGGATGCATGAATCGGAAAGGATGCATGAATCGAAAGGGCTGGTGCATGAATCACCTAACTTAGCCGGAAATTCCTCTGGTTTCAACATTTCGGTAAGTTAGAAAGTTGTAAACAGTCAGTTTTAATATTATCGCCGCAGAAAGAAGACGTAGGTTTCAGCTCATTAGTCTTAGATCTCTCTGATTTTGCGATTTTTAATAAATTTCTTTTGTCGAAAAAGTAAAAAAAAAAGAGAATATAATGTTGTTGTTTCTTAGCTTTCATTATTGATTTTAGGTTGAAGATGATAAATAAAAAAACTGAACTTGTCGATATGGTTGCGCTATGGTTGCGCTATGGTTGCGCTATGGTTGCGCTATGGTTGCGCTATGGTTGCGCTATGGTTGCGCTATGGTTACGCTATGGTTGTGCTATGGTTGCGCTATAGTTGCGCTATAGTTGCGCTATAGTTGCGCTTTACTTGTGCTTTACTTGCGCTTTACTGTTTCTTTCAGGCTGTTTATAAAGATGAGACAGAAGCATATGTATGTTTTTGCACTTATGCTCACGATAATGGATTTAGTGTCAGAAAGGATCATCACAGTTTTTGGCCAAATTCTAGAAAGATAAAATCGAAGGACTTTGTTTGTTCAAAAGCTGGTTTCAAGAAAAGTGATGATCATACTTCAGGTAAGAGAGAAAGAGATTCACTAGACCAGTTGTCAGAACTGGTTGTCCAGCCATGGTGAGGTTTGTCACAGATGAAGATGGTTACTGGCATGTCAAAAGATTTATTGAATCCCACAACCATGAATTAGCTAGCCCAGCCGACCGACACCTTTTAAGATCATGTAGGAATATTATTGAGGAAAGAGCTTCAGTCCTGAAATCGATGACAGATGCAGGGATTAGAACCGTTGATGCATATGCCTACCTTGCAGAGGAAGTTGGTGGATGTGAGAATGTCGGATTCTCTAAGAGGGATGCATATAATTTTATTCAGAAGGAGAAAAGAGCAAGGATTGAAATTGGTGACACTAATTCTTTGATTCAATTATTTAAAGATCGACAAGTGGAGGACCACATGTTCGCATGGGATGTTCAATATGATGATGAGGATAGATTGTTAAATTTTTTCTGGGTTGATGGCAGAAGCAGGATAGATTATGAATGTTTTGGGGATGTGTTGATTTTTGATACTAGTTACAGGCTGAACAAGTATAATTTAGTTTGTGCGCCATTTGTTGGTGTTAACAATCATTGGCAGAATATTTTGTTTGGGCTTGCTTTTTTGTCAGAAGAGACAATTGAAAGTTTTACATGGTTGTTTAAAACATTTGTACGAATAATGAGTAATAAATATCCAACAACAATATTTACTGAACAGGACCAAGCTATGGCCAGGGCCATAGAAGTTGCATTACCTCATACTCGTCATAGATTATGCCAATGGCACATCTTTAAAAAGGTTCCATCAAAAGTTTCCATCTACAATAGCAATAATAAAGTTAGAGGACTCTTCCATAAGTGTATGAGGTGGTGTGATTCTGAGGAAGTGTTTGAGGAAGCGTGGGATAAAATGATCAAGGAAGGGAATCTTCATAACCATGAATGGTTGCAGGATCTTTATAAGATTAGGAGAAAGTGGTCAACTGCTTTCAACAAGGATTCCTTTTGCATGGGCATTTTATCAACACAGCGTAGTGAGTGTACTAATAATGTGTGTCATGGCATTTCGAAGCCAACAAGTTCAATAACTAACTGTTTTCTTGGCTTGGAGAAGGTACTGATGAATTGGCGGCGAAATGAGCAAGATGAGGATTTCAAATGTAGTCAATCTGAAATTGTTCTCGTGATAAAGAACAGCTCAATTTTAAAACAAGCTGCTAGATTTTACTCAAGAAGAATATATTCAATTTTTGAGGAAGAATTTATAAAGGCTGTGGGAGAAATGAGTATAGATTTTGTCTCGACTGATTCTTCAAAGTTTCAAGTCAACTACATAGAGAAAAAGAATCAAAACCATGCTTGGGTTGTTCATTTTGATGCAACAGAAGGTAACATTCAATGCAGCTGTAAGAAGTTTGAAACCATGGGTTTGCTGTGTTCTCATTGTTTGAGGGTTTTTAAACAGTTGGATATGGCTAAATTTCCTGAGAAGTACTTATTACTTCGCTGGTCAGCAAGGGCTCGACAAGTTTTTTATTCAGGTTACTTGCTTAATTCTCAAAGAAGTAATAATTTCCAAAGTGGTAGAGGATTCATATTCAGAAATCAGGTGAGCAGGTTTGCATATCAAATGAGCACGGAAGCTCAAGGGAATGAGGAGGCAGAGGAGTTTATTCTTTCCTCATTGCAAGACATGTATAAAAAATTATACCTAATTCTTGGTGGCAAGAAAAGAAATGAGAAGGATGTTGCGGGTTCCCAAGGTGTAACTGCTAATGTGAAAGATCCCCTAAAGCGTAGACCAAAAGGCATATCAAATGCAAGACTGAAAAGTCATTGGGAAAAGAAGAAACGACCTAAGAGTAAGCTTTTAATAACTTGTTAATTATTTATTTCCAAATGCTAAGACTAAAACTCTAGTTTCTTACAGAGAAGAAGCCTTTGGTGGGGGATAACCCAATAGATGAACATTCTTCAACACATCCTAGTTCAACACAGATGAACTTTTCAAGCATACCTGAATGTTTCAGTGAGGAATATATAACCGGCATACCATCAAGCCAACCTGGAGCTGAATACACCAAGTTGATGATGGATTTTCTTTCTTCGGAGTTGGAATTTAATGAATATGCAATGTAGTATAATAATATTTATTTGGACTGAATGATTTCATTTATTGATTGTAATAAAATTGCGATAAAGTTTAAATTTGGAATGTAATAATATTTATTTGGACTTATGTTGACTTATCGCTATGGTTGCGCTAAGGTTGCGCTAAGGTTGCGCTAAGGTTGCGCTATGGTTGCGCTATGGTTGCGCTATGGTTGCGCTAAGGTTGCGCTAAGGTTGCGCTAAGGTTGCGCTATGGTTGCGCTATGGTTGCGCTAAGGTTGCGCTAAGGTTGCGCTAAGGTTGCGCTATGGTTGCGCTATGGTTGCGCTATGGTTGCGCTATGGTTGCGCTAAGGTTGCGCTAAGGATTACTTCTTTTTTTGAAGGAGAAGAAAATATTAAATTTACAGAATTTGTGAGCAGAAGTTACAGAATATAACAAAGTAGAAGTTACAGAATATGCACATGTTATTTAACAAACAAAAACTATATAATTACATGATAAAATGTACATTTATAAGTCATGGACAATATTTTACAATAAGTTTATTTCCTTGTTTGAAGAAAAAGAAAATAAGCTAGCTCTGCCCTAAATTTTGGCATGTGTTGTTGCCAATCCTTAAGAGCACTCCAGTCTGTTTTCTTTCGTAGGACTGCCTTTTCCATGTATTTACAAACAAACATTCCACAATCGTAGCTGTTTGTTTGTGTTGGAATTCCACGAACCGCCTGGACGTTCCATTTTGTTATATCGCTAGAAAAGCAGCCTACGGTGTCCTCGTGCAAATAATTTATCTGTACGAATAAAACATTTTAAACATTTATTATGTATATAAACATAGTAATCTGGATTCAACTTTAAATTTAAATTGCACTTACAACTTTATGACAAATATGCTTGTGTTCTGGGTTAGGTAATGAGTCATACAGTTTTCCACACTTTCTCCTTCAATTTTCCAACAAGAAGAACCCAGTGCTTCTCGTAAATTATTGGTTGAACAATTAGTTTGCTTTCTGAAATTGAAACTGGATTAACGTGTTCGATAAAAATTTGATAATCCATATTTAATGCCTTGTATACCTGCAGTAATTCAGTTACATAAGGAAAAAGAAACGTGAAATAAAAATATTAAAATATTATTTATACTTACCCTGTACAATGGAGAAATATACAAATAACGTTGAAATTTCTCCGCCATTAACCTACTCTGCTCAAATAAAAAGTAAGCAAATGCATCAACATGGTTATCACCCAATCAATCATTTGTGAGCAGATAGTCAATATCAGATCTTTTTATTTCAATGTTTCCAGATACAAATATTTTGTGCTCCCTACAAAAAAAAAAATAAAAATTGTTAGAGCGAACCATTGGGCAACAATAGCGCAACCATAGCGCAACCATAGCGCAACCATAGCGCAACTATAGCGCAACCTTAGCGCAACCATAGCGCAACCATAGCGCAACCTTAGCGCAACCATAGCGCAACCATAGCGCAACCTTAGCGCAACGAAAGCGCAACCATAGCGCAACCTTAGCGCAACCTTAGCACAACCATAACGCAACTTTAGCGCAACCTTAGCGCAAAAAAAAAAAAGAACTAAACTTACTTTGTGTTAAATTTTTTGAAACATTCATCCATAAATATTTGTTTTTGTTCTGCTAGAAAAGGTTTCCCTGGATAGTTCATTATTTCCAATGCAGGATGTGATTCAACTATTATATTATCTACAGAGATAATTTCTTTGGTCTTTTTCTTTACGTATGGAACCACTTTTTTTGATGAAGTCTCCTCTTTTTCACCATCTTCTCTTTTTCTTTTCGGTGATGAACTTGTTTTTGATGGTGGCACAACTTTTTCCGATGGTGCTGGAACTTCTTGTACTTGTGGTTGTGGAAGTTCTTTAGCCAATTGTGGAGGTGGAGGAACAACTTGTATTGGTGGAGGTGGAGGAATTTCTTTGACCATTGGTGGAGGTGGAGGTGGGGGATCAACTTGTATTGGTGCTTGTGCTGTATTATTCACAGATTGGAAGCTGGAGGCAGAACTGGATATATGCGGCTTCTCTTTATTGTGATCACACTGCATTTGAAATTCAATAAATTTGTACTTCATGGAGTCTTGCTCTGCCTGCAGTTTCTCCACATTATCTTCAAGCCGATCCAATCTAGCTCCCACATTCTCTTGAATTTTATTCAACATTTTCTCAAATATTTCAAAACATTTATTCTGAACAGCCTCTAAATCTGCCCTTGTAATAGGCTGTTCAGCAGAAGGTTCACTAATGGAAATTTTTTGAGTAGGTGGACGAATAGACGGTTGGGTTGTTTCTGGTGGTTCAATATGTGGAGAATCAGGGGAGAGAGGGGGAGAGAGAAGTGGGGAGGGAGGTGGGGTGGTGACAAGTTTTTTTTTTTTGCGGAAGCCTTTATTTTTTGGGGTGACTGCAATTTCAGTGGTTCATGGCCTGAACGGGTTTCAGAGTTCTGTATGGCAGTGATATCAGCCCCGTACTTTTCGGCCTCTTCATTACTAACATTTTCAAGACAAGTAAAAATCTGCAAAAAATAAAAAAATTTGTTAAAGCGCAACCACATAGCGCAACCATAGCGCAACTATAGCGCATAGCGCAACCATAGCGCAACCATATAGCATAGCGCAACCAACCATAGCGCAACCATAGCGCAACCATAGCGCAACCATAGCGCAACCATAGCGCAACCATAGCGCAACCATAGCGCAATTTGCATCATGTAGGCTAAAAAATTACCTCACTAATCTTTAAAAATTTAAATATTTTTGCTGCATTCTCTTGAGTAAAATATAATTCTGTATACCCCTGCCATCTTAGAAAACGGGGCCTTACTTCTGAATCTGTTGGTTTATTCAAAGGAAAATGTTCCAAAAACCAAATCTGTACAATTCCAAACATAAAAATTTTAAATTTAACATTAAAAAACATTAAACATGTAGAATAACCAGAAGGAGTGGAAACGTACCAGTAGAAGAGGAAAAAAACCATTGATGTAACCCAATGGTCTTTGGAGTTTATACTTCTCAAAAATTGTGTTGAACTCCTCAACCATGAAGTTCCTTAAGCTTGAAGCCCAATTAATTGAAGCGAACTCACTTAAATTATTTGCAACAGTTGTGAGCCTTCTAGGGGTTTTATGACTATTTAGGGGAAAGAAAAGGTTAGATAACAAAAACATAATAAAGGTCTTAATTTTTGTTGCATTATCAGCTAATCTGTCTAATTTTGCAATATCTGTTTTAACTTCATTAGACAGAGGTCCATTTAGAGGATCAATCCTCCATTTTATATCAATGCCTCTGTTTGGCATACCTGTCAGAAAATATCAGTCGTTAAAGTTAAAAAAACATATAGCAATAAAATTACCATATTCAAAATATTACCTATCAGCAAAGCAACCTCGTCAGAAGTGAATTTCAAAACATGACCCAGGACGATGAAGCCTTCATCAGCAGGACTCCAAAATTTAAGAATTTCAAAAAGAAGTGGTATGCACTGCTGGAAAGCCGGGAACTTCAGAAATTGATGAATGTTCAGATCCTTTAATGTTTGTTCCACTTCATCATCAATGATATCGGCATAAGCATCACAATGTTTACGGAAAGATGTAACATAACATCTAGATGTTACTGGCCTTTGATATGGAGTCTTCATCTATAAAAAGAAGAAAAATCAGAACCATAGCCATAGCGCAACCATAGCGCAACCATAGCGCAACCTTAGCGCAACCTTAGCGCTTAGCGCAACCTTAGCGCAACCTTAGCGCAACCTTAGCGCAACCTTAGCGCAACCTTAGCGCAACCTTAGCGCAACTTAGCGCAAACTTAGCGCGCAACTTCACATTTCGTAATTATTTAGCTTCAAGAAGTTTCAAATTCCGAAAACTAAACAAATATTTAACACCTCATTGAACATATATGCTAGTTATACAACTATTACTAAACCTTTAAAGTCAATCGTTTAAGAGAAGAAGCGTGAAAAATCGGAAAAATAAACATTTGAATAATAACCAAACCCTAAACCCTAAAATTTATGAAAAATAAACAAGTTAACAAATTATGAAAAAATTATAACCAAACCCTAAACCCTAAAATTTAACGTATAACTTAAACGCAACGAAAGCGCAAGTCAAGCGCAAGTTAGGCGCAACCATACCTCTTCCTGATTTATGATCTGCTACAGTTTCGTCGTCTACCTCCGGCAGGAATAAGCTAATGCAGAACCGAAGGAAATGGAGGAATCCGAGAGCGCTAACCAAAGCTGGAGCTGGAGTAACAGTGAAGATGTCGCGCGGCGTTTCCATTCTTTATTTCCCGGAATTCAAATGAAAGGCGTTATCGGGTCGGGTCGGGTCGCTAATCTGACAAGACATAAAGCGTTAATAATAAATTAAAAAAACGCCTAACAGATGTCGCATTTCCATTGGCGACCGAACGGAGAGATGGCTTCGGTCACCTGACCCAATATTTGAAAGATTATAGGCTTTTGCCTAATTTTATGTTTTGATAGCTTTGATTAGTTTTGATATATATATATATATTTTTATATCAGTTAAAATTAATTCAAAATTCAAGAATAAATTCGATTTCATCTAATTTTGAGAGTACTGATGAAATTTTATTCAAAAATTAAGAATTTTAGCTAAAATTTGACACTTAAAACTCTCAGTTTTTACATCAAAATTCCGCGCAATTCTATCATTAATAATTTATTATATTTCATACGTTTTCTAAGTTAAACCCTAGTTAAATAATTCATTTATTTACATTAAAATTTTATATTTTATAATAAAAAGTTAATTTAATCACAAACTAAATTGAATCTACAAACATAAAAATTATGAAAACTAAGGAAATTAGACTTAAAATCTTACTTTTGAACACTCTTCTCTATCACTATTAGGTGAAATTATTTAGTGCAGATACAGACATCATCCATAGGCAAATCAGAGCGCATCACCTCATCCCTTTGATATGTATCACGATTGTATTCGCGGTGTACCAAAAAAGCAGCGAGCTCTAATTCACCCCCAAACAGTCCAAAGTCCGCACAGAATAATTTCTACACTATCAGAAACTTATTCTGACTTTAATCGATATGATAATTTGACAATGACTACTTTTAAAATTAATTTGATTTAGCTCAAAACTGAATAATTCAATATATGTAAATATAAAAATATATAAGCACAAATATGTATACATACATATATTCATATAACTTCATAAAAAGTCATAAAGCACAAATAAAAATATTGATTTTGTATGAAAACCCCCTAAATTCTCAATAGACAACAGGCTCCACAAATCTTAACAAGATTTTCACAAAAGCCATTATCAAATATCACCTGATTTCCATCCTATCACTCGTTACAAAATACAGAAGCTAACACTCGGCAGAAAGAATACTCGGTTTTTGCAAAACAAATAGAAACTGTTTTATGTACTAAATGCTCCTTTGTGAAATTGGTGGCCATGAAATAATAAGAAATGCATTAAGCTTCAATCCCTAGCTTCACCAATGCAGAATAGAAGCAATGGTAATCTGTAAATCACAATCACGCTTCATTTTTCTGTAGGATGCATTGCTTGGATTGTGGGAGCGTTCATATCAGTCCATATGAGAGGAGGAGCTGAGCCAGTCGACCTCTCCCGAATTTCCCGGTACTCCTGGCAAAGGGCACAGGGATGACAGAACAGGTGAGTTGTTAAATCTCCACAGGGAGCCTCCTGAAAATTAAAATATTTTGCGTTAACGGATGAACAATTATTTTAGTATCGGATGCCACAATCCATGTGCAATTCTGAAATTCTGCATGGATTTCTCTGTTTTGGTACTTATTATCTATCAGTTTGCATCGAACTCACTGTTTAAATCACAGAATTCCATTTCTTAATCCCTGGCTACCATTAAGCAGTCTAAGCAGTCCCAAAAAACAATGATGGTGGTTCTTGCCTTTATCAACTCTCCAGGCAGTCTTAAAGATTATTCATTAAATTAAAAAATAAAATAAAAATTGGAAGAAGATGGCGTGACTGACAGTGGTTGGGCGTCTGGAGATGGGGCGAAGTTCTTTGGAGTTATCTTTGGTTGTTTTAGAAGGCATTATGTGCGCAGACCTACGTTGGAGCTGAGATGGGTTCATTTCACGTTTATTACATATCGATTTGTTACAAATTTTGTAATTTAACTTGGGTGGATTTCCACTAATTTAGAAGTTCTATAGGATGTTTTGGAAATTTTAGAATTAATTTAAAGTTAAGCTGAAACTAATCATATACCCACCTTATCAACTAGCCAAATTTATAAAGAATTTATAGTCATCTAAGGAATGTAATTCGTAACTTTTAGCTTGAATAACTATTATCTTTCCAGTTTCAATCTTGTCAGTGCAAGTTGGACATTTTGAGTGTACAAGTGTGACTGCCTGATCTTGGAGAAGTCAACTCAAAATGGCATGAGAACTACTTTTTTCTTATTTAGATTACTTCTTTCCTTCTCTATTTCTTATACATAATATGTGATTGGCTAATTTAGTAATCCTGACTTTGGTTAAGGGGAAGTCATCTCCAGGGTTGGAACCCTTTGAGTCCGGGGGCAATTGCCCTTCTAAAAAAAAAATTTTTATTATATGATTCTTTAGGTAATTTGTCCACCTCAATTTATTTTTTTAGTCTTTATTACAAGGGTTTTATTATACGATTCAAATTTGTAGTTAAACATTTCAATTATTTATGATCATTTCATTACCAATTGAACTAATGGCCTATATTACTGCTTGTTCTTATTTAAAAAAAAAAAGTCATTGGATTATTTATAACTTGTGACATATGAATCCACAATTTTTCTTTTCATGAAAATATACTATGCATCATATTACTTGCATTAAGAAACCCTAATCTTAACTCATCGTGCATCAAATCGATGTTAAAGTGTTAGGTTTGGCCATAATCTCGCTTAAAAAGCAACCTTAATTATCAAAACAACTTCACATACTGTGGACTTGATGAATTTTAACTATTTTCAAAATTAATTGTCTAAACTATTAAACAAGCAAAATCAAATTTGTGATGCCATCAATTTAGTAAAAACAATAGTTGATAAGAAAATCGAGCAAGTTCATGCAAGTAAATCTAAAGTAGAATCCAATCACAATGATGAACCAATTAATCTACACGTTAACTCTAGTATGAAACGAGATAATCAATTTATAGACAAATCAAGATCTTTAATAATTTTGCTTATGTAGATCATAGATGTTAAAAATTTTGATGTAGATAATGATATAATCAAAACAGTTTAAATCGAACTGTCTATCTATAATGATAAGATTGAATCTAAAGCTTTTACTGATTGGTTGTCAGATGCAAATAATTTATTTGAATAACAAACAATGTTTGATGATATGAAAGAGTAGTAATGTTACATGTAAAGATTTCAATGAATTTAGCATAACTTAAATAATGACTTATCTTTGCTCAATTGAGACTACTTATTAAGAATGGCTATTTAATTAAGAGTACTCGTCCTTGTATTTCTTGATTCATCATTGAGGAATTTCTTGATTTTAGAATTACATGTTGGGATTACAGCTAATCATTTTAGGAGAGATAAAACAACTAGAATAACTAGGGATAGATCTTTCTAACCAAGTCTGAAAAAATGAAGAATGAATTATTTCACAATTTAAAATCAATCAGCTAAAAGATGAAAACAGAACACAAGATTTTATACACCTTCATAAGTTCCATAAAAGCATGATTCAATTTTAGCGGTAGACCATTTTTTTTAATCGACGCATTTCATACCATATCAAAAACTATTTATGCATTTCATATTATTAAATTGTATTTTACCAAATTGTTTAAATTACATGGTTTACTAAAAACATAATTTCTAATCAAGATGTAAAATTGAGTCTTTTCAAAAATACTCTTTAGAAAAAAATATACCACTTAAATTTCAAATATTTATCATCCACAAATTGATAATCAAACTGGAATATAAGCTTAAGAGATTTGTTGCATTGTCAGATAAAAGACTGCATCTAGGTTGGATTTGATACTATATGACTAATTTTGCATACAATTTATCCATCAGTAGGTTTATAGGCATTAATCCATTTGAAAAGTTTATAAGGAATCAACATAGGAATCCTATAGATCTTGTATGGAATCAAAATCTAGCGCATTTACATAATTTCGCACGACATATGCATATATACATAAGAAACATTGGCTACAAGTTATAATAAATACAAAATTTTTATTGATGTGAACAAGATGAGTATGAAATTTAAGACTGTTGATAAGGTTATGATGCATCTACATCTAGACGGAATGTCATTGTGCATCTATATCAAAAAAGACTTACATTGGGAACCTTTAGAAAGTTGAATGCACCATTTAAAAGTATGCAATACATTGGAACTAATATCTATAAATTAAAAATTTTCAAGAAATATAACACAGTTCTTGAATTCTAGTAAAATAAATTAAACTTTCAAGAAATTCTAGTAAAATACATTTGCAACACATTGGAACTAATGCCTAATACTAATTTATTGAATTCTACTGCCTTTCCATCTCTTCCAAGTAATTCCACATCCAATCCTCTAACTTTTGTACAACTTATTCCAAAAATCATTCTAAATGATGAGATTGCATCTACTGTTAATGGTGGCTTCTAGAGACACCTTATTCATTAGTGGGATAAACCTGGGCCGGCCTGGCTATAATAATTTCTGGGATGCTCGACAAGAGTCTAAAAAAACAATGTTCATAATTGTTTGATTATCAAGCATCAAGTGCTAAATTTGTGTGAGTCAATTTTGTCCAAATTGGATAGGTTTGATGGAAATCTTCGTCTTTACTCTCACCAGTAGAATCACATGAAGCATCAATTTTGTCATGATTTTTTTCTTCATTAATTGTTGCATTTTATTTGGGTTATTTATGTTTTGAGGATATGCCAATGATGATGGTCAAGAAAAGTTGTATTAGCTGAGAAAGGTTTTAATTTATTTCTTAGCTTATGTCAGTTTATTTTGTTGATATGATTTTAATTTAGTTTAGATTAATTTTTACAAAAAGATTGTGTGGTTTGTTCAAATTGTTGGAGTCATTTTCAAACTGGGTAGATTTATGCAATGGTTGTAGTTTTATTTCCCCTTTGAGTGCTGGTCATTGACATTATTCATTAAATTAAAAAAATAAAAAAGAATGTGGTTTGATTGGCAAGTTCTATTTGCGGGGGTTGGGCACTTGGAGACAGGTTGATGCTCATAATTCTTATCTTTTGATTGTTTTAAAAGGAAGATTTGTGTGGAGACTTGCATTGGAGATGGAATGGGTTTATTTTAAAAGGAAGATTTGTGTGGAGACTTGCATTGGAGATGGAATGTGTTTATTTTATGTGTATTGTTGTTCGCTTGATTGGAAGGCTTCAAATTTTAATTGGGTGCATTTTGATTTGTAAGTTTTAATTGGATAATTTAGAGACTTCAAAATAAAAATGGGGATTGCTTTAACCTTAAAGTAAGACCAATCATGTGCCAATGTTATTTGATAATCTAGGTTATGAGAAGTCAATAAATAATAGTTTGAGACATGTAATTCAAAACTTTGATTTGAATACTACAACAACAACAATATCAAGCCTTTATCCCACTACGTGGGCTTGGCCACAAATTTGATTTGAATAAAATTTATTTTTATTTTTATTTTCAATCTCGTGAATACAAGTTGAAAAAGATTCTTTGAATATGGTACAAGTGTGACTATTAATTACGAGGTAAGTCATCTCCTTGTATAAGCATATGGGTTGATTTTTTATTTTGGTAATTAATTAAAATTTGTAAAGAAAATGAGTAAATTGTTGTTCTTCATGTGGCAAAATCAACAATTTACCACATGTAGACTTATCAGCCCACTTTATAAGGTATTTTTGATATCTACCATCAATAGTGAATATTTCATTTCCAATAATAGCTTCAAAACTAAGATTAGTATAAGAATATGAGAATTACATATAATGTATTGGATGTGTATCCCAAAAGAAGAGATGAAAAAGAGAATAATAGAAGACATCAATAGATGGCTCATGATTAAAGTCAAATCATATGCATTAAAAAATAGGCTAAGACTGTATGATTTTTAACTTTAAAGCATTTGTCTAAATTCATCATATGACTGTATGATTTTATTCTTTCAGCAACAAATTTCTTATCACTTGATTTAAATTCATAGATCTCCAATTCAAATCTTCAATAAACTTATAAGTGTCATGGTCAACGATAAGTTTCTTTTAAATATGTTCATGCAAATCATTATATGACTAATGAATGATGTGATACAATATAATTCAAGTGAGAAATGCTAAAATATTTATATATTTTCTTATAAAGATACTATAAATAATTTCAAGAAGAGGTGATGATGAAGAAAAAACCTAAAATTGATTTCTATTTAGTTCCACACAAAAAAATTCCGATAGTATATAATCCACATAGATATGGCAAGTCTATCACATAGATTAACCTTTTTAAGGAAAACTAACACAAATGCTTTTTCCATGATGAATTATGCAATTTCGATTTTAACTAGATAAGTAACAATTTACCCTATAGTATTCGAAGACACTTATCTACAATAAATCTTTTTATGCATGTAAATGCGATATGATTTTCTCTATTATATTTTTTATGAACTAGCAAATCAAGAAACCAATAGCCAATATAAAATTAAAATCAATTTAAAGTGTCAAATTGTTTCAATTGATTATCAACTTTAAAATGCATAAGTTGATTGGTTTCATAGCCAAGAATAAATTCATATTCTATTTGAGGTTTGGATTCATATATGACATCAAGTCCACTTTTAGATTTAAGTTGTAACTTCTGCTTAATGTTCTAATATAGATTCTAGCGAACATTCATATTTAACAAAGAATCACATGCAAAATCATATTTATAAGATAAATGTATTTTTGCATTAAATATATATCCTTCAAGAATATTCATGAAATTATAATTTCTTCAACAAAATCAAATTTGACCATACAATATTCTTAAGTTAGTGTACATCAGATACGGCTTTATAAGAGGTTTTATTGACCTTTACTAGAAATATTACGCACGTGTATTCAAATCTACAATGAGATACCGAAAATGTCACAAGCTCTTAATGGTAACCACTATTTGATGCTTTCGATGAATGCAAAATAATATGAAATAATTCAACTCAAATGACAATGTAATACTATTAGTAGAAATAATGCACAGAAATTTGGAAATTAAAAAAAATATATATCTAATAGAAAATTGCGCACTCATATAAATATAGATAATATTAAAGTACAAAATAGATCGGTTGTTAAATTATTATTTGGCAAAAGTTTCTCATAATTTTAGTTCGTATCAAAAGAAGTGAATTCTTGTTATAATTAGTAGTATTTAAGACTGTGAATATATAATCAATTAAGAACCTCAAACTCCAGGAAACATAAAAGTTTGACTTCTTTGGACAGATTGGCAGCCCCGTTTTATGGTCAAGAAGCATTTGTGAAGTTTATGGAATTGAGCGAAAGACAATCTATATTAAATCTGACTAACAGAGTTGCTAACAATATCTGCACATAATTCATCAATGTGGTGAGAATGCAACATTATCTGGAACTTTTATAAGCCCACTTGTTCTTGATGTTATGAATCGAAGAAGAATCTAAGATGTAAGAATCTGGTAGAACAATTATGACATCTTATAAATTACGGTTTTCTATGTAAATGCTAAAAACGCTTTCACGCTGATTTTCATTCCAAAAGGCGTGAGCATACCTGCAGCGTATATTTTGCCCTAAGCGCTTTCCGATATCCACAAGCATAACAAGCAACCATAGCTCCTGGAAAAAATGCTAGAATGCCTCCGCTGAACAGACAACAAAGGCTATTAACCAGGCCCCATAAAATGAAATGTGTCATGCATGATCCAGCCAATGTTCCAGACCCTAAAAATTCTGCATTTTTCCCGAATAGGAAACAAGGACAGATAGTGCCTATAATACCTATTAAAAAGTAGCAAGGCATTATAAGAAAAAAAATGTAAGCGGATGTAACAAGGTGCATGGTCTTTTATTGAACATAAACTGTACTCTTTATGCAACCTAAAACAATTAATTTCACACTAAATGAATTTAACAGAAAAAAGTAGGGTTAATTCAGACTAAGTAGATCACTTTTCTCCATTTCCCATCGTATCAGGTCATCATATTCATTTCCTCCTGCTATTTCATCACTTTTGCCTCTCTTTTATTTTATTTTACTTTGGTAACAGATTGAGTTCAGCCACACAGGAAAGGATAAGGCTCAAATTTAACATCTGCGCTACAATAGTAAAAACAAGCAAATCATCTTCATGAATAGTAAACTGCAACTCACCATTCATAATTATCCTCATGTTTACATGCAGTGGATAACAACATGATGAGCATGTCCAAGATCAAGAGTTCGGAGATGCAAAAATAAAGAATATAACAGATTTGACATCTTTTGACTGGCAAGATGAGGGATATACGTCTAGATGCTATTCTTAGATCCGGAAATCATCATATATCCAACATCACTAAGCCAGTTCTCCTTCTTTTCTAAGAAAGATTGGTATTGCAATCCTTTAAGATGCCTTCAAAAACATGAGGGCAATGAAGCAAGAATAAATTTCAAGCATATTTCAAGAAACTAGCTTTTCCTCATCCACAACGGCTCTTTGAATCAGTTTTATTGGCCTTTTAGTTTCACAAAACAAACTTAACACAAGGGAGCTTTTGATTACTGCTAACATATTCATCAATAAATTAATAATGATACATAGACACTAAATTCTTAAACACAAGCTGCATGCAAGGTATCGTGTTAAACTTACACCCATACCAAAACTTCATATGTTTATTGAAGACAGAAATATTGTGTAAAAAAAAGCAATGATACAGTTTCATCATCATGATAATCATCATTACAACAACAACAACAACAACAAGCCTTTATCCCACTACGTGGCGTCGACTACTTGAATCGTTTTTATCCATTGTGTCCTATTAAGAGTCAAATTCTCATTTAAATCTAATAAAGAAAGGTCATTTCTAATATTTTCTAACCAAGCCTTTTTAAATTTATCTCTACCTTTCTTAACCTAAGCCAGAGCTAATACATCTACTCTCCTAACTGGGTCATCAGAAGGCTTCTGTTTTATGTGACTAAACCATCTAAGGTAACTCTCTAATCTTATCTTTCACTAGAGCTACTCCAACCTTTTCACGTATATGCTTGTTTTGTATCCTGTCTCTAAGAGTAAAACCACTCATCCACCCAAGCATACTCATCTCTGCAACACTTAACTTAATATTATGCTTCTCTTTTAATGGCCAACATTATGCACCATAAAGCATTGCAAGTCTCACCACCACCTTATAGAATTTTCTCTTAAGTTTGAGGGGGGTTTTTCTATCACACAACAAGCCCGATACATTCCTCCACTTCAACCATCAAACTTGAATTCTACTAATAATATCCACATTTATTTCACCATCACTCTGAACAATAGACCCAAGATATGTAAAATACTAAAATGTGTACTCTTATTAATGACTTGATCACCCAAAGTCACAACTCCCCCCCTCCCCCCCCAAAAAAAATTAAAGAAACTAGATCTTTACAACTAAAATTACACTCCATATATTTGTTTTAGATCTACTCAAACAAAAATCTTTAAACTCTAAGGTTGACCTCCATAATTCAAATTTACCTTCAACTCCCTCTCTTGTCTTATCAACAAGAAGAATATTATTAGCAAAAAGCATACACCAGAATACAATCTCTTACAAATGTTTAGTGAGAACATCCATGACTAAAGCAAAAAGATATGGGCTTAAGATTGATCCTTGATGTAATCCAACTGAAGTAGGAAAATACTTGGTCAAACCACTTGTCTTTGAACACAATAGCTTCGGCAAACATATCCTTAATAACTTGAATATAAGCATTATTAACCCCTTTCTTTTCTATAACTCTCCATAGCACTTCTCTAGAAACTTTATTATATGCTTTCTCTAAATCAACAAATATCATATGTAAATCCTCTTTATTCTCTCTATACTTCTCCATCAAACCTCTCAATAAATGTATAGCTTCCATAGTAGACATACCCGACATAAATCGAAATTAATTTTGAGAAACATTAGTATCATGTAACAACCTATCCTCCATAACTCTCTCTCATAGTTTTAAAGTATGACACATTAAATTAATTCCCCTATAATTCGCACAATCGTGTGCATTACCTTTTTTCTTAAAAAAATAGGAATCAACACACTCATCCTGTACTCATCTGTCAACTTTTTCGCCTCCAAAATAATATTAAAAAATTTAGTAAGCTAAGAAATTCCTTCATCTCCTAAGCAATTCTACATCTCTATTAGAATATCATTAGGTCCAACAGCTTTTCCACACTTCATTTTATTTAAAGCCTCTATAACTTCAATTTTACTAATACGTCAATAAAAGAAATCTTTATTTTCATTTAGGGTGCTAAGATCACTAAGTCAATCGTATTCTCATAATACTCATTGAAAAATTTAGCAAAATATCTCATCCACCTTTGTTGAATATCCTCTCCGAATAAAAGCACATTTTGATCTTCCTCCTTAATGCACTTCACTCGAACTAAATCCTTTCTACTCATCATTGTGCCATTTATATTAGACAAGATTCATGAATCCTTCTTTGCTATTCATTCCATTAAACTACTTTATGTAGTGTAAACACTTGCCTGAGCATACAATTTTTCACTACTTTCGGATATTTTATGTTTGGCCTGCCCCTTACCTATTTCTTTTGCAATAATTTTACATGAAGTTCTTGCTGCATCTTCTCCTCTCAATTATAAATGCTCAAAACACAAAAAATCAAGTTTTTAACCTTCTCTTCAATAGTTACTACCCCCATACTACCTCAAATGAAACTATTTCATACTCTACCCTTCTTAGAATTGTCATAGATCAATCTAACTATTCATGTGTAGTACATCACAATCATAGTCCTTATAATGTTTAGCATAGGAAAACAATGAAATAGTTGTTTAAACCATTAAGAAGGAAATGCAACTAAAGTTGTCATTAACAATGGTAACATCAAACAATATATCAAACACAAACTTCAATAGATGATGTGAATTAGAAAGCCATAACGTCTAGTACCTTGCCTTTTAGGTGTGAAAATGGAACAAACAAGCCATCCCATCCTCCCACAAGAAAAAACAAACTAGGCACATGACCCAGATGAAGCGGTTGGATAAAAACACTGGATAAGAACGTGAATAAACCAAAAGGGTGCATAGCTAGTTTCTGAACAAAATCCAAATGCAATAGTTCTTGCTTCATTTTTCTTTTCCTTCATTGTGCTCCTGTGTGTATAAAGGGGTTTTGACAGAAAAATTTGCTGGAGTCTTATATTTTGGAATTCAACCATTAATTAGATGATTAGTCCAGTCATATCTAAATAAAAATATGGGTGGTGTCCTGGTGAAGGGGTATGTCTTTCAGTCACAATGACTGAAAACATAAGAAATGTGAACAAGAATACATGTTTTTGGATTATGATATAAACAAATTGCACCTTCTATTCTTTTTTCTTCTCAAAATCAAGGGATCACAGGGCATAAAGTAGCATACAGCTCTGCATATCGTCACAACAAGCACAGATGCCGGAAGACCATTGAGAGGGATCACGAGCAACAGCTTGAGGAGGAGAGGTTTCTTCCGTCTCAGAAAAACCATCAGCTTCAGATTCTGACTGGTGCAGGGGAATATATGGAGGTGGTATATAACCGTCTGGCCCAGGCATTTTTCTGAAAGACAAACATGCCTTGCTTTGTCAAAGTTCTAATATATCTTCATTGATTTACAATATTAGAAAAAATAAATAAATGAATCAATAATTTCTAGATCACTAGACATATCAAAACCCTCTAAACAGCACTAAAATTGACGTCAATGAGACCATTTCCTTGTCATATCAAAAAGGCAGTTGCCATGGGAAGGGCGGTACGCAGGGCAAAAAAATTCCAATGCTCATAACTCCATCTATCAACTTGGAAGTCTTTTGCATTTTTTTTCACAAATCACAAAAAAAATTAAAAGAATAAAAAGTATACCATATAAAAATCACAAGAACTACAAGAAATCAACTGCCCAGGAGTGAATCTAAGCAGAAAGCTTCACACAGCATATGATCAACATAACCCGCGCATCCATTCCAAATTTCTAATGCAACAACCAACAATGGAACCTTCAATTTCACAAAAATCAGAACATATCGCATTAAACCCTATATGTCAGAAAAATCCAAAGCAAAGAACAACAGGCTTCGAATCCAGTAAAAGTGTGCAGATCAAAAGCCGGTTCACAAAAAATTGAGCAGAAAAAAAATACCAACTGAAATCAAACAAAAGATCAAAATAAGCTTACCAAGAAATTCTCTTCGTTGATCGGACCTGTTTAGAAAGATTTGACAGCAAATGAGATCTGCAAGAAAAAGGGCAAAGAAAGGAAATTTCCAAAGAAAGGTCTCCAAAACCCCAAACATACGACCCGTGAATCAGTTGTTCCGCAGGAACATTTTTTCTGCCAGAAAATGGTTCAGCAAAGCTGAGATCGGGCGGTGAGGATATGCCATCTCTTGCAATAGACGCAAGAAAGTAATCCCACGAAACGAATATTTATATATATATATATATATATATATATATATATATATATATATATATATATATATATATATATATATATATATATATTTATATTTATTTATTTATATTTATTTATTTATTTATTTATTTATGGAATATTTCCATACATGGCTTTTAAAGAACGATCTTATTTAAAGTTGAGTAAAAATTAATGTAGATTATTTTGTTCTGATTTTAGAGAGATTTCATTTTTGAGATTTAGTTTGAATAATAAAAAATCACTATGAGATTTTAATAATAAGATAAAGTGAGAGAAATTATTAATTAAAATTATTTATAAATTTTAATTATTTCAAGCTTTCATTGATATTAAAATATCTAAATTTTGTTTTAATGTATACTTTTTAATTTTATTCAGAAAATAAATCAAATCATGTTTATGCGAGATTAATTTATTTATTTTTCAATTAACAAACGATTTCTTTTTAAAAAAATTTATATATAAGAAAATAATAATCGTATGTAAATTTATGTAAATTTAAATTAACTGTATTAAACATTAAAGTTTTATATGAATTTTATTTTGAATTTGAACGCTCACCATAGATAGAGAGAGAGAGAGATTTGAGTTTATAAGCTTCATAATGCTCTAAAAAAACTAAAAAAGAAATAAGCCCAAAACTTTTGTTCACACTAAAAATACGGTGCTATGATAATATATAATCTGTCATTCAAGCTAGGGGTGTCAATATTTGACACGACACGAAAACCCGACCCGGACCCTACCCGGAAAATCCGGGTTGAACCCGACCCGATTTCAAAACGGGTCGGGTTCGGGTTCCAGAAATCGACCCGTTAAAAAAACGGGTCGGGTTCGGGTTGACCCGGCGGGTACCCGGCAACCCGTTTAATTCGAAAAATTTTGAATCCCGCCTCTGCCCGCTGCCCGCCCGCGCGCTGCCTGCCGCGTGCCCGCGTGCCCGCGCCCGACCTCGGCCCGCGTGCCCGCGCCCGACCTCGGCCCGCGTGTTAGCGCTCGACCGCGCCCGCGCTGTCCCGCTCGCGTCCGCCCGCCGCGCTCGCGTCCCCCGCCGTCCGCCGCATCCGTTCTGGCGCCGACCACCCAAACCGGGTCGGGTCGTGTCAACCCGGCAACCCGCCGGGTCGGGTCCGGGTTCGGTTTTTCGACCCGTTTGTCTACCCGAGTCAGGTTAGGGTTGACCCGTTTGAACCCGGGTCAGTTCCGGGTTCGACCCGAACCCGACCCGTGACCCGAAATTAACACCCCTAATTCAAGCAAGAAGTTGCTCAATGGCTTCTTCTCATGCAATTCTCATTCATGAATAATGATTGTGAGGCAACGTTCCAATTTAATTTCTCTCTATCTTCGTCTTTAGCTAGTCAACGATCATTATTGAAGATAACTTTTTCATCTTCGGTGATATTATGCGTTTACATTATTAACTCTAAATCTTGAATGACCTTAAACATGATATTACGAGCTTAAAACATTTCTTGAAATATATTCTGAACTTAATCCAAATATGTTCGGCTAATGATTGAACATTGTTCTAAGCTTAATTTTATTTTGAAACCATGGTTCTTGAGAGCTTCGTCACTTTCCGACAACAGTCCTCCAATCTCCATTGCCCAACTAGGATCACTCTTAAGCACATTCACCATTTAATAATGATCCCACAGACCTCTGTCGCCCGACAACTATCCTTCTGACATCCTTCGTGTCACGCCCCAAGATCTAACTTGGAAAGAATGTCAATCTATTTCTCAAACAATTTACCAGAGCTACCTAAAACCTTCAATTAAACGGTCTATCAAACATCTATAAAATTTAAAACATCAATATACAAGTCGATTCATATCTCAAAAAGGTCATGTACAATACTCAGGAACTACACTACAATCACCAGTACTTAAATCTATCATGAGTACAAAAGAATCAAAATCATCAAAAGACAAAAACCTGAAGATCCGGATCAATTCCTATCTTCTGCTCTCTTGCCCTGACCTGAAAATATCAACCACATATAATGAGCTTTACAAAGCCCAGTAGGTCACCTAATACCTATAACTGGAATCAAAGCACGGCGATGCTATCAATATGCATGTCAGTCAATCAAATCTATATCAGTCAATGGTCAATGAGTCTATGCAATACGGAAATCCATAGTCAATGAAACCAGTCAATGCAGCAGCAGGCAAATCGATAAATCAAGCTCAATCAATCCACGTCAATCTCGAAGAAATCCGTACACAGAAGAAAATCAGTCAATCCGTCAACTCAGTCAATCCGTCCGTCAAATCAGTCAATCAAATCAAATCAAATCTATATTATCAAGTCGATAAAATCAATCGGAAAAGCAATACGATATCCTATCAATAACTCAAATGTAGCAATCAATACTATACAGAATCAATAGTATCAATGAGTCTATACAAAATCTATATCCATTCTATCAATATCAATGTCAATAATCAATAATCAATATTATCCATGCTCAATGATCAATCAATGAAATCAATGAATCCGTATGAAACAGTAAATTCGATCAAATCAATAAAGCAGATATCGATAAAACAATAAATCCGTACGTCAATACAGTAAACATGCATTTCAATATAATAATACTGAACAAGTACAATCAACTGGCTATGTTGCTGTTGTAGAATCCATATTGCTGTTGTAGATATCCATACGTTGGTTTCAATAAAAAGAGTCGTCACTCTATTGCCCGTCGGCCGCCCGTCGGCATATCTATAAACCCCTTATGACTCCCAATCGTTATATCAATAATCAATGGTTTAAAGGAAAGCCCGTCGGCCCACCATCCTGTACAGGTCAATTCAATCTCCAAACAACGTTCAACCAGGTTCTACTTGTGTTCCAGTATCAATAGTCAATTCAATAATCAATTCAAGAATCAATTAATAATCAATTCAATAATCCATATTAAAGCAATCTAGAACAATCATATCAATAGTCATGCACATATCAATTCAATCTATCAATTTCAGAAAAATCAGAAATCGTACGAAAATCGGGCAGAGTAACGGCAGTCTATCAAATTTACAAAAAAATCCTGCAAAAAAGCACAAATTCCAAATTTCTCCAAATTACAGTAGAATATCCACGACATCAATACAAGACTATTGTTCTATATAATCCAAATCAAATCACGTCCTAATATTTTTCTATTCAATTAAAATTGTGTAGAATCAATTCCGACTGGAAAAATCATCGTAGAAAATACTCAAATCGTGTACAATAGTCATATCTATAACATACCAAAAGTTGTGCGGTGAAAGTTGTGTCAATACCAAATCAGGTCAAAAGTTCGACTACGAAAACACAAAACAGTGCACAACTCGATCAAAATTCAATATCTCTGAAAACAGAAATAGGATTCAGAGTCCTTACCACGAGATCTTCACTTTTCCCAACAGCAGTGTTGGACGAAAAACGCTCCGCGGCCTCCGAAACCCAGAATTTCCTTTCCTTTACTTTTCCTCTCTTTCTCTCTCTTCAAAATATTTGATTTTTAAAAAATGATTTTCTCTCTCCTCAAAACGAGCTGATTTTCTTATATCATTAGGCTGATCGGCCCGGCCGATCGCAAGATTGTCCTGGGACGATCAGACCAAAATACTTCGGCCTGGAGGGTTCTCAGGGCGGTCCTCGGGACGATCCAGAAAACAACCGTTTTCAATACACTGATCGGCCTGGACGATCTCACTATCGTCCCGGCCGATCCTGGGAGGAAAATCCAATATAGAGAGGAACAGTAAGGGAACGAGGTCTCACACTTCTCTTGATCACAGTCCATCCAACCTCTATCACTAGCTAACTACGGTCCTCCTAGCCTACGCCACTCACCAACTATGGTACTTTCGATCTCAATTGTCTAACATGATCCCTAACCTCTGTCGTATGACTATGGTTCTATCAACCAAACAAATAAATCAATTTTCTCTTAAGAACAACTCTCATGTTATTGGATTCTTCTAACAATCATGTGATTTGCTTTGTATATTGTATATTTGCTAAATTGAGCCAATATCTTCCCTCGAGGAAGGGCAACATTTATAATCAACAACAAGCATTAGGAGAATCATTTGAATTAGGCAAAAGCCTCGTGCTTTTTTTTCCATTCTCAGGATTTTCAACGTAAAAATTTCAATGTCTCTCATGATTGTCGCACCTCCCTCCCTTATTTGTGTGCATGCTGGATCTTCGCACAAAGCTAGTATATTAAACTCTATATATCTCTACCTCTGTGAATGTTCATGCATGCAACAATGTAAAATTATGTTGTCTCTTTTAACTTCTTTTTTTTTTCGTATTTATGCACTATACTTTTATTTTTATATCATAGTAAAACATTAGATGCTCTTGCTCTTATTGTGTGTGTGTGTGTGTGTGTGTGTGTGTGTGTGTGTGTGTGTGTGTGTGTGTGTGTGTGTGTGTGTGTGTGTGTGTGTGTGTGTGTGTGTGTGTGTGTGTGTGTGTGTGTGTGTGTGTGTGTGTGTATATATATATATATATTGCTCAATCCGACCCAAAAAATTTTGGGTTCGAGGCAACCCGTTTAACAAATAGGCCAGGTTCAGGTTAACCCTCAAACTTGAATGAAAACCGTTTGACTTGTTTGTCAACTCGTCCTGGCTCGCTCACTCATGCACTCCCTCTCCCTCGCCCGCTTGTTTTCGCACTCGCCTGCTCGCCTTGCCCTCGCTCGCTCGCACTTAAACTCAACAGAGTCGGCGAATCGGGTAATGTCGACTTAGCGACTGGTTTGGATCGGACGAATTAAGAGCAGACCAATTTTGGATTTAACTTGAACTCACCCCAAAAATCTTTTTCGATGCACCTAAACGCGCACAACTAATTTTCTTTATAATATAAACCTTCTATTTACCTTTGGAGTCCAAACATAACACGAGAAAATTCATAGCATAAAATTCATGTGATTAGTTGATAAAGCTTTTGATCCTATAATGAGAAAAATAGGCATGGATGCCATAACAACTGTTGCATCCTAGAATATTCAAGGCGATAGAGAAATATATAGTTTAATGTCTTAGTGTTGTTCGAAGATCAAACACACAAACAATTAAAAAGAGAGGATGCAGTATTTATATGAGACACCAAAATTTTTATGTGAAAAACTCTTGAAAAGAAGGAAAAACCATCAGGCCTAGCCCAATTTGAATTAATCCACTAGTATTTGCAATTAATTACAAATGAGGCACTTGATTGGGGGGAAGGCTTTAGCTCGATGTTACAAATATACATCAAAAGAGTGTGTTATATGGTGGAAATAGGAATAATCTATGTTGATGTGTTCGTTTGGTCAGAAAGACCGTAGTCGGTAGGCGACGAAGGTTGGAAGGATCATAATCGGCGGGCGATGGAGGTTAGAAGGATTGTTGATGGGCAGAAGTTCGGTGTTGGATAAAAATCTGGTGACGGGCAAAAGTTCAACATCAGGAAGAGGTCCAACAAAAGTTCGACGACGACCGAAAATCCGACGACGGGCGAAAGTTCGGCGTCAGGTAGAAATCCGGCGACAGGCGGAAGTCCGACGTTGGGTAGAAGTCCGTTGAAAGTTTGGTGACGGGAAGAAGTACGACAATGGGTGAAACTTCGGCGTTGGGTAGAAATCTGACGACTCAAGGAAGTCCAACACAGGTGGAAGTCCGGCACCGAGTGGAAGTTTGACATATGGTAGAAGTCCGACGACGGACAGAAGTTAGGCAACGACTCGAAGTTCGATGTCGGTGGAAGTCCGACGTTGGGTAAAAATCTGGAGACAGGCAAAAGTCCAGCGATGATCGAGGAGGAATTTAGTGGCAAGAGAGCTCACTTCTTTCTCTTCATTTTCTTCATTCTCTTCTTGCTTCATTCTCTTCTCTTCTTGCTTGACTCTCTCTTTCTCTCTCTCTCTCTGTGACGCCCCAGGCATCCATAGTGAAAGGATTCGTCTGACATTCTGATCGAACTCCATTCCAGTTGCCTTGCTCGGACCTGAAATTGTTAACCACATATAATGAGCTTTACAAAGCCCAGCAGGTCACCAAAGCCTACAACTGAAATCAAAGCACGGCGATGCTATCAATATGCATGTCAATCTATCAATCTGAATCAGTCAATGGTCAATGAGTCTATGCAGTACGAAAATTCAATAGTCAATAAAGCCAGTCAATGCAGCAGCAAGCGAATCGATAAATCAACTCAATAAATCCATGTCAATCTCAAAGAAATCCGTACGCAATAGGAAATCAATCAATCCGTCAAATCAATCGCTATCAAATCAAATCAATGCGGTCTAATCAATACTATTTTTATTCAATGAAATCAAACGAGGAAAGCAGTACGATAAATCTCAATTTAGTCTAACAATGAATCCATGCAGCAGTCAATACGGTGCAGAAACAGTAACAACAGTGAATCTCAAGATCAATAAATCCATAGGCAGTAGTAACAATAAATCTATAAGCAGAAATCAATGAATCTATAGGCAACAGTGTTAATAATTCTATACTATTCATGTCCATGCTATCAATACAATATATATATCCATCCATTTCTATATCAATGCTCAATGTCGATGCACAGCAATCAATCAGTGAAATTAATGAAATCGTACGATCTAGTAAATCCAATTAAAGTCGATAAAGCAGGAATCTATAAAACAATGAATCCATAAATCAATACAGTAAACATGCAATTCAATACTATATACTGGACAAGTACAATCAACTGGCTATGTTGCTGTTGTAGAATCCATATTGCTGTTGTAGATATCCATACATTGGTTCTATCAATAAGAGTCGTCACTCTTTTCGCCCGTCGGCATTTTTATAAACTCCTTATGACTCCCAATCGTTATATCAATGATCAATGGTTTAAAGGAAAGCCCGTCGGCCCACCATCCTGTACAGGTCAATATCAATCTCCAACCAATGTTCAACCAGGTTATACGTGTGTTCCAGTATCAATAATCAATCAATAATCAGTTTAATAATCAATATTAAAGCAATCTATAGCAATTATATCAATAATCATAAGCATATCAATCTAATCTATCAATTTCGGGAAAATCAGAAATCGTACGAAAATCGGGCAGCGTAACGGCAGTCAGTCGAATTTACACAAAAATCCTGCAAAAAGCACAAATTCCAAATTCTTCCAAATTACAGTAGAACATTCACGACATCAAAAGAAGACTATTATTCTATAGAAACCAAATCAAATCAAATTCCGATAATTTTCTATTCGATTAAAATCGCGTAGAATCAATTCCGACCGATAAAATCATCGTAGAAAATAGTCAAATCGTGTACAATATTCATATCTATAACATACTAAAAGTTGTGTGGTGAAAGTCGTGTCAATACAAAATCAGGTCAAAAGTTCGACTACAAAAACACAAAACAGTGCACAACTCGATCAAAATACAAAATCTTCGAAAACAGAAATAGGGTTCGGAGTCCTTACAGCGAGACAAACAAATCTTCTAACAGCGTCGTCGGACGAAAAGCGCTCCGTGGCCTCCAAAACCAAGTTTCCTTCTTCTCTTCCTTCTCTTTCTCTCTCTTGCCTTTTCTCTCTCTCCAAAATGAATCCAAAATATCTAAAATCCGATATTTATTAACACTGATCGTCCTGGACGATCCAAATTTCGTCCTGGGCGACTTGCTCTCTGGACAGATTTCGTACAGACGGATCGTCCCGACTGCTCCAGGTTCGTACAGACGAAAATGGCAGATTTCTTCACAAATTTCTTCAGTTCGTCCAGTACTAAATCCAGTTCGTACAGACGAACTGCACTAAAAAAATCAGCTTTTTGAAGGGTTTTACAATCTACCCACCTAAAAAAAATGTCGTCCTCGACATTTCTCTTAAGGGATCGAATGCAAAATCGATACAAAGCAAATCCGTCCAAATCAAAACTCAAATCGAATCGAATCGAATCAAAATCAAAACTCGTTGAAATCCATACAGTCATTCAATGCATTCAATCACATGTCATTCACTAGTATGCAAAATGATGCACGTGAAACAATCCATTCTACCAAACTATCAATCAAATCCTTTCACTACACTTGCTCCGATACCAATTGTGACGCCCCAGGCATCCATAGTGTAAGGATTCGTCTGACATTCTGATCGAACTCCATTCCAGTTGCCTTGCTCGGACCTGAAATTGTTAACCACATATAATGAGCTTTACAAAGCCCAGCAGGTCACCAAAGCCTACAACTGAAATCAAAGCACGGCGATGCTATCAATATGCATGTCAATCTATCAATCTGAATCAGTCAATGGTCAATGAGTCTATGCAGTACGAAAATTCAATAGTCAATAAAGCCAGTCAATGCAGCAGCAAGCGAATCGATAAATCAACTCAATAAATCCATGTCAATCTCAAAGAAATCCGTACGCAATAGGAAATCAATCAATCCGTCAAATCAATCGCTATCAAATCAAATCAATGCGGTCTAATCAATACTATTTATTCAATGAAATCAAACGAGGAAAGCAGTACGATAAATCTCAATTTAGTCTAACAATGAATCCATGCAGCAGTCAATACGGTGCAGAGAAACAGTAACAACAGTGAATCTCAAGATCAATAAATCCATAGGCAGTAGTAACAATAAATCTATAAGCAGAAATCAATGAATCTATAGGCAACAGTGTCAATAATTCTATACTATTCATGTCCATGCTATCAATACAATATATATATCCATCCATTTCTATATCAATGCTCAATGTCGATGCACAGCAATCAATCAGTGAAATTAATGAAATCGTACGATCTAGTAAATCCAATCAAAGTCGATAAAGCAGGAATCTATAAAACAATGAATCCATAAATCAATACAGTAAACATGCAATTCAATACTATATACTGGACAAGTACAATCAACTGGCTATGTTGCTGTTGTAGAATCCATATTGCTGTTGTAGATATCCATACATTGGTTCTATCAATAAGAGTCGTCACTCTTTTCGCCCGTCGGCATTTTTATAAACTCCTTATGACTCCCAATCGTTATATCAATGATCAATGGTTTAAAGGAAAGCCCGTCGGCCCACCATCCTGTACAGGTCAATATCAATCTCCAACCAATGTTCAACCAGGTTATACGTATGTTCCAGTATCAATAATCAATCAATAATCAGTTTAATAATCAATATTAAAGCAATCTATAGCAATTATATCAATAATCATAAGCATATCAATCTAATCTATCAATTTCGGGAAAATCAGAAATCGTACGAAAATCGGGCAGCGTAACGGCAGTCAGTCGAATTTACACAAAAATCCTGCAAAAAGCACAAATTCCAAATTCTTCCAAATTACAGTAGAACATTCACGACATCAAAAGAAGACTATTATTCTATAGAAACCAAATCAAATCAAATTCCGATAATTTTCTATTCGATTAAAATCGCGTAGAATCAATTCCGACCGATAAAATCATCGTAGAAAATAGTCAAATCGTGTACAATATTCATATCTATAACATACTAAAAGTTGTGCGGTGAAAGTCGTGTCAATACAAAATCAGGTCAAAAGTTCGACTACAAAAACACAAAACAGTGCACAACTCGATCAAAATACAAAATCTTCGAAAACAGAAATAGGGTTCGGAGTCCTTTACAGCGAGACAAACAAATCTTCTAACAGCGTCGTCGGACGAAAAGCGCTCCGTGGCCTCCAAAACCAAGTTTCCTTCTTCTCTTCCTTCTCTTTCTCTCTCTTGCCTTTTCTCTCTCTCCAAAATGAATCCAAAATATCTAAAATCCGATATTTATTAACACTGATCGTCCTGGACGATCCAAATTTCGTCCTGGGCGACTTGCTCTCTGGACAGATTTCGTACAGACGGATCGTCCCGACTGCTCCAGGTTCGTACAGACGAAAATGGCAGATTTCTTCACAAATTTCTTCAGTTCGTCCAGTACTAAATCCAGTTCGTACAGACGAACTGCACTAAAAAAAATCAGCTTTTTGAAGGGTTTTACACACTCTCTCTCTCTCTCTCTCGTTGGGTTTGTATTTTCGAGACGTTCAGTTCGACTAAAAGTTTGGATGATCTCCGATTTAATTTTTGAAGTTTTTAATATTGATGTTGATTCGAGATTGGTGCTTGATCAACATAATATTTTGATGATATATCAATAATAATAAAAGACATTTTATCTTATCTGTCCACTTGGAATACATAAAAATAGAGTCCAATTGATCTCAACTTAATTGAACAGAATTTTGATAAAAAAAATATTAACTGATATCATGTCCATACCGATTCTTGAAATAGATATGACCTAATATCGGTGTTACCAAAAAATTTATAAAATCAATAACTATATATATATATATATATATATATATATATATATATATATATATATATATATATATATATATATATATATATATAGTTTTCTCTCAATAGCTTGTTGAATTGCAAGTACATTTTTCAAGGCAATTACTCTAGTTGAGTAATCTAGCTAAGAGTGAGTCCGCTTGATGATTTCTCTTAGCAAGATGGTTAATTTCTAATCACCACAAAAGCCTACGATAGGCTCGAACTTGGGCTAGGGCTTGAGTAAAGTTTATTTATTGAGCTCGAGCTCAGCTCGCTTGGCAATTCACGGCTCGAGTTCAACTTGGGAATTTGAGTTTCTCTTCAAATTCGTTAAACACTTGAAAACAAAGCTTGGAAGTCACAATAAGAGCTTATAAGAGAAGAAATAAATAAAGACATGACTGGAACTAGTTGGGATGAGTCCAATGAAGAGAAAGTCACGACCGGAGCTTGCTTAGAGAAGGCATCAATAGAAGTAGTTGCGAGGAAGTAGTTGTAACAGTTCATTGAAGAATGCATCTAAGGCTAGCAGTGAGGAAGTCATGAACGACATCAAGGAAGTCGCGGAGGGAGCTCATTGTTGAAGAGATCAACAAGACATCAAAATCCGCGGAGGGAGCTCATTGCACTGTAAAACAAAAAGTGATGATGACCGGCAGAAGGCGGCGGGTTGTGGCCGTCGCAAGCGACGACTGGTGGTGGTTGGAAGCATATGGTGGTAGCAGTGAGTTGCAAGCGGAGTTGGTAGTCGTTGGTGGTCGGCGGCGACAGCGACCAGTGAGTGGCAATGACTGTCAAAGGCCCAATGACGATGGCCAGCAACAATGGCAAAGAATTTTCTTTGTATTTAGAAATCGGTCCAATCTAATGTTTAATATTTTAAAAATTTACTCACATTTCTTTTAATTTAGACCAAATATCAGTATTTTCAATACCTTGTATTTGAAATATTATATTCCATTTATACTTTAAACGAAACACCGTCAATCTCTTTAAACCCATGAGAGACTCGGTAAATTTGAAGTGAGAATAATGAGACTTGGAATTCATTTGTTGTGTTTTTGTTCCTAGATTTAGGTTTGCTTTTGTGTAGGTTTCTTGTTTGGGATATGTAGCCAATTGTGTGTTGCTTTTGTGTAGCTCTTAGGTGCCTATTAATAGGCTTTAGCTTGTATTAGGAAGGTAGCCATGGAATAAAGAATTTGCATATTTTGGCTCACGGTCCCCCTCTCCTCTCCTCTCCCTCCTCTCTCCCTCTCTTGATCTTGCAAGAAGATCAAACAAGATCTTCCTCCTTGTTTCTACATCATTCTTCAAGTTATTATCTCTTTTTTTTTTCATATAACTAAAACGAAGAAAATATTTTTTCACTCAGATTCCTTTTCAACCAAAACTACGATGGTGAGATTAAGTTCCTTTATCACTTCAAATCACATTTTCAGTTCATCTCTTTCAAAGCCTTCAAATCAAATAGCGCTAGCGCCATTGTGTGTTTGGTTTTAAGTACTTAGACGTAATGGAAATAAACATTTTATGAATTTTTGCGTAAGACTTTTGTTTAAGACGAATTTCTTAATGCTTTTTAAAACAATTTTTAATACAAAATTTTTAGTTCATGAAATTTTAATATTAAAAAATTATTTAAAAAACAGTAAAAAGTTGTTCCCAATTGAGGGACGGCTTTCTTACTGTTTCTTAAAATAATTTTTTAATATAAAAATTAATTTTTGAACTAAAAAGCTGCTTTAAAAAGCAGCAAAAAATGTTTAAAAAAAGAGTAAGGTTTCGCTTGGGCCGGCTTTCTTCCTGCTTCTTAAATCAACTTTTAAATACAAAAGTAAAAATTGTTAACTAAAAAGCTGCTTTAAGAAGCAGCAAAAAGCCGTCCCAAACGAAGCCATGGGACGACTTTCTTATTGCTTCTTAAAGCAGCTTTCTAGTACAACAAATAAAATTTTTATACTAAAAAATAGCTTTAAGAAACAATAAAAAAGCCGTCCCAAACAAAAGCTTAAGCTTCGTTTGGGACGGCTTTTTTATTGCTTCCTAAAGCAGCTTTCTAGTATAAAAATTTTAATTTTGTACTAGGAAGTTGTTTTAGGAAGCAGAAAGAAAGCCGTCCCAAACGAAGCCTTAGTTTGGGAGGACTTTTTTACTGCTTCTTGAAGCTTCTTTTTAGTATAAAATTTATATTTTTTGTACTAAAAAACTAGCTTGTTCAAGAAGAAGTAAAAAAGTCGTCCCCAAACATACCTAAGAAACAAATAGGACCATATGATCTTTTTTTTTTTTGGGGACATTTAGGCCATTTAAGGCAAACTCACACACACAACGCATATACATGGACTCGAACCTTGGACCTCTTAGTTGGAAGCCTAAGCTCTCAACCAATAGGCCAAGGGGAGTTGTGTATAGGACCATATGATCAATCTTGCTAATATTTTTTTCAAAGATGGACCACTGACATTTTGCTTCTTTTTCCTGTTTCTTTGCTTTTAATGTTCTACCAGCATTATTTCTTTCATTCATTCTTGCTATATATGCAAATGAATTTTGAACCTGGTACAGCATTCATTTATGATGAATTCAGTCTATGTCTGATATAATACAATTTTCAATGGTCTCGAGTAGGTACCAGCCCATGTGAGGCTTCGTCATCAAAGATTCCTAATGGAGGTCCAGTAAACTTTGTGATTTCTGGAACATAGTATAATTCCAAAATTCTCAGTGTCCTTTTTTTGTCATGGAAAAGTGGAGGGGGTCAACTAAATCATTAAATTAAGATCCTTGTGATCTTCACTTCATGTCTTACATGATTCCATTTTTTTTTATGGTCATCGGTTGGAAACACAGACACAAAAAACTAGATCAATGTTATTCTATATTGCTCATAAATTTAGTCTTATGATTTTCATTTTTTTGTTGTATAAACTAAAGTATATATCAATAGTTTCGAGCTAGAAGATTCGTGGCAGTAGAGTGAGAGAGTCTAACGTCTGTAATTTATGTAAAAATCTAGCACACATATATGAAAAAAGTGGTAAGAAACACTAACAGTTTGATATTGAAAACACTGAAAAAGTAAGTCACGGGGCTTGGCTCAATTGAAATGATGCAATAGGTTACAAATGAGGCAATTTGTTGTAATTGGGGAATTCATTGATATGGACATATAGTGTGGCAAAAATGAATGTGGAAAATAAAAGTAGTGGTGGAATATGGAGTTGTATTGAGGTTTTGGAGTTATCTGCATATTATTTATGATATGTTCGATTGTACTCATTTGAGAAGATAAGACTAGAAATCAATAAGTTCAGTATAAATAATAGTTTTAATGTAAATAGTTGGAGTTGATTCCAATGATATACATCAACCTTCATGTGTTAACATTATTGATGACGACAAGCGATAAAGTCTATGATAATCAACATTAGTGTTGAGTGACATTAATCGAGCAATGATGGCTAAGAGAGTGTAGTCAAGTGAGGTGCTTAGAAGATTATCTTTGGAAGATGGTGCTCATTGCTCAAGAGAACATACTCAAATGATAGAGATTGGGAGACTATACTTGAGCGATGATGTTAAGTAGATTATAGTCAGGCAAAGTGGTTGAGTGAACAGATATTTGTGGTAATGGTTGGAAGGCCATAATTAGGCAACACTGGTCAGGAGATCATACTCTGATGACATTGGATGAGAGGCCATAGTTATAGGGAAGTCAATTGGTGAAGGTGGCCAAGAAATCATAGTCAGGGCAGTGCTGCTCGAGAGATCATAATCAAACAACGATGTTGGGACATTATAACTAAATGATGGTGATGACAACAAATGTCAGGCATTGGAGGTTGAGTTGTGATGGCTCAACAACAAAAGTTTGAGTAGTGCTAGTTTAACAATGACAGTTAGATAATGGTTGTTCAACAATAGAGGTTTCACAATGATATTTCAACAAAGGTGGTCAGGTGACATGCAACAATTCTATTTTGAATAATACGAATTTCCAAGTTTTTCAAAAAAAATTCTTGTTCGAATGCTGCACTGTTGTTCTTTTGGGAGCAACGACACTGAGAAGCTTTAGAGAGTGGCGCCTCAGTGCCACAGCTCTCTGTTCTACAATAACTTTAGAATCACATGCAGCATCACGTTATTGGGTAACTTGAGTGTCGTGACACTAAGAACTAAAATGAGTTGTATAAATATGAAAATGACATCCTCTCTATTCTCTCATCAATCGTCGATTTGCCTTTAAAGAAAAGAAAAAAAATAAGAGAAAGGAATGAGAGAGGAAAGAAAAAACTGGATTTTTAGTTGTCGGTTCGCTTTGCTACATTTAAAAAATTTCTTCAGATCATTGTAGGTGACTTCTATCCTATTTCTATTTTCAAATATTTAAATTTCTACTTCTTGATTTCTGCCAAATTGATTTTATTTTATTTTCTCTGAATTTAATGAATTTCTTCCACATAACTTTTGATGTGCTATAGTACTGATTATTTTGCTCATTTAAACTGATTGGTTTTGCATTTTCATTGGTTAATATGGTAGCTAGTAAAATTATACAATTTGAAGGAATAATGATTTTTGTTATTTTGATATTATTATAATGTTAAGACAAGTATTGTGAATGAATGTGAGCATGAGAATGAGCAATAATATGTGTTATTACTTTTACAATAGTGTGATACGAAAAGATGATAACATGTGTGGAAATAAGTAAAGGCTAGTTATTATTAAAGTTGACTAAATACTGGTCTATGCTCTTACAGGATGGTGAGACTATGGACTTTTCTTTAAATATTGTTATATGTGATATTATCCTCTATTTCTTCACGTTATTTACTGATTTGAAATTATAATAAGATGATTATTGTGCCAACGAGCAGGAGTGGCGACTCCATTTAATGAAAACCAACTGCTACTGATTCACTAAAAATGATTTACTGAAAAAAAAAATATCATGCGAGCCAAAACTCCTAATTACTTTTTTAGTGTATATATAAGATACTAATTTACTATCATTGCATGATGATTTATTGTTAATATATTGTATTTACTATTATCGAGTACACGATTTCTATTATTGAAGATGTGATATAAGATGATAATACTAATACTAGTATAATTGAGAATCTTGTGTACACTCCTATACGATTACTGGATTGTACTGTACCGAATTGCTATGGATTTTCACAATTTTTTTTAGTACTTTTGCTTTACTAATTTATATGATTTCATTAATACTTGGATAGTACTACTACGATGTATAATTTAAGAATGATTATTTACTGTTGAATTCCTTCGACATCTATACTGCACTATTTTACTGGGTTTACTGCTTATCATTTTCTTACTATTTATGTGATTCATGATCATATTGACTACTACTCTTATGAATAAAATGATTACATACATAATATTTTCTTTTTTATACTTTGAGTTTTGTAAAAAAAAGATTTTGTTGACTTGCTAAGCTTTTTAAGCTCATTATATTTGGTTTAATAATTTCATATTAATGAAGAGATCAGTAGTGTGAGATTGATTAGATATAGGATTCTTAAGGTTTTACTTTTATTCTATTTTTTTAGTTATTCTTTTATAGTCAGGAGTGGGCAGACAATATGTTATATTTATATGACTCATGATTATTGTATATATTTTTTGGAGAAATGAATACAAATATATATTGATATTTTAATTAATATATTTTTTTATACTAATATTTTTTATTAGAAGAAATTAGATAGCTTTAATTATTGTTACTAAAAGATAAAATGTATAATTCTTTCTATTTTAGATTTTATGGTGTGATAAATCTTGGTATTAGAGCATGGTTATTAAAAGAATTGAATTGTTACCATAGCTATAAGTATTGATTATGAATTAGATAAGGTTGGGTAGATTTTGGTGCTTTTTTTTTTTTTGCAAACATGATTGATTGCATATGTGAATTGTTCAAGCAAGATTGTACAAATGAATAATTGAAATGGATATACCATAGCAAAATATTCCAAAAGAAAAATACATTGCAGCTCCAGTATCGTCAGAGTGTTACACTGCTTGTTAGTGTTATAGCACATATAAATGGAGATACATAGAGTAAGCTAGCTGGAAGTAAGGAAGAAGCGAGGGATAAGCATTTACATACAATCTATAAACTAAAGTCCCTATTATTCAATGGACTTGTAAAATCCAAGATGCAGAAGATTGGCTATTGAGGATAGAGAAAATCTTTGATAGTATGCAGCATCTAGAGATTCCTATTTGAAAGTAAAGTAGAGAGATGGTGGATATGATAACAACAGGAGAAGCTCCAAGGAAAAAAAAAATGCAAAGATTACTTGGAAAGAGTTCACTACAGTATTCAGGACGTGGTTTATACCTCCTTCAGCTCAACGATAAATGCATGAAGCTTTCATAAGATTGGAACAATGACACAAGATAATGATGTCGTATGAAGCTAAGTTTACTGCATTGGTTATGTACACTCCTAATTTGATCCACAATGCTAAAGAAAAATATTATAGATTTATGCAATGATTAAACATGGAGTTGATGTGATGACGCATAATCTAAATTAGAAGAATTATTTTTGTTTATTTCTGATAAATGTGATGCCCCAAATATACATTTCTAGATGTTTTGAATTTTAGAATTATTTTTATTGTTTATTTTTTATGAATGAAATTAGATAGATCTAGTTGTTATTTATTAAAAGATTAAAAGAATAATTCTTCCTATTTAGATTATGGGGTATCATAGTTGAATCATCCGTTAGTACCTCTATGAATTCAGTAGTTTTATGAATTAGTGGAAAGTGCTAGATTAATAAAGATTGATTTAGTTGTACTAGTATCCTTGTATGATCAAGTGAGAGGGATAAGGATTAGAGATGACTCGAGCAAGGATAAGGACAGTGTCAGTGAGAAGAGGAGCATATCTCGTGATTCAAGGAAGGGATTGATAGCACCTAACAATAGGTATAATGATTATATTTATTATGGAAAGAGACATTTAGGTTAGTGTTATCTTTTTATTGAGATGATATTTTTGATATGGACAATAAGGTTATAACATAGCTGATTATCCATAAAGAGAACATGAAGGAAGAACTTATTCTGGAGCAGAACAATTTAGACAGACTGAAGAATATAAAATCGCAGGATCAAGAGCTTATAATAAAAGATCAAAAAATATAACTTATGAAAGAGCTACTAGTGGCAGTTGGAGGTAGTTTATTGTACATGCACTGACAATAGCTATTCCAGTGATGCAACAAGTGTACAACTTATAGTACAAGGAAGATCAACCATGACTTGAGAGTTAGACTGATAATAAGCTCTGTTTTGAATGATTGATATAGCATTACATTGCATACCAAATGATATGTGATTAAATGAACTGCATCGCTATATGATGTAAATCAATTTTTGGTTTGGATTTTCAGACAAAAAATTTGATTTTGATCCGATTTAAATTTTATTGTGCTAATTTGTTTTGAAACAGATTTATTTTGTATTGATTTTATTGCCTGAACTGTGACGCCCCAGGCATCCATAGTGAAAGGATTTGTCTGACAGTCTTGATCAATCTCCAATCCTGCTGTCTTGCTCGGACCTGAAAATGTCAACCACATATAATGAGCTTTACAAAGCCCAGCAGGTCACCTAATACCTATAACTGAGATCAAAGCACGGCGATGCTATCAATATGCATGTCAGTCAATCAACTCCATATCAATCAATGGTTAATGAATCTATGCAATACGGAAATCAATAGTCAATAAAGCCAATCAATGCAGCGGCAGGCGAATCGATAAATCAACTCAATAAATCCATGTCAATCTCGAAGAAATCCGTACACAATAAGAAATCAATCAATCCATCAAATCAATCGCTATCAAATCGAATCAATGCGGTCTAATCAATACTATTTATTCAATGAAATCAAACGAGGATAACAGTACGATAAATCTCAATCTATTCTAACAATGAATCCATGCAGCAGTCTATACGGTGCAGAAATAGTAACAACAGTGAATCTATATGCAAGATCAATAAATCCATAGGCAGTAGTAACAATGAATCTATAAGCAGAAATCAATGAATCTATAGGCAACAGTGTCAATGATTCTATACTATTCATGTCCATGCTATCAATGCAATATCTATAACCATCCATTTCTATATCAATGCTCAATGTCGATGCATAGCAATCAATCAGTGAAATCAATGAAATCGTACGATCTAGTAAATCCAATCAAAGTCGATAAAGCAGGAATCTATAAAACAATGAATCCATAAATCAATACAGTAAACATGCAATTCAATACTATATACTGGATAAGTATAATCAACTGGCTATGTTGCTGTTGTAGAATCCATATTGCTGTTGTAGATATCCATACGTTGGTTTCAATAAAAAGAGTCGTCACTCTATTGCCCGTCGGCCGCCCGTCGGCATATCTATAAACCCCTTATGACTCCCATCTATATTGCTGTTGTAGAATCCATATTTAAAAGAAAAGCCCGTCGGCCCACCATCCTGTACAGGTCAATCACTCTCCAACCAACGTTCAACCAGGTTCCACTTGTGTTCCAGTATCAATAATCAATCAATAATCAATTCAATAGTCAATATTAAAGCAATCATATCAATATTCACATTCATATCTATTCAATCTATCAATTTCAAACAAATCAGAAATCCTACAAAAATTCGGCAGAGTAACGGCAGTCTATCAAATTTACACAAAAATCCTGCAAAAAGCACAAATTTCTAAATTCACACAGAACGTTCACAACATCAATATAAGGCTATTGTTCTACTGAATTCATATCAAATAACATCCTGATATTTTTCTATTCAATTAAAATCACGTAGAACCAATTCCGACCGGTAAAATCATCGTAGAAAACACTCAAATCGTGTACAATATTCATATCTATAACATACCAAAAGTTGTGCGGTGAAAGTTGTCTCAATATAAAACCGGGTCCAAAATTCGACTACGAAAACACAAAACAGTGCACAACTCGATCAAAACACAAAATCTTCGAAAACAGAAATAGGATTCGGATTCCTTACAGCGAGACAAACAAATCTTCCAACTGCGTCGTCGGACGAAAAGCGCTCCGCGGGCTCCAAAACCAAGCTTTTCCTTCTCTTCCTTCTCTTTCTCTCTCCTGCCTTCTCTTTCTCTCTCTTCAAATGATTCAAAAATATCTCGAATCCGATATTTATCAACACTGATCGTCCCGGACGATCTACAATTCGTCCCGGTACGATGTGCTCTCTGGACAAATTTCGTACAGACGAAATTAAAATTCGTCCCGGGCGACTTGCTCTTTGGACAGATTTCGTACAGACGGATCGTCCCGACGCTCCAGGTTCGTACAGACGAAAATGACAAATTTCTTCACAAATTTCTTCAGTTCGTCCAGTACTAAATCCAGTTCGTACAGACGAACTGCACTAAAAAAAATCAGCTTTTTAAGGGTTTTACAATGAACCCTTAGTGGAAATGTCATGGATAACATTTTTCTGACGGTGATTTTCAACCAGAGTTCCAGGATTTTTCAATCATATGGGCTCTAGCCTCTAGGCATATTTATAAATTTTTATAGTATCATTTTTATTAGTTTGGTCAAAGTCCCAAAAACACTCCATGGACAACCTGTATTTAGTCCATTAAGTGTAACTATTCTTTTAGTGTTTAAGTTTGTTTAATAACCTCATAATCAAGTGATCTTACATTTGTTGGACTTCTCTCATCGAGGTGCTCAATTTGATTATAAGCTTGCAACATTCAAAAATCAGTTGATCCTTAATTAATGTCTTGAGTTTTCACTATACTTCAAGTTCATGATTTTGACTCATTTAGACTCTAATTATATCATTTTTATTGTCATCTGATTCATCTCATCAAGAAATTAAGTTTGGTTATAAGTTTGATGAAATTGAAGTTTAGATGATCCTGAATTTAATTATAAAAGTTTTTAATTCTAATATGTATTCATGGGCGGATCCCCATATTAGTGATGGGGGGCAAATGCCCACCCTCAAAATTTTTTTTTTTATTTTAGAGGGTATTTTTTTGGAATATTTTGGGTATTTTGCCCCCTCTCAAAAAAATTTTTTGCCATAATTTTATCAATTCTAATCATTTTTTGCCCATCCCCTACCAAAAAAATTTTTTTTGCCCACCCTAAAAAAGAAGCTGGATCCGCCTCTGTATGTATTGATATTCATATTCGATCAAATGACTTTTCTAGTGAGATATCCCATTGATTTTTTTATAAGAATCAAATATAGTACACAAAATTTGAAAAAAAAACAATCTTTATCTGAAAAGTATGCTTATTGAAAGTGTATTGACGCTAATATTCTGTACAAATCTCATGTTGATGACCAATGACCTCATTTAAACCCCACTTAATAAAGCCAAGCTATATTTTTCAAACAATCTATCAAATGAATTATTTAATTATGAACGTGAGTCATTAAGGTTAGTAAACAAGTCAAGTTTTGGCCAAATTGGTAGGATATTCTATCAAGTAAGCATATATTTAAATACTTAATATCTTGACTCAACCATTTGGATAAGTCTCAATTCAATTTGATTTAGATATCGTTTGGCGAGAAATTATTCTGTGTGGCGGACGCCGTCTAGAGAAGAATCAGGACACATCACATCCTTTTATTATTGTATATCGGTGCTATGGACCGCTGTGTACCGGGTGATGTGACATATTCTGATTTGTCTCCGAACGGTTCGGTGACTACACAAAATAGTTTCTTAGACGAATTATTACACTCGAAACTTCTCACATAATAAATTAATATTTAATATGTAAACTTATTTATACATAATGACCTTTAGATTGCAATTACTTTTTTTAATCAATTACCCCAAAGATTCAAACATGCTAGAATTTATATTAAGGTTGGTTTCATCTGTACCTAACCCATTAATTCATGCAATGGATGAGATTAGCTAGACTCCTACTCTTCTTTTTCTTCTTTTTTTTCTTCTCTTCAGAAAGATCTTTTAAAAGGTTCTTTATAATTTTTCACTATTTTGAGTATTTTAACTAACATTAAAGCTAAAAATTATTAAAATATTTTGGTTTGATATTTGCTAATTTAGAATATATTTGAGATTATTACAGCATTTTATAAAATTGATTAAAAATTTATTGTGGGAAAATAACTTAACTATTATAATTACATATGAAAATTTTAAAAATTTATGAAAAAATAGTATGAAAAGAGTATCAAATAAAATTATGATTATTATCTAAAAAATAAAAATCTGAAAAAATTGGAAAACTGCCTTAAATAAACATAACTTAATAAAAAAATTCAAAAGTTAACATTAAAATTTTAAATATGGTTGTGAAATTTATGCTTTCACATTAATTTACAAAATAAACCTTTGATTTCACCAAAGGAAAATTTTCAAAAGCATTAAATGTTATCTCATTCTTCAAAGCTTTCTTTATGATATTTTTTGACCTTTTTTTGAGGGATGGCTCATGGCTATGCTTACTTTTTATGCAAACTTTCGGCCTCCATACCTTGTGGTGGGGTGCATTTTGCAATTATTAAAAAATAACAGAAAAAAGAGAGATATGAAGGGCATTTGTGAAAAGGTGAGATCATTTGGATTTAATTGATGCATGGGCTTAGCATTAATTAAGTTTATTTTAATTTTTTTGTCCGAGATGAGGAAAGGGTCCTTTTCATTCTTCGTTATTAAGCATCGTACTTTGGCTTTCTTTCTCCAAATTTGCTCAATTTTCTGGAGAAAGTAAACCTCCTACTTTTCTCATGATCCAATGTTGATTAGATTCCGTGGAGCCGTAAATTATGAGAAATCATGTTTTCACATGATTAATTAAGGCAGTTTTGTGAGAGTAATGCAGACACGGTTAATGAAATTTACACATTTATGTGATTCATTTTGATCTGTTGGTTGAGAGCTTTAGCTATTAATCAAGAGGTTTTGGGTTCGAATCTTATGATATAAGATGTGTGTGTAAGTTTATCTTAATTGACTTAAAATTACTTAATAGTAGATTTATTCTAATAGAGCAGGTGCAGCCAAGTTATGTTAACTCGCAAGCTGGCTCTAGCTGGAATAGTTAATGAGCTAATGAGTCAAGCTTATCGAGTTTCAAGCTCGAGCTAGAGCTCGAACAGAATTACAATCTCGTTGGATTATTGAGCTCGAGTTTGATCCTCAGAACATATGGCTCGATTACTATTCTAGCGGCTCAAGTGCGGAATCGGAACTGCGGAAGCAAAGTCCCGAGGTGGGCTCATATGCGGAAGGCGGGCTTGGATGCAGAAGGGGGCTCGGACGCAGAAGGCAGAAGAGGAAATCTACATCATGAGGGTAGGCTCGGACGCTAGAGGCGGAATTGAGGAAGGCGGGGGCGGCTGAGGATGCGAAATCAGAGTTCGAACCGTGGAATCAAACTGCTTGTCAAGCTCGTTTTCAGTAGCATGAGTCGAGCTCTACCTTGCCTTTTGAGCTTGACTCAAGCTCGATCTCAGAATTGGCTTGCAAGTTGCGCTCAAGTTAGGCTTGACTCGAGCTTAGTTGCACCCCTAGTGCTACATAACTTATTTCTAAAATAATTAAGGGAGGTAGCTCATCTTGTTCTATTGGTTGGAAGCTTTAGCTACCAACAAAAAGGTCTTGTATTCGAGTCTTACATATGTGATTTATGTGTGAACTTGCTTTAATTGTCTAAATGTCCCAAAAATAAAAATTAAGGAGTACTTAAAAAAAGTCTAAAATTCATGAAGATATTTATAAGTTCATAACTTAAAATAAAAGTTTAAAGAGAAAAAAAAAAGACTCTATAATTATCAGAGGTTAAATGATGATGGTTTTTATAAGTCCACGATTAAAAAAAAAAAAAGATGGAGATGCCCCCAAGTGAACTAGTTGAATGATGGGACTTATAGTTCTAATTAATATAGTTAATAAGTATTATCCAAGCTGGGTATTCTTATAACATTGAGGGCACTTGATTTCTCCTAGATCTAATACAATTATAATTGTTATACGACTAAATAATTTTATAGGGTACAAGCGTACAGAATTTGAAGTCCAAGTTTTATGACATATAGAGAAAAATGTAACTAAGGCTTCATTTAGGATGATTTTCTTTCCGCTTCTTAAAGCAGCTTTTTAATACAAAAAATTTAATTTTTGTACTAAAAAACTAGTTTAAGAAGCAGTGAGAAAGCCTTCCCAAAAGAAACTAAGCTATTCAAGAGTTTTCAAATCTATATAGTATAGGTATGAATGTAATAAAGGCATGGAGCATAATGCTTTGAAGATTAAGAAACACCTAGTAAGTCGAGGTTTACAACTTTGACAAGCAAAATTGGATGAGTGTTTAACTTGTAACTCTAGAAATGAACTTCCCATAAGGGGAGTATGACAATCTAGTCATAAAGATAATATTGCCCAACATATTTAGTAAGAGTCATAATGCAAATAATGATTATTTTTTGTGATGTTATTTGGCTATAATTGACTTTTAAAAATCTGCAAGGTAGAACTTAGATAAGATCAGGTTTGTGCTATTGTGTCAAAAGGAGAGCTAAAATTGGTAACCTAGGGAAAGAAAGTGGTCATGGAAGGTTTTAAAATACACATTGAGTTATTTTATTATAATCTCAACTCAAAGAATCACCAAATCCTCTTTGTCAAATATGTGGTCAACATAAAGTCAACTTTGATAAAATGTTAATCAACCCAGGGACGCCATATATCGCTGAAATATAAGATACATATTGAGTTATTTCTCCTAAAATACTTCATGGTCTTGGCTCCCTCTTTGGCTGAACTCTTAAAATGGATAATGCTACCTCCTCTGGATCTCGTCCATCAGTATTAGATGTATCAAAACGTTATCCTGATAATGTGTGGGTTGGCCCCAAAAATTTAGTTACATTCAAGCTGTGGTTATGGAGGACTTTCCTTCTTATTGTGTTCACTGTAAATCATTGGGCCATTGTCAAACTGAATGTTATATTTTACATCCACATCTTATTCTTACTCCTACTGTGAAACCTCTTTCAAATATTGGAGGTGGTAACCCCACTAGTGGTTTGGAAGAAAGTATGCTTGGTACTTGTTGTGATTTAGTTAAGCAAAAAATATTGTGGAGGTTAGTAATGTTGAAAATGAGCTGTTATCTCATCCTTTGAATGTTGGTGACATCAAGTCCCCATTTGAGCCTGTTGTCTTAGCTCCTATGGTGCCTGTGGAAGTTGTTTATGCTCCTGTTTTTGAGAATTTTGGTGATCCTGTTGTTAATATCTCTAATAATCTATATGTTATCCATGTTGTGTTTGTGGCTAGTATCAATAGAGAGGCTTGTGAGGTCGTCCCACATGTTGTTGGTGAGATGATTTTGGCAAATTCTATGCTTGGTTTGTCTCATGACAAATTGGATGCGAGGAACAAGAATTTGTGTGAAAGTACCAAATGGCTTTAAATGTTTCTACTAGTGGATTGATTGTGGCTTCTTCTAATGCTTTTAGCTCTCCTATTACCCCTTTAGTCTTGTATAGGAAGGAGCCTCCCACTGATGTGGGAGTTTCTATGGCTAACATGAATGTGTGTGCCAGAACTGTGTATGAATCTAGTAAGGTGGTGGATGATCTCAACTTAGATGTTTGTGCCAATGACAAGTTGAATGAGTCATCTACTTAACTTGTTTCTTTGTTGGCTTCATTAGGGCTAGCCTCATCTCATATCATTAATGGTTCGAAGGGAATGTGTCTTATATTGATGTTTCCATTTCAGTGATGTTTAATGCGAATTTCAGAGCTCAATTGGTTTTGTCATTCAAAAACTCTAGTATGTCTCAAATAGATTGATTGGATAAATCCCTTTCCTCGACTTGGGGGGGGGGGGGGGGGGGGGGGGGGGGGGGGGGGGGGGGGGGGAGAGGGGGGAGGGGGGGGGGGGGGGGGGGGGGGGGGGGGGGGTTGGGGGGGGGGGGGGGGGGGGGGGGGGGGGGGGGACTTGGGGGGGGGGGGGGGGGGGGGGGGGGGGTGTAGCCAAAGGTGTAGAAGTTCATAAAAAAAGTAGCTCTTTTTGTTCTCTTGGTTGTCGTGCATCTCGTTTATATGATTTTTGTGGTGCTATGGACACTGATGAGGCTGCTTTTTGTTCGCTACCTAATTGGCCTATGTTTGCTAGCAACCTTGGTGGTTTTGCTCTTCTACTTTGCAGTTTACTTTTTTGGATTGTGGGTTGTATCTTGTCTTTTGTATTGTTATCCTCTGTTTGGTTTATGGGTTGCTGCCTCCAATGGATGGTCAGTGCTTTTCTTCTAGGTGGTTGCAGGAAGCTCTGAGTCCGCCTATCTTCTGCGCCTTCTTCATTGATTTTTCATTTTTGGTGTTTACTGATCTGTAACTGATGATATTAGTTTTGTATTATTGTTTTGTCAGCTTTTGAGTCCTTACTGTATTATCCTTTTATGGAATTAAACTTGAATATTTTGGAATAAAAAAAAGGGAGTTTGTAAGTAAGAGAACATGTTGGGTAGTTCTTCTAAACTCGAGCATATCTCCTATTCTCTTCTCTTAGTGAAATTATTATATGTGGATATGGACGTTGTTTGGAGACAAATCAGAACGAGTCATATCACTCATTTGTTATATACCACTATGTGCTGATTGATGTGACTCGTTATTATTCGACTCTAGATAATATGATATCGACACAAAATAATTCCTCATTCTTTTTTCTCCTTGAAGTCAACATAAATGAAATTAACTTTATGCGCTTCTACCTTTTCATCTATCCATGATATATCGCTAAAAAAAACCTCTATCTCCACCGCAGAAAATAAATGTTTCCCCAAAAGATGAATGCGCGGTGAGAAAAGTTGCGTCATTTCAGCCAGTTGACTATAAGAAGATGAGGATATGTGTCTCAAAAAAATTTGTAGAGGGGCCTTATTGAACTAAAAGTCTCCACATATTCTGAATTCTTCAATGCGAAGTACGAACGCTTCCTTCCATAGTATTCTACTCTCTGCTCTCTGCTTTCATTCCAAGCAGGGTGAGAGTGCTTTTTGCATGAAACAATTCGGTGGAACGCAACCATCACCGCCATCGCAATCTCTCTTTCTCTCTCTTCCTATCTCTCTCTAACCTGTAATCTTTCTCAGTCCTCTCCCGCGCTTTCTTCTCAATAGCGATTCATTAATCGCTTCGGTGCTCTCAGGTAATCCGATCTCTTCCTGCTTGTTATAAGTAATTCATGAAATTTGTAGCTCGAATTTGAAGTTTGAAGTACCTTTTGTAGAAGATTGGTCTTGTTCGAAATTAGTTTCTACGAATTGGCTACATGCACAGTTTGATTTTTGTTCTCCGGGGTTTCATGTTTCGATTGTTGTGAATCCGATTTTTAGATTCCCCAGTTTGGTGGGTTGTTTGCGGGATGAGTCTGAGGCCACTGTGTTTTACCGAGGTTTGTTTAGATTCGGAATCTGCTGTCCATCCTCGATTTCTTAGCTGTTAAGTATGCGTCATGGGGATAAGTGGGGCCTGGTTTGGTTGGTTTGAGCTATTTAGGCATTTGATTGTCTGGTTTGGTTTTGAATTTGGTGGCCAAATCAATTAATTTATATGGAATTTTCACTTAGCTCCTGCTTCTCCCAATGGGGTTTTGGCCTCTGGAGGGCTAACCAAAACTGGGTACTTTTGGTAGAATTGGTTTCTTGAGTCTCGGCCCATGTTCTTCTCCCTTTTGTCTGTATAGTTGAGTTAGAATTTTGAATATTATACAAATTATGTCGAGGAAGATCATTGTACTGTAGAAGCATTAATATATTTTTATTAAGTGTCAGAATTATTATATTTTTGTTCATAGTTTGTATAGCATGGTATTTTTTATCGGCATGCTGTTTACCACTCTGTAGAGGTGAGGTTTTTCCGTGTTTGTTGAGTTGATATTTTCAGTGTTTTTCTGATTAGTCTTAGAAAATCACTTAGTTATTACGCAAGTTATAGCCTATTTATTTGGTTGTTTCAATTCTTGCTGTTTCTTATATCAGAGCTACTTGATAGATTTCTATTCAGAAGCTGAGAAATTTGCTCAGTAAAATTTGATTCTGAGGCTGCCATTAGATTTAGAAGCCTTTTTTTTGTAACAGTCACTCCACTGATTCACATGCAGAGTACCGAAAATTAATTAAGAAGAGCTTTTTCATTGTCAAAACGGTACAGCAACTCAAAGAGGATCATAATCATTAGCTTATGCTAAATATTTTGATTTAATGGGATGAATACTCTTCCATCCACGCATGTTCACTGCAAAAGCAGAAGTTAACTCAAATGCTCGCAAGGTTTTTGTCCAACTTCAATTATTTTTATCTTTGTTCTAACCCTTTTTTTGGATATTCTTAGATTAATGATGTCATGTTGCCTTATTGATGCATATTTACTTTTGCTGCACTTCCATGAGTTATTAAACTCAAAATTTCACTACTTTACCTTCAATTGGTGCTACTCTTCTATATCTCTTCCATAATCATTTATCATTTTATTTTTCATAGTGTTGCCACACCTCTATCATAACATTCTTAATTTTTACAACTCAATCTTGTTATGACCTTTTTATTGTTTTTACACTTGCTTCCATACAACATAGCCAATCTCATTTCAGTTATATGAATTATATACCCAAGATGTCGTATCATATAATACTTCATAATATTTATCCAACTTAACTACTCAGATTAAGTTATGCTTTCATCTATATCCCAATCCTTTATACAATATATCCAAATATTTATCATGCTTATATATCATCTGATCTTCCAATTACTATGTTTGATGATTTACTAATTTACTAATTTCTAACAATTGTTTTTTTAATATTAATGTTATGCTTTTATCTTCTAAAAATTTCTCTATTGCTTTTTAACTTTTTGTTTATCTTCCAAGCTGTACCTATCCAAACTTTGTCATATACCAATAGAATCAATGCACCAAATTTTGAATATCTTTAGTAAGCATCTCAAATGCCAAAACAAAGAAAGATGTGTAAAAAATGTTGATCCCCTATGAAATGTTGTTTTCTGAAAAATGGTTTTGTCATTCCACAATTACATTTAATGCTACTCATTTCTTCTTTATAGATATCTTTAATAACTTCAAGATACTTTTAACATATCTTTTAGCTTTAATACTCGTTAAGTTAAATTTTCATGTTAATTTATCCCCTTCTGAGAACAGTATCGTATATAGTTTTTTCTTCATTAATTTTTTTAGCATATGACCAAATTAATTTTGGATACCAACTTGTTTTAAAGTTTTATTTCTATATATTACCACTATATTGAATAATTTTTTGTTCTAAAATATTGGTTCTAAAATGATTCTTCCCTATTCATTTGACATCCTATGATTTTTTTAAGATCTTAGAGAAAATGATTATTAATAAATAGTCCATTATAATAACCTCAATAATATTCCAAATTGCAGTCGAAATCTTACTTGATGAAACACATTACCTTCAAGCATCTTCTTTACTCCACTTTATAAACAATAAATTGTTTTGATATTGATTTTTTTTTCATTTTGTTATTTTAAGTTTTTTTTCCCGCTTAAGAAGCACCTATGACAATTTCTCAAAATTGCATTTATATATTTAGTTGATGTCATAAAACTGAATTATGTTCATATTCTCTTTATTTTTAGTACATCTAACTTGCTTTCAATGTCTACATCTTCCTAAAATTTTGGTTATTTTGTATCTCATTTTCTCTTTTGTTACCAACTTACCATGCAAATTATGAAGATGTAGCTTTGGCTTTGCTTATTACCCTCTTTACAACACTTCTAAGTTGTTCTAATAAGCATCTTATTTCTCAATAAAATTAATATTTATCATTCTTTTGGAGTGATTTTATTTGCATTAAATAACCACAATGCTTCCTTGTTCAAGTACAAATATATATTCTCATAATCATTAGTCAGAGGATGTGTCTTCATGTGCAAGTTATGGTTGATTATAGTCGAACCAATTTCTTTGTGTACACTATTTAGTAAATTGATACATTCACTTGCACATCATTTACCGTCATTCACAAGCAAACTGTTGAATATATTCTAAGGGTTTCTTGTGGCCCACAGGTGGTTGTTGCTTGTCGTTTTGTGCATGCCGAGTGATATGGTAGCTTTCAATGTTCATAAAAAACTTTTTATCATTGGTTGCAAGCGAGTCTCTATATTCTTCCATGTTTTGGCTAATTTTTGCTTGCAAATAATTTATATTTAAAGATCTTTGCTTACCACGAGTTCCATATTTACTCATTTATATTAAATTATTCTTTGTTGCACACATTGTATTTTCATTTTAAGCATTAGGTCATGTTCCCTGTGGTCAAATTTGCAAGTTCAGTTCCCTATTGTCCATTCAAGTTCCCTGACATTCATTTAGGTTCAAATCAGGTCCCCTGTTGTTTTTATAACTTCAGATCCTCTATTTTCTCTCCTCGCATCTCTCCTGTTTAGGTAAAACTTTAGGGAGCTGGGTCTTCCCTATCACGCTACGAGAGCACGTAGGATAGGTGTCGCGTGACACCGTGGTTGTAGTCTTCAACCCTACCACACTACGAGAGTGCGTAAGAGTCTTCGAGGTACCTGTTTGAAATAAGGCGCAGTTTTTTTCCATGCTGGCATTGAGACATGCATGGGTACTTAAGATTGTCATCTTTACGCTACAAGAGCGTTTAAAAGGCCTACCAGCCTCACCGCAAGCGTCGGATCGGGTTCCCTTTTACCACGCCACGAGAGTGTTTAGGATGGTCCACTGATTTGCCGCGAGTGCCGAGAACGATATTTTAATTTTGAGGAGCATTATACCTTGATGAGTGACGGTGTCAACGGCGGTGCTGACGTCGACGACTGTGTTCGAGGGCACGGGGACAACTAACTCTCTCTTTTTTTATTCTCTCCTTTATCTTTTTTTGATTTTTTCTTCCTTTTTTTTTATCATAATAATAACAATAATAATATTGTTGTTATTATTATTATTATTATTATTTATATAAATAATAATAATATTATTAATCATAGCATTAATAATGATTATGACAAAATTATTATTATTATTTAACCATAATTAGTAATATAAAATAGTAATAATATTAAAAAAAAATATTATCACCTTTCACACATTGCATTTGCTGAGATGAGCTCGGGATTTAATATGGTCGGGTCGGATCGTATGCAGAGATCAAATCGGGCAGCAGATCAAGTCCCGGGTCTTGGAGTTTAGATGTTGGGTTAGATAAATTGAGGGATGTTTGGGTATAATAGGCAAGTGGGTTGGTTCAGTTGTGTAGAGTAGGTCGGCTAGGGAAGGTCGGGTAGATGAAGGAGAGGTAGATCGAATGCCGGAGTCTGGAGGCGTGAGGTTCGACGGCCTGTATGGAGGATGGAAGTCGGTTGATGGGGCTCAATCGTGGGTCTACGACGTCGATTGGCTTGCGGCATATTGAGGAGGTGCTTGGTGTGGGTTGATGTGGATCAGAAGGCTTGTGGCAGGTGGTAGACAGATCCAAGGCTGGGCATAGGGTCTTCACGCGAGTAGGAGTCGAAGGAAGGGATATATGCCGGGTTCGATCAAGATTCGGCTGAGGTCTTTGGAGTCGAACGTGAGGTAGGGGCGCTCGGTTGGGAAAAGGTTTGGAACAGAGCTAGTTTGGAGCAGCTAGGGTCAGTTGTTGGCATCGGGTAAGGAAGAACAGGAAGAAGAAGAAGCGGAGGCTTCATTCCCTCTTCATTTTAACATCAAGATCGCGCACGCGGGAGACGGGACGGATGCGACAGTTTGATGCTACAGGTATTTGGCGGCTGAATACTTAGGATTTAAGGCAGATTGTGGCAGAGGTAATAATTTAAGCCTCTTTTTTTAAATATTATTATTTATTTTTTGAAATAGTGTGGAGGCCAACATCTAGTTACCACTGTTTATCCAGCATGCTCATTTGCATCAAGTTGTCTGCATCATCCAATTATTTTTCGCACTATCTATTATCATGATTCCCTCTCTATTATCATGATTCCCTCGCAGCGGTATTTTCTCTATGTGTGCATTTTTGGTCTACCCAACATATGTTTAAGTTTCTTATTTACTTTTTACTCCCTCCAATCCGTCTTTTCTCTACTCATCCTCAGTTGCAATCTTCAAGAAAGAGATGCTCTTTTGACATTTAAATCTCATCTCTTAATACGTCAAGACTTTCTTTCCTTTTCTTCATATTTCTTAACATGAAATTATAAAAAACATGCAACTTAAAGAAAAAAGAATGAATGAGAAATGAACAATTGTAGGATGATGACTTTTCACCTGGATTTTTCTGCTTAGCACAAATTGAAACATATACTATTTTTTAGTTCTTTTTTTTTTTGTCTAAATGAATTTGTTACGCTTGTTATGCTTGGACCGGTCCCAGCTGGACCGGTCCGGTTCTACACCCGGCGGTCCAAAGCCGGGCGGAACCCAGTCGCAGAAACGATGGAAGAGAGAGCGGGCTAGGCGGGGTTAAAGAGTTTCGTTGGAGGGAATTTTTGAATGAGGAGAGTGTTTATGTAATTTGCATCTTTCCTTTTGCTTTAATTAGGGAGTTTATGAGAGAATTAGGGAGGTATCTTGAATTGGAATTTGATTTGAGATCTAGGATTTGTGTTCTTGGGCTCTTGGCTATGGCTAGAGATTTGGAGAGTTTTTCCTTCCTCTCGAATTGAAGGAAAATTGTATCTTGCTTGTTGTTTGCATCTATTAGTGGAATACAAGTGTTTGCAATTGTTTTCCTCCGTTTTCTCTCAGTTTTTCTTCAGTTTTCCGCTGTTTTTCACTGTTTTCCTGCTCCGGACAGCAGTTTGCTTGGAGAGTTGTTGCAAGAAGTGAATAGGAAATACTCGATTTCAAGTATTTCCTATCAAATTGGTATCAGAGCATCGATTTGGGGACTTTTGGCGGCTGAAATCAGATTTTTCAGTGAACTTTTGGGCTTACGGAAGTGATTTTTTGTGATCCGTTGGGAAGAATGATGGCCGGAAGAAGGTAGATGTGTTGGAAGGCGAAGTCGGTCAATTGAAAACCGATTTGGAGGCAAGATTTTTTTATTTTCAAAATCAAATCACCACCAACAATGAAAGGTTGGAGGGAAAGTTCACGGCAATGGAAGAAATGATGAAGAAATTACTTGAGATGAAGACTAATCCGACGACATCGGAAGCAAGAGGGACTACCGGAGACCATGGCGTAGGAGGGAATCCGAACCTGCTTAGGGGAGGAGAAATCCAGAAGTAGAGATCCTTGAGGGAGATGACGACATGCCGCCTCTATAACTACTTTCTAGAGAAGAGATGAGCATGGGAAACGATCGAAGAGGTGCTGATTTTGGAGTCGAGGTGCTGAATTTCAGCGTCGAGGTACTGAATTTCAGCGTCGAGGTGCTGAATTTGAAGGGAGGAGAGGGGAATATGACGAAAGTGCAGATTTTGGCGGAAGAAGAAAGGAATTTCAGCGTCGAGGTGCTGGTTTTGAAAGGGGAAGAGGGGAATATGACGACGAATTCGAATACCATTGCCGTAGGGATGACCGGGACACTTGGGGAGCACCTCCTCTTTGAGGAATGGGGGGTTATGGAGGGTACCGGGGTAATGGAGGAGATCCAAGGTTGAGGAAGCTGAAGATGCCCGTCTTCGAGGGCGAAGACTGCCATGGTTGGATCTATAAGGTGAAGCGATATTTTGCTGTCAATGTGCTGACAGAGGAGGAGAAACTGACAGCAGCAGGAATATGCTTGGAGGGAAAAGCCTTAGCATGGTATCAGTGGCGTGACAGGAGGGAGCCCATTCGTAGCTGGAGAGAGTTCAATGATTGTTTATTGGAGCGTTTCTGAGCCGATGATGGAGGAGACTTCTATGAGCAATTCTTTGCTCTAACTCAGGAGGGGACCGTGACAGACTACCGGGACAAGTTTGAGTATCTGGCTAGCAGGCTGGATCATATCTCGGAGTCAGCCCTGGAAGGGAATTTCATGAAAGGGCTGAAACTAGAGATAAGAACAGCACTCAGAGTGTTGGAGACTTGGAGCCAAGGAATCTAGGCAAGGCCATGGAGTTGGCCCAGTTGGTGAAGGACCAGAAAAAGTATGAAAGAGGGACTCGGGGAAACTATTCAGGGGGGTCGTACAGGACGACGACCACATTCTTACCAGCAAAAGGGGCAGGCCCCGGGAGCACGAAGGAAGCACCCAAGGAGAAGATGGGAGGAGGCGGTAACGGGGGGCAGTTCAAAAAGCTGATCGAGAAGGAGCTGCAGGAAAAAAGGGCAAAAGGGGTGTGCTTCAGGTGTGATGAGAAGTACATGACGGGGCATAGGTGCAAGGACCGATCTCTTTAGGTTATCCTCGTCTATGAAGACGAGGAAGACGAAGAGGGAGGTGAGAATGACCCCAAGGTGGAGGAGGAGAAGTTGCATCTGGACGTAGCAGAAGTCTCTTTGAACTCAGTAGTGGGATTCACTTCGAGTCACACTATGAAGGTGAAAGGAGAGATCTCTGACCGTAAGGTGGTGGTGTTGATAGATAGTGGAGCAACACACAATTTCATTTTCACCCAGATTGTAAATGCATTGGGGATGGAGCTAGTGGATACCGGAGGTTACGGGGTAATGATGGGCACCGGGAAGGTAGAGATGGGACGAGGAGTCTGTCGAGGAGTAGTACTGAAGATTCAAGGAATCCATGTAAAGGAAGACTTCCTTCCCTTAGAATTGGGGAGTACGGATGTCATCCTTGGGATGAAATGGCTGCAGATATTGGGAGATACCAAAATCAATTTGGGTACACTGAGGATGGAGTTGGTGGTTGGGGGAAGAAAAAGGACGATTCAGGGTGATTCTGGACTGACCAAGGCGGGGGTTTCTCTCAAATCCCTCATCAGAACCATTCAGGAAGAGGGGGGAGGCTACTTAGTAGATTTGCACCTCCTGAAAGGGGTCATATTGGAGGAGGAAGGAAATGTTTCCGCTACAGTACAGCCGCTCATACACCAGTTCAGCGAGGTCTTTCAACCGCCCCAGGGTTTACCTCCTCAGAGAGAGTTGGAGCATGCCATTACTTTGAAAGAAGGTGAGACTCCGATCAGTGTCCGTCCTTACCGCTACCCACAGATTCAAAAAGATGAGATTGAAAAGCTGATCCGGGAAATGCCGAAGGCTGAGATTATCAGACCCAGCAACAACCCTTTTTCTAGTCCAATCCTCCTGGTCAAGAAGAAGGATGAGAGTTGGAGATTTTGTGTGGATTACAGGGCTCTGAATAATGGCACTGTACCAAATAAGTTCCTAATCCGGTGATTGATGAGCTGCTGGACGAGCTACATGGTGCAGTGCTGTTTTCGAAGCTGGATTTGAAATCTGGATACCACCAGATCAGAATGAGGGAGGCAGATGTTCCAAAGACAGGGTTCAGGACACATGAAGGGCATTATGAATTTCTGGTAATGCCCTTTGGATTGACTAACGCTCCTGCAATCTTTCAATCCTTGATGAATCGGGTATTCAAGCAGCACCTCAGGAAGTTTGTCCTGGTCTTTTTCGATGACATCCTGGTGTACAGCATGACCGTGGAAGAGCACTTGGAACATCTGCGGGTGGTATTGGAAGTGCTTTAGGAGCATCAATTGAAAGCCAACTTGAAGAAGTGCAGTTTTGCTCAGGCGAGTGTGGAGTACTTAGGACATGTGGTTTCCCAAGAGGGAGTGACAGCGGATCAAACTAAAATTGAGGCAATACAAAAATGGCCACTTCCTAGGAACCTCAGGGAGTTGAGGGGTTTCCTAGGATTGACGGGATACTACAGGAAGTTTGTGAAGGGATATGGTACCATTGCTTGGCCCCTGACTGAGCAGCTAAATAAAGACAATTTTTTTGCTGGGGAGAGGCAGCCACTCAGGCGTTCGAGAGGTTAAAAGAAGCCATGATAACGGTTCCTGTTCTAGCTCTTCCAGACTTTGGTCAGGTCTTTGTAGTGGAGACGGATGCATCAGGATATGGGCCAGGTGTAGTGTTGATGCAGAATCACAGGCCAGTGGCATACTTCAGTCAAGTGCTTTCAGCCAGGGCTAGATTGAAGTCAGATTATGAAAGAGAGCTGATGGCCATTGTCCTGGCTATTCAGAAGTGGCGGCCTTATCTCCTGGGAAGACACTTTATTGTACGGACTGATCAGAAGAGCTTGAAGTATCTGTTAGAACAAAGAATGGTTACCGAGGAACATCAAAGGTGGTTATCCAAGCTATTAGGCTACGATTTTGAGATCTATTATAAGCCGGGTTTGGAAAATAAGGCAGCCGAGGCTTTATCCAGATGTGTTGGGGAGCTCCAAGAATTAGCTGTGTCGGTACCCTTGATGGTCGACTGGGGTGCGCTCAAGGAAGAAAGCCTGCAGGATGAAGAACTGGGAAAGATCAGAGAAGATCTGAGGACAGACAAGAGTAGCCATCCAGGTTACTGCATTGAGGGGGAGAGACTATTGTATCAAGGGAGGTTTGTGATGCCGAGAACCTCCATCCACATTCCCCACTTGTTACAAGAGTTTCATGGCAGCGCGATTGGAGGCCACTCAGGAGTTCAGAAGACTTACAGGAGGCTATATGCTGAGCTCTACTGGAAAGGGATGCACAAAGATGTGGAGGAGATGGTATCAAGGGTGTGAGGTGTGCCAGAGAAACAAATACATGGCGATGGGCTCCAGGAGGACTACTACAACCATTGATACTTCCAAACAAAGTTTGGGAGGAAGTGTCCATTGATACTTCCAAACAAAGTTTGGGAGGAAGTGTCCATAGATTTCATCGACGGCTTACCCAGATCAGAAGGATTCACGGTCGTCCTGGTAGTGGTGGACCGACTCAGCAAATATGCACACTTCATTCTCTTACGACACCCCTACACTGCTGTGTCAGTAGCAGCCGCCTTTATCAGGGAAGTTGTTAGACTGCATGGGATTCCTGAATCGATTGTGTCTGATAGAGACAAAGTGTTCCTTAGTCAATTTTGGAGGGAACTGTTCCGAATGCAGGGCACTGTCCTCAAGAGAAGTACCGCCTATCATCCCCAGACAGATGGACAGACAGAGGTGGTAAACCGGAGCTTAGAGACATATTTGAGGTGCTTTGCTTCAGAAACACCACGGAAGTGGGCACAATGGTTATCATGGGCGGAGTACTGGTACAACACCTCACACCATTCTGCTTCTCAGATGACACCGTTCAAAGTGTTGTATGGGAGGGACCCCCCACACCTAGTGCACTATGGGAGAGGAAGTACACCTAATTCTTCAGTGGAGCAATACCTAGAGGAAAGAGAACTTGTGCTAGAGGAGTTGAAGAAACATTTGGGAAGAGCACAACAAATCATGAAGAAGAGAGCAGATACACATAGGAGGGACATACAATATGAAGTAGGGGAGAAGGTGTACTTGAAGCTAAGGCCTTACAGGCAAAAGTTAGTGGTTAACAGGAGGAACGAGAAATTGGGCCCGAGGTACTTCGGGCCCTATGAGATCTTGGGGAAGATTGGAGCAGTGGCATATCGTCTGAAATTACCATCCTCCGTTACCATACACCCGGTGTTTCACGTGTCACAGTTGTGGAGAGCACTTGGAGAGCATGCAGCGAGTGTGGAATTGCCAGCATCATTGACAGAGGATTTGGAAGTGGTTATGGAACCCATGGAGCTAGAAGGGGTAAGGCGGGATAAAAAAGGAAACAAAGAGGTGTTGATAAAATGGAAGGATCTCCCCGACTACGAGACCACTTGGGAGCCCTATGAGATGATGAAACAACAGTTTTCGTACTTTCACCTTGAGGACAAGGTGAATCTTTGGGAGGGAAGTAATGTTATGCTTTGACCGGTCCCAGCTGGACCGGTCCGGCTCTACACCCGGCGGTCCAAAGCCGGGCGGAACCCAGTCGCAGAAACGGCGGAAGAGAGTGGGCTAGGCGGGGTTGGAGCGTTTCGTTGGAGGGAATTTTTGAATGAGGAGGGTGTTTATGTAATTTGTATCTTTCCTTTTGCTTAAATTAGGGAGTTATGAGAGAATTAGGGAGATATCTTGAATTGGAATTTGATTTGAGATCTAGGGTTTGTGTTCTTGGGCTCTTGTCTACGGTTAGAGATTTGGAGAGTTTTTCCTTCCTCTCGAATTGAAGGAAAATTGTATCTTGCATCTATTAGTGGAATACAAGTGTTTGCAATTGTTTTCCTACGTTTTCTCTCAATTTTTCTTCAGTTTTCCGCTGTTTTTCACTGTTTTCTTGCTCCGGACAGCAGTTTGCTTGGAGAGTTGTTGCAAGAAGTGAATAGGAAATACTCGGTTTCAAGTATTTCCTATCAGAATTCTTTTGTTTGCTTGAATGTGCTTCAATCGTGCTACTACTTCCGCAAGGCATTAGATTGATTGATTTCTTTGGCATGTGTTTATGAAATGGAGATATTGTCCTTAAATTAGCTTGTTAGTTTTGCTTTTTGTTTCTTAAATTTTCATGTTTCGGAAATCATTTCGGGTGCTATAAAACCTGCAGATGCTCTATTGGTACCACATGTTACAGGATACTTTGAGAGACTAAATATTAATATTGATAATAACACTTTTATTTCCAAAGACCTAAAACAAAAAATGTTCTTCTTTCATGTAGGTATGGGAGTTTCAAACTCTAAGATTGACGAAGACAAAGCACTAACAATTTGTCGTGAAAGGAAGCGCTTTGTCAAACAAGCTCTTGATGGAAGATTCTTGTTGGGTGCCGCACATGTTTCTTATGTCAATTCTCTTAGAAATACTGGAACTGCGCTCACGAAATTTGTTGAAGTCCTAGACGAGACTTCCCTGCATGCCTCAACTTCTACGGCAAGTGAACCACATAGTTTCCCTGTGAAACGTAACTCACACTTGTCCAACACATCACTATCTCCCACACAGCATGTGGGCGTGGTGAATGAACCTTTTTCTCCAACCCATTCTCCTCCCCGCTCCGGAAGGTTTCATGTGAATCATATGGCAGCTTCCAGGATTAATTCAATAACAATTGAGGAGAGACCGCCTGTTCTACTAGAAGCAACTGTACAAACCTTTTCCCCTATGAGATTCTCAGGATCGCATTCAAACGAGATTTCTTTGCATATGAATCATATGAAAACTTCCAAGATTCCTTCAATAACATTTGAAGAGAGGCTTCCCACTCCAGGAAGAGCAATTGTAGAAGCATCATCTCCTTTGAAAAGTTTGCAACCACATTCAGAAGATAGCTCTTCATCTGACGCTCCACCTCCCGGCACTCCACCATGGGATTATTTTGGCCTCTTCCATCCATTAGACAACCAGTTCTCCATTGGAGAAGGGAAGGTGCATGGTCATGGGTTTGATGGTGCAGATGATATCAGGCATCTCAGTGAGGAGGAAGGCATTCCAGAACTGGAAGATGAAGGTGAGCAGTCTTCATCGCATGATAAGGGTCATGATTCAATGGATTCGGGAGATGATTTTGACCAAATATCTGATGCGCCATTTGTTCAAATTTATAAAAATCGCAACGATGGGTTAGTTGATCCTTCAACAAATGCTATACCATCTGCTGACAACATTGCTTCTGAAAATGATGAGGAAAATGGGGAGAATATTGGGCCAAACATTGGCTTACATCACATTGAAGAAACTTCCCTTGTAAAATTCTTGAGGACCTCTTCTACGACAGTTGCACTTCCGATGAATGGAAAGCAGAAGGAGAATGGATCTGATAGTAATTCCAATGAGGAATTCTTATCATGTATAAAAGAGATTGAAACTCTATTTGTCAAGGCAGGTGACTATGGAGGAGAAGTTCAAAGGATGCTAGAAGCAAACAAATTGCAGTTCCGTCCATTGTTTACAGAAGAAATTGGTAAGATTTTAATTGGCTACTGAGTTTAGTATTATAAGTTTAATGTTTAAGTATTTTCTTTTACCCATTAATCATGTAAAATAGTTGAATAAAGCATATTGGTCTGTTCTCTAGAAGCCTACATATTGAATTCAATTATACCTTAATGCAAAATTTTGTTAAGAACAATTTTATCTATTAAAGAATAAGTGTTATAGTTTTTTTATGTGTCAGTAAAATTTTTATGGGAGGAGTCTAGGTCAAATTAATAAATTAAAGGAGTGTGTAATTATATGGCTTTATGGAAAAAGTGCCTGAAACCATAACTCGAAGGCAAAAATGAAGAAAAAAATACTCCATTGGGATTGATAAATGACAAAAATAAAAAAATGATTAGAATCGGGCATTAAGTATATGCTCAAGCTCATATATTATCAAGGTAATCAAACCATAGTCAAAATAACTTGCGGAGTGATTTAGGCACAAAAGAATGGCTGAGTATGGCTTGAGTGGTAGATATATGGCATTAAGAAGATCCAAGCATAAGAAATCTAGTTAATCGTCATTGTCCAAATGCTCATTCAAAAAAAGAGCGAAAAAAAAAAAAAGAAGATGCAAAACATAGCCAGTTTAGTCTAGAAAAAGGACAACAGAACCCATCCCTCAGAACCACATCCAACAACCCCATCTAGAGTAACCAACAAAACATAGAAACGTTGAAAAATCATATTCCATCCCCTGATACCAACACATCACTCTAATAGTCCAAGAGTAAGTCAGTACCACAAATACCATGGTCTTGCAATTCATGTAAAAAGAAAACACCAATAAAATTCAAAAGGAGCATAGTAGGATAGAAGATTCTTCACCAAAATATCATAACATCTAAAGCTGACTCAAAATGCATAACAGGCTAGACAAAGAAATGTGTCTCATCAACTAATCCCAAAAATTTTCCCATTGCATCTTAAATGATATAAGATTCTATGAAGAATAGTAATGGATTTATTCTATGAAGAATAGTAATGGATTTAGATATCATATTTCCAAATATTCTGTCATTCCTCTCCCTCTTGATATTTTAAATTTCGTAGAGGGAATAGCACGATTGATAATTTTTTATGTCAGCCCTCTTCCACGTAAGAAGAAATATGTTTCACTAGTTGGAAGAAGAGTGGATCTAAAAAAAAATTATTGCCAAAAGGGGCATATTTGTAAATGGTAGTGGGAGAATGAACAATTGAAAAATAAATGATTAATGTTTTTATTTTAAATAATGTATAGAGTGCAACTATGGTTAACCTAAACATTATTCTTAAGAAGCCCATATGTAGTTTTTAAGCTACTTTTATTGCCAACTCATCAAAGACACAAAATTTTAATGAACAATGCTTTTGGAAAATCAACTTAGCCCAATTAGCATTAAGATAATTAGAATAAATATTATTTTTGATATCATGAAAAATAGGGTTATACTTACCATTCTATAAACTAGCATCATTACTCATTAACTGACACTAAACATAGTGTTATAAATAAAGTTGTAGAGGAGATTTTTATCAAAGTTCCAAGAGATGTTGATAATAATTTTAGATAAGAGAGAGATTGGTTTTGCCTCGATGAAGGAACTCACATTATGCCCGAATAATTCTTAAGAATAATTTTCATGTATACTCGAGTCATGATGAAGAGAAAAATTAGATTCAATGCCAACAAAGTATGATAAGGATTGATTTTGTAAATTGTGTTAATAATGCCTTTCCAGAATGACAAGTACCATGCAGAATGCCTTATCCAAATGTTGGAATAAGAGTTCTTCCACCAAGAGTTTAAGAGGCTTTTACATTTGAAAAATTTTCAAATAATCTTTTCTTTGCTAGCCAGATTAAGAGTATGAATCGAAGGAATCCCGAGACTCCTTTTAATTTAGGTTGCAAGTCTTATCCTAGGAAATAAGGTGCATTTTCTTGAAGTTAGGATCACTGTCATAAATAAATTTAGAGCATATACCATCAATTTTCTTTATAATTCCCTTAGGAAGGAATGAGGATCTATCCTAGTAACTAAGTAAATTCCAAAAATATAATTTCAGTAATTGCAGTCAGCCAATAGAGGAGTGGATTTTGGCTTTCTAACCTTCAATTATTGTGTGAATTTTATCAACATGTGGGGAGAAAAGGTTTGGAATCAATGATTGGAAGGCCCAACGCCCAAGTATTTAAAAGGAGCTTGGATCGTGCTTTAGCCTTGGGTGGAATTTTGGCTATTTGGTTTGTGTGTTTTTGGAGAAGTATATGAAACTTATTGAGGAGTAATCTAGAGCTAGAGAGATTATGGCAGTTATCCAAATATTCTTTGAGAGTATTAATTTTGGTTGCTCTGCCTTCTCAAATATGAGCAAAGTCAACAGGATAAAGGAGAAGAGAAATTCTAAGATTTTGAGAGGATATACCATTGAAAGCACCAATGTTAGTAAGGTTATGAAAAGAAGAAGAGCTGACATACGTAACAACGCAAGGGAGGTAAGGAGTTGAAGGACATAATTAATGCTGGCTATTTGGGGAGTGGAAACAAAACTTTGCATGCTCCTATTAATAACAGGCATTGGAGGTGCAAGCCTTAATCTAAGAGATGGAAAGAGGATGAAACTCCTTTAAAATGACATCTGATAGAGAAAGTTTCTATTAACATAGTTGAGAACCTTTTAATATCAAGCTTTGCATATAAATAAGTTGAGAAAAGGTCAAAATGGTCACTAGACTACTTCATTTTATTACCAGAACATAAATATGTCCAATTTTCCTCATCCCTCTTATAATATGATAAAAAATAGTCTCTTTTTTGGATTTTTTTTTTTCAGATTTGACTAGTCTTAATGAGAAAATTAGGCTTTTTGTTAAAGTGGTAAAGGAATCCAATTAATCGGCGTTATCAAGAGCCCTGTCCAATTTGTTTCTAATGGAAAAATTAAGCTTGTTGTTAAAGTAGGAAAAATTCTGGCCTATTGAATCGATGTCAGCTAGACCAGCGTCATAAATGATGTAATTAAGTCAACAAATTTATTAGGAGGAATAGAGTTACCTTCAGTTTTCTTAAGTCCCCCCATAACAATCCAAGCGTCATAGAGGGAGGGGACAATTTCACTTATGACATTCCAAATTGTCTTTCCTTCCAAATGAAAGTTGCTGCATAGAATGCAGTGAGGAAAAGAGAGGAAGAACCACCAAAACTGACCTGAGAATGGGTGTATTGCTAGGAATATCAATAAAGTTTGAACACAACTTTCTTTGTGAAGTGTCTATATTTATAACCAATTTGTCTCATTTTCTTGTTGCAGCTCACAAGTGGAAGGCATCTACATTTCTTACAGCTTGTTTTACTTGTGGCAAGGAAGAAGTTCATTTCTCACAAGGTAGTTTTCCTTTTCATCTTGTTAATAAAGTTGCTATATTTTCCTGCACGCATCTTTTTTATGCTTGAAGCTTTATTCTATTTGAACCCGTTGTACATAGGCGTGCAACTAATTGGCAACTAATGCCTGCTCGATGGACATGCTTGACTTGTAGTGTAATGTTAGTTTTGACTTAGGATCATTACCGTTCAATTGCTGCATTGAAGTGTAGAGTAGGCTGAACTTGAATGAGTTAGTGCCCATGCCCTGTTTGGTCCGCTTTGTTGATTATGGAGTTTAATGCGAGTTGGGTTTTCTTTAAAAAAATTTAGAATATGGTTTTCAAGTTCAACTCACTAGCTTCGAGCTAAACTGCACAATGATTGGAAACAAACCTCTGATGGAGAGATGTAAGAAGAAATAAGAGAAAATTAGAGAATTCTGTAGCTTTGAGAACATAGATAGAGTTAGGATCGGGATTTTAGGTTTATTTTTAAATGGTCTTTTTTTTATCTAATCATAGATAATCATTTAAAGTTTGATTGATGAAAAAACATTCAGGTTCAGTGAGGCATTTTGAAGAGTCAAGCAGCCTGTTTCCTTGGAGGCTAGAAGTGAAGTCCATCTCTTCCTATTCTAGCCAAAAATAGCCCAAATAGTTGGGATATTGTTACTGATCATGATTATCGTGCTAATATTGTTCATCCCTGTTTATGCTCAGCTCGTTTATTAACGAGTTTATTTGCCTTGTTTAAGTTTATCTTATTTCTGTGAAAACAAGTTTAACTTGAGCCAAATATCAAAACTGCAGTTGTTCATGAATATTGGGGCCGAATTACAGCTCTTGTTATGTAGCTTGCTTCCAGCAGAATATTTTGCTTTGAATTGCTAATGCATACCTGCATTTATGCATGAAGTCATTTGAGATAAACTACTTAGAGTGATTATTGTTCAAAAGTTTATTCACTCGCCTAAATTATTTATTTGATGTTACTTACAGTTCCTTTATCAAATGAGATGAAATACTTAACATGGCATGGTTCTATGTCATCGAGGTCTTCTTCATCGAGAATTCCTTTTGGTACAGCATCAAAAGATGATGCTGATGATTTGAGCGGTAATCTTTTTGGCAGCACATGCATGAATTCAGGCAGCCATGCCTCCACGTTGGATAGGTTGTATGCGTGGGAAAGAAAACTTTATGATGAAGTTAAGGTAAACTTTCCTAGCTTGAAAAAACCTTCTGTTACCCATTTCTTCTTTGGGTAGCATTCATGGATTTCATATGTCAACATCCTATTAACAGTCCATAAGCATTTTCCTAGTGCTCAGAAATATTTGCATGGCTTGATCAATCCAATAGATAAGCAAATTGCCGAGAATATTTTATCTGCTAGTAATTTTCTTAGATTTTGTGACTAATATCTCTTATATGACTGATATCGGCTGAATCAACTGGTGATTCCTTTTTGTTTACATGTGGCATGGTCTTGATCCCTCACTCATTAAAATTATAGATGAATGGAATCAAAATACGCGTTATGATATTTTGATTGCCTGTCACTCCTTTTCTGAATAGCCAGGCCAAACAATTAACTATGTTTTTAATTGATAATTAGAAGTTGATTAGGGATATGATCTTGTTAGTATCCTGAGCTCCAGATCCTGATCAGCTTTGCATTTGTTGACCCCGACATTGAAATACGCATGAAAAATAGGCAAAATTGGCAATTTTAGCATGTCGGTGTGGCACGTCAGTTGAATGGTCAAGCAACCTTTGATTGTCAAACAGATTGTGCTGTTGAGATAAGAGTTTCGAATTCGCCTAAGTGGGACCACCTCGCAGTCGAATCGGATGAGACCGGTCAAAATCAACGACCGACGCCCGAAAATGACGCACAACATTGCCTAAATGATGTCTGATCGCAAAATGGACTTCCCCGTTGCGTTTGAATAATTTAGTTCAACGAAAATTGCGTGACGAAATTGACGCATATCCCGAAGCAACGACGCACATATTTCGAGAACATTGCATGAAAATCGAGGCAAAAGTCCACGTTCTGATTTCTGTCATTTTAATAATTATTATTATCACTATTTAATAATAATAATAATAATAATAATAATATTATTATTATTATTATTATTATTATTATTAAAAATCAACAGAAAATTAAATCAAAAGCCTCAAATGAGTACCATCAGGATGCCGGCGACGACGTGTTTAACACAATTTCCCCACGATGACGACGAGCACAACTCATCCTTTTCGCCCAACGTTCGTCTTGATTGTGGCTGTTTGCTCGCTGTTAAGATGAGTGTGAAGTCTCAAACGCCTATTTCTCCTTCGATTCCATGAGCTCACTCCCTCTTTGTCCGATCTCCCTCCTGAACAGTTTTCCTACTCTCATCTCTTTCGCTGTTTGACAATTGATCCACACAGCTGCTCGATTCACCAGTCAATCCACCAGTCCTCGTCACCCTGTTTGAAGTTCTCGTCCCTCTTCTTCCTGCACGACTTCTTTCGATCATCCCTAAATATTTGAAGCCTCCGCCCTAGCTCGTGAGACCCGACTCCCCTTAGCTTTTTGGCTCTTCCTACCGCCAAATCCAGCTCATAGCAATCGGATCCCACGACTGTACTCGGCCCTTCACTATGCTGAGCATTTCCCGTAATACCTTATAGCCGGACTCTTCTCGCAACCTGCAGCCGGCCTGATTAAGGAGCCACTCGATCGCATGTCAATCCGCTCCAGCCTGATTGAAAAGTTGATCGAAGCCTTCTGAGCTAGGAGCCTCTTCATCTGACTTTGTCAATTGGACCCATACACCGATTCCCTTGTGCCGACTGACTGTCAAACCCAACTTCCAAACCTAGTTGCACATACCAAAACTCACGATCTCCCTACCTCTTGTCGCCTGCAACTCATACCAGAACGAATGGCCCGATCCGACGCTTCCTCAACCCCAAGTCCTGATCTACCTATCGTCTGCAACTATACCTAGCTCGGCTGCAAGCTTCATTGTGTCGCCTCCCTCTCTGCTTGTGCCAACCAAACCGAGCTCAAAAAGGTTGAACAGCGTCCTGTGCCGACCTTAGCTTGATCAAGATGGTATTTTGTTATTACTTATTTCATTAATTATAATTAATTGTCATTAATTATGATTAATTATAATTAATTAATACTAATTATAATTAAGTATTAATTATGATTAATTACAAATTCATTACCATAAATTATTATTAATTAATTATCATTTATTATAATTGATTATGATTAATGATAATCAATTATATTTAATTAATCATAATTAATCATAATTAATTATCATTAATGGTAACTATTTATAATTAATTATCATTAATTGTAATTAATCATAGTTAATTATAATTGATAATAATAATTATTATTGTTATTATGAAAATAATAATATAAAATAATGAAAATGAGAAAAAACTTTATGTCTTGATTCTCGTGCATTGTTGTCACCTTCAATGCCGACAGCACCGTTGACGTCCCCTCGCCAAGGTATAGTCCCTCAAACTTGAAATCCTGTCCTTGGCACTCGTGGCACATTGATTGAGAAACCAGTTATACATGCTTTTCATAGCGTGGTAGGCGGGAACCCATTGCGACACTTGTGGCGAGGCGGATGGGCTTTGTATATGCTTTTTTAGCATGGCAGGAATAATTTTAAGTACCCGTGTACGAGCTTCAATGTCTGCAGGGAGAAACCGTGCATTTCAAGTAGGTACCTCTGAATACCTATATACGCTTTTCTTAGTATGGTGGGATTGAAGACCACAGCTGCGGTGTTGCTCGACATCTTCTATACACGTTTTTCGTAGAGTGGTAGGAAGGCTCAGCTCCCCAAATTTTCATAAATATGGGAGACGCTGGATTGTTGCTGAAATTTCATAGAGGATCTAACTTGAACAACAATATAAGGGATTTGAATGAAACCATGGAATAGAGCATGAACTGAACAAATAGGGAACTGGACCATAAACTATAAAATGCACAGTAATATTTAAAATGTAAATACTAAATAGCAATTCATTTAAATGAACATGGATGAATAAGCAGGGAACTTGTGACAGATGAAATTTCAAGCACAATTTGTGTAGAAGTAAATATAAAGTAATTAATGTGCAATACTCACATGAATAGTACCCTGCAAGCAGGAGGGATAATGATGAATATAGCACACTGGCAACCAACAGTAACATATAAATGAACAAATTAAACATATATGTAAATTATGTACGTGCAGCAGCTACCGCAAATAAAAGAGATACAAGTGAGCGTAGCAACTCGTCAATCAATAAGTGTAGGGAAATCAGAGATAAATGCATGTTACTAGGAGTCAACAGTAGCATGCAGATGAACATGTTGGATATACAATGATTGTAAAGATGTCCTTCTAGCCAAGGACAATATTGATAGATATACAAGTGAGCGTAGCAACTCGTCAATCAATAAGTGTAGGGAAATCAGAGATAAATGCATGTTACTAGCAATCAACAGTAGCATGCAGATGAACATGTTGGATATACAATGATTGTAAAGATGTCCTTATAGTCAAGGACAATCAAACATCTAGCCAATGCATAAGTTTCATGCAGATGAGTATATAATCCTGCTTGCAGTCAATCATAGCTAGCAGACAAATAAGTACCTTAACTTGTTCATGAGCAATGGCAGCATATGTAACAACTTGCCTACAAACAATAAAACCTTTTGCAAATGCACACAGTGTAAAGCAAGATGAATGTGAATACTTGCTAGTATTGATGGAATATTTGCCGTATGCGCAGCAGTGATAACCAGCAACATGCAATGCAACATTGCAATGTGCTACGACATCCTTGCAGTCAACCAACATTAAATGTTAGACAAATGTACTGATTCCCCGCAAGCAAAGACAAATGATATGCAACAAATGCGAACACTTACAAGCCGCTGCAGGAGGCCCGTTTTACATTCAACATGCTATTTGCAAGTAAAATGCAAAAGAACTATGATAAATGCAAACACCTACAAGTAGCATAAGAAGAATTGCATTCAACACAACTTGACCCCGCCCACATACAACAACGGAGAGTTTGTAATGTATACAACAATCCTATCTACAAACAATGATGATGAATGTACCGCCAATGTGATGGATCTTCAATAGGCATGAGATAGAAAATCATGGCAAATGAAAATGTCTACTAGTAATGGAAGTTTTGTCGTATGCACAATATATATACATGTGGGCAATGATCAACGATAGACAGTGAATGCAATATTGTCTTATAGTCAACAACCATTCAGCAGTAGACAAATACATTGATCCATCACAAGATAGGATCAAGAGATCAATATGTAATGCTCATATCAATATTACCCTGCAATTAGAAGGTACAAATGTGTGTTGAATAATAACTTGTCGACCAACATGCTCACAAGGAACCAATGATAAATGCAACTCAACTAGTAGTCTACATCAACATGCTAACATACTAAACTAGCTTGCAAATGATAATATTCCCTACAAATGTCCACAAGCAGTGATGATAAAGAAATCTAATAGCACATCAGTCGAGCATTTGATCTCATCAGATCCTGATACTTTATCTATCACAAAACGATCTTATGCAACTTGGATGTCCTCTTCTGGTCTAAGCAAATGCTAGATGATTCTTGGATCTGATCTCTCGAAGAATGAGAAGCTAGAGCTTGCATCAGAACAATGAAGTATCTCATGGTTATTTTGGATGATACGCTATGATTCACCTGTAAGCAAAAGCAGGGAATCAGTAAAAAAACCATGGGCCATTGAAGTGCAACGTCGTGCTACCGGATTTGCAACACTTGTATAAGAAGACAAGATGTCAGATACTCTGTATATGTTCAACAACTAGCCTTAATTGAAAGTTCTGTCTCATTATCGGAAGGGGTAATTAACATAGGGGGGCTCGCACCTATAGGAAACAAGAAATAATATCATAAAGTCCTCACAAAATGAGGGCAAAATCTCTGGGTAATGTCTTTTTTTTAAAATCCAATATACCTTCTAAAAATTTACACTAGAACCTACTCCTTAAAACTCTCCTCGACGACCCTAAATCGAAAGAAAGAAAAGAAAGGGGTACACGGAGAAGCTGGGCCACGAATTTTTGGAGCCACAGCATTATGGCAGGAGTTTGCGTCTAATTTACTTATTTAACTGTTACTTATTTAACTGAAACAAATAATTGGTCAATATGCAATCTCAGATACAAAACAAGATAAAGACAACTTCAATGAATATGAAACACTAACAGTTGAATGAAATTTTTGTCCATGATTGATTATTTTACACATACTGCAACATTCTTCTTCATTTTGTAGGCAAGTGGTTTCATCCGAAGGGAGTATGACTTAAAGTGCAGGATGTTAAGACTGCAAGATTCCAGAGCAGAAAGCACCTATAAAATTGATAAAACCCGTGCTGCTGTCAAGGATTTGCACTCAAGAATTAGAGTTGCCATTCATAGGATCAGCTCTATATCAAAGTCAATTGAAGAGTTAAGGGATAAGGAGCTACAACCACAACTAGAGGAGTTGATTGGCGGGTATGTTCCCTGTGCTTCTCTAACTGATGCAACCTCTACTTTTCCTCGATTTCAATTTCTTGTTTTAAATTTTTACTGTTGCCTTTACTATTTTTTTTTTATATTTTATGCTCTTCTACGCCCATATTCATGTGTGTTCTTTCTTTTCTGTTTAGCATGCTTCATCTTTTGGGAAAAAATATGGCTGGCATCAAGATTGGATTTGCAGTAGGAATATTTAAAATATTATTCATAGTTGTTTTAGTAGACTTGGTTAGAAAATATTAAAATATTAAAAATGATCTTTTTCTAGTAGATTTATATGAGAATTTGACTTTTAACAGGACAATGGCGAAAAAGAATTCATGTAGCCGACCCCACGTAGTGGGACTAAGGCTTGTTGTAGTTGTTTTAGTCATGCTATATCCATCTGCTGTTTTTTGTTTTGAGCCTCTTTATAAGCAAAGATATGCATATATTACCATTAAGACAGATAACCTTGCATTCTTGTTCTTTTACCTCTGAAGTAATTTCAATGGTGATCTATGTTGCATCGATACGGATACGGCGATACGGATACGACACGATACGGATACGGGACACGCCAATTCTTAAACATACAAGATACAGATACAGCGCGGATACGGCATTATAATATATAAATAATACATAAAAATTAAAAAAATAATCAAAGTGTAATATTTGAAATGACAAAAAAATTGAAATAAAAGTAAGCATTAAACATTTAAATGTCTAGTACATCAACAAAAACAAGAAGATAAATTGTCCAGCACATGAAATTTCAACTATTCAATAGAAGGAATGATAGGATTAGCTTCTTCAGTGGTTTGTCTTGGAGTTTCTATATCATCTTCAATAAATATCATAGCTTCTAATTCAAGCTCATCAAGTGAAAGATTAGCAATTTCTAATATTCTCATATCCTCAAGAGATTCAAATCCATCTCCAGCAACATCCTACATCCTGTTGTCTCCTTCCATATAAGTTGGAGTTTTCCTTGAGAGAAGCCGAAGGTTTGTATGCACATAAACTAAATCTTTAGCCCATTGTGGAGTAATTTTATTTCTCTTCATTAATTGGATGAATGAGTATGTGCTCCAATTTCTTTCACAACAGAATGAGGATGAAACTTGGCCAAGCAATTTTATGGCGATTGTTTGAAGTGGAGGTGCTGAAGCTCCATGTATAATCCACCACATTTTCGGATCAATTCTCCACCTATCACGCAATGACTCTTGGTCACCAAAGTCCTCTAAATAACCAAAAAATTTAGCAAGCTCAATATTGACACTTCTTCTCTCGTCCTCATTTGGAAAATAACGCTTTAAACATGTCTTCCTCATATTTGAAATTTCTAAATCTTTATGTGGAGAAACTCTTTGAGGATCCTCTTGAAGCCATTCTTTAGTTGAATATCTTCGAATAACATTAAAATGAAATAATAAAAAAAAGGTTGAAATTACAAAACAACAAATTGTGAATTTAAAATGAAAAAATGTTAAAATTTACCTTGGATTTAGTGAGTGAGCCAAGCAATGTAAAGGTGTATTACTTTTGCTCCACCTATCTTCTAGAATAGCATAAATAACATTCCAAAAGCTTGAGTCTTCATGATGTGCCTTCCTCTCATGTCTATATATAATTTCTTTTACTTTGGCTAGCATTGAATCCCACATCTCATAAATGAATGTAAACAAGACTTATCCGTATCAGCTACTCTCAACATCTCATAAATTGGGTCTGTGAAATTTATGATGTATTCAATCTCATCCCATCGTAAATCATCTAAAAGTTTCTCTTTTACATACCTAGCCTTTCCAACACCATCTTCCTTATAACATGACCATTTGTCACTAATCACCATAGCTTGAAGAGCATTTTTAATTTTTTTGAATCTTCTCAACATCACTATAACTGAGGCAAACCGAGTTTCAGCAACTGCAAGCATCTTTAAATTAGAGAAATCAATAAACATAGAGAGTCTCATGGAGTGATTCATAATAAAATTCCTAATTACAATTGCATCTCCAGCAATCACTGTGATCCAATGACATTCATTATAGGTGATTTCATTTGCCTCGGTATTCTTAGCTGTACAAATGTTCTTCAAAGCAAGATTAAGCGTATGTGTTGACCTCTGTACAATATCCAAAAGAAACGAAAATGAAATAATACCTTGACTGCCGGATCCAAAATTTCTGCTAAAATCCCGGTTGGAATCCTCGTATCCGTCGAGAAGCCGTTCAAGTTCGCGAATCCCGCCTGAAATCCCGCTGAAGCCGCTGGACTCGCATCTCGTCCCGGGATTTCTGCTTGAAACCCGCGACCTCTCCTCGATCGAGAGCCCAAAACTTCGTTAAATACCGACTGAAGGCTCTTCTTCGGGTGCTGCTCTTCCTTCCTCTCGCTCCCACAACTCTCTTCCAACCCGACGCTTCTCCGAACTCCAAGCTCTGCTCGATCCCCATCCAGTCGCAGGTCCCGACTCCCTCTTCCATCTCCGACCTCTCGGCCGACCCGAACAGAGAGAGAGAGAGAGCTGCCATTCTTACCTAACCGAAGCCGATCGGAAGCCCCGACGACGTCCGACCTCCTCCGATCGGAAACCCCTCCGTCCGACTTCGCTCCATCTCCGGCGTTCCCTTCTTGTCGGGTTTGGAAGTTACGACATTTTGAGCAAAAACAACAAGGGGAGCTCGCTAGTAGAGAAGGTAACAGTCTCCCTTTCACGCGCTTCTGTGGCCATTCCCGTGAGCAGAGAGGAATGGGGGAGGGAATTATATTTTTTTATTTTATTTTATTTTATTATTATTATTATTATTAATTAGTTTTAATTATAAATTAAGGATAATTAATTATAGTTAAGTATAGTTAATTATGTTAATTATAATTAGTATCTGATTAATTATATTCAATCAGTATTAGTTATAATTATTAATTAATTAACTTTATATTAATTTTAATTAATTAAATTTAATTGTAATTAATAATTTTCTAATTATAATTAATTATTTAAATGATAATCTAATCATAATTAATTTACTTTAATTATGATTAATTGTCTTTAGTTATAATTAATTATTAATTAGTTATATATTAATTATAATTAAATAATTAAGTTAATTATAATTAATTCTAATTAGTTATTAATAATAAATAATTATGCAAAAAAATAAATAATAAAATAAAAATGCTCCCCCCTTCACTCTCTTTCTTCGGCGTTCCTGTCGGACCGGCATACCACCTAAGCACGCCTTTAGTGGCCGTGGTAGGAGGGAACCCGGTGCGACACCTACGACGAGGTAGGCGAGTGACCCCTCGATCCACGTGTCAACCACGACAACCCCGCGGAGGTATGAACTTTTCTAATACTCAAAACCTTGCTTCAATATCCGTGGCAAACTGGAGAACTGTCCTAAGCACGCCTTTATTGGCCGTGGTAGGATGGAATCCCCCGGTGCGGCACGTACGGCGAAGCAGGGTCACTCATAAGTACCCCCGGGCGGGGGGAAATCAAAATTGCTTATCAAAAATGCTTTTTATAAAACCCCATGCACGCCTTTATTGCGCGTGGTGGGAGAAAACAAAAATTACAACCGCCGCGGTGTCTCACCAACACCAACCGTGCACGTCTTTATTGACGTGGCGGGTAGGCGGCCTCTTGGTTTTTCCCCTTAACGGGGGAGACGCCGGGAGGCTGCCGAAATTTTGTCTGAAATACAGACAAGGACTTGGAGCAAATGGATCTGTGGACTTAAACCAAATAGACTTAAATAAACTTGAATCCAAATAAAAGAAAGGGATGAGGAACATCAAGCCGATAATTTGATTGAACTCAAAGGACTACAGGGGACTTGTGGACATATATTTGAACCTGAATAGAACAAGACCACTTGAGACTTGTGAACTTGGTTTGAACCAAGTGAGAAGAACATGACTTTAATCAAATCATAAGACTTGAGCTTGCTAGTTGAACATTTAGACATAAAATGATTAAACAAAATACTTGAATTTAAATGAAATAAGTTCATACTTGAACTTGATTGGAATACTAAGTAAGTATGACATAAATCTTTTGGGCACTAAATCAAATGAACAAATGACTTACATTGAAACTACAAAGACTTGAACAAAACTTGGATCCAAAATGAGCAAGGCTCCAAATAAATTTGAACATGAAAGAGGTTTGGCATGAGCCTTGGCCCAAATTTTGAACTATAACAAGGCTTGGATGTGGAACTCATATTGACTCAAAGGAGCTATAATTTGAATCATTTGAACTCAAACTTGGAGCAAAGCTTGAACTAGAAAAACTCAAGTTAGAGTTTGGATTTGATTTTGATGATGACATGAAGAATTTCAAATGAACCTTATAAGCTCCAACTTAAATGCAAAAGAAGATGTATGAAAGACTTATGATTCCTACATCCATTCCAACCAATATACTTGCAATCAAAATATGAAGCTCTCAAATGAATGTGGAAGAACCTTCATGCTAATTAGAATGCAAATATCGCTAAATAATAATTACCTATAAATGAAGAGTGATTGCAAGCAATGCTTGAGGATGGATAAATTCTCTAGCTCTCATTCTTAAGCGATGACCATGTAACAAGGATCAAATAGAGAGAGGCAATAATATCTTCATGCTTACAAAGTCTTCAATGAGTATTCATCATTTCAATGAAGATTTCAAACTCATCGTGCACATTAAACTATCTTTGAAGGAAAAGAATTTGCAAGGCTAATCTATTTGCAAGTGATAAGAAGATGGTGAGAAAGACAGCTTGATTACAAAGCCATGATATGAAGACAAAGATCTGCAATACATACATTCTCTTTACAAATACTGATGTATGTATAATATGCCACTTATAGGTAGATGCAGAAGGACTTTAGTAAATGCAGTATCCTGAAGTCAATTCCAGTATATAAAGGAAGACATCCACCTACCTACATGCAGCAGTAGCGGATGCACTGGAAAAACTAAAGACCACAACAAAATGCATGGAGGATACGACAAGTGCAAGCTCCTACGGCCCAAAGCAGGAGATTCGTTAGTGCACTATGACCCACCTACAAAAATCAATAAATAGTGCACGACAGTCTACCTGTACGAAGCAGCGAACAATTTTATCCAGAAGCTGCTACGCCACCGGATCTGCAACATTCGTACAAGCAGACAGAAGGCGTCTATTCCAAGAATACCCCCGCACGTGCACCGTAGTTTGTATACACATAGGTACACTAAGGGGAAAAATATAATCAAATACCCGCATGGGCCCCGGCGAGCGTGTTATTGGTACACACGTGACGTCTAGGGATGCTGCGCGGGTTTACAAGTGAATTCAGGTTCGAAACTAATCCTTCTATATGGGTCAATAGAAGTCGACAGGGTTCGAACCATTAAACAAATATATGGTTATGGCGACCAGAATATTTGTTTTAATACATTTATATTAGGCCTTCAAAGCCTAAAATCAAAAGAATTCACTTTCAAAGGCATAAAGCCTACAAAACCCGATCCTCTGCCAACAGCCCGACAGAGTTGACAAGGTTTAATCTATAAATAGAAATGACCCCCAAACACCCCGATGATGGCCGTGTTGAATACAGATCTCAACCGGAGGGGTTCCCAAATATTTTCAATCGTCTCCCAAAAGTCCATTCCAAATATCTTCCAAGCTCCACCCAAAATCCCAGAAAAATCCAAAAAACTTCACAAAATTCCAAAAAACCCAAAAAACTCCACAAAAATCCCAAAATTCAAAAAAATATTTAAAAATGAAATAAATCCATCAATGCACTTGAAGCAAAATCCATCCGCCCTCCGCAATAGTTTGCCGAGGTGGACAAATTAAAATTTACTCTAGCTCACAAAGAGCCAAATGCCTAGTTGAAAATATCACTAGGATCCATTCTCAAACAATATATTGCCAGTAAGGACGTGGTACGAGTCCTCTAACCGGCAGTTTCGCCGCCAAATGGCACTGCAGGTAAACGGTTATGACCCGGGGCCCTCTGAACCGAGTGGTTTTGCCGCCAAATGGCACCACAGATAGTGGTTATGGCCAGAGCCAATACGCTCCTTAATGGCGTTAAATCCTTGAGATATGAATCAATAGGATATGATCGATAGGGCACAAAGCCCTCTGCCAGCTAAGGTGGATTTAAATTTGTCCCCTTAGACAAACACCAACCCCGGTCTACAAGGTCCCCTTGGACGAAGCAACCCATGGCTGCCGACAAGGATCCTTCTGTCAGGTTGGGTCGACTACCTCCTCTGACTAAGTAGACCAGGGACCACGATGAACCGGGATGACGGAACCATGGGATCTTGATCGGGTCCATCATCCATTCCCCCACCATCAGCTTTAAGTGCAAGATGGTGAAATTTCTACTTTAAATATTAAACTCTCCAAATCCTTTCCGAATTCCCAAATTCAAAACCCAATTTCCAAATCCAATTTCTACCAACATCCAAATCCATTGCTGCTACTATATGCCAGATAACACGTATTCTCTACGTATCTGATTAACGACTAGCCTTAATCGAAAGTTCTCTCTCGTGATCGGGAGGGGTAATTAACTATAGGGGCTTGCGCCTATAGGAAACCAGAACTCAGATTATAAAGTCCTCACAAAATGAGGGCGAAATCTCTGGGTAGTGTCTTATCTACAAACCCATCTGCCTTCCAAAATTTACCTCGGAACTTAGTCTGTTAAAACTCCCTCGCCGAATAAGAAGAGCGAGCGGAGGCCGGGGACGAATTTTCGGAGCCCACAGTATGCAAAGGCATTCATGTAATGTGGATTCCTTGCTAGGTTAAAAGAAAGTCCAGCTGAGTAAAACATTCTAGCTATTTCCCCGTCTAGTTGCTCTCTCATTTGTAAATTAAATGCTTTCTCCAAAGCACTATCTACAACATGTTTTCTTCTTTTTGATTCAAATCCCTCCATTCGAAAAGACCCTTTATTTACTGTACTGTCATCACATCTAATTGAAGAAGATGATGAAGGATATGAAGCATGAGTGCTTGGAAGTGGAATATGTTTTGGAAGCTCTTTTTTACTCCTTTGCTCAGCTTCACTGATTTTTCTTTGTAATTCAGCCATTTGTGATGAGCTTATCTTTGGACAAACTTTGATTCCATGACCACTAATCTTCAACAAATGAGCTTTTACTCTATAATATGATCATTTGTATGTTGCATTACAAAAATTGCATTTGAATGCAATATTGCCTCCCCCTTCTGTTGTTTTACCTATTTTTGTAACATAACTCCATAGAGGTTTGTTATCTTCAATATTGATTTCTGACGGACCATCATCAGAACCAATTCCTACTCCACTAGAGCTCATTATCCTACAAAAGATTTATACAAATTAAAACATATGAATTTGAAACATGAAAAAATTTAAGTGGAAGTGTAGATATGTTGCGACTCTGACGGGGGTCCAAGGGGGCACTGCCCCCTGGCGGGGTTCGGTCAGGTCGCGGGGTTAAGGGGCAGCGCCCCCGAAACAAATTTTTTTTGTAAGAGTAATTTTGAAGTGCTGTTTATTTTTAAAGTTATTTTTATGAAAAGATACTGAGCGGTACCGAGCATGTTTTAGCTTCTCGGTGCCGCTTGGTACCATTCAGTACTCCTCTATACCGAGCAATACCGAGCAATACCGAGCAGTGCCGAGCAATACCGAGCGGTACCGAGTTCCAATATCGAGCGGTACCGAGTTTCAATACCGACCGGTACTGAGTTCCAATACCGCTCGGTACCGAGCAATACCGAGTTACAGTACCGAGCAATACTGAGTTCCAATACCGAGCGATACCGAGTTCTAGTACCGCTCGGTATCGAGCAGTACCGAGCAATACTGAGTTCCAGTACCGTTCGGTACCAAGCGATACCGAGTTTCGATACCGAGCCTATGATTAAGAAAACGAAGAACGACGAAGAAAACGAACCTTCACTGCTCACGTTGCCTTCACTATTCGAGTTGTCGAGCCGCTCCGTCGACGAAGGATGATCCTATTGACTTTAATGCTCGCGTCGTCAAGCCTCTTTGTCGACAAAGGATGATCCTGTTTGTTTCTATGCTCGCGTCATCGAGCCGCTCCTTCAACTATAATGAAGAAGATGAACACTTGTGTGGAAACGAAAAACCTATCTCTTTGAAATGTTTCAGCCGCATAAATGAATATGGATATTGAGCGGAAACGGTGGAAAGCCGAAAAGAATAGGGTAAATTGCGGCTCCGTTTTTTTAATAGGACACGCGTATCCGATACGCGTGTCCAGTCAAATTTAAATAGTATTTTAATTGGATACGGCTTTGCCGTATCTGACACGTATCCGTGCCGTATCGGAGGCGTATCCGTATCCGACACGTGTCCGATACAGCACGCCTCGTAAATAGGAGTATCCGTGCAACATAGATGGTGATTGGATTTCTTTTTACTTGGCTAAATTTCTGATTTGACTCCCATTACAGTTAAAATTATCTTACAGTTTCAAATCACCAGTTTCAAATCACCTAACATTTTTCTCCAATGTCCCAACATAGATTAACTCGAATGTGGGCAATGATGCTAGAGTGCCACAAAAACCAGCATAAAATCATCTCAGATGCAAGCAAGAAGAACAGCTGTAAAGTTTCAGTGCATTCTGATTCCCACCGACAGGCAACCATGCTTGTCCAGTTTGAGCTGAACTCTCTATGCTCAAGCTTCACCAAATGGATTGCAGCACACAAATCCTATTTGCAAGCCATAAACAACTGGCTTCTCAAATGTGTCCTCATGCCTCCTGCGCCAAAACAGAAATCTTCGAGGAGAAGGCAATTCTCACCAAGAACTGACATCGCTCCACCAATTTTTGTAACTTGCCGAGACTGGCTAGCCTTAATGGATGAGTTAGATGTAGAACAAGTGGAAGATGCCATAAGTGATCTCACTAAAGTCACAGCTCTCTTCATGCCTCACACAGAAAAAGGCAAAGGTAGCTTGATATCCACCTTTTCTTTTTCAAGAAGTTTCAAGGGTGGCGAACAGTACGAGGAGATTGAGAAAAATGAAGTTTCTGTTGATTGGAGCTTGAACTATGATAGTTTACAGTCTGGTCTAGTTGTCTTCTTTGATCGGTTGAAGTCTTTTGCGGAGTCCTCACTTGTTAAATATGAAGCTCTACAAATCTCCATCAATGAAGCTCGGTCTAGGTACTATGAGAATTCAGACATCCGCAGGTAATTTCACAAAAGTGTTAGAATTGAGAAAAACTCGATGTGAAGGAAGAAATAAAAGCAAGGCCGGCTTATAATTTTTTCCAAATAATTTCACAAAAGCGTTCTCTTCTTTGTAATGGGATCAGGGAACGAATGCAGCCAAGTTTTTTTTTTTTTTTTTTTTTTTTTTTTTTTTCAAGTTTTTTATTGAAATAACCACATTAATAAGGTAATGTAAGTTTAATACATGTAGATTTCCACAGTACAGTGTAGCTTAATTGAGTTTTGCCATAGTGAGCTGAGCTTAATTGTAGTTGCAGATGTAAAGGCTTGGTTAGTGGAATAACTGATGTTCATGATTTATTTTCTATGCTTTTTTTGCTTATTTACTAACTTATATCTCCTAATATGAATAGTATACTAGAGTTTTTGCTCTTTCACTTTTATCTTCCTTGCATTTCATGTATAATGAGGCAATCACAAGGACTTTAGCGAAAATACAAAATTTGCACTGTTCTTAGTTTGTTTTGGTTGTGCTTATGGGCGAATTATTACGTCCAGTCACCCAATTCAGATGCGCCACGTCACTCGAATACACTGGGTCCCGATGCATTTTGGTGACGTGATGCGTCTGGATTTGTGTCCGGATGAATCCGGACACCAGACATAATAATTTGCCGTGCATATGGAGGTTGTTTGATTGGCGGTAAAGTGAATGAAATGTGAAGTAAATGTAGTGTAGAGTAAATATTTTGAGAGGCTTAATTGTTTGTAAAGTAAATGTAGGGGAATTATTTTTTCTATTTGGTTATGTAAAGAATCGTGAGCTGTTCTCATTGGGTAATGCAAGAATCATAATGTAATTTAGGGGTTTAAGTGAGCCGATCGACCCGGCTCAAGCTCAAAGCCTAAATATGGCTCAAAAGCTCATTGAGCGATTCAATTAAATTAAAATATATTTAATAATTAATTTAAATAAGTATTATAAAATATATTTTAATAAGTTTAAATTAATTTTATATTAAAAAAATAATAATAATAATAACTAAATTTTTTATTAAAAAAGTTGAGCTCAACAATTAGTCATGCAAGAGCTTAATAAACGAGCTTGAGGAGCTCGAGCATAGCAAGAGAAAAATAAATTTAGCTCGATAAGACAGATATCCATTTCTTCTCGTTTACACCCCCTAATGTAATCATAAGGGTTCTTAACTGAACATTTTACATTTCTATTGATATTAAAGAAAAATATTAGGTATATTGGCTAAGATTTTCTCTAGCATTTTCAGGTAAAGATCACCAAAAAAATATATAAGTCTAGCTATTTCCTGAATGTTAAAAAGCTGGAAATGGATAGAATAAGAGAGACATTAAGAGGGAGAAGGTAAAATTAGTGGATTTAAGGCTGCATTTTATTTCTCTGTTTTTTTTTTTTTTTTTTTTTTTTTTTTTTTTTTTTTTTTTATGAGGAAGAACTATCTTTAAGCCAATGAAAATCCCAATCGGCCTAACATGGGCCAACACTTAAAGCATTCATTGTTTCGTTATCTGCCTCTTTCTCGCTCGCAAGTAATTTTACTACCTTCATTTCCTCATTTTGAAGAGAGCTTGATTTTCCTGTGAGATAGCTCAATATGAATTCTCATGGTTTTGTTCGAGTATCATATTTCAATTCTATGTATTTTAATCGTATTTGATATGGGGAAAAAGAAAATAAGAAATACAAAATAAGATTTTGAGTAATTTAAAATATTTAAATTTGTTATTTGACAATTATTAAAATTGGCCTATTTCTAAATCCTGCTTATTGTAATTTGCATTCTTATTTTAATATCTGTACTAAAAATAAAAATATTATCATAAATTTAATTTATATTCTATTAAATAACTATTATATATATAATGAAAAAAAAGAAAAAAATAAACTAAATTTATAGATTAAAAGAAATACTATTGTATTATTTATATAATTGTTAATGAAAATATTATAAAAATAGTAGAAGGATATACTAAAATAAATTATTAAAAATGATATCAACTGAATTATGCCAATTTTGATAGAAAAATGTAAATATATTCACAACCAATAATTTAATTATTTATTTAAATCATTAATATCATATATAAAAATAGTTAGGCTCTATTAAATGACTTGAAACTCTATACAAATTAATCAATAAATATAATTTTATCTTTATTAAAAATTAATAAATAAATTTAAACATAATTTTAAAACTCAAATAACTTGATAAAAAATAAAATGAAAAAACTCAAACAGATTATTTTGTGCTGACACCGGACGGTCTGGAAACCAAATAGAACGCGCCCGTCACCCAACAGAGAGCGTTACCGAGCAACGATACTGAACAAACAAATAACGTTGCGCATTTTGATTAGTCTCCGGAGCATCCGGGATCCGCACAGAATTTTCTGCAAGGCAACAGCTTAAAAAAATTATAAAGGAAAAAATTCTTCCGGTTACATACCGGTTTACTTACCGACCTAATTAAATTATGAGTTATAAAAACACATTTACATCCCTTGTCAATCGTTCCTTAAAAAAACTTCTTTCACTTCTCATGCAATGATCACACATTCATGAACAAATCACAATCTCTTTTAAGAATTTATCCTAAGATAATTTTCAATCAAATAATGTTTTTTTCCAATAATATGTGGGCCATTCAAAGTTTGTTCATCCTCTATTGTTCTTCTTGTACATATGTTCTTTTAAGTTTATAAAATCACATCTGAGGCTTCGTTTGGGACAGCTTTTTTACTGCTTCTTAAAACAATTTTTTAGTTCAAAAAATAAAATTTTTGTACAAAAAAATCGCTTTCAAAAGCAGTAAGAAAGCTGTATCAAACGAAGCCTGAATCTCAATTAATTCAACTTTATGAAAAGTACTTCCAACAAGTCTATTATGGATCAAGCATTTTCCCACTCTAATCAGAAATTCACCCCCAATAGGGGAGAGTTCATATTTCTCAGGCCCACCTATGCTTATCATACTTAATTATTTCATTAAAAAACTTATCTCAATCTTCAAGTAGCTTAGTTATATTAATAATTAAAAAAAAAAAACTTCATAATAAAAGAATTCTTCGCAGGTAAATTCATATTCTGATCAAAGGAGCCTCTCAGAAATTTAGAACTCAATGTACAACAAAATAAAATGGAGCTCCGTCCCAATCCAAACTGCTCAATATGCGGCAAAAAAATCTATCTTTTTTCATCAGAACGACCCAAAAATCTCAAGGAATCAGGTATAAGGATGTTGGATCAACTTACATTTCTGAAGAGCTTTCAATATATCATAAAACGCCATTCTCATCCCCATAGCCTGCTGAAGATGCCTTTCTTGTCTTTCTTCATTCTGTTCTCCAAAGATGGGAATTCAATTGAACTATAGGCAATGTCAAGGACAATAGGATTGCAAGGCACTGCTTGGAATGGAGGAGGGAAGCGCTCGATACAAGGAACAGACTTTGTGCCTGCTTCGCCAATAGCTGATTCGTACAAATCGAGCTTCTCGAGGAGATACTTTTCTTCCTGAAAAACATCAACAACAACAACATCAAGCCTTTGTTCCACTACGTGGGGTCAGCTACATGAATCCTTTTTCGCCATTGTGTCCAGTTAAAAGTCAAATTCTCATTTAAATCTAATAAATAAATATCATTTTTAATATTTTCTGACAAGTCTTTTTAAGTCTACCTCTACCTCTCTTAAGGTAAGTCAAATATAATACCTCAACTTTCCTAACCGGGTCATCGGAAGGCCTCTGTTTAATGTGACCAAATCATCTAAGGCGACTCTCTCTAATCTTATCTTCAACTGGAACTACTCCAACCTTTTCATGTATCTGCTCATTTCGTATCCTATCTCTAAGGGTAAAGCCACTCATCCACCTAAGCATCCTCATCTCTGTAACACTTAACTTAAGTATTATGAAAAACATGTGAGTATTACTCATTTGTTGCGCAACGTGAAATAGTTAAAAAAAAAAAGAAAAAACACAGAAACTATCCGTTATACTGTACCTTCTTTTCTGGTCCTGCTAATGACATAGTCGAGACACCTTTGGAAAGTTTCTCTGGGATATTCTCTTCCTCCATGATCCCTGTTGCGTGCTCAATGCAGCAGTTTGATCTACAATTGTCCGACAAGATCTTAAGATCCTTGATTAGGGCCTGTTGGAAAACCTCAAATAGAAAACTATCAGTCATGCAATTAAGGTAATATACAAAGGGATCTTTACATAATATTTCCTGATTGACATAGCTAATGTTTAGAAACTAACAATTGCCATCTGCAAATGCTAAAAAAATTGCTCGGCAATAAAAAAGAAGGCAAAAGTAATAAGGTGAAACAGATGAGACCTAACTTGACAAGTACCTGATCAGGATTAGTTGCAACTTGGAGCTTTTTTAGAACCTCATCTGCAAGATTACCAGCATGGCGAAATAATGCATAGGCTTCAACCCTTTTACCAGTAAAACTGTAGGACTTTGCTAAAAAAAAGCACCTGCATGGTTATTTAAAAAAGTTAAGAGCAAAAATAAATGCAATCCATTAATATCAATACAAGATACATGGTATAAAGAAATTGAACTGAGGTAAGTTTATAGAAATAAGATACACTAATCGGAAGATATCAATTAGCTTAAACTTTAAACGAGAAGTTTCAAATGGTTTTTTGAAAATTAATAATGTGATAATATATATGACAAGTTGAGCCAATAAATAAGATTATGATATTCAACTAATGCCAAATTTGGTCAGCACAGCCTGCTTCAGCTACTACCACAATGGTCTTAGTGGTAGCCTACACGTGGATAAGATGGAAACAAAGGCTCACTATGTGGCTTGGGGCGACAATGCAAACCAACTAGACTTGGTGGAATGGGTTTCCATGCACCTTTTGTGTGGCAAGGACCGCTCCGAGCCAGGTTGGCATGGAATTATTTGAGCAATTCCAACTCTTTACTGCATATTTTCCTTAACGAAAGGTATGTAACTAATCCTGGCAAGCACAAATACTCGGTCAGACTCCAAATCATGGCAGATTATTAAAGATGGCGCAAGCACCTTGATGGCCTTATACATTGGAAGATCAAATATGGTAGATATATCAATGTAATTATACATGTTTGGATTTTTGACACTCCACCGGCTAGATGGCCGACATTTTGCAATATAAAGCAGCTCGATGAAATGGAGGCGGACCTACTGACCAAATCAAGCCAATGGGGAAGAAAAACTGCTGCTTTGTTTTGGTGTCAGATCCTTATTCATCCTCGATATATGAGGTGGACCGGACCAGCCGGAACTCGTTTATTAAAATTCTCCTCGGTTTGAAGGTTAGATGTCCATTCTCCTCAGTGGTGTTACTAGATAAGATCCTGACGACCACCCCCCCTTCAGCAAATTAAAAGGATCAGGTAGCTCTGCAACATTCACCAACTTGATTGATGACATCACTATCCTTTTTTTTTTTTTGGGAAATTTCAGGGCTTAGCCCATGTATTGAAAAACCAAGAGGATTACAAACTCAAAAGACCAAAACGAAACAAAAATTACAAGTAATTCTATACCCCCAAAGCCCAAAAAGGAAGTAGAAAAAACAGAAATAGAGGAGGAAAATAGGACTCAGAAAATAAAGGATTACAACCCAAGTACCAAGCCTGGAAAAGAACCAGACCACCTATGCATCTAGCAGTTCGAAAAAGGGCACTGGTTGCCACAGGAGTGCAAGCCAACAGATCCAGGACCATCACAGTGTCCCAAAAAGCAGCACCCCAAAGTCACAGAAATCGCATAAATGCACATCCAGGTTGCCCGAAGACCCTCCATGGATGAGCAAAGTGTAATCCTTAGCTCATCATTGTCCAAACCTCCTCTAATTCCCCCAAAAAAAACTTCTGTAGCAAAAACCTGAATCTCCCAAAATTTCCAATCACTAATGGATAAAAATAATCTCAAAAGTTCAGCCTCCCCAAAATAATAGCAGATAATCAGAACATCATAAATTGCTCGGACGTAAAGAAGGCAACGGAACCAGTTAATCCAAGATTTCTCTAAATTTCCCATCAAAAGTTTCCTTGTTGTTCCAAGTATTAACCTTAGCTTGCACAGCAGAGCAGATTTTTTTCAAAATGGCATCCACGTTACCAATATCTCATTTGAATCTCCTTTGATTACGTTCTCTCCAAAGGAAATAAATCGTTACCGAAACAGTCATGGAGCAGAAAATTTTCTCCAGTTTAGAAGTGTTAGAATTGTTCCAAAAAAAGTCATAAACCTGAGAGAGATTGGGTCTCAAATAGAAAGCATTAACCCCAGGCAGCAGCTTAGAGAGGACCTCAAAGGTGAAATCACAACCAAAAAACAAGTGAGAATGGTTTTCAAAGTGCTCAAGACAGAAATTGCAGTGAGGAGGGGCAGGAATACTCCTCCTGATTAAAGAGTCCGCAGTTTTTAACTTCCCCTGAATAGCCATCCAAGCGTAACACGCATAGCGTAAAGCATGTTTTTTATGCCATATAAATTTGCACCAGTCAACATTATCCATGTTAGAATAAAACATAGCAGTGAAATGTTTAAAAACTGGTTTAGCAACACCAACCCAAACCATATCATCCTCCTCTTCAATGCCAATATTTTTAATTTTACCACAAATGTCAATAGGCCAACCCGCAGGGAGGTTCCAAACCCCATTTAAAATGATATCTTTCACCCAGCAACCATTCCGAGAATGGCAGGCCATGCTACTTCCCAAAGAAGTCCCATAATACCAGGGATCCCAAAAAGTTGATAAATTGCTGTTCAGACCAACTTTAAAAACTGACAGAATCTCTAAGAGTGTTAGCCTTGTTGCATATTAATTTCCAAAATTTTGATGCCGAAGGGGGAGGAGGTTTCCATGGAGATTCATAGTTTTCTTTAAACCACAAGCTCAAAAGAGATTTAGAGTTATACAGACGCCAAATCAGGGAACAAGCAACCCCATGATACAGAGAGTCTAAAGAGGGAATACCAAGCCCCCCCTTTAATCTTAGGCTTAACAACATTTTTCCAAGAAATAATATGCATCCTCTTATCCGTGAGATTGCCAAAGAAAAGGAATTTGGAGCAAATCCGGGAGATAAATTTTTGGCAAGCTTTAGGTATGATAGCACCCCTAATCCAATAGGCAATGGTGTTGGAAATTGTGAATTTTATAAACTGCACCCTACCTGCAAAAGAAAGGAATTTAACTTTCCAACCCTCAAGAAGAGCAGAAATTCTGCTGAGGAGGGGTTGGAAGTGAGAGAATTTAATTCTTTGAGAGGTGATAGGAATGCCAAGGTAAGTGAAGGAGTTCTGCATATTAGTAATTCCAATAGCACCAGCAGCAAGAAGATCAGCATTTGTTTACTGCCTTAGAAAAGCTAATTGCACTCTTAATAGGATTGATGCCAAGGCCAGAAGCCTCCTTGAAGGTGGTCAAAATATTAGTAAGGTTCTCAAAGTTCTGGAGAGAGGCTTCACCAAAGACAAGTAGATCATCCGCATACATGAGATGGGTTATGCTGAAATTTTTATACTTCAAGCCCACAAAAGAAGCTAGAGAGTTGAGGCTTTGAGACAAACCATCCATTGCAATACAGAAAAGCAATGGCGACAGAGGGCAGCCTTGTCTAAGTCCAGAGGAAGATTTAAAGAAACCTTCCAAATAACCATTGAGACAAATCGAAAAATAAACATCAGAGATGCAACCATGTATCCATTTGATGAAAAGGTTAGGAAAACCTTTCTTTCTCAGCCTGTCCAAAATGAATTCTCTAGAAATAGAGTCAAAGGCTTTTTTGATATCTATTTTTGCACAAAAAATTTTTTGTTGCCCCCTAAAATGCTTCAGCACTTCCGCAGCAAGAATGATGTTGTCGGTAGAAATTCTCTTAGAAATAAAGCCAGATTGATTTTCACAAATAATATGTGGCATAATAGGTTTGAGCCGATTAGCAATGATCTTGGCAATAATCTTGTAAAAACACATTGCATAGAGAAATCGGTCTATAATCAGATATATAATAAGAGTGGGAACTTTTAGGGATGAGTGTGATGGCGGTAGCTTTGACCCCCTTCGGCAAAATACCTGATAGAAAGAAGTCTTTCACAGCTAGACAAAGATGATACCCAATGATGTGCCAAGATCTTTGATAGAAAGCAAATGTAAAACCATCAGGCCCCGGAGAAGAGTCAGTTTTACCCGCAAAAACCGCCTCTTTGATCTCAAAATCAGAGATAGGGATAATCAAAAGCATCAACAAGATTAGTGGGGATCCTGTTCCCAATCGGGATATTGCTAAAGCTCTCCTCAAGGGGAAGAGGGGCATTGAAAAGATCAGAGAAATGCATCACAAAAGCCTCCGCCATATCCCTGTGAGAATGGAGAATCCTCCCAAGATAGTTAATCTCCTTAATATTATTCTTATTCTTTCTATCTCTAATCTTGGCATAAAGGAAGCCAAGATCATCTTCACCTTGAGCGAGCCAATAAGCTTTAGCTCTCTGAGAGATCCAAGAAGACCAATAACTTTGAAGTAATTCTAATGAATTAGATGCTCTTTTAAGAGAAACATTGAGCCCAAGATCAAGGGGGTTACTTTGAATTTCATTCAGGTAGTGAAGGTGATTTCTTTTAGCTTCCAGAATAGCTTTGGACAGGTTAGAAGAAGAAGCCCAGTTCTTCTCTTTAGTAGCAAGTTTGATATCTCTTAACAATTTGTAGAAGGAATGGATAGGACTAGCCCTGAAAGGATTCTCCAAAGCTTTAAGCATAATCTCCCAAAATTCATCAAGTTGAAGCCAGAAGTTCTTAAATAAGAATCTAGAGACAGTTTTAACCACTCTATTTGCCATCAGGATAAGAGGAGAATGATCGGATCCAGAAGGAGCTTCAATCTTGTAATAAGCAGAAGGAAAAAGGTCCAGAAATTCAGAGTTCACCAAAATCCTATCCAGCTTGATATGGATAGGAAGATCAACACGCTGATTAAACCAGGTACACTGAAGACCAATCGAAGCCAAATCATGTAAGCCACATTGAAAGACAAAGTTGTTCAGTTCCCCAAGTCTCCCCAGAGGGGGGGAAACACCTCCAGCCTTCTCAAATTCATACCTATAGCAATTTAAATCCCCCATAATAACCCAAGGGGAATTGATATTATGAGAGAGCATTAAGAGATTGTCCCAAAGCACTTTCCTGTCTTCAAAAAGGTTAGCGGCATAAATGACGGATAAGAAAATAGGAGGAGATGAACCAGCAGAGTAAATCCCATGGATCATTTGAGAAGAAATGAAGGTAGGAGAGAAGGACACATGGTTAGCATCCCATTTAATCCAAATCCTGCCTGGATTAGAGAGACTGAAATTATCACAGCAATTCTCATTCTCAAAAAGGGAATGAGAGTAAGCAAACCATTGATCAGAAGCCCACGATGAATGAACCTTAGCTTCAAGAATACCAACAAGCTTAAGACAATAAGATTTAATCAAATCTTTACACATACCAACCTTGAGAGAGTCACTAAACCCTCTCACATTCCAAGTTGCTAAATTTGGAAAGAACATGATTAACGGGATTTTTTTGCCTTCTTGGCAGTGGCTTTGACTTTTGGTTTTTTTGAGGGGTCTTTGTCTTTCTTTTGAGAGGAAGCTTTGGATGAGGAGCCGGTCATCTCAGAATTTTTTGACTGAACAGTTTGAGAGGAGCAGGAAGGGTCCTCAAGATCTAAAACATCATCTTCAATCTTGTCAGTGGAAGCAAGATTGTCCACCAGGAGAGAGGCAAAGCTGTTGGCCAGCACCACTTGAGACGGAAGTAAAGATTTAGAGGAGGGGGAAGGAACATAAGAGGGAGGGTCATTGATAGGGAGATTTAAGTTAGGAATTTCCTGATCCGACCCAGGAGGAAGGGTGTCCTGGCTATCAATTTGAAGAACAGAGGTGGGCGGAGGAGCCACCAAAGCAGGCTCTGGAATTAGTTGAGGAGATGGGTTTTTGTTATTGTCACCGACAACAGGCAAAGTAGCAGGGGAGGGATTTCGGGGGCCAGGGAGAGGAGGTTTAGAGGTTCCAGTAGAGCGATTCATTGGATTCCTGCTTTTACTTCGACCACGCACAACCCGTGGAGGAGGCATAGGTTTGGGGTTGGGATTTGAAGAACAAAGGGAAAATGGGTGAAACAACGAACCACAGCCCTCGCACGGAATGGGCTTCCAGTCATAAACCACTTTCAAGTTCAAGTCTTCCCCATCCATATAAAGCGGAATTTCGTCCGGTAAAGTAGAATTTTTGTTAATTTGGACACAAACTCTAGCAAAAGTCAAACGAGTACTTCTAGCAGTGAGAGCATCTACAGATATCGGGACACCAATATAACTTGCAATTTTAGAGATACCTGATGGCGTCCATAAAGCAAGAGGAAGATCCAATATCTTTATCCAGATGGGAATTGCAGCGGATTCATCTCGTTTGGGTTTGAATTTCGGATTCCACTTCTGCAACACAAAAGGCTTACCCAAAAGGAACCACGGGCCGCCGGAGAAAACCATTTCCATGTCTTCTGAAGAAGTAAATTTGAGGAGGAAAAAACCGTCCGCCAAAGACAGAAGAGAGAAGGAACCTTTCAAAACCCAGGCCTTGTTCATCGCAGCAAGGAGCCTTTCATAATAGGGGCGTTGTCCGATAGAGTAACCAACCAACGTATGCGTCCAGATGTTAGCTCCCTTCGTGAAATCTGGAGCCTTGAAGGAAAGTTTTTTGGTAGGGGCAACAAAAGACATCGGGAAATCAAAAGTCTTGAGGGAAGGATTTGAGAGATTATCAGCATAGGAAGTGGGAAGAGAGGATGGAGGAGCTCCCAGCACCGAAGCGCTATTAAGAGGTGGGAATATCGCAGGATCCAGCTCCATAGTGAGAAGGAGGCGGAAAAACGGCCTTGGCGGCCGGAGGTGAGGAGAGGAAAAACAAAATCGCCAACCCTAGAAAAGCCCTAGCAGAGCCCACTCATTGCTCACGTTGCAATTGCATTGCCGCAGTGTTTGATTGGGAACCTACTATCTCAAATTTAGTCACGACATCACTATCCTTTAATGTCAAGCATCTAATATGCTCCCACGATAGGTGCACCCTTTCTGTGCAAAGACTTAGTATGTGCATTCACCCCAAGAGGCTCTCTTATAATCCCCAGTTATGAGTAGAGCCAGAGTACAAGCGAGAAAGGGTGGCAGACTAAAACCTAAAATGGCCTCCATTGCTTCTCCATTCCCTACTCTGTTTCCAACTTAAGCAACAAGGAGACCAGCTGGCAGAATCTGGAAATAGCTTTTCTTCCAATTTCAGCACACACGCTGTTTTAACTTGGATTGCTCCCAGGTTCTCCCAACTGAGCACAGGCTCGATAGCTTCCTCCAATCAATAGCTCAAATGATTCATGTAACACACATAGAAACTAACCACAAATCGATATTAGCATCTCACTGTGATTGGGTTTGTAGCTCTCAGTTTATGACAAATCAATATCCGACTGAACCAACTTTTTTCATGCATGCACACGTCGAAATCACTCTCATATCATAATAAAAAAAATAATGAGTTAGATAAAGGCTCATTACTGAAAATTAATGTAAAATATAATTCATATGTTGCACAGCTGATGATATTTAATACAGGTTAATGATGAGTTCAGAGCATGTAAGGAGTCGCAAAAACCTTTCTGCTCTGAAAGCCAAGCCCTTAAGTTCATATTCCTTTGAAAATGAGTCTTCTTCCTGGTTCATATTCCTTTGAGAGCTAACTAAATCATATAAATCGGTTGAATTCTGCAGGGAAAAAAAAGTTCGATTCTTTGTGAGAAATTTAAAAAGAAAATTTTTACAATACAGTACAGCCTCATTTGATACTAGAACGTCATATTTAATTACTAAAAGGACCGACTCACTATAAGGCTTCATTTGGGACGGCCTTCTTATTGCTTCTTAAAGCCGTTTTCTAGTAAAAAATTTTAATTTTTTACAAAAAAGTTACTTTAAGTAGTAGCAAGAAAGTCATCCCAAACAAAGCCTAAGACAAAATTCAGAATTCAAACACTATACCTGTATTTGAAGATCATACAGTCGAACAAGCTCCTCTGGTTTTGTGATTTTCTCCCCCTTCTCATCTCGCTGCTTTGTAAACTTGGTTTTTGCAATAGAAATCAGTAATTGGTTGCGTTCTATGGTGCGCTGCCCCAAAGAAGCACTAACTGCCTTATCAAGGCCATTCAAATCAATTTTTACATTGTCTGCATTCCCTGCAGAAGCCTGATTTAAGAAATGGTTAGAAAAATTCAACAAAAGAACTTTAGATAGATGTAATACAAATAGGTTACAAAAGTTGCATAACTACATCATATGAAATCTGTCAAAACATCTCGAGCATGCAGATGAGTACCAAATCACTCCTAATGCAAGTTCTTGCTTCATGGTATGCAGAAAATATTTTATCAAACATGGATAGTTTCTTTTCTGCTGGAAGTGCATCTGCTGCTGGCCCATGTAAATCTTTCTCCAGTTCCTGAGCTGAGCATTATTTTAATTTAAAGTAAAATCAAATCAACTAATCAAGGAATTAAAGGTGGTTTCAGCGAGTGATGCAGAAGTTTTGATGAAAAGTATTTAACGTGTCTTTCCAGGCAAGTTACTTAGAAATGAGAGAACTAGAAAAAATACAAACCTTTCAATATGGAGACACGAGTTTTCGCATTATTGATTGGAAACCTATGGCCAAGCCAGTAGAATTCTGTCATAGATGCAGCCTGCTGGGATCTTGCCTCAGCCATAACAGCCTGAAATACCGATTGAAAATCCGCATGTCAAGTGGTATATTAAACAATCTCCACCAAAGATATTTGGCTACTCTCAAAATATAGAACATTTTCCAAACAACAAAAACAGCATGTAACTTGCTAAATGAACAGGAAGATGGCTTGTGTGTTCGCACCAAAAGTCATGATGAGTAAAATAATGAATTTAAAGCCCATTGACATTACATTTTTTTTTATTTCAATAAGAAATGTGAAGCAAAAAACACGCTGTTGCATGGGATCATTCTTTCATGGCTTCACAATCACTTGACACAACATTACCAAATGAAACTTACTAATAGTGCAGAATCAAGATTCAAGAAATGGCCCAAAGAGGATATTCCACCAATAAGGAAAAACAGGCAGCAAGAATAAAAACATATACTAATATTAAAAATACTATCATCCGCCCAAATTCATATTGCTTCATAATCACTTAATACAACATCACTAAATGAAACTCACTGAAAGTGCATGTCCGGATATAAAAAACAGCCCAAAGCAAGATAAAATCCCACCAAAAAGGACAAACAAGCAACAAGGATAAGGTAAATTTAAATATGCAACCATCCGTTCAAAATCACGCATTAAATGAACAAGGCATTGCCAACCCAACTGTTCAAAAAGCTAAATAATTGGAATTAATGTGAATGCAACTATTTATTGTGAGTATGACAACAATAAGCAGAATATCTTCTAAGGTATAAAGCAAACAAAATCAGACTTTTTATCCTTCAAAATTCATTTTGGCCAACGTCAAATAGAGCCAAACCATAAAATAGTCACATATTAACTACATTTTCAATTTTACTAATACATTAACATGCCTTTATACATAAAGGAAACTTGGATAATGAATGCGAAGCATGTCAATGACACATCAGAAAACGTACAAGAAATACTAGAGTGCTGTGAGAAAACACATATATTTTCCTAAAAAAAAGAAAATGTTTTCAATATAACACGTGTATTATGTACCTGTAGATTATGAGAATCAATCAAGGACATCAATATATCCTTAACCATGTTAAGCAAGCAACAAAAGTAACAAGTTCAGCTAGAGAGTCCAACTTTATGCATCGAGGAACCAAACTTACCTCTAATTTAGCTTTGAAAAGGTCCAAAGCAGGACCCTCGACTTCCCCAATATCCATTAGTTCAGAAGTTTGCAGGTCTGATTCACCGACTTTGTGTAGACAGTACCTAATACTTGGCTCCAACTCTTCAACTCTCTCACGACATAAAACCTGATTTTCTATGCTGCCATATTTCCCGAGTTCCTCATACACATCCCTATGGCATAAACATAAGCAAGCAGCTTAAAAAAGTTTCTCAATAAAATGTGATTCCTAAGAACAAAAGAGACAAGGACTGCAAGACTCGGATTAAAAAAAAAAGAAAGAGACAGAGACATTGACAAGATTAATGCAAAAACAAGCTAGTCAAAGAGACGGCATATTTGTCACAGCGAATTCAAGATTTTCAACTTATTAGGCCACAAATTTTAATCATCATGACCATTTCAGGTGGATATATATGGACCTGGCTTTTCTGAAGTTCATCAATGCAGTTTTCCAATTTTGATCCTGTTCAAACAATAGCGTTCCTTTCATATACGAAGCATATGCCTGCACACCAATAAGCCTATGTCATGAAAAAGGGATAGCCAGCATAAATGAAAGGATGCAGGCTGTCATGGATGCTCTACAAACAATATCAGTCTGTTGTAAAGAAAAGCTATCAACAAAGTGTAGGAAAAGTTAAATTGAAAGGAAGAAATTTAGACTCTGAATTAATTATATGAAGGAATATGACGATCAATCAGGATTCCAAATAAAAAAGCAATGTTTAAAAGCGAGCACTGAAGTGGTGAAGATGCTGATATAGCACAAGGTTGGAAGTTATGGATGAGAAGTCAACTGACTTAAGATAATGGAACCATAGCTAGCAACTGTGCAATCTGCAGTTTCAAAACACAATGACCAAAGAAAACATGGTTGGCCGTATTGCTTACAATAGCATAAAATGACAAACTGTAACACGTAAATTATGGAGGGATATGATAATGATTATTGTCATTATTATGTTAAAGTGGCGTGGTAAAAAAAAATTGCACTCATACGGTACATTAAACAGCGGCTAAATAGCAAGTTAGACAAAAAGACTTAGTGAACGTGATGATTTCATAGTAGAAGCCATAACAGCAAATTTACTATACATGCAAAATCATTTCAATGTTCTTTCTGATCTTGTTAAATGTACGGAATACCGCAGTTAGAATAGCTAACAAAAAGACCTGCAAATAGCACGGAAGCACACTAAAAAAAATCAGCATGATGAATGAGGCCCAAGATTTCATCAACCACATCAAAGAAAAATAATTTATTGGATAAGTGAAAGAAGAAACATAAGGTTTCCAAAAGCAATATAAGTCTACAAAAACATTGCAAATAAGCTCCAACATAATTTTAAGTGAAATTAATATCATCCACTGAATTAAATAAATAAATTTTAAACGTTATTGGAAAACTATGAATTAGTATAAGTTGGAAATATAAGTTAAGATATACTAAACTCGGAACATATAAGCTCCTAATGTCAAAACTATGAATCATGTAGCCAAGGGGAGGCCACGTCAGCAATCCGAGGGCTGCTATTGGAGATCTGCAGGCAATAATCCAAGGGCTGCAGTTGGAGATTGTGGGCAGTAATCCAAGGGCTACAATTGGAGATCTGTGAGATATGATTATTATAATTAATTAGATTAAATATATTTCCTTTTTCCATTTATTATCCTAGAATGTATATATGTAATGATTCCAAGGAATAGAATAGAATTTGAATTTCTCTCTGTAAGACATACGCCTCACACAGTCACACTAGCGAGGCAAGACATGCCTCATAAAAAAAGCTTGAGAGTAAGCTTCGAGGTGCATTTCACTGTAATTGTGTTGAGGCGGGTCTCAGGACAAGCCATATATTGCGCAATTTTAAACAATGAATTTAACAACTACAATAAATATAATATATTCAGCTCAAAAGTAAGGACAAATTCAAATTCTGATCCAAGTCTAAATTCACATATGATCTCATCGTCAACTTCAATTTCATATTCAAGTTTGGATTCTTACTCAATTTTAGGTCAGGTGCATGAATAAATTCTAAAGCATATGCATCTACATATTTTACTAGGTATTGAATCTTTAAAACAGTCACATAAATTTTGAACAAATTGATATATCACTAATTGGATTAAAGATACAAGTTGTCGTGATCATCATCGCTAAGACTGATATCCTCTTCAATATCACCTTAAGCATCATCGAGAAAAACAAAATTTTCCAAAGCTAGTTCATGTAGTTCAACATCATTGCTTGTATCAGTCATTTTAGGGTGTGCCTCAGCCATATTAGGGCGTATTTTTGGCTATGTCGAGCTTTAATTCTTAAAAGAAAAAATATTGTGCATAATTTTTACATATCAAATGTGTGTCAAGAGAATTCAGAGGATCGACAAGGAAATGAAGGGCTTTTTGAAGTATTTGTAATTTATAGGTGGCATATTGTCATGTACATAAATAGTGGAAGAACTAAATCATAGCTTCAAACCTCCGCTTCCAGTGATGATCTAGAATCTCCTTTTGTAGCACACAATTGTGCAAAAAGCGCAGCCCATTTTACTGCCTTTCTTAGTCTTCCAAGCAAGTAAATGCGTTGTCGTGAATTTGGTCCATCAGGCAAATGCCTTTTTTCCATGGCATGGCTCCAAGCCCTTTCTGACATGTAAAGAAGTATATGGAGAAACCTATAAAAAAATTCTAAATAACAATTAGAAATACCAATCAAAACATTTTACAAATATTAATGCCATGTGATTTTTAACTCCAAGTGCCAGAACAAACTGCAGCTACCGCATTAAACATGAGTAGCATCTCAAAGGAAATCCAACATGATTTTCTGCATGGCCTATATACCAAAATGCACAATACTAGCACTGCAGAAACTTGAATGGAAATAAATTACTTACAAACAAGGACAGCTGAAAGCTCAGTGAGACCCAAACTGGCACAAAAATAATTTCAAGACAGAGTAACAGACCCATCAATCATACCTCACTTCTGTAACAGTGGACTCAGTAATAGCTTTCTTTACATATTTGCCACGACCATGCGTGAACTTCAATGATTTGTATAGTCTTCGCAGTCGTGCAGTGCAATATCTCCTGAAAAGAAATAGTCGAGTTGATGAATAGTAAGGTAGCAGCACACAAATATACTTGCATAACTAAGAGGATTAGGTCTAATGCTTAAGAGAAGAGAGAAGAATAAACAAAGAACAAAATAACATGATATTGCACTTTTGACTCTACAGGATGTCATAAATCGGAATAAAGACTGAGAAATCTGACTTTTTTTTGTATATGTTGCTGACTTTTATGATTTCTAGTTATCATCCATAAAATATGATGATTGCATTACTTTGCAATTCAAATCCTATGTAAGAATTAACTACGGGTTAATCAAATTTCAGGAAACTATCGTAGAAAAGCTAAAATAGCACGTTCACTTGGCAAATAGGATGAGAAATCTCTCTCCAAACATGGGATAAAAGAAGCATCTCCTTATGTTCAGCATTTTGTCTCAATGATCATTCAAATATTTAGTCATATAATGCAAAAGTAAGTTGTTGGTATTTTAACACTATCAGACAAAATTTGGCAACAACAATCCAGCAAAAGAAATGGAGATCAAATTGAGCAGGTATAGATAAAGCAAATAACTCCACATTGTCTCAAACATTGAAAAAACGGCAGTCAAAATCATGTATTATAATAGCAAACCATACATACCGATAGCGGGTGTAATCCCGATGCCTCAAACCGTGCTGCATCTGAGCAGATTTCAAAAGCTGCAGCACTGCAGGTAACACAATTAATCAACAGCTTCCTAAATCCTCATGAATTAAAGAAAAAAATAAACAGATGAGGGAGAGAAAGTAAGGAAACCATTGATCGAGAACTTAGGACTGTTCGCGGCGGTTTTTCCCTCGTCGACCTCCATTGATGAGACCTCGTTTCCTCTCGCCATTGTACTGCCAGCGCCAGAACACGAAGCCAATTAGATCAAACATTTGCCCGAATATGAGAACTAGGATTTGGCGGAGAAAAAGGCGGATCAAATTGTTTGCAGTCAAGCAAATCGCAATGGAGAACTTAAATCCTACATATCTTAAATCCCGTTTCTCCCCCGTTTTACCTTAAATCAAGGATTTAAGAAATCAAGGAAATCGAAGGATTTAACTTAAATCAGCGTCGTCAATTCAACCAGCGAGCTCCCGCCACGAACTCTTCTCTCCTTAACACGCCGCCGGTCCCGTTGATGCCTGTCCCCAGCGAGCTCCCTTCATGAACTCTTCTTGTCTTCATACACCGCCGGTCCCGTAGATTCCTGCCCCCAACGAGCTCCCATCATGAACTCTTCTTGATCACCCGCCGCCAGTCACGTCGATACCCTTCCCAGCGATCTCCGTTGCAATTTCCTCGCGCATTCGGCAATTAGGGTAGGAGCGGCACGCCAAGTGTACATTAATTAAATATCGGTTAAAAATAAAATATGTTAATTTCAATAAATTTATAATATTTGTAATTTAATTTGATTAAATTTGGTTATTATGTTTAATTAGTTTAATACATTTCTAATTAATTATTAATTAAACTACTATCTTATATTAATTATGATCAAGTGTGGTGTATTATGAAATTACCCAATCAATAGGCATTAAGTTTAAAATTCCATTTAAAAATGTTTTAAATTTATTTTTTAGCCAATCAAATACTTAAATTTCAAAACTCCTAAATTAATAATGCAAGACATATAAATCCCTCCAACCAAATGCCTCTTAATTAATTTAACTAGGGTTGACAAAATTTGTTAATATTCAATAAAAAAATATTTTAATTCATTATTTTAAAGAGACATTTACATACATAACACTCAAAACTATCATATTTTCATATTTAATATCTAAAATTTATTATTTGCTTGATCAATCTTTTTTTAACTAATATAATTACATAAAAAATAATAAAATTAAACATAGGAAAACTAAATATAAGAAATGATACATCATAAAAAAAAATCACTTGACAACCATCACTCGAGCATTATTTAATTGAAAACTTATAAAATTTTGTCCAAATCGTCCAAATTCTAATTTTATTAAACCTACTGTCGAACTGAATCAATGATATAAGTCTATTAACATCATAAGTGAACCGATCTAATTCTAAATGAGTTCAAATCAATCATTTAAGTATAATTAAAAATTTTATAATACTAATTTGACGATTAAATGATCTTCAAATCTTTCATGCTTATAGTCAAATCAAGCTTCTTGATGAGATTAATTCAAAGAGCTAATAATTACTTAATTTCAACATTATTGAGGCACTTAAATGCTAGAAAAATGAGGGTATGAATATGAGCCAATGTAATATTTAGGGATCATGGCTAGATTTATCAAAAGCATTGCACTTAGAAAGTTATAAATAGATTTTCAATTCTAAGGCTTTGTTTGTGACGGCTTTCGTACTGATTTTTGCACTAGAAAGTTGTTTTAAGAAGCAGTACGAAAGTTATCCAAACGAAGCCTAAATATCAAAATTTGGAAGCTGGATTTGCATATGAACTTTTGCAACCTTAACATATAAACTAACCAAATTAGCCCATCTTTCAATAAGATAATATGACATGGCCTTTAGAATCCCATGATACATTTGATTTTTATATGACAACCACCCTAGCTTTAAAATTCACACCATCATTGACATGGTCAGAAATATGACTATCATTATGCCTTCATCAATAATGCTTTCATTCTTTGGTGATGCAATCGTCCACTGATGATGCCTTTGTCTATTGATAATGCCTATGTTGATCGATGTCGTCTCTATTCAACAGTAATGCCTTCAAGTATGGCACAGCATACTCATGCTACATCTGTTGTTGCACACTAACCTGCATCGCAACCCTACTTACATAGTTACATTGCACCTATCTCTTCAAGATTTGCACTTCAATCTTATTTGACCATCATCATCTATTGCATGGCCTACATCATAACCTCACTTATATTATAATTAACAATCGCTACCTTAAGTTCATGTCAACTCTATCTTCAAAAAGAGGGTCATCTAGACTAATAGCATAACTTTGAAAATTTGGCTCATGAGTTGACTCTTGTTAGGCTCAATAAATGATTTTTTAGTTGAGCTTAATGAACTAAAGAGTCAAACTTGAGCTATCCTCAATGCAAATCATAAGACTCATGAGTTGGATAGATTTTGTGTCAATTTAGTTAATTTTGAGATGATTGACATGCATCAAGATATGCTTTGTTGATGAAGCTTTCAATTTGTTGATGAAGCCTAAATAGTCGGCCTAAACAAACTTTCAATTTGTTAATGAAGCTTATAAACAGCCATATGCTTACCATTCACATTCGAGTATATATCATCCCAAATGGTCAAAAAGCAAAATGAGCACCATCTTTTTTTGGGTTCATTTGAGATGGCTTAGCTTTTATAAAGATGATTGTAAAGTTGCTGTGGAAAAAATAGCTTCTTAGAAAAAAAAAATTATTTAAAACAGTAAAAAATAGTGGCTAAACAAAAATTGTAATTACATCTGAAAAGCAAACCAGAAAGAAAACTGTCCCAAACAAAATCTTAGAAAGAACTACTTTAGAAAGTAGTAAAAAAACTACTTTAGATATCAGTAATAAAATTGTCCCAAATAAAACCTAAATTCTTTTCAAGAGTATATCATTACCTCACAAATATTCACATATCATCAATTAGTTAGGCCTTCGGCTTATCATCTTAATTTGTTTATTAATGGCTTAACAAAGCTGTTAAGATAATATCCCCTTAATTATTATATAAAACACAAGCAACAACTATGTCAATCTCTAACCGAACTGTATACGGTGGTATGCCGTCATCCGTCATTAGCTCTATTCAAACGCTAAATCATGCTCCAAAATTCTGTAGGTGGTGCAGCACTGTTCACATATGTTGATTTTTTGTGTTACGAGATTTGACGAAGAAGCGCGCGAAAGAGGAAAAAGATTGTTACCTTTGCAGCGAGATAAAGAAGTGTACGAAAGAGGAGGAAGAAATAGAATTCTATTATAGATAAATTACTGTATTTTGAGGTAGAAAATAAAATTTTCGGTTAGAGATTCCTGATGCTTTACTCATAAACTCACATCATACTAATTTGTAGTGCTGTCCTCAGCATGTCTTCTTGCTGTCATGCATTAAAAATAAAGTATGGATCTTAACAGTTCATTATTTTCTTATTTGTTCTTTAATTATTTATTAGGAATGGAAATCCATGCAACGTCAAATTTTATAACTCTTTTTTCTTCAACGCAATTTTTTTTTTTTAATAAAGTTGAAAATCGTCAAAGAAAACTAATTGTTTAAATAATTTCATAATAATGATCTTCCTACTGCTTTTAAAGAAAATATCATCAAGCCAACAGTCTAATCTCAATCCTTGCATTCACATAGCCATATAAAATTTAATAACGATATGATGATAGTTTTTTCCTTTATGGCTTAGTGCTAAACCACGTTGATTAAGGTTTACTTCCTTCTTATCATGCATTAAGGTTTTATTGGGGACGGCTTTCTTACTGCTTCTTTAATAATTTGAAAATTGATGGATTTAGGCTTCGTTTGCAATGGTTTTCTTACAGCTTCTTAAAACGGCTTTATAGTACATAAATTTTAATTTTTTTATTAAAAAATTATTTTAAAAAGTAATAAAAAAAACTCTCCCAAATGAAACCTCAGACTTCTTTTGAGATGACTTTCTTATTGCTTTAATTGGGACGACTTTCTTACTGCTTCTTAAAGCAGTAAGAAAGTCATCCCAAACGAAGCCTAAAACGATCTATTTTTATATTATTTATGAAACTTATGCTTCTTCTTACACATGCTTAATTCACTTGCATCTATTTTTAATAACCTAATTGTCAAATGTTTTAAATTTAGAGAGAATAGAGGTAATTTAAGCATAAATATTTTCTTAAGAATACAATTAGTCAATATTTTGTTTAATGATATTGAATGTTAATGATATACACTCTTATTAATTTGAAGCAGGTCGATCAAGTCATCATTAGAGCTTAAATTTGATTAAGTAAATCATTATAATGAACCAGCTTGGTACTTGTCTAAAGCATGCATTTGGTTAGAGCCAAAACTACTAAAATAGCCCAAGATATAGACTTATTCAAGCTTCACTCATCTACGTTCTACTTAACTCCCATAAGAAGTGATATGACATAAAAAAATTATTTTGATCGGGCACAAATCTTAATGTAAATATGAATAAAAACTTATAAAATTAATTTTGCGACCATTTAAACTCTAATTTCAACAAATTTATAGTCAAACTGAATGTCTCGAAGAAATGAACCCATTGACACCAAAATCGATTCGATCCGAACCCAAATGGATCCAAATTAAGGGCCCAAAACCTATTTAAAAGCTTCAAAATATTAATTGAATGACCAAATGATATACAAATGCGACATGCTTATAGGCAAGCAACTCGACAAGATGAATTCAATGAGCCCAAGAACACCAAAATTTGGCATCATTAAGGCACTCAAATGCTTGATGCCATGATTGAGGGAGTTGATATCAGTCGTCTATTGGAAAATATTCCACATGCTCTTGATCTTCTCGTTGTTTACTAGACATGTCACTCTAAAAAAATTATAAATAGATCCCTCATTTTTCACAAGGGGAAAGGAAGAAGAGGGGAAAAAGATGAAAACCAAAGGATCTCTCTTGCTTTCTTAAGCTTGCATCGCTCGGCCGCCTACTGCCTCCGAACTTTCACCTGGTCGTCGGCCACTAGCGGACTTCCTTTTAACCATTATTGCCTGACGATGGTCCTTCTGACCACCGTCACCCAACTACGGTCATTCCGGTCTCCATTTCCCTGCCAAGTACGATCCTTCCAACCACCACCGCCCGCCGACTACGGTCCTTCCAACCACGGTTGCCTGACTACGGCCCTTGTAATCACTATCTCCTGACTATGACCTTTTTTATGACAATCATCTGACCATTGTTGCCCGCTAATTACGGTCCCTCTAACCATCATCGCCTACCGACTACAGTTCACTCCAACCACCGTCGCCTACTAACTGTAGTACTTTCGTCCACTGTTATCTAGTGACTACAATCCCTCATACCATCATCACCCTCTAATTACAGTCTCTCTGACCTCTGTCACCCGTCGATTATGGTCATTGTGAACTCCTTTTTCTAAATGATCAGGCCAACACTCTCATGTCATTAGATTCTCCCAACTCTCATCATATAATATGCTCTATATAATGTATACTTGCTACATTGAGCCAATGCCCTCCCCCGATGAAGAGCATTATTTATAATTGTTGCAGGCTAGAATATACGCGGCGGTAGAGTTTACAAATTCACGCTGAGCGTTGCACGAATATTCAGCACACAAACAGAAAAGAAAATGAACATCAGGATTTTTACGTGGAAAATCCGAAAGAGGGAAAAAACCACGGGGCCACGCCCAGCTGAAAAGTTCCACTAGTGTTTTGTAAATTATAAGAAGCTGATTCGTCCCACAAGTCAAGACGATCAGATTACAATTCGTTTCTTCTAACTTGAAGCAAATTTACAAATTTCTACCGAATTCAGGCATCTCCCCAAAATCCGGCAGAGTTCCGGCATATTCAGGCTGCAGAAAGAACTCCGGTGGTGGTCGAGGAGGAGATGATTCTCCCTTTCCCCTTCTTCTCTCTCTTCTCACTTGAGTCCTCTTGTGAAGAATGAGGGCTCTATTTATAGTTTTTCTGGAGTGGCATAGCTTGTAAATAGGTGTGAGATCATGGGCGAATAGGGAGTGGTCGAATGAACGGCCGATATTGAACCCTTCAATTGTGCACTATTTGTTGGACATTTGGAAGCCTTAGTTATGTCAGAATTCGGCGATCTTGGCTCCTTGGATTCGTCTCGTCTAGCCGTTCGATTCGAGTATAAGCTCGTTAAAATCGGAGACCATTTGGTAACTCAAATTGTGGTTTGAACTTTCCAACAGCGCTTCGGGTCCTTGATTTGGACCCATTTGGGCTCGGATTGGGTTGAATTTGGTGTCGTTGGGTTTGTATTTTCGAGACGCTCAGTTTGACTGCAAGTTTGCTGAAATCGGAGTTCGGGTGCTTCCGGATTTAATTTTTGGAGTTTCCGGATTGGTTTTTTCCTCGAGATTCGTGTCCGATCAAGATTATTTCATGATGATGTATCAATAATAAACTACAAATACTAGTAGATTCATTCAAATTAGGTGGTTTTTTCCTACTTTTTTATTTGTATATATGCTAGATCTTCATACAGAACTATGACACTAAATTTTATATCTCTCTACCACCGCAAATGTTCCAGGACGCAACGTTAAGGCTTACGAACCTATCATCTTGTCACCTGACTAGAGGTTATCTCAATGAACTCATCAAAGAGTGCTCATCATCAATTCAACTCGCTTGAAACTCACATATTATGGACAAATTGCCCGCTAGATTCTTTAACTACATAGCTGGCAGCTTAGAAATCAATATTTTTTTTTTCTTTGAATTTTACTATGTAGTCTTTCTCTTTCATGTATCATCGATCTTGATCCTCACGTTTAAATAAGCTGTTAACATGATAAAACTTTCTAATATTGTTGGATAAATTTTAGTCCAATGAAACTTTAAGATTCTCACTCTTCTTCTTCTTCTCTTTTGCCCTACCTAACCTGCACTTTCTTTGATGCTAAAAACATTGCTACAAAGCCAAATCTATTAAGAGAATCTATAAATTTTAGTCCAATGACTTTTCTTCTAAAGGCAAATCCATTCAATCTAATTCAAACAGAAAAATGCTTAATGGCTTCATAAGCTCTTTATTCAATGATGTATGGCACCCTTTCCCCCATCTTTATTTAAAATTTCAACAAACTCAAGCCTCTTTGCACACTTTGCTCCTATTCTTCTCTTATTTTATTTATAAAAATAATTTATTTAAACATCAATTTTATATATTCTCAAAAAAAAAAAAAAAAATGTGATTTGTTAAGGCTTTGTAAGGTTCAGTTTAAAGTTTTATGTTTTTTTTTTTGCTTTTAAAACTCCTTTATGAGGCATAATTTCAAAAAAAAAAAAAAAAACTTTTTAAAAGCAAAAACTTTAAATAGTGATAAAAAGCTATCTTTCTAACACACATTAATCTTCACTAACTAATTTTCTTACCACAAAATTAATTGAAAAGCTTGTTCCAGACAAAGCCTAATGTTCTGCTTGGGATGACTGAATATTTTTAAAAGTGATTGTAAAGTTATTATGAGAGAAATAATTTTTTTGAAAGCAGATATAAAAAATAGCTTCTTAGCATAGAAATTTATTAAAAACAAATAGAACATGACAGCTAAATATAAACTATAATTTCGATCTGCAAAAAAAATTAATGAAAAAGTTGTCACAAATAAACCCTAAAACATGAAAGTGCAATAATTTTACATTACACAGCATAAGAATAACACAGATTATAAAATTTTAAAGGATGACTGAAATACATGATTTGGATTAGACTTAGGTTTCGTTTGGGATGAATTTCTTACTGCTTCGCAAAACAACTTTTTAGTATAAAAAATTTATTTTTTGTGCTAGAAAACTGCTTCAAGAATCAGTAAGAAAGCCGTCCCAAACGAAGCCTTAGCCAATTACTTCACTTGATTTAGTCTAATAACATATAAGATAATGCAAGGGCAATACTTTTTAGCCCAATAAAACCAATTGACCCGATCTGACCTGATGAAATCTTCAATTTTAAAAATTTTAATTAAATTTGAACTAAAATATCTCCATTTAATTCAACTCAACCTTAAAAAATTCCTCTAATTCCTTTGATCAATCCCGACAGAATAAAGCATGTATTTAGGCCTTAGGCTTGGAGAAATTATTACATCTGGTCAAAAACCGAACGGTCCGAATGTATACCGAGCAATACCGAGTTTTAGATGACGTGGAGCGTGGTTATTGGTCTCTGAACGCATTCGGACACCGGATGTAATAATTGCTCTTAGGCTTGGGACCTTTTCTTAATGTTTCTTTAGGTAGTTTTTTAGCACAAAAACTTTACAAAGCACTAAGAAAAGTGTCCCAAATGAAGCCTTATTATTTGACATTCTCGGGCTTCGTTTGACACAGTTTTCTTATTATTTTTTCAAATAACTTTTGGTACAAAAAATTTTGGACAAAAAATTTTTGTACTAAAATACTAGTTTAGAAATTAGTGTGATAGTTGTCTCAAATAAAGTCTTAGGCTTTGTTTGAGACTTGCTTTCTTTCTTCTTCTTATAGCAATTTTTTAATACAAAAATTAAATTTTTTGTACTAAAAAAATGTTTTAATAAGCAACAAAAAAGTCATGACAAATGAAGCCTCTTAGATGCATTAGTTTGGACTCAACTCAACTCTAAAATTAGTTCATATTGCACAACGATCATCTTTAATATTAAAGAACAAATGAGATCAAAATATTCTGACTAATTTTTTTTATGAAAATTAATTTAAATTTATTAGATTTATTTTAAATTAAATATAAATTATTAATCTAATTAATTAATTAATTAACTATTATATTTATCTTAAAATAATTTCAATAGTTTTAAGAGCCTGTTTGATACATCTGCAGCTTTGTAAACATGATTATAAATTTATTTCTTGAGAAAATAATTTTTTTAAAAGTTGCTATATAAATCATTTTTCTAGCACACCAATTTATTTAAAACAACAAAAAATAATAGTCAAGTAGAGTGAAAAATAAAGAAGTAAAAAAGTTGTTCCAAATAAATCCTAAAATATTTCTTATTCAAACTTTGATTAAAATATTTTGATCAATTTTTTTCCTAATTTTACATTTTTTTAGTATTAAGATTTGTTATAAACAGAAAGGTGCAGTTGAAATGGAAGAAATATTACGTCCTCCGATCGGATGCAGAGGAACATTCGGTCGTAGGCAAAATCGCGCCTATACCGAGGGGTACCGAGTTTTTTTCGGTATAGGCGCGATTTTGCCTACGACCGAATGTTCCTCTGCATACTTACACCGAACAAAATAAAAGTTCGTTGAAATGAACATAAGTGGGCCACTAAATATTTAGCTGAATATATAGAAACAAGGGGCATTGATAAAAGCCAAAAGGTAAGACTAATGGGATTCACATCCGATCGATATCACCAAGAACAGAATAAAGGGTTCTAAAAAGTAAGAAAAAAAAGAACGGTGAAAAGTGGTGCTTTAAATCTTCATTTGAGGCCTTCAAAAGGCTAAAATTAGTCAGACATTAAGCACTCTATTGTTCATACCAGCTGAAGAAAACGAGCTAAGTTGAGCTTAAAGCAAATGTTATATATTATTGTGTTATTAAATTAAAATATTTTTTTTTTTGGAAAAGATGAAATACTTTAAGAGAAAAAGATAGATTTGTTCATTTAAATATTAATAAAGGACTAATCACCTCCTTAACATTCAAATTTTAAGTTGGCAATGAGAAGGGAGAGATTATTACGTGCGGAGCTTGGACAGAGATAATCGTTCGATTTTGTCTCTGTCAACAGGAAAAGTACAGTTTACTGTGCTTTTATCGTTCATAGAGACAAAACCTATGGTTCTTTGTGTCTGGTCTCCGCAAGTAATAATTTATCATGAGAAGTAGGGGTGTCAATTTCGGGTCACGGGTCGGGTTCGGGTCGAACCCGAACTGACCCGAGTTCAAACGGGTCAAACCTAACCCGACCCGGGTAGACAAACGGGTCGAAAAACCGAACCCGGACCCGACCCGGCGGGTTGCCGGGTTGACACGACCCGGCGGGTTGCCGGGTTGACACGACCAGACCCGGTTTGGGTGGCTGGCGCCGGAACCGCGGCGGCCGACGGCGGCGGACGCGAGCGCGACGGGCGGACGCGAGCGCGACAGCGCGGGCGCGCGGGCGCGGGCACGCGGGCGCGAGGCGGGCGCGGTCGGGCGCGGGCGCGGTTGGGCGCGGTCGGGCGCGGTCAGGCGCGGGCAGTCGCGGGCACGCGGGCGCGAGGGCGGGCGCGAGGCGGGGGCACGCGGGCGCGCTGGGGGGGCAGCGCGGGCAGTCTCGCGCGGCGGGCAGCGCGGGCGAGCGCGCGGCGGGCAGCGCGGGCAGGCGCGCGGCGGGCAGCGGGCAGAGGCGGGATTTGAATTTTTTCGAATTAAACGGGTTGGCGGGTTGACCCGGCAACCCGCCGGGTCAACCCGAACCCGACCCGTTTTTTGAAACGGGTCGATTTCTGGAACCCGAACCCGACCCGTTTTGAAATCGGGTCGGGTTCAACCCGGATTTTCCGGGTCGGGTCCGGGTCGGGTTTTCGTGTCGTGTCAAATATTGACACCCCTAATGAGAAGGATTTGAGAAAAATTCAATTGCTTTCATATATTTCTTAAAACATCTTCTAGAAGATTCATTGATGATTGATCTCAAGATATATTCAGTAATCACCATGGAATTTCCAAATAAGATAATTTTTCTCTGGTAGTAAATATACATGGCTCTTTTTTGAGTTTCTTTAGCTGTATCCCTTGTTGATTTTATATCTTTATTGTAGAACTAAGTAAAACACCTATGGATTGATTTTTATTGTAGTACATTAGAGTTTTGAGATTGATCTATCATAGAACAATTACATATTATTAAAAAAAAAAGAACTAAGTAAAAAAATATTTGAAGTGAAATTGAATGTAATAAAAAAAAAAAACCGCTCTTTTATTAGATAATATGACACTCGCAATTATATTATTATTTTTGTTAGTAGGATGAATCAAAAGTAATTATTAGATAGAAATGATATTTTATGATAAAACTCTTGAAAAGCACCATTATGCTACAAGCATAAATACAGCAAGTTGAATAATTAGGGTTTTAGCTCCAACATTTCTAAGGGGACATATATCTCTTTTTGAATAGAATGATTAAAAGATGATACATATGATGAAATTAAATAATGGCATAAACTTGACTAAATAAATCCAATGGTTTATAACTAATACATCATCAAAAAATAATCTTGATCAGGCACAAATCTCGAGGCAAAATCAAGTTGGAATCTTCCAAAATTCAAAATGGGATTGTTCGAAGTCTAATTTCATCAAACATATAGTCGAACTTAACGTATCGGAAATACAAACCCAACGATACCAAATTCAACTAAATCTGAGTCCAAATGGGCCCAAATCAAGGGTCTAAAGTGCTATTGAAATATTTAAACCACAATTTGGGTTACCAAACCATTTCCAAACGTGACATGCTTGTAATTGAATCGAGCAACTCGACGAGACGAATCCAACGAGCATAAGATCGCAGAATTCTGACATCATTAAAACTTTTAAATGTTTAGCGAACGGTCCACGATCAAGGGATTCAACATCAGCCATCCATTCAAACCACTCCCCATTTGCCCTTGATCCTCCTACTATTTACAGGCCATGCCACTCTAGAAAATCTAAGAATTGACCCTCCTTCCTCTTGAAAAGGGAACCTTAAGACTAAGGAGAAAAGAGAGAGATCGGAGATCACTCTTGCCTCCTTGCCTCCTCAACCATCGACTGGAGTTCAGCCAAACCACCACTTGAGGTCCTGAGCTCCGTCAGACCACTGCATGACGCCCTGAGCTCTGTCGGACCACCACCTACCATCCTAAGCTCCGCCCGACCACCACTTGATGTCCTAAGCTCCGTCAGACCACCACCTAACTACCTGAGCTCCATTGGACCACCACCTGACATCTTAAGTTCCTATGAACCACCGCTTGACGACCTGAGCTCCGTCGGACCACCACCTGAGGCCCGAACATCTGTCAGACCACCACCTGAGACTCGAAGTTCTATCGGACCACCACCTAAGACCCAGACTTCTGCTGGACTACCACCTGAGGCTCAGACTTCTGTCGGATCACCACCTGAGGCCAGGAGTTTTGCAGGACCACCACATAACGCTCGAAGTTCTACCGGCCCAACACTTGACACCCGAAGATCTGCCACTTGATGCCCAGAGTTCCTCTGACCACCATATAATGTCGGACTTCCGTCGGACCACCACCCGACGCTGAAGTTTTGCCAAACCACCGCCAGGCTATTAATTGATGCCCGAATTTTCAAGTAGCACCGGACTTCTACCAATCAACCAAGTGACGCTAGACGTTCATCCCCATTTGTCACTAGATTTTAACCATAAGGTTGGCATTTGTAATTTGACCGCCCTTAAGAAAGAGTCAACCCACTGTAATATGCTCGAATTCTAGTTGAATCATTTTCGACTGGGTCATGCCCCATGGTTTTTCCCCTTTCCAGGGTTTTCCACGTTAAAAAAACATCTTGTGTTTTCTGTGTGTGAATTGGATATCCGTACAACACTAAGATGTAATATTTTAACTATATCGCCGCGTATATCCTAGCCCGCAACAATAACAATTTATTTTACATTGAAATTTAGCTTTAGTGTTTAACACAATCGAATAAGGGTTTGTTTAGGACATTTTTTTTGCTAGTTTTCTTTTTAGATATAAAAAATCGTTTTGTTTAAGTTATCCTAAATAGCCTTAAATGATTAAATCTTTTTTTTTTTTTTTTGAACCTGTTTGTCTATCCGCTGCCACACCCCAAAAGAGGTGCATGGCGGCGTAACTAATCCGTCTGTGGGCCTTCTACCAACTAACCTCAGAGGTGCATTTCTCCCCACTTAAGTTGCGTCATATGAGAAGAGAATCAAATATAGATTGAGGGATTCCCAATAACACTATCCCACCAACTCAGCTAAATTTGACGCGATTTATGAAAATAATAATAATTAAATCTGAAAATCATATATTTTATCTTTTAACTAAAATTGTGCCGTCATAATACGATCACATATTTTGGCTTTTTGTTGAATCGTACAATGCTATTTTTTATTTTAACTTAAAACAAAATTATGCCATTAAATAATTAATAACAAAGCGTTTTTTACTTGCTAATGCGGGTTGCCAGCAATACATCCTTCTAGAATTTGTTGACGTGGCGACTTGAGCTTGCCAGGAATTATCCCGTAAACCGCGGCCGCTTTCCGCCTCGTTATTCTACGCCACAATCTATAAAACCGATTTATACGATCATATATGGCTGTATGGTTTGGTGTATCATAAAGCTCATCGGTCCGTCGGCCGTCGACATCTTATCATTAACTGAACGGTAGATAGAAAGTTACTCATAAGACTTCTGTACGACACGGCGCATAAATGTTTGTACAAGTCATTGTCAATTGAATTTTCCATACAAGTTGGGGACCTACGTCAGTGCTGGCGTCCAAAGATTCTCATGTCTCTTTCACACAGTGATGATTTATTTACAATAATGCCCTTACGGTAACTTAAGGTCTTCTATTAATTAATAGAAAAAAAAATTTGGCTCATTATGTAATATATTAAAATTAAATATTCTGAATAAATTTGTGATTGTGAGTTTTTTTTAATATTCATTTAATAATCTAAATTCTTTAAAAAAATACTTCGCAATTAATTTATTTTAAATTAAATAAAGAATTATAACATTAAAATTTTATTATTCAATACTCAGAATAATTAAATCACCTATAAATTTATTTTATAAGGAGAACAATAAAATTTTAATAATGAATTTTATATAAAATTAATATGAAAATTTCATTATATTACTCTGATCTAATATTTGTCCATCATTTGAGGGAGTTTATCGTTCGGAGATCAATCAGAATACGTCATGTCAATAGTACCGAGCACCCGAGCGGTACTAAGCGGCAGCACTGACCACCGAACAGTATCAAGCAGAGGTGATGTCCGCATAGAATAATTCACCGTTTTAGGGGACAAGTAGCGAGAGGCCGGACGCCGGACCGCCGGATCGACCTTTATGTTGGGCTTGAGTACAGCCATAAAAGAACTCGTTAAAGAGACCGGAAGATTGCACCAGTGGAGTAGGGCCGGCGGAGAGGAGAGGGTGAAACGTGGGCCTCACGGTAGCTTGTCGGAAATACCAAGTCCGCTGAAGCTCGCACGTGGCCCACCGACGACCTGACCTGACCGCCACCGTTGATCTTTACTGGATTCCTTTTAGAACGGTGTTTAGGGGCGTAAAGTTTTTTTAGTATACCAAAAGTGCATGCCAGTTGACGTCAATATTAAAAATAAAATAATTTAAAAAATATTTATAATTTATAATCCAAATCTAAACGCATGATAGTAGTCACACTAAACAAATAAGAAGTTATGACTATTATGATATTTTTTAGTAAACAATAATTGATAGTTGGTAACTGTTAGATTAGTAAATAAAGCTGTCACTCTTTATCCGTTGAGACAATAATAATAACTCCTTATAACTTTTAATCATTATATCGTTCTATCAATATATGATAACACCTAACCATTTTATTTTTAAAGGAAAATATGTTGGCCCACCATCTTATACAGGTCAATCAATTTGTCAATCTCCAACCAACGGGTCAACCAGTCTTATCATTTATATACACACATTATTATCGTAGTGTTATAATAGTAATAACGATCAACTATGGCTCAATTGCATATTCATATTCATTTCTAATGCATTGTATTAAATAAAGTATAATTATGCTTAATTTAAAAAGTGTCAAAATGTCCTAGTAGTAGGCAATAAAAAATCCTACTGAACAAGAATTTATATTTTTCAGAAATTAACCAAATTACTAGAGATCATATATAACAATATTTTGAAGATTTAAGTAAACTAAATCACTATTTTTATAGATCAAAATAAATTTATAATTTGTTAAATATTATTATTATTTTTCAAAATCACATAATAAAAAATCTCAAATAAATACTCTACATGTTCATAATCTTAATCTTTATAACATATAAAAAGATATAAGGTGAAAGTTTTATCACTACCAAATTATTTTCATTTTTTATAATGAAAACAAAAAATTGATCCAAAAAATTTCAAAAATATAAAATCATTGAAATCAGAAATAGGATGATGATTTTTTACAATGGACGAGAAAACCTCTCAATAGAATCAATTGACAAAAATTACTTTTTGGCCTATAAATCCTAACTTCTATTTTCTCTCTGCTCAAATTTTCTCATTTTTTCTCTAATTCGTCCATGTTAGCTGAATTTTAGGAGTTAGGAAATGATTTAATAACATTATTGTAAGTGGCTTAAGATATTTATAAATAAATAATAATATGATATTAATATAATTCTATAGTTTAATCAATTTTCATTTTAAGATTTATATAAGTCTTTTTTGGGGATTAAAAAATTATAGAAAAATATTCATTAAATGACACATTTTATTTAAAATTTTTTGTAAAATCAATTTGTAAAACAATTCAGTGACGATCATAAAACCCTCATTTTTACTGACATGTGTCAATTTTTTTAGGATTGACACAACTGTCCAAATATTATAAAAATATTAATGTAATTAAATAACTACAATATATATGTTATGGTGAATATGATTTATAATTTAGATTTATAATGACTCTTATAAAAATTTATTAGATTAGGTCAAAATATACCTTATTACAAACTATCCACCTTATAAAATATCATACTCGATATTGTTCCTTAAGGATTCAGACACAAAATTGATCTAAATCAAATATATATGATCAAAACTCAAATCAAAACTTGTCAAAAAAAAAAAAAAAAATCAGGCAGTTTATGATATCGCATATCATTTAATTATGTATGATATATATGCTATGCCATTCAACTATTTAAAATAAACTTCTTACAAATAGAACTCTTGGGTTGTCATCTATCTTCTAAATATTATAAGTTACACACATATGTTATTATTGGAGTAGGTGTATTCAATCATGGTGCAATAATCTCCCTCTAAATATCACTAACTGCTCTATCATACGCCCTATTAGTTTTTTTTAAACTCATAATTAAAATCAAAATTTTTATATGCCCTATTAGTTGATATTTCAATGTATACTCTTGACCATATAGTCTCAATCCTGTCTTTTTGTCTGACTATACTATCGTACACCAAAATCAGTTCTTCCTCCATATCTCATATGAAGACAGTTTATTACCTTATGTCCCTACTGTCCATTTTGATGATAAAATCTTAACTATCAAAATATTATCTGCTTTGATATAAAAGGCCTCATGGTTTTGTCCTGTTGGTGTAACTTCTTAGGAGGTCACTCATCCTAATATTTCTCAGGGATGAGCACACTTAACTTTAGAGTTTCTTAAATAAAATTTTAGCCATTATACTAAAAGGTGCATTGATGATTAAGAGTTTAGTTTTTTTTTTTTTACTTAAGGAGTTTCATAATCTCTCATACTTAAGTAATTGATGTCATTGCTAGTATCTTTATCTTAGAATCATCCACTAGGTAGATAGAATTTTAGAGGTGCCCTCTACTATACAAGTTCAAGTGATGAGTCCCACCACGTAGCACTTTGTCCCATAGCATAACACTTTATCCTATATGACACTTAGTTTCCATCTTCTGATTGGTGTTTTTTCTCTGATACAATTTGTAACATTCCAAACTCTTAACTATTGCAATACTATTAGCTTTGGCATAAGAACCTCACGGTTTTGTTCTGTTGGTGTAACTAACTTCCCAAGAGGTTATATATCCTAGGATTTCTCCATGATGATCATATTTATCTATGAGGTTTCTTAATAAAATTTCAACAATTACAACAAAATGTGCCTTGATGTTTAAGAGTTTATATTCTTTTTACTTAAGGCCTTCTTTTATTTAAGGGGTTTCACATTTGAGAAGTTTGTCTAAGGAAAATAAGATTTTAGAGTAAAACTTAAGAAGACAAGTGTTTCTATAATTAGGGTCGATCAAGGAGAAGATAATGCCAATAGTTGGGTCTATTCAAAACTTAAGAAGACTTGATCTTATTATATGAATTTTGCACATGAGTAGATCATCAATTTTGATTAATTTAATCAATTGACTAGCTGCAAAGAGTGTTTGAAATTTCATATGCTTAATCTGAATCCAATTCTAATAATATTAATGATGATTCACTTTATCTTGCATGAACATTCGAGATTTATCTTTTCTATTATTAAATGATAATCATTTTCTTTTATTATTGTTTATCATGTTCTTGACACAAAGAAGAATTTGCTTTATATTTCTCAAATGACAAAATATATTTTTTATTTTGGAGTCAAACAAAGCAAACATTTCTGTAAATGTAAATGTTTCTAATGAGCTCTTCATAAGGAATAATCAGTATTATATTATGTATGCTAGAAATTCTTATATTGATAGACCTCTTAAGCATGAGATAATTAATTTGCGGCATGCAAGATTGAAACATGATAATTAAGAAAATCTTAGTGAAATGCAATGCAAAAATCTTATTAATGAACTTTTTACACCAAAAGTGAATACTGACGTTATTTGTGTTCACTGACAATATATAAAGATGCCCAAGCTTTCATTTAAAGAGATTGGTACCAAACTTTACCGAATCATTGCAATTGATTCACTCAAATGTGTCAAGGAAGTTTAACACACTTTGTTTTATTTATATATAATACATATGTTGACCTTACTTTAGTCTAAACTCTTGGGTTAAAGGGTTGACCTGGTCAAATTGACCAAGCCAGGCCCCAAGACCACCTTTCCATTGGGTCCTGACCCATGCCCTAACTCAACCTGGTTTATTTGAGCATAAATCAAATTCAATTCAATTCAAACCTATCCTTGGTTCAAACCCCTAACTCGAACCTAATTGATTGGGTTGACCAGGTTAACCCTTGACTTGGTCAACCCAAGTCTCCCTTGGTTAACTTTATTAATGGTATTTAATGCCTTGAACTGTTTCTTATTGGTCCCTAGAGCCAAATTATGTGCTAATCTCCTCCGCTCACTCCTAATTAACCCCATAGATGTGATCCTAGCCATTTATTATAAGATCGTTTCTATCCCTCGGGGTGGTGCGGTCGAATAACCTCTACACTCTGTAGCTGGCGGTGTCCTTTCGAAGGTCCACAACATAGTTATTTTTATTGATGATTTTTTAATATATGTTTTGAATATAACTTTATTAAGCATAATTTTTAAGTTTTTCAAAAATTCAATTAACTCAAAATTTTAGTATATAATTTATTACTTGCTAAACTTTTTCTTAAACTAAATGGTGATAGGGAATATATGTTAAAAGAATTTTCTAATTATTTGACATGAATAAGTAGAGAACTTACTAACCCAATCACTTTAGAAGATACTTGTCTGGATGAAAGGTAGAACTTACAAATTTTTTGAGATAATTAGAAATATGATTATGCTTCATATTAAGAATATTAAGAATGAGTTTTAGGCTAAAAAAGCTCCTCTTAAAAGCATTGAGAATGTTTCTATATATGATGAGTTAATTTAAGAAGAAAAATAAAATAACTCTAGTTAAGGTATTTAATATAGTGTCTTTGTGAACAATTCTAATTAAAGGTCCTTGTTGAAAATGATACATTTTTTTATGAAATTTATATAATAAATTAAAATATTAAAAGGGGACTTACATACATATCACAAATTTTAATTTTAAAATTTATTTAAACTACATTAAATAAAGATTTAAATTTAAAATATTATTACCTATTTGATAAATTTAAATATATTTTTTGAAGCATCTCTTGGAGGGGATGATAATTTTTAGATTAATAAAAAATGAGTAATATATTTGATGGTGCTCAAAATTTTAAATTATAGGTTAGTAAATAGTGAAAATTAGGTTTTTATTTTTTGAATAAAAAATAATTTAAAAATGTAAAAAAATTAAATAGTCAGAATTAATACCTCAGTTTATCTGGACACGTGTCCAGACTTTACCCTCGGTCACCGCCTAATTTAATGTGCAGCAAGTCGCCAACGCCCTCGACATCTCTATAAAATTCCGTCGATCGAGCCATCAGAAGCCCTCCATGTTACGCATCAGCTCGTCGTGCTCAACTGCTCTCACCTCTCTCTCTATCATCTCAAATCACGGTCCCGTTCTCCGGTGATACCGCCCTTCTACGGCGATCTCGCTAATTCCGTCAACTAATGCGTAGATCGGAAACCTAATCCATCGAATTCCCACTTGCATATCACTCATGGCAGAAAACAGCTCGGCTGTCGAATCATGGACTCACCGCCCGGCCTTCCTAGACTCACCGAGCTGGATCTCGGGGGTCTTCGCCCGTGAAAACGAAGCCCTAACCAAAGCTCTCCAGATCTCGCTCTCAGACGACTCCTCCGCCTCTGAAACCCTTTCATATCTCCCTCCGCTCCCCTCCTCGACCGCCAAGCCGGATTCCTCTACGGCTTTTCGAGGAAATATCCCAAATCGGAGCATGATTTCTAGAAAGATCTCGAAACGGAAGTCCAGGGCGTCGAAGCGAACTCCGACGACGTACATCAACGCCGATCCGGCAAATTTCCGTCGGATGGTTCAGGAGGTTACAGGTATTAGGATCGGGGAGGGTGGGCTGCCGGTCGAGCCCGTGGTTTTACGTGAGCCGGAGTGGTCCGGTCTCGGGAGCTCGGTCTGTCAACCGCCAAGCTGCCTTACAACGCTGGACACATCAGCTTTGCTACTAGACCGCGTCGGCTCAACCGCTACTGCTTGCGGTTCATTCGGTCCAGTGGCGGACTCTTCTTCCTTCTTTGATTTCGAATCTTTCCCGAGTTTCCCTACTCTGGATTCATGGGGTACGATGTAGTTTGAAGGACTTCGGAAGTACAGAAGCTTTTACCCGTCCTCTCTTTCGCAAATTTAATATATATATATATATAATTAATATTATACTTATTTTAACGTAGTTTTTCGAATATTGAGACTCTTTTTAATCACTTTTTAATTTAAATATTTTTAAACAAAAAATTTTCCACCTATATATATTTTGGTTGATTAGACTAGAAAGATTTTCCGATCTATCAGTAAGCTTTCCCAGAAGACCTAAAAAGCTTGTCGATAATTAAAAAATAATAAAAAAATGTGTTCAGTAGCATGGGCCGATTTCATCTTCATTTGGGATAACTTATTTAGTATTTTTTAAAATAATTTTTTAGTATCAAATTTTATACTGAAAATTTACTTTAAGAAATATTAAAAAAAACTATTCCAAATGAAATTCAGCATGGGCCAACAAATATTGATAAAAAGAAATTCGTGGTCGTTAGCATTTCATTTTTCTTTAATTTGATCATTTTGTTGGGGATTTACATACTCAATAATTAAAATTATAAGATATATATATTTAATACATAAATTTTATTATTTATATAATATAATACACCTCCATGAAGAAGAACTCATAATGGCATATTGTGGTATGCTTAGCTTGGTTGGTGGGCGAGAACAGTTGGGAATCCCCCAACTCGTGTTCGATTCCCATCGAACGGCAATGCCTCCTAAGTGGGGCTCAATCAAGTGCGGACCAAGAGGTTTCTGGGGTGAGTGCCCTCTTCCAAGTCAGCCGAGGATTAGTCACGCCGCCAAAATCCCTTTCGGGGCTGGCAGCGAATGAATCGCTTGTTCCAAAAAAAAAAAAAAAACGCACTAACCACCCCCGATTAATGGGGAGTATTATATATTACAAATAATAAAATTAAGATGCTAAATATATAAATTTTATAATTCAAGTGCTATATATGTAATAGTAGTGTATGTAAATCTCCTTTGTTTTTTTATTTCCTTATTTTTATTTTTATTAGCGTTTGATGGAGGTTAGATAGGTGGATGGACTGTACAGCTCTGCATGTGTATATACAATAGCCGAGTGGGTATTAGCAGCTTCGCTTTAGGCTTTTTTTAGTAATTCAAGCGACTGATTATGTAACTCTGTTATTTGACTAATATATTTGGCATATTCTCTTCTATTTTTTTATTTATTGAGAAATATACGTTTTTATTAGATTCCTCCAAGGAGCACGGAGTAACGATTAAGGAAAGCATCTAAGTATATCTAAGTGTAGAAGATCGAATTATTATTGGAATCCAATTATCTCATGAGGAAAAAGAGAAATAATTTTTCTTATTTGTCAGAGAATATAGATTTAAGAAGACTAACTTATCTGATCGTGTGAATCAATACATAACCAATTGTCAGCCCCGACGGATTCAAATCAGCCTAAAACTACACAAATTATGATTTTGTTTGGAACAATTTTCTTATTGTTTTCTTAAATAATTTTTAGTATAAAAATTACTTGGATTAAAAATTTTTGTACTAAAAAGCTGCTTTAGAAAGCAGTAAGAAATCAATCCCAAATGAAGGCTAAGGGTTCGTTTGGGACGGCTTTTTTATTACTTTCTAAAACGGAGTTTTAATACAAATTTTTTTATTTTTGTACTAAAACTCCATTTTATAAAGCAATAAAAAAGTCGTCTCAAATGAATTCTAAGTCAGCATCCAAAGTTATTCATTGAATGGTAATTAGATTTCTTTGACTTAATAAATGGTAATTATCAAATAATCAAATTTATTACAATTAAAGGAAATCTAATTAGTGTTTTTAAACAGCTTTAGGTATTCTCTTAGTGCTCCACTAATGCAAACTTATTTTGGTCCATATTTTTCAAATTTATTTATTTATTTATTATTGATAGTCAATAACCTCTAAAATTCTATGTTATTTATTTTAAAGGATGGTTTTAGGTAGTCGACAATCAACATAAAATTTATCAAATAATCATGATATAAATCTTCCTTCACGTAGTGAAATAAAGATTTATTGTTATTATTGTATATTTATTATAATATAATAATTAAGAAAAATAATGCAAATAATACCCTAAAATTTCATAAGACTATTGGATATAACAAAAATATAAATGGTTAGAGTCAAGCGTGAAAGGCTGACTTAAAACTACAATGCTCTTAGTCTTACAATAAGACAATGCTTTTAGTCTAACAATAAGGATTATCATTGAAAGCAAATTACATATAATTACTTGTTGTGTCCTAGAACATTCGTGTCGGCAGAGAGATAAAAATTAGCATCCTAATTTTGCATGAATATCTAGCACACATATATATAGAGAGAGATAAATGCAACATTTATAAGTGATACGAAGAATTTTTACGAGAAAATCCTTGAAAATGAAAAAAAAAAAAACAACAAAGTCTTGCCAATTTAAATAAACCCACTAGTATTTATTGTTAATTATAAATGATGTCTTTCCTTGGGGGAAAATGTTGGATTAATGTAGCAAATATATATTATATAGAACAATTACATAGTTGTAAGAACCCAATGTCATGAGAACTATTCTCAAGAGAGTGTTGGCATATTCATTTGATTGACATAACTATATTTGGGTGATAGAGGTCAGAGGATCATACTCATAAAGTAATAGAGGTAGAAAGGATCCTAATTGGGCGACGATGGTCGAAGGGACCTTATTCAGCGAATGATGGTGGTTAGAAGGAATGTAGTCGGCAAGTAATGAAGGTCGGAAGGATCGTAGTTAGGCAACAATAGTGTGGAGGATTGTAGTTGGGTGACGTTGGTCAGAGGGACCGTAGTATATAATCGGTGGGCAATGGAGGTCGGAAGGACTAAAGTCAGGCAATGATGGTTGGAGGAGCCATTATTAGCCGACGATAGTTGTCACGACCCGACCCGACGGGGACGGATCCCGCCCGAGCCGGATCGCGACGAGAGACCTTTCTTAACCAGGATCTGGCTTTGGATTAGGTTACTGAACTGATCTTTCAAATTCTTAACTCAACAGAAGCACACAGAACAACAGAGCTACTAAAAACATCAAATGCAGCGGAACAAAACATCTATCTTTTCATTTCCTCAAAATAATCATCTACAGAACAGTACATGGCTTTCAACAGAAAGAAAGACAGAACAGAAAAGCCATGACTGTACAAAAATCAAAAGTACAAAAGTACCTAATCTGATCAGACTCTGAAACCTAGTCCTGAACTTCCTTGCCCTTCCCAGAACCTGAAAACCACCAGAAAGCAAGGGTGAGCTCAACAGCTCAGCAAAGCAACAAACCACCAATCTAAATTCTCAGAAAACAGAACCAAATTCATCGGACAGAAATCAGATCAGAAATCGGAACAGAATTGGAAATCAAAACTTACGGACAGGTATCAAATCACATCAGAGTCGTACAGATCGTATCAGAACAGAACAAATCAACAGAGTCAGAATCAGAAATCAGAATCGTACGGATCATATCATATCATAATCACAATTTCGTACAGAACAGAACAGATACAGAAAATAGTACATATACATATAGCTAAATGCCCTGACACTGACGGAATCTCTATGGATTCCGGCCCCTTATGCCTCCCTTCCCAGACACTGACTGAATCTCATAGGAATCCAGGCCCCTTATGTCTCCCTTTGTGCTCACGGCACCAAAACAGATGTGCTTATAGCACCAAAACAGAATTCATCGGATCCGGAACAGAACAGACATCAGATTTGATCTCATTGCAGATTTCCCGTTTCACTAACTGAATCTCATAGGATTCAGGCCCCTTATAACTCCCTTTTTATAGCTTATACACATAGCATTTCAATTCAGAAGAAATACGGACAATTCAGAAATTACCCAAAAAATCGGGCAGCACAACGGCAGTATACGGAATTTACACAAAAATTCCTGCAAAGAAAATTTACCGAATTCGCACAGAATACAGATATCAACATTTCAGAAGATTTATTCTACTGCACAGATAAATTCCAATTTCACAGAAAAATCTGGTCGACTAAAAACACAGTCGAATCAAAAATACCCGGACGAAAATCTTCAGAAAATAACCAAAATGTGCACACTCGGCACGTCAACAATATACAGAAAGTTACGCGGTAAAAACTGAGCCAATCAACAGATACGGACAAAAATCATTAACGAAAACGAAATCCGGACAGAATATACCGCCAAACACGACGGTTCTGAAAATTGAGAAAGGCGGAATGTGCCTTACCTCGAGCACAGCAATTTCCTCAACAGCCACTTCGGGCGAAAATGGCTCCGCGTCGTCCGAAAATCAACTTTTCCACTTTTTCCTTCGTTTTTCTCTCTCCTCAGCTTTTTCTCTCTCTTCAAAATATCTCATTTCTATATATATCCAAACTGATCGTCCCGGACGAACGAGCTTCGTACCGGACGATCCATGAAGAGAGGAATTCCGTCCAGACGAAAAATGACATATCGTCCCTGGCGAAGGGTTCACGGGAGAATTTTCGTCCAGACGATCCAATTTTCGTCCCGACGAATCATACAACCAAAACTGATTTTCTGCACAACCTGTACCGATCGTCCCGGACGATCCAACTTCGTCCCGGACGAACCTGGAGCAAAAACTGATATTACAATCTCCCCAACTAAAAAAAAAATGTCGTCCTCGACATTATCCAATCCAACCTCCGTCAAAACAAGTACGGGTACGACCGTCTCATATCAGACTCCTTCTCCCAAGTTGCTTCCCGTGCAGTCCGGTGCTTCCACTGGACTTTAACCATCGGAATCTCTTTATTTCTTAACTTTCGGACGTCGTATGCCAAAATAAGCTCTGGCTCTTCCTTGTACGCCAGATTCTCCTGAATCTCCACCTCATCAGCTGACAACTTCTTCCCAGAGTCTGAAACCCACTTCCTCAGAGTGGATACGTGAAACACATTATGCACGTCAGGCATAGAATCAGAAAGCAATAGGCGATAAGCAGATTTTCCAATTCTTTTCAAAATCTCAAATGGTCCAACATACCTTGGACTAAGCTTACTCACCTGACCAAATCTGCTCACACCTTTCATCGGGCTGACTTTGACATACACAAAGTCACCGACCTGAAACTCAACAAATCTGTGCTTCTGATTGTAATACTTCTGCTGACGATCTTGAGCGGCTTTCAATCTTTCTCTTATCAAATTGATCTTCTGAGCAGTTTCATCAGCAAAAGTGGCCCCCAAAGCCTGTCTATCTCCGACCTCCGTCAGAGTCAAAGGAGTACGACACTTCCTGCCATACAAAGCCTCGTACGGTGCCATACCGATACTGGACTGAAAACTGTTGTTATAGGCAAACTCAATCAGCGGAATATGATCCTCCCAACTTCCGCTAAAGTCCAGAACACAAAGCCTCAACAGATCTTCCAGTACCTGAATCGTCCTCTCAGACTGTCCGTCGGTCTGAGGATGAAAGGCTGTACTGAAATGCAGTTTCGTACCCAAGCCTTGCTGAATGCCTTTCCAAAGTCTGGAAGTAAAGCGTCCATCTCGATCAGATACGATCACACGAGGGCACACCGTGCAATCTGACTATTTCCTTCACATAAATCTGTGCCAAGCGATCAACTGAATCCGTCTGTCTGATCGGAAGAAAATGGGCTGACTTCGTCAATCGATCTACAACCACCCAAATGGCATCATGTCCTTGTCGTGATCGAGGAAAACCCATCGCAAAATCCATCGTTACCTCCTCCCATTTCCACTCAGGGATAGGCAACGACTGCAACAGTCCACCTGGTCGCTGATGCTCTGCCTTCACCAACTGACAGGCTTCGCATCTCGACACAAACTCTGCCACATCCTTCTTCATCCCAGGCCACCAAAACAAAAGCTTCATATCAGCGTACATCTTACCACTGCCTGGATGAACAGTATAGCCAGAATGATGAGATTCGTACAGAATCTCCTGCCTCAAGTCTTCAAACACAGGTACCCACAACCTATTCTTACAGAAAATAGCACCAGAATCAGAAATTCGAAGTTCAGGAGTCTTACCAGATCCAATCTGAGCTATCAACTTCGAATAGTCAGAATCTGACTTCTGGGCTTCTTGAATCCGTGCTTCCAAAGAAGACTGAATACTCATCTGAGCCAACTCCAAATCATTGGAGGAAACCACCTCCAACTGCAATCTCTCCAAATCACGAATCAGAAAGTCATCACAGGTAAGCTGAATACCTGAGAATCCAGAAGACTTTCTGCTCAGAGCGTCCGCTACCACATTCGCCTTCTTCCCAGGCTGATACTGAATAGTCAAATCGTAGTCCTTGATCAACTCGAGCCACCTCCTCTGTCTCAGATTCAGATCCTTCTGAGTAAAAATATACTTCAGGCTCTTATGATCAGTAAAGATCTCACACCTGACGCCATACAAGTAATGACGCCAAATCTTCAAAGCAAAAACTACTGCAGCTAACTCCAAATCATGTGTCGGGTAATTCTTCTCATGTGGTTTCAACTGTCTCGAAGCATAAGCAATTACCTGACCATGCTGCATCAGAACACAACCCAATCCTTTCAGTGAAGCATCACTGAACACCTGGAAACCCTCCGTACCTGACGGAAGTGCCAACACTGGAGCTGAAGTCAAACACTCCTTCAATCTCTGAAAACTAGCTTCACACTCCGGTGTCCAAACAAAAGGTACTGACTTCTGAGTCAGTCTCGTCAGAGGAGTCGAAATCTGTGAAAATCCTTTCACAAACTTCCTATAATACCCGGCCATGCCCAAGAAACTACGTACCTCAAATACCGTAGTCGGCCTTGGCCAATCAGCAACAGCCTGAATCTTCTGGGGATCTACAGAAATGCCTTTTCCGCTAATCACATGCCCCAGAAAAGAAATGCTCTTCAGCCAGAATTCACACTTAGAGAACTTGGCATACAGCTGATGCCTCCTCAAAGTCTCCAACACAATCCTCAAATGTCTGGCATGCTCATCCTCAGATGCAGAATATACCAGAATATCGTCAATGAAGACGATCACAAACTGATCCAAATACTCCCTGAATACTCGGTTCATCAGATCCATGAAAATAGCAGGCGCGTTGGTTACCCCAAAAGGCATAACCAAAAACTCATAGTGCCCGTACCGAGTACTGAAAGCAGTCTTCACCACATCAGCTTCCTTCACCTTCACCTGATAATATCCGGATCTCAAATCAATCTTCGAAAATACCGAAGATCCGGAAAGCTGATCAAACAAGTCGTCAATCCGAGGCAAAGGATACTTGTTCTTGATCGTGACCTTGTTCAAATCTCTATAATCAATACACATACGGAGTGTACCGTCCTTCTTTTTCACAAACAGAACAGGTGCTCCCCAGGGCGAAACACTGGGACGTACAAAACCTCTGTCAACCAACTCCTGAAGCTGAACTTTCAACTCAGAAAGTTCTTTCGGTGCCATCCTGTACGGAGCTTTCGATATAGGAGCTGTACCCGGAAAAACATCGATAGAGAACTCCACATCTCTATCCGGAGGTAAACCAACCAACTCCTCAGGAAAAACATCAGCAAATTCCCGTACCACAGGGATCTCAGAAACAGAACCAACCTCCAGGTTCAGATCCCGCACCGAAGCTAAAAATACCGGACATCCTTTCTTCCACATCCTGCTCACCTCCAACACAGAAACCAGACTGGAGAGAACACCTCGTAATCCCTGAAATACAACTCTCTCTCCAGCCACAAGCAAAAACTCACTTGCTTCTTCAGACAGTCTATCTGAGCCTCATACTGACTCAGCCAATCCATGCCCAGAATCACATCATACGAAGAAATCGGCAATCGAATCAAACTCGATTTCCACTTCTTGCCAGAAATCTCGATCTCACACAAACAAAACTGTCGAGCAATCAATGGATTCCCCGCCGGTAAAATCACAGACAAAGAAATCGGTAAAACCATCGAATCCAAATGTAAAATCTCAAAACAATGCTCGGACAGAAAAGAATGACTCGCTCCAGAGTCAAACAAAACACGACAGGGCTGATCAGAAATGTAAACCGTACCTGTCACAACATCCGGAGCATCACGAGCCTCCTGCTGACTCAGACTGTAAACTCGTGGCTGAACTGGAGCAGGAACTGAAGCAACAGAACTACTCTGCTCCCTCTGAATCGTAGGTGGTCTCCGCGGTGCAGAACTAGAACCACCACCTCTACCAGCAAATCCCTCAGGGCGAGGAGGAACAGTCCTCGGTCTTCCTGCTGCTGAACCAACAGGTCTGACAAAGCCCTCAGATCGCTGCTCAGAACGCTGATCAAATCCCATCTGCGGACATTCTGCAATCCTATGTCCCGGCTGACCACATCTGAAACAAAGACCAGCTATCCTGTAGCACTGGCCATGGTGTCGCCGTCCACAACTCTGGCACACAGGTGCCGTACTGACAGATCCAGAACTAGTCGTACTGGTAGCAGTACCAGACGATCCTCCGCTCTTCCTGGAATCTCCAGATCCAGATCCAGGAACAAATCTCCTCTTCCCAGAGGAACCACTGCCAGATGTCTCTCCTCCAAACCTCTTCCTACTCGCAGTCCACCGCTGCTGAGTAGCCGTCATGTCATTCTCAATCAGACGAGCTCGCTCCACAAGCTCAGAGAAATCAGTAATCCGGAACGGTATCAGAGGCTGCCTCAAAGTGTCTCGTAAGCCTCTCAGAAATCTGTAGCACCTCTCAGCAGACGTGCTAACCAGCTGCGGAGCGTACCTGGCTAATGCAGTAAACTCAGCCTCGTACTGCATCACCGTCTTGCTCCCCTGAACAAGTCTCAGAAAACTCTCCTGCATCTGCTGTCGTGCAGAAGGGGGAACAAACCAGTCCCGAAATACTTCGGTGAACTCCTCCCAAGTAATCAAAGAGTTCAATCTGCCCTGAAATCTGGCTGCTTGCTGGCCATCCCACCAGTGCTCAGCCTCTCCGTCCAACAGAAAAACAGCTAACGGAACTTTCCTGTCTGCAGGACACTGCATCCCGTCAAAAGTCTTCTCCAATCTCCTCAGCCACTCCTCGGCTGCTCTGGGCTCAACAGCGCCCTCAAACCTCGGAGGCTTCAACCTCAAAAATAACTGCAGGTGTCGATCAATGTCCTCAGATCTAACAGTCGAAGTTCTGCTCTGAGTCTCGCTCATCATCTGAGCAACAAGTGAAGCAAACTGTGAAAGCGTATCAGCACCGACCACTGGGGCTGTACTCCCCACTGGTGCTGCCTGATCGTCACTCTGACCGTCTGTCATGTCTGGGTCTGGCTGATCCATACAGAAAAATCCAGAAAATCCGGAAAACTATCACAAAAACAACACAAAATAACACAATAAAAAGCCAAACGACCCAAAACTACCTCCTAGACAGACTCACTGATCACTTCCTAGAGCTCTGTTTTACAATCCAACCTGTTTCCAAAACCAATGCTCTGATACCACAAAAAGCTTGTCACGACCCGACCCGACGGGGACGGATCCCGCCCGAGCCGGATCGCGACGAGAGACCTTTCTTAACCAGGATCTGGCTTTGGATTAGGTTACTGAACTGATCTTTCAAATTCTTAACTCAACAGAAGCACACAGAACAACAGAGCTACTAAAAACATCAAATGCAGCGGAACAAAACATCTATCTTTTCATTTCCTCAAAATAATCATCTACAGAACAGTACATGGCTTTCAACAGAAAGAAAGACAGAACAGAAAAGCCATGACTGTACAAAAATCAAAAGTACAAAAGTACCTAATCTGATCAGACTCTGAAACCTAGTCCTGAACTTCCTTGCCCTTCCCAAAACCTGAAAACCACCAGAAAGCAAGGGTGAGCTCAACAGCTCAGCAAAGCAACAAACCACCAATCTAAATTCTCAGAAAACAGAACCAAATTCATCGGACAGAAATCAGATCAGAAATCGGAACAGAATTGGAAATCAAAACTTACGGACAGGTATCAAATCACATCAGAGTCGTACAGATCGTATCAGAACAGAACAAATCAACAGAGTCAGAATCAGAAATCAGAATCGTACGGATCATATCATATCATAATCACAATTTCGTACAGAACAGAACAGATACAGAAAATAGTACAGATACATATAGCTAAATGCCCTGACACTGACGGAATCTCTATGGATTCCGGCCCCTTATGCCTCCCTTCCCAGACACTGACTGAATCTCATAGGATCCAGGCCCCTTATGTCTCCCTTTGTGTGCTCACGGCACCCAAAACAGATGTGCTTATAGCACCAAAACAGAATTCATCGGATCCGGAACAGAACAGACATCAGATTTGATCTCATTGCAGATTTCCCGTTTCACTAACTGAATCTCATAGGATTCAGACCCCTTATAACTCCCTTTTTATAGCTTATACACATAGCATTTCAATTCAGAAGAAATACGGACAATTCAGAAATTACCCAAAAAATCGGGCAGCACAACGGCAGTATACGGAATTTACACAAAAATTCCTGCAAAGAAAATTTACCGAATTCGCACAGAATACAGATATCAACATTTCAGAACATTTATTCTACTGCACAGATAAATTCCAATTTCACAGAAAAATCTGGTCGACTAAAAACACAGTCGAATCAAAAATACCCGGACGAAAATCTTCAGAAAATAACCAAAATGTGCACACTCGGCACGTCAACAATATACAGAAAGTTACGCGGTAAAAACTGAGCCAATCAACAGATACGGACAAAAATCATTAACGAAAACGAAATCCGGACAGAATATACCGCCAAACACGACGGTTCTGAAAATTGAGAAAGGCGGAATGTGCCTTACCTCGAGCACAGCAATTTCCTCAACAGCCACTTCGGGCGAAAATGGCTCCGCGTCGTCCGAAAATCAACTTTTCCACTTTTTCCTTCGTTTTTCTCTCTCCTCAGCTTTTTCTCTCTCTTCAAAATATCTCATTTCTATATATATCCAAACTGATCGTCCCGGACGAACGAGCTTCATACCGGACGATCCATGAAGAGAGGAATTCCGTCCAGACGAAAAATGACATATCGTCCCTGGCGAAGGGTTCACGGGAGAATTTTCGTCCAGACGATCCAATTTTCGTCCCGACGAATCATACAACCAAAACTGATTTTCTGCACAACCTGTACCGATCGTCCCGGACGATCCAACTTCGTCCCGGACGAACCTGGAGCAAAAACTGATATTACAATAGTGGTCGGAAGGATCATAGTTAAGTGATGGTGGTCAGAGGGACTATAGTCGACTGGCGATGGAGATCGAAAGGATCATAATCAAACAACGATGGTCGAATGAACCATAATCAGTGGACAACAGTGTTCAGAATGATCGTTGTTGGGCGATGAAGGTTGGAAGGACCGTAATCTGCAGGCAATGCTGGTCAGAAAGATCATAGTCAGACGACGATGACGATAAGAGGGAACATAGTGTGCAAGAAACGGTGTTAGGAAGGAATGTAATAGAGTGACAGTTGTCAGAAGGATCATAATCGGCGGTAAAAAGTGGTTGGAATAACCGTAGTTGGTGGGCGACGTCATTGATCAAAAGGACCGTAATCATCAAGTGATGAAGGTCAAGCGAAAAGCTTGCGGTGCATGTTGTCGGAGGGGTTGTAGTTGACGAGCGATGATCAGTGGTCGGGAAGAAATTCAGCTGTGGCCACTAGCTGGAGAATGCAGTATAGCCCTCTAGTTTTCTCATCCCCTTTCCCCTCTTTCATGTGAAGAATGAGAGATTATTTATAATTTTTTTGACAATGGCACGCTCAATAAAGATGACGAAGGTCCATGATAAATTTGAAATGTTCCATCGAATGACTTTTTCCAATTCTCTTGATCATAGAGCATTCTTTAGATATTTATATGTCTTGATCAAGAGAGTCTTGGGCTCATTGGATTCATCTCGTCGAACTTCTTGATTCGACTACAAACACGTCATATTTGAATATCATTTGGACATCAAATTATTACTCTGAAGCATCCAAATATATTTTGGTCCTTTAATTTGGGCTCATATTGAACCAAATTTGGGGTCGTTGAGTTTGTCTCCTTGAGATGCTCAATTTAACTATAGGTTTGATAAATCAGAGTTTGGATGGTCTCAAAATTTTATTTTGAAAGTTTGTAGTTCATATTTCATCAAAATCCATGTGAAATCAAGGCGATTTTTCCTAACATGTCATTACTCTTTTTTTTTTTTTTTTTTCTGATGCATCATTATTTTACTAAAGTTCAATGTATATTTCTTTCTTTATGGACTTTCATGAATTTGTTTAATCTCCCCTCTTATAAGGAGAATAACACCGTCAGCTTGATCGAGTATCGCCTCACTCTTAATGTTCCTCATCAGCAATCATCCGATAGAAAACAATAATCAATGTAGACAATCAACAATGCTCAACAGTTGTCTTCTACTGATTGCCAACCAAGCATATCGTCAATTATTGTATAAGGCTAACTCATATATTTTATGACTTCCTCAATTATAACCACAAGAGGTATCTTCTATAGTTCAAACTAATTATATTTTATTAATACTATATCTATGAATAATTTGAGAGATTGGAAAATAAATTAATTTAAAAATATAATTTAAATAAAATTAGCTTGAATTGGGCTGGGCCCCACATCAGGTGGGCTTGGTCAGCCGGTTGTTGACCAACCCATTTACTGTGCCGGTGCCATGAGGGTTGACCCATGAAGTCATTGGTGGGGACGGCCCCACCCTTCACACCTATGCCTTGTTAGCTGAAGTCCACCCGCCACGTGTGCTTTGGCGGTGGCGGAGGTTGGCAGATGGGTTTATTGCGGCCGTGTGACCGCGCAGATCTGTAAATCCTGTAATTTAAATCTGCTTGTCATCATGACGTAGCTGCTACGTATATAAGAGAATATGTTTCCAAACTTATAAGACATATATATCGGGGGTCCAAGGGGGCAGCGCCCCCTGACGGGGTTCGACCTGTTGGGGGCAATTACCTAAAAATCCTTATAATAAAGACTAAAAAAAATGGATGAAGATAAACAAATTACCTAAAAAACCATATAAATTAAAAAAAAAAATTTTTTTGAGGGGGGGGGGGGGGGGGGTTCCGCCCATGCCCTAAGACACCTTAAGTGATCCGATCCAACTCCCAAAAAACTTAAAGCTTGCACTTGAAACGTAATGGAAACTTTCTGGATATTAATTGAAAAGCTAAATAGTCTCTAAATCTTGTGTTCTTACAGTTAAATCAACGGGATCTGATGAGCGAATTCTAAGAGCTCTATATCATTTGATTATGACAACACAGCCACTCAAATGTTAGATAAATGATATATTTAAGTGAGTCAATAGAATTGTTGATGCAATGTTTTAGATTCCAATTAAATTTATTCAAAATGTCCCTATAAAAAAAGTTTAAAATAGAATCTCATTTTCTTTGTGAAGGAGATACATTAGTTGAAAGAGTTGAAAAACTCTATTGCATAACATGACACTCACTATTGACAACCATCATTAACAATCACCTATAGTCAAATCATCATCACTCGACTAGAATCATTGAACTATTGTTGCTCGACTACAATCATTCAATCATCATCACTCGACTATTATACGGTCCTTTGATTACCCGTGTCTAACTATAATCTTTTGACCACTATTACAAATGCTTGCCGACTTTGTTGCAACCAATGTCGATGCGTGACATTGTCTATAACGTTGATGCACGACACCAACATCAACTTTGCCTCTCAATGTCAACACTAATATTTATGCCAAGCTTCTTGGCCCAGTCTCCTCTCCTTATAGAATGATCAAACATGCAACAAATGATTTTTTGATGACAGCTCTTATGTCATAAAAATTTTCTAAGTTTCATCATGAAATCTATAATATAAATATATTTACTATATTGTATCAACGCCTTCTCCAATCACAGGGAATGACATAATTTAAATCTAATGATAAATATTGCTGGATTTTTTTTTAACTAGATCATACTCCATGATTATTCTTCTTTTTGGATTTTTCATATAAAGAACCTAATGTCCTTTGCAACCTTTTTTTATCCTTATGTGTGCTAGATCTTAGTACAATAAGCAACAATACCATTACAAATAAAAAATATAGTTCAATGCATTTTTTCTACATTCAACCAAATAATTCATTCATCTCCAAAATATATACATTCTAATTACTCTAATGGGTTGTTTGGTTGGAAGTAAAGTGAGTGCAAAGAAAGTAAATACAGGAGTTTTGAGAAGTTTTGTGTTTGATTGGATGAAAAATAAATCAAAGATAAAGTAAAGTGAATGTAGTGTATTACATTCTAGTTTATAATTGAGATAAACCGCTCTCACCCAGTTTTGAGCAATAACCGTTTGCACCGCTTCAAATCTTGCTTGACTGCTGCCAATGGCCATTGCCGCCGCCCGCCCACCCCGCATACAACCACCGCGTCGCAAACCACCACCACCCTCACCACCGTCTGCCTACTGCCCCCACCGTCACTACCACCAACCACCACCATCGGCCATTTCCTCAATAGGAGTCAAATAGCTAATAAAAAATCATCCACTCAGTAGACGTAATAAGCTTGTTCCACTCAACCCTTTCGTCTCCGGTGTACGTCAGCATGAAAAGTTATGTGTGTCTGATTTGCCGAAGAAATCAACAAAAAAAAAAAATTTAAAGAAAGACCAAATATGCTATTGATGAATGAAATAAACGGCATCTCTGTAAAGATCCTATAATCTAAGGCTTCGTTTGAGACAATTTTTTTGCTACTTCTTAAATCATCTTTTAAATACAAAAATTTTAATTTTTGTACTAAAAAACTGTTTTAAGAAGCAGTAAAAAAATCGTCCCAAACAAAACCTAAAAGTTGTTGCCGACATCAGACAATCAGCTTTAGAAGAAAACACCACACATTGAATAAATAGCACTTCTTTATATTTTAAATAAATAGAGCTTGCCCTTTTGGATTTGAAATATTGATGTATAGTAAGATTCGTATATTGAAGCTTTATTGGGGACGGTTTTTTTATTGTTTTTAAAAACAGTTTTTAGTATAAAAATTAAAAATTTTATACTAAAATGCTGCTTTAGGAAACAACAAAAAAAGTCGTCACAAACAAAGCCTGAGATGCATTTCTTTTAGGCTTCGTTTGAGACAACTTTCTTACTATTTCTTCAGACAGCATTCTAATACAAAAATTTGCTAGTACAAAAATTAATTTTTTTAACTAAAAAACTGTTTAAAGAAACAATAATAAAGCTATCCCAAACACAGCTTTAGTCTTTGAAATTGAAATTAAGACTTCTTTTGAAATTGTTATCTTACTACTTCTTAAAACAATTTTCTTGTAAAAAATTTAATTTTTGTACTGAAATGTTGTTTTAAAAAAGAGTAAAAAAATTGTCTCAAACGAAGCCTAAGACAATGGACTCTGTATGAAGTAAGAAAAATGTTACTGTTCTTTGGATGGGCATTTGCCTGAGATTAATAAAAACGCTTGTATTTTGCAAGTTGTAACATACAAAGCAGTTTTTAACAGGGTAATAAAAGGGTAGTTGTATTTTCAAAATGGAGTATTTTTGCTATTGAAAATTAAAAATTTCAGTGCAGGTCAGCATCTAAGATTTTGTTTGGTAATAATGTGTTATTAATCTGTTGTGTGTTTTGTTGTGAAACAAGTCATAAAATTATGAAGATCACAGTCAAGATTCAGGTTTCGTTTGGGATGGTTTTTTAATTGCTTTATAAAGTTACTTTTTAGTACAAAAATCTCTTAAAAGTAGAAAAAAATAATGATCTAAAGCTGTCTCAAACCGAGCCTCAATCATTCAACTTGATTTCTACGGGAATCAGAACAAGTTTTCAGGTTATGACCTCAGAATTATGCGAAATTTTGTTGGGCTTCAGAGTCATATCAAGAAGAGTAATGGTTCAACTTTGAAGATTAATTTCGATGCTATTGAATGTAATTTTAGATTAAATAGGTCTAAAAGGAAATCAGTAGTGTTGTAGCATACACCCAATAAGACAAAATGATAAGGTTTCTATGTACAAGAATCAGTTGGTATGCCTGCTGAACCTTAGGAAAGTGCCTTGAGATCTAGCTCTGAGTTCCTGCTGCGACAATTTGGAATGATTACCTGAAACAATGTGGGGACTGGGGAACGAGAAACATATAATAGAGGAGAGAGAGAGAGAGAAGGATGGTTAGGCAATTGGAGCTTGCTTAGACTCTAAGAGGGTGTTTGGTAGCAGGATTCAGATCGGATTTGAGCGCAATCGAACCAAATGGCCCAAAATGTAAAACCAAATCTCACAGTAAATGAAAGCCTCGGTAGATGAAAAATTACTCATTTTCGTGGTAAATCCTGAATTTATAAAATCGTATGATTTGGCGGATTTAATGCTCTATCGGCACGAGAGGGAAGAAGAGTCACTCGTTTTAGGATTTAATGCTCTATAGCCAAACAATTCATGTAGCTGAATACTAAGTTAAGCGTTGTAGAGATGAGGATGCTTAGGTGGATGAGTGACTTTACCCTTAGAGATAGGATACGAAATGAGCATATGCATGAAAAGGTTGGAGTAGCTCGAGTGGAAGATAAGATTAGAGAGAGTCAGTCACCTTAGATGGTTTGGTCACATTAAGCGGAGGCCTTCTGATGACTCGGTTAGGAAAGTTGAGTTATTAGATTTGACTTATGTTAAGTAGGTAGAGGTAGACCTAAAAAGACTTGGTTAGAAAATATTAGAAATGATCTTTTTTATTAGATTTAAATGAGAATTTAACTTTTAACTGAGCACAATGGCGAAAAAGGATTCATGTAGTCGACCCCACGTAGTGGGACAAAGGCTTGATGTTGTTGTTGTTGTTGTATAGCCAAACAGTCACACAAGATTTAATAGGATTTATCATGAATGTTATCAAACAATTTTGTAGAATTTAACCCCCCCCAGGATTTCGTAAATCCGAATTTAGAGGATTTGTGAAATCTTACTTAAATGAAATCCTGAGTGCTACCAAACAACCCCTAAAAAGAGATGAGAGAGGGAGGACTAGTAGAATTAAGAGAAGGAAGGAGAACATGTTTCACTCATTCTTCCATCCCCCATTACTCCCTAATTGAGAGTATTTAAAGAACTACAAAATCTAATTCATTGCAAATTCTAACAAAACAACCCCACCAACATAAAATACAAGAATTGATTGCCTCCTGAACTTCCTTATCAGATAACATGATATTATATTGTATTTGATGACTAATAAGAAATTAAACAATCCTATTATGAAGAAGTTTAAAAATGATTTTGTTAAGATAATCTAAATAATTATTACAACAATTTTCTTGTCATTTAAATGATAGTCAGCGTACATTCTTCTTTTTTTTTTTTTTTTTTAAACAAAAGGATGAAATATCATTAGTCCAGTTAGGATTACATGATATGACACTTCAATGCCAAAAAGCTGTGAAATCTGCAAGCAATTCAATTTAGGTAAGCTTACTATTTAATGTAATTTAATTTCCTGATAAGATACAGCATAATATTATATAATTTAGTTTAATTTCCTTTTGAGAATTGCTACAGTTTTTACCCATGATTTTAGTTTTCATAGGAAAAGCTGCTTTTACGACTTTGTCCTTTCCATTCTTTTGTCTCTTCCTATAATCATCTATTAATAAGAAGATAATCATCTATTAGTGAAAACGAAAAGAAAATGACAAATGAATTGAATTGAAATTGCTTTTCATCCACTTGTTTGTTGAGGAATAATTGAGTGAAGATTTTTTTTTTCTTGCTTTGATGATAAGTTGAGAGTTTATGAGTCATGTGAGTCTCAATGATGATTTGATAATTTTTTTAAAATATTTTTCACTAGGGTTGTGAAAAAAAATTATCAAAGCAAAAAAAAAGCATTTGCCCATATTTTCTAAGGGATTACATTAAAATGAAGGGACTTAATATTTTTAGAAGCTCACATCTATCTAGTCCTACATGCAGCTCATATTGATCTATTGATTAGAAATTTTGATTACCAACCAAGAGATATTGAGTTTGAAGCTTGCGTATGTGATGTGTGTGTGAACTTAACTGACCTAAATATTCTCCCCCCCCCCCCCCCAAAAAAAAAAAAAACAAATCTAGACAATTATCTCATCATACTGCATTTTCAACTTCTGCTCTTGATAAATATATCACTCTTATTGGATCTAATTTGTGAAAGTCTGGTAGTAGTTTAATTTATCAGATGCGCAAAAAAATTTAAGACTTCGTTTGAGATAATTTTCTTATTGTTTTCTAAAACTGTTTATAACACAATAATTTCTTGAACTATAAATTTTTATATTAAAAAGCTAGTTTAGAAAGTAGCAAAAAAATTATCCCAAATGAAACCTTAATAGCCTATTTGATTCAATGTGACGATGCATCAAACATAAAATGTTTAAACATAAAATGTTTAAGCATAAAATGTTTGAGCATGTGCGACCGGCTAAAATGAACAATATCTTAGGAATGAGGGTTTTAGACCATTCAAGTAAGAGAAATATATCACTCAAGTGATGGTAATCAAGTGTCATACAGAATAATATGTTAAGCTATAGGAGTCTCCACTTGAACTCGTTAAAACAAAGTTCTATGAGGTGAGCAGAGACACTTGAAAGTTTAAGAGTTCTACACATTAAATTACTAGCCAAGTTTGGTTGCTAATACTGAAAAAGAAGTGTTATTGCACAGATTAAATGGAAAGGCCCTCCATATACAATCTGCATATGAGGCAAGTGACAAGAAGATATTTGTAGCCACCATATAAATTTTGCATAGCTTGGATTCCAACACTACCAACAAATCTTTTTTCATTATAGCAGCTGAACAACATTTTGAATATAATGAAACATTATGCACAGAAATATAGAAATATATGAAAACAAACCATGATATAAGAATAGCAAGGCAAATCCTGCAATTAAAAATTTAAAATACAAGAAAGGAGCCCTGTTTATAACAGCAATTCATGGAAAATAGTTCTCAAAGGTTCGGAATATTGTGGTAATGAATCATATTAAGGTTTCGGGACGGCTTCTAAAATTTTTAATTTTTTACTAGAAAGCTGCTTTAAGAAGCGGTAAGAAAGCCGTCCCAAACGAAGTCAAATTACACAGACCTTGATTTTGATCAAAGAAATTGGGGCAAGTTAACAAATAAGTGACTGGAGCAGGCCAACTGATCCCAGCCAGTAAGAGAATGTTTTGGAACATATTAGGGTTCATCAACGTGCTTAAGAATTAATCCAAACAAATGAGAAAAAACAATAGCATAAAGTTTCCCTTGTGAATATCTACCTCAAGTTTTCAGCCCAAAGAGATTTCAGAAACCATATTTAACAATTTCTTCATAGTATCACACAGAGTATGACATCTAGAATCCAGTCAGTCAAATAAATGCCTGTTATTGAAAATTCAAAAAACAAACTTTCAGAAAAACAAATAGTCAAACATTCCTACTTAGGAAATTTGCAGAAAGAGTTAACAATGAACGCATTTGTTTGCTTCCACCTCCAAGGTTTATGATGTACAGGATATATGGACAATGAACTTACAGTAAACGGAGAACAACAAAGAAAGCATCAACAATGAAATTTCAAAAGGAACAAGGAGGCATATCACTACAAGTTCATTCCAGATCACACTTCATAAGACTGTACTTATTGTGAAAACCGGCAGGTTCATATAGCTGAGCTATATCACTACCACACCATTGTCTGATTTGGATCAAATATTTCTGAAGCAGAAGCAGTGGTTCTCTTAGCAATCGAGACTGAAGTGGGAACTTGTTTCTTCCCATCCTGAACTTGAAATGAACTGCAACCAACAATCTGCAGAAAGAATAACAACGTATGAAGATGAAGACACTTGCATAGGCGAATTCAATCAAACACATATTAAAACATTAAACATAATTAAAAAGATCTCAATAGAGTCATGCACACCAAGATCGCCGTCCATAGAATAATCACTATATAGAAGATCAGCAATTGAAAGATTCGAACACTGTTCGGATGAGAGAACGTTGAAGCTTGTGTTCGATGATTGATGAGCCGCAGCTAATTGAGGCTGAGGAAGTAGCTCGAATGAGCTATGAGGATTATGAAGATAAGGACTGAATAAGATATCTATGACATCCTTTTCTGTATTTTGGATTGAAGGGAGATCCATCAGTTCAACCAATTGATGGACGACAGAATCATGATCGCCTGAGCTCGCAATCTTTGGAAATTCAGTAGTTCCATTGTCTGTATATCTCATGCTAATTTCTGGAGGATAAATTGATATTACTCCATTCTTTAAGCACTTTTTTTTATGAATGTTCATGAAATTCTTTATCTCATTGTCTGTTCGACCTGGAAGCTGAAAAACATTGTAGAATAATTCAGATCATATAAGTAAATATATAAAAGAAACATTATAGAAAGCAATTGATAAAATAACTATAAGTTGAAGAAAAAAAGGACTAGAAGGAACAAAATTAAATCTGTTAATTAGCATTTGCTTGGCATTCAAGCAAATCTAGGTTGTAGTATAAGAACTTAGTTCTAATCCCAACAGATATGCAAAAAATTTTAACTTGGAGGAAATAAATTCCTACTAATTTGTCCTCATCATTACCATCCTAAACCTAACAGTAGCTTGTGGCAAAGAAAATTAAAAGTACACGATACTCAGATAATCAGTTCAGCAATCATCATGCAAGTTTCACGAAAAAGATCATAGTTCAGCAATTAAAATTTTCAGTAGTATATATCAGTAGCAGCTAGGATTTAAAAGGCCTTTTAGTGGTAACGGTAGAGAACCCCAACAGTCAGGAACCTTAAAAAAATTTGATAGAAATTATCAATATTCTGAAGGCCAGGCATAGAATATTATACTAGGTTAAGGCTAACAAAGATTAAAAAAAAATTACAAATTATTGGTATCAATAAGTAATTAAGCCAGGAAAATAAAAGAGTAAGAACTTGCAAGTAAAACAGTCATATACTTGTCTAGCAATATCTGACCACTTGTTTCCCAAAACTGCATGTTCGGAAAATATAACAAGTTTTTCCTTCTCTGAGAAGGGCAGGTTTTTCTTGAGACCGGGCTGGAGATGGTTCAACCAACGAAGTCTGCAACTCTTTACCATCCCGAGAAAGCCCTGAATTCTTCCCGACAAGGTTCCAATTTCCCAATCCATTTCTTTTTATATACTTGATAAGAATTTCATCTTCCTCAGAACGCCATGAAAGTTTCCTTGAAATCCCCTTTCCCTTTCTTCTTGCTTCCATTAGTCTTAATTTAGCGTTCCCTATCGCCAAATGAAGCGTATAATTATTAAAAAGGAGAAAGTTAAATTTTTCTGAAGTAATTCGCAGAAAGAATTGAACTTTGAAGATGGAAGAAAGAATAACACATACAAGAAGATGAAATCATCGACTGAGAGCACTCTACCTTGCTATCTGACTCTGCATGTAAGTGGAAGGAACCTGGATTTTATTATATTTGCAGGCCGATCTCTGATTCTTTAGCTTAGTTAGCATCGCCGTCGCTATGCAGACAAGAATATTTTAAAACACTTCCGTCCAGGTGATGCGTTGGATCCAATCCAATGCCACCTTACATTTCTTTTGGCATTCTCCGCGGAAACCCTAGGGCTGTTTGGCAGTAATTTCATTTACATAGTTGAATAAACAAGAACATCCTTGTCAAAGCATGTGCTCCTTAATTTATTTCATTTTATTATAGTAGCTTCAATTTTTTATATCTTATACAATTTGGGGCTATTTTGGTAGGTGTTTAGAGTAGTATTTTAATAAAGGTTCAACATAGATATTGTCAAGTGGTGACAAATTGGACAGCTTAAATTCTATATAATGCTAAATCTCATTTATTCCTCATTGTATTATAAATTCAAATTAGAGATTCTATGGAATTATCTTTTATCCACATCATCTCTTCCACTGGCGAGCTCGGCCTTCCTACAAGGAAGAAATTATTCTATGCGTATACTGGACGGTCCGGAGACCAACTAGAACGGGCTACATCACCCGGTATCGAGCGGTACAGAACAAAAAAGTGATGTGATGCGTTCTGATTGGCCTCCGGATATCGTTTGGGTCCGCATAGAATAATTTTTCCATACAAGGAACATATTGATAACAAAATCATCTTCTCCTTCACATACCACCACTTTTGACAATATCTTATAATAATAAACTCTTATCATGAGCTATTCTTCTTCTTTACATATTATCATTCTTATCAATACTTTTTATTGCTGAGATTCAATCACGATTTTCTCATCTCTCGTTTGTAATTAAGGGTAAGATATTTGAGCTTAAATAGTATAGTTAAATATTAGGAGCACTTTAATGAACCTTAGTAAAACCTTGACTAATCATTACTTAGTCTTCATAAATAGCTAATTTTTAATGAATTATAGTAAAAAAAACTATTAGTTAATTTTTCTATGTCTAACTAACATAAATAAGCACTTATAAGCATTTATTCTTTTTTAATTATTTTCTTGATTAATATCTAATTAGTCTAATTGTTATAGCTATCATTTCCAAAACATTCAAACTAAACTTTTTAAAAATGATTTTAGAATATCAAGAAATAACCCACTTTATTTAATAACCATATAATATTATTAATCATATCTTTGATTAATCCATAATAGCATAATTGTTGAAGTAACTATTTTATTCTAATTAATTTTAATTTTTTAATTAATAGTAATTATTGATTATTTAGTTTAATAAATTTAAAGATTTTTTGTTAGAAAAATTAACCTTCCATCCACTTAAATGTTAAATCCTCAAAAAACTATCAAACAATTTATTAGAATTTAGGTAAATTTAGCATATGTTATGTCAAATAATTTTTAGAATTTAATACTCTCATATATAATTTATTAATTATAGATTTACTAAATCTTACTTTTAGCTAAACAACCCATTATTGTTAGATATTGACCAAATTTCATATATGAAAATTTGAAAATATATTTGGTGATTTATTAGGCCTTGATTTGATAGTTATGATTAAATCACATAATAAGGTGGGTAGCCGACGAGCTTTTCTTAAAATGAACATAATACATGATATGATTGTAGGCATAAAAGAAACAGTAATATGACTGATTAGAGTAACGAATTCTATATGAATCCACCTAACTTTGATTGAGACTAATATGATATGATATGAATGATATTGTATGGTATGTGATATTATATAACTATATGATTGATATGATATGATTAGCCATAATTATGACTATTAATACATATGAATCAATGATGTATATGTATGATATTATTTTTGTTAGGATATAAATTGATATGCTGATGCAAAGAGACACCTTGTAATGATATATGATTTCTACATTTATTACATCATACATGTAATTGATGTATACACATGATGAGTTCATATGAAACATAGTACTAATATATATGATATGATATGATGCTCATAGTAACATATGATCATTCAAATAGCCTTATTATGTATATCACAATCATATTCAGAATAATATCAATTGATGATGGATCTGTCTCATACATGGATTATATATATATATATATATATATATATATATATATATATATATATATATATATATATATATATATATATATATATATATATATATATATATATATATAACTGTCCAAACAAATTCTTAACAATCAAGGTATTGTTTGTTTTGACATAATGGCCTCAAGGTTTTGTCTCATTTGTGTAAGTGTGCAACTTCCTAGGAAATCACACATCCCAAGATTGTCCATGCATAGCACACTTGTTGATGTGTCTTAATGAAATTCTAACCATTATATTAAAAGACACATCGATATTTAGATTTTAGCTCATTTCTACTTAAGGAGTTTCTCAATCTCTCCTATCTAAGTAATTGATGTCTTCGTTAGTATCCTTATTCTATAATCATCCACAAGGAAAATATGATTCTTAAGGTAGCCTCTACAGGTTCAAGTGATGGCTCCAGCCATAAAGCACTTTGTCCATAATGGGTTAAAGAGGTTGAACGTGGGTTAAGGTGAGGGTAGTTTAGGCATAATAATATATTTTTAATTTACTTGATTTATGTTTTTTTAAAATTAACTTTTAGTTTAGTTTTATTTTAATCTTAAGTTATATGTATTGGCTAAGGTTGGCCCAAGTAAATGGTTCTTTTAACTAATCCAAAAGGAGGACTTTGATGATGTGGTTATAGGCTTCCTAGACCTAGCCTTGAGAGAAGGGGTTCCTATTTTTAATTTTGGGGCTATTTGTTCATATTTATTTTAGAAGTATTGAGTAAAAGAAATGTAGAGTTTTTGGGATTTTGATCATTTGGTTGAAAAAACTAATTACAAAATAATTTTTTAAGGAATTTGAAATACCCCCTTAAGGTTTTTTCAGAGTATTTTGAATTCAATCAAATTAAGTGAATGTAAAATATGTTGCATGGATCATAACAAATCACAACCTCGCATGTCACTGCAACCACTCACCCCGCTATGATCTTACCTACCATTATGATCTAAACTTTGCTTGTCGTTAAACTTTCGCCCTTCAACACGACCCGACCATCGTTCCTCTGTACCATCGTCATACCGACTTTGTCGCTTTGGCCCAACCATCTCTTTAGTGATCGCTCTATGCCCTAAATTTTTTTAATAAAACTATATATATTTTTAAAAATAAAATTTAAAATAGATATTAGTACAAATATTTAAATTCATTTTACTTCTATCCAAATAAAAATGATCTCTTAAGTTTATTTTATAATCAATCAAATAATTTTAAATATTTCAAATCTATTATATTTATTATAAATAATTGCAACCAAACAGCCCACAAGCGCATCTAAAAATTTATCCCAACGTGCGGTTGGAGCAAATGGGTGTCCATTGAAGTATCGAATCCAATTGTTGAGGTGCCGCATTAGAAGAAAATTCTGCGCCGGAAGACGATGGGCTCCGGAAGCATTCCTCGCTGGCTGCTAGGGTTTCTGCAAGATCACTTTCGGGAACCCGAAGATCTCTCTTCAATTCAATCTTTCACGGCTCGGCTGAAGCAACAGTGCGACGATCACGAAGTGGAGCTCCTCAACCTAAATAGGAGTCTCTCTCTTTCCCTATCATCTTGGATCTCCCAGTCCAACGAAATGGGGAGGATCCTAAGCGGGATAGAATCCTGTCATCCTTGCTCATTGCCAGGTCTGCCGGCACTAATCCTTAATCCATCTCTTGATGGCGTGCGTTCTCTATCCTTTTCCTTTTTACTCTTTCAAGTTCGCCTTTTTCTAAGCTGGCCAATTTGATTGTTTTATGCATTGTTGAGATTTCAGATGAAGGTGAGAAATCGCATGGGAAAATCTTGCTTGTTGAGTTGCCCTTGATCGCCAAGGAGGTTGGCCGCATCCAGTCAGTCAGGCTTTACGCGGGTAATCCCTTTCTTATCCTTTTTATTTGTATTTAATATAACCAGTTTTTCCTTTTACTTTTGTTTACAAGCATGATATGTTGGTGGCAATTCGTTATGGTAATTGAACATGTGATTATTGAATAGAAGGGGAAGAATTGACACCCTTGCAATAATCCAGTACAGCTAATGTGTTGAACCCTATTTGCAAATTTGCTATCTTCTTTTTGAAACTTTTGAGAAATGTACTTATGAACTTCCTTAATCTGGGATTGCATGATGCATAATAAGTTTGTGGATTATTTTCTATGGAATACGATCACCCACTCAGGGTCTGTGTCATCCAAGTGTCCTATACATCAAACCAGACAAATAAACTTTGAACGCTCTAAAACCATTTTATGTGTGCCATTTGACATGTCATTTGTGTCATTAAATATTTTTGTAATATTTTTTTTTTTTATCATGGATTCAATTTGAAACACCTTGCATATGGCACAAAATGTGAGTTTTGCGAAGTGGACAGAACATAAGCCACTTGTTTGCTCAGAATATCAAATCAAAAATATTTTCTCCTTCTCCCACTCTAATTTTTTCTCACTTTTTTGTAATATAATTTTTACTTGATTTATTCTTAACTTTTGTGCTTGAATGTCTCATTCATCATCACATTAGCCTTACACAACTATTAAGGACCATCTTTATGTATTCTTATTTTCCTTTAATTCATAGTGAGTTTTGTACAACAACACAACAACGTTGAGTTTTGTTGTTGTTTTTGTTGTCATATTGAGTTTTGTGTAAGGTATTAAGCCTATTATTCTCAAAACATTTTGAACAAATTCTATCAATATTATCATTTTTTCATCTTCCTAATTTTCTGACACTATTTTTTATTTACTTGTCTAATAAGTACAATTTCTATCTGTTATACATTTCTACCACATAAGCCTATTCATATTCAATAGATGTCACTCCAACCATTCGTTTAATATAATAATTTCTTAATTTATTGTTTTTATATTTTTCATACAACTATCTTAACATATTCTTTTTTTTTGTCTTAGCTAACTTAGCTATTAATGACCCATTAATTGCTTAATATTTGGATTCATATAACCTGTTAAACACAGTTTTTCATATAAGTGACTACTTTTGAGTGTTAAATGCAAAAACAAATGCAGTAAAAAAGTGGTTAAATGCCCTTGGCAAGTTGTATTCAATATATTTCATTGATAAAATCACTGCAATGTTGATATGTCATGCTTTATTTGCTCTCACATCTGTATACGTGCTTCATAGGTTCATGTTGCCTTCTAGTTGGTAAGAGCTAGATGTTCTACTTGTATGCTATTATTTTTGCATTTAGGATGCGCCAAATAGTGTCGATTTCATTGTCTATCTTGACATGATTATTATTTGTTAAAATAAAGACACTTTAGTAAATTTCACTGCATGCTTAAAAAAAGGATCATATGGACTGCAAATCTCACAGGTGCTCAGAGATTAGTTCACCATCTGGACTTTTAAACATGATAATTTAATTCTTAGGTCTGGTATGGTAGTCCAACTTCAATAAGGAGGACGAGAGGGAGGACAACTATTTGGCAGAATACTAGCCGTGTTGTGTTAACATTGTTAGACTCCTTTCCCATTTATCCATCCATCTAAGAAAAGTTTCTGATGTGGACATCGACCAGAGGTTCAGACATGTGTATCGCCGTAGACAGCGCAGATCGACGGCCGAGATTCAGAGTTTATATTTCTAGCTATTTATGTATTTCTTTTATGCATTGTTCTTTTACTTCCTATTGTACCCTTGGTCTAAGTTGAGTCATGAGTGTAGCCCTGAGGGCAAGAGAGTCATTGTATTTTCTTTTTTTTTTGGGACCTATATATAGGCCATGTCATGTTGTATTTGGGCTTAATGAATTATTGAATGAAAAGTTATCTTTGTTTCCACTTTCTTAGCATGAGTGCTTGAGAGGGAAGAGAGCTCAAGGGGAGCATTTCGCAAGGCCCACCAATCGTCGGAAGAGTCCTCGATTCGTGGTTAGTTTTTATTTTATCTTCTTGATCGTGTTCCCATCCACTTCCTTCCCCCTCTCTCCCACAAGAAATTCCCCTCCTCATATTGCCGCCGCCCCCTGTGAGGAATCCACCGCCGGCCTTCCCCAAATTTCCGGCCGGCCATCTTGCCGGCGCCACCACCTTCATCCACCCGACCACCCACCACCACCGGCCACTTTCAACATTTCCCCCCATGCTCAAATTTTGAATTTCAAAATTATTTGAGTTCCTAAACTTTCCAAATTTGTCAAAACGCCATATTAGGAAAGTATGAAATGTCATTCAATCTAATTTTAAATTAAATTGGATCACTTTATTTTCATCCTAAGTTGGATTTCTCTAATTTGGAAACTTGATAACTCACCACATCACCCCTCCCCTCTCACCATGCCGCCGGCCCCATGGGTTTATTCCCATCATTAATTGCTCCATTAATCCCTCTTCAATTTGGAGTTAATATTTTAATTCCAAAACAAAATTCCCTCCCAAATTTCAAATCCTGAAATTGATTTCAGGATTTATTGCTAAAACTCCTCCCTTCCCCCTCTTGTAACCGCCGGCCTCCTCTCTCCTTGCCTCCCCCATTAATTCCCCTAATCAAGGCATTAAATCTAATTGATTGGGAATTCAAATCATAGGCAAATCCCTCCTAAATTACACAAAACTGAAAGCAAATCTCAGATTTGTGTAATTCCCCTTCATATCTCCTTCTAACCTAATTTCTTCCCCAAAACCTTCCCCTCCTTCCTTGCCCCCACCGGCCTCCCCCTCTGCTTCCTGCTCCCGCCGCCCCCCATCCCCTTCTCTTGTGAATTGAGAAGCCCACGACAGAAGAAGGCGTCACTTCCCCTCCATCTCGATGTCGAATGGCGGATCCGGAGTTTGAGTGGGGTATTGTCTTCCAAGCCGACGGAAGCGTCGACATCCTACGGTCACCTTGCTTCGACGTAGGTTTTGAAGACGAAACTACCGTGGAGGAATACGTGGACAGAGTCGTGCCAATCCTTGCAAGCATCTACGACCGGAGATTTGCAAAGCACACTTGGAGTCTCGAGAGTCCAGCATTCACGCCCCTCCTCGTCATCGTCGACCCCTCCGTGGCTCAAGACTCTTGGCATCGCAACCATCTTCGTGGCATCCTTGAGTATACTAAGAGCCTTCTCCCGCTAAACCCGACATTGAGTGTAAGTGAGCAAGGTACTCGTAGTGAAAGTTCTTGATATTAACCGTTGGATTCTGTATTATTTTCCGCATTCGATTATTGTGAAACTTTTAAGATCTATCCATAATTGGGCTCAAACAACTAGCTTGTGATTGCTTATCATAACATTTTGATAACGGATAATTTCTTGAATCTCAACTTTAGATAATCTAATCTTATAAGCGGTAAACTTTGTAATTCTGAATTAATTTCATGTGCAATTCTTGAACGTTTCACATCAGTTTCTAGTCGTGCCGATTACAAAGGAAAAATAATTCCTAATTTATATTCATTTTGTTAGTTTTATCTTGCAGAGAGTGCACTTCGTCTAGAAACCTTAGTTGGTGACCTTGAAGATGCAACATTGTCAATGATGAAACAAGTTTCTAGAAAGACCAAAGCATCGAATCAAACTATGGCTCATGACGTGAGTTCTCCTATTAAACTTTGTTTCTCTTATTTTATGTCTTTTAATAGCATATAAGTCTGGAGTAGTGGCACGGGATTTTGGACTTCACACTGCCAATGCCACCCCTCTTAACTTAGTTTAAATGCCCAGTTTGTACTAATATTTGTGGCACCTTTTTTTGGGGTTGAAGGGGGACAATAAAGAGCTAAGGCTCATCTATATTAAAAAGGAGCAATCATACAGTTGAGCATAGAGAAGTTAAAAATGAAATATAATAGAGCCAGCTCTTCAATCAAATAGTCAAAAAGGGAAAAAGAAGAATTACAAAATTTATGTGAATTTAAAAACTTTTGACACATTATGTAGAAATAAAAAAAACTTTCAACTAAACTAAAAACTGTGGTAAACAACACCCGCAAAGACCAAAATGCATTTTTTAATTGAATGTTTATGGAAGGCGGATGGGAATTCAAGTGAAATGAATATTTTAATAAAACTCAATAGTAATCTAGTAAATGAGCTGCATCCATAATAAAAATGTATGGTTGAGTGCTTTCTTCATTCACTGTATATTATCCGGTTGATCATACCCATCATCATCCTATAATCTGGTCTGTAAGTGTTGGCTCCAGAATATTCAAACCAAATGAAGAAGAATCCATTAGAATGCCAAAACAAAGGCCAAAGTTGCCAAATAAGATAAAGTAAAACTCCTGCCAAACCTCCCAAAAATTCTAGAAATGACCAGAAAGCCAAGCAATAAAAATTATAGCAACATTTTAAAACATCTTCCATTGCATTATTCAAGAACTTTGAAGACTTCTAGCTTAAGGTATTTAGTTTCACCTACCATTTAATGCGAACCACCAAGCTCTCTGGCTTCAAAGATAAACCATTATGAAGCTGAAAAAGTTGGCCATTTGGTCCTGTTTATTGATTTGCAATCCTCTCATGCCAAATGCTTCTAATGGTAATCCCAACAAATAATTGGTATAAACTACGAACTAGGGGATTTGTGTGATAGGTTTTATCATAATGAAGCACTTGAAAAATAGAAGTTTCAAAAAAAAAAAAAAAAAAAAAGTGCCGAAAGGAAGAATATTTTGAATCAGCCACATGGACAATCCCCATTCAAAGAAAAGATGATTATTATTCTCTTCCCCCATAAAACATAGGAGGCAATGATGACATTTAACCACCTATTTGTCAATTTGCTTGCAGTCTTAGAAATATCTAAGTTATAAATATAAGGAGTGTTTCTTAAACCATGAAGATTTCCACCAATACATATAATAAGAATTGAAAAAGAGCTGTTTCTAAGCATTGGAGAAAGTAAAAAACCCCTCTGCCATTTAAATGAATCATGTCAATCTCCAAAGAGATATAAATCTTATTAATTTTTTGAGACAATCAGGGAAAAATCTTAAAGCATCTGGCAACACCTAAGAAATTTTGTTGATGGTGCTAGAAAGGCAAGCATTTGAAAATCACAAATGCATTATCCCCTATAAACTCCTAGGGGGATTTTCCATTCAACCTATGGTCATAGAAAAGAGAAATCTAAGCCATGTTTCCTAACATTATTCTTTTATAGAGCCAGCAGACGTTTTCAAGGATTTCTAGAAGGTGGAGCGTGGTGCAGAGATAGGTTTCCAGATTGCGCAATAAGCATTAATCCACCAAATTCTGTGAAGAGAATTGCCAGTCATCATATTTCAAGCTCTTTTAGGTTTACAAACCAAATTAAGATAATCAGAATAGTATCCAAGATTTCCATTATCCTCAGGTCTTGCAGCTTTTCTCAATGACAAATTCTGAATTTTTTTATCATCTCTATTCTTAAGTATAAATTTTTTTACCATGCTACTAATCTTTTTCAAGGCAGCCCTTGGATGATCAGAGGATCGGAACAAAAAATTGAGGTAACTGTTAAGTGAAAATCTAATAAGCTGATACTACCTAATAATTTCTATTTCCACCCTGCAGTCCAAGAGTTGAATCTATTAAAAGTTAGCCTGGTAATCACACATTTAGTTGTAAGATAAAAATAAGGATCCCAAGGCAAGTAAATGGAACTTGTCCAAATTAAATCGAGATAAAACCAAAAGATCTGTAGATTTGGTTTAGAGTTTGAGAAGAAAACGTCTGATTTGTCAAGATTAACTTTTTTTTGTCAAGTTTAACTTGAAGACTCAATCCGTTTGAATTTTTGAAGTGCAAAAAGCATCTACCAATGGACTCTGGCGCAACAATACCAAAAAAGCGAGTCATCTGCAATGATTAAGATTTCGTTTGGGACGGGGATTTTATTGATTCTTAAAGCAACTTTCTAATACAAAATTGTTCTAATTAAATTTTTTTATTAAAAAACTGCTTTAAGAAGCAGAAAAAAACCGTCTCCAACAAAGCGTCACTAATATCCGCTTTGCTAAATCAGATGGGTTTGAAAGAATTATAAGTGCAGCATTCCTTAATATTCCCTCAACACTTCCATGAGGATAATGAAGAGATAAGGAGAGAGTGAGCAGCCATGTCTTAAACCCAACAGAAGAATTGAAATAGCTACATAATTTGGCATGAATATAACGGAAAAAGGCACATCATTAATACAAGTGGAGATCCACTGGAAAAAAAAAAGTAAGGGAAACCCAAATGTGCTAATCGTAGTAGCGAGGTATGTCTCACACAATCAAAAGACTTCTTAACATCGATTTTAGCACAAAAATGTCTGTTCTTAGAAAACTTTTTATACGCTTCAAGAATATCAGAGGCCAACAACATAAGATTTTTAGCTATATTCCTTCCTCCAAAGATCTCAGATGCCAAATTAATATAGTCAGATATATCCCAAAATAATATATTTGTACAATTTATCCTTCTAGATTTTGTTTTTCCCCAATCATTTAACTGCCAAGTGTCTTCTCAAAAATTTGCATTACTCTGATTGCGTATTGATGGTGCTCATGCTTACAAGAATTATTAGAATTATTAAAGTTCTGGCATGTTGTATGTATTATCATTGGGATCATTATTATCGTCCAAATAATCACTATCAATCAAATCATTCAAATGAAACTTCTAGAACTTTCAGCCAAGAAGCTAATTATTGCATATCAAGGCTTGGGACATCTGGTAATATTTTTTCAAGAACTTATGTTTAAATCATGTCATACACAGTCATGGCAGCTATTATAGCATCTTCTGTTCGTAATATTTTTTTTTAGTGTGTTTCATAATTATTTTCATGAAATAAGAAGTATTTCTCATTCTAACAATCTACTTTTGAAGATCAGAAAAATAATTATCATCTAAAGAAACTTAAGTTTGGAGTATTTCAAAAGATATGTGAATTAGATGGTTAAATATTCAGAAGTTTGTATAAATTTGAGAAACGATGGCTGTTAGCATGTTACCGTATATTCAATGACACGCTACTGACTTAAATACAAGTATACTCGGGATATGGCCTTCTTCGATCTTCGTTACCCGCTTTGCTTTGGCTGTTAGTATTCTTCTTTGCAATGCTCTTCTTTTTTTTTTTTTTCTTTACTCGAGTTTTCTTTTTCATGAAAAATGTTGTGAAAATAATCTTTCTTCCCAAAACTAGATTAGTCACAAAACAAATTTCTTTATAATATTTTTATTTTTGAGAAAAAATTATGTTTCAATAATTTTTTATTTATTTATAAATAGAATAAGTCAGTCTAGAGAATATATTATTAAAGTTAAGCGATGAGTTTTACTCGTTGCTTTCAATTTATAATCAACTGGCATGCATGTGGAGTAATGTGCTTCAACTATCAAGCAAATGTTCACAAGTGAACGTTATTTTCTCGATGCAACTAGCTTAAACTCAAATAGTCTTGCTTCCAAATCTTCAAAGGCAAAACTAAGATGGTTAGACTAGCATAATCTTAAAAAATGAAAACATCATATGTAACAACACAAATGCAATATTTATTGATTTAATAAGTTTGAAAGATTTTTTCTCGCTCACATGATAATAGCTTACATAAAATATAAATGTAAATATCTTTATTTTTTAGATCGTCAATAACTTGGCCGAGTTAAGGTAAGTATGAATTGCTGAATGTCAAGGCTCTACTTACAAATTCTTTTTTGTATCTTAAAATAGATCCCTTTTCAATTTTAGCTGATCAATTTTGTGATAAGTTTTTTGTATTTTAAATATTTTTTGGTAGACCCATTGAACTAAACCTTTTTTTGTTTCAAATGCTAACATCATATTGTTAAATTCAAAAAGTATTTTTTATCAATTTAAATAACTATATATAAATTTATTTTTTGGTACAAAGTTATTTTAATATCAATCTTCAATTTTCTTCCTTGAATGTGTTGTGTTAATCTAGTCAAAAGCTTCACCTTGAGCTATTGAGGTAGCAGCTTCATTCTCTTGTAGCTGTACTAAGAGGTATGAACTTTCTATATCAATGCAGGAAAGTGGATGGCGGCTAGCAAAACAGCTTGTGGCAGTAAAGGCTATGAAGGATATAGAGGAAGTTCTAGCTGGTGTTGCAAAAAACAGACCTTGGTGGACAAATTTGCTCAAGGCTGTTGATTCTAGAGTGGATAAAGCTCTTGCCATTTTGAGACCACAATGTCTAACTGATTACAGAATTCTAATTGCATCCCTTGGGTGGCCACCAGCCCTTTCTGCAACTAATGTGGATAAAGATAATTGCATGGAAATGCAAAATCCATTGTTTCTAATGCAAGGGGAAAAGAAAGCCAGGTATTCTCAGAGCTTCTTAGTATTATGCTCCCTGCAGCAGCTACAGGCCAAGCGAGAAGCACGCTCAAGTCTTCTGCAGAAAAATCATAGAGCTTGTAATCCTTCAGATTTCAATGATGTGGGTGAAGTGTCATTCTTCAAATATGGCCTTTGGCCTATAGATGAACTGGTGAACCCTATTGCCTTACGGATGGAATATCATTTCTCCAAATGGTTAGATCAACCAAAATTCATCTTTGCGCTTGTCTACAAAATTACACAAAATTTCTTGGATGGAGTAGAAAATATTTTGCAGCCTTTTATTGATAATGCAATGATTCTGGGTTGCAGTGTTAAGGAAGCTTGGGTATTAGCAATGATGAAAGTGCTTTTGGATTATTTAGAGAGACAGGTTTTTCCTGCCCTTACTAAAAATCACTGCAAAAGGGATGTTGATGCTGACTCGGAGGTAACCTCTTCATTGCTTCATATGGTTGACCTTATGATTACGTTTGATAAGCGGATGAAGATTCTTTCAACTTCAGGAATTCATGTTACTGGATCATTTGCTGCCATTGAGGGGTTTGTTCCTAGCTTTTCAATAATGTCAATGTTCAATGACCATTCTGATTGGCTTCAAATTTGGGCTGAAATGGAAGTGAAGGATGCTGAAGGCAAACTAAAACCTCAACTGGAAGATGAAACAAGCTGGTTGAAAGTTTCTAGTAATCAAGCTGGAGATACCTATTACAAAGAAGAGTCATTCCTTTTCTTATCTAGAGAAGACTATAAAGCTCCATTAATTATTGATTCTGTTTTTCATTTCGCATGGGCAATGATTGAGAGAGGATTGTCCATACCATCCATGCAAAGAAGGAATCAATTTATTGGCGCGTCTGCAAATTTGTTTCTGAGTCATTTCTTCACCATCTTGCATGAACGTAGTAGAGATGTTGAATTTATGGTTGTTATTACAGATGATATTGAACTCCTGAGACTTTGCAGTGCTATAAATACTGCCTGTTACTGTGAACATGTTTTGCAAGAGTGGGGTGAGGATGTGAATTTGCTTGAAATGGGTGCTTCTGGAGATGATGCAAAAGGGATGTTTAAGGATGGAATAATGGTCTTGGTGAACCTGCAAACTGATTGTCTTGAGGAGATTTTGACCGCCCTCCTTCTTCACTTTGATAATTTATGCTGGAATTATGTTCAAGATAGTGGGCAGTGGGAAATGAAGCAAGTTGACTCAGATGGAAGCATCCCGGATGAAGATTACCTATTAATATCTCCAACTTTTATGGAAGCTCTAGACATGTTAAGAGACCGAATCCAGTTCTTGAAGCAAAATCTTAATCCCCAGAACTTTCTAGACTTGTGGAGAAGCATTGCAGGAGGGCTTGATCATTTCATTTTCACAAGCATCCCAATGAGCAATGCAAGCTTCTCTTCCCTGGGGATCAATCAGTTCAGGACTGATATGAAGGCCCTTTTCCTTATTTTTAAACCATTTTGTGCCAGACCTGAAGCATTTTTTCCATGCATCAGTAATTCTTTGAAGCTGTTGGAAATTAATGCGAAAGATGCAGATCAGATGCTTAAACTTTTGTCACAAGGACATACAGTGTCAGAAGATTGCTTGCGATTCCAGGGATTATTTCATGTGTCTCCAAGTCAAGCTAAAAAGGTGCTGAGAAACCGAATGCGTGGAGACTGAACTAGTCATACCTATTCAATATCATTAGATCACGTTGGATTATTTTTCCTCTGCAATTACGAGTCTCTTAGAGGATGGATGAGCATTCTTGTACGCAGTTTGCCCCAACTTTGTGTGTTTTTTACCCTTTTTGGTGCCAGCATACTGTGTTGTTTTAGGGTCTATTTTGGGACACTCCGGTTGTTTTGCTTTTCAGATAGCAATTATAATTTTATTTGATTATTATTATTTTTATTATTTTCTCATTATTTTTCAAAAATTTCTATGATGAAAATGTATTGTTAACCATAATAGAGAAGTTGGTTTCTCCACGGTAACTTCACGGTCAATTTTATAAAATGTTAGTGATGTGAAACGTACATGCGATGGAGTTACTTTAGGAAATTCTAGAGAGCAATTTGAACAAAGTAAGCCAAATTAAAATTATCATTTGTAATAAAAGAGTGAACCTAAGAGTTATTACTCTTAACTCGCTTAGGCAACGAAGAGCGACATTCGTTTAACCAATCAATTCAAGAAAATGCAAGGGATAATTGTATGCTACGACAATAAACAAGAATCCACTAATTAATAAAGAGAACTCTCACCTTTGGAGCCCATACGCTCAATTAATCTAGGCTTTAGCGGAAGAAGAGTCTTCACCTTAGAATCGAGGTCACTCCGAGGAAGAAGGAACCTTGGATCGTCGTTCTTGGATAAGTTGCCGGAATATGGAATTCTTGCCAGCAATTTCTTGAAGGTGTATTCGGCGGCTCGGGAGAAGCACTCGAGCTTTGGCGGGCTTGGGAGAATTCGACCAAGGGAGAGACCATGAGTTGGGTGCAGGAATTTCTGTTTTGGTAGAGGTGGGAGGGAATTAATTTGAGGGATTCAAATTAATTCAAATGGTATTAATGGGGCGGTGAAAGGGGAAGAATTTTGGGCTGATTTTGTGGTGTTATTATTGTCAAATTGGGAAGAGAGAGGAGCCATCAATGGGCCGGCCACATGGAGGGGAGAGAAGGTTTAATTATATAATCAAATGGGGCCCACACAATTAAGCAACAGATTTTAAATAAAACCTGTAGTAAAGAATCAGATTTCAATAAAAAGGAAGGTTTCCTTTTGTGGGTGTACGTCATAAGCAGGTTTGAAATTCAAATTGAAAATCAAATGCCAGTTATCATTTGCTTAATATGGCTGATTTTAAGCAGCCATTAATAGGTTTTAAATAAAATCTAAATTTATTCAGATTTCACAGAAAAGGAATTTTCCTTTCACGGTTGTAGGCAAGAAACAAATTGGAATTTCAAATTCCCATTAACGGATGGAATTTAAATGTCTAAGGTTGATTAAGAAAGCAATTAATCAAGCCTTAAAGGCTTGATTTCCACGGTTTGGCAACACAGCCAGTAACGGCTGTGAAGGCTGCCAGGGAAATCGTTGAGCTGGGGAGGGGAGAAGGGGCTCACGGCTAGCTATGCTGGGATGGAAGAACGGAGGGGGAAGGCTGCCGGCTTGGTGGCTGGGAAGATCACGGGTAATGGGGCCGGCCAAAGGTGGCCGGCGGTGGAGGGCCTGCTGCCGCCGGTGGGGAGGTAGGGAGGGGTAGACGGCGGTAAGCCCAAGGGGAGAAAAATTGGGGAGATCTCCAAGGAATCAAGTGGCGATGAATTCACTAACCTTAGTTATCTTCAACCCGGATTTCCGCACAATGAATTTGGACGCAAGTTAGAACTCACAAAGAGATCTAAATTCCTCGTCGAACTCACTAAGAGATCTACGAGAAGTGCACTCACAAAGAGAACATTAGAGGCAAATTTTCATTCATTCAAAAACTGAAATTACAATGCATGAGGCCTCATATAAATAGGCCAAAATGAGAAAAATAAGAAATGACACAAATGCCCTTCCTGGCTACATAAGCGACTAAATGACCATAAGGGCAAAAGTGGAAAAAACATCAAAATAAATACGCTACTACATAAAATGACAAAATACAATTCATGCTCGTGGCCGTCGATCTCCGGCGTCGACAATGCTGACGATGTCCTCATCAGTTAGTCTTCTCAAACATACCCTTATTCACAATCAAAAACTTGCTTGTTTACACTTATGAAAATTTCAAGCATATACATGTGCAGGCCAGGAGGTTTCTAGGGTGGGTGCTTTTTCTAGGTCAGCCGATGATTAGTCACACTGTCAAGCGTCCTTTCGAGGGTGACAGAGGGTAGATACCTTAATCTAAAATAATAATAATTCAGTTATTTTTAAACATTAATACGATGAAATGACTTCTAAGATCATATGTTTATTAATGTATTATTGAATTAGCTAGCCCTACTCATAGTTGAATGGCTCGACGTAAGGTACATGACCACTTTTAGTTCCAATTTCCGGTAGTAGGGTTCATTGTTCATCATTAGATGGGTTTGTTTCATCCACTAGTTCATCTTTGGGAAAATTTTAAGAATAAGCATAATTAAAAATTATATTAACAAATTAAGCACGTTTTTAAAAAAATTTAAATATAGGCAAAATTGCTTGTTTAAACGGCGACTTACGCTGACTAGGATTGTAGCCGTTATGCTGATTTGGCAAAGAAATGATCATATTAATAAGTCGTCCGTTTAACGGGCGACTTAGGCTATAATTAAAAAAAAATTCTGATTCGTTATAGCAAATGCTTCCAATGGTTGTTACAGCCTTTGCTATTAAACTTATTTGATAGTTCAATCATTATATTGAAAATTTAATTTATTGAGATTAGTACATAAGTAATATTAAATCATTATATAACGCTAGTAATCTTCATTTCATCTTATTTGAACATTAAAGCAAAGGATTAGCTTGCAAGACCACTAAATAAAATTAATGAACTCTTTACGGAATGGAAGGCTATGTGATTTTGAACACACTAGATTAAATTAATTGAAATGATCCATAACATAAGCATACTGAAATACATAAAAAGATGAACTAGCGTCGCCTACGTGGCCTCTGTGGCAATGCATCAGTGTCTGGAGTGTAATGTTGTGGAGGTCGTCGTGGCCTTTGACGTAGCATGTGATGCTCCTCCTCAGCAACTTCTTCCTCAGCTATGTCATCTCTATGAAGGGAGCTCGGTACAAAATCCGGTGTGAGGTATGCATCCAAATCCACTGGCACATGGCTACTAAAGAGGTCCGTAGATGGCCCTTGATCAGTATAAGAGAAGGGTCCAGCATATCCACTATATTGCTGAGGAGGTTCCTGGGTCATGAAAAATGGTGTATCATGCTACTTCTATCCTCAAAATATCATTGATCTTGAATATACAACTGGCTACGCAAACCACGATAAAGCTCTGCCACTATGTTTATGTCCCTATGTTGTTGTGTATCATTTGAACCATTGAAGTGTCGTTGCAAAGCTTGTTCAGTACCAAGGAAAAAGTCCCTCTGAAATAACAAAAGAAATTCGTTATTAATTAAAAAAAAATAAATTAGATAAGAAATTTATAGCATATTAAATTTAAATGTACCAGAAGACGCTCAGAGGGGGCTCTAGGATATGCCGTTGTGGGAGGCTTAATAGGTGCCTTTTACATGTATAGTGTTGCCCATGACTTGTACCACTGTATGTACTGATGGATCGAGTAGTTATTATGCTGGTCAAGGAGGTCCCCTGTGACTATGTATCCACGCCTACTCTCCCATATGGCACTGTGTGCTTGGTGGTACAACATCCAGTCCATGTCTGGTTTGCCACGACCATCTACCCTTTTGAAGCTTGGATCCATTGGTTCAATGTTAGTAGTTGGGCATAATCCAAACTATCGTAGTACTCTATCTGGCAAGTGCCACTCAACCCTCTTCCAACTGATCAGAGGCACTCGTGCAGTCCAAATGTCCTCCCTTGATATACAAATCTGTGCCACCTGAGCTCTAATATCAGGCGTATATGACTGCCAAATTACCTGCATTTTCAATAATAAGTTCTATAAGTTTGAATTAACATGTTAATTTTTTTTTCAAAACTTTAAGAACATACCTGACTATCAAGAAAACCATCAAGCTCATTTCTATAGCTAATGATATTTCCAACAGGCAACTCTCTTAGCCGATCCTCATTCCACCTATTAATATTTATATAGCAAAAAAGTTATAAATTTATTGCATGTAGTATTAAAAATTTTTGATTAAATAGAAGTATCTCATACCTGAACCCAACACTAAGACCATGAAGTTCCACTGGAAAGGGAACACGAAGCAAAGGTCGTCCTACATGCAGATGCTCCCAAGCCCAGATTTGTAACAAATGAATGCATCCAGCTATGTTGGCCCTACTAGGTCGGGTTGCTTGTCCCAACTCTCTATACAAATGGGCTAAAATTGCTCCTCTAAGAGAGTATGTACTGAATACTGCCAAATCCTCCATAATAGTAAGGTATTGTAAATGTATCTCTGAACCTGAAGTATCCGGGAGGAGGTGACAACCTAATATGAATAATATGTAAGCCCGAACATGCCTCCAAAAATCCATATCATTTAGGTCCAAGTCGGAGTCACGCCAAAATGTCCATCGCAACCATATGAGGGGAATACAAGTTTGTGTATGTGCCTTTCCCATACGAAACCTTGATGTGATGCGATGATCGAATGAGTCCCGATATAGAACATCTGGTAGTGGATGGCTCCCAAGAAGGTCATCACAGCAGTCAGGCCAACTACATTAAAAATATTATTTATTATTAATTAATCAATAAGATAAATTACTACAGGTTTATTTGTGAAACATGATATAGGAAACTCACTAATGAAGGGCTTCTTCTATTGCTTCGAACCTTGAAGTACTAACCTCATCAACCCTTTCAACTTGGGTTGAAGTTCCATATCTTTCTGAAGGAGGCTCAACGTCATCTTCACTTACATTTTTTTCTTCGACATCAACATACATGATGAGAAATTCTATTGCAGCTTGACATAATAAAACTTCACAAACATCGTCATCTTCTACATGCGAAGCGACAAACTCGTTTCTCACAGGCACTCAACAGACTAAGTTCACAGAAAACTTTGTAGGATCATACTTAAGTGCTCTAAGTATCCTTAACTTAAGCTGCTCTAAGTTTATATTTCTTGGCACATGTAACGGAGTAAGGGACGATTCCTACCCCCAGAATAACTTGGTGCAAATTTGTCATCAACATGTAACTCGCCTCCATACAGGAGCACGAAAGTTGCACCACGTTCACTCATTATTCTGCTCGTACGTGCCACTAAAAAAAATAACAAATAACAAATTCTTAATATAGATTTATTTTAATTTATATTATCTCTAAATCATATTATTAACATAAGAAATTCATAATATTAACAGAAGAATTTTTTTTTTGTAAACTACCAAAATATAGATTTATTTCAATTTATTTTATTTGTTTTTAATAAATTTTTCTAATAGTAAACTGTTTTTTATAGCAGCTTTGTAAAACTTTTTTCGTAAAATTTGCAGTTAGGGCAGTTTTATTGTATTTGAGTGTTAGCCACAAAATTGTCATTGATAGATAAATTTATGATAGCATAAATGATAGTTTTAATATGAATTTGTGAAAAAAAATTAGAAATGATATGTTGAGAAATAATTATATCAGATAGATGTAATATATATAGAAGATAAGATAGTTAAAAGTAGGCTTGGGTGGTTTAGAGCAATTTCAACAAGAGATTTAAAATTAAAATTGAAGGATTCAAAAGAATAAGAATATATCAAAGATAAACTAGATAGAAGCCGCACATATCTTCTACTCATTTTATATAAAAATTTTAACCCTAAAGAGAGCTTAGCTTTGAAAAAATTTAACCCTAAATCACAGATCTACAAAATATTTTAAACATTCAAAGCTTAAATGCATAAATCTATACTTAGAACAAACAAATCTTCAAATATACTCCACAAACAAAGAAATTTCCAAAAAAAACTACATATCCACTTTGTAAATCATAAATCTTTACTTCTCTAAGCAAAATACACAATAATCAACATATATTTAACTTATTTAACATAAAAAATGCATAAAATAACCTTACATTACCTTATCCGGCGACGAATGGGCGGAGCAGCGACCAGATCTCGAAATGTCGAAGAGGGAGAGGAACTGATCGGGAAGGGAATCGAAAGGTAAATAATTTACTTAAGTCTAAGTCGCCCCTTTACTGGGCGACTTATAAGTCGCCCGTTAATCGGACGACTTAGACTTAAGTCTTCAATTAGCCACATCAGCTGCCACGTCGTCGTCTGGTCGCACCTAAATCGCCTTTCAAACGAGCAACTTTGCCTATACTTAAATTTTTTAAGCGTCATGCTTAATCTTATAGTTTAATTATTAATGTTGCTTAGTTCGAAAATTTTGCCTTCATCTCTTCATCCTATGATTCAACAACTGTTCATGTTTAAAAAATATTGTACACATTTATAATCAATATTTATTTTTGTTATTTATATTTAGGTTAATTAAAATAAATTTATAGACATATCACATACACAAGACTCGAAATTAAGACCTATTGTTTGATAACTAACACTCCCAACCAAGATATCAAACTGAGTTGAGTAATATTTATTTAATTTTCATACCATAATTTAGTTACTAAGCTAACTAATCGTTAATCAAAATCCACCCGAAACATTGCTACAAGTTAGATACCAGCTATAATAACTTCTTCTATGTTACAAAAATTTAAGAAAAATATATTATAGAGATATCTTTTTTAATTTTTTTTTCATGGACCATTTGATTTAGAGTAAATTTAAGAAAAATATATTATAGATATATCTTTTTAAATTTTTTATATAGGGACTATTTAATTTGAAGTAAAGTGGGTGTAGAGTATTTTTTTAGTAGGAATTTTGAAAATATTAATATTTAGTTGATAAAAAAGAATGTAGTATAAAGCATTATACTTCATTTTTTATAAAAAGTAAAGTAGTACAGATTTGTCTGATTTTTTTTCACTGCACATGTCATATGTCGTTGGGGGTCATCGACATCAAATGGCCAGCTGGCCATCATTGCTAGTCACCACCGCTACGTGTTGCCGATTTCGATCACCATTGCACTAGCCCACCATCATCACGGCCAATCTCTTTCACCAGCGACCACCCTCCCGCCGATGGTGACTGGCCTCACCATCACTGGCCACCACCACCCCACCCTATCATTAACTTACTACCAATATTATTGGACCCTACATTACATTTATTTTATTTTAAACCTAACTAAAAAAGTCTCTATGTCTCTCTCAATCACACACACAAACATCCTATTCATTATCTTTTCTTTAAACTACTCTATAAATAATTTAATGCCGTTAGGAGAAGCCAATTCAAATCCAACGGTAAAATCCCAAAACAGGAAACCAGTCCAGTGTACCATTAAACTAAACCGCGAGATACGGTAGAAGAATTCCCCCACGATGTCGGTTAGCTTCCTTGTATATCTCTTTCTTAATCTGAGACGGATTATAAAAATAATTAAATCAAAGAAACTCTGCCTCAATAAATAAACTTCAACCTTACCATTGAACTCATTCACTCTAAAGCGACATGGCCCCATTGCTGTGTAACATCACAGCCGCCGAGCTTGCGGTAGCGAAGCAGCTCTTGGTTTTAAGCCGCGGCAATGGCGGCTTCAAGACGATATCGAGATCGATGAGGTCGCCGGAAAGCATGGAAGTGAATAGGCGGCGGCGAAGATTGCGAAAGTATCGAAGAATCTGCAATGTATATTTGTCAGCGGCGGCGGTGGTCGGACCTGGCGATAAAAGCGATTTGCGGCAGGGAAGCGAGTTGATTTATTGATTTAGAAGAGAGGTAGGCTAAGTATCTGATTTTGAGCTTAATGAGAAATCTGGCATTAGAGGAAATGTAAATATTGCATTCTGTTTTGTTTACATATCAGATTTTGATGAGATGTTGGCCAACTGCTTTCTCTTATACTTTACCTTCTTCTCATATAATGTCACATTATGAAATGTATTAATTTTACAGCTTTGAGAAGCATTGTTCTTGCACATTGTGAACTATTAAGAGGAGAATACAAGACATGAAAAAGGAAGAATAAGCTGATAACTAGATGCCATATGGGGGAGAACACAGCTTTTGTGGAGAAGTTAAGGCTTCTTATACATTGAGTCACCACCAGGAAATGCTCAACTAATTCATCCTACATCTCATTGCGATAAGGTGATATGCTCCTGTTCAGAGTACATTAGAATATAGTTGTAGAAGCAAAAATTCATCAGAGTAAAAAAAAAAACGTGAAATTATTCTATGCATATACATACATCGTCCGGAGGTGAATCAGAGCGCATCACGTCACCTCTTTGTTGTGTATCGCAGCTATGTACCCGTTGTGTACCAGGTTACATGATGCATGCTGATTCGCTTCCGAACAGTCCGGTGCCTGCACAAAATATTTTCTCTAAAAAATCAGAACTCTTTATGTTTACTAATGTCAAGTCATAGGATAATCATGCATTTAATTTCTGAAGGCAGCACAAACCTAACATCACTTATGTGACAATTTTGCAATTAAGATTCCAAGAATAATTAAAGACAAAACGAAGTACTAATGAAGGAAAACCATTGAAAGTTGTTCCAAAATTAGAGTTGATCATGACCAACACATTCTACAGTGAACTGGGGGTGGGAGGGCGGAGTTGATCTGTTTTAATTTACGACAACAAGCAAGCCTTAGCTTGGATTGATGAACGATTGACCACCAATCCAGCTTGGAAATATCATGCTATGGTAACCAATTATGAACAAATTCAAAAAATTTTGGTACTAGGTCTGTGGCCGTTAAACACAGTTTCCTTTAGCCCATCATCAGCTTTATTTCTTGGATACTTTTCCTCTTTGATTCCTTCAGTTCTAACAGAAAGCTGAATCTCATTTTCCAAGCCTGTTTTGCTGCTAATAGATGGAAATATCATCTCCATATCTTCAAACTCTATCAAATTAAGGAAATCTTCAATTCTTTTCTCTCCACTTATGCTTATCAGGCTCGAACTTTAAAGGCTACCAATCAATTTGAAAGCTATAGACGAGACTTTGAATGTCCTAACAAGCTGTTCTTCTATAGAAATCAAGTTCGGGCTCGCAATAATAGCTCGCTGGTCTCCAAAAGCTCAGCGTTGGAAGAGAAACATGCAATCTTTCTCGCACGTACAAAGGCTTCACATTATAAGAAATCCAGATCTTGAAGCCCTCAGCAAGCGCTTTGCTTGCTGCGGTCATCTTGAACAGGCATCCTTCAAGACAGGAAGCCAGGGAAGATTGTAAGCTCTCCAAATACATTTTATCCTCCTTCATAAAATCATCTAGAACCAGTAGATATCTTCGTCCTCTCCTTTTTTTTTGTGGTCAGTGAGAGTTATTCAGGCTTTCTTCCCAAACGATGTGTTAATCACAAACTCATATATACAATGCATATACAAGATCTTGAGCCTAAGACCTCTTTGTTGGTGCCTAAACTCTCAACTAACAAAGATGATTTGAGAGATAATAGTTTAAAATTTTTGGGCATAGAAAAGCATCCGATCATATCAAAGAACTCAGAGATTCTAAAATCATTTTAGACAAGTTGGTTTAAAGTCATCTTCCCTCAACATCATAATATAATAAATAACGCAACTCATCTTCACATGTTGGTTGAAAGCTTGGGCTTCCAACTAAAGGTCTTGGATTCAAGTCTTTGCGTATGCGGGGTGTGTGTGAATTTATCTTAAATGACCTAAATGTCCCAAAATTAATAATATAATAAATATATCATTTTTATTTAAATGATATAATATATAATACAGTTATGTCAAAATATTAAAATTAAATAAATGTTTAGGGTTTTCATATTTTGTTTTATAGTTAATCTTATATAAACTAAAATATTTTTTAATACTATTAAATGATTAATAAATGAGCTGACAAATCTATTTTTGACATTATTGAGTGTTAGAAAATTAGTAGTGATTGAGAGACTTTGTTGATTTGGAATTTTCAAAAATTCAAACCTGATTTTTTGAAAGATTTTATATTCAATTAATATATTATTTAGAGAATTGATTTTTTCTCTAAATTGTTGATTTGATTTGAGATTTAATTGGAATTTGATTGATGCATTAATTAGGAGATCAAATTATTGAATTAATTAGAGATTTGATTAGGATTAGATTAGAAAGCTTTTTATTTTGTCTCAAATCTATAAATAGGGTCAAGGGGTTGTTGTCGTAATAATGAGAGGAAGAGAGAGCTCATTGTAATTCCTTGATGTTCTCCAATTTAGTAAAATCATCATTCCCTCCCCATGGATGTAAGCATCTTCGTCGAACCGTATAAATTTTCACGTTCTTTGTGACTGTGTTGTGTGATTGATTTTGTTTCTGTTGTGATTATTTGCACAACAATTAGTATCATAGTAGAATTCCAAATTTCAACAATTTATGGTGATAGCATGAAGAACGAAAGATTAATCTATTGGTGTGGTTCATTCAGGCGAACCTGATTGGTGGAATTCTGACATCATAAGAAGGTTATAATTTGGTGAAGGCTATAAGAACCGATGGAGCCATGGATACATCCACCTCGTCAGTGGAGAAGGCATCAATTCATCAGGTGGTTATACATCTAGTCAAAATTAAGGTGACAAAATTTGACGAAAAAAGGAACTGGTATGTGGCAATGTAAGGTGATGGATGCGTTGTGCTATTTGAATCTGGACGATATTCTGGATGAGATGAATGTCCTGAAGAGATGTCTGAGAGAGATTGACTTAAGATGAACTGGAGAGCTTATGGCTTGATTAGAAATTTTCTGTCTCAAGAGATCGTATGAGGTGATGATGGAGACTTCTGTTGTGAAGTTGTGAAAGAATTTAGAGAAAAAACATCTAACAAAGAGTGTGGAGAATCGTCTTCATATGAAGCGATGGTTCTACATGTTTAAGATGAAACATGAGATTATAGTTGATGAGCATTTGAATGACTTCACAAAGCTGTTGGGTGATCTTTTGAATCTCGATGAAGATGTTAGAGATGAAGACAAGGCTTTTCTTCTGTTGAATTCGCTCCCAGATGAGTACACAAACTTCACATTGACACTCATTCATGAGAAGGAAGACTTAAACTATGGTGAGGTAACTACTGCACTATTGAATCACGAGTTCTGGAGTCAGGATAAGGAATCAGTAAAGAAGGATTCGGCTAAGGCACTCACACTCCAACGTGGAAATTTGAAAAGATGAAAAAGAGCAGCATGAGCAAGTAGGACAAGTCTCACGAGAGTAGTCTTGGGAAGAATCAATGTGCTTTATGTTTAGAGATTGGTCACTAGAAAGAGGATTGCCCGAAGCTAAAGGAGAAGGGAAAGGGAGTTTCCATGGATGTAAAGGCAAACAATATTGTGGAAGAACATGAAGGACACTCTGATGTATCACTATCAGTAGTTCTTGAAAGCTTGTATACTGGTAGTTCATGTTGGATTCTAGATACTTGTGATATCTACCATATTTTTGCCACTAGAGAGTGGTTTTGTACCTACAAGGAACTTGATAGCGGCATTGTGACCATGGGAAACGATAAAGCCTATCATATTGTTGGTGTAGGGAGCATTTTCAATAGAATGCATGATGGTATTGTGCGAGAGCTGATTGATGTGAGTTATATTCAATTCCAGATATCATAAAGAATTTGTTGTTTATTGGGACTTTAGAAACCAAGAGCTATAAGGTAATCATTGAAGCATAAGTTCTAAAGATGTATCATGGAGCACTAATATTTCTGAAGGGAGTCCATCACCACAACCTTTGCAATCTTCAAGGAAGAACTATGATTAGAATGGCTTCTGTTATTGATAATTCTTCTAATGCCACTACAATATGACATATGCGGCTAGCTCATGTTGGAGAGGCTTCTCTTTTGGCCTGATGAAGATGGCATCATTCGATGGGTGGAGATATTTTATCTCTTTTATTGATGATTACTCCAAATATATTTGGATATTCACCATGAGGCACAAAAGCGAGGTACTAAAGATCTTCAAAACTTGGAAGAAGTGGATTGAAACTCAGATTGATAAAAAGATCTAGTGTATAAGATCAGATAATGGGACCAATATAATTTAGATGCATTCTTGTAGGACTGCTAGAAATTTGGGATAGAGCACCATTTCACTATTAGAGAGACATTGCTACAGAAGGGGTGGCATAAAGGATGAACCGAACTTTGGTGGAGAAAGTTTGGTGTATGTTATCCAATGTTGGGTTGGATAGAGTTTATTGGGTTGAAGCAATAAATTATGTCTATAACTTGGTGAATTGTTTGCCTTTTACGACTATTGGAAAAAAGACACCAAAGGAGATGCGATCAAGGCATCCTGCTAGAGATTATTAGCACTTGAGTGTATTCAGATGTCCAGCTCATTATCATGTTCAGAATGCTAAACTAGAACAAAGAGAAAAGAAGGCAGTCTTTATTGGCTTTAGATGTTGAGTAGAGGGCTTCAAACTAGATAATCTAGTAGATAAGAAGAATGTCATCATCATGGATGCTACTTTTGATGAGACGAGCATGTTGAAACCTCAGGATTGAAACAGGTGGAGAGTTTTATTGGGACCACATATGCACTACAAAAAGGCTATCAATTCTACCCAGGTACCTGATTCAGTAGTAGATTAGGAAGTAAAAGATGGTGCTGAGTATGAGATTCTCGTTCAGGAATTTATTATGCGGAATAGGACCAAATTAAGTGTCAAAATGTCTCAAAACTAGCTTGTTTGAGGGATCACATTATATTTGGATTTTTATAAATAGAGGTTGAAAATCCAAATCACAACAAGAAAGCAATAGACAGTCATGATGGTGATCTTTGGAAGATGGCTATGGTTGAAGATATGGAGTCTCTTCAGAAAAATTTTACTTGGAGGTTAGTGAAGCTTCCTCTAGGAAGAAAAGCTAGTGTGTACAAATGGGTATATGCAAAGAAGGATCTCATGGAGTAGATGTGAAGTAAAAGATTAGGATGGTGGCAAACGACTTTGCGCAATGAGAAGGGATTGATTATGATGAGGTATTCTCCCTAGTGGTCAAGCATCCCTTGATCTGTATTCTCCTAGCACTTAAATGAAGAATAGTAGGAGGAGATCTATACGCAACAACCGCTTGGATATGGAGCCTCAAAAGACTTTGTTTGCATATTGGATAAGTCTTTATATGGGTTAAAGCAGCTACCACATCAATGGTACAATAAATTTGCTTAGTTCATGATAAAAGAGGAGTATATAAGGAGTTAGTATGATCATTGTGCATATTTTAAGAAATTAGTCAATGGTGAATTCATCTACTTGCTTCTGTATGTTGATGATATGTTGATTGCATTTGTCAGTCAGATTGAGATTGATAGAATGAAGAAGTAAATGACAAAACATTATGAGATTGAGTTGGGTTAAGCTCACAAAATCCTTCACATATAGATTCTAAGGGATAAGGCAGCTGGAAAGGTTTGGCTTTCATAAGAAGCTTATGATTGGAATGTGCGAAAAAAAGTTGGGATTGATGACTCAAGCAAGGTAATGAGTTTACCTATTGCATCTCACTTCCAGTTGAGTTCAGAGCAGTGTTCTAAGGATGATCAGGAGAGGAAATAAATGTGATAAGTTCCTTATGCTAGTGCAGTTGTCAGTCTAATGTACATTATGGTTTGTATTATGGCAGACATAGCACAAGCAGTTGGTGTTGTAAGAAGATTCATACATAATCCTGGAAGGAGTCATTGGGAGGTTGTGATGAGTATCATGAGGTATCTAAAGGGTATAGTTGATATAGGCTTGGTATTTGAGAGGCAGTCATATGTTGCTAATTTATGTGCATGCTACACTGATTTAGACTATGCCGGCGATAATAATAGGCATAGGTCTTCAACTGGATATGTATTGGCATTGGCATGAGGTCCAATCAGCTAGAGGTCAGGACTGTAGTATACTTTTTCTTTGTCTACAATTGAGACTGAGTATATGGATGTCACAGAGGCGATGAAGGAGGCAATATGGATGCAGGGCCTATTAGATGATTTGGGATTTAACCAAAAGTCTCTAATGGTATTATGTGATAGTCAAAGTGCTATATGTTTGGCCACAAATCCAATCTTTCATGCTCGTACCAAGCATATTGATGTGAGGTACTAATATGTTCGAACTTGATTTCTGAAGGCAATGTCTAGTTGAAGAAGATGAATATCAAGGAGAATCTAGTCGACATGCTCACAAAGGTACTAATAGTTCAGAAATTCACATACCGCAAGAATTTGGTGAACATTAGAGCTCATGACTTATTGTCCACATTTTAAAGAACTACACTCGGCTTGATCCCATGGGGGGTACATAGCCAACCATCTAGTTGTAGTTGTTATCATGAGATGGAGATTATTGATTTAGAATTATTTCCAAAAATTTAAATCAGATTTATTTTGGTAAGATTTAATATTCAATTAACGTATTATATAGAAAATTGATTATTTCTCTAAATTGTTGATTTGATTTAAGAATTAATTAGAGATGTTATTGATGCATTAATTAAGGGATCTAATTATTGCATTAATTAGAGATTTGATTGGATTTGATTAGGAAGCTTTTCCTAATGTATTTTGTCCCAAATCTATAAATAGAGCCAAGGGCTGCTGTTGTAATGATGAGAGGATGAGAGATCTCTTTATAATTCCCAAATGTTCTCCAATTTAGTAAAATCATCATCCCTCCCCGTGGACATAGGCATCGTCGTCGAACCACGTAAATCATCGTGTTTTTTGTGATTGTGTCGTGTGATTGATTTTGTTTTCATTGTGATTATTTGCACAACAAATTTTATATCTTAGCGTTGCATGAAGATTCAACACGAACAAACAAAAGAGAAGAATGCAAGAGATACTATAGTTTAAAGTGGAAAATTCAAGTAAAGAAATAATCATGGAGCCTAGCCTTTTAGTAGTGAGCTAGTTGAAATACTCCTGTGCCGTTAAGAAAAAAGTGAAACAAATTCTAGTAGTTGGTAACTTAGTAACTGTGAGATTATTTCACTATGTGTATGTTAATTTTAATCATATTTTTTATTAAAAAAATAAATATTATAAAAGTTGAAAGTAAATACAGAATATAAAAAAATATGAATAATAATTTTACTTTTTAAAATTTTTAATATATCACAATTGGTATTTATCTAATTTATAAATAATATGTAAATTTGCACAAATTAATTATGGCTAGAATTTGTTCTTTTTAAGTTTTTATGCTTTAAAATTGTCTATGCTAATTCAAACCCGGATGAAATAAAATTGATATAAATTTGTCAAAATAAATTTAGGCCCCCATTGAAAAAAATTTCTAGCTCCGCCACTGCTTAAAATTATAGATGTCTTTTGTATATAAAATTGGAGAAGAAAAGACTAAGATGTTGGGAGCACTTGTTTAGTCTCTTGTAGTTGTAGTACAATTTGTAATGGTAGTGTTATAATCATAGTAGTTAGATGCTGTCAATTAGGTGATAATAGTCGGAAGAAAATATTCATATAATTTGAGTAGACTCTGCTGGACAAATAGCGGTGGATATATATGGCAGGAGCCAGATGATGATGATCGAATGATGGTGGTCAAATAATTACAATAATGTAGTAGGAATTCAACAGCGATAGTCAGATGATAGCAGTGGCTAGTGGTGATTATTGCCATCGTAAATTTAATTAAGTCCTTGAATTTTTCAAATCTCTCAGTTTTCTCTAAACTTAAGCCTCAATATTTTTTATTTTTATTTTTTTTTTCTTTTTTCTTTTTTAAATTTCTCTGCCTTTAATATTTTTACTTCGCATTGCTACAAGAGACAATATAATCATACACTAATTTTATTGGTTGAGTAGAGTATAAATATATATATCAAGCCTTTTAAAAATCTTCAAGAAAATTCAAAAAACTAGTTAACTTAAAGAAATGAGTGAAATTTTGAATGAATAAAAAAAATTAAATTAATTTTATTTGTATTTTAACTTAATTTTGGCCTACATAAAACCGCTCAATTCTTAAAAGATATTGAACAATTCATGATTTGTCCGTTTGACCACCAATTTTATTTCCCGGTTCTTCTTCAAGTCGGGTTTTTTACTAAACCGAACCGGGCTGGCTAACGCGTGATTAAAGTTTTTTGAAGCCTACGTCGCTCAAATATTAGTTTATTACAAATCAGCTACACGAAAGCCCATTTTGCGATAAAGTGGGCTTGAATTAAAACTTTTTAAGCCCATGTAAAATATTATTATAACTCTCGATAAAAATTAATATAAAAAATTGCTTAATAGCTTCTAGAATCAAAGTTAATTATTTTTACTATTATGTTTGTTCTGATTTTATGATTGCTTATCGAAAACTTTATTCAAGCCAACCCAAATTTCATTATATTTAAAAATTTTGATTTATTAATATGCTATTGGTGACAATTATTGACGCAACATGATGAGTAGTAAACACGACAACGACGAAACAAATAAGAAAGTAAAAGCATTTGAAAAATAAGGACACACAGGATTTAGCATGAAAAATTTTTAAATAGGAAAAAAACCACGGAACCACGCCACACCAAAATATCCACTAAGTACAAATCTCTCTTCTTTCTCGATCTCCTTGTGTATCTTCTCACATGCATCTTTTTTAATGTATACACAATCAAAATACAAGAGAACACAAAGTAAAATAACCCCAAGGGATGCAACCCTCAAAAAACGATTAAAAAAAATTTCAATTTGTCTTATAGGGTTGCGGCGCCAGTTTGGGATGCTGCGGCTCTCAAGCCTCTGTCTTGCACCGTTGTAGCACCATATTTATACCGTTGCGGTGCTCTATTCTCTATCGTTCAATGCTGGGGCGCTCGAGAACATAGCACTAGATGCTCAGGTAAACCCCTCGTACCCCCAGTGAACACGACAAATTTTGAGGTCCAATACAACAGAACAATCAGATTGATCAAAACAATTAGATTCCACACATAACATTCAATGACGATAATGACCACGACATAATATTTACTGCATGAGATTGGGTTTTTGAGAATTGATTTTTTGATAATAATGAAAAGATGTAAAAGTTATTTCTACTATTTTTTAAAATGAATTTATTAATGTTCAAAAATAAAAAATAATAATTACATAACACTAATCAAATAGATTAAAAAAAAACATAAAATAAAAATAAAAAAAACTTGCAGATAGGCAAAATCATCTCCAATCAAAAACTTTATTTTACACTCCAAAATACAATAATACTCTAAAATACAGTAATTCTTCTTCAACCAAACTCTATTTTTAACATAAAAAAATATACCGAATATATTTTTTTTTTCCTAACATAAAGAAATGACGAAAAAATTGTGTTAGTGAACAGTGTGAAGCCAATATTGGCGTTGCATTGTTCACCTCGTGCAAAATGGTGTTGAATTTGGCGTTCGGTTGGAGCTTGCGACGACGGTAAACACTTGTTTGGGCTTCTCGGGAACGAAAAAACTCATTTTCCACTTCAAAATGTAATAACTCATCTCCACCCAAACTCCATTTGATAACATCAAAAAAGAATATTTTTCTGTATGTTAACCTAATTTCCTTATTTCCAAAAAAAAAAATGTTTGCGAACAGTGTGACGCTAATATTGACGTTGCACTATTCATCTTATAAAAATGCCGCTAAATCTCGAGTTCAATTGAAGCTCGCGGCATATCACAAAAACTTGTCTCGCATTCAGTTGGAGATGGCCTAACTGTTCTATAAGTTCTACATATATTAGTTAAATTATAGTAATGATGACAATTTCGGAACGAGCTCAAGATGGTGAATCAAGATGCTTCAATAAGGCCAAATAAATATTCCAAAAAAGTAGCTTAGTTTGCAAGTTTAGTTCTTTAATGTGTGATTAGACATGTGAGTTGCCCTAAATATCTCCGAAATTATGAACACTATAGTTGAAATATAATAAAATTATTTTTAACTTCAATAAATATCAACGTTTTCATAACCGGACCGGACCGGCCGGTTCAACCGGTTGAACCGCGAACCGGCCGGTCGGCCGGTTACGGTTCAAATCAGAACCGGGAAATGCAAAAACCGGAGTTGGACTGCTCGAACCGGCGGTTCGACCGCCAAACCGGCGAACCGGTCCCGGTTTCGAAAAACCGGCCGGTTCAAAAAAAAACGCCATCTTAGCGGAGGAGTGAGGATCGGACGGCTGAGATGGTTCTTTATGCGAAAAATGAAAAATCCAAACCCTATTTCATTTCTTTTCATTTCGATTTCGAGTCTTCGACTGCTCGCTGCCTCGCTCGGTTCTTTCCTTCTTCCCGACTGCTATTCCCAGACGCTCGTCCGGTCGCAAAGTCGCGAAGGCTGAAGCCGTCCTCACCGAAGAGGAGAGCTCGTTCGCGAAGACAGAGGGCAAACGAGCTTACGAGCCTTCTATGTATGTTTTTAACTTTGTATCCTTTGATTCCTTTCATTCCTTTGTTTCTATTTTTTTTTTTTTTTAAAAAAAAAACTCAAAATCACATACATGAATCAATGGTTGTTTTCTTTTTTCATGTATGTTTTTAAGTTTTTAAATTGATTTTCCTATTTTAAAATGTAATTTTTTTTTTTGAATTTCAGTTTAGGGGCGTATGATCTTCGGCTTGGAAATCAAACCGAAAACCTGCATTTCTTCCACGGTTAGTTCAAATTTCGGTTTACTCCTTGAGCCATTTTCGGATTTTCTCATTTTCGGATTTTCCTGCCATTTTCGGAAATTAAACCGAAAACCTGCATGTTCTCGTTTTCTCAAATTTCGGTTTGTTGGGGGTTTTAGGGATTGAGCCTAGCAATCCTTCCTGAATAGGATTGTTGAGTTTACATTCTATCATTTTCATAAATCACATTTCAAATCTGTTAAATTAAATAATGAATTTGTTAAATCCCACAATGCTCAGAAGTTAATGAATTGTAAGTTAGAAAATAGAATGTAGAATGAATGTATTAGAGAAAAATTAATCATTATTTTTAATTTTTTTAATAATATTGTTATTTATTACGTCATCCGGTTCGACCCCGGTTCGACCGGTTCGACCGGTCGAACCGGTCGAACCGTGAACCTCTCCTTCCTCCGGTTCTGAAAACCTTGATAAATATTCAATTATATATATAAACTTTTTTATAAAATATTTTAAATATATCTTATAAATAGATTCTTATTTAATTTGATATATAAATAATTCAGCATTATTGGATTTCTCACCCAATTAGCAGGTCCACACCAATCCTAATGAGTTAAAGCAAATTGCTTTATTTGCAGGTTGTTATATATCATTAACGGGTCACTGCTAACCTATGTTAGCCAGTTAATGACTAGCTTCTTGTAGTTGTTAGAAGAGAAATGGTGGCTTGAAGGCTCAAATTTTTCCACAAATAAAGATGAAAGTTTCATCGTTTTCCACGCATCGTTTGAGTGCATAGAGTTGCATCTTTAATGTATATTTTGCTTGGTATCATTGCAACAATTTGTATTGAGATTGTATAAACTTTATATTAATTGATGATAGTCTGAGGTTTTATTTAAGACAATTATTTTACTGCTTTGATTTATAGATTAAGATTTCGTTTGGATTGATTTTCTTCCTGCTTCTTAAAGTAAACTTTTAGTGCAAAAATTTTAATTTTTATAGTAAAAAAATGCTTAAAAAAAACAGTAAGAAAGTTATTCCAAACTAGGGCTGCAAACGAACCGAGTATGTGAGTGTTCATGTTTGTGTTCATTTAATATCAGCTTGTTCAACTTTGGTTCATGTTTGTTCGAGCTTTATTGTTTGTGTTCATGTAATATCATCTTCACAGAATTTTTCTAACAGCAACATTAACCAAGACAATGATTTATAAATAAATAGCCATATAAAGCTAAAATTACTTAGACAACAAGTTAAGTGATATCTGATACCAGCAGCAATCTGAAAAGAGCGTTCTAATGGAAAGGAGAAGCGTTCTGAATCAAATATTATTTACTTTTATCGAGCTTATTCATGAGCTCGAAATCGAACACGAATCGAGCTTCTTATCGAGCTTAATGTCGAGCTTGTTCACGAGCTTCAAATGATGTTGTTCGCGAACATAAATGAGTCGAACGTATTAGTGTTCAAGTTTGTTTATTTAAAAATTGAGTATTTAAAATATTGTTCAAGTTTGTTGATTAGTTAATTAAACGATCACAAACGAGCTTTAATCGAATCGAGCAACGAGTAGCTCGTCGAACGTTTGGTTCGCTTGCAGCCCTATTCCAAACGAAGTTTAAATTCATAATTTATATTTGGCAACTATTTTTTTACTATTAAAAAAAAAATTATAGGAAGTACTTTCTACATCTTTCAAAATTTACTTTCTCTATTGCAATTTTACAAAACGATAAGAAAATTGTTAATGTACCAATAGCTACTTGGGTATATTATGCGGCCATTGGTGTTTGGTTTTATTATCATTCATTCACATTAACTTAGGCTTCGTTTGGGAAGACTTTTATAAAGTAATTATATAAAGCACATTCCTAATGCAAAATTTTTTTGAAAGAAAAAAAAAATAATAATCAAACAAAAATATGATTATGATCTAAAATATAAATTAGTAAGAAAATTATCCCAAATAAAATCTTAATCTTCTACTCATCACTATTATTTTATTTGTGCGCCACCAAAGCATTGTAAAGTTAGGTGATCTCACTTATAAGATACCTAAATTTATGTGTTTTCTAATATTAGTGAGTATAATTTTTAAGATTATGATTAATCACTTAGAAACTCATTTGTGCACTAAATTGCATACTAAATTTAGTTGTGATAATGAAGATTGTAACAGAACATATGAATAAATCTGTAACTACTGCATCTAGCTCTAGAACTTCAAGCAAGGCTTCTTTTAAATGTCATCGGATAGATTATTTTGCAAATGCATGTCTTAGTAGGAGTTTGTATTCAATGTTGAAGAAGAAGACATGGCAAATGATGAAGGACATGTTCATGAATCCCAATAGAAGATTATTGATTCTAGTTTGTTTCATTAGAGAACTAAATGTTATGTGATGCATCAATACCACACACAAGATTGTTACTAAGGCCTCATTTGGGACGGCTTTTTTACTACTTTTTAAAGCAACTTTTTATAAAGCTATTTTAAAAAAATAGTAAGAAAGTCATTCCAAACGAAGCCTAAGTCCACAATTAAAAGATATGAAATTGAAGGTTTGCAACGCACTCACATCCATACAAAATAGCAATCCTTTCAAATTAACTATAAAGAATCAAACTAAACCATAGCCCAAGCATAATTAGCTCATTTACAACCTTGGCCATTAGATCACCACTTCAAACATAAATAATAATTGCAAGATAACTCAGCAATTAAGAAAAAAAAATATATTTTTTAAAATGAATAAATGTTAATTTAAACAAAATTTCGTTAGTCTTGATGTTCATAACTTAACAAAAACCATTAATGTCAATTTGCATGAAACAGCTTCCTCTGCAGAACAACTTATTAGGAGGAAACAAATTACTATAAGCAACAATGGAACGTAGTATTTGGGATGGGGAATCTTGAAAACCAATAACGGCCTTCCCCAGAAAAAAATACAAAACAAAAAAGAGTAGAAAATACAAAGATGGAAACAATAACGCCAGCCCTCATCAAAGACTGTCAGATTTTTCCTATAAATGATCTCAGCGAAACACTATAAGTTCCTGCAAGAAAGATAAGATGCCTACTATCTGCATGGGAATATAATTTAGGCTTTATTGGGATGGCTTTCTTACTGCTTCTTAAAACAACTTTTTAGTACAAAAAACGGCTTTAAAAAGCAGTAGGAAAGCCGTCCCAAACGAAGCCTTAGACCTTTTCATCGAGCTGTCCAGATTCTGTCAAAAGGCCATCCTTCTGAGATTTACCACTTGGCATGGAAAAACTACGCCGTTCTTTACCCCCTGGCTTGGATGAGGCATTCCCATACCAAATCATTCCTGCAACGGCTAATAACATGCCAAGAACTACATGGAGATTGAGACCTTCTCTTCCGAATAAGAAGAATCCCAAAACCAAGACAAGGATGGTCTTCATATGGCCTAGAACTTGGAAGGAGACAGCGGTGAATCGACCGATGCAGATGAACTGACTTAGATTGGTACCAATGGCGATGATGCATGACAAAATGATAAAGAACTGCAGGAAAATTAGGAAGAGTTTTCAGTACTGGTGGAAGAAGTAACATAGGAATTCCAGCTAATGATTTGTTTTAGTCTAACCACTGCAATTATATTGTAGTTGAAAGTATCCACCCTTTGCCTGGTCAACCAATAATCCACAAAGGGACCAAGAAGCAACAGAGACGCTGCTTGCACGGGAGCAGTATGGCCCAAGAGGTTGAATGATCCAAGAGAGTACTTCCGTTGAAGAAAATGTACATACTACAGAAACAAAGATTACAAATCATAAATGGTATCTCTTTAAAGGAATAGTGTGCCTAAGTAGCACTTTATGTTTAATTTAATAAAGTCAAGGCTTGTAGAAATATATTAAATTATTCAGGAAATAGAAGAACAAACAGCTCTTATAAGCAAAAATTGCAAATTTAATCTCAAACAGTTAATCATCATATGCTTCGGTAGCTCAAATGACTTGATGGATCATACAATAATTCATGTAAATATCCCTGAAGTTATTGATGACGGGATAGCCCCTCTAGTAGACCACAGAACTCTGTTTGATTACCACATTGAGATTTCGTTTGGGAGGGCTTTCTTATTGCTTCTTTTAACAGCTTTTTAGTACAAAAGTTAAATTTTTGTACTCAAAAGCTGCTTTAAGAAGCAATAAAAAAGCCGTCCCAAACGAAGCCCGAGAAAGGAAAACATTAACCTCAGCATGCATTACGAGTCAAGCAGAGAAATGGTCAAATACATGTTAAGTGCTTTTGCAAACTCTGAAAACAATCAATGGACGTGAGACGACAGACCTAATTAAATGGACTGTATTTTATCTGGGAACCATTTATAGTGGAACTGAAAACATTCACCCCATCCACAAACCAGCCAAAACAAACATAGAAAGCAAAGAAACCTCACTTTTTCTCGAAATATATGAAAAACTCACCTTGAGATTATTGGCTTTATTACTTTTAACCATGAGAATAAGTAGAGCTTTGAGCAAAAGCATAAAATGGGCATTTTTAGAAAAGAATCATAATATCCTTCATTTATCATACAATGTACGGTCTCACTCGCCTAGCACAGAAAATGGTTAAGTATAAATAACTTACATATTGTTGTAAAGCAGTGCTCCAAACTGCTATAGTGGCAGCTATAAGGCCTCTGGCATTAACACTCACGTCAGTGATGGTACAGACTGCAACACCAATAAGAACTACCAATATGCTAAGTTTTGTGTCTCGGGAGTAACGAACTTTATCAAAAAGAACTTCTAGAAAACATGATACAGGGATCATACATAGCTTCGCAATCTGAAAGTGAAAAATAGCCAGTGAGAGTTCATGATTTCTAACAAATTACAACGCAGAAAAAGAAATCCAGAACTAATCATTGGCAAACCTGATAAAATCCCACAGAATTCCACATTAGACTAACATTCATTCCAACAATTGACAGGTTCGCAAAGACGACAAATTTTATTAGATCAGGTACAGGCAAGTGGGATGGCTGAACATATCCAAGACACCTGAGCACAACAGTCATGATTGTTGTAGCAGTAAAATGTAGACCGGTTAATGTTGTCGCTGCAATGCATCATCGAAATACATCATTAAAGATTTGGCAATGATAAGTAGTTTTTATAATTGAAGACCATTATAAAAGATCAGGCAACACTATAACTTTAAAAAGAATCATGGAACATCTATCAATGTTTATAAGCAGAAACAAGCCAAGAAATTTATGGGTTTAAATGAAAAGACTTTCAGGATGCTTCAATAGGTCAATGTTCGAAAAGAACCATGCCATCATCTAAACAAGGAACGGGGAGGCATTGAAAGGAAGGAAATGAGGTAACAATGGACGGGGGCAGCTAAGAGGTTGCAATCTGGTAAAACATAAAATTGGCATTACAAAGTAACTAAAGAACTAAGCAAACAAGGAATATAGGTATCCATGCATAAATATCATTAAAGGTTATATGATGCTGAAGAATTTATCATATAAAAAATAAAAAAGATGATAAGTTTTAGGTTTCGTTTGGGACAACTTTCTACTGCTTTGTAAGGCTAGTTTTTAGTAAAAAATCTCTTGAAAGCAAGAAAACAGTAGCGGTCTAAAGCTGTCCCAAACGAAATCTTAATCTCTCTTAAAATCAGAAGAAAATACCCGTCATCAAATTTAAATCAAGTTGAAAATGTAAGAGATGCATAAGACTTCACATAAGAAAACTTAAGAAGGCTTTTCTTAGGATTGAGCTCACAACTTATATACTTTGCTATATATATATATATATATATATATATATATATATATATATATATATATATATATATATATATATATATATATTGTTAATAAGAAATCCAATTAAACATTTTTGAAAATTCACATCCTTGATACGAAGTAACCACAATGGCCACTACATGCCTTGCATGCTTTGACTTTTCAGGCGTATACCACCTAAAAAAAGGATCCTTGACATCAATAAGGGCTAGGCCTTCCTGCATAATATAAAAACTACCTAAATTTTGTGAATCCTTCCTGAAATTCAAACAATGTATAACCCACCTAGAAATCATATTGTTCCTAGACGACAATCCACCAAGATTAAAAGAGTTATTAAAAGAGTTCAGAAACATCTTATAATATTCATCTTGTGGACACAAAGGAACTTCAAATAATTGCCTAAAGAGGATTCCTTCAGTCAGTATGTGGAAGACTTTGACAATAATGCATAGACATTACAAAGCACAGGCACATCAATACTTTTGAGTTTGTTCCACAACAAAACTAACACAGATCATGTCATGGCAGGGAATATCCAAATGACATGAAAACATAAATGAAAAGTTTGAAATATAACGTATCTATAGCCATTAAAAGGTGAACAGGAGTAGGAATTAAGAGAGATCATTGACAAATTCACAAGTTATTCTCACGTAGAAAAATAAAAAGACAACGGAAGACAATGGAAAAGATCAATATATGAGATAGCAGTACTGAATAGCCACTGCAGCGGAAATGGATTTTCAAAATCAAATATTTCATACAACATAAATTTGTTAAATGAAGCTTTGAGAGGCAAAATTAACCTACCAAATCCATATCCATGAGTGGCCATCAAGGCTTTATTAACCATGATGATCCCAACTGAGGTTACAACATTGAACATCCAAGAGGCAACATCTAATGCTGCCTTTCTGTCAGCTTTGCTTGCTGCTGCCATTTCTTCCAATTAAACTCCTTTAGTTTACAGTTATTGCAGAAGTCTTCAGGATACAAATTCCATAGCAGCTCCTATACTACAAACCATATCTTAAAGGTTAGTCATTCCTGGAATTGGAAATGCACATGGGAAACTTAGTACAACAGTGAATTACAGACGAATTGAATAATAATTTTCAGGCACGGCCATCAAGATGCATTTACTGTACAAGCACGGAAAGTCACTCAGCATTTAAAACTAGAACCATACAACAGGAAAGTAGCTAGAAAATTATAAACTCCTATATTTCAACGATATACTCCTCATTTAGGATGTTATGCTTTCATAATTGTACTATATGCCCATCTTAGAAAGTCTCCAAAGTCATTGATTTGAGCAATTTTTCCCCTTTTTCCTTTACACCACACCCTGAGAGTTCAGATTGTCAAAACTAGACTTGAAAAAAAAAAAAAAAAACAAGATTTTTGAGGCATGTTTATAATATCTAGTACAAGCCATCCGGTGCAACATGTCTCATATGCTTTCTTTCTGAACTTTCATTTTCAACATATACATCTTAAAACAACTTAAAGTTTGCATATGCAATTTGAAATGAAATTACTTGTTTACTTGTTTCAACAAAAACCTGCTCCGGCAATATTTTTATTAATTTCTTTATTTATGTTTTTGCATCACATACATACTTATGCAAAACAAATCATGTTATATGATACATAAGGTATTAGTAACATGTTTCAAAGGGATGCTCACAGAATCAGGTATTCATCCTTCTATCTAATCCTGAAATACTTTCCTCCAATATTGAGAATTGGGACAAAGGATCACCCTAAACAATACAATCCCTTTCGTCTCCAGCCCACTCTCCAAACTTAGAATCTTACTCTACTGATCTCAATACTTATCAAAAGAAGCTCAATCATACATAGATGTAGGATTATATTTTCCAATTGCCCAATATAACACGTTTGCCTCCAATAATCCCAACAAGAGCATAGGAGAATCCAAAGGCGCTAGGATGGCAGATTAAAACTAAGAAGGTAACACAAAAAACTACGAAACGATCGAACTCACCAGATCTATACTGGGAGCAAAAATAACTTCTTGATGACAGGGTCCTCCACCGAGAGGGCATCCGAGCCGCCGTTTTGAGACCAGAGAAGAGAAGTAGGAGGAAAAGACAGTTTGGATCTGGATCTCTCCACGGCTCTTAAAAAATGAATCCCAACGAGATCAGATTGGCGACGGTAGATTCCCGCTCGACGGCGATCGATCTTTTCATCTATTAAAGAAAAAACCCTCGCGCTTTGTGCTCGTCCAGTTCAAAGCCGAGGAGAGCGTCAGGTATGGAAAACAATTATAAAAAAAATGTAATTTTTTTCCATTGTAAATTTATTTAATTTTATTTTTAAAAAATGTATTTTTGGAAAAATAAAAATAAAAATATATTTGTAAATATTAGGGGTGTCAATATTTGATAAGATCCAAAAATCTGACTCGAACCTGACCCAAAAATTTCGGGTTAGGGTCAACCAAGCCTCGAAACGGGTCGGGCACAGGTTCAACAATTCAACTGATTAAAAAAATTGGATCGAATTTAGGTTGACCCTTTGACCCGAAATTGACCCGTTTTTTACTCAAAAACATGTTTTTGACCTGGAAATCTGAGACTGGCCCATTTTCAAACCATTTTTTACTTGAAAAGTGGATATTGACCCTTTTTTTACCCGGAAACTAGCAAATTTTTCACAACCCCTGGTCATTTGAGTCGTGTCGGGTTGACTCGGAGTCAAAGCGGGTCGGGTTCAGCTCCGAAAAACTGACCTGTTTGCAAAAACGGGTCGGGTTCAGGTTGACCCGAATAGTGTTAGGTCAACTTCGGGTTCGATTCGAACCCAAGCCTTGACCTGAAATTGATACCCCTAATAAATATTAGGTTTTTTTCTGCTTGCATAAACAAATATGAAAATCACTTAAATAGTTAAATATTAATTAATAATATTTAATTAATTAGGTATTTCATACATGTCTATCATTTTTAATATTAATTAAATTTAAATTAAACCCTAATTATTCTAAATATTTACTATTATCTAACTCGTGTCATCTCTAGCTTGAGCTTGAATATGATTAGCTAATTCCAGCTCGAGCTTTATGCTTCGTTTGGAACGGGCTTTCTTATTGTTTTTTAAAGCAACTTTTTAATAATTTTTTTTTAATTTTGTACTAAAAAAATATTTTAAGAAGCAATAAGAAAGCCATCCCAAACGAAACCTTATTCTAAAAGTTAGAACCACCTCATATGTCTGCTAGTTCGTTATCACAAAGAGAAAAGGATTAAGATTCAAACAAATATTATATTAAAATGAAAAAAAAAAAAAGAAATTAGGAGAACAATGATAAAAATATCAATTAAAATCTTGAATGATAATATATATTAGGTGTATTTTATATTAATATTTTTCGGACAAGCCGATTCACAGATCATGAGTCAAGTTAGTGCTTGCTCAAGCTTAGCTCATTAACTCTTCGAACTCGACTCATGAGCCGTAAGCCTGAGCTAGCACATTACTCGACTTGATTCACTTACACCCCTATTTATGATCATAAATTTAGTAAATAACTAATTCTGATTTTAAAAAACTATGAAATAAAAATACGATTAACAAATATATTTTATTTATTTAAAATCTTTTCTAAAGTAAAAATAGAAAGAAATCCAAACTTGCCTTATTTTCTCCCCGTGACCCGCAAAAACAACCCGATTCATTGGCACATTTGTCTCGGTGAGGCTAAGAAAAAAAACAATTCTAATGCAATACAACTAAAAATATTATGAGCAAATAAATATCAATATTTTTATGAGCTACATCGGGATCACCGCCGCGAGAACTGCCGGCGCGATGTCCGGTGGCGATACCTCCAAAATTTGTCCGGATTGGGCTAGGCAGGTATCGTCGCTTAAGTGTTTGACAAAATGCGTGAGGGGGAATTTGTGGTTGGAATTTTTTTTCTTTTATTGCCATCTGTGCTTATTTATGTGGATTGATGTTCTTGTTTTGGATTTTAAGTGGAAGTGTATGTCTATATGCTTTTCAATTTATCAGAAAAAATAAATAAAAGTTCTTCAATTAAAAATATATGTTTAAGTGCCTGTGAAAGGGCGAATTATTGGGTGCGGATCGGATTTATGCGCTTTTAGTGTGATTTTTATGTATTTTTTGCAAAAAAGACAGCTAATACATAATTTTAATTGCATATTAGTTGCTTTTTTTGCTAAGTATTTGCAAAAATACAGTAAAAATGCAGCAAATGTGCAACAAATATCTTACTCTTTGAGTATTTGCTGTCCTTTTGTTGCGTTTTTCAAATACTCAGTAAAATGACAACAAAAGGGCAGCTAATATACAATTAAAATTATGTATTAGCTTCCCTTTTGCAAAAATACATAAAAAGCGCATCAAAATCGTAGAAATCCGAACGCAAAATTTGCATCCAGTGTCCGCACCTAATAATTCGCCCTGTGAAAGGTATTGTATTTAAAAATTATCTGTTATTATTTTTAAGATATTACAATATTTCAAAATTATTTAAAAATATAATTATATTTAAAATTTGTTGTATTTTAATATATATATATATATATATATATATTATATATATATATATATATATATATATATATATATATATATATATATATATATATATATATATATATATATATATATATATATATATATATATATATATATATATATATTATTTTAAATAATTATTTATATTAAAGAAATATTATCTTCCTAATTTTAAAATAATATTTTATGTTCTCTCTTACATGAAGCTTTCATGTAACCGATGATATAAAAGGTGAAAGCCATTAGACTTCTTCTATGTGAGTTATACTTATTTTAAATGTATTTGCACATATAATGCTACGCAGAATACCCTTACAATGCTACACATTACCAAAACACGTGTTGCCTCCTAATTGGCTAAAGAAGGGCAATGTTGAAATGCTTCAATGAGTTGCTTCTAGACTTGTGCATTAGTGCCAAATGACAAGGGCAGGTGTGTTTGGGCATTGGGCAAGCATTAATATGAGATGGAACCGATGGTTGGCGAGTTGGTTAATGTGGTCAGAGACTTGTATGGAAGCTCTGAGATCACGTGAGAGGAGAGTTGAGTGCTTTGTCTCGAATGGTCAAGGCAAGTTGAGTTGAGGGTCACATGAATAGGTGCCTTCATGTAGTTGAGTTTGCTGAAATGGTCACTCGAGAAGAGAGCGAGTGATTAAATTGTGCTCCATGCACATGGCCAATGCCAAACTATCAACTTTGGAGAGAAATCCCCAATTTGCCTAGTGCAGAGCAAGCTCTTGGAATCACTTCTTTAGAAATGTTTGTGCTATAGAGAAATGCATCATTTGTAATATATTGCTCACACTTGTAGAGTCATTTCAATTAATCTTGTGATTTTCCCTTTCCTGAATTTTTTATTTAAAAAGTCTCACGTTCCTTACATGCTACTCTTATATTATATATACATGTGTATGAAATCTCCTTTAATACTAAGAAGATAAACTCTCTACTAGCTCAAATACTCCAACACACAATGATCCTTTTGAGCGCAACTCGATTTTAATGCCTATCACAAATGAAAGGCTTTTAGAGCAAGCTGGGAAGGGTAGAGAGGGAACATGTAGAAGATTTAAAAAAAACTATGTGTTCCTCATCATCTTCTATTTATAAGGTTTTTAGGGCAACATGAAAGACTACACAAGAAAAAGTATAATGCTACGCAGAATACCCTTACAATGCTACACACTACCAAAACACGTGTTGCCTCCTAATTGGCTAAAGAAGGGCAATGTTGAAATGCTTCAATGAGTTGCTTCTAGACTTGTGCATTAGTGCCAAATGACAAGGGCAGGTGTGTTTGGGTATTGGGCAAGCATTAATATGAGATGGAACCGATGGTTGGCGAGTTGGTTAATGTGGTCAGAAACTTGTATGGAAGCTCTGAGATCACGTGAGAGGAGAGTTGAGTGCTTTGTCTCGAATGGTCAAGGCAAGTTGAGTTGAGGGTCACATGAATAGGTGCCTTCATGTAGTTGAGTTTGCTGAAATGATCACTCGAGAAGAGAGCGAGTGATTAAATTGTGCTCCATGCACATGGCCAATGCCAAACTACCAACTTTGGAGAGAAATCCCCAATTTGCCTAGTGCAGGGCAAGCTCTTGGAATCACTTCTTTAGAAATGTTTGTGCTATAGAGAAATGCATCATTTGTAATATATTGCTCACACTTGTAGAGTCATTTCAATTAATCTTGTGATTTTCCCTTTCCTGAATTTTTTATTTAAAAAGTCTCACGTTCCTTACATGCTACTCTTATATTATATATACATGTGTATGAAATCTCCTTTAATGCTAAGAAGATAAACTCTCTACTAGCTCAAATACTCCAACACACAATGATCCTTTTGAGCGCAACTCGATTTTAATGCCTATCACAAATGAAAGGCTTTTAGAGCAAGCTGGGAAGGGTAGAGAGGGAACATGTAGAAGATTTAAAAAAAACTGTGTTCCTCATCATCTTCTATTTATAAGGTTTTTAGGGCAACATGAAAGACTACACAAGAAAAAGTATAATGCTACGCAGAATACCCTTACAATGCTACACACTACCAAAACACGTGTTGCCTCCTAATTGGCTAAAGAAGGGCAATGCTGAAATACTTCAATGAGTTGCTTCTAGACTTGTACATTAGTGCCAATTGAACAAGGGCAAGTGTGCTTGGGCATTGGGCAAGAATTAATATGAGATGGAACCGATGGTTGGCGAGTTGGTTAATGTGGTCAGAGACTTGTATGGAAGCTCTGAGATCACGTGAGAGGAGAGTTGAGTGCTTTGTCTTGAATGGTCAAGGCAAGTCGAGTTGAGGATCACATGAATAGGTGCCTTCATGTAGTTTAGTTTGTTGAAATGGTCACCCGAGAAGAGAGCGAGTGATTAAATTGTGCTCCATGCACATGGCCAATGCCAAACTACCAACTTTGGAGAGAAATCCCCAATTTGCTTAGTGTAGGACAAGTTCTTGGAATCACTTCTTTAGAAATGTTTGTACTATAGGGAAATGCCTCATTTGTAGTATCTTGCTCACACTTGTAGAGTCATTTCGATTAATCTTGTGATTTTCCCTTTCCTGAATTTTTTATTTAAAAAGTCTCATGTTCCTTACGTGCTACTTATATTATATATACATGTGTATGAAATATCGTTTAATGCTAAGAAGATAAACCCTCTACTAGCTCAAATACAACAACACACAATGATCTTTTCGAGCGCAACTCGTTTTTAACGCCCATAAACTATTATTTGGTTTAGCATAATTAAGAAGAAAGTTTTAAAAGGGTTGATTTCATGCTTACTTTTGTTACAAGCAAAAAAAAAAAAAAACCAATCTTATTCAAGATTTGAAACTCGTCATTATGTTGAAAGCTTAATGATAATCTAACACGAGCAAATATTCCTCGACGCTATTTTTCATTTCGAAGCCATAATAAAAGTTCAAATTCTCTCTTAATATAGATTAAAGTTTTGTTTGTGATAGCTTCCTTATTACTTTCTAAAATAGTTTTTAATATAAATTTTTTTAACTAAGTATCATTAATAATTAAATTATGTGATTATTTATGTTATTAAAAAAAATAAAAATAGGCATAATCGTCTATCAACTTATAAAAGTACTATAGTAAGTTGACCATTGAATAGACAACCTTTTAAAATACATTATTACTTTTTAAATCAAATTTATATTGTTCAAAGGAAAAAATTAATTAAATTACATTAATTTTAATATAATTGTTAATTTTTATATATTTAAATATTATAATTTAATATTGACAAATGGATATTTATCTTACGTTAATTTTATTAATCTTAAAGATAATTTATCAAAATATAACATCGTAAGGCTTGTTTGGGATTGCAGTTAGAATATATATTTTTAAAAAATTGATTACATATTTAAATTCAAAATATTTATAGATAAACTAACATTGAATATATATATTTTTTATTTCAACTAAGAAAATGAAATTTGATTTTTAAAAAGAAAATGATAATTTATTAAAATAAAAAATTTGAATTAATGATGTAAACTTGTGCAATGATTTCTATTAAAAAATAAAAGGACATTCAAATTAATTTATATTTTAAAATAAAAATTTTTGTTTCTTAAATTTAATTAATTTTTTTTATTGATAAAATAAAATTGATTTAAAAATAAAAAAATGTACGAAAATTATAGTGTAAAACTGTAATCGGGCACTAGCTACACTGCTTCTAATTTAAAAAAAAAATTAAAAATTAGATGCATCATTTTTATTTACGGCTCGAGTAAATTAAAAAAAAAAAATCATAGCATTTGATATTTGATAGTAGGGTTCTTCTAAAATTATAATTAAATTTTAATATTTTGTGGTGGTTAAAATTGCAACAAAAATTTTTTATTTGCACTCTCCATAGATTTACTCGAGCCGTTCTTACGTGAGCCATATGCAATTTCGGGCTCGTTTGGTTCCACATAATTCCTTCATTTTTCGGTTTGAAATACAAAACTCAATTGACAGAACATGTTTGGATGCGAGACGTATTTTGTTAGAAACTCCATTTCTCTATTATTTTGAGAAGCGTTAAGTATTAGATTCTTCGTTTAAAAAACTCCATTTCTCCTATTGCGTTTTTGAAACCGAAACGACAAATAAAACAAATGAAGCCTTTAAGCACTTGATCGAGCATACACCACCGCAATACTGATGATGACCTTGCCAAAGCAGGTTTTTTTAGTATTTAGGCGAATCGATTAGAAATATTTATTCTTCTTCGACCAGTGAGCCGTTGGCTCAAACTGCCCGAATCTGATTTCATCCTGATGTTGCAATTCCAACTGCTTGTATCACGCGCCACCACAATATTTTTTTATACCACTATATATATATATTTTTTTCTGACATTTAGGCAAATTCACACACATATCACATATGTAAGTCTAGAATTCATAACCTCTTAGTGGTAGCTGAACCTCTCAATCAAAGTTGCCAGGGGCGAATCCAACTTCCTTTTTCAAGGTGGACAAAATTTTAATTAATTAGACTATAACAACACTAATAATACAAATAAAATAAAATAAATAATAACATCAAATAGTAATATTAATAAATTATTTTTTTTCAAAAAACCAACATAATGCTATCAAATTTATAAGAGTAAATTTTTATCACTTATTCACGAAGAGTAAATGTTTAGAATTTCGGATGGATGGACAAACAACGCAAAATGGGTCATATTAGGACAAAAAAAAAAAATTTTCTTTCGGGGGGGGCGCTGAATTCCAAAATTATCCCCTTTTATACATTAAATTTATTTTTTTTAGGGTGAGCATTTACCCACTGTGAGGATGAGAGTTGCGTGCATATTCACTGATTTGACATAAATTTTTTTCTATAGCAATCACTTGATCACTGCAAAATAACTCTACAAGAGGAATATTTGCTTTCTGGTTGTATAGGATATTTTATTTATTATTGTTATTTGATTTAAATATTAATTTAAAAAATAAATGAAAATATTCTAATTGGCCACCTAATTAGATCTGACTGGTACAATTAACAAAATGCCTTCGTCAATGGAATCAATGGCTTAGAGAGAGACCTTCGTTTTGGAAAAAATGTGCTTCTTATTTGATCCATATTTTTCATTTTATTCTTCAGAATTGGCACTCTTAAGACATGTAATATAAGACTAAGATGCCCAAAGCCTTTAGGTTTTACATTAAACTACAATGTATCCAATAAATGAGAGGTCAACATCTCATTAGCTACACTACCAAAAAATAAGATAATCTCAGCACAAATTTTGAGGTATCTTGGCGGCTTTAACCGCCACAATTTCCTTTGCAACGGTTTTAAAATCGCTATGGATACACTATAATTACTATGTATTGCAACGACATTCAGCAGCGGTTTTACGGTCGGCGGGGTAGCATTTGCGAATCGCTTGCTTTTGCAGTGGTTATAACCGATACGAGGCACTATATTTGTGCCGGTTAAAACCGATGCAAATTCGTACAATCTGAACATGTTTTTTAATAGCTGTTATTTGTACCGGTTATAACTGGTGCAAAAGAATCGTTTTAAAAGCAGTTTTTAAACCGCTCCTAATGACCGATGCAATAGAATCTATTTTTTAGTAGTGAATAGTGATGATTAGGGTGATCGAAATAAATGGAATTTAAGAAGGGTAATTTGGCTTTATATAAGTCATAATAATTATGATTGGTCAAATATTTTTTTATTATTTTATTTATTAGGAGAAATAAATGGGATTTAAGAAGTGTAAGCCAAAGGTTACTATGTCAAATGAGATAATTTATACTAAGCCACTAGAGCCCTTAAAATCTATTTAGTTAGGCTAGAGTTAACCACTAATCAATCAAAACACGCCAATAGCACACTAAAGCTCAAGTATCAAATAAATAAGAGTCAAAGTTTAAGATTGGCCAACCAAAGTCTAAGTTAAGTTAGTATAAGGCTTAAGTAGGCTATGTGACATAAGATAAGGCTATTGTATGTATAAACTTAGGCTTCGTTTGTGACGGCTTTCTTACTGCTTCTTAAAACAATTTTTTAATACAAAAAAATAAAATATTTTAATATTTATTATAAAAAAAATTTCATATTAAGCATTCTAATTGCAATAACTAATTTTGAGTTGTTGCTATACCTTTCCATAGGTTTTTTTTTTTTAATGCATTGAAGATATATAAAAAAAAGATCATTAATCTTTTGAGGTTTTTTAATAGTTTTTTAAAAATATTGAATTGAATTTGATCATTATCAAAATCTAAAAAAAAAGACGAGCACAAACCTAAAAGTTAATTATTTGAAACCTTAGAAATGATAGAATGAAAATTAATAAATTTATCTTTTTTTTTTTTTGAAGGAAAAAAAAATAAATTTATCTTTTGCTTGCAATAATTAAAACCTTTTTAGAATGATGTAAAATACAATAAAAATATTAAATTAAAAATAATAATTATAAATATCTAAAATTCTGCATTCAAAATCATATATAAATTTGACAAATTCGTTTTTATTAAAAAAAAATCATTTTTTAATTTTTTTTCCTTTTTTCAAATTCAAATTTTTTTAGTTTTTAGGATTTAGTCCGTTGCTTAGCATATTGCCTTTGCAGCTGCTCGCTTGGGTGTTGCCAAACGATACTGAGCCTGGTTACGAAACAAGGAGACCACCTTCCCTATTTCACCCATCTATTCATGCACAATGTTGGCTTTGAACAAACTTGTTCTGCATCTTCCTCTTCATTCTTTTCCCCGCCCTTGGTTTCTTCCCATTTGCATTCTGAAAGAGCTGGGAAGAGATGAAAGCCTCTACTTTGCTTAAGAAGGTCGTTTTTTGCTAATGACATTTGATTTGGTGTGTTAATGGTATAAATTGCCTATAAAATCTTTCTTTTTTTCTGTTTATCTTTTGTGCAATTGGATTACGTGCGACAAAGTTGAAGCTTTCTTAGTGAGGTCTGATAGTTTTGATGCTTTAGGGCATCTCCAACCGAGAATCTCATTTTTCACTCCAAAATACAGCGAAATCAAAAAATGCCGTGTTTCATCTACAATCGAACTCCATTTTACCGCTTAACCGTCGCTTTGGCGCCTTTCTTCCGGTTCGGTAGAGAGAAAAAAAATGGCGGAGATGAACAGTGCGACGCCAATATTGGCGTCACACTGTTCATCCGCGATCAAATGGCGGCAAAAATGGCGATCGGTTGGAGCAAAGCGAGAACGGCAAACAAGTGTTTGCCGTTCGGTTGGAGATGCCCTTAGGGTTTGAATTTCTTTCCTTGTTACAGTTTTTTGATTAATCCTTTTCGGCCTTTTTGGCTTATTCTAGAGTTCAATGGAATGCTTACTGTGTGCTCTTTACTTTATTTATTTTTTGAAGTCTTTGCCATTAAGACAGTTCTCAGTTGCTATTTTTTAAATATAATTGAGTTTTTCTTGGATGGATTTCTTCGTGTGGCCATTAAAACAACAAAAGATGCCCTTTCCTTGATACTATTTATTACCTGGCTCATAACCGAGGTGCTGGTGGCTCTATATAAACATTAGAGAAGGAATCGTAACAAAAGTGAAATTTGGGGTTTAATTACCTAAAGTTTTCTGATTCAATGTGCCAATTCTTCTTAGGGAGCCATATTTGATCTCAGTATCTCTTTGATATTAGGTAAAGTTGCATTACTTTTTGTTTGAATTCTTTTCAAGTTCATAAATTTTTACCGCATCTGCAGTTTTTTAAAGCTAAGGAGCCTGTTTTTCCTTCTTTCATCATATTTTGAGTCACAGCTCATTCTGAAACAAAGGTAAGTAAATAGGAAAAAAAATCCCAAGGAAAATTATAATATCCAACAACCTATTTACTAGTATCATCATATAAGCAATACATGTTTTCCATATTCATTAAAATTTTCTCCAATAAATGTTGTACTTAAACTTTGATGCAATTGGGTATCCAATAGGTACGGCATTTAATGGACGAAGCTAATGATGAGGATGATGATGCTAGATTCAGCTTTTTTATTCTTTCCTGTGGTTAATATGCTTCACATTGTCAATCCTTTTCTATTCTCCGTTGTTTCTAATAACCTGGTTTCAATGGCCTGAGCTGGTTTTGTTATTGCTAGCATTTGCATTTTCTTAATTCCACTGGAAATACTTATAGTCTGTTCTGGAATGGCAGATATCAGTTGACTAGCAAGATGAGTGTACAAAAGGCGAAGCGTCAAGTAGGTAAATACGAGCTCGGCCAAACAATTGGCATAGGAACGTTTGCAAAAGTGAGGCTTGCAAGGAACTTGGACACGGGAGAACATGTTGCAATAAAGATACTTTTAAAGGAGAAGGTTCTAAAGCATAAATTGCCTGAGCAGGTCTTTACTAGACTTTTGAACATTTTTAAGTGCACAGTTTTGCTCTATGGTTTCAATACCTGAGTTTATTTGTTTTTTTTGCCTCTTTTGTATTATTTTGTCCCTGTTTAGAAGGCCTGATTCGTTGGACTACAAAGTTTTAGTTGATTATTCCTTTAGCTGGATGGTTACTAGGCTAACTTATGTTTACTTTATGTTTGATATATTTTTATTTCCATATTTTAGGAAATTTGCTTAGTCAGTTCAGTCAAATACTTGAAAGATGAATGTTTGCACTTTTTCAGACTTGTATTTATGATGATATTTTTTTATAAAGGATAGAAATCTATCTAATATTCTAATTATATGAGCACAATAGCAATTACAAAAATTAGATCTTGGTTGGACCTAGAGAAATTCGTTATAGTTTGCGCCCATTGAGATTGATGCATGAGACAGTTGAAATCAAAATTTTGAGAGGAAAAAAACATATCTCATTACACAAGTTATTCCCTATTTATAGATCTATACAAGATATCTTAATAGAGAAATAAATAACTACAAAATCAGGCATTATTGCGCTCATATATTCCTTCCTAAATCAACTATCTAATTATGGATAGAAATCAACGTGAATAAGGCGTGGTTTCAGGCAGGCTTCCCACGGATTCTGATTTGGAGCCGTGGGATCTCGTTTAGAGTAAGCGGTGGAGATTTAACAGAGACCTTTAGGTTAGAAACCAGGGAGTATACGGCTTGAGCCAAGACATTTTGTTGTATTGACAATGATGTTGTATAATTGATGAATATATTTATAGAGTTTTGATCCTAAAGCATCTTAACAAGTAGAATCACTTCTCTAGAAATGTTTATGCAAACTATAATTTATTATATTTGTTCATATTACAACGGTACAACCTTCTATTAATTTTGTTTTGTTTCTTCCTTTCAATTTCAACTATAATTTTAGGGTTATTTTATCTATCCATTTCCTTCTCTGACATGAAAGGTGGAACTTTGCCCATTTTCTTTACTTAATATGAAATATCTTGCATAATTTTAGGAAGGCTGTTTGATCAAATTTTATTTAGTATGAATAATGTTTTGTAATGCTTAATTTTGAAAATTTTCTCTCGAATTCTGAACTTCCCTAATTAATGTATGTTATGGAGTTTTGCTTTCTTAGAACAATGTTTAGCTAATCTCTGATATCTAATCATGCCTATGTAACATTACTCGGCCTGGCAGATTATGCGGGAAATTGCTACCATGAAGTTAATAAAGCATCCAAATGTTATCCGACTGCTAGAGGTAGTTTTTGAGCCTTTGATTTGGTTAGCATTGTTTTCATTTTGCTATTACTAAAAGGTCCTTTGTGCTCTCAGTAAAAGAAGATTTGGTGATGCAATATCAACTGTGTGTTAGTGTTGCCTTAAAACTACTAATGATTTGCCACTATATTTTTGCATCTACATCTCCATTATATTCTTTAGATCTGGAATTCCACTATTAATCAGCTTAGCCATATTCTACCTGGGTTTGCATGTAATATTTTTATGTCCCACTTATCAGTGTTTTTAATAGATTTTGGATATTGAGATAGTATTGTATGGCTGCTTCATAAGTTAGCATGTTTAAGTTCTACTAAATGTGCTTGCTTACTTTGTAGACCTTTACATACGTTCTCCATAGCGCAATACCAATTTCTGTACACTGCGGTGTTGGCGTAATTTGAAATTTTCTTATCAAATTTCATTTCTCTTGTTTCTTCTGTTTGTTACTAGCTATTCGAACAGGAAAATGTGATAGGAAACACTTGGATTTCCAAGTGTTTCTCACCAAAACCCAATAGATTCAAGAGAGAAACTGCTGTCCTCACAGTAAAAACAGCAAAAATACCGTCGAAATTGGGAAAATTGAAAGAAACGTAGGGAAAAACACTTGCAAACGATTGTATTCCCCTATATGATGCAAGAAACAAGCAAGATAACTTTCCTTCGATTCGAGAGGAAGGAAATAACTCTCCTAATCTCTAGCCGTCGTCTAGAGCCCAAAACAAGCAATCCACACGAACTCAAGAAACTTCAAAATGCAAGATAACCCTAATCCCTCCCTTCCTCCTCTATTTAACCATAAAGGAGTTTTACAAAAGTCCTAACTACCCTTATTATTTAAATTTTTCCTTAAAAAAAGCTCTTAAAACCTCCCCGTCCAACTCCTGCGCCCGCGCCGATCCCGCTGGGTTCCGTCGCGTGAAGTGAACACCCGGACCGGTCCAGGGTGGACCGGTCCAGCCGGTTCAAGTGCCGGCTTAACATTACTCCCCTCCCAAAGTACCACCTTGTCCTTAAGGTGGAAAGCTGGAAACTGCTCTGCAATCCTCTCCTGTGGTTCCCAAGTAGCCTCATAGTCTGGAAGGCCGCTCCACCTAATCTTCACCTCCTTTTCCCCCTTCTCGTTGCTGCGCACTCCTTCTACCGCCAAAGGTTCTACTGTCACTTCCATATCTTCACTCAATGTGATGGGCAGATCTGGGCTGACCGCATGCTCCCCCACCACTCTCCTCAACTGTGAAACATGAAAGACGGGGTGTATCCTGACTGTTGGAGGAAAACTTAATCTATAAGCCACCTCTCCAATCTTCTCCTCCACTTCAAAAGGACCAAAATATCTTGCTGCCAGCTTCTCGTTTCTCCTTTGGGCTATAGTTCTCTGTCGGTATGGTCTGAGCTTCAAGTAGACCTTGTCCCCCACTGCAAACTGTATATCTCTCCTTTTGCCATCCGCCTGTTTCTGTGGGTCTCCGAAAGGATTCCGCTCGTGTGGTTCGAATGCAAGGGGTACGATCACACTATCCCGTAGGAAAAAGTGGTCGTAGGCCTTTACAATCGACACAAGCAGGCCGATGGAAGAGCAGATGGAGTTATAGATACGATTAGCCATGGAGGATAGCGGGTTTTCACCTACGCACCTCGATGGATAATAATATCTATAACCCTAAATTCACGAGATTTCCCCCATTCGATACATCAGCTCGAATGGGGTTTATTTGATTGTGGGGATCGATTTCCTACGGGCGCAAGCCCCCGTAGTTAATTACATCCTAAGCCTTGACTTAGGAAAACTCTCGATTAAGGATGTTAGATTATCTCCTATAATGGGTTTAGTACAAAGGAATCTCTAGGCTCTCCTAATCAAAGGGAAGAAGGTCCCAAATTGGCTCGATCAATCACACGTGGTTCAGTCAACATCCGGACGGTTCGAGAAGGAGAAAACTAGAGAAAAAGAGAGAAGACACTGCACTCAAACATGCACGAGAGAAGGAAGGAGGTGGCGTCATCTGTGTGACGCGGATGGGTAGGATTTATAGTCTCTGAAAGAATGGAGAACTTACCTACCAATAAGGTGTATGGAGGTACACTTGTACCCCCCACCTTAGACCCTAAATCTATAAAAGTTATAGTGTCGTACACACGACACTAACATCTACGACCTAGCTAATGCAATCCTGGACTTATATCCCTGCCTGAAAAGGGAAGCCAGCTAAAATCCTAATCACAACCAATCGTCCTATATGTATGCAAGATAGGAGGCTCTATCCTAAGGAATCAAAGATTAATAGTTCAGAAGACTTAAATCAACGACTCTATAATATGCAGACGAATAGACCTATCGTTGTATGATGCATGAAAAGATGCATAAATAAGAAAGATCCTTAGGCCCACTAATGCAATGCATGCATGTAAGGTGCGTTGTGGAGAAAAGTGTGTAAGAACAGATGTATGCATGACATCCAGAGTACATATAAAAAAAATAAACACACATCCTAAGGGTACCCTCCAGGCCAAGTACCGACACAAAAAATCATCAAACGGTGCCCACTGGCACAAATAGGTGGCCTACTCTACAGGCCTAAATGACCCTAATGGTCTCTAAGGCTCACATAAAAAAAAAGGGGAGGGTATCGTACCCAAAACCGAAAAAAGGCCAAAATCCTAGCAGAAAAAACCACGATGCCCAGTTCGTGTGGGAAAACAACGATGCCCAATGGCACAAGTAGGTGGCCTACTCTACAGGCCTAAATGACCCTAATGGTCTCTAGGGCTCACAGAAGGGGGCAAGCTTTGACCTATAGGGCCAAAGCTTCGTCAGTGAACTAACCTAAGGCTGGCTACCTAAACATGCTAGAATACCTATGAACAAGCAGTGTGATGTGAAGTAGTTTCGATATATAATTAAAAGAAAATTGCTTTACAAGTTGCCGAGATCATACCTGATTGTGGCGCTGTCACTTACAAGCTTATAAGCAAATACTCCCCGATTGTGGCGCGGCCACTCAAAAACTCCTAAGCAAATGCTCTTCTTTAGTTCTCAACCATCAGGATCCAATGTACCTCGCAAGATAAGATAAAAGAAAAATATACAAATGAGCGTAGATGCCATTCAGAAAAGAAATGCAGGTAAATAACAAAATTATAATTAATCAAGAAATTTAAAATTAGCATTTATCAAGCATGTACATGTAGTAAATACTGAATAACGAAAGAAAATGTCAGCCTAACCTAGGGCTAGAAGTCGTGTCATAACCAAACAAGTATAAGGTGTGTGTAGGCTGTGCAGTTTTGGGTAGGTCCTATGTAGGATGATTTAATTGAAGTTGCTTACATTTTTTTTATTTGTTAAGGGGCCAAAAGGGAGATTTTAATTGAGTTTAAACATTAATGTCTTAGGATTGATTTTAGAGATTATATTTTAGGGTTTGATTGATTACCATCTTTGTTTCACACCGAGGCCGTGAGGTTTATTTCACCCTCCTTGGGGCTAACTTAATAGCCTCGTAGGCCTAGGTTACCCAGTGATAATCAACTTTATTTAATTATTAGTTGGTTATAAATTAGAAAAGAAATATAGATTAGGCGATTTATTAATCAAATTGGTTAATTGATTTTAAAAAAAGATCTAAAGTTTGATATTTTAGGAGTCTCTTATCCTAATGAATTTTAGCTTATGATTTGATTTCCTAATTAAAGTCTACCTCTTTTAAATTTTAGGTTTGTTAGGAGATTATTATTAAATTATTTGAATTTGATTTAGATTTAGTATTTTTAATGGTTATGAAATATTAATTTGTTGACCCCTATACCTCAAACCACGCGATAAAGAACCCCAATTGGTGAATAAAACATTACGCGCCTTAGCGCCACATGTCACTTGAAGGGTCAAATGACCTCCGAATGCCAAATGGATGGTATCGCTGCGATCAGGACACTGAACTCTGCTGGGTCGAGGTCCCTCGCAATTGAATCGGATGAGATCAGTCAAAATGGATGACCAACACCCGAAATTCAAGCACGAGACTGATCAAACGATCCCGGATCGACGAATAGACTTCATCGTTGCGTCCGAAATATTGCCAACCTATGAAAACTGTATTTTGTATATTCAATTTGGATCATCCGGAGTGGTGACACGAATTTCAAGGTAAAACACGCATATCGAGGAGATTTGCTCCTATAGAGACGGTACGATGTCGGCTCAACAAACGGACAGCGCCATTGCGTCCGGAACGTCATTGACAATCAAAATATATATTTTATTTAATCAATTTTGATCAACTGAGGTGGCATCGTGAATTTCGAGGCAATTCGAATATGATGTGAAGACGCGCATATCAAAGAAATGAGGCCTCAAAGACGCTCTAACAATGTCCGATTGACAAACGGACAGCGCCATTGCGTCCAGAACATCACGAACATTCAGAAAATATATTTTATTTAATAAATTTGGGTCTTCTGAGATGGTGGAGAATTTCTAAGTAATTCAAATATGATATAAAGGCCTGCGCTACGACGGAAATGAGGCCTCGAAGATGCTCGGACGACGTCCGATCGACAAACGGACAGGTCCATTGCGTCCGGAACGTCGTCAACATTCAGAAAATATATTTTATTTGATAAATTTGGATCATCTGAGATGGTGGAGAATTTTTAGGTGATGCAAATATGATATAAAGGCCTGCGTTACGACGGAAACAAGGTCTCGAAGATGCTCGGACGACGTCCGATCGACAAGCGGACAGCACCATTGCATCCGGAACGTCGTTGAAATTCAGAAAATATATTTTATTTGATAAATTTGGATCATCTGAGATGGTGGTGAATTTTTAGGCGATGCAATTATGATATAAATGCCTGCGTTTTTGACGGAAACGAGGCATCGAAGATGCTCGGACGACGTCCGATCGACAAACGGATAACGCCATTCCGTCCAGAACATCGTCTCCATTAAGAATCTATATTTTATTCGATCAAATTGTATCGTTTGATATGGTGTCGCAAATTTCAAAGGGTGATCCAAATTTGATGCGAAGGCACGCACTATGAGAAAAATTAGTCTCGTCAGAGACGATACGACGTCCGATCAATAAACGGATAGCGTCATTACGTCCGGAACATCGTCGACGTTAGGAATATACATTTTATTTGATCAAATTGGATCGTTTAAGGTGGTCTCGCAAATTTTGAAGCGATTCGAATACAATGCAAAGGCTCGCATTTCGATGGAAATTAGGCCTCGTCGTCGCCCAAACGTCGTCCGATCGACGAACGGACAGCGTCATTGCGTCCAGAACGTCGTCAACATTCAGAATATATATATTATTTGATTAAATTGGATTGTTTGAGGTGCCGTCGCAGATTTCAAAAATGATTTAAGTATGATCCAAAGACACGCGTTACGAGGAAAATTAGCCTCGTCGATGATGAAATGACCTCCAATCGCAAAACGAACAGTGCCATTATGTCTGGAACATGGTCAACATTAAGAAAATATATATTTTTTTTATCAATTTGGATTGTTCGAGATGGTGGAACAAATTCCGAGATGATTCAAATACTACCATACGCGTTTCGATAAAGATCAGGCCTCGACGATGTTTGGTCGATGTCCGATTGTGAAACAGACCGCGTCATTGTGACCAGGACATCTGCAATACCCTAAATGCGCTAATAATTTGTTCAATTATGATTATTCGGTGAGCTCGACACATGTTACGAGGAGAAAATGCACGAAAATTAAGAAAAGTAAGCATATTAAGACATTTTCAGCCAATTGCCCCTTCTCTGCCATTTTAGAGCTCACTGACGGATATAATTAATGGTCATTTCTATATTAAGTTATTTGAAAAAAAAAAAGAAAGAAATCACAGGTTAAAGAAATTATATGGAGCTATTTTCATGAAAAATCAAATCCAAATTAATGTATTACCTCGGCTCTTTCAAACCTCATATCTTCTTGAGTTGATTTTCTGCACAAAATTCCTGCTCTAAATCCCATAAATCCTGTGAAGTGACTTACCTCATACAAAGGCTTGAGATCGAGGTTAAGGCAAAACGGGACTAAGGCTTAAGACATCTTTGGCTTTTCACCGGATCTCATAAAGCTCCAAATACCTCTATCTCACAAGTCTTCAAAATTTCCCCACGTCCCTCACTACTACACACTGCTGCTTCAACAGGCTTCCACCTCCCACGTCAAAACACTCCAAGGCCTCTATTTCTTCTTCTCCATTCTCACAAAATCTCTGCTTCCTAGCACCCAAAATCAAAATAAACTCCTCCGATCCAACTGAAGACCTCCGGCCGTCCCAGGGAGCAGCTCGCGAGTCCTGCTCTTCACGTCAAAGCCAGCCCAAGCTCTCATCGATCCCGTTTCAACCCACCAGGCCGCACACTACCAAGCTCACCTGTGGTCGTCCGTCCTCGTCAAAAGCCAAGCCAGACGTTTTCAGACCCCTACAGGCCTTTTTGTCCGTTTCTGCTTCACGCTAGAGCAGGAGCTCCGACCTCCTCGGCTCCACCTCTACTTCCGTCCAGCCAGCCTCCCTCTCAAAAAAAAAAAAAAAGGAAAAAGAAAAAAAAGGAAAAAAAAACTATGAGCCAGTTAATCGCTCAACCTGATTTGCTTTTTTTTTTTGACGTTCTGCTCTATTTTCCTCTAGCCTCTTAGTTAAAACCTGATGGTTGGAGTACTATGCTTTTAGTGCTCTCCACCAATGGCGCTGTTTTCACTTACAGAATAAGTTATTTTGAGTTTTCTTCCTCTCTCTCTCTCGAGATTCAAGTTTGACTTTTGACCTTTAAGCATGATCTGTTGGGCATTTGATTTGTCATACCTTTTATCTAAAATCATTTCTTTATCAAAAAAGAGAAGGGGACTTTACTTGAAAAAGAAGAAATGGGGCTGGACTTATTGCATGCAGCAGTTTCTTTTTTTCCTTTTTTTTTAAAAAAAAGAGGGGGATTCAAGTTCTCTTCTTTAAGAGAATTTCTTAGTGCATGTGTTAAATTGGTATTTGGTGAGAGGATGAAAGTTTGCTGAGATTTTAAATCAGTTGGATTTATGGAGTATTTCCCTTACCAGCAATGCATAACATATATGGTCTTCATTATTTACAGGCATCATAGAATACAATTATGATGCAAGGTGTAGTGACTTGTACGTTGAACCACTTGACTTATTCCCATTTCTTTTCTTCTTGAAGTTCTGCAGGTGGTGTTAAAGAATAAAAAAAATCCATATATCTGCTACTCCAATTTTAGTTGCAATCTCATGTTTAAGGAAGTAGTTAAAGCAAAAAGATAGGAGCATTGTAATAAAAAAAGAGAGAGAGAGAGAAAAAAAAAAAGAAGGGAAAGAGAGGACTTTTTGTATGCATTATCATCACTGCATTCGCCGTCGCTTTATTGCAAATGTTTAAAATTCATAAGCTCAAAACCTTAAGTCGATAGCCCATTTCGAAGTTTGTGGTGCACCGGATAACCGCCTATACACGCCTTTATTGCGCGTGGTGGGATGGGACCCCCCGGTGCGGCGCCTACGACGAGATGGGAAATCACCTTAAGGTCCACTTCGCCGTCCGTGGCGCACCGGAAAAACCGCCTATACACGCCTTTATTGCGCGTGGTGGGGATGGGACCCCGGTGCGGCGCCTACGGCGAAATGGAGTCATTTATAAGTACCCTCGAGCGAGGGGAAAGCAAACTGTGTTATTTCTTTATTGTTATTCTTATGCAGGTGCACTTGAAGACCCCATACACGTCTTTATTGCACGTGGGGTGGGGAGGAAAAGTACACAGCCGCGGTGTCCTCGTCCGAGGGCACCTACCATACACGCCTTTATTGCGCGTGGTGGGAAGGCTAGTCTCCCAAAATTTCCCCTAAACAGGGGAGACGCCGGGAGGCTGCCGAAATTTTGTCTGAAAAAGACAAGGACTTGGACAGAATTTGAACATATTGGACTTGAACTTGTGGACCTAATAATAAAAAAGACTAATTTTGAATTTAATTGAAATGAGCTTATACTTTAAAATGACTTGAAAATTTTGAGTAAAAATTTGAATGAATAAAAGAAGAGAATAAGACTTATTATTGCAATCAAAATTGAGCTCAAATGAACATTAAAAGATCATGATACTCAAAGTTAAATGAAATGCAATATAAGAGAACAATGTTGGATTGAACTTCATATAAGAATAAAAAATTGCAATCAAATGACAAGTGGTCAAATAATGAATTTAAAAGAGATTTGTGATCTCTACAAGCATTGAATGATAAGTGACAATTATAATCATTCAAATGAAGATCAAGCAAGCAATGGCAAGGGGGCCTAAGTGAACAAATGCAAGAGATATGAATCTTGAACTTGAGCTAGCCTAACTTGATCAAATTCATACCACATAATAATGAGCTTGAACTTACAAGGATCTTATGGAACATAGCATCATACACATGATAAATATGTGATTAACAAAATAATGAGCTCCTAATTACATGCAACTATTGAACAAAAGTGTGTGATGAACAAAGAGCTTGCAAGTGTAATTTGATTACAAGTAACAAGAAGAGCACAAAGAATATGGTTTTACACCAAAATCATAATATTGGGAAGAGGTCATTGTATCATTTACAACATTAGAAATAATGCATCATCAAGCAATGATCAATAGAGTTGGCAAAGAGTATGACAATTTATGTACAAGCTACAATACAAGACCTTGAATAGATGTTATGAATGATTCATGAATTTCATATCAGTCAAAGTGCAAAACTTTCAATCGACAAGAGCACTAATGTTGTCACTCGCATCATGGGTCAAATGATGATGTACTATAAAGATATATTGCATACTGATGATCTCTTGGAGTTAGCAACAGGAGATATACCATCAACACATGTATTAAGAGTACACTATATCCATAAGCAAAGTGAAGAGAATTTCTTGAAGGAGATTTTGATTACTATCAATAGAAATCGACGTCTGTATACAAACATACAAATAAAAGTCAAAGATGTGAAAATTGGAAGTGTATATACAGTTGATTGCAAGCAAAAATTAATGATACAGGTCTACCACGTTGACCACAAGTGAATATAAAAGAATTCTCATTCATATAGTAGTCCACTTGTAGGGGATGACGATTGATGTGCAGTGGATGCAAGATCATCCATATACTTGAAAACCATTCAACATTAGTAAGATATATAAGCCTTCTACAAGCAGGGACAAAAGATCTGCAACACATACGATCTCTCTACGAAGACAAATGTATGTGCCACAACATCCACCCATAGGTAGATGCATAAAAACTACAGTAAATGCAGTATCCTGTAGTCAACTTCAGTCTAAGGATGAATACATCTACCTCCAGCAATAGTGGATGTATCATAAAGATCAAAATTATAGCAGAATGCATAAAGACTATAAATTCCTACGAGCTTCTACAACAAGGCAGGAGATTAGTTAGTGCACTATGACCCGCCAACGAAAATCAACAAATAGTGCACGACAGTCTACCTGTACAAAGCAGCGAACAATCCTATCCAGAAGCTGCTACGCTACGCCACCGGATCTGCAACATTCGTACAAGCAGACAGAAGGCGTCTATTCCAAGAATACCCCCGCACGTGCACCGTAGTTTGTATACACATAGGTACACTAAGGGGAAAAATATAATCAAATACCCGCATGGGCCCCGGCGAGCGTGTTATTGGTACACACGTGACGTCTAGGGATGCTGCGCGGGTTTACAAGTGAATTTATGTTCGAAACTGATCCTTCTATATGGGTCAATAGAAGTCGACAGGGTTCGAACCATTAAACAAATATATGGCTATGGCGACCAGAATATTTGTTTTAAAACATTTATATTAGGCCTCCAAAGCCTAAAATCAAAAGAATTCACTTTCAAAGGCATAAAGCCTACAAAACCCGATCCTCTGCCAACAGCCCGACAGAGTTGACAAGGTTTAATCTATAAATAGAAATGACCCCCAAACACCCCGATGATGGCTGTGTTGAATGCAGATCTCAACCGGAGGGGTTCCCAAATATTTTCAATCGTCTCCCAAAAGTCCATTCCAAATATCTTCCAAGCTCCACCCAAAATCCCAGAAAAATCCAAAAAATCTTCACAAAATCCCAAAAACCCAAAAAACTTCACAAAATCCCAAAAACCCAAAAAACTCCACAAAAATCCCAAAAATCCCAAAAATATTTAAAATGAAATAAATCCATCAAATGCTTAAAACAAAATTCATCCGCCCTCCGCAACAGTTTGTCGGGGCGGACAAATTTAAATAAACTCTAACTCACAAAGAGCCAAATGCCTAGTCGAAAATATCACTAGGATCCATTCTCAAACAATCTCTTGCCAATAAGGACGTGGTACGTGTCCTCTAATCGGCAGTTTCGCCGCCAAATGGCACTGCAGGTAAACGGTTATGACCCGGGGCCCTCTGAACCGAGTGGTTTTGCCGCCAAATGGCACCACAGATAGCGGTTATAGCCAGAGCCAATACGCTCCTTAATGGCGTTAAATCATTGAGATATGAATCAATAGGATATGATCGATAGGGCACAAAGCCCTCTGTAAGCTAAGGTGGATTTAAATTTGTCCCCTTAGACAAACATTCAACCCCGGTCTACAAGGTTCCCTTGGACGAAGCAACCCATGGCTGCCGACAAGGATCCTTCTGTCAGGTTGGGTCGACTACCTCCTCTGACTAAGTAGACCAGGGACCACGATGGCCCGGGACGACGGAACCATGGGATCTTGATCGGGTCCATCATCCATTCCCCCACCATCCGCTTTAAGTACAAGATGGTGAAATTTCTACTTTAAATATCAAATCATTCAAAACCTTTCCAATTCTCCAATTCCAAATCCATGCTGCTACTATATGCCAGATAACACATATATCCTACGTATCTGATCGACGACTAGCCTTAATCGAAAGTTCTCTCTCGTGATCGGGAGAGGTAATTAACTATAGGGGCTTGCGCCTATAGGAAACCAGAACTCAGATCATAAAGTCCTCGCAAAATGAGGGCGAAATCTCTGGGTAGTGTCTTATCTACAAACCCATCTGCCTTCCAAAATTTACCTCGGAACTTAGTCTGTTAAAACTCCCTCGCCGAATAAGAAGAGCGAGCGGAGGCCGGGGCCGAATTTTCGGAGCCCACAGATTTCTGGCGACTCCACTGGGGAATGGTTTCTCTTTCCATCTTTGGCTAGTCGTTTAATTTGTATAGTAGCAGTAAAAAATAATGATGATATTGAGCTCTATATGGTGAACATCAGGATGTGACATGTGGTCCTTATGTCCAAAGATCTATCACTAAAAGGTCCCGATAGAGCTAAAAGCAACCATCTTTTATGATGGTAAAACAAGTAAAAAATCAAGATATGTACGGTGAGCATCAGGGTGTGACACTTGGAAGCATATCCAAGAATCCACCGCTGAAAGGTCCCGACATAAGTGAAAATAAATATAGAGACGCACATCTCTAAAAAAAATATATATTCATAGAATAGTGTGACATCTAGTGTGTAACCCTAGAGATCCACCATTTAAAAAAAAAATCATCAAAAGTGGGACCTAAAGAGGATCCTTACAAACAATATTTTTGATGGTTGGCATCTTGAAGAATCCTCCAAGAAATCCCATCATTTTTTTTTTAAATATATCCTCTTAAACTAAAAAAGATCATCGCTCGACCTTCACTAGTAACGTTCTTCTTAAAGAGCAAGCGAAGGAAATGAAAGAGATTCTCTATAAATTCTGGGATCGCTTTGCTTGGACATGCGTTGAGATGTCTAGCTTATCCCCTGATTTGGTGATTCATAAATTAGCCATCAAACCAGATGCAACATCTATCAAGTAAGCTCCAATGAGAATGATATTGGAGATTGAAGAATATGTTATTGTAAAGACAAAGAAGCTCATAGAGGCATACTTCATCCGTGAAGAAAAATATGCTGGTTGGATCGCCGATATTATCCCGGTGAAGAAGAAGAATGGTCAGATTCGTATATGTATTGATTATCGAGACCTCAATAAGGCGTACTCAAAAGACGACTTTCTGCTCTTGGTATCATAACTTCTAATTGAAAACACTTTCAACTATGATATGTTCTCTTGCATGGACGGATCATCAGGATACAATCAAATCAAGATGGTGACTGAACATGAAAAGCATAGATTATTCAGAACACCAATAGGCATATCGTACTACACAATCACGCCTTTCAGCCAAAAGAACACTAGTGCCACCTATCAATGGGTAATGACACATATATTTGATGAGCTAATACATCCAAAGGTCGAGTGCTATGTTCCTGGTGCTGAGAAGGCCAATCATCCTACACCAAAAAAATCGGTGGCAAATTCGTATCCAATTGGGAATGCCCCTTCGTCATCGAGAAGGTATACCAAGGAGGAGCATATCAGTTGATCGATCTGAACGGTCAGAGACCTATGCCACCTATCAACGATCGACATTTAAAGATGTATCATGCACGAAAATTCTATGACTAGTGTACCTTATGACGATCAAAGTTTTATGTACATAGTTATCAGTGCATGCTTACATCTTTATTTTAAAATTCTCTTGTAAAACAAGAATGCATTTCAAAATTTCCCATCAGAATGGGGGCATTTTAAATATTTATTTGGGTCGACATCGCGCTGCGTGCCGAGATCCCCAAATAAATATTTAAAATCTCAAAAAAAAAAAATGCAAAGCCTATCCAAAATGACCCTGAGAGACGGGGCATTTTAAATATTCATTTGGGTCGACATCGTGCTATACGCCGAGATCCCCAAATGAATATTTAAAATCTCAAGATTCCAAATTTATTCTATTCTTAAATATTCCTGTGAGACAGGGGGCATTTTAAATATTTATTCGGGTCGACATCGCGCTGCATGCCGAGATCCCCGAATAAATATTTAAAATTATCAATTCAAATGTGCTTTTGTACTAAAGAATACAACAATTTCTTTTTCAAAGTATATGCAGGTGGTCTTTCAAAAGTTAGAGACAACACCTTCTCCAACAAACCGAGACTCAAAAGTCAAGAAAGAGACTTTTGTGGCTACACACTCCTACAAAATTGAGCAAAAGAAGCTTGAAGTCTTTCGACGGCCTGAAGCTTAAGGTTCGAATGGGTGTAAAAGGTTGGATCCAATACGCCCAAATATGGCCGGATCGTTGGCAGCTCCGTCTACTCAACACGCCATAAGAAAGGCCGTAGTAGCGGAACCCCCACTTCGTCAACCCGTCAGTAAGGACTGTAGGAAGAACGAAGGCCAATTTGACTCGATCAGTTCAAGTGATCGTAGTCCACCAAATTCTCCTAAATGACTGAAGAATCAAAGTTCCAGTGGAAGAATAAGTCTCAAATAATCACTGAATGTTTGTAGGCTCCAAAATTTGCAACCACAAAGGATGACTCCAAATCTACCAACTTCAGCAAAATCAGTATTGGGGAGCGTAATTCCCATAGCTCAAGTCTGAAGCCTGAATGAGTGTAAAAGGTCGGATCCAACACGCCCAAATATGACCGGATCGCTGGCAGCTCCTTCTACTCAACAAGCCATAAGAACGGCCGTAGTAGAGGAACCCCCATCTCAATAACCAGAGGACAAAGAGCTATCAAATTCTAGCTCTCCCGATCTGATGAACTCAAGTGACTTAGATCAAAGTCTTCTCAAGTGGTTAAGGATTAAGATACTACCTACATTCGGTACTATCAACTGAATCCAAAACATGTAAATTCTTCAACAAGTCCGTTAAAGCACAAAGCAAAGGACCGAAGAAAATTATCCCACAGTTCATACAAAGCCCAAGGCTGAACTAAGTGGATTCTGTCATCAACAAGTCCGTTATGCACAAAGCTTAGGACCGATGACTCTTCGCCACCGACCTAGTACAAACCTAAGGGTTTAAGTCACCGGCATCTACCCCTTCATCAAGCCTGCCAAAGCTAGAAGAAAAGGGCAGAAGGCATACAAATTTTCTGACAAGTCACCAAAGAAAAATCAGACAACCCTTCACCAAGTCCGCAGCGCAAAGCACAGGACAGAAGGATTAAAATCTCATGACTCAGGCCAAGGTCGTAGAATGAGCACCCTGGATGACATCTACTAATGTCCCTAAAGACTGGGGGCATTTTAAATATTTATTTGGGTCGACATCGTCCCGCATGTCGGTATCCCCAAATAAATATTTAAAATTTCATAAAAAATACAATCATATGATATAAGAATCTTCAGCAGATGATATCTACTAGCATCAATTTATAAAGACAAGATTTCAAACATCCATGGACATGTCTAAAAGAGCAGTGGAGAAAGAAAATTAGTGTGACATCCAAATAAATTTTTGGAGATCCACTAATGAACATCCTAGTGTGACATCCAAACAAAATTTTGGAGATCCACTAAAGTATAATCTTAATGTGACATCCAAACAAAATTTTGGAGATCCACTAAAGAAAAATCTTAATGTGACATTCAAACAAATTTTTGGAGATCCATTATATGAACATCTTAGTGTGACATCCAAACAAAATTTTGGAGATCCACAAAAGAAAAATCTTAGTGTGACATCCAAACAAATTTTTGGAGATCAACTAAATGAAAACTCTAGTGTGACATCCAAACAAAATTTTGGAGATCCACTAAAGAAAAATCTTAGTGTGACATCCAAACAAATTTTTGAGATCCACTAAATGAAAACCATAGTGTGACATCCAAGCAAACTTTGGAGATCGACTAAATAAAAAAAATCAGCGTGACATCCAATCAAAATCTTGGAGATCCGCTAATGTGAACCATTGGTGTAACATCCAGAATAAATATCTGGAGATCCACAGGGTCAATCATTATACAACAAACGTGATTCGCTCTGGGCGCGTATCACATTTGTTGGGGGGCATTTGTTGACCCCTATACCTCAAACCACGCGATAAAGAACCCCAATTGGTGAATAAAACATTACGCGCCTTAGCGCCACATGTCACTTGAAGGGTCAAATGACCTCCGAATGCCAAATGGATGGTATCGCTGCGATCAGGACACTGAACTCTGCTGGGTCGAGGTCCCTCGCAATTGAATCGGATGAGATCAGTCAAAATGGATGACCAACACCCGAAATTCAAGCATGAGACTGATCAAACGATCCCGGATCGACGAATAGACTTCATCGTTGCGTCCGAAATATTGCCAACCTATGAAAACTGTATTTTGTATATTCAATTTGGATCATCCAGAGTGGTGACACGAATTTCAAGGTAAAACACGCATATCGAGGAGATTTGCTCCTATAGAGACGGTACGATGTCGGCTCAACAAACGGACAGCGCCATTGCGTCCGGAACGTCATTGACAATCAAAATATATATTTTATTTAATCAATTTTGATCAACTGAGGTGGCATCGTGAATTTCGAGGCAATTCGAATATGATGTGAAGACGCGCATATCAAAGAAATGAGGCCTCAAAGACGCTCTAACAATGTCCGATTGACAAACGGACAGCGCCATTGCGTCCAGAACATCACGGAGAAAATATATTTTATTTAATAAATTTGGGTCTTCTGAGATGGTGGAGAATTTCTAAGTAATTCAAATATGATATAAAGGCCTGCGCTACGACGGAAATGAGGCCTCGAAGATGCTCGGACGACGTCCGATCGACAAACGGACAGCTCCATTGCGTCCGGAACGTCGTCAACATTCAGAAAATATATTTTATTTGATAAATTTGGATCATCTGAGATGGTGGAGAATTTTTAGGTGATGCAAATATGATATAAAGGCCTGCGTTACGACGGAAACAAGGTCTCGAAGATGCTCGGACGACGTCCGATCGACAAGCGGACAGCACCATTGCATCCGGAACGTCGTTGAAATTCAGAAAATATATTTTATTTGATAAATTTGGATCATCTGAGATGGTGGTGAATTTTTAGGCGATGCAATTATGATATAAATGCCTGCGTTACGACGGAAACGAGGCATCGAAGATGCTCGGACGACGTCCGATCGACAAACGGATAACGCCATTCCGTCCAGAACATCGTCTCAATTAAGAATCTATATTTTATTCGATCAAATTGTATCGTTTGATATGGTGTCGCAAATTTCAAAGGGTGATCCAAATTTGATGCGAAGGCACGCACTATGAGAAAAATTAGTCTCGTCAGAGACGATACGACGTCCGATCAATAAACGGATAGCGTCATTACGTCCGGAACATCGTCGGCGTTAGGAATATACATTTTATTTGATCAAATTGGATCGTTTAAGGTGGTCTCACAAATTTTGAAGCGATTCGAATACAATGCAAAGGCTCGCATTTCGATGGAAATTAGGCCTCGTCGTCGCCCAAACGACGTCCGATCGACGAACGGACAGCGTCATTGCGTCCAGAACGTCGTCAACATTCAGAATATATATATTATTTGATTAAATTGGATTGTTTGAGGTGGCGTCGCAGATTTCAAAAATGATTTAAGTATGATCCAAAGACACGCGTTACGAGGAAAATTAGCCTCGTCGATGATGAAATGACCTCCAATCGCAAAACGAACAGTGCCATTATGTCCGGAACATGGTCAACATTAAGAAAATATATATTTTTTTATCAATTTGGATTGTTCGAGATGGTGGAACAAATTCCGAGATGATTCAAATACTACCATACGCGTTTCGATAAAGATCAGGCCTCGACGATGTTTGGTCGATGTCCGATTGTGAAACAGACCGCGTCATTGTGACCAGGACATCTGCAATACCCTAAATGCGCTATTAATTTGTTCAATTATGATTATTCGGTGAGCTCGACACATGTTACGAGGAGAAAATGCACGAAAATTAAGAAAAGTAAGCATATTAAGACATTTTCAGCCAATTGCCCCTTCTCTGCCATTTTAGAGCTCACTGACGGATATAATTAATGGTCATTTCTATATTAAGTTATTTGAAAAAAAAAAAGAAAGAAATCACAGGTTAAAGAAATTATATGGAGCTATTTTCATGAAAAATCAAATCCAAATTAATGTATTACCTCGGCTCTTTCAAACCTCATATCTTCTTGAGTTGATTTTCTGCACAAAATTCCTGCTCTAAATCCCATAAATCCTGTGAAGTGACTTACCTCAAACAAAGGCTTGAGATCGAGGTTAAGGCAAAACGGGACTAAGGCTTAAGACATCTTTGGCTTTTCACCGGATCTCATAAAGCTCCAAATACCTCTATCTCACAAGTCTTCAAAATTTCCTCACGTCCCTCACTACTACACACTGCTGCTTCAACAGGCTTCCACCTCCCACGTCAAAACACTCCAAGGCCTCTATTTCTTCTTCTCCATTCTCACAAAATCTCTGCTTCCTAGCACCCAAAATCAAAATAACTCCTCCGATCCAACTGAAGACCTCCGGCCGTCCCAGGGAGCAGCTCGCGAGTCCTGCTCTTCACGTCAAAGCCAGCCCAAGCTCTCATCGATCCCGTTTCAACCCACCAGGCCGCACACTACCAAGCTCACCTGTGGTCGTCCGTCCTCGTCAAAAGCCAAGCCAGACGTTTTCAGACCCCTACAGGTCTTTTTGTCCGTTTCTGCTTCACGCTAGAGCAGGAGCTCCGACCTCCTCGGCTCCACCTCTACTTCCGTCCAGCCAGCCTCCCTCTCAAAAAAAAAAAAAAGGAAAAAGAAAAAAAAGGAAAAAAAAACTATGAGCCAGTTAATCGCTCAACCTGATTTGCTTTTTTTTTTTTACGTTCTGCTCTATTTTCCTCTAGCCTCTTAGTTAAAACCTGATGGTTGGAGTACTATGCTTTTAGTGCTCTCCACCAATGGCGCTATTTTCACTTACAGAATAAGTTATTTTGAGTTTTCTTCCTCTCTCTCTCTCGAGATTCAAGTTTGACTTTTGACCTTTAAGCATGATCTGTTGGGCATTTGATTTGTCATACCTTTTATCTAAAATCATTTCTTTATCAAAAAAGAGAAGGGGACTTTACTTGAAAAAGAAGAAATGGGGCTGGACTTATTGCATGCAGCAGTTTCTTTTTTTCCTTTTTTTTTAAAAAAAAGAGGGGGATTCAAGTTCTCTTCTTTAAGAGAATTTCTTAGTGCATGTGTTAAATTGGTATTTGGTGAGAGGATGAAAGTTTGCTGAGATTTTAAATCAGTTGGATTTATGGAGTATTTCCCTTACCAGCAATGCATAACATATATGGTCTTCATTATTTACAGGCATCATAGAATACAATTATGATGCAAGGTGTAGTGACTTGTACGTTGAACCACTTGACTTATTCCCATTTCTTTTCTTCTTGAAGTTCTGCAGGTGGTGTTAAAGAATAAAAAAAATCCATATATCTGCTACTCCAATTTTAGTTGCAATCTCATGTTTAAGGAAGTAGTTAAAGCAAAAAGATAGGAGCATTGTAATAAAAAAAAAGAGAGAGAGAGAAAAAAAAAAGAAGGGAAAGAGAGGACTTTTTGTATGCATTATCATCACTGCATTCGCCGTCGCTTTATTGCAAATGTTTAAAATTCATAAGCTCAAAACCTTAAGTCGATAGCCCATTTCGAAGTTTGTGGTGCACCGGATAACCGCCTATACACGCCTTTATTGCGCGTGGTGGGATGGGACCCCGGTGCGGCGCCTACGACGAGATGGGAAATCACCTTAAGGTCCACTTCGCCGTCCGTGGCGCACCGGAAAACCGCCTATACACGCCTTTATTGCGCGTGGTGGGATGGGACCCCGGTGCGGCGCCTACGGCGAAATGGAGTCATTTATAAGTACCCTCGAGCGAGGGGAAAGCAAACTGTGTTATTTCTTTATTGTTATTCTTATGCAGGTGCACTTGAAGACCCCATACACGTCTTTATTGCACGTGGTGGGAGGAAAGTACACAGCCGCGGTGTCCTCGTCCGAGGGCACCTACCATACACGCCTTTATTACGCGTGGTGGGAAGGCTAGTCTCCAAAAATTTCCCCTAAACAGGGGAGACGCCGGGAGGCTGCCGAAATTTTGTCTGAAAAAGACAAGGACTTGGACAGAATTTGAACATATTGGACTTGAACTTGTGGACCTAATAATAAAAAAGACTAATTTTGAATTTAATTGAAATGAGCTTATACTTTAAAATGACTTGAAAATTTTGAGTAAAAATTTGAATGAATAAAAGAAGAGAATAAGACTTATTATTGCAATCAAAATTGAGCTCAAATGAACATTAAAAGATCATGATACTCAAAGTTAAATGAAATGCAATATAAGAGAACAATGTTGGATTGAACTTCATATAAGAATAAAAAATTGCAATCAAATGACAAGTGGTCAAATAATGAATTTAAAAGAGATTTGTGATCTCTACAAGCATTGAATGATAAGTGACAATTATAATCATTCAAATGAAGATCAAGCAAGCAATGGCAAGGGGGCCTAAGTGAACAAATGCAAGAGATATGAATCTTGAACTTGAGCTAGCCTAACTTGATCAAATTCATAGCACATAATAATGAGCTTGAACTTGCAAGGATCTTATGGAACATAGCATCATACACATGATAAATATGTGATTAACAAAATAATGAGCTCCTAATTACATGCAACTATTGAACAAAAGTGTGTGATGAACAAAGAGCTTGCAAGTGTAATTTGATTACAAGTAACAAGAAGAGCACAAAGAATATGGTTTTACACCAAAATCATAATATTGGGAAGAGGTCATTGTATCATTTACAACATTAGAAATAATGCATCATCAAGCAATGATCAATAGAGTTGGCAAAGAGTATGACAATTTATGTACAAGCTACAATACAAGACCTTGAATAGATGTTATGAATGATTCATGAATTTCATATCAGTCAAAGTGCAAACTTTCAATCGACAAGAGCACTAATGTTGTCACTCGCATCATGGGTCAAATGATGATGTACTATAAAGATATATTGCATACTGATGATCTCTTGGAGTTAGCAACAGGAGATATACCATCAACACATGTATTAAGAGTACACTATATCCATAAGCAAAGTGAAGAGAATTTCTTGAAGGAGATTTTGATTACTATCAATAGAAATCGACGTCTGTATACAAACATACAAATAAAAGTCAAAGATATGAAAATTGGAAGTGTATATACAGTTGATTGCAAGCAAAAATTAATGATACAGGTCTACCACGTTGACCACAAGTGAATATAAAAGAATTCTCATTCATATAGTAGTCCACTTGTAGGGGATGACGATTGATGTGCAGTGGATGCAAGATCATCCATATACTTGAAAACCATTCAACATTAGTAAGATATATAAGCCTTCTACAAGCAGGGACAAAAGATCTGCAACACATACGATCTCTCTACGAAGACAAATGTATGTGCCACAACATCCACCCATAGGTAGATGCATAAAAACTACAGTAAATGCAGTATCCTGTAGTCAACTTCAGTCTAAGGATGAATACATCTACCTCCAGCAATAGTGGATGTATCATAAAGATCAAAATTATAGCAGAATGCATAAAGACTATAAGTTCCTACGAGCTTCTACAACAAGGCAGGAGATTAGTTAGTGCACTATGACCCGCCAACGAAAATCAACAAATAGTGCACGACAGTCTACCTGTGCAAAGCAGCGAATAATCCTATCCAGAAGCTGCTACGCCACGCCACCGGATCTGCAACATTCGTACAAGCAGACAGAAGGCGTCTATTCCAAGAATACCCCCGCACGTGCACCGTAGTTTGTATACACATAGGTACACTAAGGGGAAAAATATAATCAAATACCCGCATGGGCCCCGACGAGCGTGTTATTGGTACACACGTGACGTCTAGGGATGCTGCGTGGGTTTACAAGTGAATTCAGGTTCGAAACTGATCCTTCTATATGGGTCAATAGAAGTCGACAGGGTTCGAACCATTAAAACAAATATATGGCTATGGCGACCAGAATATTTGTTTTAAAACATTTATATTAGGCCTCCAAAGCCTAAAATCAAAAGAATTCACTTTCAAAGGCATAAAGCCTACAAAACCCGATCCTCTGCCAACAGCCCGACAGAGTTGACAAGGTTTAATCCATAAATAGAAATGACCCCCCAAACACCCCGATGATGGCCGTGTTGAATGCAGATCTCAACGGAGGGGTTCCCAAATATTTTTCAATCGTCTCCCAAAAGTCCATTCCAAATATCTTCCAAGCTCCACCCAAAATCCCAGAAAAATCCAAAAAATCTTCACAAAATCCCAAAAACCCAAAAAACTTCACAAAATCCCAAAAACCCAAAAAACTCCACAAAAATCCCAAAAATCCCAAAAATATTTAAAATGAAATAAATCCATCAAATGCTTAAAACAAAATCCATCCGCCCTCCGCAACAGTTTGTCGGGGCGGACAAATTTAAATAAACTCTAACTCACAAAGAGCCAAATGCCTAGTCGAAAATATCACTAGGATCCATTCTCAAACAATCTCTTGCCAATAAGGACGTGGTACGTGTCCTCTAATCGGCAGTTTCGCCGCCAAATGGCACTGCAGGTAAACGGTTATGACCTGGGGCCCTCTGAACCGAGTGGTTTTGCCGCCAAATGGCACCACAGATAGCGGTTATGGCCAGAGCCAATACGCTCCTTAATGGCGTTAAAATCCTTGAGATATGAATCAATAGGATATGATCGATAGGGCACAAAGCTCTCTGTAAGCTAAGGTGGATTTAAATTTGTCCCCTTAGACAAACATTCAACCCCGGTCTACAAGGTTCCCTTGGACGAAGCAACCCATGACTGCCGACAAGGATCCTTCTGTCAGGTTGGGTCGACTACCTCCTCTGACTAATTAGACCAGTGACCACGATGGCCCGGGACGACGGAACCATGGGATCTTGATCGGGTCTATCATCTATTCCCCCACCATCCCTTTAAGTACAAGATGGTGTGAAATTTTCTACTTTTAAATATCAAATCATTCAAAACCTTTCCAATTCTCCAATTCCAAATCCATGCTGCTACTATATGCCAGATAACACATATATCCTACGTATCTGATCGACGACTAGCCTTAATCGAAAGTTCTCTCTCGTGATCGGGAGAGGTAATTAACTATAGGGGCTTGCGCCTATAGGAAACCAGAACTCAGATCATAAAGTCCTCGCAAAATGAGGGCGAAATCTCTGGGTAGTGTCTTATCTACAAACCCATCTGCCTTCCAAAATTTACCTCGGAACTTAGTCTGTTAAAACTCCCTCGCCGAATAAGAAGAGCGAGCGGAGGCCGGGGCCGAATTTTCGGAGCCCACATAATTATGGTTAGAATAAAAATTAAGTGTTTTAGTACATTTTAAAAGATTGAATTAGGGCTGATTTCCATTGGTTGATTATTAGTTGATTAGGGGAACTAAACTTAGGAAAATATGTCATTAATTTTATGTTTTGATGTCTCTATCCTATAGGGAGCATGCATCCTAAGTCTATATTTTCTAAGACTCGATCCTTAATTTTTGTCCTTATGTGTCACTAAAGTCGTAGGAATAAAAGGAGGTTTTGTTTTCTAACCCTTAAGATTTTCGTACATGTGTCACTAAACTTAAGATTCTATAGCAAAGCAGTAGAGTGAAAAAGAATGAAAATCAGAAATAAAAGGGATGTAGGCATTGTTGTTATTGGGCACACTTCTGTGAAGTCAAGTGTACCCTAAAGCAACATTAACAATGCCCTTTGCTGTCCCCACAGCCCAAATCAAGCACTTGATACATTTTAAAACGACTGACCAAATCATTATCTAAAATAAAGCTAAAAAACGACGAAAGGGAGCAAGCTCCTAAAAACCAAACTCAAAACAAGTCCTCTTTTTTTTATATTTATCCAAACCCCATTTTTAAAAGCAAACACTAGTAGAAGAAACTCAACTCAAATAAGAAAGATCACCCACATAAACATAATTATTCGTTCTAAAGCAAAGGCGTCAAAGAGTCTTTCAACCAAAAGCCAATCATAAAACTTCAAATCCCAAGATTCACTTAAGAAACCTTCTAAATGAAACTATACATAAAACTCTCATCGAAAAAGAAAAAAAAAAGTCAAAACACCAAAGACAATAAACTCTTCTTGACACAAAATCAACCAAGTGCTTTTCTTTTTATTTGGTGTGGGATAGATCCATAAAGCTTTCCAACAAAAAAGTTTTAGAAAAAAAAAAACTCTCATTGTAAAGCGTTCATGAAACTCGTAGCATAAAACCTTTTAAAACAAAACCAATCTAAAGCTATCGGTAAATCATCTCAACATAAGCAAATCAAGACTTTTTCCAACAAAAGCAAATTTACAAAGCTTCTTCCATTATAAAATCTTCACGAAACTAAAATCCATTCAAAAGCATCAGTTCTTCAAAGAAAGAGAGCTTCATAGCAAGACTTACAAACCAAGAATCAATCTGTCTAAAAAGAAACGCCAAAGTAAAACAATGGAAGAAGGACTCCCATACAAAAGAAAACAAGGCAAAATTACACATTAATTTTCAACAAGTATGATCCACCACAAACTCATACACACACCAACTTTCATAAATCACCATTCTGCCAAATAATAGGAGGAAGATGATTTGATGCAACCTCATTGCTCTCTAAGGCCTGAGTTGGTATTACACTCAAAACAAAATCACATCAAATCTATGTAAACTCATTCAAGAGAAAAATACATGAGTATCTCTCCAAGAATAGTTGCCAACAAAATACCTTTCCAAACACATAAGTCCACAAGTAATGCAATGAAATTCTTTTTCAAGTCATACTTAAAGCAATAGGTTTACTCTCCAGAAAAATTCCTTCAAATAAAAATATCGAATGAGAAGGAAACAAAGAAAAAGAACTTGAACATTCAAGAGTGAACACACAAACTGATTCTACAAATTAACCACCAATATTAGAAACTCTAAGTTACTTCAAGTTATCATGCCTTCATAAACATAAAAGGAAAATAACATGTGCCATACACCTCATTGCTATCTTTCAAAAGATACACATAAAATTATTCAGGATAACATAAACTTAAAATAAAGAAAGTCCAACCACTTGCTAACATCACATTCGAACAAGTAGAAAAGGAATGGAATTCAATAGAGTATCCCAAAATCCACCAATACTCCCCTTATAGTCAAATAAGTTTCCAATAGTATGAGTAAAATTTCTTTGAAACCACGAGGCTACAAGAATACCAATTAGATGAATGACTCATACATAATCATCACTTATAGCATCATCAAAATGAAAAGGCGTGTTAACTTCTTTACATCAATCATAAAGCAAGCTATGTGCAAGCATGAAATTATGAAGTAAAAGCATATGTATCGATCACTAGAACCATGAATCTCCACTTGAAACATATGATTGGGTGATCTAAATAAGCATGCAAGTTCTCAAGTTCAACCATTCTTTATGATCATTTTTCATTCAACATGCTCTTTAAACATTTCCCACGAAGTCAAAATGTAACATGGATATGTGTTTTGATTCAAGTGTTCTATATAACAAATCTCTATTTTATTTAGTCATTCCAACTCAAAGTTCTTGCCCATGCTTAAAGAAAGTATTCCGACAATGTAAATAGCCATGTTTTTCTTAAAAAAAAAAAGACTCTTACGACTCAATACCTAAACCAAATACCTTTAAAGAAGGACAGAGATTTTCATGCAACTTCACCCCTTCTAAAGTTCAAGAAAGACATGCCGACACCACAACGCAATATTAAATGCATTCTATCGAAAAGCTCACATTTGGAACAAGGGACATAATAAACTTTTCTACAACTTCTACTTGATGTAAAAAAAAAAAAAAACATTGCTCCAACTTTCTTTCTCCTAATTACCTCATGAGACTAAACAAGAAGAGCAAAGTCTAACCTCATATGAACCCTACTCTAGCAATTCCAGAAGTTTTCTAACACATACATTTCTCTTTCAACATGTAAGTGACAGATGTAAATAAAGAAGGGAATACATACCATACAATTGCATCCTTTCATTTTAGTTTACTCCACTATGATTAAAACATTGGAGTGTCCTGAATCATACCATGGCTTTATAGATCTAAGTTCATAACATGTATGTGCACCTTCTATTCTCATATGAAATCAGCAATTGAATTTCACATAGTTAACTTTCCTTCAATTCCCTATCTAATCTTATTAACAAAGATAATATCACTAGCACAAATATATGCATACTCTTGTGAATGTCAAATAACAATATTCATGGTCGATGCATAAAATGATAAGATTAGATATTTTAGTTTAAATTATAATTTATAATTATTATTATGAAAATGAAAGTCGAAATACCAAAACAATAAAAAAAAAAAATCAAATACTATGCATATAATGAGTTCAAGTAGAGAAGCATAATAAAAAAAAAGAGATATGAACATGTTTTTTTTACTAACTAATTGACATCAGTTTCTTATCAATTAAGTTTAAGACAAATGGTCAAGGAAACAAAACATGAGTAATTTTCTTCTGTTTAATTCCACCAACTAGAACACATGCAAAAGGAATTAGAAGATGAGAACAAAAATAAGAGGAATCACTTGAAGGTAAAATCCACGAAAAGAGAAGCAGTTTTTTTTTTTTTTTCAAATAGATAATATGATAGAATTTTTTTTAAAAATCATTTGATAAAAATAAAATAAAATAAAATAAAATAAACAAAACAAAATAAAATAAAATTCATTATCATGGTCAAGGCAAACGAATCTCACATATAAAAAAAAGTATTCAGAAAATGATAATTTCATAGATGATCACATTAGCTTCGCTTATTTATGCTTAAGATTAAAATCATTGAACCTGATTTTTTTTTCTAGAATGACCTTCCATATTCAATCAACAAAATAGTGTATATAGAGAATCATATGTAAGAATGCATTAATGAATTCTGCTTTACTGACACTTAGACACAAAACACAAGAGCTGATGCATGGTTGATGTCATCAGAGCATGATTTCATTTGAGTAAGAAACAAAACAAAACATAATGACAAGTATAAGAGATGATGCATATCTTATGTCATCAAAGCATAATTGCTTTGTGTAAGAATCAAAATATTATGAGTTATCTAGAATGGAAAAGATAGAAAACGACGAACATCCTTTTTTTTTATATGTATGTGAAGAAATATATGAGCACATTTCTTTATATGGTGATGAACCCGATGCCTGATGAACACCAGTATAACTTTGGTAAATGAAAATTTCAGATAAGGAAATCAATATACGATTCTATTAAGATGTCATTAAAATAATTAGCTATAGTTTTAGTTTTACCTGTAATCGCATAGTGTAAAAGAAGGAGAGATCTAAGTCTGTCAGACTTGCAATCAGGAACGTCAATGGGATTTCCTGAGGCGGAACGGACAAGGAGTGGGAGGTAGAAGCTTCAATTAGGGCAAGTCAATGGGCTTCAGCTCATACAAGCAAGGTAAAGACAAAAGAGCTTTGGCCTTGCAGGGAGCTGGAAGACGTTAGGTGAGGCGACAAGCTCGGCTAGGACGGCGTCGGCTCTTGGCTTCAGCAAATAGAGATCAAGATCTCTATATGGGGAGGTCCGCTCTTGGCTTGCCCTTGGTTTCAGACCGAGAGAGAGAACTCGACGGGGAATGAAGCTTGGCTCGGTTCAGGCCTTGCTGGAGCTTGCGGATGGGGGCGTTGAAGAGGGCTCCGATCTCCTGCAGTGAGGCGGCGACTAAGGCTCTGGTCCTGCATGTAAGAGAGGGACGGAGCAGAAGAGGGGAGAGGCGGAATCGGTCCGCCTGGGCTCACGCGAGAGAGAGGAGGAAAGGGATCGGGATTTGCCTAGGGCTTTTTCCACGAGAGCCCGAGAGAGAGGGTGCCGGGGTACTCAATGCTACTGAATACTGCGGCAACGGTCGACTTCCGATTTTGGGGAAATCGGAGCCGTCGATGCAATTACTAGATTGAGGAAATGTTTCAAATTAAGCCAAAAGTAAGTTGGAATTTATTTAGGAATAATTTGGGCTTATTTGAGTTGGGTTTGAATATGAATTTGGCTCAAATTGACTTGATTTAAAATCGGGCTAGATTCAATCGATTTGATCAAATCAAATTGAACTCAAATTGAAATTAATTCGGGTCAAATTGAACTCGACAAGGAACAATCGCGTCGATCGAATGTGCTCGAGCGAAAAACGAGGTCAACAGTTTCTTCATAAGTTGTTGGGCTCTAAGTAAATGCCTCTTGAGCTCTTCCAATACTTGATCTCTCTCCTTTAAATGCTGATCCACTGCAGATACTGGAGTACTTTTATGGTTGTAGTGTACCAAATGTGGGGGGTCCCTTCCATATAATACCTTAAAAGGTGTCATCTTGGTAGATGAGTGAAAAGAAGTATTGTACCAGTATTCTGCCCAAGCCAGCCATTTAGCCCATTGTTTTGGTGTTTCAGACACAAAACACCTCAAATATGTCTCCACGCTCCTATTCACCACCTATGTCTGTCCGTCAGTCTGTGGATGATAGGCTGTGCTCCTCTTCAGTACTGTTCCCTGCATCCTGAATAGCTCCCTCCAGAAATGGCTCAGGAACACCTTGTCCCTATCAGAAATGATGGACTCTGGTATCCCATGCAGGCGGACTACCTCCCTCACAAATGCTGCTGCTACAGATACTGCTGTGTAAGGGTGTCTCAAAGGAATGAAATGAGCATATTTGCTCAGTCTGTCGACCACTACAAGTATAACGGTGTAACCTTCAGATTTTGGGAGCCCATCAATGAAATCTATAGTAATTTCCTCCCAAACTTTCTCTGGTAGGGCCAAAGGCTGTAATAATCCCCCCGGTGCCATCGTCACGTACTTGTTCCGCTGGCAGATATCACACTTCGCCACCATTTCCTCTACATCCTTCCTCATCCCCTTCCAGTACAATTCAGCAGCTAACCGACTATAAGTTTTTTGTACTCCTGAATGCCCTCCTATGGCACTCCCATGAAACTCCTGTAACAGCTGGGGAATGTGGATAGAAGATCTTGGAATCACACTCCTTCCCTGATAGTACAGTCTCTCTCCTATCACTGAGTAACCTGGGTGGCTGTTCCCATCTGATAATATATCTTCTTTGATTTTCCTTAGCTCCTCATTCTGAATGCTCTCTTCTTTGATGGCTCCCCAATCTATCAGCACTGGTACGGATACACACATCCCCTGGAAACTCCCCCATACAGCGTGATAAGGCATCCGCTGCCTTATTCTCTAGTCCCGGTCGGTAGTGGATCTCAAAGTCATAGCCCAGCAGCTTGGATAACCACCTTTGGTGCTCCTCTGTGACCATCCTTTGCTCTAACAAGTACTTCAGGCTCCTCTGATCAGTTCTGACAATAAAGTGCCTGCCCAGTAAATAAGGTCTCCACTTCTGAATGGCCAGTACAATAGCCATCAGCTCTCTCTCGTAGACCGATTTCAGTCTAGCCCGGGACGACAGTACCTGACTGAAATAAGCTATGGGCCTGTGACTCTGCATCAACACTGCTCCAAGTCCGTAGCCCGAAGCATCTGTCTCCACTATAAACACCTGGTTGAAGTCCGGTAGGGCGAGCACTGGCACCGTGGTCATGGCCTTCTTCAGCTTCTCAAAAGCCTCTGAAGCTGCTTCTCCCCATAGAAAGTTGTCTTTCTTCAACTGCTCGGTCAGTGGCCATGCTATGGTGCTATATCCCCTAACGAACCTCCTATAGTAACCTGTCAATCCCAAGAATCCTCTGAGCCCTTTCAATGTCTTGGGTTTTGGCCATGCCAGCATTGCCTCAATGTTGGACTGATCGGCCGCCACTCCCTCCTGGGATATCACGTGCCCAAGATACTCCACCCGTGCCTGAGCGAAGTCACACTTCTTGAAATTGGTCTTCAGCTGGCGCTCCCTCAGCACACCCAACACCACTCTCAGGTGCTCTAGGTGTTCCTCCTCAGTCCTGCTATATATTAGAATGTCATCAAAAAATACCAACACAAACCTGCGAAGGTGTGGCTTGAAGATCCGGTTCATCAAGGCCTGGAATGTGGCAGGTGCGTTGGTGAGGCCAAAAGGCATCACCAGAAACTCGTAATGACCCTCATGAGTTCTGAAGGCCGTCTTCTGCACATCTCCCTTCCTCATCCTGATCTGATGGTAGCCCGACTTCAGATCAACTTTGGTGAACAAAGCTGCTCCATGTAACTCATCCATCAACTTGTCAATCACAGGTATAGGAAAACTTATCAGGCACAGTTTCCTTGTTGAGAGCTCTGTAATCTACACAAAACCTCCAACTCCCATCCTTTTTCTTCACAAGTAGAACCGGACTGGAGAAAGGACTCACACTGGGCTGAATTATCCCTCCTTCTAGCATTTCTCCCACCAGCTTTTCGATCTCATCTTTCTGCACTTGGGGGTATCTGTAAGGTCTCACACTGATAGGAGATACTCCCCTCTTTCAGGATAATCTGGTGCTCATGCTCTCTATCGGGTGGTAGTCCCACCGGAGGTTGGAACACATCCTCAAATTCATGTAGAAGAGGCTGAACCAATGTGGGAAATATCTTCTCCTCCCTCTCCTCCTGCTCCTCCAGGCTCTGTAGCTCTACCAAGAATCCTCCGCCCGCCTCATGGATGATTTTCACCATAGATCGGAGTGACACTCCAGTTCTGGTCAATACTGGTTCCCCTTTTAGCTTCACCTTCTTCCCTTCTACAGTCAGCTCCATCACCATGGTTCCCCAGTTCACCTTGGTTTCACCCAAGGTCTGTAGCCACTTCATGCCCAAAATGACATCTGTGCTACCCAATTTTAGGGGTAGGAAGTCCTCTATCACCCTTATCTCTCTTGCAGTCTCATCTCCACCCTTTTGCAGATCCCAGTACTAGACTCAATCTTCCCTGTCCCCATCATTACCCCATAACTACCAGTCTCCGTAGGCTCCATCCCTAGCTCCTCCGCCAACTGGGTGGATATGAAATTGTGGGTTGCCCCACTATCAATCAGAACCACTACTTCCCTCCCAAGTATATTCCCCTTCACCTTCATCGTATGGCTAGGAGTAAATCCCATTACTGAATTGAGGGATACCTCGGCTACCTCCAACTGGGTCTCATGCTGCTCCTCATTAGATTCATCGCTATCTTCAGGCGCCTCATCTATATAGACGGTGAGAGCCCGAAGAGCGCGATCCTTGCATCGGTGCCCGGGAACAAACTTCTCCTCGCATCTGAAACAAAGACCCTTGGCTCTCTTCTCCTGCATCTCCTCGTTAGTCAATTTCTTGAAGCTTCCAGCAGATCTGGTCACCCCACTCTTCTCCTTTCCACTCTCTCTAGGGACATTAGGGCTTGCCCCTTTTGGAGCCAAGTAAGTGGTAGTGGTCCTGGTGGGACCTCCTGAGTGGCTGTTTCTCCAATTTCGGGCATTGGTTTTCTGGTTCTCTACCATCTGAGCAAGTTCCATCGCCTCCCTTAGGTCTCTTGGTCTCATGACTTTCACAGCATCTCTAATTTCCGGTTTGAGGCCCTTCATAAAATTTCCCCCCAATGTACTGTTTGACAATCCTTCCATATCTCCACCACCAGACTCTCAAATTTCTTCCTGTATTCCTCTACTGTTCCCTCTTGAGTAAGGGCATAAAATTGTTCAGAGATCTCCCATGGGCTGCCCCCTCTGAATCTCTCTCTGGTCGCCACCTTAAACTCTCTCCAGGATCTAACCGGTTCCCACTTATCCATGTACTTGAACCATGCAAATGCCGCCCCCTCCACGCACATACTCGCGGCTATCAATCTTTCCTCCTCCATCAGGCCATTTACTGCAAAATATCTCTCCACCTTGTGGATCCAATCATCCACATTTCCCTCTTCGAATACCGGCATTTTCAGTTTCCTGGCTCTAGTGTCCACCCCGTATGCCCTATTTCCTCCGTGGCCTCCTCTGTCCCAAACTATGGGATCTTCCCAAGTTCCTCTCTCTCCATATCGGGGCTCATCCTCCCTTCTTGGCCGCCGGTAGCCCTCTTCCCCTCGTGCCCCGCCCTGATGGTTATAGGCCTCCCATGGCCTATCCAATGGATCTGGCCTTCGACGTCGCCAATCATCTTCTCTTCCCTCCCCTGAAGTCTCTCCTTCTGTCCTGTTCTTCCCGTCTGATGGATTCCCGATGAGGCATCCTTCCGTTACTGTTGAGCAGTTCCACTTCCTCTTCTTCCTCTAGATTCACTTTCTCTTTGCCTTTGCTACCACTACCTTCTCCTCTTTCCTCCGCTGTCACTGCCTTTGCTTGTCCTTCCAATAACTTTTTCATCATCTCTTCCAATACCCTGAATTTCCCTTCCACATTCTCGCTTAATGTCGCCATTTTTTCCTCCATATCCGCTTTATATTGACCCATCTCGGTCTCCAAGACTTCTACCCTCTTCGATGCCATGAAAACTCACTAGATGCCTCCGGATCGTTCTCCAAACAATGAAAATCTGCAGCGAAATAGTGGAAAAAACAGCCCTCCACCGCCCGGACCTCGCTTTGATACCAATTTGATAGGAAACACTTGGATTTCCAAGTGTTTCTCACCAAAACCCAATAGATTCAAGAGAGAAACTGCTGTCCTCACAGTAAAAACAGCAAAAATACCGTCGAAATTGGGAAAATTGAAAGAAACGTAGGGAAAAACACTTGCAAACGATTGTATTCCCCTATATGATGCAAGAAACAAGCAAGATAACTTTCCTTCGATTCGAGAGGAAGGAAATAACTCTCCTAATCTCTAGCCGTCGTCTAGAGCCCAAAACAAGCAATCCACACGAACTCAAGAAACTTCAAAATGCAAGATAACCCTAATCCCTCCCTTCCTCCTCTATTTAACCATAAAGGAGTTTTACAAAAGTCCTAACTACCCTTATTATTTAAATTTTTCCTTAAAAAAAGCTCTTAAACCTCCCCGTCCAACTCCTGCGCCCGCGCCGATCCCGCTGGGTTCCGTCGCGTGAACACCCGGACCGGTCCAGGGTGGACCGGTCCAGCCGGTTCAAGTGCCGGCTTAACAAAATGATGCTAGAAATTTGATTCCAGCTAAACAAATCATACTTACCATTGAGTTTGTACTTTGGTGGACAGTTTTTATTTATTGAATTCAAAATTGTTTATAGGCGATATCTTGACCTTACTATCAAAATTAGTTAAGGTGACGGATAGAGAGGTATGCAGTGTCCGACACATATTAGACACGACACACAGTCGACACATCTCTGACACGTTGAGGATATGCCAATTAAAAAAATATAAAAAAACAAATTAAACATGCATGTCCGACACATGCGTCTTAAATATTATATGAATTTTTTACTATAATTTCTTGTATTTCAAATTTTTATTTATTAAAAAACAAAAAATAAATTTCTTATTTCTTGTCGACAACTCTAAATCAATACCTCAATCCCTAAACATTCTCATTTTCATTTCTCTCTAGCGGGTTACAACTAGGGTTTTATAACAACGCACGGTGTTATCTCAATATAAATATCCGACATCGTCATAACATCAATGCTTTAAAATCATCTCAACATCAAATTTTGACGATGTCTTGACATTGATGCTCGACGCTGGCAATTTGTACTCTCGCAATAACACCCTCACGACTTCTCGACATCTCATCTTTGTCCAAAGTCATCTCAACATCAAAGATTGACGCCATTTCAACATCAAGGGTCGCATTGTCTCAACATTGATGCCCGATGCCTGTTGACAACATTGATGCCCGACTCTCAACAATATTTTTGATTCCCCTCTCAATGCCTGACACGGCATCTAAGACTGACTCTCGACATCCTAATATTAAATTATTAATCATTTAAAGCTTAGATCCTAGTTAAATGATATAATATCTGACTTATTAAATTTATATAGACTATTTTTAAGATATAAATATTTTTTGAGAAAAAGGATTCTTGTAGCCAACCCCACATAGTGGGATAAAGGCTCGATGTTGATCTTGTTGCCATGTCCAACCCTTGTTTGTGGCCTATATTTTCAATAATTGACGTGTCTCATATCTATGTTTTCATGTTTGTGTTTGTGCATCATAGGTGGCAACTAAGAAGAAATTTATCTATGCTCAATATCATTAACTCTAGTGGTCAAATGTTTCAAAAATACCTCCAACCCTTTATTCGTAGGATTGCAAATGCTATAGGAGATGGTATACCTAAAAAATAAAGTAATATAACAACTAATTATTACAAACACAAAATAATTTGAATGAATACACGTGTCCTACCATATTTGACTTGGCTCGGGTCCTGGCAAGTCAAATAGTTGTTACTATTGGGTTTGCGTAGTTGAGCGTCTTCTACTAATGGGGTGAGTTGTCTTCTAGTGGAGGCAAGCTCTTCTAAGATGATGTTCTTGAACATGTGAGTTCTTTTGGGAAAATCGCCTTGGTTCAAGGTTTGTTGAGGTGAGTCCCTTCACTAGGGAAAGTGCATGCCCTTGTTGAATTTTGCTAAGGCGTGTTTCCCTATGAGTCTAAGAACCCCTTTATAAATGATGCATAACTAATAATTTGAAAATTATAAAATAATAGAAATGAGTTTGCAAGAAATAAACTCAATAGGTAGAACACATTGTTTAATGCATAAAGATAAGACGTGGTATTAATACGAGTTATAAAAGAGTCAGAAGTAAAAAAGGTGTATTGTATTATAATTATTACAGACAATGTATTAAAGATAATAGTTCAAATATATGAGTTTAATAGTGCTTATTATATAGTAGCGTTTATAAATAATTATTTATGCAAACCAATGATCATTGTGTTTAAATGTGAAAACGTCAACTTATAAAGATGTTGTACTTATACATCCATCATTGTCTCGTTAGTCATTTATCATTTTCTTTTTTCTATCAATATATATTCGTTGTCGATCTTACTAGGACACTTTAAAGCTAAAAAAAGATAGGCGCCAATGCCAAGGAAACTGAATAATTTCTCTATGGACCTGTTAGTCCGACTAGCTAATATCAAAATAGTTTTACCAATAATATAAGTTTCATGCACACAATCATACATTCTATGAATTTGACATTACAAATAGTTCTTAATAAAGATTATAATATGATCAAACTTGGTTATATGCATAATTCAAGATTTATATAGGCAATAATTGTTCCTCAAGAATCAAATTAATAAACATCATAACATCCTAGGAATTTGTACAATATGATAAAAATAACTGTCGCATCATATCAATATAGTCACATAAAATACTATTCCACATTGTATTATTAATAATTAAATCATACAAAAAAGTAGTAAGGATTATGCTCCTAATTAGGAAGAGTAGTTTTATCTCTTACTAGTAAAGAGTCACTTATGACAAACCAACATATTGATCATAGCAGCGATCTTTACTGTTGTTGACCTCTGTGTGAAAAAAGAAAAGAAAAGAGCATAGCAGACAACCCATCGAGTCCCCAAAATCCCTCCGTGATCTCCGCCGAAATCCAGGAAATATGCTGAAATGTCGTTGAATCATTGTTCATTCGGTGCCGTTTGTGTCGTTTCCCGTTATTTTTGTGCAAAAACCTTGAGCTTCGACGCCTGCTCGGCGTTACAAGTGATGGGCATCGACAGACAGTGAATGATACAATATTCTAGAGCCAACACGGATCAATACACGAGTAACTAGAACAATCTCCTACAAACACCAGATGATATGTAATAAATGCAAGTGTCCACGGGCCCTTGTAGGAGACCCGTCATACATATTAAGTGGCATATACGAACAACATGTCAAATGACTACAACAAGTGCAAATCTTTATGAGCTGCCATAGAAGATTTGTTGTATGCCTGGTGTATTAATCACAAGCAGAGGCCAAAGGACTACAACAAATGCTAGTCTCCACGGGTTGTTGTAGGAAATTTATCGTACATATAACACACCATTTACAAGCGAATACAAATTTTCAAAGATCTGTTCTACATTCAACATGTTGTCTATGGGCAAATGTGAAATAATCACAATAGAGGTAAGCATCTACAATTGAAAGTAGGAGATTCGTTAGTGCACTACAATCTAACTGCATAAATCATGCAAGTAGTGCACGATAGTCTACCTGTATGCAACGTGCAAATGATTAAAGTATAACGCCACGCCACCGGATCTGCAACATTCATGCAAGCGGACAGAAGACGCTTACAAATATTTCAAAGTACCCCCGCACATGCACCGTAATTTGTATATACATAGGTACATAAAAGGGGTAAATGCCCCCAAACACCCGCATGGGCCATGAAGAGCATGTTATTAGTACACACGTGACGTTTAGGGATGCTGCGCTAGTCAATAAGTGAATTCAAGTTCGAACCCGATTCTTCTATACTGATCAATAGGAGTCGACAGGGCTCGAACCATCAAACAAATATACTATTGCGGCGACCGTTATATTTGTCTTAATACATTCATATTAGGCCTTCAAGGTTTATAACAATGAGAATTAACTCATAAAGGCACAAAGCCTGTGATAAACCCGATCATCTGTCGGCAAATTGGTAGAGTCGATAAGGTTCAATCAACAAATGGAAATGACCCCAAACACCCCGATGATGGCCGCGTTGAATGTAGAGCTCAACCGGAGGGGTTAATTTCAAATATTTCAAAACACCCTCAAACTTTTACAAAATTCAAATATTTTCAGGTGACTTCAAAGTCACATTGATGATGACCGTATTGAATGTAAATTTCAACTGGAGGGGTTCACAAATATTTTCAAGTGGCGCTCAAATACCCGAAAATCCAAAATTGCAAAATCATTCCAAATTCAAATATTTAAAATTGGAATTCAACACTATAAAACATTTAAAGCAAAATCCATTCACTCTCCGCAATAGTTTGGCAGGGTGGACAAATTGAAAACTACTTCGGCTCACAAAGAGTTAATGGATAGTCGAAAATATTACTAGGATCCATTCTCAAACAATCTCCTGCCAATAAGAATGTGGTACGTGTCTTCTAACCGATGATTTTGCAGCCAAATGACACCGCAGGATAAACGGTTATGACTCGGGGCTTTCTGAACTAAGTGATTTTGTCGCCAAATGGTACCACGAAATGCCGATTATGGCTAGAGTTGATACGTTCCTTAATGACATCAAATCTTTAAGATATGAATCAATATGATATGATAGATAGGGCAAAAAGTCCTATGTTAGCTAAGGTGGATTCAAATTTGCCCCCTTAGGCAAATATTCATCCCAGGTCTACAAGGTCCCCTTGGACGAAGTAACCCATGGCTGCCGACAAGGATCCTTCTATCAGGTTGAGTCGACTACCTCCTCTGACTAAGTAGACCAGGGATCACGATGGCCCGGGATGACGGAACCATATGATCTTGATCGGGTCTATCATCCATTCCCCCACCATCTACTTTAAGTGCACGATGGTGAAATTTCTAATTTTAAATATAAAACCTTCAAATTTCGAATCATCATGCCCATGCTGCTACTATATGCCAGATACTACGTATCTTCTACGTATCTGATTGATGACTAGTCTTAATCGAAAGTTCTCTCTCGTGATCGAGAGGGGTAATTAACTATAGGGGCTTGCGCCTATAGGAAACCAGAACTCAGATCATAAAGTCATCGCAAAATGAGGGCGAAATCTCTGGGTAGTGTCTTATCTACAAACCCATCTGCCTTCCAAAATTTTCCCCGGAATTTAAATTCGTTAAAACTCCCTCGCCAAAGAAAACAAAAGCGGATGAGGTCGGGGCCGAATTTTCGGATCCCACAACTGCTCCAACACATGATGCTTCATAAACCTTAGATTTAAAAAGATATAAATTAATCATACATTCAATATGTTTTTGATAGGAAATAACCACCAAAACAGAGAAAACTTACTGAATTTGAGAGAAACTCAGCAAACACCGTGCAGATTTTACAAAATCTGTAGAGAAATCATAAGGGCGAGCACTTGAAATTCAATAAGAGAAGAAAAGAAACAACTTGAGACAATGAATCTTCAATTCGTGAGGAAGATTCAACTCTCCAATCTCTAGCCAAAGTCTAGAACCGAAAACCAAAACAGAGATCTCAAATTTCAGATTCAGATTCAAATTCAAAATAAAACCTAACCCTAGCAAGAAGGAAACCTCTTAACGAAAAAAGACAATTAACTAATCCCTAAACAGCCCTTAAATTTAATTTTCCCTACTAAACCAATGCCACATTAATGCGCGGGCCCCATCAAGTAACCACCCAAGCTAGGTTTCCACCTCCCTCTGGTTTCCGCCTCCTGTACACCCGAACCAATCCAAGAGGGACCGGTTCAACTGGCCCTTGGGCTGGTCTAACAGTTTCACATCAAAACATTATTTTCAAAAGCAACAAAATAAATATATTTCTATAATAAATGATTCTACGTGTTTTAGTAACTTATGTTTCATAACTAAGACCGAGTAGTCATCTGTGAATGTTATCATCTATTAATCATTTTATTGACCTTAATGTTGCAAAAAAAAAATCTAGGATGATGAGTCAATCCATCTAATCAATATGCTCATTACATTGCTAATTATGATTTAGAGTTATTATATTGTCTGAGCAAATGATTAGCCAAAAATTCTCAAAAAAGAAAAAAAAAAGAAAAAAAAAAGAAAAAAAAAAGAAGATTAGCCAAAAGATTAGTAACATATACCGAATTACTTGGTCACCCTTTGATGACCATGAAAACAAGCCTGAATTAAGGTTTGTTACTTCAATATAAATTTGCAAATATTAAGGCTTCATAATTTTAAATTAGGAAAACTAGCGTTTTTCTCAATTTACTCGTCTTAAAAAGGAAATTTCATATATAATCTATATTTATTCTTTGTCTGTAAGTCTACAACCTCCTCAATTCTTTCTCCACAGCAGAACCTTGAATTTTTGGAACTAATGAAAAAAAAAGAGGAATCACGTTATGAATTACTAAATATAGCACTTTGAATTGATGTTGTTCCATCTATGAGCCCCTTTTTATTTTTAATTTCTTATAATGTGCTTCTCAATGTCAGGTAATGGGCAGCAAATCAAAGATCTTCATCGTTCTTGAATATGCTACTGGTGGAGAGCTGTTTAATAATATTGTAAGTTGCGAACATGAAGTTTTCCGTTGCTTTCCTTGTAGCTTTTGTGCGTTGTGTGTGTGTGTTTTTTTTTTTTGGGAAATCATTTCACATTATAACGGCACTTTTCCCCGGCCAACTGCATCCTCTATGTACGAACTTTCCATGATTTTTTGTTGCTTATTAATACATTTGTTGCAATTTCCCATTATTGAATATTTTCCTTCAACATTTATGAGCATTAAACCAGTATCTTATGGATTTCAAGTTTTAATTACCACACTTATGTCAGGTTTCAGTTATGTTTTAATATGTCAGCTTCAGTTATCATTCTCCATTCTTTCTAGTCTAATTAAATTATTCTGATTATAATTTATATACATGAACTTTGAAGGTTAATCATGGAAGAATGGGAGAAGTTGAAGCAAGGAGATATTTTCATCAATTGATTTATGCTATTGATTTTTGCCACAGCAGGGGTGTCTACCACAGGGACTTAAAAGTTAACTAACTGGTGCATGCGTGATATTTATCACTTCTAATACCTTCTCTTTCCAACTTCCAAATAAAATCCAAATTTTCTTTCCTATTGAACTTTTGCAGCTGGAAAATCTGTTAGTTGATGCATCTGGCAACCTCAAAGTTTCTGACTTTGGCTTTAGTGCACTTCATCAACAACTTAGGGTAATTATTATACTAGGAAGAGCATATATCCACTTTATGTTGATAGTGTTTTGTAGGGCTAAAACAAAATTCAATTTTTAGGATGATGGCTTGCTTCACACTACGTGCGGAACTCCAAATTATGTACCTCCTGAGGTAAGTATACTTTTATAGTCATTTCTGTTTCAAATGTTGAATATTTTTCATACATCTATATCCCCTAACTATCTTTTTATTTATTTAAAAAATAATAATTAAAAAAAAACTATCTTTTTATTAAGGTTCTTAAAAATAGAGGCTATGATGGAGCTCCTGCTGATCTGTGGTCATGTGGGGTTATCCTGTTTACATTACTTGCGGGATACTTACCTTTTGATGATCATAACAGCATAAATTTGTACAAGAAGGTATAAAAGGAAAGCTTTTGGAAGCCTGATTGTCTTCATTTTGGAGCCTTTTCTAACAGATTCTCGATGCTCATGCAGATAGCAACTGCTAACTTCACATTCCCTTTTTGGTTTTCTTTTGGCATCAAGAGATTGTTGAAAAGAATTCTAGATCCTAATCCAGTGACGGTTTGTATTTTATTTACTGTGACATATAATTGTGCTTCTTAAGTCAACTTCTTATGAAGTGCATGCTGAGCTAATCCTTATGTGATGGTTATTGTGAAAAATTCACGTCTAAGCGGTAATAAATCACGAATGGAATAATATAGGCTGCAAGAAAGACATCAGAAAAAGGACAATAGAATGTACAAGTCTAGAGATGAATATGAAGTTGCAATATCTGTCACTCAAATAGAACCCCACTTCAATTAATCTTTCTAGTACATATCCATCTCTCTCTCTCCTCTCTTTCCTCTCTTCAATCCCACTCAACTATCCAGCTAAGTCAACACAATAACGAAAACCTAACAATATACAAAAGTATAAAAGAAACATATTAAATATTCTATTTTCTTATGTTACTCAAATGTATAATGCCCATATCTTTTTGCTTTGGTCATGGATGTTTTTACTAGACATTTGCTGATGATATTCTTCTTTTTGTCGAATAATCATGATAGGAATCCTTTAAAAAATTGCATTAATGCTAGGGCGTCCCCTGGAAGCAAGACACTGTATGGTCTTAATACAACGACAAGTGTGCAAGGACCGCTGCATCGACGCCCTGGTGCAGTGTTAAATGGGAAATGGTTTCTACATCAAGGATGGTTGTGGGCAAAGAAGCTAGTCCATGAAACTAAAATTAGAATATAAACTTGAAATATATGCTCCCTTACATGAAAATTAATAGAGTTAATAGATATTATGATTCATAAGAAGATAAATATTATGTGCATTCATAAAACTAAATTAGTTAGATATAAGGCTAAGGAGATTGATAATTTAAGATATAAACTATGATATTCGGGTTGGAGTCATACTAAAAATAGTGTAGGTGTGATTTTAGATAATAGTTTGAAGGATAATGTTGTAAAAATTAATATAATTGTAGATAGAATTATAGCTTTAAAGATTATTGTTGATGCTAAGATTATTAATATTATAAGTGTTTATGCTCAAGTAGATTTGGATATGGGTTAAAAATTAAAATTTTGGAATGACTTAAAAGAATTAATATAAAAGATACCTCTTGAAAAAAAGAGTTTTTATTGGAGGAGATTTAAATAGACATGTTGGTAGAGAGATAGATGATTTTAAAAATATTTATGGTGGTCATGGATTTAGAACAACAAATGAAGGTGGTAAGAATATATTAAATTTTTCTTTAGCTTATGATTTTTAATAGCTAGTACCTTATTTAAGAAAAGAAATGAGCATCTTATCACTTATAAAAATAGATATAGAAAAATACATATTGATTATTTTCTTATAAGAAAATTAAATCGTTTAGATCCAAAGATTATAAAGTTATTGCGAGTGAAAATTTATATATCTAGCATCGATTATTAGTTTTGAACTTTAAGATAAATGGGCGGAAAATAAAAAAATAAAGTAAAATGATATTCTTGGATTAGATGAGAGCATTTAAAAAATATTAATAAAAGTATTTTTGAGAATAAGATTTTAGATCTTAAGATTTTGTCTGTGCGCGAGGATGCTAATGTTATGCGAGAAAAAGTGGCTAGTGATATTAAAAATATTGCAAAAGATGTGCTTGAAGTTTCGAAGGGAAAATCTCATAATAGTAAAAATAGTTGGTTGTGGAATCCAAATGTGTAAGAAAAGATAAAAAAATAAAAAGATTTATTATAAAAATTGATTTAGATGTAAAAATTATGATAATTGGAAAAGTTATAAAGAGGCTAATAAGAAATCTAAGAAAGCTATTTGCGATATAAAGAGCTTAGCTTTTAATGATTTATATAATAGATTAGATACTAAGGAGGGAGATAGATATATATGTATAAGTTAGCCAAACAAAGAGATAGTAGTAAGGATTTAGTTCAAGTGAAGTGTATTAAGGATGACGATCAAAAAAATACTTTTCTTAGAAGATATTTAATAAAGGTGGATAAGATATTTTGCTAAACTTTTTAATAAAGAATGTGAAAATATGACTGACTTTAGTGACTTTAGCACCCTAAATGAAAATAAAAATTTTTGTTTTTATCGGCGTATTAGTAAAATCGAAGTTAGAGAGACTTTAAAGACCAAGTGTGGAAAAGCTCTTGGACATGATGATATTCCAATAGAGATGTGGAAATGCTTAGGAAATTAAGGAATTTCTTGGCTTACTAAACTTTTTAATACTGTTTTGAAAACTAAAAAGATGCCAGATGAGTGAAGAATGAATATGTTAATTCATATTTTTAAGAATAAATGTGATGCACAGGAGTGTGCGAATTATAGATGATTTAAGTTAATGTGTCATACTTTAAAACTATAGGAGCAAGTTATATAGAGTAGGTTATGGTGTGATACTAATGTTTCTCAAAATTAATTTGGATTCATGTCGGGTAGGTCCACTATGGAAGCCATACATTTATTGAGAGGTTTGATGGAGAAATATAGAGAGAATAAGGAGGATCTACATATGATATTTATTGATTTAGAGAAAGCATATGATAAAATTCCAAGAGAAGTACAATGGAGAGTTCTTGAAAAGAAAGGAGTTCATAATGTTTATATTCAAATCATTAAAGATATGTATGCAGGAGCTATTACTTGTGTTCAAACACAAGGTTATTTGACCAAGTATTTTCCTATTTCGGTTGGATTATATCAAGGATCAGTCTTAAGCTCATTTCTTTTTGCTTTAGTCATGGATATTCTCACTAGACATTTGCAAGAAGATGTACGTTGGTGTATGCTTTTGCTGATGATATTCTTCTTGTTGATAAGACTAAAGAGGGAGTTAAAGGTAAGGTTGAATTATGGAGTTCAACCTTAGATTCTAAAGGTTTTCGCTTGAGTAGATCTAAAACAGAATATATGGAGCGTAATTTTAGTAGGAATAGACCTAGTGAGGGGATTGTGATTTTAGGAGATCAAGTCATTAATAAGAGTACACATTTTAGATATCTTGGATTTATTATTCAGAGTGATGATGAAATAGATGGGGATATTATGATGGTCAAAGTGGAGGAATGCATCGGGCTTGTTATGTGTTAGAAAAGTCCTCCCTCAAACTTAAGGGAAAATTCTAAGATGGTGGTGAGACCTGCAATGCTTTATGGTGCCGAATGTTGGCCATTAAAAGTGAAGCATAATACTAAGTTAAGTGTTGCAGAGATGAGGATGCTTAGGTGGATGAGTGACTTTAGCTTTAGAGATAGATACGAAATGAGCATATACGTGAAAAGGTTAGAGTAGTTGCAGTGGAAGATAAGATTAGAGAGAGTCACCTTAGATGGTTTGGTCACATTAAACGGAGGCTTTCCGATGACCTAGTTAGGAAAGTTGAGGTTTTAGATTTGTCTTATGCTAATAAAGGTAGAGGTAGACCTAAAAGGACTTGTTAGAAAATATTAGAAATGATCTTTCTTTTTTAGATTTAAATGAGAATTTGACTTTTAATGGGACACAATGACGAAAAATGATTCATGTAGCCGACCTCACATAGTGGGACAAAGGCTTGATGTTGTTGTTGTTGATCATCTTAGAGAGGGTGTCAATGAAAAAATTGAATTATGGAGGCCAACCTTATTGTTTAAAGGCTTTCGATTGAGTAGAACTAAAATCAGATATATGGAGTGTAATTTTAGTAGTAATAGATCTAGTGCTAGGATTGTGACATTGGGTGATTAAGTCATTAAAAAAAGGGAATGTTTTAGATATCTCAGGTCTATTGTTCAAAGCGATGGTGAAATAAATGAGGATATTATTAGTAGAATTCAAGTTAGATGGGTGAAGTGGAGGATTGCATCGAACTTATTGTGCGATAGAAAAAGTACCCCTCAAACTTAAGAAAGAAGTTTATAAGATGTTCGTGAGACCTGCAATGCTTTATGGCTCAAAATATTAGCCATTAAATGAGAAGCATAAAATTAATAGAGATAAGGATGCTTAAGTGGATGAGTGACTTTGCACTTAGAGACAATGCCAAAGGAGTATATACGTGAAAATGTTGAAGTAGCTCTAGTGGAAGATAAGATTAGAGAGAGTCGCTTTAGATGGTTTAGTAACATAAAATGTTGGCCTTCTAATGACCCTTTTAGGAGAGTACATGTATTAGATATGGTCTATGTTTAGAAAGGTAAATGTAGATCTAAAAAGACTTGGTTATGAAGTATTAAAAATGACATTTTTTATTAGATTTAAATGAGAATTTGACTCTTAATAGAACACAATGGAGAAAAAAAAGATTCATGTAGATGACCCCACAGTGGAATAAAGACTTTTTTGTTGTTGTACTCAAATGTATAATGCCGGCAACTACAACTCTCCTTCAAGTCCAAGTGTTGGACTTTGATATCTAATATTGTATCTTTGGCCGACTGCCCTGTTGTGGATTCTGGCAACCTCTGCAAGGCCTTGCCATAAACCAACTGACCATGATTAGTCTTCAAGCTTTGTTAAATCTCTCAACTTTTTTATAACGATCACCTGGAAGACTACTCAACTCCGATGATGAACTCGCCACAAATAAAACAATCTCTAGTGGTGGCCCAGAGCCAGTCCCCTGATCTTGTCCAAGTTATCCAGCCGTTGACTCTTAAGAAATCTCCATTTCCAGGCACCTCATTGGCCACGACCAATTACTGCTCCCTTCAGACTCGACTTGAGCTACTTTCCCGGTCATTGACACCAGGGGTAGCTGAACACCTATTCATAGTAGCTTCTCCTGATTTCCTGCACTCAGACTTCTCTTCCTCTCTCAGTTTCCGCTTCCTGTCTAAGTGATGCAAAGCTAGAAGGATTCCATCTCCTTATATAAAATAAAAGGTGTTGGTGGAGTGCAAGAATTAGGAAACAAGTACATTATGAAGCTAATAACTGCAAAGATAAAAGCTATTTAGGGATTAAAACTCAAAACTTTAGAAGGCCTGAATTTGATGAAATAAATCTCCACATATCAACTTAACAATTTCAACCATTTATTATGATGATCTATGATATTATGTTTAATCGTACAATAGAAACATTCTAATAGTTGTTGTATTGATAGAAACACAAAAAAAGTTATCCAACTACTTAAAATGCAGGCTGTGTATTTTGAAATTCGTCACCTTCAGCACTACCTTACTATATATGATTGACTTTGCTTTCTGTGGATGATGACAGAGGATGACTATCTCTGAAATATTGGAGGATGAATGGTTTAGAAATGGCGACAACCCCCCTGTTTTTGATGGAACGTATGAAACAAGTTTGGATGATGATCATGCTGCTTTCAAGGTCTCGCAAGTGAGTCAAAGAATAGCTTCTAGTGGAGATCTCTCTAAATTTTCAGAGACTTTCGTTTTTTGTATCTCTCTTTGTATTGAGCTTCTCGTGCTTAATTTGTATTTAGTATCTCTCCCGTTAATATTGGGCTTCTTTTGTTTTATTTTATCACCCATGAATGTCTGATATATTCAAGAATTTGCCAGGATCACCAAATGATGGGGAAGGAAGAACAACCAGCAGCACTGAATGCATTTGAGCTTATAGGCTTGTCAAAGGGCCTAAATCTTGGTAGATTGTTCAATATAGAACAGGTACATTGAGTCTCTTGAAATCATAACTCAAGAGTATGTTTATCATTTGCGAATGGGATTCAGTTTTTTATGTGTTCATTCAGTTATCTATATATATATATAGATAGTAGTAGGAAGGGCAGAGGGAGAAGAAGAGAGGGAAAATCAAATGCACTATTAGTTGTGAGATTTTATCTATTAGGAGCCATTCTTTCATTCAAAAATCTCATTCCAAAACACAATATTATTATCATCTTTAGCATTCTTCTAGATGTATTATTGTGACCGCACTGTTTTCGATCTCTTTGTTACATCACAGGAATTCAAGAGAGAAACTAGGTTTACATCAACATGTTCTGCTAATGAAATCATCAGAAAGATTGAAGAAGCTACAAAGCCTCTTGGATATGACATTCACAAGAAGAACTACAAGGTGACCTCCTAACTTACAATTAGATTAAAGCATGTCTGGTAAAATTTGATTAAACATTGATGTACATACCTGATAATAAACAAACAAAGCATTATGACCTCTGAACTATATTTGATGATTTTGGTGCTTTTCTAGATGATGCTTCGAAATATAAAAGCAGGAAGGAAGGGAAATCTCAATGTTTCTGTAGAGGTTGTACAAAAACTCAATTCTTTAGGCTTCGTTTGGGATGGATTTCTTGCTGATTCTTAAAGCAGTTTTTTAGTATAAAAATTACAATTTTTGTACTAGAAAGTTGTTTTAAAAAGCAATAATAAAGCTGTCCCAAACTAACCCTTAGTTTCATGGGGATTTACAATTTTGCTTAAATGGTTTCTAAATGTTAGCAGGTATTTCAAGTGGCCCCCTCGTTGCATATGGTTGAGATACGGAAGGCTAAAGGGGATACGCTAGAATTCCATCAGGTATTTTGACTTTCCAATTTAGCAGTTATTCATTGGCATTACTTCCCCTAATAGGCTTGTAATATTAGTACTGTTAAAAGCGAGCAAGTTGTCTTTTGTTAAAGGCATCAGGCAACAAGGCAAGCATCTTTTTGTAATTGAAGAGATGGTTGTTAATACCTCGAGCATGGAAGATGAGGTGGTTTTTGCTAATAACAATTTGATATGGGCTATGGGAAGTATAATAGGGGTTGGAGAAACAAGGATTATATTCTAGAAAATAAATATATTAAATGTTGAAACAAGAGCTTCATATTCTAGCATAGTAAATCTTGGGGATGTTAAGAATAAGGCCATCTTCAACCGAAAAACTCAATTTTCTTTCCAAATGAAATAACTTGTCTCCAATCGAACTCCATTTTCTAACACACAAAATATTCCTAGTATATTCTTTCCCATATTTTATTTTATATATTAAATATTAATTTTTGAATTAAAAAAAAAATTAGCGGGCGATGTTCACCTGCAATCAAATAGCAGCATTTTTGATGATTGGATGGAGGGACGGAAGAATGTCATATATTTGTATGGCGTTCGGTTGGAGATGCTCTAAATCAAAAGGAGGCTACAAGTTAGTGAGGGAGAAGAGAGCATGAACAACACTAAAATTATGAGTCATTTATGGTTTTTTGGGTACTTTGATAACATAATCATTTTAATAAGTTTTTGGAACATGAAATGCAACAAAACTTAAAAATTATTATTTTTATAATACAGCTTAATATGAAAGTATGAATTTATGTTTCTCAAAAGTGAATACTTATTTTTTTAGTGCCTCAATTTGCAGTAGTGAGTGCCTAAATTGACTTCCAGCACATTGCGTGTTTTTTTGTAGTCATATTGTATTCAGGGTGCTTGGTGTCTTAGATGATAGTGATGGTAATATACATAATCTATTTTAGGGGAAATTATTAGGTCCGGACACCGGACGTAGAGATACGTCCGGACATCCATGAAAAATTTGACACGTTGAGTGTACTTTAGTTGCGCTTTAACTGCACTTTTTTATTGCGCTTTACCTGTGCTTTTGGTGCGCTTGGGACTTGGTGATGGTAATATGCATTGTCTATTTTAGACTTGTATTTTCTCGTAATATGATGATTTGTTTTTTTTAAATGTAAATAAATTGTTAGATAAAGCGTGCTCTTGGGACTATTAATGCTCATGAGAATGAGAAAAATAATAAATTTGCAAATAGAAAATTAAAAAAATAAGACGAGGGTGTAGGGGGTTCGATGAGATCTTCCTTTGTCCATGATCTCAAAGTGATAAAATCCGCTGGGCTAGAGACAAATACAAAAATATATATATATATATATATATATATATATATATATATATATATATATATATATATATATATATATATATTATTTTTTATTTTTTAATATTATTATTTTTTGGCTAGAGACAAATATATGATTCAATTATTGCTTAGTCAAATCCTTTTTTTTATCTTACCAGAATTTCTTTCAACTCTTATTATCTTTCTGAACTTGGGCATGATTCTTCCACTAGCTATGTTTACTACGAGAAAAGTTTGTTTTCTCCTATGTCAGATAAGCTCAATAAAATTTATGCTAGTGATAGATTGGAATCTGCAAACAGTACTGTCAGTATGACATCATTTATTAGGCTTTAAATGCGATTTCTTTTCTGAACTCCAAACTTAAACCCACAGAAATAACAAAATGATTGAGTTAATTGTTTTTTGCTGATTGCTGCAGTTCTATAAAACGCTCTCAACATCCCTCAAGGATGTAATTTGGTTATCTTAAGAGGATTTACCAGCCCAGTCTCCCAAATTATAAGATCAGAAAGCATTCTTCTCCCGTTCAGAAAACTCTACTTATTCTATCTTTTATTTTATTTTATTTTTTGGGCGGAGTTCAAGCTGGTTTAGAATGGTCACTCAGGCTTTGTTTGGGGCGGCTTTCTATCTGATTCTTAAAGCAGTTTTTTAATAGAATTTTTTTTTTTTGTTCTAGAAAGCTGCTTTAAGAAACAGTAAGAAAACCATTCCAAACGAAGCCTCAATCTTGCCTCTGGCAGTAAGGCTTGCATCTATTGTTTTAGACGACCTTAAATCCCTGTTGAGTGATTGTACAAGCATTTTTCCTGTTCTTCCAATTCTTCTGTTTAATGGAAGTATTTCAGTTTACATTGTTTTGAACAACAGCAAAAGAAGCATAAAGTAAATATTGAGCAGCCATGTAATTTTATCCAGATTTTATAAGCAGTGAAAGAGATCTAAGGCTTTGCCATTTGGGACAACTTTCTTACCCTTTCTTAAAATAGGTTTTTGAACAATTTTTTTACTAGAAAGTAGCTTTAAGAAGCAATACTGCTTTAAGAAGCAGTTCTAAGGCTTCGTTTGGGATGGCTTTTCTACTGCTTCTTGAAGCAGCTTTCTAGTATAAAAATTTTAATTTTTATGCTAAAAAATTGCTTCAAGAAGCAATAAAAAAGTCATCCCAAACGAAGCCTAATTGCTTCTTAAATCAGCATTTTTGTACAAAAATTTTAACTATTGTACTTAAAATCTACTTTAAGAAGCGGTAAGAAAACCGTCCCTAACGAAGCATAAATTATCATAAAATTTCTTCTGCTATTGTATCTTATCTGATGACATAAGTAGAAAAAACGATGATGCTTGTGACTGGGAAATTTCAAACCTGTCATGTGATGCAAACGTCCATACTTATCATATGAGTACTTGTTGGAAATTTTGTTTGTAAGATTGACATTGAAAAGTCCTTCATTGTTTCCCTTATCCGTTTGTATTTCTTCTGGTTAAAAGAATTGAACAATTTGATGTCTTTGTTTGACTAGATTTGGCTATTATCTACAAGAAATATATGAACTCGTGCTTTTTAAGACTAAGAAGTCTTGTATTTGAGTTGTTTGTTATGAGCTGTAGATGAGCTGAATGCAAATAACAAATCAATTTGATGACTTTTAGGTTCTTTGACAATTCTTCGCTTGATGGATTCAATTTTATGAAGAAAATTTGTAGTTTTTCACATCATATAAAATATGACACACATGTTTGTATATGTATTGGTAGATTTTTTTGTTAAAATAATGGTTATTATTGGATTTGAAATTGTCTGTAGATGGTATTTGACCCTACTAGCAAGCAAACTGGAGTGAGTATGAAGAAAAAACAAGAAGATTTAGAAAGTCTAGAAAGAATGCTATGGAAATTTCTCCACAAGCGCGATAGAGCTTCAAAAGAGTGAAATAAGATTCAAAATATATGGTTTCACCTTTTATTCATAGGGATCTAAGGGTTATAGGAAAGACTAAGTAAAAATGATAAAAAGAACAATAATAAATGAGGCCAATTTGGGATTGCTTATGACATGTATTAGGATTTGATGGATGTTTGACATGATTCTTCTCATTTGCCTAGTTTTCGATCTCGGGGCGAGTTTCATTTGCCTAGTGTTTGTGAGCGAATTGATGAAGGTGAATCCTCAGGATGGATCAAGTTGTATTAGTTTATGATGATGAGTCCTTTGGTTGCATTAGCAACCTCTTCTAGTGCGAAGGATGAGTCTACATGAGCTATGGTGGTTGCAAACTCAAGGTTGGCTAAGTAAGCTAGTTTTTGTCTTCTTGAGGGTGAATCTTTGTTGTGCTTGGATCGATGAATACTATTAGCGACTTGTTGATTGGAGTGATGACAAGTTGCTCTAGGAGGGTAACTCCTATTGAGGAGAAATATTCAAAATGCTATATGAATCTCTAGAATTTCATTGGGGTTTATCTTCTCCAATTGTTTTGTGGAGTTGAGTCGAGTCTCTTTGTTGTCACATACATCTGGTTGAGGGTGATCATTCTTGGTGGGGTCTTTGCAATTTAATAAACCATTTTATATGACAAAGAATATTTTAAAAAAAGTTCAGAAATACAATTTAAACATTTACAATTCTCTCCCTATGATAGTTTCTTCGCCCAATTCTCTAAAATTTTAAGATTATTTCAAAATTTTAAATAAAAATCAAATGAAGTTGAGAGAATAAATATAATTGATACGTCATCACAAAATTATCTTGATCGGGCACGAATCTCGAGGCAAAATCAGTTCGGAAACTTCAAAAATTAAATCCGGGAGCATCTGAACACCGATTTCAGCGAGCTTACAGTCAAACTGAGCGTCTCGGAAATACGAACCCAACGACGCCAAGATCAACCCAATCCGAGCCCAAATAAGTCCGAATCAAGGGTTCAAAGCGCTGTTGGAAGGTTCAAACTGCAATTTGAGTTACCAAACGGTCTCCGATTTTGACGAGCTTATACTCGAATCGAACGGCTCGACGAGACGAATCCAACGAGCCCAAGATCATTGAATTCCGACATCATTAAGGCCTTCAAATGTCCAACGAACGGTGCATGATCAAAGGATTCGATATCGGCCGTTCATTCAAATCACTCCCTGTTCGCCCTTGATCTCACGCCTATTTACGGGCTATGCCACTCCAGAAAAAACTATAAATAGAGCCGTCATTCTACACCAAAGGGACTCAAGTGAAGAGAGAGAAGAAGAAGAGAAAGATAAGGAGAAAGTGGAATAGGAGATTCCTCACCTCCTCGACCACCGCCGCCGGAACTCTTCCTGCCGCCTGAAGACGCCGGAACTCTGCCGGATTTTCAGGAAACGCCAAGAATTCGCAGAAGAAGAGAAGGAGAAGAAAAATAAAAAATAATGGTTATTATTGGATTTGAAATTGTCTGTAGATGGTATTTGACCCTACTAGCAAGCAAACTCAGGAGTAGAAATCTGGGAGCTGGGGGCGAGTATGAAGAAAAATAAAAAAGTCTAGAAAGAAAGCTATGGAAATTTCTTCACAAGCGCGATAGAGCTTCAAAAGAGTAAAATAAGATTCAAAATATATGGTTTCACCTTTTATTCATAGGGATCTAAGGGTTATAGTAAAGACTAAATAAAAATGATAAAAAGTACAATAATAAATGAGGCCAAGTTGGTATTGCTTATGACATGTGTTGTGATTTGATGGATGTTTGGCTTGATTCTTCTCATTTGCCTAGCTTTGGGTCTCGGGGCGAGTTTCAATTGCCTAGTGTTTGTGAGCGAATTGATGAAGGCGAGTCTTCATGATGGATCAAGTTGTATGAGTTTACGATGATGAGTCCTTTGGTTGCATTAGCAACCTCTTCCAGTGTGAAGGATGAGTCTACATGAGCTACGGTGGTTGCGAACTCAAGGTTGGCTAAGTAAGCTAGTTTTTGTCTTCTTGAGGGTGAATCTTCGTTGTGCTTGGATCGATGAATACCATTAGCGACTTGCTGATTGGAGTAATGACAAGTTGCTTTAGAAAGGTAACTCCTATTGAGGAGAAATATTCAAAATGCTTGAAGCGTTCTATATGAATCTCTAGAATTTCATTGGGGTTTATCTTCTCCCATTGTTTTGTCGAGTTGAGTCAAGTCTCTTTGTTGTCACATACATCTGGTTGAGGGTGGTCATTCTTGGTGGAGTCTTTGCAATTTAATAAACCATTTTATATAACAAAAATATTTAAAAAAAAGTTTAGAAATACAATTTAAACATTTACAAATCTCTTCTTATGATAGTTTCTTCGCCCAATTCTCTAAAATTTTAAGATTATTTCAAAAATTTAAATAAAAATCAAATGAAGTTGAGAGAACAAATATAATAAAAAAGATCTTCTACTATGACTAACGCTTCGTTTGGGACCACTTTTTTATTGCTTCTTGAAACAACTTTCTAGTTTAAATATTAAAATTTTTGTACTAGAAAACTGCTTTAAGAAGCAATAAAAAAGCTGTCTCAAACGAAGCCTAAATTGCACGTAGAAAGGCAATTTCTAGGCCAAAAAATTGTAGAGAATTCCAACATGTTGGAGTAGATGATGAGTTCTAAAGTGACAATTTGTTCAAGTGATATTTATATTAGGGGTGTAAATGATTCAGAGTGGAGCTCAAGTCATCCATGACAAGTAATCAAGTTCGACTTTGAACTGTAGATTTATTTTAAGAGTTTGAGCTGGCTCACGAGTCGGTTCTTCTATTATGAATGTAAGCAATTATTAGAATAAAATGATAAAAATAATGAGAAATTATAAGAACAATAATAAAGAATTATTTAATATTAGAAATTGGGTTATAATTTTAAATTATTTTTAATAACTTATATTTAAAATCCTGAATTATACCATATTTTAAATGTATTTTATATTAATATTTTTTAAACAAGCCGGCTTAGGAGCTTAGGAGTCTAGTCAGGGCTAGCTCAACCTTGGTTTGTTAGCTCATCTAGCTAGGCTCACGAGCCATTTATCGAGCCAACTCATGAATCAGATTGACTTACTTACACCCCTAAGTATTTAATCTATGCTTTATTTGAGACACTTTTTAGCCAATATTATTTTTGTTGTTTCCAAAAAAAAATTGTGCTGGAAAACTGTTTTGCTATAGAAAACAATGAAAAAATTGTCCTAAACAAAATCCTAAAGTCAACCGAGGGTAATTTTTTAGATTTTTTTTTTAAATTTTAAAGAGAAGCTCCTCAACTAGCATGTGTGACTTCTTTTTGAGTTAGATGAGCTTAAATGGACACCATGTGTATTTTCATTTATGACATAAAAATATATAATGAATAAATTAAATATGCAATTGAAATTTATCTTATTTTTATTTTTGATAGTTGTTTTCTGTTTCAAATATTATTTTATAATAAATTTTATTTGTCCGTTACTTTATATAATAATTAAAAACTAAAAAGAAATTGATCAAGTTTGGGGGTGTAGCTCATATGGTAGAGCGCTCGCTTCGCATGCGAGAGGCACGGGGTTCGATTCCCCGCACCTCCATTAATTTTACAGCTGTGGTTGGATTTTAAGTTTTTAATGAAATTTATCAATTTAATAAACCATAGTTCTTCAAAAATTCAAAGACTCATATTTTTAGTAAAATATTAACTTAAGTTATTCAAATGTTTTTTATTAGGATATTTAGTTCAATAAAGATAAATTTATACATTCGAATACAATATCTCTTATAATTAGGATTAATTGTTATATGCCAATACCGGTGTCCGAAGACGAATGAGAGCGCACGTCACTTTTTGCTCTGTGACGTGGCGCACTCTCATTTGTTTTCGGACTACCCAGTGTCCGCACATAATAATTTCTCTTTAATTAATAGCCAAAACTCTCAATCAACATGTCAAATTAGATCACATAAATCAAGATTTTAAGAACGTCAAAAACAAAAGTGAGCCAAAACTTGCATTATTCCTTATGAATAAATGCCGCATGCTAAATGTTCTTATTTTCTTCTTTTCCCAAAGGAAAAATAGTTAAGCTTAAAGGTCACATATATGCCCCATTAAGTTATTTTAAAGAATATATATATATATATATATATATATATATATATATATATATATATATATATATATATATATATATATATATATATATATATATATATATATATATATATATATATATATATATATGCGTAGATAAATATAACAAAATAAGAGGAATAATAAATAACAGATACTTAAGCGATTTTATGTTATTTCTATACATTTATTGTATTATAATTAGAACATTGTGTTATGGTTAGAGTTAAATATTTATTAGGTGAAATGAAAGAGTGCAATAAATGAATATTTGAAAGAGCTCCAAAAAATATCAATATTTAATACACCTATATTTAAAGATTAATGTCCTTTGTCCTTTCCCTATGAGAGGTCTAATGATGCATTAAATGTTATAGAGTATATAACTTCAAAATGTATCTATATTTAATAAATAATATCTTTTTCTTATGAGCAGCCTAATAATAGATTAGGAGAAATTATTCTGTGAGGATACCGAACAGTCTTAAGATCAATCATAACAAGCCACGTCATCCGGTACTGAGCAGCGGTATCAGGCAAAAAAGTGATGTGGCACGTTCTGATTGATCTTCGGACGCTGTCCGATGTCCGCACATAATAATTTTTCATAGATTAGAGTGGATAAAATGTCAAGATTTTCTTCCTTGAATGTGGTGAGTTAATTTATGTAATATAATATATATGTGGTTCATTTTCTATGTGTAACATCTTTCTTTAATTAAGACATTTAGAACACTTCTATGTATTAGCTGTTATTAAATGTTGTTTATAATTATCTTGAGAGGATTTTGAACATTTTTTTTTATTATTATTATTTTTATTTTGAACATCTCTATGCATTTAGGATTCTTTTGAGAGCATTTAGGATTCTCTTGAGAGGATTTTTGTAAATAAGATTTTAAATATTTTTTTTTTTGGGAGAATTTGTTCAAGAAGTTGAAATATGAGTGGATTTTGATGGCTATAATTTTCTCTTATTTTGAAACTTTATAAATTAAATATAATTTCAAAATGTGATCCTTATTTGTCCTCCTTAATTTTTAAAGTTCCTTTATATTTTTTTTGCCTCTATTACTGAATCTTCTATAAATTGACATCCTTAATGTCTTCTCCTCTTCATATATTTAATAAGATAGATTATAGGAAGCCATGGCTAGAAGAGATTGAAGGTGCTCATAAAACTATATAGTTCATTGCCAATTCTACTTTGATGATTATCATTGCTAATGTCCAACAAAAATGACTAAGAGATGGTTGTACTTAAGCTTGTACTTCTAGAAGCTAAAAGTTTTGATGGATCAGAAGGAATACTTTGAAATTATTGTTCTAATTTTTAAAAGAGCAAAAAAGTTTAAGTCTTTTAATATCCATTATGAAGAGTATCTATTTAGGAGATTATTTTATGAAGATCATTAATCACTACAAGAAAAACGTTTTTTTCGGCCGCTAGTTCTGCCGGAAAATAAATGAAATCCGTCGGTAATTTATATTTCATGCAGATTTTTTTTTACTGTGTGAAATTCGTAAAAAAATAGTAGCTTAGGTTTGGTTTGAGATATCTTTCTTATTGCTTTTTAAAGCATCTTTTTCGTACAAAAAATTTTATTCCAAAATTTTTTTTTTAAAAAAAAAAATTGCTTTAAAAATTTATAAGAAAGCTGTCTTAAACAAACATTTAGTTTGAGACAATTTTTTAATGCTTTTAAAGGTAGCTTTCTAGGGCAAAATTTTTTTGAACAAAAAAAAAATGATAAAAATTTATCCCAACAAACAAAATCATAGCATTACTCCAATGAACCAACCGGATTCAAATAATTTTTTTCAGGCCACACTAATAAGAATAGTGACCCTCCATTGTCTTTTGGTTTTTTTAATGAAGGGTTGGCATACAGCATAAGAACAGCTGTCATGCATTCTCAATACTAAGTGAAATTATTTCGTGCGGACGCCAGATGCTATTTGGAGGTGAATCAAGGTGCATTACGTCAACATTTTGCTGTGTACCAGTGCTGTATACGGTTGTGTACCGGATGATATGTCGCATCCTGATTCGCCTCCAAACAATCTGGTCACTGCACGTAATAATTTCTCCAATATTGAAGACCCCTTCCATGTAAGGCAGGCTCTGGACTACTTAATATTAATATCAAATTTATTGATATTTTAAATTAGTTCCATGAAGGAAACAAAAGTCTTCATAGTACACAATAAATTAAAAAAATTCATTGATATTTTAATATTTATTTTTTAATTAGAAAAAAAAAAGTCTACCAGCTTTACTTTGATCCTATAATCCCCTTAGTCATCGTTGCTAAAAGTTATTTGAAACCACAATTTTGATTATGATACTGATAGTGCTGAATTATTGGTCTAAGTCAACCAAGCAGCGTTCAGTATAAAAATAAATTTTTTTCTTGTATGAAATGGTCAAAATAGAGCATAATTTGAAAAAAAAAAAGTTGTTTTTTCAGTTTTTCTAACACAAGTTATATATTACATTTTTATATGTAAATAAAAATATGGTATAAAATAGTATTTTATATTTACACTTCCTCTGATATTTTGTAAGCATGCAAAACATAAAAAAAAAAGACTTGATTCAAGCCATTGAATGAGAATAATTACTCCGTATAATAAATACTTTTTTATGTAAAAGACTTTCATTAATAAAAGAGAATACGAAACAAAATATAATTACAAATCTATAAGCAAAAATTAAAGAAGGCAACCTCAAAGTGAGAAGGTGCCAAATCATAAAGGCTGCAAAGAGTAAAGAAGAGTAAGAAAAATAGTCGGATTCAAGAATATTGAGGCATTGTGCAACCACCGGCAAGCCGAGCAAGGAGCAAGGACCATCCATTGGAGGCATCAAGCCACGAACCAAGCAGAGGAAAACCAACAATTAACAAATAAAGTCTCCCAAATAACAAAGAGGAATGACCACCATGATTGCCAGTAAGCGAAACCAACAATGTAGTGCACAAAAGCCTCATCATTATCTGGAACACTAAAAAAGACACATAATCGAAGGACACAAGTACACAACAACTAGAAGTGACAAACCTCACAACAGCCACCAACCCAACAAAATTAAAACCGATTACGCAAACCACATCCAACAGGAAAAGAACAAAAAAAAAAAAAACAAGAACAGACGAACGAAAACCATTACTCCTTTTTAGATTTTCTTTTGCGCCGCTTGCCACCCCCAATGTGAAAACCTGTATCAACAAAGCGATCTACATTAAGACTATACAAAGCCTGAAATTTATTATCCTGCCCATCGAAGTGTTCCACAACTCCCCCACAAGGCAAGGAAAAGGACTCATCAAGCCAATCTGATTGCACCTCACAAGAATCTTTCACATTTAGCACTAACTGAGCTTTCAAATTATCGTTTAAAATAATATTAATCAAGACATAAATAATAGGAACACTAATATGTGAGTCAGGCATTTCCAATGAAGTCATAGGAGATTCAACATATTCAACAGAAGCTACAATTAAGGCACTAGATGAATCATTTAACATCATCATGTTGACATCATAAAACCCCTTGATTGCTAAATTCAGGTTGTCTACTTGTCTTGATTTAAGAAAAAAAATAAACTCCTTCAAAACCTTCATACCAACATCAAAAGCAACATGAAGGGAATCAGAAGCTAATATTGCTAGGAAATTTTTCTTAATCTCAACATTAATATCCTCGTCAGGTTCTTGAATGGAAAACTCCTCCAAAGTAGAGCCATCATGCAAAACTGAATTATTGATGGCAGGAGAAATTATATCAAGGCCAACCAACATAGAATTACCAATATCACCATTTACCAAAGAAAAGCCAATAGTAGGAAAAACAACAGGAACATCAGAAGGCAACGTGCCAGTTTGTGATAGAGGATCTACAAGACCCGCAAGCCCATCAACACCTTGAGGAGGAATTAAAGGTAAATGTGAAGGTTCTACCTAAGACATATTTCCATTTATCACATTGTCAACAACATGCATAGCAACAAAAGGAATCAATAAAGGATCATCAACCACGGTTCCATGGGACAGAGAGGCCCCCTAATCATTCACTTGAGTGGACATTTGTTGAGTACCAGTCCCATTTCCATAGCAACATGCTTAGCCATATTCAAGAGAGCCCTATCTAAGTGAGGGTGCAAAATGCGATAGGTATTTTTATAATGACTCAGAGATTTACAATGATCAAAGAAAGGAGTAAAATCCTCCATAATAACTTCTTGAATATAACCAATATTATCAGGAAAAATACAAACCAACTCAAGGTAAGATTTGGAGATGTCTAATTCGATAAGGACCCGGGCAACCGAAGGTTGTAATCCAACCACAATAGCATTATCAATTTTTAATGTATGCCCAAATAAAGAGCCTAAACTGTGAAGAATGCGATGAGAAAAGAGATGTGGGAGAAGGTTAGGGAAGGACACCCAAATTGAAATAATCAGAGACTCAACATAAATATCAAATAAAGGGGACCACTTAAACAAGTTCATGAAATAATTAGAGACAAAGTAAGAACGATGTGGGAACACTCTACTATAATCCAAGTCATTCACCATCTCGATTAAAACAAGTTTTGGATCCAAGACAGTCACAGAACAATCTGTTGACACGACCCGAAACACGACCCGAACCCGACCACCCAGAAAAATTTGGGTTCAGGTTAACCCGAACCCAAAACGGGTCGGGTTTGGGTTCAACATATCAACCCGTTTTAAAAATCGGGTCGAGTTCGGGTTGACCAAGCAACCCGAAAGTGACACGAAAACTCATTTTTGACCCAAAAAATCCGAGATTGTCTCGTTTTTGACCTGATTTTTGACCAGAAACCTAGCAATTTTGGGTCAAACCCGGGTCATTCGTGTCGGGTCTGGTTGACCCGGACCCGAATCGAGTTGGGTTTCAGGTCCGAAAACCTATCCCATTTTTAAAAACGGGTCGGGTTCGGGTGACCCGAATAGTGCCGGGTCAGTTCTTGGTTCAACCCGAACCCGACCCGTTGACCCGAATTGACACCCATAAAGTTTACTAACCAAGGAAACTTGAAGGGTTGAGCAAGAGCCAATACTTGAGCTTCAAAAATCCATAATGATGGAAGGTCATGGTGCGTCATTAGTTTAAGGTTGGGAAACCCAGATGAAGAAGAAGCCCCAGACAAAGCTTCAAGAAAGGAATGGGAAGATGGCTTGCCATTAAGGAACCCATGATCAGACTGCCGAATAACAACCATCTAAGCAAAATCGACTGGAGGAGGCCCAAACAACCAAAGAAAACCCAAATAAAAGATAAGATGAGGGACCAAGAGAAGACAAACCAGAGCGATGATGCCATGAATAGTCCAATGAGCCGAGGAGGGCGAGTAGGCTGCTAGGGCATAACCCTAGAAGAGCGCCTCGATGAGAAAGCGGGAGCTAAAAAAAAGAAGATCAATACTATAACTGTACAATAAAATACTACGATAATAACCATCCATTTTTTAGGGTTTGTAGTTGGAGCATATTGATTGGAAATAAAATTAATAAACCTAATGAGTTGGGTTTGAAGGCTTATCCTGCAAACAAATAAAAAAGTATCAACTTCTAATAATTGTAAATTCAGCCACACAACTAGGGTTGTAAACGAGCCAACTCGAGTTATATCACATTGGGCTTGAGCTTGATTAATTAATCGAGTTTTAGCTCAAGCTCATGCTACATTTTACGTGTTCGGGTTGACTCACAAGCCAACTGGTTTATAACGAAAGTTAGAAAATGATTATGATTCAAGCAACTATTTTACTTATATTATATAAAGAACAAGAAATTAAAAGATAAAGTATAATGAATCACTTCATATAAGAAAATGAGATATTTTTTTAAATATCTTCAATAGTTTTACACTTAAACTCATGAATTATAATGTATTTTAAATATATTTTATATTTATTTTTCTTTAAACTAGTCTTCTCGAGCACTAACGAGCTGAGATGAGGCTAGCTCAAACTTGTCTCGTTAGCTAAACTTATCCATCTCAACTTAACTTACTAATAAGCTTGATTCACTTCCCCTCCTACAAATAACATTAAAAAAAAAATCACATTGTGGTAACTTTCATTATTCCTAGTACACTAATTCTTAAGGTAAAAGCCTGGTTAAATAATGATGTTGGCATGTCACAAGTTGTCATATTAATTGGCTAATTAATGGCTTCAACGTCGACTTGTTTCAGATTTGAAATAATTGTACTGTGGGACACGGAAATATTAATTGGTGATGAAAGGAGCTCCACGACTCCCCTTATTAAAATATGCTAATCATATCAGCTTTCATTTTATCGTACGCAAATCTTTACAAATCACACATATTTTCTTTCATTTTCTTTATCAGCATTGAAAATGAAATTGTGCTTTTCTTTCTATATTAAAAAATAAGACAAAGTCCGGGATCTCCATCAAAGATTTATTGTAGTTGTAGCATTTTATTTGAAGAGATTATTATCTGCGGATGTCGGAGGTGTCCTAAGGTCAATTCGGACGCTCCACGTCACCCAATACATTATTTAGATAATGTTGCTCGTCCTGAATTTGTCTCCGGACGCATCCGGCATCCGCACTTAACCAATTTTCCATTATTTGAACCAATAGATACTAACAACCGCCATTTAAATCAATTGAATGTAGTGCTGATATTTAAATTTTGGATTGGAGTCATATATTCTTAAGAAAAAAAGTCTTAGTTTTTTTTTTTTTTTTTCAAATTTACTTATACTTAATTATTTTGGTCTTATAAAACTAAGTTGGTTGATATAAGATTATTTATAAGCTTGGTAATTTAAAGCCTTGGTCTTCTTTTTATAGTCCAATAAATTAATTTAATTATTCTCGATGCATAATATAATCTTATTTAATGTTTAGTATTATAAATATAATCGAAAGTTTTAATTGGTTGGTGCAGCTTTATCTTAGTGATTGTTAAGTATCACACAATATAACATAAAATTATTATGTTAGGAGACTCTTTTATGAATGTTAAACATAATCTCTCTCCCCTCTCTCTCTCTATATATAAACATAAAATAAGAAAATTAAAGGCTATAAAAACTTATAAACAAGAAGAAAATTACCTTTGAAGTGAAGATAAGATAAAATAAGAAGAAAAGTCACCACAGTGAAGTTAATTGGAAGCTCATTGAGGAAGAAAAAATCATTTATTTTGTACAAAAATGAGTGAAATTGTGAAAGAAAATTTTACATGAAAAAAAAAAAAGATAAATTGAAAGAGTAAGGATTTAACATGGGGACCTAATTGAGAGGTTTTCAGCCATATCAAAAGGAGATTAGTTCACTAAAAATTTTGAAATGGAAAGAAAATGAGAGAAAGATGTTCGGTTTGATCGAGAATCTAATCATGATAATGGCCGATTTTAATCATATTCATTCAGTGGTAATAAATAAAATTTCAATGAATTTTTCTTTAGAAACTAATAATTGTCGCTATTTACATATTTTTTCTATAGTGATTGATAATCATACTTTAAATATAATTTTACTATATTGTATTTTTATCTTAAAAAGGATTGTGTTGTATTTCTCTTTGAAGCACTTCATTCCTAAGTGTGGGCCACCCCACAACTACTACTCAAGAACCTCTCTTGTGGTCCAATAGAGGGTTCAACATTGATCTCTTTTTGTGAATTTGAAAGCTGTTAGGTAGCTTGTTGAGCATCATAATCAAAGTCGGTAGCTATCCATGTGCTGAATATCAAATAATTTAATTATTAGCTTTGTTTGGGACTGTTTTCTTATTGCTTTTTAAAGTTGATTTTAATATCAAAATTAAAAATTTTATACTAAAAAGCTTCTTTAAGAAGCGTTAAGAAAGCAATCCCAAAAGAAACCATAGTGAGCATATATAATATCCATCATAGGAAGATCTGGTATCATTGCAGTGACCATTTCTATAATGAATAAAATCACATAAAAATTTATTAAGTAGTTAAGAGTATTTTTTCTATATTTCAATATTCTAAAATTTTATTATTTTGATCTTCATATGAAATGTATATGATCTTTGTTCATTTGTTGATGGATATAATTAATTAAAATCCTTCGATAACAAAAATTTAATCGAGTAAGTGCTAGCAATGTGTCCAATGATACCGGACCTATCTAACTTGGGCTAATCCTTTGATAAATGGAGGCTACTAAAGATAATATTTGCAATCTTAAATTTTGACATAAGGAATCATAGTCATGAATTCATAAGTGCTTGTCGTGATACATCAAACTTAAGGAAAAAAAATGAAAAGTTATTATATGAAGGTTTGTTATCTCTTGAATTTTAGGAGTATTTAAAGATGAATGTTTTATTAAAAGGTTGATTATAGGAGGTTCAATAGTGCAAGAAATTTAACTAGAGTTATTAATTTTATTTGAAGTACGCTTGAACATAATTTACTCAAATTAATATTCACAAATATATATATATATATATATATATATATATATATATATATATATATATATATATATATATATATATATATATATATATATATATATATATATATATATATATATATATATATATTTTACACATGTATTTGTTAATTTTTTACAATTTAAGTATATAATATAAAAACATATTTCTTTTTCATAAGTACATGCATATATACTTGTATTATACATTACAAAATAAATGTTATAATAATGAGGGCATATCAATGTGAACTTAAGCTATTGGATTACTCCTAATGGTTGAAAAATTTTTGGGAGGTTAGATGGGGCATCCTATCAACAACTAGCAAATGGTGGGCCACTTCCTAGTTGCTCCATGAGCACATCATAGCCGAGTTTAAAATAACTTTAATGTTGTTTCCTTTTGGAAATGAAAGAGAATAAAGTCATTTACTTTGCTCACTTAGGGTATTTATAGCTAGGCGCACAAATGAACTTTAGTACTTTCATGACGCATTTGAGAAATGGAAGAGTCATATAAAATTTGAGATCCATGCTAGATCGAAATGCATATTGATTGAGAGCATTTTTGTTGTATAATCGTTTAATTAAAGGGTAAAAAACCATGCAGTGTCGCATTTAAGATCTATTGTATGATAGAAGTCAAGTTAGCAAAGAGAAATATTAATCATCTTACAATTAAATGTTATCTCACAAATAATTATATGAGTTAAATTGAGCGAGCAAATGTCACATTCTCATGTTGTCATAAAACTTGAAAAAAAAAAAAGAAAGGACCTAGCCTATATAAAATAACTTCCATAAATAGTACCATCAATAAAAGGTGCATAATAGAAAAGCATCAGTAGACATCTAGAGCAAGTGGAGATGGGATCGATCACATGCAGGCCAAAGGCGGAGCACAGATGCTCATTAGGGAGTGCGGCAGGGCTGCGTGAGGCGCAAGCATGAAAGAGCGAGGCATGCGGCAAAGCTCAAAGCATGTGAGGGAGGGAACGTGCACAAGTAGAGACGTGCGCGGTGGAGGCGTACTCAGGAAGATCGATGGTTGCGGTCAGGGTCAAAGCTCGTAGAGCAGAGCAAACGGGCAGAGCACGGAGAATGACTCGTGTGTTTGCGATTACACAAGTTGAGATCACATAGAGTGTGAGTTGGGTGCATAGGGTGCATGATGTTAATTGTGTGGAACGCAGTGCGGCATGGACATACTATCAAGAGGTGGAGCTTAGAGGGCATAAGCAAGAATGTGTAGGGAAGACCATGGAAGTACAAGTAAGTGCAAGGCTGCAGTTTGGGGCTCAGGTGAAGTTCTTGCAATCATATTCGAATGGTGAACAGAGTTCTTGACCATTTTGATGCAAAATTTTGAAATTAACAAATTCACCAGTGAAAATGACTTTGGATTATGGAGAACAAAATGAAGGCCCTCCTCGTTCATCAAGGAACTTCTAAGGTAATTTTAAGGGAACATTTTGCTGCCATAACTGATAGGGCAAGGACAAGGCAAACACAACTAAAGGCTCATAGAGCAATCATGTTATCGCTAAGTGATGATGTTCTAAGAGAAGTAGCTGAAGAAGGTTATGCATAGAAGTCTGTGAGAAACTAGAGTCTCTGTACCTGAAAAGATCATTGGCCATCCAGCTATATCTAAAGAAAGCTCTATACACATTGCATATGGAATAAGGTAAAGATTTGAAAAGAATAAATTAATAAAATTAACAAACTCATTCTTGATCTTAAGAATGTAGATGTAAGGATTGAGAAAGAAGATCAAGGTATTATGCTCCTAAGTTCTTTGTTGAAATCATAAAAAAATTTAGTCGACACATTACTATATGGAAAGCTAATGTTGACCATGATCGAGGTGAAGCTAGTCTTTGTATCCAAACAATTACAGCGTAGAAATGAGGACAAAGATGAAAGTGTTGACAACATTCTGAAATAAAGGGGAAGATGTGATTCCAACAAGAGATGCTTACATTGCCATAAGGGCAATTCAGAACAAATTGTCTGAATTTGCTAAAGCAAAAGAAAGTTAGGCCCAAGGACGACACTAACATAGTTAAGGCAGCATATGAAAACATAGATGTTTTGTAAATCTAGGACCAAGGTGGAGTTTGTTGTGATTAGTCCAAGATTTACTATATTGTACTTTCTTTTAGTTAGTTTTCTTTGTAGCATTTTATGATAAATTGGTTAGTTACCATTTGTGTCTATATATAGACACCAATATCTTGTAATAAGGTAACATATTAAGCCATCAAAATATATAAAATTATAATTTTGATTTTAGCTATCTCTCTCATTCTCTCTCTCTCTCAAGAATTTCAAGAGTAAAAGCTCCTTCCTCATAAAGCAGATCCTTCATTTCTTGTAATATACTCTTAATTTATCTTCTTACAACATTAAGATGATAAAGCCTCATTAGAATCACAAATATTCAAGCACGAACAATCTAAGTTATGATTTCACTATAAAAAATTAAGATTTTATGGCGTGGTATAGATTAGCCAAAGTTCAAATAAATTTTATTGCATTTATAATTTGATAACATAATTTTTTTTGGACATTCAGTTTTAATAATTTTAAAAAAATTAATATTAAATGGTACAAAACTTTTAATCTATTTTTACAATGTAAATTTAAGTTTTAATACTATTTAGCATAATTATCTTATATTTAAAAAGTATTCGTACTAAAATTATAAATTATAATAATAAGACAAAAAAATCATTATTTTATTTCTAAGGCCAGAGACAGCCCGCCCAATAATTTTCTTTTTGGAAATCCCGCCCAATAATTAGATCAGGCCTCCAATAGCGTCGAGCCGTCGACAAATCAGAGCACGGGACTCACGTGAAGCTCCTCCTCGACTTTTATTGAGTGAGACAAAAGCGGGCCCACCTTGCACACAACAGTCTAGCGTCATGGTGAGTCACATACTGACGTCAACATGTCCTCATCCCACTGGACCATCGCCATCCAAATCGATCTTCATACGTACTTAGTGCTTATGCGGACGGCGCGCACTTCGCACCTAATAATTTTTCTTTCGTAGGATAGAAGAAATATTCGTTTACTCTAAGGAATAGCCGACTAGGCAGTGGTTGATGGGCCTCAATGCCTGGGGGATGTTTGATTGTAAGTAAAATTATAAGAAAAAATTAAGAATTTTATTTTTTTTTTATATTTAATTTGAAGTAAATCTAATATAAAATATTTATATAAAAGATGTAGGATATATTATATATACTTAGAAATTATATCATTTTCATAAGAATTTTAAATGAAGGAAAATTCTTAGTGTGCAACCTATCTTTTCATAAACCTAAGATCATCCAATTATGAGGTTATTAAAGTATTAAAATGCTAAATAATTGATCTATGATCAAAAGATTTGATATAATGCATCTAATGAAGTGATTCAAAATTTTGGTTATGTTTGCTAAAATCGTCTGATCTAAAAAAAACTAAAAACAAACCCTCAATTTTCATATAAAAAGGACTTAGATTTGAGTTTGGAGAGATCTGAAGAACTTTATAACTTTACTTAATGTTCAATGACGGCGATCATTGTCATCAACATCGCCAAACTACCATTTTTTTGTCGTCATCACTCAACTGCCATCATCTAACAGTCATCTTTCAACTTTTATCTTCTGATCACAATCACCCGATTATTATAATCCATTCAACATCATTTGATTGTCTTCATCTAGCACATCATTATCACCTAATGACCAAACTAACATCATCCAATAGATGCATCCCCAACATTCTCCCATATGTTTATAGTGATATAAACTCGTAGTACATATTTTGTAATAACGACTTCTCCAATTGAGAGAAAGAATAAACTCTCGCAACATCTTTGCACATTGGATCATTTCATTCGGGTCATTCCACATGATTTTTTTTTCCTTTCTGAAATTTTCTATAAAAACTTGGTGTCTCCTACTTTCGTTTTCTCATGTGTAAGTGTATTGGATATTCTTAAAAGCTAAGATGTAAACATTCTATATCTATCATCATAAATTTTCTATCAATCTATCATATCTCAAAAACAAATCTAAAATTTTTTAAGATCATTTTATTCAAAATTATAGTTAGATTGGCCACACTGCATGATGCTGCAAACTCAGATTAGCTTATTTACCAGTTGAGGTTGTTCTCTCACTATGATTTCGTTTTGGACAATTTTTTTGTTACTTCTTAAAACAACTTTCTAGTATAAAAATTTTATTTTTTACTAAAAAGATGTTTTAAAAAACAACAAAAAAATTTGAGACAAAAATATTTGAATTCCTCAATTTTATTCTGAAAAAGGTGAAGTTTTTAGGTTGCCATATATGTACGGTACTACACCAATGAAAGCATGATAGCTACACAATATGAATCCCTTTTTTCATCTTCTTCTCTCGTCCACAAACCTCCTTTCCAATCGTTAGCTTTTTACCAAACCAAAAAGAAAGAAAAAACAAAGTCTACACCATATCTCATATAGTCATATATATAACAGTACCATCTCATCTCCCCCTTTTTATCTCCTCCTCTACTTCTCCTCAAAGTAATTAGCCTCAGGCCCTCAGCTCGATCTCCCCATCGAAATGGATCAGAAGCCAAACACTCACCACAACAGATTCCCAAAGAAATCAGACGCCAAACCCAGCAAGAAGCAGAAGCCACTAAAAGTGGTTTACATCTCCAACCCCATTAGAGTCACCACCAGCGCCGACGGTTTCCGCGGCGTCGTCCAGGAGCTCACCGGCCGAGACTCAGATATCGCCGACATCCTCGCCCGCCAGCCTCTCATCGACCATCCGGTACTGGAGCCCTGCGATGCCTTGATACCCGCACGCCAGCTGCCTCCGGAGCTCGGCGAGGGGGATAATAACTCCTTCAAGCTGATGCCTGAGAGAATTGCAGGAACGGAGGAATACTTCGCTGGCCTTCTCCCACTGTCTTTGCTCTTTGACATGGAGTGAGACAGATTGTTTGGTGGTATGAGCTCAGTAGTTTCTGGTTTTGCTATATTCTAATCGAGAGGATTTACATGTATATCATTAAATTCACATGAACACATAATTTTTTATATTTGTGTATGTTACTCTATAGTTTCTAAATGATGAAAAATATATTTTCTTATATATTTTTTGATTTCTTTTAACCATTAGGGTATAATGATTTGTATATATGTAGATTTCATGCGTGGGAGTTAGTAGTGATATTTTCAATAATATATAGTATGAGTATTGATAATTAGTATATTGTATTCAAGTTGTTCAGTGTTTGGAAGAAAAAATATATGAAATGAAATGAGCTTTTACTTAAACTTTGTTTAGTAATATTACACTGTTCAAAATTCATCTTATAAATCTTCAGATCCTGGCATAGAAACTGCAGATAGATCCCTCTGAAAACTTCTTAATTTAATTAGAAGAAATAAATTAGAAGCTAGCCAGATCTGGTGTTATGTGAATGTTTTCTCTTTGTGATACTTTTTCTGATTAATTAATTTCTTCTGTAGATGATCTTAGTTGATTTTTATCTTGAGCATTAAATAATTAAGTTTACCAACTTAGTTTTATTAAGTGAATATAAATAATCGCTGGAGTTGGGAAAGAGGATGAGTTCATGAAGCAGCAACTGTAGTACTTTTTCTTGGAAGGAGAACTGTAGTACTTTGCAACAGTTCATGAGAAGAATAGTTCTTGCGAACAATTAAAGCCTTCTGGTGGTGATAAGATGATGGGTACGGCTTTGTCTCTTGATTTTGTAGCCATCTTCTGATACTCTTCCAGACTATTAATGATTAAAATATGAAAAATAAACTATAATCTTTCTAAATATTTCAATAAAGTTTCAAAATCTGAATGGAAATATTCTTTAAATTTTTTCGTTAAATTAACATATCACTCTTTGTTTCTCACTTTTTCTACAGAATACATAAGCAATAGTAAGCATTAATAGTGGCTTTTCTGCTGTTATTATGGAATTAATACAATAAATTTTGAATCTGAATAACCAATTACTAATTAGGCTTTTTCTATAAGTGAGTTCATAATCCATGGTTTCTTACAAGCATAAGCCGTCTATGATCAACTTAATATCCCCATTGATCTATTATGAAATATTTCTATTTATACGATATAGCTAGGATTATTTATGGATTAGTTTCATTATGAGGTGTTTCTTCATTCAATTTTTGTTGATATTGTAACTTCTATCGATAATTGAAATAGTAATTCTATTTTCTATGGAAGTATAAGCAAAATTTATGGGTGTATTCATCCTAAATTCTTTTCTATTCATAACATGTTTTCCAAAACACCCCCACTAATCACAAAATTCTCTAAAAAAATTGGCATTAGCAGTTTCTCTTATGCTTGCTTTGACTATGATTTGGACAATAAAACACAAACCTTTTTCACTTGTTTGGATAAGCAATGAAGCAACCTGTAATTGCCTTAGGATAATTTTCTTTGCATATAAATTGTATTTTGTTGCTTCCCTTAGACATCCTTGAATATGGGATGTCTTCAACTAGATTTTCTTCATGTTCATAGTTCAAAATGAGTCTTTAATTAGGAACATTATTTAAAAAGTGCTTAGATATTTTAATACATAGCTCCACAAAAAATTATGGACATTTACTCATTATCATTTATCTTATCATATCCATTATATTCTATATTACATTTCTACATTATCATTTTGTTAGAGTGCTCCAAACTTAATACAATTTGCACTAATGATTTAATTTTTTTAAGAATTGGGTAAACAGGAGCTAATATTATCCGAACTTATTATATTTTTCATAATACTATAAAAAATAGATCATCCCGGTTAGGGGATAACCCGGTCGACCTAGCATGCAACTCACACCAATTTACACGGGCCAACACTTAAGGCTTTCACGAAGCGCCGAGGGGATTCGAACTTGGTACCTGGCCTTTGGCCAGCCAGTTCTCCACCACCAGGCCACCCCGCGGTGGGTATATATATATATATATATATATATATATATTTCATAATACTCAATATACCTTATATGGTCTAGTTATTTTAGTTGTCTTTAATAGCATTTACTATTTGAAATTATTCATGCCATAAATAAACAGTCATAACATGAAAGACGATAATATATTTTTCATCATTAAACGTAAGGGTGTCAAATGACCCACAAATATCAATGTGTATGATCTTTAAGAGTTGGAATTCCATGTGACTACTGTTTTATTAGCATGCTTGTTTTGCTTACCCTTAATACAATAAACAGGTCTGGCAATGTCTACAAAGTCTTAGTTTGATAAATTTTCATTTTATCTAAGATTCTAAGCCATCGACAAAAATATCTGGCAAGAAATTCTTAGGAGGAAGAAGATTTCTTCATGGATGAGAGAGAGGAAGGGAAGGGTGAGTGAGTCTGAGAACGAATCGATTTTAGGCGAAAACAAAACTAAAGCTTTATTTAATTTTTTCACATTTACAGAAAACTCAACCTCTACTTATAATACAGAGAAACATGTAGGATAAAAAAAAAGGATGAATAGAAGGAACCAAATAGCTAAAATTGGACCAAATCCTGACAATCTGCACCTCGATCCAATTTTATTATGTATATATCAAAGAAAAGCCTTCATCTCAATAGTTTAAACAGATCATTAACAAAAACAGAAACCCCTTGCTTTGCATTGCCTCAGCCATGGTAGCACACAATCATCCGAGGATCAAGATCTGATCTCATAGATCATCTCAGTCAATGTGTAGCCCAGCCGCGACCTGGCCTCCCTAGCTTGCTCGTGGCTTGACCTAAATTAACCTGCGAGCAAGCGCAAGGTTTATATAGTGGCTACTCTATTTCTTTAATTTTTTTCTCCTTATGTACAGGCCTTTTTTTGGGGTATTTAAGTCAATTAATGCAAACTCACACACATCACATACGCAAGACTCAAACTCAAGAACTCTTGGCTGATAGCTAAAGCTCTCAACCAACAGACTAAAATGAGCTGCATTCCTAACAATTTCATTTAAATTTCTATTATCATTCGTCATATTATAATTTATTTGAAAATATTCATATTAAAAATGAAGTGAATTTAGAATAAACCGCACAATGAAATAGTACTCATCTACCATCATTCTCAAGGTCTTAAGTTTAGCTGCAATATTAGTCATATCAAAAACCTTCTCTTCCTGCAGACTCCTCTACCCATTAAAATTCATGGTTGTGAGTTCAACCAGAAGAGTACCAGCAGGCAGCAAGAGGCTCATCAGCATATCTAATACCTAATCCCTTCTTCCACAAGCTGTATATGTGAAATCTTCAGTACTTTATATTTATGGAAAAATATAAGTGCTAATCCATTATTGTGTTCCCAAGCTTTAAGGTGTAAATTTTCTTCATAAATGCTTGAATTGGTAATATCAGCAAACTTATCTTCCAATTGAACTAAAACTTCGTTTGCGACAGTTTTTTACTGCTTCTTAAAGTAGTTTTCTAATACCAAAATTAAATTTTTTTTTACTAAAAAGTTATTTTAAGAAACAATAAATAAGCCGTCCCACAAAAAGCCTAAATCAAGACCCATAAAGTCCAAGTGGAACTTAACATTCTCACACGACCAATGTTGCACCGATACACCTATTTATGAAGACGTGCTGTATTCGATACACTGATACACAGATACGCCTCCGATACGTCACCGATACGTGTCGGATATGCCAAAGCCGTATCCAATTAAAATACTATTCAATTTCAAAAGGACACGCGTATCCGATATGCCACCGATACGTGTCAGATACGAGTGTCCGATGAAAAACAAAAAGAAATCCGAAAAAAAAAAAGATGCGTCGTATTTACTTACGCAGCTGCGAGCAAACTTCTCTCATTTCCGAGATGAATTTGAGTCTCTTGATGATATGAGAATATTAGAAATTACTAATCTTTTACTTGATGAGCCCGAATTAGAAGCTATGATATTTATTGAAGATGATATAGAAGTTCAAAGACAAACCACTGAAGAAGCTAATCACATCATTCCATCTATTGAATAGTTAGAGCTTCATGTGCTAGACAATTTATGTTTATGCTTTTGTTGTTTTACTAGACATTTAATACTTACTTATAATTTGATATTATAATTAAGCTACAAGGCTACAAATGATGTTGTTGTCTTTTTTTTTTTGTAATTTCAAGTATTATGCTTTGATTGCTCTCTTAATTTTTATGTATGGTTTATATATTATAATGCCATGTCTATGCCGTACCCGTATCTTGTATTTTTAAGAATTGGCGTGTCCCGTATTCGTATCGTGTCGTAAACATGTTGTGGTATCCGTATCGGTGCAACATAGCACACAACTCAATAAAATTTAACCCATTGAACAAAGTAACAAAAACATCATAGGAATTGCTGCAAAATAACAAAGGATTATAAATAAGCTATCATTGTTTCAAATTCAAATTAAAAAAGTACATAATAATCTACCTTTAGGTGAAGATTATTTTATAAAATCATAATTAAATACCAAATTAATTAACTTTACAAGGTTTGGCATCGCTTGGTGGGAGCTGTCTCAACTCAGAAATGGAAGAATTCAACTGAGGATAGTTTGAACGAAGATCAACTAATTGGAACATACGATTTTATACGGTAATATATATAATTCTTTCTGTTTTATAAGACTTTTTTTTCCTAAGATTATAGTCAAAATATAAGTAATAATTACGTTTATATGATAAATAATTAAACATTTACAAAATAACAAAATCCCACCCCCAATGTTCATCTTTCAAACAGTAGTTTAGTTATCTCAGTCCATGAGGATGCTTCAGCATTTTACTATTTTTTGATGCAGATTTTCATTAAAAGATTTTAATTTTTGTATTAAAAAGCTGAATTAAGAAGCCGTCCTAAATGAAGTTTTAGATTTCATTTGAAATAACTTATTTTTCTGCTTTCTAAATTAACATTTCAGTGCAAATTTTTTAATATAAAATAGTAATATAATTCTTGTTTTGCTTTTCAGACTGTATTCATAATTTTATTTGATCTTTTTTTTTTTTTTTGCTTCTAAAAAAATTTATAAAAAAACCTATGTTCTACAATAATTTAAAAAATATATATTTTCTCAATAATAACTTTACAAAATAATAAACAAAATCATCCCAAAAGAAAATCTTAGTTAAAATTTATGACTTTGAAAGATTAGAAGAACGCAATGGATAAAGATTAAAGCTTCGTTTAGGATAATTTTTTTATTGTTTTATATTTTTTTATTTAAAAAATATTAAAAAAATAGGCTCAAATGAAACCTAAGAAAATTAATTATTAAAAAAAGATACTATCATTTAAAATAATGAGTCCCTAAAAGGTTTATTATTTTACTGACCGCATTAGAAGAACACACATTAATGGTTGGTTGTAGACCGTCCTCAAAATGCAAGCAAGCAGCCAACGCGAGAAGCGAAGCAGCCAACACACTGCCCAAAATTTCCAAAAAAACCAGATGCCGTCCAAGAGGACAACCAAACTCAACAAAAACACATGAACTCCGGTCCGTCTCCTTGGATGGCCACCTGGCAACCAGGATTTTATTGGAGGGAATTCTTTGAAGATGCTATGATGGTCTGTTATTTCTCTGGCTTCTTTACGGACAACCGGTGTCTTCTACTGCTGATTCGTGATGGCCTGATCATTTTTATGATTGATTGTTGTTGTAGACCTTACTTTCCTGAGTCCTGTAATTTTTGTTTAAATTTTCCTTTCTTTTGATTTTAGGGGGTATAGCTGATTCTATACTTGTAACTTCCTTGGTTTTTCATTTTAGTTTGTAACTCCTGATGATTTAATACATGGGCTTTTGCCCCTAATTTTCCCAAAAAAACTTTTTAAATAATTTTCTTTTTGTATTATCATTTAAACTTCGCGAGTTCATCATTGTTCATTACTTAATCCTACTTCTACTCCTGCGTCTTAACAGATAACAGATAAAAGCTTATACAATATGGTAGTGCTGACCTTCTCTTTTACCCTTTGCAATTATCCTCCTATTGCTTGTTGTCCTGAATAACAAATTGGTCACAAGAGAATGTTACAATAAGTTTTACATCTATCACACACAGCTCACCTTGACTCGTTGGGTGAGAGTTTATGCTTCCAACTAAAAGGTTTTGGGTTCGAGTCTTTGTGTATGCGTTGTGTGTGTGAGTTTGCCTTAAATGGCCTAAATATCCCTAAAAAAAAAAGTTTTACATCTATCATTAGTGCGACTAACAAAAAATAAAGTTTAAAATATGGGATGAATAAAATATTATGGAGAGTTAGCTTAGAATATCTCCACAAAAATTAACATAAATATATGTAAAATTGGCTAGGTCATTGTAGAATTGTTTATTCATTTTAGGCCATTTCATATGAGCAAATATGTCTTGAAGATTCATAGTCTATAATCAAATATTTATTAGATAAGGGTTTCGGAACATATCAGATCGAGAAGCACTTATCAAAAAATTGTGATGTAGGTGAATTCAGACTTCGTTTGGGACGTCTTTTTTATTGCTTCTTGAAGCAGCTTTTAATATAAAAATTAAAATTTTTTTACTAAAAAATTGTTTTAAAAAGCAGTAAAAAAGCCGTCCCAAACGAAACCTCAATACACGTTGTTAAGGAATTGAGGTGGTTATACACATTGTAATTAATTGTTAGTGTTAATTCTCATCAATCATTTGAAATAAGTGTTTATTTCTTAATGTCATGATACTCTTGTTAGCTAAAACTTGATTGACCTTTGATGGTGAGATATTTGGGTGTTGAATCTAATCATTTTTTGAATCTTGTTAAAATTTCATGTAATTTGCATTATTTTGTTATAGTATGACCTAGCATATTGTAGTCAGTTCATAGATGACTATCTTTTTGTGTCTCTTTGTTATTCTTAGATCTATTGATTTTCAAAGTATGATTCTTGAAGGTGAAGGATTCTAATTTGATTTTGGACAGTGAAGGTGAATCCATTTACTATTTCATTTCTTAGATTTAGTTGTGCCACAACCCACTACTATTCTTCTTAAAGAATTAATGTAAATGCTTGTTTGATTGAGGGCAATTAATCCAAAAAGAGGAGGTGTCCACACGCTCTTGGGCAAAAGGCTCATTAAGGCTTCATTTGGGACTGCTTTCTTACTACTTTTTGAAGCGGCTTTCTAGTTCGAAAATTAAAAATTTTGAACTAGAAAGCTGCTTTAAGAAGCAGTAAGAAAGTCGTCCCAAACGAAGCCTAAGTCCCATAAAAAAGCCATATCTTATTCCATCTGATAATGGATTTCTATCTATTTGACTCCGCAGTAAATAGATTTACTATAACTACATGTGGATCATAAATTGTTGAGTTATTCCCATATGATTTTTAATTTGGTGAAATATGTGCCGGGAAAACTCTTATCTTGCATATTATTGATAAGTTTTTGTTTTCAATTACAAAAATTTAGGTCTGTTATTATTTGGAATCAATCATTAAGATCGATGTATCTTAATGCCAAGTGTTATCTAAGAATATATGATATTTGTTGTAACTTCTTTGGAAATTGAGTATAAGTTCGAATATATTACAACATGATTATTTCTTACCCAAGCACTAGCAAGGTTTGAGCTTGCATCTTTATGTTTAAGTACAAAATCATCAATAAACACAGGCTTATCTTCACATAAAGAGATTGTATTATGGTTACCAGAGTTATGAAGGTAATAATGACTTAATGGGTCTTCTTCCATTGTTCTTGAGCTCATCTCTTCACTGTTTGTTACATAATTCTTGAGGAAGAACCCTTCTTGATCTATCTTCGATGAGAGAGAGCTTGACACGAATTACTTTATTCCTTTATTCATGGGTTATCTTTTACATCATCCTATACATTCTATTTATAAGAATTAGACACAAATGTGATGTCTTGCAGAATTACTTAACCTAAAACTGGATCAATCATAGCTAACAATAATCTATTTTAAAGCATTCATGGAGGGCAATGGAGCTAGGGATGGATTCAGAAGAGGAGAGTGGAAAATGAGAAAAAAAAATATTTCTCTGATACCATGTTGACATGGACAAATTATTGCATCTGGTCACCGGACGCGGAGATAGGTTCGGATATTAATAAAATATTATTTTAAATTAAGCGCGTCAAAAGCGCAGGTAAAGCGCAGTCAAAGCGCACCTAAAGCGCAACTAAAGTGCAGGTGATGTGGCATGTTTTTATTGGAAGCCCGAACCTATTCTGCGCGTCCGGTGACTGTATGCAATACTTTGTCGTTGACATGAGAGAGGTGAACAAGGAAAGTTAAGAAAATACTTTTTTTATTGAAAATTTTTCAAATTTACAATAGAGAAAGTCTACAATATATAATACATTACAAAAATATAAAAGGCTATATGAATTCTAGATCCTACTATACATCAGGTTTGCATGAAAAGAAAAAAAAAATCAGGAAATAAAGTTGTAATCGTCATCGATATGCTGGGTCCCTAGTTTATTTATAGCTTGTAATGGCTAATGCTAAATACTATAAACCAATAACAAACTAATATTTTCCTCTTCTAATTTCTTCCTTTGTATATAGAACCATTCCAATTGTTGTTGCAAAGCTTCTATTTATGAGCATCTTATACGCTCATCTACTCCAACATCTTATCCAACTCTTCTCCTTCTCTCCACTTTTGCCGCTAAATCAAATAACAAAACACATGATACAAATAAATAAAATAAATAAATAAAAGAACTAAAGGAATAAGATTCACAAAATTTAAGCCGATGAAAGAATAAGGTTTTATTTGGGACGACTTTCTTATTGCTTCTTCAAATGACTTTTTTAGTACAAAAATTATATTTTTGGTATTAAAAAGTAGCTTTAAGAAACAGTAAGAAAGCCGCACCAAACAAAGTTTGAGATTCATTTCACCTAGTAGTGATGCACGCTTGCGTGTAGAGGCTAGCTAGAGCTTAGATGAGTTTCAAAATGAGGACTGCACATCGGACACTGAAACCAAAGAAACCACCACATAGCACTCAAGCAGAAGAGGCAACTCAAAACAGATGACCAACAAAGTAAGAACAGAAAGACGCTTCTTTTTTTTATATACTTCTTCCTATGCCGTTTTCCACCTCCAAGGGTAGTTTCATGAAGGCAACCCATGTTCAGATTGTACAAAGCATGAAAATCTTACTCTGGCCCTTCCATCTCATCCCCATCACCCCCGCAGAGAGAAGAAGTAGACCCTTCTAGCCACTCATTATGGTCCACACAATTACCCTTCAAATTGACCCCAATTGAGCTTTCATATCATCATTAGAAATAAAAGATATCAAAACATTTATGAAGGGAACATCTGATAAAACCGGTTGTGAGGACCTAAAGGGTGAATCAACAGCAACCAAACCATTGTTGGCCACCACATCCCCAATTACGGTAACATCAAAGCCCCCGGCCCATGGTCTAAAGAAACATGGGTACTAGCCGAATGAGCAAAAATCTCAACATCATCATCATTATTAGGATTTAGAGACACATCATGACTGGCTGAGAGATTAGCAACAAAATTATTTAGACCCAAAATACCATTAACACCTTCCATCTCACCTTGGCCACTATCAGGATTAAGTGATGTGTGTGCGAATTTGATTTAAGTTTTATTTGTGATAATTTTTTTACTGCTTCTAAGAGCAGATTTCTAAAATAAAAAAAATTACTTTTCATACTTGACACGTCATCAAAAATTTATTATGATCGGGCACAAATCTCAATGCAAAATCAAGTTGGAAACTTTCGAAATTAAAATTAGAACCATCCAAACTCTGATTTCAGCAAACTTATAGTCAAACTGAGTGTCTCGAGAAGAAGAACACAAAGACACCAAATCAAACCCAATCCGAGCCCAAACGGGTCCAAATCAAGGGATAAAAGCATTGCTGGAAGGTTCAAACCACAATTTGGATTACCAAAAGGTTTCCAAACATAATGTGTTTATAGTCAAATCGAGCGGCTTGACAAGAAGAATCCAAAAAGACTAAGATCACAAAAATCTGACATCACTAAGAGCATTCAAATGTCCATTAAATGATTCATGATCAAGGGATTTAACATCGGTCGTCTATCCAACCACTTCTCATTTACCCTTGATCTCTTACCTATTTACGGACCATGCCACTACAAAAATCTATAAATAAACCCCTCATTTCTCTTGAAAGGGGGGACCGGAGCCAGAAGTGAAGAAGGAAGAAGAGAAGAAGAGAAGGAAGAAGCTCCTCCTCGACCACTATCTGAGCTCCGCCGGACCACCACTTGAGGTCGTCTCCTCCGCCGTACCACCGCCTGACGTCATTGCTCGGCCGAGCCACCACTAAAGGCCCTAAGATCCGTCGCACCACCACTTAAGGCCATCACCTCCGTAAGACTGCCGCCTGACTTCGTTGCTCTGTCGGACCACCACATAAGGCCCTGAGCTCCGCCGAACCACCACTTGAGGCCCTGAGCTCCGCCGGATCACCACTTAAGGCCCTGAGCTCCACTGGACCACCACTTGAGACCCTGAGCTCCGCTGGAACACCACTTGAGGCCTTCACCTATGCCGGACCATAGCCTGATGTCTTTGCTCCGCTGGACCACCACTTAAGGCCCCGAGCTCCGGCGGACCACCACTTCAGGTCGTCACCTCTGCCGGACCACCGCCTGATGTCATTGCTCCGTCGGACCACCACTTAAGGCCCTGAGCTTTGCCATACCACTACTTGAGTCCTTGAGCTCCGCCGAAACACCACTTGATGCTCTGGGTTATGCCGTACCACCTCCTAACGCCCGAAGTTCTGCCAGACCACCACCTGACGCTTGGAGTTCTATCAAACCACCACCTGAGTCCTGGACTTCTGTCGAACTACCACTTGAGGCTTGGACTTCTCCCAGCCCACCACCTAAGGCCCGAACTTCTACCGAACCCCTACCTGATGTCCGGAGTTCTGCTAGACCACCACCTGACGCTCGGAGTGATGCCGAACCACCATTTGATGCCCAGAGTTCTGCTAGACCACCACCTAAGGCCTGAACTTCTATCGGACCACCACCTGAGATATGGACTTCTGCTGGACCACCACTTGAGGCCCGGACTTCTGCTAGGCCACCACTTGACGCCCATAGTTCTACCAGAGTACCGCCCTATAGTTACGGTCTTTAAGATTATGGTCTCCTACAAACTATGGTCTTTCAAAATCCTATCTCTTGCAGACTACGGTCCTTCCGACCTCCATCGCCTCTTATGGTCATTCCGATCTCCATCACCTAACAATAGTCTTTCTGACCCCGGTCTTCTGCCAACTATAATCTTTCGGACCCCTGTCTCCTGTCGACTGCAGTCCTTCCGACCTCCATCACCTACTATAGTCCTTTCGATCTTCATCACATGACAACAGTCTTTTTGACCCCGGTCTCCTACCAACTACGGTCTTATGGATCTCTGTCTCCTGCCGACTACTATCCTTCTGACCTCCATCACCTACTATGGTCCTTCCGACCTCCATCCCCAGACAACAGTCTTTCTGACCTCTATCCTATCAACTATAATCGGGCCGACTAAATAAACATGTCTATATTGTAACTCCCACCATGTAATGCGCTCTATATGATGTACATTTGTACCATCAAGCCAAGACCTTCTCCCAAGGAAGGACCTCATTTGTAATCGACTACAAATACTAGTGGATTCATTCAAACTGGGCCAGTTCCCATGATTTTTTCCCTTTTTAAAGGTTTCCATGTAAAAACTTTGGTGTCTCTTATGAATGCAACACCCTCTCTCTCTCTTATCTGATTGTGTGCTAGATCTTCTACAACGTTAAGACGTTAAACTATATATTTCTCTACCGCCGCGAATACTCTAGGACGCAACAATACTAAAAAACTATTCTAAAAAATAATAATAAAATCATCTCAAATAAAATCTTAATTATCCTAAGTGTCCCCAAAAAAAATATTTTCTCTAGCAATATGAAACTAGGCCACCACAATTGACATTTTCTGCATTTTTTTTTCTCGGTTGCATGACCCGAACCTCGGGACCAGCTCGTCCAGGTCGGTCTGTCGTCATAGTGGTTCCCATGAATGACGTTATATTTCTAGATCCCCAATCCGTTGGGACCACTACAACTAACTCCCTTTTTTTTATGTTTTAAATTAATGACAGCTAATAATTTGTACTCAAAATCTTAATAATATTTTTTATATTTTTTTTTATCAATTTTTAATATAAAATATCAATCAATTAGTTGCTTGCTCTTAATTCAATATCTCAATAATAACTTTTAAAGTCCTCATCAATCAAACTAATTGCAACTCACAATGTGTTACTAATTGAAAAAAATATTTATGTCGAATATATCATAATAGACTTCAAAATTTTTAAATTTATATTAAGATTAATGAAATATATATATATATATATATATATATATATATATATATATATATATGATATATTGAATTATACTAATCTTATTATAAATTCAAAATTTTTAAAATTCTTTCTGACATATTTTACATCAAATATCATGAGATAAATATTTGGAGAAAATTTACAATTTTTTTTTATCAAAATGGGATTGGAAATTTCTTGGATCATTTTTTAGATGGATTAATTATAAATTATTTATATATTATACTTATCTTAAAATAGATCTGATGATTTCAAAGCTTATTCTGATCAATTTTTTGTTAGAACATCTTCACACATTTTTTCATAATTTTTTTTCCTCATAATTCATATAAGAAAAATTTTAAGGAGTGTCTTACAAATTAAAAAAATAAAAAAAAATGCAAAAAGGAACCATAAACATCAAAATTATTCCCATTTTTTCTTTTGAAAATGCAAAAGTATTTTGTGATTTTTTAGCAAATGCAAAAAAAAAATTGTGTTTTCTATAGAAATGCTTATTTGTTTGTTAATGTTATTGTTCATAAATTTTTGTTTGATAGTTAATGTTAATTTTATTTTTTTACTTTTAATTTTTTTATATAAAGTTAATTTTTTCATATTAATTTTATTAAAACATTTATATTAATTTAATGTTTTTAATATTATGCTTATATAAATATTTATAATTATTTAAAATTTTAAAGTTTCTTGATGTAGTTGGATCGTCGGAAGAATCGATTCTGCTTGAAGGATTTAATCCCAATCCAGGGAACAAGAAAAACACAAGCTCAAGACTTCAAAGCGTATAATATTTCATTCAATGATCCTTTCGATTCTCTTACACATTTCATGTATATATAATACTCAAATAGAGATAACCTAGAAAATCCTAGAAGATTCTAGAAGATTTGTAACAAACTCATAACAAATTAATTAACATATGCCTAAGAAACAATTTAGATAAGATGCTCTGCATCATTTCTTATAATGTAAGCTATATTTTTTAGGTTAGTTATAAAATTTCAAGAAAATTCTTTTAAGTCATATATTTATAATATTTGTGTTCATATAAAATTATCTTTTTGTTAATTCTATACTAAATTTGTGTTTATAAAAGAAATTTACAATTTTTAAAAAAATTAATTTTGTTATCAGTGGTAAATTTAGTTGTAAATTTATTTGACAAATGTAAGGTCCAATTTTCTACCACCTAATAGGTTACACTAATATTTATCACCAATGTTCTTGAAGGAAATCCAAGGTCATAATTGCACCAACCTACCTAGGCATACAATGGTGTTTACCCTAGGTAAATAAATGAACCTAGAGGTTAAGTTTTGTTTATGTTGATATCATGATGCATGCATTAAGGGCATGTAGGCTCAATTGATTCTCCTTATCCCCTCATTCGCATGCTAATGGAGGGGAACATTTCATCATTCATTGTAATTGATCCTAAAGGAGGCCAGGGTCATCATAACATCAAAAAAGGAATTTGATGATAATTATAAAGGCTAATAAAAATTTTCACAAAAGTACTACTTGTTTTCATCTTTAATCTTGATGCATTTATGGTGAACAACAAATTTGAATTCCCTTGATACCATTGTATGCATGACAAATATGGGGCACATATTCTTCAAATTTGGCAGCATCAAGTTATATAAGTCATTATTGGTCATGATGTCGCCATACAATCACCACACTTGTCTCCCAATCCCTTCTTTTCATATTTATTATATTGAATGCATTATTTTAAGAAAATATCAAATCCTCTAGCAATGATAAGCCATGATCATAAAAAAGTTGATGAATGATCTTCGAATTCTTTTTTAATGAACGAAACCCTTTGCCAAAGGATTGCTGGTGAAATATCATGAGATTGTGATTAGTTGTTATGTACATGTTTGAATATTGGACCATGATTAGCTGTTATTGTAATAAATTCTTGAACATTCCTGTAAGTGAGAGAGAGAGAGAGAGGAGTTACAGGAATCTTATTCTTTATTTAATATGGGCTTATTACAGGGGCTACACCTTTTCAGCACTCAACACATCTTTATTTATAATACTAAGGGGATGCAATGGACACTAGGGACAACTATCATAAAACTTGATCAATACCTATCAATCTCCACCTTGATCCAGGTTTTACAATTAAAGATCAAAGAACCACATGCTCATAAGAATATGCGACTTCTTTCTCGCTGTACTAATTTCACGAGCAAACACGTAAAATCGAGATCAATCTCGCTCGCGCTCAGCCTCCTCTGTGTGTTCCGATCCATGGATCCAGCTTGCATTCCCGCGCATTCTAAATCATGTGCGCTTACGTCCCTCGCTGTTCCTCCCATGAAATGCACGCTTGCCCAATTGCGCTCCCATTTTGTATGTTCGCCCCCAACACCAATATCTAACAATTATGTATGCATTGTGATCCTACAGGAGGATTTCTTGTCAAGTGTGAATGGAAATTAATGTAAATGATTTATAAAGATCAATCATCATTCAGTCATCCTTCAATTTATTTTGATGAGATATAATGAGATGATGTGGTAAAACTTACTCATTATATCACATAAAAAAATGTGATAAAACTAACAAGTAGAAAAAATGATTTGAATGGTAAGGAATTAGTTTTAAAAGTTAAATTGTGTCAACAACGAAGTACATCTGAGACACGAATGAGATATCTTGAGATGGTAAATACTAGATCACGCTCAATCCTATGTAAAGACATCAACATATGAGACAAGAATGTGTTATATTGAGATGATAAATATTGCGATACATCATTGGATCATTTTAGAAATAAAGTACGAAGAATATAATAAATAGCAAAACTTGTTAAAAAAGTTCTTTATTGTTGAAATCATAGCCATGCATTAACAAAGATGTAAAGGTGATTGACATATTCACTCAAACCCTTATACTAGTCAAATGTTGATATCATGAATTTTGCTGGTAGTGGTTCTTCCTGAATCTTTCTTATGAATGGAGAGAAAATATTTAATTTTTTTTTGCGTTGGTCCTACATGCACTATGGGGGAACGAGGGAACTTGCACTATTCTGAAAGAAGAGATGAGGGCACAACTATTAAGTCATCTAGTTCCCATTCTCTCATAGCTACATAAATACTAGTGCTTAAGTTCAATCTCGATACTATATCTGAAAGAGCCAAAAAAAAGAAAAGGTGAGAAGATCCCCCAAGGAAAAGAAGAGAATATTTATAACGAACATCTTGGTTTAAGGAGTTACTTAAGAGTAAAGAGATGTGTGGGCCACAATCGATCAAATACGATAGCGTTTAGGGTACGTAGTGATCTATGTTGTAGGTTTGGAAAACATCAAGTGCAAATTGATACAATAGAGAATGGTTGACTAGTAGTTTGATTGTTTACATGGAGACAATATGATACAATATATAGAGGATATTCCTTGATAGTGAGACAATTGCTGCAAGCTTGAAGTGGCCATATGGTGCTCCATGACTAGCTTGATTGGGTGGCCGTGGTTGCAGCCTTCATAAGAAAATTATGCAAAATCTTTTAAGGTTTGAGGAGAGAAATAGGTTTAGAAGAGAGATCATATGGATATGTTGGGAGTTGATGAATTTGGTATCTACTTGATGAAGTAGCTAACATAAAATTGAATAAACTTTTGTACCAGTCTCTAAGAGTTTTGACAAATCTCAAATAAATAATCAAAATAATTAGAATAGTCATACTAACAACATATCAAAAGTTACAAAGATGAAAGTAATTAGAATTTGATAAAATTGTGATTTTGTAAAAATAAATTGTAAAATCGATCAGAAAAAGCCCAAAAACACTGAATTATAAAAAAATAAAATAGGCAAAACGTATCCTATGCCAATTCGAGCAATTTTTTTGATTGGACCGACCGACAAAAATGACACTACAACCTTCAAACCCTAGTTTCTCTCTTCCCTCTCCTCTTTTTTTTTTCCTTATTCTCCTCTCTAGCTAAAAAGAAATTGAAGGGGAAAAAGGCTTATGAAAAGTTCCGTAGTGGATTAGGATTTTTTTATAAAATATATTAAGGGTATATATGTAATTATGCTAATTGTTTAATTTTCACTATAAAATTCTTATAAATCATTCTATATCTTTAAACTCACGATCCAAAAATTATGAAAAAATATTCATAAGTTAGTTAAGCATGTCTACAATGCTCTGATAAAATCGGTTTGTAAAACGGATACCTAATAGTCTCAGAAGATTCACTTGTACTGATATGTTTAATTTCTAAAGAATTGCAATTAAATAAAAAATGTCTTGTTTTCATATCTACAACGCCCATAAAATTAAGAAAAAAATTCTTATAATTAGAGTATAATAATATTTATGTTAGGAAGAAAACGATTTGTAAAATGGACTTAATTATAATGACTTAATCATGAAATATTATTTGACTGTTATAAGTCAAATCATATCTTTTAAAATTTAAGAGATTATTATAGTGGGCCCCTCGATCTTAAATCATGTTTTGAATCCATCAGCTTGATGTGGCATCACGAGCACCACAAAAAGTATGACCACGGAAAAATCATATATAGCCTTGCAAGAATAAATAGAGAAGCTTATTACTATAAGTTTACTATCAAAATTATAGCATCACTCGGTCACCTCAAAAATAAATTAGACTAGACCTCAAATACTCTAATGAGGCTTAAATTTTTGGATAATGTTTAATTCACTATACTGTGTTTCTTTTGAATATCTATCTTATTAGTGTGATCCTTCAAAACATCATATGATATTTTGGGCTGTTGGGCACGAGTTATTATTCTATACGGACATCAGATGGGAGAATCGTTCGGTTAAGCGCTGGGCACCCAGTGGCACCGATGGGTACTTAATGAGGTACCGAGCTGGGTACCAGCAATGGGGATACGTGGCGCATTTTTATTGGTCATCGTTGGACACAAGTAGTCGTTGAGATTTGCGGATGTGCAAGGCTCAATGGCAACTGAAATTAAGTGACATGCAGAAATATGTAGTGACTTTTAAGTACGAAAATTATTGCAAAAAATAGTGAAACGAATAACAAAGCTATGTGAAGTAACCTTACCAGGACCTTCAGGCCTCTTTTAGTCATTTGGTTGCTTGTAAGACAGAAATTTTATTTTAGAAATTGATAATTTTATTTCTCAATTACTATATATTATATAACTTGCAAAATATATAATTCGGTCAAACAAATCTCAGATAGGTTTCACAGTCCATTATAAATAAAATAAAAGTTTTAAAATTTAGGAAATAGCTCATCATGATTTGCGACTGTGAGAAAAAAAAAAAAAATAAACCTATGCATCCTCTGTCGTCAGCTTGTCGCCGACGCCAAACTTGCCGGCCTCAACCACTTCCACTTCCACATGAGCCGGCTTCAACCGTTAGCTCCCATCCGTTCTTGACCACATATCCCGGCCAACAAAGCCGCCACCGTCGATCCCCGCATCCAACCAAAATTTGTGACCGCCGGCGGCCGGCCAGAAGTCCTACCTCAAGAAACCCAACAAAACACTCTGTTTTAAGAAACTTTGCCGATAGATCGTCATCGAAATTGTCATCGCTGATCCCGTCGCTGGCGTTCGCGCCCATGATTCCCATCTCGACCAGAAGCCCGTCGCGTAGATCTCCTCCAAGATATATTTCACGAAAGCCAGCAAGGCCGACTTCGAGCAAATCGATTTGTTTGTTTCTTCCTAGCTAGTTTTTTAACGGTGGATGAGGATTTTTGTGGTTGGCTTGATCGACGGGATTACAACTTAGCATTCGTTATTGAGCTTTTGAAGAATATTATTGCGAGATTGGTGGATCTTGGAAAGCCCCAGCGACTGCGTACCTCGTAAGAATGAACGACTCTTCATTCTGAATGATGATCAACACCAATTCAAAAATTATCTCTTTTATATTGAGAAAATTTTGTACACAACAATGGTGTTCGAAATGATTGTAGATGGAGGCCCAATCATATAAAGCCATCGTTTTGATAGAAGTTCTGAGCAAGCTTCAACCAATGGTTCCTTGAGTGTACCATATTTTTTTGAGGGGGGGTTGTTTAAGTCAATTAAGATAAACTCACACACATATCACATATATAAGTTTCGAATTCAAGACCTCTTGATTGGTAATCAAATCACCCAACCAACAGATCAAGGAACAGATCAAAGAGAGCTACGTACCATATTCAATATTCTTTTTGGCTAAAAGGTTGGTTGTTGTCTTGACGGGATTGATTGAAGGAGTGCAAATTTGAGAATAAGGCTGTTATGAGAGAGTGACTAATGATTTGAATATAATTTTCATTAATTTAGTTAATAATTATGATTAATTAGTAAGAGCAATTAGCTTTAAACCATGTTGTAATTAGTTGATCAATTAGTCTACTAAGCACACAAATAATTTCAATTGGGGAGGAGGGATGTTGAATAATAAATGTTCCCTATCTTTAAGTTATTTCTTATTTTCTTTCTTTTAGGGGTGGCTGAGTAGTCAGAAATGTAAGCTTCAAATTCATGACCTCTTGATTGATAGTCAAAACTCCCAACCAACAGATCAATGATGAGAGCTACGTACCATAGTCAATATTCTTTTTTTGCTAAAAGGTTGGTTGTAGTCTTGACGGGATTGACTAAAGAAGTGCAAATTTGAGGATAAGTTCGTTATGAGAGGGACAAATGATTTGAATCTAGTTTTCATTAATTTAGTCTATAACTATGATTAATTAGTAAGAGCCATTAGCCTTAAACCAATTTTGTAATTAGTTGATCAATTAGTCTAGTAAGCATACAAATAATTTCAATTGGGGAGGAGGGATGGTGAATAATATATAAATGATCCCTGTCTTCAACCTTATTTCTCTGGAAAAAGATCCAAAGCCCAATAACTCTAAAATTTGGATCATATCGAGGATTCTTTCCTGGAAGAAGATTGCCAATTATTCATCCTCCTTTCCATTTGCTGATAGAGGTTTCATTTGGGACGGCTTTTTTATTGCTTCTTAAAATAATATTTTAGTTAAAAAATTAAATTTTTTATATTAAAAATCTGCTTTAAGAATCAATGAGAAAATCATCTCAAACAAAGCCAGAATGATTCGAAATTCCGGCAACACTTCTTTTGATCCTCAACCATTCTGAACAAAATGAGAATACATTCTTATGCACCGCACAAAAAATGAAAGGACTCAGACCATTGATTTTCTTCTTCTTGGTTTGATAGCCGATACATAGTTGTATTTGGAGCTCCTCTGATATTTTACTATGCTCTATATGCCTGGTTCTTCATTTCTTTTGTATTTCTGGTTGCTGGCAGAACAATGCTCCTATTCTTTTTTTGGTTGATCGTTGCTTGGCATCTTCCCTGATGAGTTTCCTGCTAGTGCTGCTGGCTGCTTCATATTATGTTGTTATTAAGATATTCTCACTAATGTAGACTTCCTTTCAATTGGAAGCTTCTATAAAATGCTCAAATTTGATCGTATCTTTATCATAGCGCATAAATTTAATCACTTCACAAAATTGAAGCGACCTGCAAGTTAGAGAATAACAGAGAAAACGAAATAGCAAGAGGAAGTAAAATGAGATGGAACTGTTGATTCTTCTATTCCATAGTTTCTGTAGAACGCTTAAGGCGATACATATAGAGGAAGCCGTTGGTTGCCAGAGCAAGCTATTGGCTAGTGAGTCAATTGCAGAAAGTGGCCATGTATTGAAATGATGCCCTGCAGTGAGTAGTGGAGCAGAGCATGATACGTTGGCCGGCGTATCACTTGACTTATCGGGTATGCTAACAAAAATATGTTTCTAAAAATTATCAAGATTGAAACTATTCCGATCAAGCGATGGCATTTACAGCTTTAATTTATAATTGTGAGTTCATGCCACCAAGTTGAAAATTAAATAAGTAATACAAATTATTTAAAAATAATTAAAAAATTAATTGGCAGAAATAAAACCCACTTTTACATTATTTTGTTGCATCATATCCATTTAAAGCAGCAGCACATACGCTAAAAGTAATGCATGTTAGGGATGACGATGAGTAAACACTACAATGAAGAAACAAGCAAGAAACTAAAAGCAGCGGAAAAATAAAAGAAAACAGGATTTAACGTGGAAAATCCCAAAATAGGGAAAAACTATGGAGCCACACTACATAAAAAAATTCACTATGAAAATTCAGAGGAATAAGTACATATATCTCTTCTCTCTCACTCGCTCCTTGCTTTTCTTCTCTCATGCATCGTTCTCCAATGTATAACACTCAAAATACAAGAGAAAACCAAGTAATGAACCCCAAGCGATGCAACCCTTTAGAAAAAATGAGAAAGAAAACCATACAGTCCGTCTCGAAACACTATGACACAAGTTTAAAGTGCTAAGGTGTTTGATCCTACGTCTTGATCAACTGCACTATTGTATCTATGCCACTGCAGCGCTTTGCTCTCTGTTGTTCAACGCTGGGATGCTCGAGTACATAACGTCGGGGTGCTCGGGTATACAACACTGGGGCGTCGTACAAAAAAAAATTCTGATGCAAAGCACCCAAACCCAAGCAGGTGGTAAACCCGCCGCACTGCCCAACGAGCACGAGAACTTGAGGCCCGAGGTAATAGAACAATCTGATTGATCAATACAATCATATTCCACGTACGCATAACAATACAATGCATCAACACATTCACTATTCACTAGAAGCAATGTAATGCATCTTTACATATATGGTTATAACAAAAAATCTGCATATTCAAATTTTTTTTTTGCTTATTGCTTGCCTCTAATATTCAACACAATGATGCCAGTTGCCTCAAATTGCCTTAATTTTCTCTACCCTTATTTTATTTGTGACTTAAGCATATATCTCCATGCATAGAAAGGAAGCCAACTAATATGAGCCAATCCCAAAAGAGACAAGGAGTACAAAATAATGATTTTAAACATTGCTCGACACTTCAACATATACAAATCAAAACTTTATAAGCTTTGTTACAAGTTGTTTTAACAATTTTCCAGTACTGATTGAAACTTCTCGGACTTTATTCAAACTATTTTCAAATTATGTTTGAAGCTTCTTCAAGTTATGTACGGGCAAAGCAAGAAATGTCTTTCTTGCATCTATGTTTTCCATAAATACTCTGTAGCTGTAACTCTGAATAAGGAAATCAATCCAAAAGCATATATTCTCTCTCATGTTCTCTCTCTGTTTCTTCCTCTCTTTGCTTGGCTGAGAGATCCTCTCCGTTCTACATTTCTCTCATGGTATCAAAGTGCCGACGCTCTGCAGCGAAGATCAAGAATGGGGGATCAAAGCTCTGCGATCTCGTCTCCGCCGAACACAGCCATTTTGGCGTCAGTTGCTGAACTCACAATTCCCTCCCACCTCAAGTTCCTAATATCAAATCTCAAAAACCTTGTGCCGATCCTTCTCACCCTTCTCACCAGTGAAAATTACTCCATCTAGCGTTTACAAATCAATCAACACTTTGCTGCAAACGGGTTCAGCGAACATCTGTTGGGTATAATTTCTTGCCCACCAGAGACTTCAATACCTGAACACAATCTTTGGAAACTTATTGATCAAAACCTTGTCTCCCTCCTTTTCTCCACTATCTCCTCATCTATTCTTCCGTATGTCATCACCCTAAAAAATTCCCATGAAGTTTGGACCACTCTTGAAAGACGACTTCTAAATCGTTCTCGCATCATTCAGCTCAAGAACGAGCCACATCAAATACAAATGAAAGATCGCAGCATGCAATAGTATCTTGCTCAAATCAAGATCCTCGTCGACAATTTCGCAGCTGCCAAATCGACGATGGATAAGGAAGACGTCATACTATACATCTTGAATGGACTTCCCTCTACCTATAACCCCTTCAAAACCTCCATTCGAACCTCTCTAAATCCAATCAATTTGGACGTCCTTTACTCGCTTTTATGCTGCGAGGAGATTAATATTCATCAAGACCAGGTAAAAGAAACGCAACAACAATCGGACTCTGTAGCTCTTCTATCAAACCGATCCTCCTATAGCCGAGACCGATACAATAAGAACAGGGGTCGCGGGTCCAACTCTCGTCCAATTAAGTAAAATAAAATAAACTCATTCACAAATTCCTTTATATTTATCAATAAAATACATATATAATATTTATACAATACAATACATTTTTATAGACCAAAATAGAACAATTAAATAACTAGTCATAACTACACAAATATCTATAAAATATATCTAAGACTCGAATAAAGTAGATCCTGAATACTCGACTATTCAACGGACTCTTTCCCTTTCCATGAATCTAAGACATAATACATAATAGCTAGGTGTGACCCAACACATCTCAGTAGGTCACACCAATCGATCTAAATTTTTAAAAAATTACTTATTATGCATTTAATTAAATATAAATACAGTTCATAAGAAATTTATCGTACTAAGCATAATATAAATTGTAGATAATTGAAATAAAGCAGATTGCACATTGAAAGTAAATAAATAAATATTTCATATATCAGAGCAAAAAATAATAGATTTCTCTTGGATCCTTATACATCTCATTAGAAACAAATCTCAAATTCATGCCCTTATGACTTACTGTATAGTCATATAAGAAAACATACTCTTATTATTCTCAAATGCTTCATATATAAGATATTTAGAAATTCAGGCTCTTATGACTCCCTGTATATTTAGCACTAAAACTTCCTCCAATATCAGAACTCCACAAAATCACACAGTTTAAATGCATAAACACATATATCATCGCATTGCAATAAAAGAAGTATAAATGAACAAATTAAAAAAATTCATTTAATACTTTACTATTAGGCAACGTAATTAACTACTAAATAGAATTTCATAGTTTTAGAATGTCACCAGATTGTCAGGGATTATTCATTTTAATTGCATTACAATATTATTTTTTGTGTAAAAATTATTTTTTTGTTAAATAAAATATTGTACTCATCTAACAACCAACAAAAAAATTTCAGAAAAACACCTCAATATCCATAATGACTAAAAAATATTAGTGGAGAGCGTCGCAATACTCGACCCAACCGTGCCATAATTTTGAGTTATTTTAGCTAAAAGACAAAGAGCTCAATGTTATAGTGCCGCCTACCTCGACGTCGGGATGCCCTCTGAAACCTGCTTCATAATAGATTCAGACATTCACATCCTTCTAAATATCTACAAACACATGCAAGAGATATTAAATGTAGAAATTTAGTAAGTTTATATTTAACATATCGAGTCAGAACACCTGAAGCTATTTATTGTTTCAATAGGTATTACAAGCAAAAGAATTGATAGCGAGTGACACTAAAGATTGTGGCTGATAGTTGCAATGGGCTACAATGGATGATGATTGTCGACACCAAACATTGATGGTCAATGGTGGTAGGCATAAGTAGTGATAATCCATATCACTTTAATATATATATATATATATATATATATATATATATATATATATATATCTAAAATTTACCTAAATCCAATAAATTTTAAATACATAAAAAAATGAATTAAAATATTAGCTCAAATTCAGTATTAAAATTTAAAATACTTTGCATCAATAAGCCGGCCGACCTTGTTGCCCCTTAATTATGTTAAAATTCTTCCATTTAATTTATTTAGACACTTAAATTTCTGCCGACCTTACTGCCCCTTAATTAAACATAAATTACGTGCCCCACCCATGTTAAACGCACATCAGACAATTATTTATATTTATAAAATATAGAATCAACAAATCTTAAAACACATCGCAAGCCACAAAGTTCCCTAAACATGCCCACTGACACCTGGCCCTACTTCGCTGGAGATCGACATGTTGTGGGGACCACCGATGACCCCCAATAATTCAACTGATGCGGCTGTTGCCACGTCAGACTGCTCTCAGCTTTGCTGCCGTTTGATCAAATCTTAACGGCCACGAAGATGCTTTGCGTCTGAGATCGAACGGCCAGAATTGCGTTGAACAACGATTGATGTAACAGAATGGGTCAGAGTATGGTAGCGAAGCCAACGATTTTCCAAGATTGGCCGTGGGGCGGAGAGAGACCTTCGCTCGACTATAAATCCGATTAGTTTTTTTTTGTGGAGCAGAAATCACTCGATCCCTCGATTTCCTTCTCTCACTCTAACGCGCTCTTTCCCTTTCCTCTCTGTGCTACGATCCTCTGCGACGCAGATCTCAGTTTCCCTCCGAGCAATCTGACTGGAGCCATGACCGATCAGCTGACGGATGATCAGATCTCAGAGTTCAAGGAGGCATTTAGCTTGTTCGATAAGGATGGAGATGGTCAGTTTCGTTTTGTTTTTGTATCTTCATGGGCTTTTACTACCTTAATGATCCATTATGAATTTTATGTTATTCGGCCGACTCCGATTAGATCTGGATGTTTCCGTTGGATCGGCTTTTGATATTCTGTTAGGAACTTTGCATCTATTGATATATTCCTTTAGGGATTTACACAATGGATTTCGAGGTCTGTCGCGGAAGGTTATGCATGTTATGCTTTTTTTGGTTTGGGGCTTATTATTGATTTATTTATTGTTGATTTACTTTTTTTTTAGCTGATGTCGATCTATTCTTAGATATGTGGGGCTGAAGCAATTATTGTGGATTTGGTGAGTTCTGGGAACTGTTATTTCCATATAAGAATAAGTAGTGAAGCTGTTGGATGGCTGAGCGATTTTTCTTATAGGGGCATAATTGCGGTGACGAATTCCCTGGCTATGGTAATTAAGATCACGGATCCCGTTACTTAACGGGCTTTTTATAGGTTGAACGTTACGTGGCATGTCTTTTATGCCCTTGATGCGGGTTTAACATTTGATGCTTTCCACTGGAGTGTTTTTACAATATTTATCATTTTTTTATATATCTTTTGTATGTCTTTTATTTTCCTTGCCTTCTGTTATCCGGAAAAGTAGCTTTTTGTCAAGCACATCTCTATCTAATAGAATAAAAGAACCAAAAAGATTGTTTAGACTGGTTCGTACGTGCTTCGTATTGCGCATTTGATTAGAGAAAACAGCTTAGCTGCTAATCTGTAGGGATAATTTTCAAAGGGCTACCCTTCCTAATTATGAATGACGGGACTCTTATCATCTTTTTCTCATGATGTTGGAGTGGACATATAAATTTTGATTTGGTGTGTCAATAACTGATTTGTTCAAGTTCATAGATGCATAACAGCTGGCTAATTTTAGTGTTTTGATTTTAGAGTTAAAAGGATGCGCATGCATTGCAATTTATGAGTTTTGGGATGGTCATCTCTAGGAAATTTAGCAATAATGAATTATGCTTGATATTTCACAAAAAAATTCTTCTAACCAAACATGAATCTTGATGTAAATATCAGATCTCAAAACATCCAAGTATTCAAATTAGAAACATCCAAAATCAACTTCAAACAATTTGAACTATATTCTTAGCATACTTATATAGTAAAAATGAGTGTTTCCATGGAAGAACCCGCCCCACGATACCAAGAGCATCTTGATTTGGATCCAAATGGGCTTAAATCAAACACTCAAAACTATAGATGGAATTTTCTAAAAATCATTCGCAGGTTCAAATAACCTCCAAATTTCACATGCTTATAAACAAGATTTCTCAATTTTGAATTACATAAGGCCTTAAGATGTCTGAAAAACGTCAAATGATCAAGAGGTTCTACGTCAATCCTATGGAGTGTTTTAATTCCTAATAGAAATGTTCAGAATGATCACTTTATAAATCTATGAGTAGATCATGCTTCTATACGTAAAGGTGAGGCTACACAGAGGACTTTGAATGATATAATTATGAGATTTTGAGAGTTCTGAATTTATATTTCCAACACCCAACGGCTATTATCAATCGACATTGACATGAACCGCCATACCCCATCAACTAGTTGTCATCGAAAAATCTCAACATCCACCCTCTTCCATTGAACATCAGCACCTGCCACCTTTGATCAATGCCCTCCATCAACACCACTAATGCCCATTGTCATATGTTGTCAATTGTTATCGAAAAATTTTGGACAGCTGTTTTCAATCAACACTACCTTCTGATGTTGACACCTACTGTCGCCCAAAGACAGAATTTGTTTCACTAGCATCTGAGGTCAATCAATTACTAATGTTTCACACCAGCCTTCTTGATAGTTCAATCTTCCATCTATGAGAAAAAGGATTGAACTAGACCATTCAACCTCTTGTTTTTCATTAACTGTTGCCCGCACACTAAGGAACGACATCCAACATATGTTACTCATCGATTTCCAATGTTCATGATCTTGTTCACCAATATTTTCCCTTATAGGGAGAATGATTGGGCATGTGATTGATTTTGGCTTGACACCAACATTTTTAGTTGATCGTAATCCTACACCTACAAATGTTTGACGTTGGCAACCATCGACGTTCTATGTCCTCTTTCCTAGTTTATAATATCACCTCCAATAAGGAGAACAATTGCACAAATCACCGATAATCTCCTAACGTTCGACATCTACTTGCCACCAATGTCTGATGCCCCCCTTCTCGGTCACTATTCTCCTATCCTATACATAAACAATCGAGCAAACAATTGACTATTGTCTAAATTTTGACATTTTCAATTGATTTTTATCCGACACCTGCCAATATTTTGTGTCTATCAGGCATTGACGTTCAACACCAACCTTCCCCAATTATCGATCTCCCTTCTTGTAAGTAAAATGATCGAACAAATCATTGGTGTTCCCAATTATCATTGTTCAATGCTTTATGATGATTGACACTTGATGTCTATCAACTACTAACATATGATGTCCATTTTCCTAATCACCCAATCACCGTCCAATAAAGATAGTAATCAAGACAACAACCCACCCATTTTTTTATGGCAATTCATGCATCTAAAGACTTATACTTCCACTTCAGAATATAGCTTTCATAGCTAATGTCTAGTGTATTGTATTAATGCCTCTTTCAATTATTGGGAAGATCATACTTTATAATATAAGAGATACTAGTGGAATCATTTCAATTTGAGCAGACATATTTTTTCTACTTTAAAACCTATGTTGTTTTTAACTTATCTTTTTGTCTACTAGGTTTTTGTTAAGAAAATATACTCTCTCTATATAATTGCGAAAATTTCAGCACTCAACAATGCTAATACTACAATGTTTCTATTTTAATAATTGTTATTTATTTGTTTCTTATCAATCTTTCTTGTATATTCATCCCTATGCAGTGTTTTCTGTTGTGTAACTTGTATTAAATATAACTTACATGAGTTATTTTTTTAACAACTTTCAACCATGTTACCCTTGTCCACCTTTTTGTTCTTGTTCCTTTGAATTTAATTTTTCTTGCGTTATTAGTGCAGCTTTTGCTCTCATTGCATCTGCCCAAACCTCTTGGGCGTATTATTAACCATTTCTTCAATCAGTGCCTTCTCTCATGAACTCACTAATAGAATCATGACCATCAGTTCTAGTTTCACCGCAATCTTTGTAATGCCATTTTGCTTAATGCCGTTGAAGTTTCCTTGTGCTCAGTGGTTTATTGTCAATTTTGTAATCATGTTGAAGTACTATCTGTTTATTTATTTCTGTTTGCCTCAATAGGCTAGCTTGCTTATAACTGGTATTCGTATATTTTTCTTACTTATTTATAGGTTTGTTAACAAGTGGAGCTATTCAAAGCTTTATATTGTAATCAGAGCTTTTTTTTCTTTTTCGCGTGCATTAATATTTGCTGGTTTGAAGCATTGTGTGAAAGTGCAAAACAGGTAGTACAATGAGTTGTATAGCACAACCTCAATGTATTAATTTTCTCATTATATTGGAAATGTAATGCAGTTAACTTATTGAATTAATGGTGAAGTGGAAACATGGAGACGTGCTAGAGAACTGGAGAAGTGGATACATGGTTGGTGGTTGATAGTTTTAGTGTAGGCGGCTTGCTTGTTGACTCATATCTTATAAGCTCCCCTCAAATTAAGGATCCAAGTTCTAGAGAGCTAATTTATTGCATTAAGTAGTGAAACTAAGTTGGAGATAGAGCTTCGGTGAGAATGTTGGCGGGCTGATCTTTTGTGTCAATGTGATGAACGATGATGTCTTGGAGACGAATGCGATCTCTGAAAAAGTGGTAGTCAATTTTGATGTGTTTCGTGCGAGCTTGGAAGACTAAATTTTTCGCGAGAACCATAGCAGAAATGTTGTCACAATGGAGTGGTGTGGGAGTTAGTGATGTGATTTTGAAATCTATAAGAAGATGATGAAGCTAGACAATGTCGGATGCTGCAAATGCAAGGGCACAATATTCTGCTTCGGTGGAGGACTTTGCAACTGTCAGTTGCTTCTTAACACTATGAAATGAGAGTATTACGCATGAAAGAACAAAACCTCTTGTAGATTTCTGATCGAAAGGATTGGAGACATAATCTGAATTAGAATAAGAGTGGAGGATAAGTTATCCATGAGTTATGGGTAGACCAAGATGAATTGTGCCTTTGATGTATCGAAGTAAGTGTTTCATTTGTTGGTAGTGTTTATGGAGAGGGTTGTGCATATATTGGTACAATAGATTGGTTGCAAAGGTAATATCTGAACGAGTTATTGTGAGGTATTGGAGTGAGCCTGCAATTTGACGGTAGAAGGTTGGATTTTCGTATAACAAGTTGTTGTCGGCTTTTAGTGAAAGTTTGAGGGAGATAGGTGTGGGGGCAGATTTGCATTCGGCTAAACCGAATTTGCGAAGCAGTTCTTGGCCATATTGAGTTTGGTGAAGAATGTAGGTGTTTGATGTGGAGGTTACTTAGATGCCAAGGAAGAGTGATATAAGTCCAAGATCTTTAAGGGTGAACCGTTGTTGAAGATCTTGAATGAGAGTGGAGAGAGTTGTTGGATGATTGCTAGTGACAAGCATGTCATCTACATAAAGGAGAAGAAATATGTAGATCAATGTTTTGGAGTAGATGAGTAGAGATGGATCTGAGTTGCTGAAGTGGAATCTACGTGATAGAAGAATTCTAAGAAGGTGGAAAACCATTGGCGTGGTGCTTGCTTTAGGCCATGTAGAGCTTTGTGAAGTTTACATACATGATTAGGTTTAAGGGGGTCAATGAAACCTTTAGATTGAGTCTTGTACATTGTTTCATTGAGGTCTCAGTGGAGGAATGTGTTGGAGACATCAAGTTGGTGAACCAACCAATGTTTGTGTAGTGCAATGACTAAAACTCGAATTTTAGGCATCTTAGCAACGGTGCTAAATGTTTCGAGATAGTTAATTCCATATTGTTGTTTGAAGCGTTAGGCTAAGAGGTGAGATTTAAGAAGATCAACATAACCATTAGATTTTAGTTTGGTTTTGTATGTCCATCGGCAACTTGGAATTGGTTGATTGGATGGAGAAGGGACAAGAGATCAAGTGCCTTGATGTTGAAGTGCAAGAAATTCAGGGGACATAGCTTGCCACCAACCAAGGTGTTTGGAAGCTTGAGTATAGCAAGTGGGGTTTGGTGGGACATGAAGCTGAAATGTTAGGTTGAATATGGATTTTGGTTTGAGGTTCCTTGTCTTTGATCAGGTTATCATGTGATGTTTGTTTGGTAGTGAAATGTTTTATGGTAAAGGAGCAGAAGAGGAAGATGGTGGGGAATGATAGTGTGGTGGAGCATGGGTAGGGGAGCTGCTTGTGTCAACTATTGTTGGAGAGGGGAAATTTGGTTGGAGCATAGGCAATGGGAATGGATTGTGGATTGGTTGTATGGGAGTGATTGTATTGGAGGAGGAAATATGGGAATGTGGTTTAAGTAGTAGAGAAGAAGTGGAGAGTGGCTGGTTTGGAACTGTAGGTGAGGATGTGAAAGGAAATATTGTCTCCTCGAATGTGACATGAAGGGAGATATGGATTTTGCGTGTTTGAAGATTATAACAACTATATCATTTATGAGTACTGGAGTAACCAAGGAACATAGAGGGTGTGGAGCGTGGAGCGAGCTTGTGTGGAGATAGAGGGCGTAACTAGAGAAAGCATAGGCAACCAAATATTTTGAGATGACGGTAGGAGGGAGGTTTATGATGTAGCAGTTGATAGGGAGATTTATTCTTGGTGTTGGTGGAGGGAAGTCAGTTGACGAGGTTGAGAGATGCGTGCAAAGCCTAAAACCAGAAAGAGATAGGTAAATGTGCTACATGAAGTAAAGTGCGAGTGGTCTCATGTTGATGTCTACGTTTTCGTTCTGACGCTCCATTTTGTTCAGGTTTATAAGGGCAACTGAACTGATGTTTGATGTCTTTTTGAGTGAGGAAGGTAGTTAAGGAGTGAGAAATATACTCTCCACCACCATCTGAGTGAATGGTTTGAATGTTTTTGTTGAATTATTTTTCAGCCATGGTTATGAAGTTTATGATAAGACTAGAGAGGGAGTTGAAGGTAAACTTGAATTATGGAGGTCAACCTTAGAGTCTAAAGGTTTTCGCTTGAGTAGATCTAAAACGGAATATATGGAGTGTAAGTTTAGTAGTAATAGACCTAGTGAGGGGATTGTGACTTTGGGCGATCAAGTCATTAATAAGAGTACACGTTTTAGATATCTTGGATCTATTGTTCAGAGTGATGGTGAAATAGATGGGGATATTATCAGCAGAATTCAAGTTGGATGGTTGAAGTGGAGGAATGCATCGGGCTTGTTATGTGATAGAAATGTACCCCTCAAACTTAAGGGAAAATTCTATAAGATGGTAGTGAGGCCTGCAATGCTTTATGGTGCCGAATGTTGGCCTTTAAAAGAGAAGCATAATACTAAGTTAAGTGTGGCAGAGATGAGGATGCTCAGGTGGATGAGTGGCTTTACCCTTAGAGATAGGATACGAAATGAGAATATACGTGAAAAGGTTGGTAGCTCCAGTAGAAGATAAAATTAGAGAAAGTCGCCTTAGATGGTTTGGTCACATAAAACGGCGGCCTTGCGATGACCCGGTTAGGAGAGTAGAGGTATTAGATTTGACTTATGTTAAGAAAGGTAGGGGTAGACCTAAAAAGACTTGGTTAGAAAATATTAGGAATGACCTTTCTTTATTAGATTTAAACGAGAATTTGACTTTTAATAGGACACAATGGAGAAAAAGGATTCATGTAGCCGACCCCACGTAGTGGGATAAAGACTTGATGTTGTTGTTGTTGGTTATGAAGTTTATGAGATGAGTGCCAATTTCAGATTTATTATGCATAGGATACAACCCGCAAAATTTGGAATAATCGTCAATTAAAACAACATAATATAGATAACAATTGAAAGGGGGGACAGGTGAGGGCCCCCAAACATCTGTGTGGACAAGAGATAATATTTTTGAGGTACAAGACACTTTGGAAGCAAATGGTAACCATGACTCTTGGCTACATTACAAGTAGTGCAAACATTTGACATAGATGACAAACTACTAAACTTGACTAATTTATTTAACTTGCAAAAGGTAGAGTGTTGAGGATGGCTTAATCGGGCATACCAGAGTGGTAGCAAGCTATTTGAGAGGTAAGCGCTGGCCGGACAGATTTGAGAGCGAATGAGGCGATGGGGTAGAGGCCATTATTGTTGCGGCCACTAAAAAGAACCTGACTGGTCGGGATGTCTTTAGTAATTAAGCCATTGGCATCAAAGAGAGTAAAATAGTTGTTATCGGAAGTTAGTTTATGAATTAATAGAAGGTTGTAAGAGATGGAAGGAGCATGAAGGTGTAGGAGGAGCTTATAATGTGGGATTGGTGTATTTAGGATCCCTTGTCCGCTGCTTGTTATGTGGAGATTTGTGCAGTTTCCAATGGTAATGGAGTCAGGAACATTGTAGGGTATGGGTTGCTGAATGTTGGGTAGATCTAAGGTGAGATGAGTGGATGCCTCAGAATAGAGGAACCAGTCTGAGGAGTTAGGTTGCTGCATGTAGAGATCGGTGAACTGAGTGGTGGAATTTGGTTTGTATTGTACGTTATAGCGATGCCAGGAAATGGAAGCACAGTGCCCTGGTTTGTTATAGATTTAGCAGGTTATCCGTGGAGTTGGGGAGGTAGTGTGAGAGCCTCTTGTGGTCTGAGAGGGGGAGCGGTAGGTGGACTGCAGGAAGGTTGTATTGGAGCAACCCCTATTTTATCTAGTTGCTCGGCCCTTGGTGGCCGTGAATGCAGCAAATGGAGCTGGGAGAGCTTGAGATTTTCTATAGAGATGTTGATTTTCTCGTTGCATAGATGGGGGTAGAGATCGTCCAAGCTGATTGGAGTTAGCTTGGTCCTTATAGTAGTTTTGAATGATTGATATGAGGAGGGACGGCTGTTGAGGATGTATAGGATGACATCCTTGGGGTCGAGGTGGGAGCCGGCTGCAGTGATGCTGTCCACTAACGATTTGATATATATAGATATTGGGTCATAGAGAGGTCTCTCATGGAGATATTGTGAAGCTCATTTTTGAGTTGGATCACTCGTTGGTTGAAGGCGCTTCTCTATGGTGACCCAGATTTCGTGGCAGGAATGGAGATTGAGGATGTAGAGAAGAATAGTTTTGGAGATAGTAAAATATAGAGCAGCGGACAGGTTTTTGTCTAGGAATTGCCAAGTTGTGTATGCAGGATTTGGTAGAAATTCACTAACTGTAGATGTGAGGAGCTTGGGCGGACAGCAGGTGTCACCGGTGAGATAACCAGAGAAGTTGTTTGCTAATGAGATTAGTTTTCAAGATATGAAGGCACCAGATCGGATAGTTGTCGCTAGTGAGCTATATGTGAACAATGAATTTGATGTTGGACATGAGGAACTTAAAAGAAGGAGGTATGAATGTTTCGGCCATGGTGGTTAACTTCGGTTTGTAGAGGATCAGTAGTTCTGGAGGCGCTGAGATAAACCATGGAAAACATAAGAGAGAAGCTGATATGCTTGAAACCGCTCTGATACCATAAAGAGACTGAAAGTGCAATACATGAAGTACAATGAGTTGTATAGCACAACCTCAATGTAATAATTTTCTCATTAACAGTAGAGGAATACAATTGCATATTATATAAGTAATGCATTAAAGAAATGTTGGCCATATGTTGAAGATCTCATGGACTACTTGCATTAGATATTTAACTTTTTCGCAGAATCTCAGGTATGATTTTACAGGAGCTTAAAACTTGAAAAAGCATTAGTAACTGCACAATCTAATATTTCTGGCTGGAAATTTGATAGGTTGCATCACCACCAAGGAGTTGGGTACAGTGATGCGTTCACTGGGCCAAAATCCAACAGAAGCAGAGCTGCAGGACATGATAAATGAAGTGGATGCAGATGGAAACGGTACAATTGACTTCCCAGAATTCCTCAACCTCATGGCTCGCAAAATGAAGGATACAGATTCTGAAGAGGAGCTCAAGGAGGCTTTCCGGGTGTTTGATAAGGATCAGAATGGATTTATCTCTGCGGCCGAGCTTCGTCATGTAATGACCAACCTTGGCGAGAAGTTGACAGATGAGGAGGTTGATGAGATGATCCGTGAAGCTGATGTTGATGGTGATGGCCAAATCAACTACGAGGAGTTTGTGAAGGTCATGATGGCCAAGTAAAGAAACCTCACATTTCCTTACCTCACTTAATGATGGCTAAGTGATGATATGATGGAAGAGTACTTTCACGCAGATTAGTACCAGTCAACGTTGCCCTTTTCTCTCAGTTATCTTTTTAGTCGTAGTTGTGGAGGGAAAAAAAAAGATGAGACTTTGCTGGCTTTTGTTCTAAGTGCTTGTGTTTGATCTCGCCTGTTTGTCTATGTTTCTTATAAACCTCAACTAATTCATTTCCTACTGTTTGGAAGCTTTTTCCTTAATTTTGGCTCTGTCTGCAGTTTTATTTTTGTTTAATTTTTAGACTAATGAAAACTGGATGATTGATGATTGTCCTGTTGACAGAGCTGAACATTGTTAAACACACTAATTGTTGTATTAAATGCCTCTCTTCTTTACATCTTGTCTGCTGAAGGTCTACTATGTTGCATTAGTACAAAAAGGTTGTGTGTTTATATTTATTTACGTTTCATTACTGCTATTCTTGAGAAAACTGATACTTGCATGGCAGTAATATACTTCAGAACCTATGTTGCCATTTATTTGTGTGGTGCTGCTGGTTCCACATGATGCTGGAAGAAGATCAGGTGGACAGAAGTATATGAAGGTGCTCTGCTTGACTGCCTCCATGGCTTCTGAGCCACAGGAGCTTGGTCCGCGAACAGCCAGGAAAATGAGATTGCCTCTATCTTGCACCACTTTGTTCTGGTACAATCTCTTCTGCTCGTTTCTTTCTGACTTCACAGTGGTTGAATTTCATAGATTTATGCGAAGCGCTTTCTTTTTTTTTTTTTTTTTGGGCAAATTTTTTGAAATTTCATTAAGACAAAAAGAGGTACAAGAGAGTATAAATTGGCAAAAACAAAAGTCCCAAATGCTTCCTCAACACCAAAAACAAATGGTGGGATAAATGCTTGACAAAGAAACAACAAAAAAAAAAAGAAAAAAGCAAAGAAAAGATACATCGCAATTGACAATTGATGTCCACCAGGGAGGGAGAAGACCTCAACCATGGTCAATTGAGGGCACCATTCTTGGGGCATAAGAAAAAGGCCACAACTGTTGCATTCCTTCTTGTATGGGATCATAAGATACACCAGATCTTTGTTTGGAGAGATTTAGGTTGTTATCTGATGAGGTCATCGATAGGATATTTCGGCAAGTCTATCAGAGACGACCACGGAGATCGACGACCACGATTGCGAGCCTTTATTATTGATTTTACTTGTACCATCAGTTTTTTATATTATGCTTTTATTTTCGTAGTTTCCCATTTTACCCCTGAGGGTAGTAGTTGCTTTTGTAGCCCCAAGGGGCATTTTAGACTTTTGCACTTTATTTTCTTTGGAGCCTATTTATATGGCCATTGTATCTTGTATGAGGATTATTGAACTATTGAATGAAAATTTGTGATTTGTGTTCTCTTTGTGAGTGCCAAAATGTGGATCTCTTTGTGAGTTCCATTAGAGATCTCTTAGTGAGTTCTCGAATTTGTTTCATGTGATCATCTTCTTCTCTACACACATCTCCCGCATACAATTCACCACCGTAGAGAGGAGCCAAATCTTCCGTGGCCATTCACTCCCTTTGGAGCACAAGCCGCCGGCCACCCTAAGCCCGCCGGCCCATCTCCTTGCAGCCGGCCATTCCCACCTTCCCCTCCATCTCTTCTTTCCTTTTCTTTTCCCCACCAATCCATCATTGAAATTTGAAATTTTCAAACTTCAATACTTGCCAAATTAGGAAATTCTAATTTTGGAAAGTTTTGAAAATTAATCCAAAATCAAATTGCATGAGAGTGGATTAAATTTTCAGATTTTTCTATTCTATAAATCCTATTTGGAAACCCCCACCCCCTCTCTCCCCAATTTCTTCCCCCTCTAGCCCATGCCGCCGGCCCCTCTATGGGAAAACCCATTAATGCTCCATTACTCCTCCTAAAACCTATTTGAAATTCAAATTAGCATTAAAACCTTCCCTCCAATCCTCCAAAATTGAAAATAATTTCAGTTTTTTTTTCTTCCCATAATCCCTCCCTAATTGAAATTCTCAATTAATGCATTAATTACATTGATTGGAATTTCAAACTCCTAAATCCCTCCCTCCTAATTTCACAAAACTGAAATCAAATTTCAGTTTTCTCATCCAGCCGCCCCCTCCCCCTTGGTCTCCCGCCGGCCTTCCCCTTCCCCTAGCCAACCCGCCGCCCCACTTGCTTTCCTTGGGGAATTCTTGCTTGCGGTAGCCATCCGGATCCAATCCAAGGATGCATGGACGAACCCGAGTGGAATTACGGTTTTGAATACGACCGCAACGGAAGAGTCAATATCTTGCGATCTCAATTCTTTGACGTCGGATTTGACTTTGACGATACCGTCGACGAATACTTGGACCGAATCTTGCCGACGCTTGTAGACTCCATTGACGAACACTTCTCCGTCTACACTTGGATTATCAAAGGTCGATCTACCGTACCTCCTCCGCCTCCGAGATCCTCTTCCACGGCAACGTTCCTTGGTGCTTCCATCTTTGTGGCAACCTCCATGCTAGTTTGGACAATCTTCCGTCGCTCAACTTAGTCTCTGTAGGAAGAGAGAGCTAAAGGTCTCAAGGTGAACAACTTTGTATTAACTGTGGGATTCCTATTTACTAGCCTTTGTTTTATTGTTCCTTCGCACTTGCTTAAAGAGTTTAGTTCTCTTGTCGTAGTTTCTTTGCCTAGCAAATCGAACGCCGCGAATTACTTATAATTGACTGACTTTGATGCATGATTAGATAATTTGTGGAGCTAAATTTAATTCTCTTTTTAAATTCTTGTGTAACTCCCTTTCGTTCTACATCATTATCCCTCTGTTGAAGATTCTGAGCAGTGAAGACAATAGGCTTTGGGACACCGGATGTTGGAATGGGACACCTCTTTTCATGCTTATGACATGTAGAAGGTGAAGTGGGGAGTTGGGCTCTCTGCTTTGGCTTTCTCCTACTAGTGACCATTTTTTAAGTTCCCAGTTGATCCTCATCAGAAGATGGCTGCTGAGTAGACAAAGGAATGTTATTATTTCGCACTTCTATAATAGTTGAAGGAAGAGTGTTATCAATATGGCTATCAGGCTGTAGTTTAGTCTTGGGAGGGCAAGACTCTACTTTATGGTCAATAAATCTACAATGGAAATATAAATGAGAGAGGCCCTCATATTCCACTCTTTAGAAAAATCTATCATTTAGACCCTTAATGTAAAATCCCGGTGAGAGTTTCTATGTCAACTCAATGCGGACACGGACTCTAGCATAAGAACTCTAACCCCAAGATGATGATTGTTCATCCATCCAAAGAGATTCACCAATCATAGCAGCCATATGTGTAATATTGGAAGGATCCCAATACATCAAAGGAAGCCGTGGAAATCGGACCCAAATTGGCGAGGTGAACCCCTTCATGTCATCAAGAGAGAAGGAACGTGACCACCTATCCAGGCCAATAATGCTTCCAACCACAATCCAAGGACCGTCCTTAAGGATGATATCATGAGCGTCAAGACTTTGAAAAATACAAATAAAGCAATTTGGAGCGATGGTGATCAATTGGAATTCCCCAACATGTGACCATCTCCTTGAGAGTTCGCCATGAAGCCAAGCAAAAGAAATCCGCTTGCTTAGAAGTTTCCCAACTAGAGCACATTCCAACTTAAAAATATTTTCTTGAACTTTGTCAAGGTTAAGACTCATACAAATGCCATCCACTCCTCCATTTGGTTATTTTTTACAAACTTCCTTATCTTAATGGTAAAAGATCTAAAATTTGCTTTTTAATTGATAAAGTATTTTTTTTTTCTTATAGGGTATGCATGTTATTTGTAGGTGACATAATTCTGACAGCTGAGATTGATCTGTCAAATGGGTCAGATCTTGGAATTTTTATTAGGTCTGGTGTCCTAACGTAGCTTTACGTTCAGACGCCAGTAAAATGGTGTCATGTGCTCTTACTCTTTTCCGCACGACCCGACAACCCGACCCGGAGCGGACCCGGGATTGCTATGTATTGGCTTATTTGTGCATACTGGGGTATTGCTAGGTATTGCTCGATATTGCTCGTCAATAACGAGAAATACCATTCTGTCAATACCCCTCGGTATTGCTAGGTATTAGTCTTGATAGAACAGTATTTTTCGTTATTGTCAAGCAATATCGAGCAATACCTAGCAATACCCGAACATAGCAATACCAGGTTCCGGTCCCGGGTCAGGTCGTCGGGCCGCGCGGTAAAGAGTAAGAACACGTGGCGACATGTTATTGGCCTCCGGATGTAGAGCTACGTCCGGTGTCCGGACCTAATAATTGCTCCAGATCTTGGCCCATTCTAACTTAAAGTCCGATATAATTGAAACCAAATACGAGTCATGATTGTATACTCGACCCTACAACAAATAGGATTTATTCATCTGAGATCAGGTTTTTCTATGAGCATCACCCCATATATTTATCTGAGTAATTTAAGTTCAACAGAGGAAATAGATTTTATTCAGTACACTATTTACGGGCTGAAATCTCTATGGCTACTAGGGGTATAAGGTTAGCTTATATTAGTGGGAGGTTATGAGTTTTGGATAAAGGGGGATATGAAGTCACTTGATAAATGATCAAAGAACTTTGAAATTAGAATGTGAAGCACCTCTCTCTAAGGAAATTGGTATCAGAGCCAGGCTATTCGTGGGAATGGCGGAAGGCAACAGTCACCCCCGACACGATGACGATCATAGTCTCGAAGCCCTATGGGAAACGCAACAACAGACGTCGAAGCAGTTGGACGAGTTGATGAACACGTTCGCTCGCTTTGTGGAGGACATGCGAACTAAGTTGCGTCAAATAAGATTAGCTACTAACCCAGTAGCTCGACCATTCGCTCCGGCAGCCTTACCGAAGCAGAGGCCGCACATTCGGCAGGCTCCTCTACCAAAAAGAGCCCCTGTTTTGATGCCTGAATATTCAGATTCTGAAGAATTGATTAAAATATTCACATGAGACATTGTATTCTGTCTTGATATTTAACATATTCACAACAACATATCACTTAGTTCTTTTAAAATTTTATTCAATTATACAAATAAATAAAGTAAATAACTCTTATATAAATGGATATTAAGCAATTAATCAAGGGCCCTAACTTGCTTATAATCCTACTAAAATCTGCCCATTAATAGCCTGATTAACAATTTGTAAGCAACAATAACCATTAGTAGATATATATTTGATTAAAAAAAAAAAGAATTTATAGCTCATTATCTAGATTATATCACGAGCATAACACAAAAGATCAAAAAAGAGCATTTGATCAATAGGTTAAATTATTAATATAATAAGTAATAGAGAACTAAAAAATAACATTCAATTTTATTTTTACAAAAAAAAAAAAAAAAAAAAATTTTAAAATATTCTAATACAAATCATATGATAATGAATTAAAAAAATTATTGCATTTATTTTAAATTAAAGCAATACAAATTCTTTATATATAGCACTAAACTTAAAATAAATTCAATTATGTTTAAATTCATCGTGGTACAATTTGTATCATTATATTCTAATATAATTTTCTGTTTGACTTCTACTCTAAAATAAAATTATATTCTATCATATTTTTATTAAATATTATTTTCATTAAAATATTTTTTATAATTTTAAATAATTTAATTGTAAACATTGAGACACATTTAAATGCATAAAATCTACAATCCAAGATATTATAATGAAAATCCAAGCATCAAACAATTAAAAGTTTGTTTGTGATAATTCTCTTTCTACTTTATTTTTATATAATTGCCGGGCTAGAATATACGCGGTGATAGAGTTATAGTTTTATGTCTTAGTGTTGCATGGATATCCAGCTTACAAATATATAACACAAATTTTTTTATGTGAAAAACTCTAGAAAAAGGAAAAATCACAGGGCCTAGCCCAATTGGAAATGATTCAACTAGAATTTGAGTAGAGTGGGCTGACTCGTCCTCGAGGATGATCATATTACAAATATAAATCATATGACTGAAGTCTAGTGACAAAAAGGGATTAGATGAAAGTCCGACGTCACTTGGTGGTCCGGCGGAAGTCCGACCATTAGTTGCCGATCTGGTGGAAGTCCCAACGTCAGTCAGTGGTTTGGCAGAAGTCTGGTGTCAGGCAATGGTCATGTGGAAGTCTGGTCGACAATTAGTGGTCTGACAGAACTCTAGCGTCAAGTGGTCGTCCAACAGAACTTCGGGCGTCAGGTGGTGATTCAGTAGAACTCCGTGCGACAGGTGGTCGTCCAGCAGAACTCCAGGCGGCATGTGGTGGTCCAGCGGAACTCCAACATCAGGTGATCGAGGAGGAGCAAAGAGGCAAACGCGATCTCCAACCTCTCTCTTACTTCTCTTCATTTGGCTTCAGGTCCCTTTTCATGAGAAGAGAGGTTATATTTATAGATTTTCTAGAGTGACATGGCTTGTAAATAGATGGAAGATCAAGGATATTTTGGGAGTGGTTTGGATGGACGGCTGATGTTTAATCCCTTGATCGTGGACTGTTTATTGGGCATTTTTTATTTTTTTTATTTTTTTTATTTTTATTTTTTTATTTATTTCTATTGGGCATTTGATTATCTTAATGATATCAGAATTCAATGATCTTTGTCTCTTTGGATTCATCTCGTCGAGCCGGTCAATTCGAGTATAAGCATGCCATGTTTGGAAACCGTTTGGTAAACCAAACTGCTGTTTGAACCTTTCAACAACGCTTCGAGTCCTTGATTTGGACCCATTTGGGCTCGGATTGAGTCTAATTTGGTGACGTTGGGTTCATATTTTTGAGACATTCAGTTCGCCTATAAGTTTGCTAAAATCATAGTTTAGATGATCCCAAATTTAATTTTGAAAGTTTCCAACTTCATTTTGCTTTGAGATTTGTGTCTAATCAAGAAAATTTTTGTATGCTATATCAATTACAATCATAATTTTATTCGGCTATTATTTAAAGAATTATATGTTGAAAAATGAATTTTAACATTCATTATTGCTAAGTTATTTTTGCTGGACAATTTTCTTGTGAAGACATTCTTAGTCAACAGCTTTTTTGAATTAAAAAAAAACTCCAAAAAAAGAAAAAATTCTATTAAAAATTGATTCAGAAAATTGAGCTGCAAGCGAACCAAACATTTAACGAGCTACTCGTTGCTCGGTTCAATTAAAGATCGTTTGTGATTGTTTAACTAACTAAACAAACAAATTTGAACATCATTTTAAATTTTACATAATATATTTGTTTATGAACAAGTGATATTTTACATTCATCCATGTTTGCTAGATTATTTGTTTAAGATATTCATGAACAAATTTAAGGTTTGTTTGTTAAATATGTTCACGAACATAACTTATTAATGATTTGTTTAAAGCTCAATAAGCACTAAATAAGTAGAACATGAATCGAATATGAACCAAACAAAAACAAGGTAATTATAAACTAACTCAAACATAAACACTTACATACTCGACTCGGCTCGATTCATTTACACCCCTATCAGAAAGCAACATTAAAAAAAAAATACAAAAAAAAAAAAAAAAGCAAAGCGAGCAAGCCTGAACTGTTCAAATTCTTTCAACATTGCAACTTGCAAGAGATTATTCTTTATTTATATTTAATAGTTTAATTCGTACATAAAGAAAAATCTCCCTAATTTTAACCAAGAAAAAAAAATCATATAAAAATATTCTAACGTAATTTATTTCACAATTCACTTGAACTTATATGCTTAATCTCAACATAAATTCGTTCTCCCTTAATTAAGCCCATAAGCCGCCGCCGGCAGCCTCGGCGTCGCCATCACCGCTAGCGGCACAGCCTTCGGCAACACCAACCCCGGCCCTTCCTCCATGTCCAGCTCCCCAACCCCTTCCGGCAAACTCCAATCAAAGGCATGCACCAACGTTCCCAAATAATACTGCACCATCACCATCCCCGCTAGCTTCCCCGCGCAAATCCTCCGCCCGGCTCCAAACGGTATGAGCTCGAAATCATTTCCCATCGGATCGATCCTTGCCATCTTCCCTTGCAGAAACCTCTCCGGGTCGAACACCAGCGGGTTCTCCCACACGTCCGGGTCCCGCCCAATGGCCCATATGTTGACGAGCAGCCAAGTCTTGCCGGGAATGTGGTAGCCTTCCACCTCGCAGGGATCGGCGGCGTAGTGCGGTATGCTGAGCGGCGTTGGAGGGTGCTTTCGGAGAGCTTCCTTGCATATGGCTTGGAGGTAGGGGAGGTTTGGTATGTCGGATTCGTCGAGAAGGCGGTGGCGGCCGACGACGCGGTCGGTTTCTTCTTGTGCTCGTCGGAGGATTGATGGGTTTTTAAGCATTTCCGCCATCGCCCACTCTATGACTATGGCGGAGGTGTCCGTCCCCGCCACGAATAGGTCCTGCAGATATATACCATATAGAGTTATTTAACGGCTATAAGTTCTTCATGAAAATATAATCTAATCTTCATCATTAAATATTTAGATTTGTTTATATAATTTCAAAAATTAAAAATAAAAACAAATTAAAAAAATAAAATAAATAAATAAAAAAATTCAAAAAATTCTGATTCGGATTGATCAGGTTGGGTTTGAATATACAGGTCGGCTCGAGTTAATCCCTAACCTAATTTTAATCCGAAAATAGCCTATTTATTTTTTTCTTAAATTATTTTGCTGTCCTCTTCTTATTTTTTATCAATTACCTAAATTTTATATTTGACAAGTTATTAAAAAATATAACCAAAACAGGTTATGAGGGTTGAAATCAAGTTGGGTTCGAGTAGGGATGTCAATTTCGGATCACGGGTCGGGTTCGGATCGAACCTGAAATTGATCTGGCACTATTCGGGTCAACTCGAACCCTACCTATTTTTGCAAACGGGTCAATTTGTTGAACTTGAACCTGATCCTCTTCGAATCCGGGTCAATAAACACGATTCGAATGACCCGAGAGCGAAAATTGCTAGTTTTCAGGTAAAAAAAGGGTCAATCTCTAATTTTCAAGTAAAAAATGGGTGAATCTCAGATTTCCGGGTAAAAAACGAGTCAACTTTGGGTTGTTGGGTCAACCCGAACCCAACCTGATTTTTGAAAGGGTTGATTTACTGAACCCGAAATCGACCCGTCTCGGGTTCCTATTGACCATAAATCAGAATTTTCGAGTTGGGTTCAAGTTGGATTTTCGGGTCGTGTCAAATATTGACACCCCTAGATTCGAGGCTATCTTTTACCTATTTATTAAACAAGTCGAATTTACATCAACTCAAATCCAAACTCGATCCATTAACCCATTTTGGCATCCATATTAATCGCGACTAAATTTAAGTTCAATTTAAATAAAATAATTTTTTTCTCAACTTGCGATGGGTGGATTAGTTTATCTTTATATGAGTTAAAATTCTTAATATATATATATATATATATATATATATATATATATATATATATATATATATATATATATATATATATATATATATATATATATATATATATATATATATATTATATTTTTAAATATATTTAGAGTTGAAAAGAAATTAGATGAGCTAAAATTTAAGCTCGATAACTTCATAATACCTTAAAAAATACTTAAATTCGTGAGCTTCTTAATTCCTTCCAAATGTTTGAAAAAAAAATCAAAATCAAAATTCCCAGATTTACTTACAGAGATGAAGCCCTTAATATTATCTTCACAAAGCCCTTCTCCATCCTCACCTTTAACCTCACTAGCCAAAACAAGATCCAGCAGATCCGGGTTCCCCCGCCTCTCCCCTGCAGTCTCAGCGTGCTCCACCAGCAACTTACGCACCATCCTATCAAACCTCCGATTCAATCCCAGCATCTTCTTCCTCACTCCCATCGGATCCAACCACCCGATCGCCGGCACCAAATCCTCCATATTCGAAGCCCCCTGCCCCACCAACAGCTCCTTAATCATCTCCTTAAACTCCTTCGCCTCCTCCCCGTCCTCGTGAAACACTCTTTTGCTCATCGCGATCCTCCCAATCACATTCGCCATGGCACAAACCAACAAATTTGGTAGCAGAACCGGCTTTTCCGAATCGCTGTGTTTCTTCAAGAATTGAATCATGGACAAGGCCTCGTCGCGCCGCACGCCGGCCCAGCGAGACATGGCCTTGGAGCCGAGGAGATGGAGGCTGGAGACTTTGCGGAGGAGCTTCCACTTGGGGCCGTAATCGGCGAAGACCATGTTCTGGCCGTTGTAACTGATTTCCTTGGAGATGACGCCGGAGGGGCGGTCGGAGAAGTGGGAGTCGAAGGTTTTGAGAAAGGTTCGAGCGGCGGCGGCGGAGGAGGCGACGACGACGCTGCGGATGCCCATCTTGAGGAACATGATGGGGCCGTATCGGCGAGCAAGGAGGGCGAGGCCGGAGTGGGGCATGGGGCCGATGAAGGAGAGGGCGCCGATGATGGGGAGGTTTGGGGGGCCGGGTGGGAGGGGTAAGCGGCTGCAGTAGCGGCGGCGGAGGAGGAGGTGGAGAGAAAGGCAGAGGAGGAGTGACGCGATGAGGAAGAGAGACATAGTGGAGTTTGTTAGCTTCAAGAGCCTTTCACATGCGAGTGCTTATATAGCAATGGGAATTATGTTAAGGGGGGTTTGGAAAAAAAAACATTCGGTACTTACACAAAATATATTTGCATATCAACCCTTTTATTTATTTATAATGCCAGAAAGATTATAGGAGAACAATAAAAAGCTATATCTTATCCTAAGAAAAAAAAAAATTAAAATGAAATATTATTTTATAGTAATTAAATTGTCTTATATTTTAAATTAGGAAAAAAAAGTTAGGCTAGAATACTCTAAATCAATTCAATTAAATTGGACTTAAAATTTTTATATTTGATATTTTTATTATGTTTAAATGACATAAAATTACACATGTTTTATTTAAGAATAAATTTTAATACGAATATATTTATTATAAACTATTTGTTGAAACAGAGTTAAAGAAGATGACATATTATATAAATAGTAAAATTTAGATGATAATATATAAATGAAATTTTTTGAGTGTTTATGCATATCAATCCTCAGAAATATTTGATTTGCAGTTGCCACGAGAATAGGAAATACCCAATTGCATATACATATAGTTAGGAGTGTCAATATTAGACACGATCCAAAAATTTGACATGAAAATTTTTGGTTTGAGTCAACCCGTTTGGCAGACGGGTCAGGGTAAAGTCCCCCTACCATTATCCACACAGCTATACTCCACCTACCTTATCTCTTCTCCACCTACCTTATCTCCTCTCCCTCTTCATTTCTTTCCTCTTCCTCATTCACAGTTCCTATCCAGGGGCGGAACCAGCCTTAATTAGTTCTCGAGAGGCAAGTGGTAAATTTTAAAAAAAATTAAAAAATATATGAGGAAGCAAAAATAAACTTATTTTGCACATAAACCCTTTTCACAGACTTGTTTGTTAGTCTTAGAAAATTTCAATATAATTGCATGAAAATAACGGGTGGCAAAGAGGCTTTTAGATTTTTGGATGGGGAAATTGCATGAAAAAAATGTCTGTTGGGGGCAAAAAATAAAATTATCAGGGAGGGCATATTAAATTTAACCCTTATTACACTAAGAGTTTTAATTTTTTTAGGGGGGAGGCAATTGCCCCCCCTATCTCGATACATAAGATGTAGCGATGGGAGAAAGCTGGCTACTACTGGAGAAGTGAAACACGCAAGAAAACAAATAAGAAATAGAAAATACAATAGAAAAGAAATAACACCACGATTTAATGTAAAAAAATCCAAAATAGAGGAAAACCATGAAGCCACACTGCACCAACAAATTCACTAAGAAATTTTGGAAGACATAGTACAGATCTCTCTTTTCTCTCACCATCTCCTTGCTTCTTTTCTTCCTTACACCACTCTCTATCTATCTTCAAGCAAATTATACAACGCCACAACATTCAAATACACATTGCCACAGGCGTTTGTACGAAAAAAAAACTTTTCGTGTGCAAAGCACGTAAACCCAAGCAAAGGGAGGATCCCCTAAACCCCCCTAACGAGTTTGACTGGTGGAATTGAGATCCGAGATAGTAATACAACATGATTGATCAAAACAATCATATTCCATACAAAACTAATAGCTACCACCGAAAAAACATCTCTGTCATATGTCGTTGCCGGCACACACAACTTCCACATAGCCTTAGAGTTCCCTAGTTAACACGATGAGCTAGCCCCTCATTATCTCTTCTATATCATCAGGCTGTGATGACATGCTACTAATTGGACATAATGGTGGTTCTATTTTTTTCCCTGTATTTTAAGTACCCAATCTCTCTATTCTATGTGTTGTCTTTTGGTCCAACTTTAGCAATTTTGTTCCTTTGGTTTATCTTAACTATTTGATAGTGCTATAAATAGAGCTGTAGGCTTTCTATAAAGTTGGAGAAAATTTATTATATATATATATGTGAATCTTTCCATGAGAACTCTACATGAAATAATATCTCATTTTACTGAGCTTTTATTTCAGTTGACTACCAAAATTCTGTTTTCAACGAAGAAGGGTATGGAGAGTGACGTGGCACTAGCTTTTAGGACCATGTGCGTAAAGCTTAGAAGCCAGATGCGGAAAAAAACAAGAAAGGTAATGGGCCCCCACTACGCAATAGTTATCGAGAAAGTTTGGGTAGGTAGAGCAATCGGTAGTCAAGAGAAGGCCAAACCTCAGAATAGACCTTTGAGTAGATAATGTGGCCATGAATTCTATTTTCGTTTTGCATCTTTTATTTTCAAAACCAACCCTCAACAAAAGCTATTTGGCTAAAGAGTGGAAGAATAAATAATCCAATTGTTAGCAAAAATGAATAAAAGATAAAAAAATCTCCTTATTTTAAGTGAGTCGTATCAGCTCAAACAATCGATATGTTAATGAGTTAGGATTGAGTACCCCACAAGCTGAGCTTGAGTGGCTACTATAATAAAGCTCTGAGGAACATTTAGGTTAATTAAGACAAACTCACACGTACAACACATACGTGAGACTCGAACTCAAGATCTTTTAATTGATAACCAAATCACTCAACCAACATACCAAGAGGAGCTGGGTAAAAAGCTCGAGTTCAAGGTACTTATGGTGTAGTTTGTAGCTCGTTTAGTCAGCTTGGTTATATATATATAGGGGTGTCAATTTCGGTTCACGGGTCGGGTTCGGGTCGAACCCGAACTGACCCGGGTGGAAAACGGGTCAACCCTAACCCGACCCGGGTAGAGAAACGGGTCGAAAATCCGAACCCGGACCCGACACGGCGGGTTGCCGGGTTGACCCGACACGAAAAAATGTCGGTTGGGGGCAAAAAATAAAATTATCAGGGAGGGCATATTAAATTTAACCCTTATTACACTAAGAGTTTTAATTTTTTTAGGGGGGAGGCAATTGCCCCCCCCCCCCCCCCCCCCCCCCCCCCGATCTCGATACATAAGATGTAGCGATGGGATAAAGCTGGCTACTACTGGAGAAGTGAAACACGCAAGAAAAAAAAATAAGAAATAGAAAATACAATAGAAAAGAAACAACACAACGATTTAATGTAAAAAAATCCAAAATGGAGGAAAACCATGAAGCCACACTGCACCAACAAATTCACTAAGAAATTTTGGAAGACATAGTACAGATCTCTCTTTTCTCTCACCATCTCCTTGCTTCTTTTCTTCCTTACACCACTCTCTATCTATCTTCAAGCAAATTATACAACGCCACAACATTCAAATACACATTGCCACAGGCGTTTATACGAAAAAAAAAACTTTTCGTGTGCAAAGCACGTAAACCCAAGCAAAGGGAGGATCCCCTAAACCCCCCTAACGAGTTTGAATGGTGGAATTGAGATCCGAGATAGTAATACAACATGATTGATCAAAACAATCATATTCCATACAAAACTAATAGCTACCACCGAAAAAACATCTCTGCCATATGTCGTTGCCGGCACACACAACTTCCACATAGCCTTAGAGTTCCCTAGTTAACACAATGAGCTAGCCCCTCACTATCTCTTCTATATCATCAGGCTGTGATGACATGCTACTAATTGGACATAATGGTGGTTCTATTTTTTTCCCTGTATTCTAAGTACCCAATATCTCTCTATTCTATGTGTTGTCTTTTGGTCCAACTTTAGCAATTTTGTTCCTTTGGTTTATCTTAACTATTTGATAGTGCTATAAATAGAGCTGTAGGCTTTCTATAAAGTTGGAGAAAATTTATTATATATATATATATGTGAATCTTTCCATGAGAACTCTACATGAAATAATATCTCATTTTACTGAGCTTTTATTTCAGTTGACTACCAAAATTCTGTTTTCAACGAAGAAGGGTATGGAGAGTGACGTGGCACTAGCTTTTAGGACCATGTGCGTAAAGTTTAGAAGCCAGATGCGGAAAAAAACAAGAAAGGTAATGGGCCCCCACTACGCAATAGTTATCGAGAAAGTTTGGGTAGGTAGAGCAGTCGGTAGTCAAGAGAAGGCCAAACCTCAGAATAGACCTTTGAGTAGATAATGTGACCATGAATTCTATTTTCGTTTTGCATCTTTTATTTTCAAAACCAACCCTCAACAAAAGCTATTTGGCTAATGGGAGGAAAAATTCGCTAAGAGTGGAAGAATAAATAATCCAATTGTTAGCAAAAATGAATAAAAAATTAAAAAAAAGAATCTCCTTAAATAAGAGTGTAAGTGAGTCGTATCAGCTCAAACAATCGATATGTTAATGAGTTAGGATTGAGTACCCCACAAGCTGAGCTTGAGTGGCTACTATAATAAAGCTCTGATTTTTATCAGGAACATTTAGGTTAATTAAGACAAATTCATACGCACAACACATATGTGAGACTCGAACTCAAGATCTTTTAATTGATAACCAAAACACTCAACCAACATACCAAGAGGAGCTGGGTAAAAAGCTCGAGTTCAAGGTACTTATGGTGTAGTTTGTAGCTCGTTGAGTCAGCTTGGTTATATATATATAATGATCCTTTATAAGAAATTTATAAGCAAAATATTTAAGAGTTTGAGCTGTTACAAATGATATCAGAGCAATACACATGTTGAAAGATGGGAACTAAGTATCAAACAAAACAAAGTGTTACACCATGGGAGCCACCTCTTGAACATAAAAATATGTAAAAAAGAAAGAAAGAAAGCCCTGAAAAGGCCAACAAAAGGAAGAAACCTAATGAAAAAAATTGCAAAATAAAAGATAACCAAACAGAAATGAAAAATAAATTTCCATTTCTACCAAAATAAATATAAGAAAGCAGAAGATATTGAAGAATAAAGAACCATCCTGCAACTGCGTTTAATCAACTGCTGATAACCTGAAAGCAAGCAGAATTGATCTTCATAAGATGAAGCAACCCATTCAGTTCTTCAACCAAGTCAAAAAGCAATATCCAAACAGCAAGAGCCCAAATTCCGCTAACATCAGAAACTCCCAACAAAAGAAACGACTTAGGCCTCGTTTGGGACGGCTTTCTTACTGCTTTCTAAAACAATTTTTTAGTATAAAATTTTACAATTCAGAAAATTTTTACACTAAAAAGCTGCTTTTAAAAACAACAAAAAAATTGTCCCAAACGAAGCCTAAACAGCAGCCACGATCGCAAAAAATGACCAACTGCTAATAATCAAGTGTTGTTAATCCAAAAGCAAGCAGAAGACTCCATAAAACTAATACTGCAACCCAACCTTAAAGCAATTTCAAAGCAGCTATAGTCCAACAGCATAAAAATCATGAAATAAGAAAAATTAAACCTCCAACAAACCTTAGTCTGAAAGAAAGAAAAAGAGAATAGAGTTAAAAAGAACCAAGAAAACAAATACCCAACAACCACCGCACTCAAAAAGAAAAAAAATCCTTCTAATAAACATCTCAACTGAGAAAAAATAAACCGATTCTTGGTAGCAATGAACGACCAACCATCCAAGATAATTAATCTGGTTGCCCTAAAAAATCTTCGAAGAGAAGGCGTAAGGTCCCAATCATCGAATTTTTATTAGGTCCGGTGTCCTGACGTAGCTCTACATTCGGACGTCAGTAAAATGGTGTCATGTGCTCTTACTCTTTACCGCGCAGCCCAACGACCCGATCCGGATCGGACCCGGGATTGCTATGTATTGACTGATTTGTGCAGACCGGGGTATTGGTAGGTATTGCTCGATATTGCTCGACAATAACGAGAAATATCATTATGTTAAGACCAATACCTAGCAATACCGAGCAATACCCCGATTTTGCTCGGTATTGGTTTTGGCAGAGCGGTATTTCTTGTTATTGTCAAGTAATATATAGCAATATCGAGCAATACCTAGCAATATGCGAACATAGCAAGACCAGGTTCCGGTCCGGGTCGGGTCGTCGGGCTGCGCGGTAAAGAGTAAGAGCACGTGGCGACATATTATTGACCTCCGGATGTAGAGCTACATCCGATGTCCGTACCTAATAATTATTCCCAATCATCATAGTCCAACCAAAAAACAACTTATAATATTAAATAATGCTTAATGAAATGGTAAGATTTCCAACATAAAATTCTAGCTAACAAATCCTTGTTAATGAAACTACACACTAGCTCAGCACTAAAATGCTTATTTTCAAACCTTCGAAAATTTCTTTTCTTAGAAATAAAATAGATAGAACAACAAACAAAAAAGAAAAATAAAATTTTAATATTATAATCCAAATGAAGAGAAGAAATATAATCCAGTAATTGTATCAGATTAGGTATAAGCAGAAAAAATTTAATATCGAGTATAAAATTAGAGATAACTCTAAAAGAAAAATCGCATTCGAAAAATAAATGATTATGACTCTGACCCACTTTAAATAAACAAAAAATACAAGTATAAAGAACATCAAATTTCTCTTATATAAGATATCTATAGCCTTAAGACCCTCCAAGATAATCATTCAAACATAACAAAAACAATCTCAAAGTAAATCTGATTGTCTCTAGATATGATATTGTTGCTGTGCATAATATTATATAGGTTTTAGGGTTATTAAAATGTGATAAAGAATTCTTTGGTATGGCCTGCTTACCTCCCGTTCCTGTACTTTCGCTGCTAGCAAACCCCAACTCTAACCGAAATACACCTGAAACCCTAACCCTAACGACCACCGAGCAATGGCTCCTCTCCTCCCTAAGCTCCTCACCCACGGCCGTCGACCTCGGCGCACTCCACGCCCTCTCCCTCACGACTGGCCTCTGCCGCCGAGACACAGTCCTCTCCCATCTCCTCCTCCACTCCCCCTCACCCTCCTCCTCTCTTCTCCTCCTCCGCTCCCTCTGCTCTCCGCCCGACTCCCCGTTCCCCTTCAACTCCCTCCTCTCCTTTCTCTCCCGCTCCAGCTTCCACCTTCATACCCTCGAAGCCTACTCCATCCTCCGGTCCCTTTCCGTCCCCATCGACCCCTCCACACTCCCGCCACTTCTCCGCTCCGCCACATTGACGTCCTGCATTGCAGCCGGTTTCGATGCCCATGCCCTCGCCTTCAAGACAGGGCTCACTGACCGCCTCCCAATTGCCACTGCTCTCATTCGCTTCTACTTCTCTCTCGGCCGCCCCGCTCTCTCGCGCTGCATCTTTGATCGATGCCGCGATCGTGATTCTGTTCTTTGGAATACAACAATTGTGGGGTTTATTCGCTGCCATGAGTTTGATCTTGCACGACAACTGTTTGATGAAATGCCCCCGATTGATCAGAATATTGCCTCATGGAATAGTATGGTTGATATGTACTGCAACAAGATGGGGGACGTGGAGATGGCAAGGAAGGTGTTTGATAAAATGCCGAAGAGGGATGTTGTCTCTTGGAATGCCATGATATCAGGGTATGCAAGGGTTAGTGACTGTAATTCTGCAAGGGAGCTATTTGATAAAATGCCGGAGAGAGATGTACTCTCTTGGAATGCCCTCATTGCTTGCTATGTCCACAATGGATTCTTTGCAGAAGCTCTTCAACTGTTTAGAGAAATGCAGGGGTTTGACGAGGTTATGCCTAATAAGGTTACAGTGACTTCCGTGTTACCGGCCTGCGGCCATCTAGGTGCTCTGGATCTTGGCAGATGGATTCATGGCTACATCAAGATGCAATGCATTGCCATTGACCTACAGATGAGCACCGCCCTCATCGACATGTATGGGCGATGTGGCTGCATCGAGGATGCCCGGAAAGTGTTCAACCAAGCAAGGAAGAAGGATACATTCTTATTCACTACAATGATTGAGGTCCTTTCAATGCATGGGATGGCTGATGAAGTGTTTAGTGTCTTCAATTACATGATAAATGAAGGAATCGAGCCAAATGATATCACCATGGTTGGGCTCCTGAAGGCTTGTGCTCATCAGGGGTTGGTGGAGGAAGGGCTCAGATGGTTTAACACCATGGAAGAAGAGTTAGGATTGAGTCCTAAGCTGGAGCATTATGGTTGCATTGTTGACTTGATTGGCAGGGCAGGGAAGCTGAATGATGCATATGAGCTGATTCTGAACATGCCAATGGAACCATCTCCTGTGCTATGGTCATCATTGCTCAATGCTTGTAAAATTCATGGGGATGTTGAGCTCGCGGAGAAGGCGGGTCGCCATCTCATTGAGTTGGAGCCTGAGAGCGGCGGAAACTATGTGCTAATGTCGAACATATACTTGATGAAGAGGCGATGGAAGGATGCAGATAGCATGAGGAATCTGATGAAGGAAAAGGAGATTGCTAAGAAGCCTGGATGCAGTTCAATTGAAGTGAGAAATCAGATTTACGAGTTCTTCGCTGGGGATCGAAATCATCCTCAATGTAGGGAGATTTATGAAATGCTGGATAGGGTCGCAGCGCGACTAAGGTACAAACCATGGAGAAGCTTGGACTTTCTTGAGGAAGGGGGAGACATGAAGCATAAGCATGCGCTAATTCATCACAGTGAGAAGCTGGCTCTGGCTTTCGGCCTGATAAGCACAGAGGAAGGAACAGCTATTAGGATAATTAAGAATTTAAGGATTTGTGAGGATTGTCATTTGTTTATGAAGTTAGCTTCGGCATGCTTTGGCAGGAAGGTGATAGTGAGGGATTGTCACAGGTTTCATCACTTCATAGATGGTTCCTGCTCTTGTTCTGATTATTGGTGAACGCCTTCATAAGGAAAAATGAAAAAAAAAAAAAAAAACTTGCCTTTGTTTGGGACTATTTTTTTACTTCTTTTTAAAGTAAATTTTTAGTAAAAAATTAAAATTTTTATACTAAAAAAATTGTTTTATGAAGTAGTAAGAAAATTGTCCCAAACTAAATCTTAATGATTTTGAGAATCATATTTTCTCAAGATTTGGCAAGAGATACAAAGGATATGTATGCCAAATTTATATAAGATTTTTCATTGAATTGTATGACAATCTTTCATGTTTTATGACAAATATTATAAGTGTTGGATATTGAAAGAAAAAGAAATAAATAAATTTATTGAAAAAGTGACTCCGGGCTTATTTAAGTGGGTTGCATCTTTCTATGGAAAAAATTGTTCGAAACAAATCCTTACAGGGCTTGAGCCTAGAAATGCTGCAGCTTTCTTTATGAAACAAACGGGAAGATATATATCATCAGAAAATTTCCTTAATTAAGCACAAATTTTGATGAATTGAAAACATTTGAACTGATGGTCAAATTAAAGTTCTCAATGAAATGAATACAATAACATCAAAATTGGTAGATCAAGAACTTGAAGCTTATTGAAGACACCAAAAATTAATTAAAAGATCAAATGATATCTAAATCTTGCATGCTTTTAGTCAGTAGTACTTCTTGATGAGAGCATTTCAACAGGTTCATGATCACTTAATTTTGAGGTCATTTCGACACTTAAATAGAGAAAGTACAATCTCCCAACAAGTTCATGATCACTTGATTTTATAACCTGATCACGATCGTCTGAATACAATTTTCTAACCACTATTGCTCAATTATACTCTCCCCAACCAACATCACTTGACTACGATCTACCTCATAGCCCAACATCATGAATAATGTCATCTCATGTCATCGCTTATAAGGACAACGCACATCGTCAACATCAATATCGACACTTGCCGATTTAATCACTTGTTGTCACTAACCATATGGACGTACTCCATCATTTGTAAAGTCAAAGCGCATCATTAACGCAGACCATTACCTATAAAGTCGATGCATCTCATCGACAGCTAACTTCACTACCAATCATCTCTCACAGCATTTACATAAGTTATCACCAATAAGGTAAATGCACACTATCGACATCAACTCTAACTCATGATGCTAATACAAATACTTATATTAGTCTTTTTGGTTTCTAGTCTGCCCTCAACGAAGAATGACCAAATATACTGTAAAAAATCTATTGAAGACAACTACACTATCTCACAGTGCTTTTAACCTCTGTCATATAATCCATAATCCATAATTTATATCTACTATACTATATCAACGATTTCCTCAATCACAAGGAAAAATTATCAACCTGAATCATTTAAACGAGGTCAGGCACACTTTTTTTTTTTTTTTACTTTTCTAAATTTCTTGCATAAATTTTGTCTCTTACAACCTTTTTTTATTTTTATGTATGACAGGTCTTAATATAAAGTGAAAACGTTACAAATATTCTAATATATCATAATTTATTATCAAGTGTTAGAATATGCGTAATAATGGAGGCGTCGACTTTCCTTTGTGAGCTGTATTTTGTCAGTTATAATAACACAAAAAAGAGAGAGGAGAAAAAACAAAAAGAGAGAGGGAAAGAGAAGTAGGCGAGCTGCTTGGTCAAATTTTGCGTTTGAAAAACAAGCAGTCAAGCACAGATCCACCGCCCCAAACTCTACTTGGACGGCAATCTCACCTAACCCTATTTTTTAATAGGCGCCGAAATCCAATCTGTTGTGATCGTGATGTCTCTTTCCTTACCTCTCAGCTACTGTTATGGTTATTGTCATTAGGGGTATCAATTTCAGGTCAAGGGTGAGGTTCGGGTCGAATTTGGAACTGGCACGGGTTCAAACTAGTCGAACCTAACCCGACCCAACATGGGACCCAAAACGTGCGGACGAGCGCGGGCGAGCGGCGAGCGCGGGCGAGCGGCGAGCGCGGGTGCGCGCTGGCGAGCGAAGGTGCGTGCGGGCGAGCGCGTGCAGGCAGCCTCGGGCGTGAGACGCAGGCGTTGGCAGGCGCGGCAGCGTGCGCTGGCAGGCTTTGTTGCGCGAGCAGTTGAGCAAGCAGGGTCCGGGCAGCCGCGGGCGGTGTGCGAGCAAGCGGGGCAGCTTTGCGGGCAGGCGGGGCAGCACGAGCAGTTCAAGTTAAACGGGTTCGCGGGTTGACCCGGCAACTCGTCGGGTCAACCCGAACCCGACCTATTTTGAAATCGGGTCGTGTCCAACCCGGATTTTCCGGTTCGGGTCCGAGTCAGGTTTTCGTGTCATGTCAAATATTAACACCCCTAATTATCATTAAAGATTTCATCTCCTTTTTTTTTTTTAACGGGGTATCCACCCACTATCATCTTCGAAAGGACGCTCGGCGGCATATCTAATTCTCGGCTGACCTAAAAGAGGCACTCACTCAAAAATCTCCTGTCCCGCACTTGATTGGACACCATTTAAGAGTTGCTGCCTCGACGGTAATCGAGCATGGGTTGAGATGTTTCAACTGTACTCGCCCACCAAACAAACTAATCAACGGTGGATGGTGGATATCTCAATTCTATTTTAGAATGATAAATTGTTGATATTATTTTTTTAAAATATATCATATAATCATAGACCAAAATGATAATAATTGTTATAAAGATAGACCAAAATGGAATGCTTCTTATCAGAATAGTTGGTGAGCTGGTAATAACTTTACCGTTTTTAATATTTTTTTTGGTCCACTAGTATGAAAGGAGATATTCTATTATCATAATTATCCTCTCTCTGCCTCTCTTGTCACTTTTATGCCACGTGATATATTAGCGTAAGAATGATCTTACAATTTTTTTTTTTCAGCAATAATTGTGCTTCTTATCAGGATTAACCGACAAATTTTATGTTGGTTGTCGATTACTTAACGCAATTCTTCATTTTTCTCATTCCAGACTTAGGAACACGCTCACTTTTTTAAGGCAATGTAGATCGATAAACAGATTTAGTGAAGCGGATGATGCATCCGGCTTGTTGTGTGATAGAAAAGTACCCCTCAAATTTAAGGAAAAATTCTATAAGATGGTGGTAAGACCTATAATGATTTATGGTGCAAAATATTGGCCATAAAAAGAAGCATAATATTAAGTTAAATGTTGCTGAGATGGATGAGTGACTTTATTCTTAAAGATAAGATAAGAAACAAGCATATATTTGAAAAAGTTGGAGTAACTCCAGCGGCAGATAAGATAAGATCTTTTATATTAATAACTACCTCAATTTTGACTAGCTAATTCATCAAGCTCAGCTCACACGTCATTTATCAATTCGAGCTCACACCCCTAATACTTCACATTTGCATATAACCCCCTAATGTACATTCATTTATAATAGTAGACTAAACCTCAATTACTCTAAAAATATATGATTTTTATAGTTGAAAAGTTATGATTCTTGCAATCTTCCACAACAAACTCAGCTCTTTTTGAATGCCAAAAGTAGTTCCAACGGCATTTTGCAAGTACCTTCAGCTGTTAGCATTGGATTGTCGGTTTAGCATGTTTTATTAAGCAATATTTAATTCGTATTTGACTAAGATGAATAAGCCATTTTAATAAAAACCAACTCATTAAGTACAAATTATTATTTTGGAAAAAGTTGACAATCACACCCAACTATTTCATTAATTTGATCAAATTCCTAACCAAAAAACATGCAACTCATCTTGATTTATTGATTGAGAGCTCTTACTAGCAACTAAAAGATCTTGAATTCAAATTATTTATATATGATATATGTATGAATTTGTCTTAAGCTTTGTTTGATGCGGCTTTCTTACTGCTTCTTAAACAGGTAGCTTTCTAAATAAAATTTTTTAATTTTTATACTTGAAAGCTGCTTTAAAAAGCAATAAGAAAGCCGTCCCAAATGCACACTCAGCTTTCTCCCTGCTTTCTAAAATAATTTTATTACACAAAAAATTTTAGTTTCATTAATTTTTGTACTAAAAAGCTAATTTAAAAAAATAATAAGAAAATTGTCCCAAACAAAACATTAGATTTCGTTTGGGATGACTTTTTTACAGCTTCTTAAAACAGCTTTTTAACACCAAAATTTTAAAAGCTATTTAAGACGCAATAAAAAAATCATCCCAAAAAGAAATATCCCAGAAAAAAAAAAAAATCAACGACCTAATAAAAAAATCAAACAGTTATAAGTACATGAGATTGATTGTTGTGATTACTATAAATGATCCAAGGGCTCAGATTACAGCCACGTCGAACATGCAATATTGTACGTGATATGATACCGTCCAAAGCAAATAAAAAATTCATATCGTTGCGTGTTGTATTCCTAAATGAACTGTATAAGCTACCTGATAGCAACCATACATTCAAATGCGAATTAGATATTTTTATACATAAATATTATATTATATTAAAATATTAAATTTTATATGTATTATGTTAATTAACAGGTGTCACAAGCATGATAGAGTAGTATGCACATGTGGTTCACATGGTGGCATATTTTACAATTGAAGATTTTTATTTTTTTTTTCAGAAATTTGAAAAAAAATATAGTGAAAAAGCTTAATATTAAATCTAATGGTCAAAATTCACTACAGAAAAGGAAATCAATCCCAACCACCCATCAATTACACGTGCCACGGGGATCCTGCACCAACCCATGAACACATGGAACTAAAACCTACCACAAAGCACAAAGACACTAGATTTTATTCTTTTTCATATATAATACTTCTCAGGAGAACAATTATCCACATATTTAAGGCTGGTTTGGAACAAGAAATTATTATGTGTGTTCATCAGACCGTCCGAAGGACAATCAAGACGCACCACGTCAGCTGATATGCATCGGGACACAGTAACGATACACAATAAATTGATAACATGATGCGTCCTGATTGACCAGTGGATGGCATCCGATGACCGCACATAATAATTCCACATTTGCGAAAACTTTCTATCTGCTTTGCGCTTTCTAGTACAAAAAAAAAAAAATTTAACTAGAAGCTGCTTTAAAAATACAACCAAAAAGCAATTCGGAATGATACCTATAGTTTCATTTGACTTCTAATTTCTCGCTGCTTTCTTAATAATTTTTAAAAGATTTCATGATGAAAAATTGTTTTTCGCAACCAGAATAACTAAATTATTTTCTAGAACAACTAATCTGCAATCCACTGCCTTAAATATCCTCAAAACTTCGAAAATACCCTTAATCATGCCTTGTCCAACGGAAAAAAAAAAAAACTAATGATCCCACTGCAAAACCAAGCTCCAATCACTTTTTTTTTGTCTTCAATGTGTGCCTGTAATCAGCAATAAGGTCAAATTTAGAGGAAAAAAGGTTCTGCTATTCAATTTAGAGACTAAAATAAACCTTAATGGCCATTCATGGATGATATTTAGCATTCACATGTCAAATAATTCATTATGTAAACTTCTTTTGGGCTCTGTTTTGAACTAAGCAGCATCAATCATTAAAAAAAGATATTATATAGATACAATTATTATATACTTACATATCTAACAAATAAATTTTTATATTTAATTAAATAGTATCTTAATGTCTCAATCACAGTAAAATGTATAAATGAATTTAAAAAAAAATAAAATTAATGACATTTTTTTAAGCGATTTAAAAATTTTGAATGTAATATAAGTAAATATAAAGATATAAGTATATATAAAGCAGATGCGTTATATACTCACCAGGGCAGTTGCCACTTGCCAGTGCTTAAGAGTCAAAGTCTGGTAATCCCATGAAAGAGTAATCAACATCATTGGTACCAAGCAAAGGAATGTACTCGGATCCTCGAACATGAACACTAAAGCAAGCTGCAAGGAGCAAACAAGAAGAGAAAATTAAAAGAGCAGAAATAATATGCATGCATTGAAGAAGCATGAGGGCAAGTAAATTGCAGGCTGCCCTCATGCTTCAGAGAAATTATTACGTGCGGAATCCGAAAGTAGAGTTACGTCCGGACTCCAATAAAAATATGACATGTGTCCTTGTACATAGTGTGTATATTACGTATATAAGTTTATACATATTATATTCATAATTTTATAATTTATATATAGTGTGTACAGTTATAAACACTATGTACAAAGATATATATCACATTTTTATTGGAGTCCGGACATAACTGGACTCTACACGTAATAATTTCTCCATGCCTCATGGGCATATGGGAAGCATCAGATTCCCAATTCTTTGGAAGTAAAATGACCACAAAAAGCAGGGCAACAGCTAAATTCATATTTTTAGCTCATAATGACAAACTCTCTCCATGTCATGTGGCATTTGGTGTATCTTTTTTCCGGTATTCTTGCCCTCAAAAATAGGTTATAAGTGTTGTGATCCTCTTAATTGCCAATGATACACTTCAACAAATGCAATATTTCAAGAGACTGAAATTTTTTCCTACATCCTTTAGCTCTGAAACAACGTCACAACATGTTCTTCCTCCAAAATCTCCTATATGTATCTCTATCAGTTTAATCTCAGAGGCCTCAGCCTCTCTCTACAACAACAATTACAACCGCGTTGACAAAATTAGACTGAGCATCCACCAGCTGATGAGCTTTATGATCTACATTTACAAATTGTTTAGGAGAAAGATAGAAGGCAATGCACCACTCATTCCATTCACTATAATATGCCATTTCATCATTTGCCAAATTCCTTGCAAACATTTATCTAGTCCTTCATTTCAATGACATCAAAAAGTGCTATAAATTTTTTTTAAAAAATAAGTTAAGGATGTTGAAATGGGTGTTATACTCAACCATCATGTATGGGATTTGATTATTCCCTTTCTTGGGATTAATTCAATTTCTTAATGATGGGTTTTCACTATTAAAATTCATCATGATGGCTTGATATATCGCTATAAAGCTTAAACAGCGGCAAAAGAATTCACACAGGTCTATAGGATTGACTATTTTAGCATATTATCCCTGATTGCTCGACTGAACTCGATAAAAATACTTTATGTACGTGGCCATCAACAAAGGACTACAAATAGATGTAAGTAATGTTTTCCTCATGGTGACCTAAATTAGAGTTTATATGAAGCAATCTCATAGGAAGGTTGCTCAACTTATGATAACAACGAGATGCTTCAATATCCATCTTAATATCGAAGGTTAAATAGCAAGTTGATTTATCTAATCGTTATTAAGCCTAACATCTTGTTCTCCAATAGAGTAGTCAGCTGACAAATGTAAAATACAAAATAAAAGCATTAAGAGGATGTTCTGTGAATTCCAAGATATATCAAACAAGGTTTAAAATTGCGTAAATAAGCCTCGAGGCGTTTTTCGTCCGTGAGGCGAGGCGTAAGCCTCGAGGCGTAAGCCTCACCGACGAAGAATTGCGTAAATAAGAATTTAAGGGTTTTAGCAAGTAAAAAATAGTAAGATTCTATCATACAATAAAAACATCTAAATGACAATTAAAATTAGAGGAAAGTAAGAAAATAGATGCAATAAAATCATGTCCCAAAGTACAAAACCACAAAATATTAGTCTATCAAAACTCCCAAAGTACAATTAAGAAAGAACATATAAAATCCAATCATGTCCGATCACTAAATGGGTCTTCAAGGGAATCTTCTCACCCCTTCCTCCTCTCCTATAGAGTCCAATGTCTTCCAATCAAAGCCTGCACTCATGAAGAAGTAGACTAACACTAACAACTATTACTAAAGATGATGAATAGAACAATATGCCGGACTGCTGGGGGTCCAAGGGGGCGCTGCCCCCTGGCGGGGTTCAAAATTTTATTATAAGAGTAATTTTGAAGTTCTATTTATTTTTGAAGTTCGTAAGTTCTTTTTATGGGAAGATACCGAGTGGTACCGAGCATGTTCCTTAGCAATACCGAGCATGTACCTAGCGGTACTGAGCAGTACCGAGCATATACCTAGCAGTACCGAGCAAATACCTAGCTGTACCGAGCATATAGTGAGCAGTACCGAGCATGTACCTAGCAGTACCGAGCAAATACCTAGCTATACCGAGCATATACTGAGCGGTACCGAGCATATACCTAGCAGTACCGAGCAAATACCTAGCTATATCGAGCATATACTGAGCGGTACCGAGCATGTACTGAGCGGTACTGAGCATATATTTGAGGCGTACGCCTCAGCCAGAATTGCGCAATTGCGCCTCTGAGGCGCGCCTCAGTCCAAGTGAGGCGTACGCCTCTGCCAGGAGAGGAATTGCGTAAGCCTCGAGGCGGTTTTGGGTCAAATTGCGCAGAGGCGCGCCTCAAGGCGCGCCTCTTATTGCACAATTTTAAACAGAGATATCAAAAAGTATCCAAGAACAATTTTTGTTATTGATATATCATCAAAAAATTATCTTGATCGAGCACAAACCTCGAGGAAAATTTGAATGGGAAACTTTCAAAATTAATTCTTGGACTATTCGAACTCCCATTTCAACAAACTCATAGTCGAACTGAACATCTCGAAAAGGCGAACCCAACTACACTAAATTCAATCTGACCAAATCAAGGGCCCGAAGCACGTTTTATACGATTCAAAGCATAATTTGGACAACTAAATGATTTCCAAATGGACACCTAAATGATTTCCAAATGTGACATGCTTATTGTTGAATTGAGTGGCTCGACGAGACGAATCCAACTATCCCAATATCGCTGAATTCCGGCATCATTAAGACACTCAAATGCTCAATAAACCGTGTATGATCAAGGGAATCAATATCAGCCATCCATCCAAAACACTCCAAACATGTCATTGATCTTTTCCTTACTTATCAGTCATGTCACTCCCCAAAAACTATAAATAAACCCCCATTCTTCACAAAAAGAAGGAGAAAAAAAAAAGAAGAGGAAGAAGAAAGAGAAATCTGAGATCTCTCTTACCACCAAGCTCCTTCTCGACCACCGCCGGACCACCGCCGGACCACCGTCAGACCACCGACCATCATTGAACCACCGCCGAACCACCAGCCTTTGTAGGACTTCTACCCGACCACCAACCATCGCCTAACTTCCTTCTGGACACCGACCGACGCCGGACTTCAGCCCGGACACCGACCGACGCCGGACTTCTACCTAGTCACGGACCATTGCAGGATTTCTGCTCGACCACCAACTGTCGCCGGACTTCTGCCCGGCCACCGACCATCGTCGAATTTCCGCCTAGCCACCGACTGTCGTCAGACTTTTGCCCGGCTACCAACCGAAGCCGGACTTCCTCCCGGCCATCAACTGACATCGGGAACCCCACCTAACTCTTCCTATTATTGTAATTTCACCATCTTCAAATTAAATGACAGAACAAATATTGTTATTTATTCAAATACTAATAAAATCATTTCAATTGGGCGTGACCCCTTAGTTTTTCCCTTTTCCAGAATTTTCCACGTAAAAATCCTTGTGTTTTAAATTCCTTGTTTGTGTGATGGATATATGTATAATGCTGAAACGAAAAATTTTAACTCTATTTCCACGCATATTGTAGTCCGCAATAGTAACATATACTAAAACTGGGCACTAGAATGTTAAAGCATTCTCAAATGCTGGTTATGTTGATTCATTGCAGACAGGTAGTTAATATTAGGATATTGTATTTTTGTTGGAGGTAACCTGATCACCTGGAAAATTAGGAAACAAATTATTGTGGCAAATTCAAATGCACATAATGAATACATAGCTATCCCTCACTCAACGTATGAAATGATTTGGGCAATATCTTTGCTCAGTTTATGATACTATATTATCACAATTATATTGCCATCTATAATGTCATCAATCCTATTTTTCATGAAAACATATTCAAGTCTCTTTGATAAAAATTATTGCTACTCATGCATCCAGTTTGTGGCAGATATTTCTATCGAAGCTGTTCAATAAGCGGAGATTAAAATATGTAAATATACTATAGCTTGAGGGAAAGTGCTATTGTATGATATAAACTAGGAAATGCTGAATTAGGCAGCGTAATATTTGGAGAATTTCTGGTTAGGGGTATAGGCTTTTATATTCTCAAAATTTTGATTCTTCCCCTCCTTGTTTTCTTTTGTATTCATCATGAATGCTTATATATTGACTCATATATTTACTCATCATTTATGCTTATAAATTACAAAAGTTGCAAACAATGAACTTCATATGGAAGATTAATTGTTGAACATAAAACCTACGACAAGTGTTCATACGGCCTGTGGCTAATCTTCCACTCAACCAGCAATGACCAGAGAATAGCCATCCCGTAGGAGAATGAAGTCTAGTTTTTAATCATTGCACGTTAAAAGAAATAAAAAGAAAAACACTGTATCAAGATAAACACAGAAATATGTGTTAGCTACAGCCTTTCTAAGAAGCTTAGCTCACTGAAAAAGTAATTTTACAGTCCATGGACACCTGAAAAATCTTTTACTACAATTTGATTTGACAAGAAAATTAAAATATAATCATTTCAAAAAGTAGACAATGGTGCATTCAGCAATTCTGATAAAACTAGCAAAATGGAGGCCAGAACTAACAGAAATGAGAAACTAACGGGTTGTTGGGATACAAGTAGGATTGAACTCAAATAGAATTTAGTATAAATGTGAATTTATTAAATTCTAAGGATATTAAATCCTGAAAGTTATTTGACATGAAAGAGATTAAATCTAATTAAATCTTGATGAACTGTTTGATTACTTATTTTAGGATTTAAAGTCTGTTAGCTCAAGTAATATCACAATTAATTAGTAATTAATAAAATATTAAATTAATGAAATACATACAACAACAACAACAAGCCTTTGTCCCACTACATGGGGTCGGCTACATGAATCCTTTTTTTGCCATTGTGTCCGGTTAAAAGTCAAATTCTCATTTAAATATAATAAATAAAGATCATTTCTAATATTTTATAACCAAATCTTTTTAGGTCTACCTCTACCTTTCTTAACATAAGTCAAATATAATACCTCAACTTTCCTGACATAGTCATCGGAAGGCCTCCGTTTAATGTGGCCAACATCATCTAAGGCGACTCTCTCTAATCTTATCTTCCACTGGAGCTACTCCAAGTCTCCAACCTTTTAATAGAATTAAATTAGATAATAACAATTAATTTTAATTAATATTTCTATTCATTAATTAATAATATAACTTTTATGTAACATCAAATCATAATTATTATTATTTTTTAATTAATAAATCTATTAATTAAACAACAAACAATTAAAATTAATAATTATTTAAAACTGACAATGTCTCTCTAATAATTAATGCAATAACAAATAACTATAATTGCTTTTCTCTTTGATCTTTGTTTATGCTCTGCCTAGGCCTGTCTAGGGTTTGTTTTCCTCATCCCCATTTCTTCATTGCAGCTTCAGCTTTGCGTGAAGTAGTGTTTTAGCTATAGTTCTCGTTAAGTTCTATCTTTCTTTGCTCTCCCCTTTTTATGAAAGATTTCTTCATTTGAACTTGCCTTCGGCTAGCTGCCCATTGAACTTAAGCGGATGGAATTTGTACTTTCCGCACCTTTCTCCCACGCCCATAAATTCTATAATTCACCGAACTCTCGGATTTTGTAAACCCAGAATTTAGTTCAAAAGGAGAAAAAACGTTGTGAAATGAAGATTACACTCACCGTGATATTTAACTTGGGGTTTGACAGGATATAAGCTTCGTTTGGGATGGCTTTCTTACTGCTTCTTAAAGCCAAGAAAGCGGTTTTAAGAAGCAGTAAGAAAGCCGTCCTAAACGAAGCCTTAGTTCAAATCCTGCATCCAAACAACCCCTAAGCTTCCTAAAATAGCAAATTTACTTCCAAATAACATAGCTAACAAAATTTCATCAACCATGCCCACAACTCTCATGAATCTAAAACTAAAATGTTCTTTATGAAATTCCACTCCCAAATCTTTCAAAGAGGAAAATGTGGAAATCCTTAAAAAGCACTCTGCATGATGCCATCTTAAAAGACAAAAAAAGAATTCTAGATCAAACTGAAATTAGAACCAACATATTTAGAATTAGCAGATCATAAATATTGAATGAGGCCCCATACCATTTTCAATCTTCATTACGCTTTGGAGCATTGTTTCCATTTTCTTCTTCATGTCAGCGTTATCATCCATGATGGGAGCAAGTAGTGTTAACTCTCTGTATATATCCTGTACAAATCTACATATTTTTTCAGCATACTCAACTTCTCCATCTGATATCCTGCCTATGGCTAGCCTCATTAGCTCACCAGTCAAATCTGCAAGCTAAAGGGCAGTAGAAGTTTACCCACAGCATATTATAACTTTATGTTGGATAAAGGGGAAGCACTGCAAATTACCCCTAGGAGATAGTCAAGGGCATTTATTTGCAAGGGTTCTTCATATTGATCACTTAGTTGCAGAAGAGTAGAATTAATCTCTTTAAGATCCAGAAGGGATCCCTTCCTGCAGAATCTACAGAATGTTGCAGCTTCAACATATTCCTGAACCTATAAACTCTTATAATAAACAAGCCAGTCTGAATATCATTAAGAAATGAATTATGCCCATTTAGGTACTCACAGCAAATGTATATGCACGCCTAAGCTTCCAAAAGTCATTTCCTTTCAATTCTTTTACTAATCTTGACATAAACTGCTCAGTTACGGCTGCCAGATCCTTTTCTGCCTTGGACAACACTTCTTCTCTGTTGTCTTTATTGGCCCTATTTTAAGAAAAGGAGGATTTGAAAATGATGAGCAACTGAAAAAGTGCAAAACTACACCTTCGTGATGACTATCATGTAACGTTACAAGCAAACAAAGAAATGAAATTGTCATTTTCCTAGTTACCTGGCTGGAAAAGACAATAAATAGGAGCCTCTTACCTGTGCACTTGAAAAATGACTTTCTTGCTGTTCATTGTAACGTCACGGCTAGCCTTTACAACTCTCTCACGCTTGTCATTCTTCACAAAAAAAAAAAAAAAAAAATGCTGTAATGAAAAGTAAGTTTGAACGCTCAACCTCTTTTCTTGCATAATAAAAAATAAGAGAATCGTTGCAGGTTAAGGTGAATAAGTAAGAAGAGGTGTAAATGAGTCGAATATAATTTGTGTTCAGTTCGTGTTCCTTAACAATTGCTACTTCTTTGTTCAAGCTCAGTTTGATATTGTTTCAAAGCCCACAAACAACTCGTTATGGTTAATGATTATTGAGCTAAACCGAAAAGAATAAAACCAAACAAAAATGGCTTAAATTGTTATTGAAAAACCAGATCAACAAAATCAAGTTTAAAAATTATGATTAATAGAAAAATGGATATAACCAAGAATAAACATTTCCTTAAATGCTTATGATAGCAATAAATAATCACACCAACTATTCATATGAAATCAATTTAGTCCCAGAATATCACATTTACATAATTTAATCTCTTGACATACAAATTGACCCGAAATAATTTTTCATACAGAAATTGATGCATTCATATTTTGGTTATTTATGTTTTGATGTAATTTGAACAATATTTAGTTGTGTTTTAAGTTTTTTTTATTTACTATCCAATGATGGAAAGCATCCAATGATCATGGTAGGAAGTGCTTGGGCATGGCATGGCTTGGGTTTGCTAGCATTTTGGGTCCTTTGTTCTTTGGGCTGCTTGCTGTTTCACGGTTTGGGCCATGGCTGCTCTCGGGTTGGGCTTTGGCTGCCTGTTTGTGAGCTGATATCTTGAGAACTTCTTAGTGCTAGCTCATTAATATTTGAGCTGAAGTTTAGCTCATTATTGGAGGATCTATGATGCACCGACACTTCTCCTCAAAGAGGCGTGCAGTGTCCGACACCGTGTCCGACACGACACTCGTCCGACACTCCTCCGACACGTGTCGGACACACCGAAAACGTGTCCGATTAAAAAAATATTAAAAACAAATTGGGCACGCGTGTCCGACACGCGTATCTTAAATATTTTATTATTTTTTTAAAATATAATTTCTTATATTTGACGAGATTTAAACAAAATTTCTTATTTCATATCCACAACACCAAATCAATGTCTGCATTTAATACCCATTCATCGAATATTTTCATTTTCATTTCTCTTTGGCAATGAAGGTATTTTCATGTCAGTGAGTGATTATTTGCTTATGTTTTTGTGGTTGTACTAGATATTTTGTACTAAATATTTTATATTATAAGCTAGATAAATTATCATGTCATTCATTTATTATTGTTTGTCATTTTTAATATGATATTACTTTAATATATATACACTATATAAAAAAATGTATTGCCGTGTCCGCACCGTACCCGTGTCTTATATTTTCAAAAAAAGCCGTGTCCCGTGTCCGTGTCGTGTCGTGTCCGTGTCGCCGTGTCCGTGTCCATGCATCATTGTGGAGGAGTAATTGCACTTCCTAGCTCATAAATTTGAAGAGGTATGTGGAGTGGAGCTTGTTTCTTCCCCTTCTTGTGTCTCCTCGGGTTCTTCTTTGTGATGTTCCCGTGATATGCCTGCTGGGTGCTTGTGTGGGCTTTTCGGTTTCTCCCCATGGCTGTTTTCCCGAGTCCTCTCCAGCCCGTTTCTTGTGTTGTCTCTTCGGGTCCCCTCCCTGGCTGTGTTCCCGTGGCTTCTCCTTCATGTTTTCTGTGCAATTTTTTGGGAGCTGTTTGTGGTGTCTTTTGTCCTTCTTCTTCCCCTCACCTGATTGGTTGGGTTGGAGAGGTTGTTGTTGGCTGTTTGGCTCCCCTTTTGTGCCTATATATATGAGAAAATTTTGTCTTGGAAAGGTTGTTGATTAACTTGAAAGAAGTTGCTTAAAACCTAAAGTTTCTTCTCTTAGAAAAGCTTGAGAGCTTGTTCCAGCTCTTCCTCCTCTCTATTTCGTCTTGGCTTCTAACCTCTTCTTCTCTACGCAAGTTCCACTCCACTTGTATCCTTCTTCTTGAGCTTTTGGAAGTAGTTTGTTGGCTGATTTGGAGACATTTACCGGAGGAGTTTGGTTGGACGTTGGACCCTTTTGTTGTGGTGGACTCTCGGTTTGCAAGCCTAAGCACTTTATCATATATTTCCTACTTCTTGTTGCATGTGAGGAAATCTTTTGCCGGTTGTTCTGAGGATAGTAGTTTTATGATATAATTTTGTTTCGTTTGTTTCGACTTTTTGTTGGCTTTGATGTCTTGTTTTGGATGTTTGCTTACTAGATTGAATGGAGTTTGATTTTTAATTTGTCCTAGTGTTCTCCTACTTGTCTCTTCTTTCTAGTTTGACTGCATCAGAAATTGATGAAAATTGGGATGCAAAATTGATCCAATTCAATCCCTCAACTCTACAAAATAGATCCAAATAATCCATGGAAGGCCATTTGAGACTAATTTTATATAGTCAATGGACTAAATTGAAAAAAAAACAATAATCTAAAATTAAATTGGTCACAGACTCACATATAAATAATTGGGGATTATTTTGAATTTTTTCTCATAGAAATAATCAAATAATATAACACTAGTAACAAAAAACATACATGTTAAAATTTATAAATTCAATTCAATCAGGCCTTAGAATCATGGATAAAAAATGGTTCTGTTTGTACACATAATTGTATTATTACAATAATAATACAACTCGGTCTTCTCGCTATGCAGAGTAGAAGAATGAACAAAATAAAATCATCTCTTTTCAATACAAATTCTGACATTAAATTGATATTAATTATTGCTCCAAAATGCCAACCTAAACACAGCTGCGTAGTTGTATAGTAATCACAATATCACATGAAGAGCCATTCTTTCTCAGGTTGGCTCAAGTATTCTCAAACCGCACAACTACAAAGAACTGAACTATAAAGCAATAAAGATAACTTCACGTTTTATATAATGCGGGATCTTAGGGCCTAGAAAATTTTAGCACAAATCTAGGATGAAATATACAATATCACGCATGCAAAGGCCAATTTCGCAATGTACAAACTTTAATTTAACAATTTCAAATCTTTTAGTGAAAAATAAAAAAATATGTACATTTTGTCCCAAATTATAATTTACAGACCGAACAAAAAAAAGATAGATTTTTTAGATCAATAAAATATTAAATTATAATAATTTTACCAAATTCAATCACAAGTGCAAACCAATTACAAACTATGTAAACGAAAAGAAAAAGAAGCAAAAAAAAAAAAAAAAACTGTCCAACAGAAGATAAAGTCCTCCTGTCGATCCATATGGATTCCCATAAAAGTTCTCAATCTACACTCAAGTCGCACTCAAATAATTTTCAAGATCCGAAACAACAATAAGAGCAAACATAAAGAACTGGAGAACCAACTAATATAAGGCAGTAAACAGTGAACCAATTGTTGAACCAAAAAACTATAAAACGAACCAACATAGACATTTGAGGACAAAACTTCTTTCTAAGGATCAACATCATAGCCATGTCTATACAAAATAAAATAAAAACTATGAAATAGAAATAACTCAAGTAGAATCTATGTTGCACCGATACGGATACGGCGACACGGACACGAAACGATACGGATACAGAACATCAATTCTTAAAAATACAGGACATGGGTACGACGCAGACACAACATTGTAATTTATAAATCATACAGAAATTAAGAAAGCAATCAAGCATAATATTTGAAATTACGAAAAAAATGAAAGTAACATTATTTGTAGCTTATAATATCAAAATAAAAATAAGCATTACATGTCTAGTACAACAACAAAAAACATAAACATAAATTGTCTAGCACATGTAGCCTCAACTATTCAATAGAAGGAATGATATGATTAGCTTCTTCGGTGGTTTGTCTTTGAACTTCTATATCATCTTCAATAAATATCAAAGCTTCTAATTCAGGCTCATCAAGTGAAAGATTAGCAATTTCTAATATTCCCATATCATCAAGAGACTCAAATCCATCTCGGAAATGAGAGAACCACGCACGCAGTTGCGGAAGTAAATACGACGGGTCTTTTTTCGGATTTTTTTTTTTGTTATTCAACGGACATGCGTATCGGATACACGTGTCCTTTTGAAATTAAGTAGTACTTTAATTGGATATGGCAAAGCCGTATCCGACATGTATCGATGTCGTATCAGAGGCGTATTCATGTATCGGATATAACACGCCTTCATAAATAGGTGTATCGGTGCAACATAGAGTAGAATCAAAATATAAATTGTCAATTTACATGTCTCAATGCTCACATCTTGTATTTTCAATGAGTATCAACTTTGATGCTTGCATACTTTGATGTTTGCATCAAATTTGTCGTCTTGAAAAAAATTCAATTGCAAAGAATTGAGCATTTGATATTATTCAAGTAAATATAGGCATAACTATTCCACTTCTAATAAAGTACTCCATGAATCATCATAAGTAGGTTTATCACGTCAATACTAAAGATGCATTTGACATCCACCATTAGTTATGAAAACAATCTCATCATTTGAGATAGCTTTTAGAATAGATTGTGTAAACATGTCTGATGAAGTGTTGGACATGAATTTTTAAGGAGATAGAAAAAGAAAAGAATATGAAGTATTGCTAATTGGTTCATGAAATAAGATCCAAAAAATTAACTTTCGATATTGTCTACTGTCTACATACATCATAAGCATTTAGAGGCAATTAATACTTTGATAATGTATTTATACTACTCTAAAATTTGGAATTGTTTTTACTGCATAATATTGTCAACTCGATGTAGCTCTGCAGCTGTTCAGAATATTTTTTAAGCAACTTGGGAAATGAATGGAGCTTCATGTGGGAATGTGCTTGCAACACAACTACGGATTTTTAAGTTGCAATTTTGGTGCAGTAATTAATACTGATTCAATGGAAGGAATTATATTGAAAAAGGATACTTACTTTGTTGATGCATATAAACTGTATAACCCATTATATTAGTATTGTAATATAATAAATATCTCCAAGGCCGAAGAGTTATTTTGTCCAAAACTCTAAGACATGTTTGAATTCAATTTGCAAATTTTAATTTGTTACATATGTAAAGTTAGGACAGTTATATTATTTTGATTATAAAGATTTAATTCACAAATGAAAAGTCGCTTATTGGTTATATTCATATTTTTCTTAGTTATCATTTTTAAACTTAATTCTCTTGAACTAGGCATTCAACAACAAATGAAGAAATTTTTATTCAACAATGTCATTTAAGTTTAGATCAATAATAACTCGTTAAACTTAACAGGTTATTAGTGAGCCAAAAAATAAAATTTCCAATAGGACCACATAGAGATTGAACATAAAAGTAACAAACATTAACGAACATGGACAAAATATGAACAATGATAAAGTTAACCAACCGAGCTCAAACATTAGCTCATTTGCTTATGTTTGACTTGTCTTTCAACCTTATCAAAGACTTCCAATAGGTGTGGAATTTCTTTAAACAAATTGAACAAGAAGATAAATCGTATAATGTGCGATGTGAGATCCTCGGTATTTAAATTCTCCTCATTTGCTTATGTTTTAGTGACTCTTTATGTGTATTGGAGATAGATTTAGAAAAAAAATATTAATCTACAGTCCAGCCGTCTGTTCCCACCTCTTTAATTCAAGCCTCCGGGCCGGGTCGTGACAAAGAAATGCCCAAACAAACCCTAGTCGGTGTGAATCGCAGAGGAAGAGGAATGTACCATATCCAAAGTTGAAGATATAGAAATAATCACCCAACTCCAAATCCTAGCAAAGATAATAACAAACAAGTAAAAACCAGATGACGACAAAAAAATACAAAGAGGATGCACATCAAGTACAGAAATCATCGGTGGTGTTACTACATTGAGGTGGGAATAAAGAGATTGACAACGAGGAGATTACAAAGGAACAAAAAGCAGCAAAGGCAATCAAACTTAAGTGGGGATGCCATTGCCCTAAACTTATCCTGACTTTTTCCCGTCAGTGAGGAGAATTCAAGCCTTAGCATGTAGATGAATTTAAGAAAGCAAAGCTATAATAATGAGAAAAAAATATACCAAATACATAGATTTTGGATGGTTCTTTACTAAGATTAAATCTAGATGTACTGAGAAAATAAAGTTGTAAACTTCTCGATGATTTTCTTACATTGTCTTGGTAACAACGACAACCACTTGTGTTACTAATAACAACGAAAGCCGCTTATATTACCAAAGAGGAGCATCAACTATTTCTACGACAACTTACAACCATTAGATCATAAGAATCCTGCTACATCCTAACCATACACGTGTAAAGCTGAACGAGCCTTTCATCTATATATATAACACTAGAACAAATAGTAAATGCAATAGTTGCTTTACATAAACAAAGAGAACCATTACAATTATGCTTTCTCTATGTTTTCTGCTATGATTATTCCACTTATTAATGTACATACGGATTACTGAGATAATCAAGAAGGGGAGTTCAAAGTAGAGGAATGAAACTTCTTCATGGTATAAGAGCTCTTTAGCCTAGCCGTACTCAGCTCGTATCAATGGCTCACCCCTCAACCTTTCAAATTGGTGAAATTTCCACCAAAACCCCTATTGAGACCTCACATATCCCCTCCTCTCTGAAGTTCGTTTATCTCTTATGTCAAATCCATCATGCCGACATAGCTATCCAAGGACAACTTACCGATGTGGAGATTTCAAATCCTCAAACTATTCGGTGCAAAAGGCCTCACTGGCTTCTTAGACCACACCACATGACCTCCACCTCGTCTCACCACTCTACCAAATCCCAACTATAATCAGTGGCTACTGATGGACCAGAATCCTGCTGCTGCTATCTATCCCACTCTCATGCATGCTATTCTTCCCTATGTTCTAAACCTAGATTCATATTGCGACATCTGGATTACCAGCGAACTTCGCCTACAAGCCTCTAATACGTCCCGAGTCATCCAACATAAAAATGAATTGCACAACATATCTATGAAGAACTTTACAATGACCCAACATCGCACAGCTCTCAAAAGAACTTGTGGATAAAATAGAAGCAACAGGCTGCCAGGCTCCACCATTAATCTAGAAGACATCCTTCTCTACACCCTAAATGGGACTGCCATCGCCATACCAAACCTTCAAAGCGGCTATTCGAACCAAGCTAACTCCCACTAGCCTCGAGACCTGTATTCTCTCCTCATCAACGAGGAAATCAACATAACATCAAATACAGCTTGCGACTTACCTGCTCCTGACCAAAACACCACCCTATAGGCTTCACGTGGGCATGACAGACATGCGTGTGGCCGCTTTTCCTCCAACTTCTTCCATTGCAATCAAACTACCAACTGCACAACCACATCTATTCACTTCCCCGTCACCTGCCAGATATGCGGGAAGAAGGGCCACTCTGCTACAACCTGCTAGCACCAACTAAATCTAAACTATTTGCAAAACGCCTCCTCACCCAAAGCATGGGGTCGCTAACTCCTCTACCAAATCTCCATATTGGTCTATCGACTTTGGCACGTCGTCACATCTCACCAACAACCTGGACAACATTCTACTTCCTATTAACTACACCAGCTTAAACACTGTTACCGTTTGCGATGGAGGTTCTCTTCCTATTGCTCGTTTCGGTACTGGTATTCTAACAACACCGTCTCGTAAGCTAATTCATCCAAAAAAATTTCACGTCCCAGAACTTTCCCACAATCTCTTATCTGTCTCCAATCACTTGACTACAATCTACCATATGCAACAAAATAAAACGGCATTACATAACACAAACATTGCCACATGCTCGAAACAACTCGCATGCACTTACATGCAACCCACCTCCCATATCCTCTATGGCTTAATACCCTTCTGACTGTCATTTACCTCATCAACTACCTCTCATCTCCTAACACAGAAAACAAATCACCCTTCCAGACACCGAATCAGAGGGGGCTCGACGAATCCACGTCGACGATCCAGTGACCTTGACCAAGAACTCCTTGGGAGAGGGATCACCACCTGAAATCCTTCAGGATACAGAAACCCAAAAAGAGTAAAACTACTCAAATATTATTCATCTTCTAAATCTCCCATAATACAATCAATGTCTACCTATTTATAGACAATAGTGACAATATAATAGGCTACACCAAACATAAACAAGAAGTAATCCTATGTAGCCATACAACTACCAACTGGAATTAAACTATCCTGAAGTTAATACAATTAACGACTCAGCTCCGGCGTCATACTAGGAGGAACTTCAGGCTCATAGGAAGATGTCCGGTTGGCCACCATAAGGAGGTGGGTTTGGTTGGCTAAACCAGTCCGGATAGATCAACCCGATGTCAATTTGTCTATCAATCTTCGACAAATCAAGCTTAGCCCACGTAGATGGATCATTTGTGATTGTGAGATTAGTGGGAATCATTTGTATTTCTTTCAACTTCCTAGATAAGTAGACAGGAGCTTCAATATCCAACCCATTTGAGAGATTTTGACTTGCAATTTTTTTGTCAGTGATGACGATCAAGTTTGTTGCCGTATTGTGAACACTAGGAGTGAATAGTTCATGTTGGACATCCGGTTCGCTCTTATCATCATCATACAAAGGCTTATCATCATCAAGAACTCCCAAGAACATGTCGTCATCATCATACATGTCATACATGGGTTCATAAAAAATAGGCGAAGACGACGAGTTCGACAACGGATCTTCAAATTCTTCGAAGCTGATCTCGATCGAGATTGGGCTGGAAGAGATTTGATCATCTGAAATGCCCTCGTCGTCGCCATACACGTCATACACTGGCTCATCGTAGAGAAGAAAAGACGACAATTTCGGCAACGAATCTTCAAACCCATCGAAGATGGATTCGCTCAAGGATGAGGAAGACTTGCGGGGTGACCCTTCAAAAATGTCTTCATAGGAAGGACTCTGATCGTCCAAGATATCCTCTCTATGATCGTTTTCTTGGGAATTCAGCCTGAATGGAGGATCTATAAGCCACCATGGGAGCAGACTTGCCCTGTGGCCGAACAATAAAGTTCCGGGCATGAGGGCTCAAGTCCTTTCTTCATTCAATCCTTGATAATCATAATTTGAGTCGGACAATTTCTTGTAGAAGATCTTCGATTTCTTCTTCTTGTAGTGGTTGCTGATAATTCCGGCAAGGTGACATCTTTTGATGCAAAACTTGCTTGAAATCTTCCTATTGTCGCCGGAAATGCAAAAATAGGTGCTGAACATCACCCTATCACCCTATGAAGTGAGGAATGAATTGGAACGGTACAAGACCTTTTGTTGGTACACTGAAACAAATTAAAAGATCAAGAAGAAATTTCAGTTGTGAAGTTGACAGAATCCCGGATCCCCGTACATCTCCGTTCCATCCTCTCCTCTCAATATTTTGGAGAGAAAACCAAGAACGCCTGCTATAGACAAGAACAAGATAGGTGACTGATGTTCTGCTTCTTGTAAACAGCATTCGCGTGTATGCAAATGGTTGTGGAGGATGAACCGCAGCAGCTGGTTGAAGTTTTGTGGTTCTTGAGTTATTGTCTTGAAGTCCGCTGGAAGAAGACAGCCCCTTCTTGGCTACTGGACCATCCTTCTTGACTTTTCGAAGGAGAAATAAAGTGCCAACTGCAAGAGACGGCAGGGATTGGAAGCACTGGACTTCTGAGTGCGAGTGGGGATTGCTGCTTGGAACAGGAGAGGGATAGATTGTGAGTTGTTTGGAGACAGCAAGCATAACATACCCAAGAATGCAAACGAGGCCGATCCTTGGAGGCTGCTTGCGAAGCTGATTCGCCATCGAAGACGGGTCGCCGCCAAATGATGTCGGCGGCGGAGGCGACACGGAGACGGACAAGAACGCCAGCAACTTGCCGGCTCTGATATCAAATGACACCGGACCAAAGGGGGCTCGACGAATCCACGTCGACGATCCAGTGACCGTGACCAAGAACTCCTTGGGAGAGGGATCACCACCTGAAATCCTTCAGGATACAGAAAGCCAAAAAGAGTAAAAATACTCAAATATTATTCATCTTCTAAATCTCCCCTAACACAATCAATGTCTACCTATTTATAGACAATAGTGACAATATAATAGGCTACACCAAACATAAACAAGAAGTAATCCTATGTAGCCATACAACTACCAATTGGAATGAAATTATCCTGAAGTTAATACAATTAAAGGCTCAACTTCGGCGTCATATCTACATTTTTCAACACTTACATGCAACCCACCTCCCATATCCTCTATGGCTTAATACCCTTCTGACTGGCGCCTACCTCTTCAACTGCCTCCCATCTCCTAAAACAGAAAACAAATCACCCTTCCACCTTCTACAAAAACAAAAACCACAATGCAAACATCTTCGCACATTTGGTTGTGCATGCTTCCCATGGTTTCCACCTCACATGAAACACAAACTTGTTCCTCGCTCCACGTCGTGTGTCTTTATTGGTTACTCGAACTCTTATAAAAGTCACAAATGTTTCAACTCAACTACATGTCGCATCTACATTTTTCAACACGTCATCTTTGATGAGTCCACATTTCCATTCAAAAACCAGATACCAACAACCCCTATATCTTCACCTCCTACCAATCCCTTCCTACTCACTCCTATCTCCACTCAACCACATCCATCTAACTCCACAAATAAACATACACAATACTCCCATTCCTCTCCCCTCCTCTAATATACAACCCCCATCAAATAACTCCACTAGCTGCTCCTCCCCATCTCCACTCCCAAACACAACTGCCCATATTCAACCATCCCACCCAATGCTAGCTAGATCCATAAAACCAAAAACTATCTTCAAACTACTTAACCACATCAACCTAACATCCCCCTCTACACATGTCAATCCAACCAGCTTCTCAAAAGCAAACAAACATCAGCACTGGAGACAACCCATGGCAGCAGAATTCCTTGCCCTTCAACATCAAGGCACATGGAAACTTGTCCCTCCTCCACCCACACATCTATTCTCAGCTGTTGTTGGACTTACAGAACCAAACATCACTCCAATGGATCCATTGCTTGTTACAAAGCTAGACTAGTAGCTCAAGGCCACAAATAGGAATATGGCTTAGACTACAATGAAACTTTCAGCCCGATTATAAAAATGCCATCCCATTCGTGTGCTCCTAACTATAGCCTAAAATCACAACGAGCAAATTCACCAACTAGATGTTGCGAACACCTTTCTACATGGCAACCTCCATGAAAAGAGTCATATGATGCAACCACATGGCGTTGAAGACACTATATCCCAATCATGTATGCCTTCTTCACAAAGCCTTGCACGGACTCTAGCAAGCTACATGCCAATGGTTCACAACTTTCTCAAGCCTCCTACTTTCACCCGACTTCAAACATAGCAAAGCAGATCCCTCTCTTCTCGGGTACAACTCTATCTTCTCATCTATGTTGATGACATTCTACTCACAGGAAATAATCCCAAGGCCATATCCCAACTAACTATCGACCTCAGCAATCTATTTGCCATGAAACACCATGGGACAGCAAATAACTTCCTTGGTGTTACGATTTCTCCTCTACAAAATTCCTAGTTTCTTTCCCAATCAAACTATGTGTTCTCCATAGTCCACCAAGCAGGCCTTAAAACTGTAAATCACTGTCCAATTCAAACTTTACCAGACAACCCATATCACCCCAATTGATCCCCTCTTTGATCCTACAATCTATCATTAAACCACAAGCTCGCTCCAATACCTAACTCTCACTCATCTCAACATCTCCTTCACAGTCAACCAACTCCGTCAGCATATGCACAATCCTCTTTCTCAGCATGCCCATCTACTTAAAAGGATTCTTAGATACATCAAAGGAACTATTCACTTCGATGTACCCATAACCAAATGACCTCACATCCTTTCTTCCTTCTTTGATGCTGACTGGACCGACGACCCCACCACCTATCTCTCCACATCTGATTACTGCACGTTTCAAGGCAACACCATCATTTCCTAGAGTGTCAAAAATAACACACGATTACTCGATTATCCATAGAATGGAATATTGTGCTCTCGTCGCAGCCACCGTTGACCTCCTTTGGTTTCATCGTCTACTTCAAGACTTCCACATTACACTATCTCAACCGATGGGCATTCACTGTGACAGTACCTCGACCATCTCCCTCATCAACAACCCCATATTTCATGCCAAAACAAAACACATCGAGGTCAATCATCACTTTCATCCAATATCACAGACAATCCAAAGAAATTTGTATAGCTGCAATCAGCGCCACAAACCAAATCGATGACATACTTACCAAACTGCTATCCATCCACCAATTTCGCTACTACGACACAAACTGATGGTTCAGCCTCCACCATCAGCATGAAGGGGAGAAACAACGATAGCCACTTATATTATCAAAGAAGAGCAACAACTATCTCTAACAACAACTTACAACCATTAAATCATAAGAACCCTGCTACATCCTAATCATACACGTGTAAAGCTGAACCAACCTTTCATCTATATATACACTAGAACAAACAGTAAAGCTAATAGTTGCTTCATAGAAACAATGAATACCATTACAATTACTCTTTGTCTATGTTTTCTTCTATGACTATTCTACTTATTAATTTACATACAGATTACTAAGATAATCAGGAAGAGGAGTTCAAAGCAGAGGAATGAAACTTCTTCACTTGGCCCTATGTGTTTCTCAACGTGACTCGTTTCATCCGCACATAAAACATTTGATCGTTTTTTTTTTTTTTTTTTTACTTCTTGCATCAGCTACCTATAATTCAACGGAGTCATGCAGATTTTTTGGCATTTTGACACTTCTTTATAATTAATAGAATCAAATGCGGAACCTTCTTCTAGCTTAAGAAAACGAAGATGAAAAAAAAGTCGATAGAACATCCATTAAATACCAATTGCAAAGCAAATGTACATGCTATTAGATGGAGGAAAAAAATGTTAACAACAAAGCCCAATAGTAAGAGGACATAGATATTGCAGGAATAAATGACATGAATAGGAACATACGAGTTGATTGAGGTAATCAGCATGCTTTGCGAATTCCTCCTTCATGCTAGAGTTCGTGCTCATCATCCGTGGCTTCTTAGCAGAGCTCAATACTGACGCCACTGCGAGTATAGAATAAAGAAGAGTAGTTGGCATAACAGAAGCATATTAGGTTTTTTGGAGAGGTGGAAGGGATTTAATACTTTGGTGAAGGCGGTGGGGCTTTGTTGCCATCAGTCACTTGCCAACGGCTGCGTCGCTCAGATGTGGCCTGAAATCCGCTTGCTGTAATGCTATGAGCACAAAAGATGTCGCCTGAAATCCGCCGGCCGTCGCCGAGGCCGCGCAGCCCGTTGCCTGGGCTGGCAGAACCACGATTCGCACGCCTCCGACAGTAATCGTGCATAAGATTTCTGCTCGCAGCCAAATACCCCTTAGATCCTCCATTTCAGCCTAAGTGTAGGGGCAAATTATTGGGTCAGGTGACCCGAGCCAAAAGATAAGTTCGGACATTCAATAAAAATTTGTCGCGTCATCTTGCGCTTTAGTTGCGCTTTTTGACTTGCGCTTTAGTTGCGCTTTAGTTGCGCTTTACCTACACTTTAGTTGCGCTTTTTGACTTGTGCTTTAGTTGCGCTTTAGTTGCGCTTTACCTGCGCTTTAGTTGCGCTTTACCTGCGCTTTACTTGCGCTATTTTTAAAATAATATTTTGTTAATATCCGGACCTATCTCTGCATTCGGTCACCTGACCCAATAATTTGCCAGTGTGGGGCTGCAAGAGAACCAAACCTTTGAGGAGCTACTGGTTGCTCGGTTCGATTAAAGCTTATTTGTGGTCGTTTAACTAACTAAACAAATAAATTTGAACAACATTTTAAATATTCGATTCTTAAATAAATAAGCTTGAACACTAATGTGTTCGGTTCATTTATGTTCACGAACAACATCACTTGAAGCTCGTGAACAAGCTCGACATTAAGCTCGATAAAAGCTCGATTCATGTTCTATTCAGAGCTCGTGAATAAACTCCATAAAAATTTGATTAATATTTAATTATAAATTTAATAAATATACACAATATAAATATTTTAAATTAATTATAACATAATGAATTTGTTCATAAAAAGGAGACATTTTACATTTAACATTTATCCATGTTTGCTAGATTATTTATTTAAGATATTTATTAACAAATGTAAGATTTGTTTGTTCAATAGATTGTTTGTTAAATATGTTAACGAACATAGCTCGTTAATGTTTGTTTGTTTAAAGCTAGATAAGTACTAAACGAACCTAGTATGAACTGAACATAAATCAAACATAAACACTGATAAATTAAACGAATCAAACATGAACACAAACAATAAAGCTCGAATCAAACGCGAACCAAACTTGAACAAGATAATAATAAACAAACTCAAACATGAACACTCACATACTCGGCTCGGCTCGCTTCGGTTCGTTTGCAGCCCTACCTAAGTGAACGGGCGTGCTTGCGGTTCAAGCGGATGGCTGTTGTCTATTTCTTAGCTCGCACACACGCCAGATGAAAAAGGGTGTTTTTTTGAACCAGAGCTCTCCAGTCATGGCGCTACTCCGTTCGCCTCCGCTCCAGTTCCGCTTCCTTACTCAGCGCCTCTTCCAATCGTCAGCCGCGCGCTCCCGTCTCCAGTCGGTGGCCTTCTTCCGTCGTTCCTGCATTTTCTGGCGTAATCATCGTATGGGTTTGGTAGGAATCCGACCAAGGCATGGAGCGGGAGTGAGGGCTTTTATGTCTTCAAGCGTCACCTCTGAAGCTCTACAAGGGAAGCCGGGTTCTCAAAACTATGGTTCTGACCAGATTCAGGTGATTTCTTATGCTTCTACTTAGCATTCAAGGGCTTATTCACTTGTATAGTCTTACCAGATAATCGGTTTTTTTATGAGCCATAATAAAATTTTGGCGGGTTTAGGGCTTCGATGTCGCGCATTGGTTTCTTCTGATCGTTGGGAGGGTTTAGGATCGCAGGAAGAGTCCTTAGATTGTAGAGATAGTTATCTTAAATGTCCACATTTGGTCAGTGTATTGGCTTCTTACAGGGAAAATGGGATAAATACTCGATGCTTGAAGTTTAGTTTGTGTTTGTTGAGAGGCCTACAATGGAAACTCTGGTACTGATGTATGGCATTTAAAGTTAGAATTTTCACACTGATTTCCGGATTTTAAATTTAAAATAATTGGATAGTTTATTCCATTTGAACTGAAGCTAGGAAATTTATTCCATGTTTATTCATTTACTCTTTTGGTCGGCAATCAATTTAGTGATATCAATAAAAATTAATTGTTTCCTGATTGTGATGTTTCGTATTTCGTGGTGTGGTTCTGTCTGCTTAGGTATTAGAAGGACTTGATCCTGTGCGCAAGAGACCTGGAATGTACATTGGAAGCACTGGGCCCAGAGGACTGCATCATCTGGTAACCATCAAATCCTACTTACCCACTTAAACCATCATTAAATTTAAATTTGCTTTTCTTACTGTTTTCTCTTTCATTTTACCTGTTTTTGTGCTATCCTTGTACCTAGGTTTATGAAATACTAGATAATGCTGTCGATGAAGCTCAAGCAGGATATGCTTCAAAAGTCGATGTAGTTTTGCATGAAGATAACTCTGTGAGCATCACAGATAATGGAAGAGGGGTATGGGCATCATGATTCCTCTTCCCTATGCATACATGAAGCGACTTTAGTCCGATCTTGCTCCTATGTTTTGATATGCTCAATATTATTTAGGAAGATTTGTTTACACTTCATTAAAGAGTTAGAATTTTTTTGGAATTGATATTCAATTTTAATGTGTTGATTTTCATTAGTTTAGAGTCTTCCTTCTAACAAACTGGTTCATTGACAAATATAGCTGCGTTATGGCTAGCTTTTTTAAAGTCTTATTTTCACCTTTTTGCATTAGCCTGTTAAGGTGGATTCTTCATGGTTAAACTCAATTTTTAATATTGATTAAGAGCAAAATTAATTGGTTACTGATATATTAATATGTTATGCAGATTCCAGTAGATTTACATCCCGTGACAAAGAAGTCCTCATTGGAGACAGTTTTAACGGTACTTTTCTCACCTCATATCAGTAATCTGTTATTCAATGTATATTGCTAGCCTTTTCTTGGAATCATAATTCTTGTTTTTTAATTATGAGTGAGTTTTGCTCTTGTTCTAGTTTATCTATGTGCTCTTTCATTGTGTCCTCAAAGCGCAGTGATGGAGATCTTCAAGTTTACACTCTTTTGAAAAAATAGAGCAAATAATAGAGTTGAACATTGTTTTAATTTAGCTTGATGTTGTAGTGTTTTTAGTTGTTTTAATAAAGTCTTCTTGTTTAAACATGCTTATGTAATATGCATATGAGAATGGGGTATGTTGTTTTTATTTATAATGTTCCTAGTTTCGTTCACCTCTCTTTTGGCGCGGTTTAATTGAATGTTTTCATCATTTCAATTGCTGGATTTATTGGCAGATTTGGAATTATCTGTTTTGTTGTTGTCTATGCATTGATCATATACCTGGTTTCAGTTTAAACGAGTTCTGGATCATGTAGCCCTGTGCAACTCCTATAACAAGCGCTCCTCAACTCTCTTCCCTAGGACTATTAGCTCTCAGGACACTGCTTGGTCGGATGGTTGCAGGATCAGATATAGAAGGAATTAATGAAAACTTAGGTGCTTAAGTGATGTAAACTAGAAAATAGCACAAACTAAAAAAGAAACTTACAACAAGATAACAATACTTTTAGTTTAGAGATGAAAGAGACAATTGGAAGGGATAACCGTGGAGAGAAGAAAGAGATTGGAGAACGAGACGAATTATAAGAAGAAGACAATAGCTCGCAAGCTATTACAAAACCCTCAGGTTTTCTTTCAAAAAATCAGTCTATATCTCCTGCATATCCAATAGAAAAACAGACCCTATAAATAGGAAAAAGAAACCAATAGTCATCTAAAGCAACCACCCAAATCAGCCAACCAAAACAGAGAGAATAAACACAGGAAAAAAGGCAAGGCCAGCCCAAGAACCGAACGGACAAGCACCCCAATAGCCAGCCATAATCATAACAACTAGGAGCCCAACAAACACCAAGGAAAGAGCACAGCATGCTCATGAACCGAGTAGCCAGGTGCTCAAAAAGCCAGCCCCCAATCAGCCATAACACCCCAAACACCAAACAATCAAAGAAACATGGGCCAAGTCCATTTAGCTAATTTCAGCTTGCTAACAAATGTCCATTAATCTAAATTTTTATTGCATCATTAAGGCTGTATGTATAAGCAAGATATCCATACTTATGGTATATTTTTTTTGAAATCTAAATTTTTATTGCATCATTTTGCATGCCTGCCTAAGTGGAACAAAAAATGGAATGAACAGTGCATTAGTTTAGTGCATAATAACATTAAACTGAATAACTTTAGGTTATAATTATATGCTGCCATTTTGAGATTCTCTATGGGTATAGTTTGTTATTTAATCTTTGCTAGTCTACCGTAATTGCTTAAGAATAAAAACATATAAGGCAATCATTGCTTTCTCCTAATCAAAACTTGCACAACAATCCTAAATTTCCATTTAACATCGAGAGAAGTGCCTCTAAAAAGTTCATATCTTTAGGTTGAAATTATCTGATGAGGACATCGTCAGAAATTGCGACACATGTACCATCAGGAGATGCCGGAGATCGACGGCCACGATCATGATCTTTATTTTCATCATTTTATGTAGTAGTTTATTTGATTTTTATGTTTTTCCATTTTTGCCCTTATGGGTATTTAGTCGTTATTGTAGCCCGAGGGGCATTTTAGTCTTTTGCTTTCTTGTCATTTTGAGGCCTATTTATATGGCCATTTTCTTATGTAATAGCTTAGTTTTTTATGAATGAAAATTTGCCTCTTATGATTCTCTTTGTGAGTTCATGAAGCCTCTAAAGATCTCTTTGTGAGTTCTTGAAGAGGAAATCGTCGGAGATCTCTTTGTGAGTTCTATCGGTAGAGTGGTGATCAAGGATATTCTTTTGAATTTTCTTTATTTCTTTTCTCTCCAAACCTTTCTTCCCCCATCTAGCCGAAACCTCCTTTTCTCACTTCCCCACCACCACCCAAGCTCCACCCCCAGCCTCCCTTGGCCGGCTCAGCGACCGGCGGGCTTCCCTGCACCCCAGCAGCCGACCGTCCATCCTTCCCGCACCCACAGCCTCCCGTTCAGCCAACTTCCAAGTTGTTTTCAAATTTTGAAATCCCAGCTATGGTGTAATTACTTTCCTATTTTACAGCTTTCAATATCAAGGAATTAAACTTGATTTATTTCCCTCATTTAATGTGATCTACCAACGGCTAGGTGTCAAAGTAAATCAGGAAATGTTTCTAAACGCAAACCTGAGAATCAATTCTCAGATTTGATTAATTTCGGAACTTTCCCAGAGAAGCCACCTCCCACGCTCTTCTCTCCCCCCAATTAAGCCGCAGACTCCACAATTCTGCCGAAGACAATTTCCGTTACAGCTCCCTCTCCTTTTGGAATCAATTTGAAAATCTCAAATTATTCCCCCCTTGTGTTACAACCTAAAATAATTCCAGGTTGCTGAAGATTATTGTCTGCTGTTTTCTAAGATTGCCATCAAAGAATTCCAACCCTTGTTCTCACGTCTCCACAAGTTGATCACGGAATTGAGATCGACGAATACGGCCACGTTCATATCCTTTGATCGCCGTTCTTCGACATGGGATTTGGATTCGACGGCAACGTGGAGGATTACTTAAATCGGATCCTTCCTACTCTTGTAGACGCCGTTGACGAGCAATTCTCAGATTACTAGTGAATCATCCAAGGTCGTTCTCCCGCTTCTCCAACTCCTGCTTCCTCCCCGGCGACAAGTCCTCTCGGCGTCACATGTATCTTGGTGGTATCGCTAAGTTCGCTCACTATTCTCTTCCGCTAGCTCCACTTCAAAGAGAGATTGTCGGACTTCTAGGTGAATGGTCTAAATTTTAAACGTGTGGCTTTCGTAATAGCTATTCTCATTACTTTTTCTTTTGGTTATCTTTTGCAAGACTCTTGTAATTCTCAAGTGTAATCAACACCTTAATTTAATCAATCACGAATTTTTCTTGAATCCAACTTGAGTAAGCTAGATTTTATCGTTAGCCTTGCAACGTTTACACTTCCATTAATATCTAACGTGCAATTCATGTTGTTTCACATCATTATCCCCTTAGCATCTCTGTGTAAAGACAAGATGTTATAGTTGAGCAAAATTTATTTGCATGCGCCACAATTCATCAAATTGGTGGCCATTTTGGTGGATGCAATGATTATACTTGCTAGCAAAACTTCAAGTAAATGTTCATTCAAACAATTTAGTAAATTATTGATAGATTTTGAAATAATACTGAAGATGCTTGCCCTTATAAAAAAATTGCTAAAATATGGTTTTGGTAGAAGAATAAACGTGAAACTTGAAGCATATGATAGAGTAATTGTGATATCAGTGATCAGTGGTCATTGGTAATGGATTTATCAATTTAGAAATGATGCAGAACAATCATGGATGGAATTCTTCTTATGTTTCCCAAGTGCTACGATTTTTTCGATTTCCAAAGAAGGCAGAAAGTTATTTTTAATTTCATTTCTTATTGTTCTCAATAACAGGCTTGCATAGAACTGTTCAACTAATTTAGAACAGTTAAGAGTTTCTGCGTGCTTTGTAGTTAGTACGTTCTGTGGATAAATGAAGCTGTGGCTTGTGATTCTATTTTATAGCATGCAACAATAAAAGTTAGTTGTTCTATTGTTTGCTAGAGTTTCTTGATGGATCTTGGGTAATTTTGGAGTTGGCCATTATTTCCTGAAGGTGTAACACTCCTAATTTTTTTATTTCATGCAGGTATTACATGCAGGAGGGAAGTTTGGTGGTTTAAATAGTGGTTATTATGTCTCAGGGGGACTTCATGGAGTAGGCTTGTCTGTTGTTAATGCGCTATCAGAGGTTTGTGCTATATGCGATTATTTTTGTTATTGCATTCAAGTATGTTTTTTCTCCACATTTCTTTACTCATTTTCATTTTTCTTTTTAACTTCGATAGTTATCTTGGTATTTTTCCCTTCATTCATGATGCCTTCATTAGAAATACTGTTATTATGTGAAGAAGTGGCCAAATGGTCATTAATTGTATGTTGTGTGCTAAAACGGTAAAATCAAAACCATGCATTATCATTTGAAGTTCACTTATTGATGCTTTTAAGGGCATTATTTTTTCTTTCAATGTAGCAGAGATTGCTTATTTCTATCTTTGTGCTTTCTCTTGTGTGACACTGTTTAGGCATTAGAAGTTACAGTCTGGCGTGATGGCAAGGAATACTTCCAAAATTTTTCTCGTGGAAAGCCTTCAACCGCTTTAACCTGTCAGGTGCCACCAGTAGAATTATGCTCTCGCCAAGGGACTCGGATCAAGTTTTGGCCAGATAGAGAGGGTTGTTTTCTTATTTTTTTTTCTAAATACAATATTTTCATGAACTTATTTGTATTGATTAATATTAGCCTATTTTTCCTTTTAAAAATCTCTTTTCCAATGCAGTTTTTACTACAACCATTCAGTTTGATTTCAACACAATTTCTGGGCGCATCAGGGAGCTTGCTTTCTTGAACCCTGAGGTATCATTGCATGCCCCATTTCCATAGTTTTTTTTGGTACATTCATCTATGATTATCTGATTTCTTTATATTTCTTGAATTTACAAATTCTTGTTTGGTAAAAAGATATTTTAATTATCATACTTAAAAGTTCATTGTTTTTGGTAGCTGGATATGCCAAACTTACTTTTCTTGGGAGAAAAAGGGCAAAATGATCTTTTGACTATTATATGGGGCCATTTTGATTGTAGGCTATAAATTTGTTCAATTTAATCTCTCTTTGTTGGATTATTTTGCATCAGATTTGAAGATTCAAGTTACTATTTAGATCATATTTGAGAGGTGAAGGATTAAATTGGACACTTACGATGTATGAGACTAAAATGACTTGTCATAAATGTAATGATGAATTATAACACTCCATTGACTTGTTTAGACCAATACGTAGACAAAAAAAGGAGATGAATGAGGTTTATCCAATGTTTAAGGAATGCAAATTCACAAGTATCTTCATGAATATGGCTAGATTTATTTTGAGGAGTTTAGATATTTGTTTTAGAAGTTATTCCACATAATAGTCTCTATCTGCATTTGTCATCCCTGATCTGCCATTAAATGAACATTGCAATTTATTGGTAGTAGCATACTTTCTTCATTTGTGATAGGAAAAGCCTGCTACTTCCTTAATTTTTTGCTAGAAAAGCTGTAATATTTTTAGGTAATTTGGTTGAAGGAGTTTTGTGTGCCTTGTATTTCAAATGTAGGTTTTTTTTTTTTCATATTATAGGGGTTTGGTTGAAGGAAAAATTTATGCGAAGTAATGTTTTGAAGATTCCAATCCCATTTTTAATTTCGATCTATTTAGAATTCACCCTATTTGGGCAAATTTTGAATGCATCACGTGTAAGACATCATGCTTGTGAGACCTCTAATCTGCTTCTTGACGCTAAAGACATCAGTTAGCTCATGCTCATGTCGCCAAACCCTTTCGCTCATCTACTTCTTGTGCTTGCCTTGAGCTTGTCGGTAGCTCGCCTCGATCGCTCCCCTCATATTTTATACTTGCAAAAGGCACCGCTCACCCACTCATTTCGTGCTTGCTGGCTAATCTCCTCTTACTCTTGTCGGTTGCTTTGCATGTGCATCCATGTTATCTGCTACCCCTCGACCTTCGGCAATACTGTTTGCTGTGTGCCTAAGTATTTTATTCTATAGCTAAACTCTAAATTGTGATATCTGAAATTCATTTTACAATCAGCCAAATAACTATGAGTATTTTAAATATAACTTATTTCCTTCAGTGTGTTTAAAATGCACCTAAATTCTAAATACTTGTAACCATATAACTCCTTAATTCGTATGGCTTGTTGCTGGTGGTTTCTGATAGGAAACACTTGGATTTCCAAGTGTTTCTCACCAAAACCCAATAGATCTAGGATGAAAACTGCTGTCCACACAGTAAAAACAGCCAAAAAAACAGTGGAATCGGAGAGAATACGAAGGAGAAAACGTAAGAAAAACAAAGCAAACACTTTTATTCTAATAAGGGATGAAAAGCACTTGCAAGATACAACTTTCCTTCAATTCGAGAGGAAGGAAAAACTCTCCAAATCTCTAGCCGTAGCCTAGAGCCCAAAAACACAAACCCTAGATCTCAAAAATGATTCAAATTCAAGATGAGCCCCTCTCACTCCTAATCCTCCTAATTAACAATCAAGGATTCCTACAAATTACCTAAACAGCCCTTTGCATTCAAAAATTTCCCTCCCACATAATTAAATCAGCCCCAAGTGGGGTCCACCTTGTCCGCCCCCCTCCTCTGGGCGTTTCCGCCCCCGCCTGGTGTAGACCCGGGCTGAACCGGGTCCAGCCGGCCCCTCCCTGGCCGGTTCACGCGTAACATTACTCCCCTCCCAAAAAACTCACCTTGTCCTCAAGGTGAAAAGATGGGAAATTGCTCCTTCACTCTTTTTAAAAGGCTCCCATGTAGCGTCGAAATCAGGGAGGCCTCTCCATTTGATCAGCACTTCTTTGTTGCCCATTTTATCTGGTCGGACTCCTGCAAGCTCTAGTGGTTCTACAACCACTTCTAAATCCTCCGTCATAGTAGCTGGTAGTTCTGCACTCACTGCATGCTCCCCAATGGCTCTCCTCAGCTGAGACATATGGAACACTGGATGTATAGTGGCTGAGGGGGGTAACTTCAATCTGTATGCCACTGCTCCAATCCTATCCAACACTTCATAAGGGCCAAAGTACCTCGGTGCCAATTTCTCGTTCTGCCTTCTAGCCACTGTCCTCTGCCTGTAGGGTCGTAGTTTTAGGAACACCTTCTCCCCCACTTCAAACTGCATGTCTCTCCAGTGTGAGTCCGCCTGTTTTTTCATGATTTGTTGTGCCTGCAGCAGATGTCTCTTTAGTTCTTCCAGTATCTTGTCTCGTTCCTCTAGGTACTGCTCCACAGACGATACTGGTGTGCTTTCTCTTCCATAGTGCACTAGGTGCGGAGGGTCCCTCCCATATAGTACCTTGAATGGGGTTATCTGGGAAGCGGAATGGAATGAGGTATTGTACCAATACTCAGCCCATGGCAACCACTTTGCCCACAATCGTGGGGTTTCGGAGACAAAGCACCTCAAATAGGTCTCCAAGCTTCGATTTACCACCTCCGTTTGTCCGTCTGTCTGTGGGTGATAGGCTATACTTCTCTTTAGAACTGTGCCCTGCATCCTGAACAGCTCCCTCCAGAACTGACTGAGGAACACTTTGTCTCGATCCGACACAATCGATTCAGGCACCCCATGTAGTCTCACCACCTCCCTGATAAAAGCTGCAGCCACTGACACTGCGGTGTATGGGTGTCTTAGGAGAACAAAATGTGCATACTTACTAAGCCTGTCAACCACCACCATAGTGACTGTGAACCCCTCCGACCTTGGTAGGCCATCAATGAAATCCATGGATACTTCCTCCCAAACTCTGTTTGGAAGTGTCAATAGTTGTAGTAAGCCTCCCGGAGCCATGGCCATGTACTTGTTTCTCTGACATACTTCACACCTGGCCACCATCTTCTCCACATCTTTATGCATCCCCTTCCAGTAGAGCTCGGATGCTAGCCTCCTGTAAGTCTTCTGAACCCCTAAATGTCCCCCAACTGCACTGCCATGAAACTCTTGCAACAAGTGGGGAATGTGTATGGAAGTCCGTGGCATCACAAACCTCCCCTGATACAATAGTCTCTCCCCCTCAACACAGTAGCCCGGATGACTACTCTTGTCCTTCTCTAGATCCTCCCTGATCTTCCTCAACTCTTCATTCAACATACTTTCTTCCTTGATGGACCCCCAATCTACCATTAAAGGAACTGACAAAGCTAATTCCTGAAGCTCCCCCACACATCTGGATAAGGCGTCGGCTGCTTTATTTTCCAAACCAGGCTTGTATTGGATCTCAAAATCATAACATAGTAGTTTAGATAACCATCTCTGATGTTCCTCAGTCACCATTCTTTGTTCTAGCAGGTATTTCAAACTTCTCTGATTAGTCCTCACAATGAAATGTCTCCCCAAAAGGTACGGCCGCCATTTCTGTATAGCCAAAACGATGGCCATTAGCTCCCTCTCATATACTGACTTCATTCTAGCTCTGGCTGACAGTACTTGACTGAAGTAAGCTATTGGCCGGTGGTTCTGCATCAATACTGCCCCCAGCCCATACCCTGAAGCATCTGTCTCTACCACAAAGACTTGGCTGAAATCAGGAAGTGCTAGGACTGGGACTGTAGTCATGGCTACCTTCAGTTTCTCAAATGCCTGCGTTGCTGCTTCACCCCAAGAAAATCCATCCTTCTTCAGTTGCTCCGTCAATGGCCATGCGATAGCACTATATCCCTTCACAAATCTCCTGTAGTATCCAGTCAACCCTAAGAACCCCCTTAACTCCTTTAGGTTCCTAGGAATGGGCACTTCAGCATTGCTTATATTTTATTCTGATCCGCTTCTACTCCTTCTTGGGACACCACGTGCCCCAAGTACTCTACACGGTCTGGGCAAAGCTGCATTTCTTCAGGTTGGCTTGTAACTAGTGTTCCTGCATTACTCTCAAAACCACCTTCAAGTGTTCTAAGTGTTCCCCCTCAGTTTTGTTGTACATCAATATATCATCAAAGAATACAAGTACGAACTTCCTGAGGTACTCCCTGAAGACCCTGTTCATCAGAGACTGAAATGTAGCAGGAGCGTTAGTCAAACCAAAGGGCATTACCAGAAATTCATAATGCCCTTCATGTGTTCTGAAGGCTGTCTTTGGAACATCCGCCTCTTTCATTCTGATCTGGTGGTATCCGGATTTTAAGTCTAGCTTGGAAAACACCATTGCCTCAAATAGTTCATCCAACAGTTCATCAATCACTGGAATTGGGAACTTGTCTGGTACAGTGCCTTTATTCAGAGCCCTGTAGTCCACACAGAATCTCCAACTCCCATCCTCTTCTTGACCAGGAGGACTGGACTAGAGAAAGGGCTTACACTTGGCCTTATGATCCATGCCTCCAACATCTCCCGGATCAACCTCTCTATCTCATCCTTTTGGATCTGGGGGTAGTGGTAAGGGCGAACGCTGATCGGTGTCTCCCCTTCCTTCAAAATAATGGCGTGCTCCAGCTCCCTCTGAGGTGGCAAACCCTGTGGAGGTTGAAAAACCTCCCTGAACTGTTGTATGACTGGTTGCACTTCAAGAGGAATGTCTCCCTCTTCCCCCACACTTACTTTCTCCAATCGTTGCAGCTCCACCAAGTATCCACCCCCAACCTCGTGGATGGTTCGGATCATGGACTTGAGAGACACCCCCGTCCTAGACAGGCCGACATCTCCCTGTATCACCATTCTCCTCCCCCCCCCACTACCAGTTCCATCCTCAGTTCTCCCCAGTTCACCTTGGTCTCCCCCAAAGTCTGCAGCCACTTCATTCCCAAAATCACATCAGTACTTCCCAATTCTAAAGGAAGAAAATCCTCCCTCACCTGTATCTCCTGAATGGTCAGCACCACTCATCTACAAACTCCTCTCCCCATTTCCACCTTCCCCGTGCCCATCATCACCCCATAGCCTCCGGTATCCACTAGTGCCATACCAAGCAACTCAACAAGCCGTGTGGAAATGAAATTGTGGGTTGCCCCACTATCTATCAGAACCACCACCTCGTGGTCAGCTATCACCCCTTTCACTTTCATAGTGTGACTCGAAGTGAATCCCACTACAGAGTTCAGGGAGACTTCTGCTACATCCAGGTGCATCTTCTCCTCCTCCTCCACTTCTGACCTGCTCCCACCTTCCTCTTCGTCTTCCTCGTCTTCGCAAACAAGGAGAACCTGAAGAGTCCGGTCCTTGCACCTATGTCCCGGCATGTACTTCTCATCACATCTAAAGCACAATCCCTTGGCCCTCTTCTCCTGCATCTCCTTATCAGTAAGCTTTTTAAAATTTCCCCCAGGCCCTCCTCCAGACCTCTCCTTTGGTACTTCTCGTGTACCCCCCGGTGCAGCTCCCTTGGAAGCTACAAACGTGGTCGTCATCCTGTGGGATCCCCCAGAGCTGCTGCCTCGAGTCCCCCTCTCCAGCTGCTTCTGGTCCTCGACCAACTGTGCCAACTCCATGGCCTCCCCCAGGTCGTGTGGTCTCATCACTCTAACGGCGGCTCTGATTTCTGGTCTGAGCCCCTTCATGAAACTCCCCTCAAGCACGGTATCAGAAAGACGATCCAACCTGCTAGCTAGGTACTCAAACCGGTCTCGGAACTCTGCTACTGTCCCTTCCTGTGTCAGCGCAAAGAACTGCTCGTAGAAATCCCCTCCGCTGCTGGTTCGGAAACGCTCTAGCAGGCAATCCTTGAACTCCCTCCAGCTTCGAATAGGTCACCTCATGTCCCGCCATTGGTACCATGCCAGTGCTTTCCCTTCCAAACACAGTCCTGCCGCTGTCAGCTTCTCCTCCTCTGTCAATCCATTGACTGCAAAATACCGTTCCACCTTGTAGATCCAGCCATGGCCATCTTCCCCCTCAAAGATGGGCATCTTCAACTTCCTCACCTTCGGATCCCTTCCGTTACCCCGGTACTGTCCATAACCTCCCATGCCTCGAAGAGGAGGTGCTCCCCAAGTGTCCCGGTCCTCCCTCCGACGTTGGTATCCGAGTCCATCATATTCCCCTCTTCCCCTTTCAAAATCAGCACCTTGACGCTAAAATTCAGCACCTCGACGCTGATATTCTTCTCCTCTATTGCAAAAATCTGCACTTCTCTCATATTCCCCCCTTCTACCTTCAAAATCAACACCTTGACGCTGAAAATCAGCACCTCGACGTTGATTTCCCATGCTCATCTCCTCTCTAGAAAGTGGCTCTAGAGGTGGCATGTCGTCGTCTCCCTCAAGGATCTCTACATCCTGATTCCTCCTCCCCCCACGCGGGTTCGGAATTCCTCCTACGCCGTGGTCTCCGGTAGTCTCCCTTGCTTCCGACGTCGTCGGATTAGTCTTCATCTCCAATAATTTCTTCATCATTTCTTTCATGGCCGTGAATTTTCCCTCCAACCTTTCGTTGTTGGTGGTGATTTGATTTTGAAAATAAAAAAATCTTTCCTCCAAATCGGTTTTTAATTGACCGACTTCACCTTCCAAGACATCCACCTTCTTTCTGCCATTGTTCTTCCAACGGATCCACAGAAAACTTCTTCCGGAGACGAGGAACTTGCTGAAATTTCAGAATTTCAGCTGCCGGTGGCCCCGAATCGCGGCTCTGATACCAATTTGATAGGAAACACTTGGATTTCCAAGTGTTTCTCACCAAAACCCAATAGATCTAGGATGAAAACTGCTGTCCACACAGTAAAAACAGCCAAAATAACAGTGGAATCGGAGAGAATACGAAGGAGAAAACGTAAGAAAAACAAAGCAAAAACTTTTTTATTCTAATAAGGGATGAAAAGCACTTGCAAGATACAACTTTCCTTCAATTCGAGAGGAAGGAAAAACTCTCCAAATCTCTAGCCGTAGCCTAGAGCCCAAGAACACAAACCCTAGATCTAAAAAATGATTCAAATTCAAGATGAGCCCCTCTCCCTCCTAATCCTCCTAATTAACAATCAAGGATTCCTACAAATTACCTAAACAGCCCTTTGCATTCAAAAATTTCCCTCCCACATAATTAAATCAGCCCCAAGTGGGGTCCACCTTGTCCGCCCCCTCCTCTGGGCGTTTCCGCCCCCGCCTGGTGTAGACCCGGGCTGAACCGGGTCCAGCCGGCCCCTCCTGGGCCGGTTCACGCGTAACAGTTTCTTGATCTTGATAGGAGATTATATTTTAATCTAAAGTTTTTGTCTTTTGAGATAATTTTCCAAGTACAATGGACCTCCATTGATATTAGTTCTTACTGTTAGATTGTAATACTATAGTAGCGTGCATTCCTGGTGGGAGTTGCCGCTTTAACCTCCAATACCTTTTAGCTATCGGCATGAAAATTTTTGCGTGGCTCAAATTATTCATTGATTTTTTCCAATGTATTTCTTACATGGGAACATAATTGTACTAAAATTTGTGTTTTGTCCTATTAACAGCTCACAATTACCCTAAAGAAAGAAGCAGCAGAAGATTCAAATGTACAATATAATGAGTATTGCTATGCTGGTGGCTTACTTGAATATGTGAAATGGTTAAATATGGATAAGGTATGTACCCCTTTACATGATCTAGTTTTGTGGTATTTGATTCTGGTTTTGTGTTTTATAGTGAGATGTTTAATACTTATGATAAACGTACTTTTAGTGGTTAAATTATTAATTCATTTCCTAAGTTTTGTTTTTAAACATTTTTTGAGGAATTACTTAACATCATATTGATTATTTAGAATCTTTCTGTCTTGATTGATTCTCATATAGGATTGTGTTGATTTATAAACTATTTTTGGGATCTTTGAAATCCTTATTAACATTCTTTCTCAACCTCCAACCCCACCTCTCTCTCTCTCTCTCCACACACACACACACACACAGACATATATATATATATATATATATATATATATATGATGTAGGCAAACTAGAAAGAAAAGGCAAGTAGGAGAATACTAGTACAAATTAAAACCAAATTCCATTCAAACTAGTGGTTTCCTCACATGCAACGAGAAGTAGGAATTATATGATAAAGTGCTTAGGCTTGCAAAACGAGGGTCCACCATTGCAAAAGGGTCCAACGTCCAACCAAACTCCTCTGGCAAATGTCTCCCAAAATCAGCCGACAAACAACTTTCAAAAGCTCAAGAAGAAGGATACAAGTGGAGTGGAACTTGCGTAGAGAAGAAGAGGTTAGAAGCCAAGACGAAATAGAGAGGAGGAAGAGGTGGAACAAGCTCTCAAGCTTTTCCAAGATAAGAAACACTAAGATTTTTAGCAACTTATCTCAAGTGAATCAACAACCTCCTCAACACAAAAATATCTCATATTTATAGGAGAGAAAGGAGAGCCAAACAGCCAACTTCTACCTCCAACCAAATCAATTAGGTAAGGGGAAGAGGAAGGGCAAAAGTTATCACAAAACAGCTCCCAAAAAACAGCACAGGAAACGGAATGGAGAAGCTACGGGAACACAACCAGGAAGCTACGGGAACACAGCCTGGGAGGGACCCGAAGAGCCATCACAGAAACCGGGCTGAAGGGGGTCACGAGAAAGCAGCCAGGGAGAAAACCGAAAATGTAGCCAGCACATAGCCATAAATCACAAAGAAGAAACCAAGGTGACACAAGAAGGGGAAGAAACAAGCTCCATTTCACATACCTTTTCAAATTTATGAGCTAGTAAGTGCAATTACTCCTCCAAATAATGAGCTAAACTTCAGCTCAAGCATTAATGAGCTAGCACTAAGAAGATCTCAACATTTTAGCTCACAACCAGAGGAACCAAAACCCAACCCGAGAACAGCCAAGACCCAAATCGAGAAACAGCAAGCAGCCCAAGGACCCAAAATGCTAGCAAACCCAAGCCTTGCCATGCCCAAGCACATCCTATCATGATCATTGGATGTTCTCCATCATTGGATAGCATTAAAAAAAAACACAAAATACAACTAAACATTGTTCAAATTACATGAAAACAAAACAAACTAAAAAACATGAATGCATCAATTCCCCCTGGTGGGAGAATCTCATCTCCTGATGAGAAAGCTAGAGGGAGGAGAGACGATATCTTTTGTTTGCTTATTAAGTAATGCAGCCATTTTAGTATCTCTTCTCTGAAATGTTGTGAGGAAAAAGTGCTTGTGTTTATTTAGTTGGTGGGTCTGTTATTTATAATCGGAGAAAACATACAATGGATTGTCGAACCGTCAATTAAATATGGTCAACTAGCCATAATAAGAATACTTGCATATGATAATGATAATGGAAATGTTAACAGATTGGATGATAAAGCATTACTGGAGAAACATATAAGAACTCTCCAAATATGAATGAACGATGATACAACACATTTATTCAAATGACAACTTTTCCATACAATATTGCAACTCTTGGCAAATATAACACACTACTTACATCAGATATCATTTAACACTGGTATGCAGGAAACAGTGATCTTAAATAAGTCCTAAATTTATTTGAGTAACTTTTATGTTTTCATTGAAAGCAAGGTTTTTTTTATTATTGCCTGTCATTTATTCAAAGGGTTCATATAACCAGGCTAAAATAGTTGGGTTGAGGCTAATTGTGATCATGGTGATGAATGCATTGAGAAGCGGCATGACTAATTACCTTTTTTGCTTTCCAGAAACCTCTTCATGATACTCTGGCATTTAGAAAAGAATCAGATGGAATCACAGTTGATGTAGCTCTCCAGTGGTAATGTACATGTTCTCTAGCACATCCTCACTGTTAAAATGCACCTCTTTCCATAAGTTCCGACAGTCATAATTACTGCACAATTTATATAATATTCCTATTTGCTTTGTCCTTGGTTTGAAACATTAATGCTTTCAATAATCAGTGCTATATTGATTCATATTTTATCATAAATAGGTGTGCTGATTCATATGCAGACACAATGCTAGGGTATGCAAATAGCATACGCACGGTTGATGGGGGTACTCATATAGATGGGATGAAGGCTGCATTAACAAGAACCATCAACAACCTGGGCAAGAAATCCAAACTTATCAAGGTGTTTTAAAGACGCTGTATCATAGACTGATCCTTTTTTGGAATAAGTTACAAATATTGATTTTACGAGTTTAACTTATATGCTGTTGATCGATTGCAAATTATTAAATATTCTTGAAATAACTAATTTGCTAAAAATAAGATTACATACTTCAAGAAGATTTGACCACCATATTTTGCTGAATTATATTAGCGTTTGGAATCTTCCAATTTTAGAGAATTTCTGCATCTTCTCTGCGACGCTCATGTGCTGGACATCTTGCAGTCAATTTTATAAGCAGTGATAAATTTACTATAAGCAATCTGAAAGTAATGTTGAGTTCTTTGGTCATAGTATTAATCTCAGAGTTATTCATTCATGAGTCTGCCTCTATGTTTTATCACCTGCAATTCTATAAGATTAACTATATGGCTGCTTTAAAATTCTTATCGACTATCTAGATCATTTTGGTTTCTCCGTTAATTGGTCGGCTAGTGCTCCCGGAAGATCAAGACGGGGCGGAGGAGGACCCGAGGGTGGTCGGCTAGTGCTCCCGAGAGTCGACCGTGTAGCAGAGTGGTGTGGGGCCGATCCGCTGGAGGATCTGTAGGGAGGCCTAGCATCTTGATGTCGGCTAAGATGCTGTGACTGGGTCTCCTCAATGTCTAGAAATGGGATGTATGCACCCTCTAGTGCAGTGATGCTCCGGGCAAATAACTTGTTGAGGAGATCCTCACGCAACCCGGTACGAAACATGGATAAGATCTGGGCGGGGCTAGTCGAGGTCTCACCCTTGCAACGAATCATATAATCGCCAAAAGTTGCAATGTAGTCCTTCACAGGCTTACTACCCTGGGTCAGCCTATTCCACCTATCAAGAAGCCTAGGGAAGTATGAGGGAGGAAGATACTTTTGCTTGAGCTCACGCTTCATAGAAGTCTAGTCAGTAATAGCGAACTCTTTACGGGACTCCCTAAGGCTCTCTAAGTTGGCCCAATACTGGCTAGCCCTACTCGTGAGCTTCATTTCGGCGAATCTCACCTTTCTAGTCTCAGATACATTGTACCATTTGAAGAAATTATCCATGCCATTGACCCAGTCCAGAAAGAGCTGGGGATCGAGTGTCTTCAAAAGTGGGAGCATCGACCTTAATGTTTTTCAATAGTGGTGCATCAGGGTCGTGATTATAGTCTTTGATATAATAAGGGGCACGAGGGTGTCCCTCATCCGATGCGGTGTCATCCCTATACATGGAAGGAGGCCTACACGGTGTGTAAGGTAACTAGTGATTCTTAGCTCGATCTAGGATGTCAAATCGTTCCGTAGTTTGGCGATGGAGCTCAACAATATCAGCTTGATTCTCCTTAAGTTGTTGACTGATTGTGCTCATCTGACCTACAAATAGGTCTAAAGTCCTGTGAATTTGTTCGGGGTCTATTCTATGTTTCAAGGATGACTCAGGGCTATGCAAACAGGAAGAAACAATATGATGACACTAGCAAGTGAGGTGACACGTGTAGGATGCGATTTAGATGCGAACATATGAAATAATGAAATCATAATAGGCACATAAATACAACCATGCTCTGATACCAAAATGATGCAGAACTAGATGTGTAAGTAATGTTGAGTTGGAAAATACGCATGTGTGAATAGAGATTGACAATTAATTAACTCACAATGAACCTAAATAAGGATTTTAGCTTGCAAGGGGGCGATCAAGTTTAAACAAGTAATCGCATGATAATAGGAGGACCATTATATAATCAAATAAATTAATATCATGCTCACGTGATGTTTCAGAGACAATTCCTAAATTAACAAATAGATTAGTCACTACAAATACCCACTCACACGAGCTCTTGGTATGGGCTATGCGGATGAGTTTTCACAATAAAATGATGTCATGATTGAGGAAGGATCAAAAGGTATAAGGGGAGGGAAAGAGTTTACCCACATAGACGAAGATACTAAGTTGCGGCGAAGTTGTTTGGCTGTCTCAATGGGAAGGATAGCAATATAATTCCTTTCACAAGTTTGGACAGTGTTCTACCATCACGTGGAAATCTGGAGAGGAGCTTATGATGATTTGGGAAGGAGATAGCAAGCACTTGATAGTAGGAAAATAGACACAATCATCATTGGATGACAACCAAAACAAGAGGACATCAATTAGCAGAAATATGGACCTAAGATTTATGTCCAAATAATGTGTATAATTATGGTAAGGATCAATGAGGAAGGGGGGACAACCTAATCAAAGATTGGGGCTGATTTGGGGCCTTAATTGGGTTGTCAATTAAAACATATTATTAAAGGAAAGAGGAATTATTTCAAATGTTCAATCAATACTCAGATTTGATGATGGAAATATCCTTTCAAACATAACCCAAAACTTTAGGAAAGGAATTCAATGTTTAGGAGAATTCAAATTTGAATTCAGATATCCATAAATTAGGCTAGGCTAATTTAGTAAGAAGAATCAATAAGGATTCTTCACTTAAATTTCAGATTTATTGATGGGGATAGCTTTCCAAAAATAATCCAACAATTTAGGAAAGGAATTCAAGGTTTTAGGAGAATTCAAATTTGAATTCAAATTTCCTAAAATTAATGCTAGCTTAATTTAGGAAATGTCGGAGGATTCATTTGGAGAAAGAAAAGTGGAGAGGAGGGTATGAAAGTTTTGGCCATGGAAAGAGGGGGGGGTGGTAGTTAGGAGGGGCCGGTTGGAGCTTTCAGAGGAGATGGTGGCAGGGCGAGCTTGATGGTGGATGGAGGTGGAGATAAACCGTGAGCTCGGATGCTTTCTGCGGCTAACGGGTCTTGCGTTGTCCTTGCCTCCACCTAGGGACTTCACATAAAGTCTCACATACTCTCAAAGCTCTCAAAAAACACCAAGACACAGTGTAGAAATTTCATTCATAATGCTCATCATCCCTCCCAAGGTGGAGGTGAGGCCTATAAATAGACAAAATACAATAAAACATCAAATGACAAAAGTGTCTCCGGGGTCACATAAGTCTACTCCCTCAACTGAGGGTAAAAACAGAAAATTACACATAATAAATCAAATACAAATAAATGCTCAGAAATAGAGTAATCCGGTCATAGCCGTAGATCTCCGGCCCTTCCTTTGATAAACTTTTCACGGCCGGATGTCCTCATTAGAATTTGTGTGAATTGTGCTAGTTTCAGGAGTATAAAATCTTGTTGTCTAACATTAATTTGTTTCTTCGTCATAAATTCTTTTTTGATATGTACCGAACTTTCCATTGTATGTTTTCTGCTGTTACTACATTTTTTTTAGAGAAATATATTTACAGGAGAAGGAGATAAGCTTAAGTGGTGAGCACGTGCGAGAAGGGTTATCATGCATCATCTCTGTGAAAGTTCCAAGCCCAGAATTTGAAGGACAGACAAAGGTGATTTTTCAAACTCATTCATTTATCTGTTGTATATTAGGTCACTTTTAATTGTATCACTCTATCAATGCTTTCGATTAGGCACAATGAGCTACTTTCTTGATGTGGTTTTTATTGTTATTTTGGCAGACAAGGTTGGGAAATCCAGAGGTGAGAAAAGTTGTTGAGCAATGCGTTCAGGAATATCTCACTGAGTATCTGGAGTTGCATCCAGATGCACTGGATTCCATTCTTTCAAAATCTCTCAATGCTCTGAAGGTCATACTCTTTTCTGATTTATTATTGGTTCATAATTTGTTAATTCAATCATATCAATGCAGACTAATCTTTTATTTGCTGAAGAAAAAAAATGTCTTTATCGAGGATGATTTTCAGATTTTTTTTGGCATCATCAATAGGTGCTCTGGGGCATGGCTATTAGGTGAACTTATTCAATGTGTAATGCTTAAATTTTTTTATTACATATGTAGGCTGCTATGGCAGCCAAGCGAGCAAGAGAGTTGGTGAGAACAAAAAGCATTTTGAAGTCGTCTTCTCTTCCAGGGAAGCTAGCAGATTGTTCCTCCACAAATCCCGAGGAATCTGGTAAGTACATCTGTTAGCATATTTTCTTATATACTAGCACGAGGTTTGCCTCCTTCCTTTTGTTTGCTATTCCTCGGTTTGGTCTTCCACTCATCTGTTTTATTAATCATGTTTCCAGAGATCTTCATAGTTGAAGGTGATTCAGCTGGTGGAAGTGCAAAGCAAGGTCGGGATAGGAGATTTCAGGTGAAGTTCTCTCTTTTTTTTTTTAACATTTTTAGCAGAAATTTGCAGATAGATTTGAATAAATTTTAATCGTCGTGATCTCTTTGAATATGTTTGTACAATGATTTGAACTGTGAATGATAATTTCATCTACTCTTTTGCGTTTCTTACTCTTGAATAATAGAATGAGAAAAAGGAGAGTAAAAATTGAAGCTTATATATTTAATTTTATCTATGGAAATTTTATAGACCTAGGGTGAATGTCTAAGGGGATGCATCTAAGTTGCTCTTAGCTAACAAAAAGTTTTATATCTTATTATGTGAACTCTATAATTTTTTACTTGAGGGTTTTTAGTCATTGGGGAACTTATAAACTCTAATTGTGTTCGTAATGTAATTATGTCATTTTACTTAGAAACCACCCTATTAGTGGGCACCAGTGATAATCATTTTATTGTGGTGCTATTTGGCCGTGAAATTATCATTTAGAGGAACATGTGACACATTTTTACTGGTAAAAGATAGTTTGATAATGAATTGTAATTATATGCTCGACAAAATATTAGTTATTTATGATATAAGGTTATTCTTAAATTTGTCGCCTTTAATAAATCTTTGTGTGTTGACCGTAGACTTCAAACCACCCAGAGAACCTCCAGCCCGACCCCACATATGATACACAATCGCCAAACAATGCATTCGATCGTTCCTCAGAATTGCAAGTAAAGCAACTGCAGGGGATATATACATTCGAACTCTCAACTGCTCTCCATCTCTCTCTCATCTTTCCGTTCCACATGCAGAAGCTAGAGCCCCAACCGCTCCCTCTCATTCTCTCGAAGTCGCACACAAGAAGCCCCGCTCTCATCTTCTATCTTAAATCTAAAGCCCATTCGCGCCAGCAACCGTCCTCTGCTCCTACGCGTGAAAAACCGCTCACCTCCACTAGTCGTGCCTTGCACCCGACTCGTGACCAGGCGCATACGCCTCACTCAAGCATCCTGCCTGCTTCAGCACGTCCCACTCCATAGCTTCACTTCTAGCCCAAGTCTTCCGATCCAACCAATCCCTGTGCTCAACTCGCCTCTATTCAACCTAATCAACTAGATTTGTTCCCTCTTTTCTAATCCTGATTGATCATATATATATATATATATATATATATTAAACAAGTGTCGAAGACCTAAGCAGTTGTATCTTAGAGCCGGTCATGAATTCTCAAATTGAAGATCTCGTGTCATCGTATCTTAGAACCGGTCCGAAAGAACCAAAAGCAAGTGCCTCCCAACCTCCCTTCGCGGGGAGAGGACGCTTGGAGGTTGCCGAAATTTTAAATGACAAAGAATTCCACATAATTAATAAAAAGAAAGAAATATTAAAAAGATCAATCATCTAATTTAATATTTTAATAAAATGAAAATAGGATTCCTATATTTTCTTTTGCTAGTGGATTCACATGAATCAGTCCCATTAAATGGTTGTCATTGAAGTTTAACAGTTTAGATTTTCCTTTAATGGTAATTAGAGCTATTGTTAGTCACAATCTAACATTACAAATAGGCCATGAATCAAAACCCTTGCTCTTAGCTCTACCCTGAGAATCTTCAAATTTGAGGGTTAAAGTTGGAAACTAAATTGTCTGGTTTTCCTTACTATGAATCAAATGCATGTATTCACATTTAATTCGTAAATTTAAGGGTCCGAGAATGTTGCATGAGACAAATATTCCAAGTTTCATCCTCAAAAGGACTATAGTCGACATGACTTGGATTAACAAACGAATGCCTAATCATAAATCGATTATAAAAATCCCCAATGATGTTTGTGTTAATAGTAAATATGAATCAGAGGGACCCTATCTTTCAGATATACTAATGAACCCTAATAGAAATATAAATATTTGAAATAACATTAACGACACCCCGTTGATGGCCGCGTTGATAGAAAATCTCAAACGAGGGGTCAAATCTCAAAACCCAGTAAAAGTTTAAATTCTTTAAATGAAATCTATAATCTACAAATTTAAAACTAAAACTCATCCGCCTCCCGCAACCGTTTGTCGGACATGATAAATTTGGAATTATCCTCAGCTCACAAAGAGTGAATGTCGTGTCGGTTGTATCATTAAGATTCACTCTCAAATAATCTCGTTAGTAGGGACACAGCACGTGCCCTTTGATTTGGTGGTTTTGCTGTAAAATAACACCACTATATTACAATCACGGCCAAAGCCCGTATGTTCCCTAACGGTTTCAAGTCTTTAAGTAATGAATCATAAGATTTACTCGATAGGCATAAAGCCCTTTTTTTAGTTCATGTAAACTCATTTGTATCTCCTCAGACAAACATCCTCCCCAGGTCTACAATGTATTCTTGGACAAAGCAACCCATGGATGCTGATAAGGTGCCTTCTGTCAGGTTGGGTTGACTACCTTCTCTGACTTAGTACACCAAGAACCCTGACCACCTGGGATGACGGAATCATGGGATCTTGATCGTGCTCATCTTCGTTCCCACGTCACTTGTTTTAAGCTTATGCTAATAAATTTCAAATCATAAAATCAAATTCAAATCATAAAGTTGTTGCTACTTTGCACTGGGTACTTAGTGTCTTTCTTACTACTAGCCTTGATTAAAAGTTCTCTCTCGTTATCAAGATGGGTAATTAACCATAGGGGCTTGCGCCTATGGGAAACAAGAACTTAGATCATAAAAAACGAGAACATAGATCATAAAATTCTCATAAAATGAGGGAGAAATATTGGGTAGTGCCTTATGTAATATCCAATCCGTCTTCTGAAAATTTTTCTAGAACCTAAATCCCTTAAAATTGTCCCCATCAAACAAAAGACAATGCAGAGAGGCTATGGCGCGAATTTTCTGAGCCCACATTGTGGAGGGTGGATTGCTATTGCTTTTTGACAAAAATTTATAGAAGTTAGATTTTCAGTTTTTTTATTTTTTTGGGATAAATATTAGATTTTTTAATTTTACTAGAATTTAATCCCCAAATAATTAGCTTTGGGATTTGGAAGCATCTTGAAAGATGCAGTCCCTTCTAGTTGAGAATTTCAATTAATATGGTTATCATCAGGATTCAAGTCTTGCCAACAACAGTTTTTGCAAGTATAATGACCGGGCTTGAAAAGTGCGACTTACAAACTTGCCTAATAAGCATGGTAGATTGCTCGAGAAAACACCACGTAAAATGACAACTTCAATATGTATTTAAAAGAAAGAGGGTTTGTGAACTTTAAAAAAAAGTTGCTTGATTTTCCTTTAAAAAGGCATTAAATGATTATCAGAGTAGAATGAAATTGAATTCATTTTTGTTTTACCTAGTGTAGCATTTTTAGACCTCAAATTTAGAAATTTGAAGTATCTGATCGGGGCACAAGCATGTAAAGTTTGATTTCGATGATTTGATGTCATTTTTTTTCTATTTTGGTGCATTCATGCATTTTACTTGCACGTTTTCATTGGAGGTCAGCTTTAGAGTCTAAAGGCTTTCGTTTGAATAGATCTAAAACTAAATATATATAATGTAACTTTAGTAATAATAGTTCTAGTGGGGGGATTGTGACTTGGGTGATCAAATCATTAATAAGAGTACTCGTTTTAGATATCTTGGGTCTATTGTTCAAAGTGATGGTGAAATAGATGCGGATATTATTAGTGGAATTCAAGTTTGATGATTGAAGTGGAGGAATGTATCGGGTTTGTTATGTGATCGAAAAGTCCCCTTCAAACTTAAGAGAAAATTATATAAGATGATGGCAATGTTTTATGGTGCAGAATATTTGTCATTAAAAGAGAAGCATAATATTAACTATTAAGTTAAGTGTTGCAGAGATGAGGATGCTAAGGTGGATGAGTGGCTTTACTCTTAGAGACATTATATGAAATGAGCATATACGTTAAAAGGTTGGAGTAGCTCCAGTGGAAGATTAGATTAGAGAGAGTCGCTTTAGATGGTTTGGTCACATAAAACGATGACCTTTCGATGACCCGGTTAGGAAAGTAGATGTATTATATTTGACTTATATTAAGAAGGGTAGAGGTAGACCTATCACCTAAAAAGAATTGGTTATAGAATATTAGAAATGACATTTCTATTTTAGATTTAAACGATAATTTAACTTTTAACAAGGCACAATGGAGAAAAAAGATTCATGTTGCCGACCCCACACAGGGGGATAAAGGTTTGATGTTGTTGTTGTTTTCATTTTACTTACACACTTATATTTTGGTACACATTGTTTTTTCACTCCTATATACTCGCATGCTATTTAATTACTTGCATGCTTTTTGATGCATATGTAAGATGAACTTATACGCTTTTCAGTGCATTTTCCCAGTGCATTCATACTTTTCAATGTCTTTAGTTGATGCATTTTTATGCTTTTCAAAATCATCCTCACTTATCGAGGAAATTACATACTTTTGAGGTTGTTGCACGCTTATCAAGATAGTTGTACACTTTTCAAGGCTACAATATGCTTCTCATTACGTTGACATGCTTTTCAAGATAACAGCATGCTTCTCAAGATAATTGCATGCTTCCTGATGATGTTGTACTTAGATTTGAAAATTATGCTATGATGTGTGTATGATTTAAAAACATCTTGATTTTGATTATTTGCACGAGTGTTTTTTGTATTGCGCACAAGGTTTTATTTTAAAATTTTAAGTTTGTTTTTTGTCTTCTATTCGTTTGCGTGTATGTTGTGGATCCGGTGACATCGAAAATGAGTTGGAATCTTTGGAGTACATTATAAGGTGATATTTTTGTCATGTTGTGTTTGTAAATTTTTGTGTGCATTCATTGTTCAACTTTTGTTATGTTTGCAGCTTACAATTTTGCATCTCATTTTATAATTTTTACAATATATATTTTGTTCATTTCTGTCTAAAAAAATCTTTTTTATTTTGTTCTATTTTGGGTCTCATGTCAATGTAAATTGCGCCAGCCTCTTGGTCTCTCGTTTGTATTGTAGGACGTCTTTGTAAGTGCTAGGTCTTCTCGCCACACTTAAAAAAGTATGCATGATCGGTATTGTGAGTCACTATGGTTAGAGGATTTTGTATCCCACCGCGCTTAAAAAGCACACATAGGCCTTTATGTACCTATACGAGTGAAAGCACCAAATCTCTTCGCTGCATTGGAACATTGCACACGAGTGCTTAATATGTAAATTTTCCCGTTGCATTGTAACAACGTACATGGGTACTTAATTTTAAAGGTTTGAGTTATTTCACACACGAGGTGGTTGATGATGGTTAGACGACAATTTTGCAATGAGAACAAAACACAGGCTCTTCTGAAAATTTGCCTTTTTATTTTCTTTCTTCTAAAGATTTTTTCTTTTTTAAAGTCTTTATATATATATATATATATATATATATATATATATATATATATATATTGTTTTTGTTACTGTTCATGTAATCATAAAGGTGAAAGTCGAGACAAAAATTCACATTGTATGGTGTTACCAACATGTTTTGTTACGGTAGTTTCCAGAATAGTGCTGTGCTTGCTTGCTTGGTCGTTTGGACCAACATATTTTATATATAATGCGATAATTTGGTACATATACATAATTGCATTTTTTTGTTATTTACCAAAAATATTTGACTTCAGCTAATAAAACGTTTGTTATAGGCTATTTTACCCTTGAGGGGTAAAATATTGAATATTGAAAGGAAGGATGAAGCAGCCATGTACAAGAATGAAGAAATTCAAAATCTCATACTTGGACTTGGACTTGGGGTGAAGGTTGCATTCTTTAGCAAGGAAGATTGCTCTTGCTCTCTTGCTTTTGCTGAAAGTTTTCCTATATCTATTTTCAGGGGGAGGATTTTAAAAAGGAATCTTTGAGATATCATAAGATCATCATTCTAACTGATGCTGATGTGGATGGTGCTCACATAAGAACCCTTCTGCTCACATTCTTCTTTAGGTATCAGGTACTGAATACTACAATTTTAATCTTGATGAAAACATATGTTAAATTTAATTTCTATGATATGGGTAATTGCTCCTTGGGTGATAAAAATCTTTTGCTGCAGAAAGCATTATTTGATGAGGGTTGCATCTACGTCGGTGTTCCACCGCTCTACAAGGTCTGCCTTCTGGATTGTTCAATCTGTTATATTTTCTTAAATTTGCCACAAGTTTTAATTTAGTCAATGAATTCTAGGTTGAGCGTGGCAAGCAAGTACATTACTGCTATGATGATGCTGATCTAAAAAAAGTTCAGAGTTCTTTTCCTCCAAATGCTTCGTACCATATCCAGAGGTTTAAAGGTAAAAAATATACCATGTTCTTTGCAGACTGTTGTAATCATTTCTATTTTCTACAGTCTAATGTGTTATGTCCCTAGAAATACACCATGATCTTTTCATACTATCTTATGCTTGATTCTACTTTCTACAGTTATGTATTATGCCCCCTATATAGTCTATATTGGAGGTAGAAAATTTAGGCTATCATGATTACTCAGTGGCTTATTTTGGACATCGTTGTTAAAGTATCTTTTGGGAGCAAAACAAAGCGAAGTGCTAGACTTCTGCATTTCTTACATTCGATGTGATAGCCGCAGTAAAGTGCATGTGTTGCATTGCTTTGCGCTGCGCTTTATGCATTGGAGCAAAAAAGAATCCTTATGCTTTGCATTATGATCAATGCTTTTAAAACACTAATTATGGGCAACTTTGATATAAGCCTTCGAGCACTGTCCCACTAAAGTGTGATTGTTATTGGTAAAATTATTATGAAAGAGATGAACAAACTATAACTTAGTAGGAATTGTTCCTTCTTCGAAATAGATTTCTAGTAAAAGGTCATAGATATTCTGTTTGTAATCTATATGCATTGCTAATTAACTTGTAAGAATGACACAATTTGCAACGCACCACCTAAATCAACTTGATCCCATATGCACTCCCCACACCATTCATTGGAGTGATGTACCCACCCACAAAATAGAAGTGCATACCAAATGTGAGTACATTTCACATCAATATCCTTGTTGGAGATCAAACATAAACAACTAATGCTTCGGATGCACAACTACATACTCATATATGATAATTTGATTTCACAATTATATGGTTAACGTATCAACAACCTCTCTTTCTTGCACCAAACATACAAATTCAATATGATGCAGTGTTAAGTCTTATTCAGTTCTTATTCTTTAGTCGTTAGTTTGCATTTTTATTAGTATTCAATGTATCATATGGTCTCTATTAACTTTCTTTAATTTAATTAGCTGACCCCACCGTGGGATAAAGGTTTGATGTTGTTGTTGTAGTGGTGGTTTAACTGTCAATTTTTATTTATGATTAATGTCTTTTTTTTATGTTTATTTCGGCGTTGTTTTCCAAATTTTAATAAGACCTGTTACTATCAATACTAAGAAGTACCTAGAGTTTTGTAACTTAGTTAAAGTTATAATAAAGAATGAGTTTTCTTTTGGCCTCCGCCTTTAGGGATTCATTCAACGATTTAGGATTTCTTCCTGCCTTCTTTCTTTCCGCCTTATTCTTCACTCCTTTTGAGGTATTCATCATTTCAATCTTCTCAATCGCCTTCTCTTTTTCTCCTTGACTCTTTCCCTAGGCCAGATTTTTCTCTTTTAGCAAATCAAAATATCATAACAAACCCTCCACACTCATGCTGTCCTATTCATCATAAATTTGGTTTAGGGCTATTACCTACTTTCTCATTATTCTTAAACTAGCTCCTCCTAGCTCAGCTCTACAGCCAGTTCCTCCGACCTCTTTGTGCTGAAGAATAGGTTTGACACACTCTACTGATACAATCATTTTTATTATCCCTCTCCTTGTCAATGAACTTTTCTGTACATTATCATTGCTAACTTCGAGAGACTCAATGCCGATGGCCTTGATTATGACAAAGACACCATTTATGCCAAATGCCTTGTTCTTGCTCTGTACCACCCTAAGAGCCTTTACTTCCATCTAGATCTTGTCGTGCCTTATTACCAGCATGATGTGATCCCCTTGCCATCCTCTCCTTTAGATTCTTTTGCAATTACCGCACTGCCCTTCCAAAATCATGCATGCTCACCTTGTTTTTGTTTATATCCTACTTGTTCCCAATTTATCATGCACATATCAAACATTCTCTCCTTGCCTTCCTACTTTAACACTTAGCTGCCATACCCATCATCTTGTCAAGTTTGTCGAAGAATCACAACTTTCTCTCATAGTTTGTTGATGCTGCTCACTTGTTCGCATTCATGTGCGCACATTTTGCACATCATGTGCATTCTCTTTATCGCACCCTTTTTGTTTATTTGCTCTCTTACTTCATGCTTATCATGTAATCGTATTCTTCCGGTGCGGCATGTAAGACATGCATTTTTCTCTCACAAGCATTCATGTTTCTTTCTCGCTTGCATCCACATTGGTCGATTATTGTGACTTCTAAAAGAGACAAGAGGAAGGACAACTAGACTATTTATGTCTAAATAGGCTCATTAGATGGCCTGGTCTAAGAAACCTTGACAAGAGGGAAGGTCCTCACTGAACCTTATTCTCTCTTTGCTTTAGTTATCTTCCAATTCGCTTAAGTGACTGAGAAACTCTATAGTTTACAAGCAAAAATATGAAACAAATAAATGATTCAAGATTCTTCAAAATAGATTTGATTACCCCTTAGGTCAAATGAACCCTAAATTATCTTGTGTTAACTGATCTATACATTATTGTGCATGGCCAACTAGGGAAACTTTTAAGTAAAGCAGTTTGATTTGAACTTACAAATACCTGATCAATCAATATATTGTCATGTGATTAAAGTTAAAAACATTTTTACTGTTTGTTAAATAGGCTTAGGGGAGATGATGCCTGCACAACTATGGGAAACAACAATGAATCCTGAGGAAAGGGTTCTAAAGAAGTTAGTGGTGGATGATGCTGCTGAAGCCAGTGTGGTTTTTGCTTCTCTTATGGGCACTCGGGTTAGAAGCTTTGCGCACACCTACTTCAAAACCTTTTTTTTTTTTTTTACTTAATTTGTTACCTTCAGGTTGATGTTAGGAAGGAGTTGATTCAGAACTCTGCCAGGATGATCAATCCAGAGAGCCTTGATATTTAGCTGGTTTGGCTCTCATGCCCTTCAATCTTGATATCTGATACTGAAATTAGTGTCGAAATTGTGGCCGAAGATATGCAACTTGCCTTGTAGACCAATCAACACTAAAGCCTAGTGAGAATCCTTAACTAGCACTACAAAATTCTCCCGAAAGAAGCTACTGCTGGTTACTGTTCTGGAACTTATACTCCTGATCCAGAATTTTGGAAAAGTGTCCGAATAGATCCTACTTGCAGGAATGGTATGGCAGTGATAGTATGATTTTTTTTCAAACGCAACGGCTCTGAAATTATTCCGTTGTATGCAATTAGATCTCTTTTAAAAAATGTTGTTGAACACAGCTCATTTTGGCCTGTTGGTTGAGAGCTTATGCTTCTAATTAAGAGGTTTTGGATTTGAGTCTGTGTATGGGTTGTGTGTGAGAGTTTGCCTTAAATGGCCTAAATGTCCCCAAACAAAAAAAATTTGTTGCTGAATGTTCTGTATGTTTAGGAAGTATTGTATTCTAGAGCGATAGATATGTCTATTTAGTGGGGTTCGTTTGGTAGATTTCAAATGGTGGTTGATGAATTAATTTTAAGCTTGAATTATGAACTGGTTTTGTTTGTTTCTGACCGATGATATGAGTTCAAGCCTAAGTTTTATTGATCTATAGTTCTAGCTATGAAGTTTTTTGCTAAGATAATAATATTATGAATAGGTCATTTTTACGATAAATCATTATGTGTGGAGGGCAGACAACTCAACATCAAGGGAGTGATGTGGTGTATCTTATTTGGTCTTAGGATGACAGAATATTTTTTTCATTTTTACATGATATGAGCAATGCAGAATTTGCTTGTCAAATTTATCTTTATTTGGAAATTTTTTTATTATTTTATAAAATATTTTTTTATTATAAAAAAATCATTTTATATAAAAAATTATTTTAGAAAGCAGAATTTGTGTATAATTTCACATCTGTTAGTTAACGTTGAAAAGAATTAAATGAGTGGTGGAGCTTGCCTCATCAAGCATATTATAGAAAAAAGTATAGTTAGAATATACTCGTATATAATTATGTTGAATTTTTCTATAAATAATTGAATTTATTTAAAAATTGGCGTTGATTATAAAAAAATGTCTTATATTTATCATGAAATTAATTCAATAATTTTTTAAATTTATTTGACATAAATTATATAAGAATATTTCAACCTAATTTTTATACATATATTATATATTCTAAAGAAATTAACAGAAAAGTGTGCCAATTCTAACGTATGATATGATCTTATAAGATCTTAATTTCTTCACTAAATTATAATTAATTTAATTTGGTGGTTCAATATTTGGTCTCATACTCCATAATCTTCTAATACATTGTTTTCTTTTATATACATCTTTGTTATAGTGTTTCCTATCTTAGTTATGTATGATGGTTTCTAATTAAGAGAATTTTCAAATAGTTTGAGACAATTAATCATAATTTTGTTCATATGAGAAATCATAATCTTAAGCATAGGTCTATAATTAATCATAAGAATTAATTATGACCAATCAGTCACGAACATTAAGATTTTGTCTAAAGCATTTTGATATATCATAAATTCTTTTGTTGCCTAGTAATAAAAAATAAGGCAATCCATGCCATCATTAACATAAGAAATAGTAAATTACAAACATTAAGGTTTTATTTGGGACGATTTTTTTACTGTTTCTTAAAGCAGCTTCTTAGTACAAAAATTTAATTTTATAATGAAAACCTGCTTTAAGAAGCAGTAAGAAAGCCTTCCCAAACGAAGCCTAAGATTGTGATGAATTGTCCTAAAGCAATTATTATAAGGTGCCGCTCGATCAGACTCACAAATTGGACACAATTTTACAATACCCAGCTAATATATTTTGTTTTCTTAAACTAAACAACATATGGTCCAATTAATTTTTTAACTTTGTTTTGTTTCAATAAAAGTTTTGTTGCCAATCATTGTCCATCTTCCATAATTGTCAAATACATTGAGTGATTCATCTAACCTTAGAAACATTCAAGGAGATGAGGATTTCCAGGAAATGCTGAACTTCCCATGCTGCAAAAGGAGAAGATCAGGACTGAATTAGATAAGGCGTAAAGTTAAAAAAAAGCTTGAAGGTCCTCTTACCGTAGCAATTGGCATCCTCGTTCTTATGGCGTCTATTTGCGAGAGATTGAGGTCAGCTATGGCAATCCCAGTTGATAAACGATCTGCGAGGGAATTGTGAGAACTTGGAAGGAGATTAGAAGGTTCTCAAATGCAAAAAGCCACCCAGAAAGTTCAGAATTTTGTAACATGAACAACGACGCATATATTTCCATCCAAATCACATGTTGCGTATGGACTTATAATAAGAATGTTCAAACAACGAATACTTAACGACAATATCTATTTTGCTGGAACATATAATCATGACATAATTATATTGCTGATGTACACAATTTTACGGTTACGTTCACAGATACTATTTACGTGACTTGAATCAGGGCCTCCACAGCACGAGAAATTATTCTGAGTGGAGAACAAATCGTTCAGAGACCAATCAGAATGTGCCATGTCAGCAGTAACAAGCACAGAGGTGATGCAACGCATTCTGGTTGGTCTCTGGACGACGTTCGGCATCCGCATAGAATAATTAATCCCACAGCACACTTGAGACAGTTTGCTCTGTACTTCAAGCCCACACACTCCAATAATCGTCCATTGCCGCTTTGATGGAGGTCGATTAAATATAGAGCAAAACAACTAAAATTTACAACTAACGAGATGTATGGAAATACAATTCATTAAACTTATTTTGTTGGCATACTATACATCTGTACTGCAAATGAAATTTATAAGGCAATGCATGAGATGTATAGCAACATTAGGAACTAAAAGTTTCATTCAGGTCATCTTGTGTTTGTCAAATAAAAGGCCTGAAATCAGCAAGTGAATAATGAATGCTAGTTAATGAAGAAGAAATGGCTTTATAGTCCCTCAAGCACTAAACGGCGCGGCTAATTATATTTCTCAATTTTTTTATAGAAACTTGTTTTCCCACAACTTTCAACCGTAGTTCAATCAGTTCTATGGTTATGATTGTTTGTTCATTAAGTTCAAAAGTCTCAGCAATGCTTAATACTCTCACCTGACACTAATAATGTAAGATTGGCTATTGATATATATATTCTCTCAGCAATGCTTCTCATTAATGTCCAGGATAACAAATACCAGTTTTTCTCCATTATTCTCACGTCCTTGCGACTTCAAAAGAAATTCCATATTGTTTCATACTCGGATACTCTTCTTCATTGACTGTTATAAGAGGAGTAATATGGTAGAGCGGCAACAAGCATTTTAAGCCACTTCGGTCCATATTTTTCAGTAATTAGCTGGGGAATTTGATTTTATTAAAAAAGAATAATTCAATTGTTATCCTTCAATGTTTTTTCACTTAGAGAAGATAAAATATGGGACCAACATTGTTCTCAAGAAATATGCTAAAGATACAAACAAGATACCAAAGAAACTCCCAAAAATCAAAGTTGCACAAAGTGAGAAGGCCCCACTACAAAATTATTTGGGACGGCAGGTTAGGCACTAGTGGTATTTTTTAGCGAGTTCTTTGTACTAATTTATTGCGCTTTGCGGATACTCTTTTGGGATCTTTTTTCCCAAAAGGATATGAGAAAAACTAAATGAAAGAATGGATTAGAACAATGAACAAATTGACTCTATTCTAAACTGAAACTTGAGGGTTCAAATCACCAAAAACAACCTATCAGGGATTAATATTACACTCATCAACCTATTGGCAAGAGTTCCTGCACTGGATACACCACAACAACAACAACATTAAGTCGTTATCCCACTACGTGGAATGCACAGGACACACCATCAAAGAAAAATGATAAGACTCATAGAATGAGTCCCAACTTGTTATTAATTGATGAGAAATCAACTTATAACACAATATAGGAATAATTCAAAGCTAGATGTCTTGGTATATAATTCTTTTGAAGATGATATAACTTTAATCGGTAAGACACCTACTGAAGTCTGAAAAATTAGACAATGGAAGAAATGTTAAGAAGATAGAGACCTTAGAATGAACAGAACAAAGATTGTATATATGTTATATAATTTTAAGGGGCATGATAATAAAAATGATCCTTCAATATAACTAAAAGACTAAGATGATTTAACTATAATATATTTAAATATCTTGGATTTATACAACAACATCATCAAGTATTTTATCTCACTATATGAGGTTGACTATATGAATCATTTTTCTACATTGTGTCATATTAAAAGTTAAATTCTCATTTAAATCTAATAAAAAAATGTCATTTATAATACTTTCTAACAAAGTCTTTTTAGGTCCACCAATAAGCCGGATCTAATACATATACTCTCCTAACCAAGTTATTGAAGGGTCGACGTTTTATGTGACCAAACCATCTAAGGCGAATCTCTCTAATCTTATCTGCAACTGGAGCTACTCCAACCTTTTCACGTATATACTCATTTCGCATTTTATCTCTAAGTATAAAACCACTAATCCACCGAGCATCATCATCGAGCATCATCATCTCTACAACACTTAATTTTATACTTCTTTTTTAATGACCAATATTCTGCACCATAAAGAATTGCAAGTCTCACAACCATCTTATAAAATTTTTCCTTAAGTTTGGGGGTTACTTTTCCATCACACAACAGCCCAAAGCATGTTGGAGTAACTTGGATCTATAACATAGATGAATAGAATTATAAATGGGAATACAAATTCTAGAGGTTAAACTGGATGGCTAAAATGAATAAGTGCCTCAAACTTTTGTGTGTAAATAAGAAGATATCATGGATGCTTGAAGATAAATTTTGTAAAACCGCAAGTAGGCCCACAAAGTGGATGCATATAATTGTTGGTTTTATGAAATTCAGTGATGTCTACGTTAAATGAGATAGACTTGGGAATAAAAACTTAGATGTGTGGCAATACAAAGAATGATTATACTAGAAAATTAGAGTAGCATCAGTTGAAAATAAGGTTAATGAAAATAAATTGAAAATGATTAGGACAACTGCAATAAATGGTACAAAATATACTCATTAGATCAAATAATAAAATTAGTGTCAAAGGATTATGAAATGAGATAGGCCTAACATTATATGATGATTGTTCAAAAATATTTGCCAAGAATAGGCTTAATATTTCAAATCACTCAATAAGAATGAACGAAAAATGAGGATTCATGATGCTATAACCAGATAGTAGGATAAATATAAGGATAACAATATGATCCCAAATTATAATTATATTGGATCGAGTAAAATAGAGGAATTCTATTTATCAAACCACATCAATTCACCCAATACCATGTTGCTAAGAGTAATTCCAATAACTTTACAAGAAAAAGGATTTAAATGTTTAAGCTCTTAAAGATGTCATGCATGAATTCCTAAGCTACCTCCATAATTAATCCACAATTCATAATTAATAATAGACTCCACTGAACAAAGCATTCACCTGGAAGGCGAGCAATAACAGTTCCCCATGGGTCAATGATAAGAGATCCGCCGTAGCTTTCTCTCTTCTCATTATGTTTTCCAGCTTGAGCTGCAGCAATAACCTTTTAAAGGTCGAAAGAAATAATGATTAGCACAGTCAACAAGTTATTCTACACAACATTCAGCAAACTATTTAAGATAGAGTAGGAGAATTAAGATTATTACCAGATTATAGAAAATTAAAATCAATATATATCTTCATCATCATAATATTAAAGCTACGTCAAAGAATCATAAAAAATGATCATTGCCCCTACAATTACTGATTATTCGTGAATTTTTTTTTAAAACAGTTTCTTTCCTTTAAATCCCTTTTTACTTGTCTTTATATGATAAAAAAGAATTCTCGTGATCAAAATTCAATTTGAAATCCATTGATTCGCAGCATGATACCAATCTAGGAAAACTTTTCAGAAAGACTTTAAAAAATGAACTCCACTCCAACGAAATTAGGGGAAAGAAACTGCGAAAGAATTGCCACACAGTTGGTTACATCATCATAACATCTGTAAGCAAGCAGTTGACAAATGGTGAAGGAAAAAAGACAACTTAAAATGCACCATCAAATAAAGAATTTTGGAAAAGGTGCCCGGAAAATCTGTGTTCCATCAAAGAAAAGCTTAGTATGTTCCACATTGCTATGAATTATTGGGATAAAACTGTGATTAAAATGATGATGGTTGTTATGATAGTCCAAAAAGCAACAAGGGGAAAGCCCTCCACCAATAAAAAAGCTAGATATGCATAAAAAATAATTGCGGCTAGAAATCTAAGCCAACCAATCCCCCCCAGAAATATTTCACATCATTTGGCCGTAATATTTGTAATCTAGGGATGCTTTATGACAAATGGGATTCACAATCTATGGTGGGATCGCAATGTGTCAGTCAGTGAGAGCCAAAAACAAAGATATAAATTGTCCGCATCATGGTCAGGCGGACAAAAAAGGAATCATTCATCAAAGTGAAGCTCACTAGATCAAATCCACTTGGCTGACCTGCTCAAAATTTGTAAGTCAGTCTGATGCGGACATCGGCACGAAAATCTGGCGCATCTATCACAGGAGGCATCGTAAATCGACGGCTCTGATTTAAGTTGTCATTTATGAATTATTTTCTGCATTTTAGTTTCTATTTTATGTTATTTCCTGTTTTACCCCTAGGTTAATTTATTTGAGTGTTGTAGCCAAAGGGGCTATTTTGTAATTTTTTATTTTCTCATGTTGTGGCCTATATATATGGCCTTTAGCTATTGTAATAGGATGGTTGATTAATATGAAAAGTTTTTGTTTTTCAAACTTGTGTTCTTCTTGTGAGAGAGCGTTAGTGGGATTCCTATAAGAGGAATCAAAGTTGTCACCAGCCGCAGGATGGGTCCGGGCTCGTGATTTGAGATCCCTTGGAGAGGGAAATCGTATCACCCACCAACCTTGGAGACGGCCGGGTTCGTGGTTTTATTCTTTTCGTTATCTCTTCATCTTCTCCTTGTCGACATCCCCATCCTCCACCCAAGCCACCGGCCACCTCTTCACCATCCCGCCGGCCACCTTTTCACAACCCGTCGGCCACCTCACCCCCTCATTCTCCCTTGGCCATGCCTCTTTCCAATTTGGGTTGGCAAAATCAAGAGGGAAAATTCATGACAATTTGGGATTTCAAATTTCAAATTTGAAATCTTTCCTATTTGGTGTTCCTCCCATCAATTCCCCAATTAAGGCATTAATGGCATCTTAATTTGAAATCAATCTTCAAATTAATTTCCCCCCATTTTCATTCAAATCCTGAAATTAATTTCAGGATTTGAATTAATCTCTCTCCCTAGACCCGCCGGCCCCCCTCTTTGGGCTCCCTCCTTTACTCCCACATTCATGGCATTAATTTCTTTGATTTGAATTTTAAAATTCAAATCAATTCCCTCCTAATTTAACCAAAACTGAAATTAAAATTCAGTTTTTGATTAAATTCCTAATCATAAGCCCAAATTTCCCCTTGCCTTGCTCTACTAATTAATTCCCTAGTCTATGGAGATTAATTACAGGAACAAAAAAAAAATCCTTTTAATTCCCTGTTTCATGCATGCCGCTGGCTCCTGCATAATGAATTGGGAATTAATTCCCCAAGGCATTCAATTACTTCCTAAATCAAATCATTGATTTAGGGAATTCAATTCCTTACCAATTCTCTCACCCGCCCCCTTTTCTATTAGGAAATAAGAGCCCATTCTCCCAGCTTACCGCCTCCCCTTCTCTGCATTAAATTTCAGATTTCATTTCCAAGGCCCATCTCAAATTTCTGGGCCCAAAACTCACCCCTTCAAGTGGGAAACAACCATCCAAATTCTGAAGTCAGAGAACAAAATCTGAAAATTCCAGATTTCCCGAAGGAAATTTCTTTCAGAATTTATGAGAAGACAATTGGAGTTTTCCTCCTGAACACCCTTTCTCCTCATCCCTGAAACCTGAATTTTCTCTCAGGTTTTGAATAAAAACCTGAAGAAAATTTTCAGTTTTGGGGGAGACATTTGGAGTTTGTCCATCATCCATAGCAAAGCTCCTTTTTCGTTCTACATCACAGTCACCTAGTAAAAGATCCACTCAACCAAGATCCACCCAATCAGTTTACTTGGGGGTCAAATAATCTTAGTCAAGATATCAGTAGAGCCCGTGAATGTAGTTCATTCAGTATTGACTACAAATCCGTTCAATAAAGTAATCACTAAGATAGTTAAATGCCATACAACCGTCCAACATCAAGATGTAATACGAGTCCATTTCTTAACTATTCATTAATTAAAAAGAATGCCAAATCATTAAAGGACAACTAGTTGTCACCCAATGGCCTAATGCCTCCTTGAAGTGTTATAAAGGCCAAAACAAATGGAATTGTAGGGAAACTTGAAGCCAATATCTTTGGCCCACAACTTGTAATCATAATTTATCCATTTACCTCTACTCCAAACTTTATAACCTATGTACATTGTCATTAATAATAGTGAAACCTATTTCCACCTTACTAAAATTGGCGTTTAGTAAATAGACTAAAAACACAAGCTTTTGAGGCCTAGATCTCCCTTACATGATGTATGTTAGTGATGTCCTCTTCGATCTTAATAGTGTTAACTAAAAATCATCACCATTGGCAGTCTCTTAATAGTCTTTTCCTTCGCGAGGATCCATTCTTACAGAGACTTCTTGATGGGGAATGGCTGAGAAGGATTCAGACACTCAGTTGTATTTCTTAACATTTACATGATTGTTGGCTAGCTCCAACAATTCGACTAACATCCTCAGCTGCTACAAATCGAGTGCATATCTGAAAAGATCTTCCCTTAGTCCTTAAGTCAAGGTAGCTTGGGTGACTGTAGGCTCCAGGTCCTTCACGTCTAGCATCTCCTTCTGGAACCACATGATAAAGCTTCTTAGTGATTCACTAAGCTCTACCTTATCTTTAGGGGCTAGCGAATTAAGTGACAATCATTTGTTTGAAATTAGCAAATGAGGTGATTACTCCCCAAAGGCACACGAGGGAAGCACCTAAGCGCCAACATATTAAATGAAGAAGAGAAAACATGAGAGGGCATCGTCTATGTCCAGCAACGAGGTCATAGACTAAAAGGACACCACATAATCTGTGTGATCAATCTTGCCTCTGTATCACTCCAAGTGTGGCACCTTGAACTTGGGAGGCGACCTGACCTTAGCGATTGCCCTGGAAAAAGCATTGGCTAGCTATGGTTCATTTCTTCTAGCTCATCTAGGCGACGGGCTATAGTCTTTATCATTCGTCCAGGTGCAAATGTAATCAGGGATTGGACTGGATGCGAGCGTTCTTTCCGAGCGTCTTTGATAAGGTACCGAGTCAGAGGATTCCTCAGGTGTGTTGTTAGCTCATGCTTGTCCTTGGAGGTTGTTCAAGGCATCATGAATCATCTTCATTAATCGCTCCTCCATCTCCTGCGGGTCGTGGCAGGTAATGAATGCAGCGTTCTCCATTCATCAGGCTGAGGTTGTCTTCTTGCCCTTAGCATCAATCCACGCTCAATGCACCTAAGAGAACGTTGAATCCGAATCTGTCTAGTAGATGATGCCCGACTTTACTAGCAAATTGGTCTGATGGGTTTAGAACTTGTTAGTGAAAATGAAGAGTAGAGATAATAAAGAGAGGAAGAGTACACCAGAAAAATCTCCACCATCTCAATTAAAAATAAAAAGAGAAGACCAGAGATCCAAAGTCTCCAACCAAATATGAGAAAGAGATAAAAAAGGGACCCAAATTATTCCTCATCACTGCTCATAAGATTTTGAGGGCTAAAGGAAAGTTTATAAAGAAAAATTAAAAAACAGGTTACACGGAATATTCATACAACACTGCATGCAAATCTGTAGGAGAGCAAAGTCGATGGTCGATCGGGCTTAGGGTGACTTTAGGGGCGCAAGTCCATAAGGAGAAGAACCCGTAACTGGTGAATTATCTTGTTAGGTTGATGATTGCTGGTGGAGGCTCAAGATTGCCTTGTGATGAAAGACGAGAAGTATTTGTAAGGATGAAAAGCCTTTGTGTAATGACCCTAATTTTCATTTTCCTTAATTTCTAAAAATTTACATGTGCGAGCGCTGCGGCATTGGGGTGGACGGCGCTCCGACACTTAGCTCTCTAGAATTTTTGAAAATTAATTCAGCGTGACGGCACAGGGGTGGCACGGAGGCACGATGGCATCGTGGTGGCTTTGCAAAGCTAAGATATGGGCGCTGTGGCGCTAGGTCATCTTTTTAATATAAATATCCCAATCCATTTGCTCCCTCCCCATTCCTTGCATGCATGGCCAGATAAGAGAAGAGAGAGAAACCTACTCCATATCATTTTCACTCGTCGCTCAATTAGAAAAAGTGTTTTGATCCTGGTAGGTAACCAAAATCATATTTCTAATTTTATCTCTTCTAAAAGTGATTGAAATGCAAAATATCTTTCTAGTGATTTTCCGTAGTGTAGCTTTTGATATGTGATAGATATCTTTCTCATAAGCATATTGACTGGTTAATATTAAAATTTCACCAATTTATTTTGCCTATATATTATTTTAACTAAAATAGGTAATATAATATTAATCAATGTTTTAAAATCCAGACCGGACAGGCCGGTCCAACCGGTTCAACCATGAACCGGTCTTATGGCCGGTCCGGTTCATGCTAAGAACCGCTTCTGCATCAAATCAGCCAGAACCGGACAAAACCGCTGGTTCAATCGGAAACCGTTGAACCGGTCACAGTTCTCTTGAACCGACCGATTCAACTTTTGCATTTTTTTTTAATATTTAAATAACTTATTTTTAAATATTAAAAAATATTTGTAATTTAATTTCAAATTTGAAATGCTTAATTTTAAATTAAAAAATTCCAACCAAGCATTTCATAAAATTTCATCTTTTAACATGATGTACTACTTTCAAGCTCAAAAGCCAATATAAAGTAAAAGCATTACCAAGATAAAGTCTCCCAAGTGATGTGGGACTAAAAAAACTAAAGCTCGTATACCTTTCTTCTTAACTTTTAAGTTTACAACATACACTATTCATTTTAAAATAGATTTTTTAAATAATTTTTTTATGATGTAAATAATATTTATTTTGAATTAATAATATTAAATAAATTATATTCTTCATTATTTTATGTGCTATAAATAATTAAATATTAATTAATTATCTATTTATAATAAATGATTTAATTTAAACTCAATAATTTATAAATGTAAAATAATAATATGAATTTAATATATAAATTATATACAAATATATAACATAAATTAAGAATTATTTATATTAAACTTATTAATTCATTTGTAAGTTATTTTTTTGTTAAATTTAAATTAAATTTAAAGATTGAATATGTTTAAATTTAAAATTATATAAGATATTAGTAATATGTGAATTCAATTTATTTTTTTAATAAAAAATTTATATTATTATATCATTCTTATGTCATCTAAATTTTATTTATTATGTCATCATGTTCGACCCCGATTCTACCGGTTGAACCGGTGGAACAATAAACTGCTCCCTCTACCGGTTCGTTGTCTAGTCCGATTTTCACAACCTTGATATTAATTATAAAATGATTAGAAATTGATATATTGCATTTAGACATGAAATACATGACATGCATATGTTTGTTGTCATTTAGGTCAACATTCATTTTTGGCATATTACATGTATCCTGATGATTATAATGATAATTACATTGAGTGCATATACTATTTACTATTATACTTCATATGATATGACGTGTAAAAAAGGGATAGAAAAGCTGGCTGAAAATGATAGATTGATTCAAGTTGGCTGGGGATATGTTATCATGTACACGAGGGTAGGTCGACGGGTTTTTCTTTAAATTAAATTTGTGGTGTAATCCTAAATGATATGAAAAGGAAGGCATAAGGAGATTGATTGATATGATATGATACAATAATTAGCATGAAGTGATAACTTCTAATATGAAAATCGCATAACCTAATTGACTAAGTGATACGTGATATGATTGATTCCTGAAAACATGATTAAATATAATTGAGACTGATTCCTATAGGGTTGGCATATAAACTCGATACAAGAAAACACCACAGGTATCCAGGAGTCATATCTTGCTTACAGTGAATTTATTGGTTGCATATGCATATAATAGTAGCATGCATGATAGATTGCATAAATAATATGATATGACATGATTTATATATGATGCATGATATGACTGATACAAATATATGATAAGATTGATACTAAAGCATATGACATGTACGAATCACTGATTATGCATCACATGATAATATATATATGATACATATGAATTATATAATATACATGACATACTGCACTGGTATTGGATATATTGCATTACAAATAGGACAAGATATACATGCAGATACATTGTATGACATGCATATGATAAGGAAAGGTGTATGAATTTTTTGAATTGATATATGAACTAAATTGTTTTGTAACCGATTGGCATAGGAAATGATAGAACCTATTGGTCCTTTACTTGATTACTGATCACTGCTCATAAGATATTCAACCACATTTTTGTTTTACAGATCATATGACTCGATACTATTCATATTGTCTGCTACCTGCTTTGACGGTTATATGAAATGATGGTGATTACATGCATAATATTTTCATTACCTTACATTGCTCACAGTGGTAGGTTCTAGCAATCTACTGAGCTGTTAGCTTATTCCATAGTTTTACATATTTTTTCAGGAAGGGGCGGGATGTAGTGGAGCGAGCAGATCGAAAATTCAAGTTTTGCTTTATTTCTATATTTTATTTTATTTTTTTGTAATAAGTAATTTAGAAAGAAAGATAAAATGATGTATTGTATATGAGTTTTGAGGAATGAATATACGTTTATATTTTGATGTATATGATTTAGTTACTTCCATTGGACTAGTTTATAATAATTGATTGATAGAAGCTATAGTAGATTAAGTAAGAGAGAATAAATAATTCTTCCAAATTATGTCTTTAGGTGTGACACTCTGAGCCTGATGATAGTAACGAAGTGGAATGTGAGGTCTTTGGGGTAGAAGCTTTCTTGTGGCTAAGTCTGGTGAGCCAATGGGGATCTGATTGAGATGAGCGGCGATCTCTTTGCCCAGATGAGGAACTTCCTAGTCGCCCAATATAGCGTGGCGAGCGAGAGACGAATGTCACTCTCCTTGGGTGGGTTCCTCTAATAGTCTCGGGCGATTCCATTGAGGAATATATTCCTAAGAGGGACGACCATCATCTCAACCTGATCACAACATGTCAAAACACTTAAGCTGATGATCCTTGGTATAAATATTAAATACAAGAAAAATTAACTACTGAGAGAATTAATCATTATACATGATAGATCAACAGTAAGGCATGACTATTCTTAATTCTCTATCAATGACTAAAGGAAATGGACGATCCTTAAAGGACGGAATGGTTCATCTCACCTAATGGTCCACCTTTTCAATAGTCTCCTTAAGATTCTAGAAAAAGATGGAAAGAATTGGGGAGAATTTTCCCAACAATATCTTTGACAGACAACTTGTAACCAGATTTCCTCCATCTTGCTCTCATCCGAACTCCATAATAATGTTCGAACCAAGTTCTTCAAGAATAATGAACCCCCCTCTGTGCCATATTAGACGTAGGTCAATAAAATCGAACAACTGCAAATTCTAATGTTCGTGCTAAGAGATTTATCTCTTTGATCTCTATCACATTGATTCTCTCGCATTCAAAGTAAACCTCTTGGCAATCTTTTTAATATTTGATAATTATGAACTATTGCTTTTTCAATTTACACAAGCTTCAATGAGCTGCTTCATACAAAAAACTCATTATACAATCATTAATTATTAGAATAATAATTGTTTGTGATGAAAATTAGAAGCAACATATCCTCATCAACATAGGAAGTTCAAATGGTGAATGATATTGAAATTAGATCCTAAGATGATCATTGGCCACCATTTAATGCTTATTGCTTGTCCAAACTATTATAAATATTTCTTTGTTTTAAACAACATTGACTTCTTTCTTTATATGATCAAATAAAATTTTTTCATTTAAAATCCAATCCTGATATCCATGTGAATTTACATACCATCAATCTAGAAAATCTTTTCTTTTTTTTTGTGTGTGTGTGTGTGTGGGGGGGGGGGGGGGGGGGGGAAGATTGAAGCAATGACCTCTTTTGAAGTGATGGCGATGAAGCTAGGGGAAACAATGCACAAAACAGTAGATAACATAGCCATGTTAACTAAAAGCAAGCAACTTGCAAGTGATTAAGGCATAAAAACTAAACTAAAAGAGCAGCCAACAAAGAACGTATTTGAAAAAAAAAAAGAATCTGCTAATATATGTTCCTTGAAAATTTATTCCCCGCCATATGCCATATTGCTATGAACCCTTGGTGTAAAGCTGATGTTAATGATGATTTCTATGAATAGCAGAGCGAGTCCAAAAACAAGATTACGGGATCACTATGAAACCTTGGTATAAAGCTGATGTTGATAATTATTTCTATGACTAGTAGAGCTAGTCCAAAAAACAAGATTACGGATAAGTTCTCTGCCACAAGTTATGAGCTAGATGTACATACCTCTATGAGCAGCTAGAAATCTAGACTAATCAGCCCATCAAATATTTCCAATCACTTGACCATCATATAGAGGGTTCAATCAAAGGATGCTTTGGACAATTGGGATTAACAAGCACAAATGGATCTGCTTAATACAAAAACTTTTCCTCAGTAGGAGAAACATGGATGACATGCGGCATCAGAAATACAAGCAGAGCGCTATCTGAGCCGTAAACTTTGTTTTTTTTTTATGCTTGTATTTTGAAATCTGAATTTCTTGCATGAGAGGATCATTATACCGGATAAATTCAAATTAACGAACATGAATCCAAGTAGGAAACATAGAAATCATGGTGAAAAGGGGATTTCAAGATGCCTACAAAGCACTGCGTCTCAATTGCCCGGGCACGGAGAAGAATTTCCCAGTGAGCCTCACCAGTTACCTTTGTAAAAGCTGATGGCACCAACAAAACCTAAAAAAGATAGTTTAGTTAAAAAGGGTAGCAAAAAACCAGTAAAAATGGATTACTATGACAAAGGTATGGCTTTACATAATAGAAGAAACCTGTGCATTATGTTCAAAGCGAAGCATTTGGTAGAGCTCAGGAAATCTTAAATCATAGCAGACTGTGAGACCTAATCGTCCAGCAGGACTGTCTTCCACAACAATCGCATCACCTGAAAAAAAAAAAAAAACAAATTTTGGAAACGAGCAAGCATTTTAAAATAAATGTACTGTGCCTAATCTTCAAAACCATCATAATCGGTAAATTTGAAATTCAAAACAGCTATCCTTCTAAAGTAGAACTAAATACGAAGCTAATGGGAAGGTACATAATTTTGAGCTGGAATGTACAATATATTGCACTACAAAAGCAACAGAGTGATCAAACTACCTGCCAAGTTTATGCGACCAATACCTAATAATCCCTTCTCCTACTCAAAGAAAACAGGACTAAAAGGATTACGATCGAATGATAAAGCACTGCTCTAGCAGCATCAAAATACCTTCCTTGAAATGATTTCCCATAATAGACCATTCTAAGATATATTACTCTTTTTTATAAAAATTTAACTGAATCAACTGGTTATACAGAAAAAAATGTTGGCACAATTATACAAGACTTGAAGAAAATTTTGAGGAATCTCAGCAATGCTCCTATTGCCGAAGATATTTTGCATTTTGGCAACTTGATTGATTTATTAAATTGGACAAGATATGCATGGTTGACGGATTTTGCAGTACTTGATTAGGATATTGAAATAATTATATGAACATATTAATAGAACAAATGTGTTGCGACAAAGTTAGGATTAAAAATCAATTAGTTCCTTAAGAAATGAAATGAAATACAACATCAAGCCTTTAAACCACTACATGGTAAGAAATGAAACGAAATGAACATAGTAAATGAGGTCAAAGTTCATTGTATCTCTGTGGGAATCTATCATTATATGAGGGCGGCATTACCTGCCGTTGTAAAACTACTCTCCTTGTAAACCATATTGCCAGGAACATCTACATCAAATCTTCAAACAGTAGAAAAGAGTTATATTTCAGTTATTCTATGCAACATAAAAAAGAGCAAAATATAAGATTGATAAGAAAAGATTGAAAATAATAATAACAAAACAACAATCCTTTAACCCACTACATAGGATCGGCTATATGAATTATTTTCTTCATTGCGTCTTGAGTGAAATTGATGTAGAACGGGTAGGACGATTTTCTCGGCAGAGGATCTCCTCTCCAAAATCTGATATTTTTCCTTGCAAAAACTGAAATAAATCTGGATTTCTCTCAAATCTGAGAAGAAATCTCAGTTTTGGTGTTGAGGGAAGAAGAGCGTGAAGGAGTAGGAAATCAGGAAATCAATCCACTAGAGAACCAATGGTGGAAAGGGAATTTAAGAGAGGGAGCTGGATAGGGAGGGGAGGCGGGATGCTGAGGAGAGGGAAAAATAATAGCTTCCGGTTTTCTATTCAAAACCTGAGAGATATTTCATCAGGTAATAACTAGAGGAAGGGAGACCGATGGGAATTTAATTCTTAATTCCTGAAAAAGGCATTAGGGGATTTGAGATGATTTGGTTTTATTGCCTAAATGCCAGATTTTGGACTTAGGAAACAAATCCCAATGTGAATCCAATGGGCTGGCTAGTTGCATGAATCAAGGAGCTATTAACGTGGAGGATGGCGGGACACAAGAGAGAAATAGGGAATTTATTTCCATTTCCACTCTCAGCCTAAGGAAGCAATTAAAGGTTGGAGAATCAATTGAATGGATATGGCAAAGAAAAAAAAAAATTTCGGCCAGCAGAAATTTAGTCTTAAGAGTGAAGAGAAAATCTGTGAGGAGACTTGATTTATTTCCTAAATGACGTTACCACTTATGTGATTTAAAGCTCCTTTGATTTGAATTTAGGAAATTTAAAAAAAAAAACCTGAAATTTAATTTCAGTTTTGATTGAAATTGGGGGGAAGATTAATTTGAAAATTGATTTCAAATTAAGAGGCCATTAATGCTTTCAGTGGGGAATTAATGGGAGGAAAACCACATGGTGGCCGGCGGCATGAAGAGAGAGAGGGAGGGGATTTGGGCAATGTTTGGGGAGTTTCCAAAGAAGAAAAATATATTAGGAAGGTTATGACTAAATCCAAACTTTTGAATTTAAATTTGAATCATGCATAACACTTTCCTAAATAAGACTTTCCAAATTTGGAAAGAATTGAAATTCAAAATTTGAATTTCAAACTTTGAATCAATCCTTTATACTTTCTCGTAAGGTGAATTATGAAAAGCCATGAAGATATTGAGATTATCTTCTGGGGGAAAAAGGTGGGGTTTCTTGTAGATGACATATTACGTATATGACGGGTTTCCTATGACTGCTTGTAGGTATCTGAATTTACTACATATCATTTGCTCTTTCTTGCAGCGAATTGGACAGTCGTATTTGCTGGCTATTGAACGGTGATTGATTTTTGGGGGTGTGTCGTAGCATCCACCACTGTTGTAAGCAGATGTATTCATTCTTAGACTGAAATTGACTACAGGATACTGCATTTACTGTAGTCTTTTTGTATCTACCCATGGGTGGATATTATACATACATTTGATTCGTAGAGAAATTGTATGTATTGCAGATCTTTATACTACTAACAAACATTTGTATTTTCATTTGATGTGATCCCTTAAATATTGAGTTATTGCACTAGATTTGTGTCTCCATTGAAAATAACTTACTATTCGTGTGATGAACTTGTACCGTTGATATTTTCCTTCAGTCAACCACATACCCCTTTCAATCTTCATTATTTACAAACTTTTGCTTGAATGTCAATTTGATTCAAAAGTTCAAGTCACTTTGATTCATTATCCTTTGCTTGCAATCAATACCTCCATCATTAGTTTCGATTGAAGAATTATTGCAATATCTTGTACATCATTCTTATTTGCTTATAATTGATGGTTAATGAGATGTAGGAATCCTCCCTAACCCCACCAAAAATGTGTATGCGTGAGATTTGGAATGGCTCATGTTTCTTAACTAGCACTTGTATTTTGATTGTAAAGATATTGAAATTTTGATTATTCTTCAGGAAGTAAAATTCTTCATCATTATCCGTGGCTTGTATCATGTAGAATGATATGTATATTTTTTGGAAGTGTCATATTTGCTCATGAGCAAATCATGTCCATTCAAGTTAAATCCAAGTCCTTTGTAGTATTTGTTCAGTTCAAGTTCTTCTCACTTAGTTCAAACTAAGTTCATCTGAGCTCAAATAAGTTCACTTTGGGTCCATGTCTTGTTCAAGTTCAATGTCCACAGGTTTGAGTTCAAGATCATTTTTATTATGCTTAAGTTATAAATCATTTGGGTTTGAGTTCAATCCACTTGATGTATAAATCAAGTTCAATCTCATTTGCACATTTCTTTTTTTTATTTGGATTCAAGTTTGATTAAGTAGATTAAGTCAAGTCCACAAATCTCATTCTGCTCCAAGTCCTTGTCTGTATTTCAGACAAAATTTCGACAACCTCCCGGCGTCCCCCCCATTAAGGGGAAAAAAACAAAGAGGCCGCCTACCCGCCACGTTAATAAAGACGTGCACGGTTGGTGTTGGTGAGACACCGCGGCGGTTGTATTTTTTTTTGTTTTCTCCCACCACGCGCAATAAAGGCGTGCATGGTTTTATAAAAAAAGCATTTTTGATAATCAATTTTTCTTTCCCCCCGCCCGGGGGTACTTATAAGTGACCCCGCTTCGCCGTACGTGCCGCACCGGGGTCCCATCCCACCACGCGCAATAAGGGCGTGCATGGGGCGGTTCTCCGGTTTGCCACGAACATTGAAGTAGGGTTTTGAGTTTAGAAAGATTCATACCTCCGCGGGGTGTCGTGGTTGACACGTGGATCGAGGGGTCACTCGCTTACCTCGTCATAGATGTCACACCGGGGTCCTATCCCACTACGCGCAATAAAGGCGTGCTTGGGGCGGTCTACCGGTTCGACACAAACGTCGAGGTGAGAGAGTGGAGGGGAGCATTTGCATTTTTTTAATTAATTAACTATTATTAATTAAACTAATCATAATTAATTACAAATTAAAATAATTAATCATAATTACAATAATTAGTTATATTTAGTCATAATTAATAATAATTAATTTTAAATTAAAATAATTAATTATAATTAATTTTGATCGAATTATAGTTAATTATTAATTATAATAATTAACCATAATCATTACCAAAATTAATTATAACTTATTTTAATTAGAACTAATTAATAATAATAATAATTAAATATTTAATTATAATTAACTGTTATTAATAACAATTAATTAAAATTAAATCATAATAATAATTAAAGCAAATCCTTCTCCCCTCCCCTCTCTGTTCGGCAGAATAATGTGATTTGGCCGAAATAGCATGAGAAGGGAGAGAGTTACCTTCACAGCAAACCGCTCCCGTTGTTGCTTCCGACCGAAAATGTCATAACTTCCAAACCCGATAAGAAGGGAACGTCGGAGATGGAGCGAAGCTGAACAACAATGGGGGAGAAGGGGTTCGGGTAGGTGGATCTCTCTCTCTCTCTCTCTCTCTCTCTCTCTCTCTCTCTCTCTCTCTCTCTCTCTCTCTCTCTCTCTCTCTCGGCTTGGGTGAGAACCGGCAAAGCTAGGGCAGAGGCTACGGGAGGAGGAAGGCAAGGGTCTGATGGGGTCGTTGGCTTCGGTGGAGATCAAGACGGGATCGGTCGCAGACGAAGAACGGGATTTGGTCGGAGAGGAAGACGGGGTCTGCGGGTAGCGAATGGAAGAGAGTTGGGATTTCGTATGAGAGCCTAGCATGAAAGAGCAGCCGGAAGAGTATCTTTGGGTCGGTATTTAACGAGGAGAATGGACTCTCGATCGAGGAGAGGTCGCAAGATTAGTGGAGGAAGCGACTGTTTCGGCGTCGAATTCAGCGGGATATCAGGAAGGCCTCGGCGGGATTTCTGCCGGCATTCGTGGATCCGATAGGTATTATTTTGATCGATTTTTTGTTCTTTCGATACAGAGGTTAACAACTATACTACTATACTACTTATACTTCTACTATACTATAATACTACTGCTACTATATACTACTATATACTACTATACTATACTACTACTATATACTATACTACTATAATATATTATACTACTATATACTACTACTATATATATTATATACTACTATATACTACTATATACTATACTACTACTATACTACTACTACTATACTACTATACTATACTACAATAATACTACTACTATACTACTACTACTACAACTATACTATACTACTATACTACTACTATATACTACTATACTATACTACTACTACTATTACTATACTATATTACTATTATACTATACTATACTACTATATACTACTATTACTATACTACTATACTACTATACTATATATTACTATACAACTACTACTATACTATATTATATACTACTATATACTACTACTACTATACTACTACTATACTATATACTATACTATGATGCTACTACTACTATACTACAGTAAACTACTACTACTACAATACTAAACTTTATAATTAATTAATTATCTACTATACTATACTACTACTACTACTATATTATATATACTATACTATACTATACTATACTATATATTATACTACTATTATACTATACTACTATACTATACTACTACTATACTATATACTATTATATATATATACTATATGCTATACAATACTACCATACTACTTACTATACTATACTATTATAATATATACTATACTACTATACTATATTATACTATACTATACTATTACTATACTACTATACTACATACAATACAACTAAATATACTATACTACTACTACTACTACTACTACTATACTACTACTATACTATACTATATACTACTATACTACCACTATTACTACTACTATACTACTATACTATACAATACTACTAATATACTACTATACTATACTACTATACTACTACTACTACTACTACTATACAACTATACTACTATCCTACCATACTACTACTACTACTACTACTACTATTATTATACTATAATACTACTACTACTACTATACTACTACTACTACTATACTACTATATACTACTATACTAATATACTACTATACTACTACTTCTACTACTACTATACTACTATACTACTATACTACTACTATTATACTACTACTATATATACTATATTACTACTATTATACTATACTACTATATAATACTATATACTACTATACTACTACTACTACTACTATACTACTATATTACTACTATACTACTACTATTACTATATATATACTATACTACTATACTACTACTACTACACTACTATATAATATATATATATTATACTATACTATATATATATATATATATACTATACTACTATACTACTATACTACTATATACTATAGTACTACTACTATACTATTATACTACAACGATATACTATACTATACTACTACTACTACTACTACTAATACTATACTACTACTACTATACAACTATACTATACTACTATATACTATATATATACTATACTACTACTACTATACTATACTACTATACTATATACTATACTATACTACTACTATAATACTATATATACTACTATACTATACTATACTACTATATATACTATACTACTAAATATTATATACCATACTATATACTACTATATTATACTACTATATACTACTACTACTATATTATACTACTATACTATACTATACTATATACTATACTACTACTATTATACGACTATACTACTATATACTACTGCACTATACTACTACTACTATATACTACTATACTACTACTACTACTAAAAGTACTATACTACTAAACTTGACTTCTATAACTACTACTACTATTATACTACTACTATACTATACTACTACTATAAACTATAAACTACTACTATACTACTATACTACTACTATTACTACTATACTACTATATACTATACTATTATACTACTACTACTATACTACTATATTACTACTATTATATACTATACTACTACTACTATCTACTACTACTAATACTACTACTACTATAATATACTACTAAATATACTATTACTATATAATATACTACTATATACTATACTATACTATATACTACTACTATACTACAACTACTACACTACTACTATATACTATACTACTATATTATATATACTACTATACTATATTATATATACTACTATACTACTACTACTATACTATACTATACTACTACTATACTATATATATATACTATACTATACTATACTATATTATACTATACTATACTATACTACTATACTATACTATATACTACTATACTATACTACTATACTACTACTATACTACTATATATATATATACTACTACTATACTATATACTACTATACTACTATACTATACTACTACTACTACTACTACTACTACTATACTATAGTACTACTATACTACTACTACTACTACTACTGCTACTACTATACTATATTATATTATTATAGTATACTATACTATACTACTACGACTACACTATACTACTATACTACTACTACTACTATACTATACTATACTACTACTATTACTATACTACTATATTATACTACTATACTACTACTACTATATACTATACTACTACTATATATTATTATACTACTACTATACTACTACTATATATTTTATTATATACTATATATACTATATTACTACTATATACTATACTACTACTACTATACTACTATACTACTACTACTACTACTACAACTATAATATACTATACTACTACTATACTATACTACTACTACTACTACTATACTACTATACTATACTTCTACTACTAATACTACTACTATACTATACTACTACTATACTACTATACTATACTAATACTATACTATACTACTACTACTATAACTACAATACTACTAAACTATATACTACTACTATACAAAACTACTACAATACTACTACTATATACTACTATATTACTACTATACAATACTAGTAAACTATTATACTACTACTATACTATATACTATATACTATACTACTACTACTACTACTATATACTACTATACTACTACTATATACTACTACCACTACTATACTATACTACTACTACTATACTACTATACTACTATACTATACTACTACTACTACTACTATAATATATAATATTATACTATACTATTATACTACTACTATATGCAACTACTATATGCTACTATACTATTATACTATATACTACTACTATACTACTATTTAACTACTATACTATATACTACTACTATTGATGAGGGCATCAGATTTCGACATGTGTACCATCGCCGGGGACGACGATCGACGGCCCTGATTCAGAGTCTTTATCTGTGATGATTTAGTTTTCTTCTATTAGTTTATTTCTTGTTTTCCGTTTGTACCCCTATGAGGGATGTATCACCTATTGGAGCCCAAAGGACATTTTAGACTTTATGCTTTTATTTTTCAGTCAGCCTATATATAAGGCTTGTATCATTGTATTTGGATTATTGATGATGATGAATGAAAATTTCTACTTTTGATCTCTTTGTGAGTTCTTATTTTCAAGGATCTCTTAGTGAGTTCCTTTCATGAGATCTCTTTGTGAGTTCTCCGGGTATTAGTTTTCCTCGATCTACATCTCATCCACGAGCACGCCATCCACACCTCAATTGGAGTGAAGTCGGACCACTAGCCTTGAAGTTGCCGCCGCCCAGCAGGGTTTTGCTCAGATCCGCCGGCTACTGTGGCTGAAATCTCCCGCCGGTCAGCCTTCCTAGGTTCTTGGCCACGGGTCCAACCCCTCTCGTGCAGCCTTCTTCCCTCCCCACCACCGCTCCTCAACCCCAGCACTACAACACACCCACCCGTGAAATCCCATCTCTTTTTCTCCAGAAAACCGAAAATTTCCATGCAGCTATGCTGACCGTTACATGCTGTTTGGTCCAGGCCGTGGATATCAAGTCTTCAATGCTTGAGCAATTATTCTTTCAATCAGCCAATACAGCACTTAACTCTAGCATATATTTGTAAATTGAAAATTCCACTGAGGCGTGATCACTTACCAAAAATAAACCCTTGATTTCAGCCCTTATCATTAAGGAATTTCATAGCCAAATTGAAATTCAAACCGTGGCTTTATACGGGTGCTCATAAAAGGAAGTTTCCTTTTATTGGGGGCTGAATTTCCTGCAGATTTTAACTTAAATCTGCTCCTTAAATCTGCTGGGGCCCACTTAATTAACCCCTTTAATTAATCCTGTCACCGCCCCACCCTTCTCCTTTTGGAATTAATTTGAATTCTCAAGTTTATTCCCTCTTATTCACCCAATAACTGAAATAATTTCAGATTTCCTGCACTAATCTGAATTGACCTCCTAAGCCACTCCACCACACCCGTCCCTCCCCAAGTTCTACCGCCGGCTCCCCTCTCCCTTGCCTCAGCCGCCGCCCCACCTGCCCTCCTTGGGAGATTTTCCTTGCGGCGACCATCCGGCTCCACTCCAAGGATGCATGGACGAACCCGAGTGGAACTACGGGTTTGAATACGACGACCACGGATGAGTAGACATCCTCCGATCCACTTTCTTTGACGTCGGATTCGACTTCGACGACACCGTCGAGGAGTATTTAGCCCGGATCGTACCCACTCTAATAGAGACCGTCGACGATCATTTTTCAGAGTACACTTGGATCATTGAAAGGCCGTCATATCCACCACCTCCCCGACCCGCGCCGACCTCTTCCTCCCTACGGATCTACGGCGCCCTCGCTCTAGGAGTGATCTCATCCATCGTGTGGTTCTTCTTCTCCCAACAAGCCTAGGAGTAGGTAAATGAGAGCGGCCTCAAGGTGAGACGATCGCTTTGTTAACTTTGGGATTCTAGTTGTTCTCCTCATTTGCTTTACATTTATTAAAGTCGTTATTTTCTTGGTCTTGCTAATTTAGTTGTAAGTGCTTGCCTAATCATACTTAACAAACTAAGAATTTCTAAAAGCAAGAATTGGGAACAAGATTAAGTTTGCAATTATCATACTTGAATAATCCTTTTGTTAAATTTCTAAAACTCAAATCCTGGATTTACATCAACTATACTACTACACTACTATATACTACTATACTATATACTACTATACTACTATATACTATACTATACTATATTCTATACAATACTATATGCTACTATACTATATACTACTATACTATACTATATATTATACTACTATATACTATACTACTATATACTACTACTATACAATACAATACTATACTATACTATACTACTACTATACTATATACTACTATACTACTATATACTATACTATATCATACTATACTATACTACTATACTATACTATACTACTACTTTACTAGTATACTATACTATACTATATTATACTACTACTATACTATATACTACTACTATATACTATACTATATTATACTATACTATACTACTATACTATACTATACGATACTACTACTACTATTTTACTACTATTACTATACTACTATACTTCTATACTACTATACTACAATACTACTACTACTATACTATACTATATACTATACTACTACTACTATCCTACAATACTATTTATTATATACTACTATACTACTACTACTATTATACTATTATACTACTACTATACTATTACTATACTATACTACTATATACTACTATACTACTACTACTATACTATACTATATACTATACTATACTACTACTACTACTACTACTACTATACTACTACTACAACTATACTACTATATACTACTACTATACTACTACAATAATACTACTAATATACTACTACTACTATGCTATATACTATATACTATTACTAATACTACTATAAGATACTACTATACTATACTATTACTATATTATTACTAATACTATATACTATACTATATATATTATATACTACTATACTACTACTATTATACTACTACTATACCTCTACTATACTACTACTACTATACTATACTACTACTATACTATTACTATACTATACTACTATACTACTATACTACTACTATACTATATACTATACTATACTACTACTACTACTACTACTACTATACTACTATACTATACTATATACTATATTATACTACTATATACTACTACTATATATATTACTACAATACTACTACTACTACTACTACTACTACTACTACTACTACTACTACTATATACTATTATACTATAACTATACTATACTACTACTATACTACTATACTACTATATTCTATTATACATTACTACTATACTACTACTATATACTACTATACTATACTACTTCTACTATACCATACTACTACTATACTACTATACTACTATACTAAACAATACTATATTATACTTCTACTACTATACTACAATACTACTAACTACTACATATACTACTATATACTACTACTACTACTACTACTATACTACTACTATAATACTATACTATATACTACAATATTACTATACTACTACTATACTACTACTACTATACTACTAAACTACTATACTACTATACTACTACTATACTATATACTACTATACTATACTACTACTACTACTATATACTACTATACTACTACTATATACTACTACTACTACTACTATACTACTACTACTATACTACTATATACTACTACTATACTACTACTATATACTATACTACTACTATAATATACTAATATATACTATACTATATATTATACTACTACTATACTATACTACTACTATACTACTATACTATTATACTATATAGTATTACTACTATACTACTACTACTAACTACTATACTATATACTACTACTACTACTATACTACTACTATACTACTATACTACTACTATATACTATACTACTACTACTACTATACTATTATACTACTACTATATGCAACTACTATATGCCACTATACTATTATACTATATAGTACTACTACTATACTACTACTTAACTACTATACTATATACTACTATACTATATACTATTAAACTATTATACTACTATATACTACTACTATACTATATATACTACTATACTACTACTATACTACAATACTACTACTACTACTATACTATATATTATATACTACTAAACTACTACTACTATACTACTACTACTATTATACTACTACTACTATATATACTATACTACTACTATACTATTACTATACTACTATACTATACTATACTACTACTACTACTACTACTACTACTATACTATACTATATACTATACTATACTACTACTACTATACTACTGCATACTATACTACTATATACTACTACTATACTACTACAATAATACTACTACAATAATACTACTAATATACTACTACTACTATGCTATATACTATATACTATTACTAATACTACTATACTATACTATATACTATACGATACTACTATACTATACTATTACTATATTATTACTAATACTACTAATACTATATATTATATACTACTATACTACTACTACTATACTACTACTATACCTCTACTACTACTACTATACTATACTACTACTATACTATACTATAACTACTACTATACTACTATACTACTATACTATATATACTATACTACTACTATACTACTATTATACTATTATTATACTACTATACTACTACTACTACTATACTATACTACTACTACTATACTACTATATACTATACTATACTATACTATACTATATACTATATATATATATTACTACAATACTATACTACTACTATACTACTACTATACTATTATACTATACTATACTATACTACTACTATACTACTATACTACTACTATACTACTATACTACTACTATACTACTACTATATACTACTATACTATACTACTACTACTACTACTACTACTATACTATACTACTACTATACTACTATACTATACAATATTATACTATACTTCTACTACTATACTACAATACTACTAAACTACATACTACTATATTACTATACTACTATACAACTACTACAATACTATATACTACTATATTACTATACTATACTACTAAACTACTATACTACTATATACTACTACTACTATACTATATACTATATACTATACTACTACTACTACTATATATACTACTATACTACTACTATAGACTACTACTACTACTATACTATACTACTACTACTATACTACTATACTATATTAATATAATACTACTACTATACTACTACTACTATAATATATAATATTATACTATATTATTATACTACTACTATATGCAACTACTATATGCTACTATAGTATTATACTATATAGTACTACTACATACTACTACTATACTACTACTTAACTACAATACTATATAATACTATACTATATACTACTATACTACTATATACTACTATACTACTATATTATATACTACTATATACTATACTATACTATATTCTATACAATACTATATGCTACTATACTATATACTACTACTACTATATATTATACTACTATATACTATACTACTATACTACTACTACTACTATAAAATACAATATACTACATACTATACTATACTACTACTACTACTATATACTACTATACTACTATATACTATACTATATATATACTATACTACTATACTATACTATACTACTACTACTACTATACTACTACTACTACTTTACTACTATATACTATACTATACTATACTATACTATATACTACTATACTACTACTATATACTATACTATACTATACTATACTATACTACTATACTATACTATACGATACTACTACTACTACTATACTACTACTATACTTCTATACTACTACTACTATACTACTACTACTACTATACTATACTACTATACTATATACTATATACTATACTACTACTACTATACTACTATACTACAATACAATATATTATATACTACTATACTACTACTACTATTATAATACTATACTACTACTATACCTCTACTGCTACTACTATACTATACTACTACTATACTATTACTATACTAAACTACTATATAATACTATACTACTACTACTATACTATACTATATACTATACTATACTACTACTACTACTACTATACTACTACTACTATACTATATACTACTACTATACTACTACAATAATACTACTACAATAATACTACAAATATACTACTACTACTATGCTATATACTATATATTATTACTAATACTACTATACTATACTATATACTATACGATACTACTATACTATACTATTACTATATTATTACTAATACTACTAATACTATATATTATATACTACTATAATACTACTACTATACTACTACTACTATTATACTACTATACCTCTACTACTACTACTATACTATTGTGGGCTCCGAAAATTCGGCCTCGGCCTCCACTCGCTTTTCTTATTCGGCGAGGGAGTTTTAACGAACTAAGTTCCGAGGTAAATTTTGGAAGGCAGATGGGTTTGTAGATAAGACACTACCCAGAGATTTCGCCCTCATTTTGCGAGGACTTTATGATCTGAGTTCTGGTTTCCTATAGGCGCAAGCCCCTATAGTTAATTACCCCTCTCGATCACGAGAGAGAACTTTCGATTAAGGCTAGTCGTCGATCAGATACGTAATAAATACGTAGTATCTGGCATATAGTAGCAGCAATACATATGGATTTGGAAATATTTGGAAGTTTGAATGTTGAAATTTGGGTTGAAATGGTTTGATATTTAAAAATTTGAAATTTCACCATCTTGCACTTAAAGCGGATGGTGGGGGAATGGATGATGGACCCGATCAAGATCCCATGGTTCCGTCGTCCCGGGGCATCATGGTCCCTAGTCTACTTAGTCAGAGGAGGTAGTCGACCCAACCTGACAGAAGGATCCTTGTCGGCAGCCATGGGTTGCTTCGTCCAAGGGGACCTTGTAGACCGGGGTTGAATGTTTGTCTAAGGGGACAAATTTGAATCTACCTTAGCTAACAGAGGGCTTTGTGCCCTATCGATCATATCCTATTGATTCATATCTCAATGATTTGATGCCAATAAGGAACGTAACGGCGCTGGCCATAACCGGTATTTCGTGGTGCCATTTGGCGGCAAAACCACTCGGTTCAGAGGGCCCCGGGTCATAACCGTTTATCCTGCGGTGCCATTTGGCGGCAAACCGCCGGTTAGAGGACACGTACCACGTCCTTACTAGCAGGAGATTACTTGAGAATGGATCCTAGTGATATTCTCGACCAGGCATTTAGCTCTTTTGTGAGCTGAAGTAAATTTCAATTTGTCCACCTCGGCAAACTGTTGCGGAGGGTGGATGAAGTTTTGCTTTAAGCATTCGATGATTTTATTTCAATTTTAAATATTTTTTTTTTTAATTTTGAATATTTTTGGGATTTTGTTTTTTTTGTGGAGTTTTTGGGTTTGTGGAGTTTTGGGTTTTGGATATTTGGGAGACATTTGAAAATATTTAGGAACCCCTTCGGTTGAGATCTGCATTCAACACGGCCATCATCGGGGTGTTCGGGGTCATTTCCATTTAAAGCCTGAACCTTGTCGACTCTGTCTGACTATCGACAGAGGATCGGGTTTTATAGGCTTTGAGCCTTTGTGAGTGAATTCTGTTGATTATAGGCTTTGAAGGCCTATTATGAATGTATTAAAATAAATACACCGGTCCCCACAACCGTATATTTATTTGATGGTCTGAACCCTGTCGACTTCTATTGATCCGTATAGAAGGATCGGATTCGGACTTGAATTCACTTGTTGACCCGCGCAGCATCCCTAGGCGTCACGTGTGTACCAATAACACGCTGGCCGGGGCCCATGCAGGTCGAGATCGTATTTTCCCCTTTAGTGTACCTACAAACTACGGTGTAGGTGCAGGGGGATTTTGAAATATGTTAGTTGTGCAAGTAATTGTAATTTGAATGCACACAATATTTCATTTGAGAGATTATGTACGCCTTCTGTCCGCTAGTACGAGTATTGCGGATCCGGTGGCGGGGCGTAGCAGCTTTTGAATAGAGTTATTCGCTGCTTCGTACAGGTAGACTGTCGTGCACTATTTGTTGATTTTGGTAGGCGGATCATAGTGCACTAACTAATCTCCTGCCTTTGTTCGTTGATGCTTGCATTCATTGTACATTAATCATCATCACATAAATGGACTACTATAGGATTGAAAACTCTTCTATGTTTGTTTGAAGGGTCCTTGACAGCGATCTATAAGAATTTGTATTTGTTGCAGTCTTGCGACATTTCTGTTATCACTACTTGCGAGTAGATCAACATGCTTGTGTGCAAATCGACATTGATTGATTTGCTTGTGGACGTTAGCTTCAAGCATATGTGATTGTTGATAAATCACCATATTCACTACATATTCCTTGTATGCGTTATGGCCCTTCATCCTCACTTTTGAGTAACATATGACGTACATTGTGAGCTTTTGTCGTCATTTGCTTGCTAGCTTTCTTCCAGTGTTGGTTGGTATTAGCATCTTGATTAACATGAAGGCTCTCAATATTTTATCGGAAGCCTCATACTTTTGATTGTAGGATTGCTATGAATGCTCACACTAAATATCATCATTTGTAGGTGATCATGCTTGCATAACTGATATGGATGCTACACAAGTCATCGTCATTTGTAGGTGATCATGCTTGCATAACTGATATGGATGCTACACACAAGTCATCGTCATTTGTAGGTGACTTATGAAGTTTTGAAGGCTCCACATGCTTCCTTGTCACCATATCATTCATTCTCTTTAGCTATGTGATCTATAAGTGAATCATGTTGGCAATTATATACTTCGTGATGCTTATGTGTGAGTTGAAGATCCTTTGTTGTAGCATTGAATAGGTTGTTGCATTACAAGCTCTTTTATCACCTACAACCATTCTCAAGTCTCTTTGTAATTTGCTTGAAAGTGAATTTTCATGTATATAATAAGTACATGTTCTCACTTATTCGCATTATGTTCATTAAAAGCCATTTGAGTTTGAATTCTTTGCTTGAGTTTCATTCATTCAATGTTCAAATCAAGATCCCAATCATTTGAGTTCCAATCCATCAAGTTCGAGCTCTTGGTCTTTTTTTCTTTTAAACTTTACTTACCCATGGCTATCCACTTGAATGCATTTCCACAAACTCCTTGCATACGATTGTAAGCGGATTATTACTCATTTGCATTTGGTTAGGAATTCATGTACATCATACTCATCTTGCTCCCACAAATGAGTTATTGTGCTTTATAAGAAATTTATATTCATGCTCACAATCATGTGTGGGTTATTGCCCTTCTTCAACAATCACATTCACTAGTAGCTCTTCTTTTTTTTAAAACTTATCATAAACAATCACATTGCATCGGGCTTGTTATGTGATAGAAATGTACCCCTCAAACTTAAAGGAAAATTCTATAAGATGGTAGTGAGGCCTGCAATGCTTTATGGTGCCGAATGTTGGCCATTAAAAGAGAAGCATAATACTAAGTTAAGTGTGGCAGAGATGAGAATGCTCAGGTGGATGAGTGGCTTTACCCTTAGAGATAGGATACGAAATGAGCATATACGTGAAAAGGTTGGAGTAGCTCCAGTAGAAGATAAAATTAGAGAGAGTCGCCTTAGATGGTTTGGTCACATAAAACGACGGCCTTTCGATGACCCGGTTAGGAGAGTAGAGGTATTAGATTTGACTTATGTTAAGAAAGGTAGGGGTAGACCTAAAAAGACTTGGTTAGAAAATATTAGGAATGACCTTTCTTTATTAGGTTTAAATGAGAATTTGACTTTTAATAGAACACAATGGAGAAAAAGGATTCATGTAGCCGACCCCACGTAGTGGGATAAAGGCTTGATGTTGTTGTTGTTGTTGTTGTTGTTGTATAAACTTGTGAGTTGATTGATATGAACACAACTAATTTCATTTTGTAGTCCTTTGGCTCATCACAAGCCTTCACAAATTCTTTATCACTTAGGAGTGAGATCATGCTTACAAGAGGGATTGCAACATGTATGATGATTCCACATAAATCCTTTCATTCGATTATGAACAAATTATAATAATTGAGATTTTAACATAAATCTTTTGTTGTCCATCGAGTTCAAACCAATATTGAATTCAAGTCTTATGTGAGTATTTCTTATAGTCCAACTCAAATATTTCAAATGTTCAAGTCATGCCATGGTTCATCTTGCAAGTTCAAGTATGAGTTCAAACTGAGTGTGGTCTAAATGGTAAGTTCACTTGAGTTCAAATCAAGTCTTTTGCATGAGTTCACATTCCACTTTTTGTTTAAGTCATCGATATTTTTAAATAAAAATTCGGCAGCACTCCGGCGTCGTCCCCGCGTAGGGGGCTGCCTCGGAGTGTGTAAGGCCTTCCCGCCTGCCAAGAAAGGCAGTCACGGTAGGTGTCGAGTGACACCGCGGCCGCAGTTTTAATCCCCGCTCGCTAAGAAAAGCGGTCACGGGGTCTTTGAGCGCATATTTAAAATATAGCATTTTTCCCCGCCTAAAAGCAGTGACGGGTACTTAATTAAATAATTTTGCTACAAATAACAATTTCCCCGCCTGCTAAGAAAAGCAGTCACGGGTACTTATATTTTCATGCATACGAATTTCCCCGCTCGCTCAGTGCGTCACGGGTACTTAAGTTTTTCCTCGCCCGCTAAGAAAAGCGGTCACGAGTACTTATCTCATGCATATAACTGTAAATACTAATTTTTTTTTACCTTGGGTGCGCAGTAGTCGAGGCGGCGACGGCGGATGACGGCGACGTAGGAACCTGCGATGCATAATTAAAAAAATATTTTACTTGTGCAATTTAATTAATCATATTTTTATTAAAAAAAAAAGCTAGAGAGAGAAAGAAAGGGAAAAGAGCTCTCTTTCTAGAGAGAGAAAGAGAGGGAAAGAGAGGGAAAGAAAGAATTTTTGGGTTTTTTTAGTGGAATGGGCTTAGAGCGTGTAGGAAATAGTGAGGTTAGAGAGAGAAAATCTCTCTTTCTCTAATTTTTAGAGAGAGAAAGAGAGAAGGAAATTCTCTTTCTAGAGAGAGAAAGAGAGGGGAAAGATGGAATTTGAAGGAAATTTGTGTAGAATGGGTTTAGGAGGTGCAAGGAAGTGAGAGAAAAAAAATAATTAGGGTTAGGGTTTGGTGTATGTCTTGAGAAAGAGAGGTTGGAGGAGGAAGAAGAAGAAGAAGGAGAGGAAGGAGAAGGGAGTAGAGGAAGAAAATAGAAGAAAATGGAAGGAAATGTGGAGGGATGAAGAAAGAATAAGAAAAATGGGAGAGAAGAAGAAGAAGGAAGGAAGAAGAAGAAGATGGGAAGAAGAAAATGGAGGAAGAAGATGAAGAAGAAGCTTTACCTTGAGCTTGGAGGAGGGAAGAGAGGCCGGCGGCTACTTGGCGTGGAGAAGAATCGCAAGAGGGGCGGCCTTGGCGTGAAAATGAGCGTGAATGGGAGAGTGGGATCGGTTTGGGGGATATGAGAGTGTGAGGGTTATTTTAGGGTATTTTTATGATTTTTTATTAAAAGAAAATTCATTTTTTATTTAAAAAAAGCTCTTTCTCCCACTTTTTTTTAAAAAAAACTTTTTAATTAGATTGCACAAAAATAAAAATAATTTTTTAATCTTGCATCGAGTTGGTCGTCGCGTCGTCGCTCGCACAAGTCGTCGTCTCGATTCGCGCGCCCAAAATTTAATTTTTCGCCGACCGACGACCCCTACCAATATGGGTGTCGATCTTAGCTGTTTCCGTTGCTCCGGACGCATCGGCGCTGTCCGTTTCGCGAACGGAGGTCGTCTCGGCGATTTTGGGTTTTCAGTCGACACGAGTCGGGTGAGCTTTTGCGCGATTTCGAGCTCTTTCGCTTTTGAAACCCCCCTTGCACAGTCGACTCGACCCAACACTAGTATGAGGGTCAACAACTATACTACTACTATACTATTACTATACTATACTACTATACTATACTATATACTATACTATACTATATACTATAATATACTACTACTACAATACTACTACTACAACTATACTACTTTATATTATACAATATACTATATTATACTACTATATACTACTATATATATTACTACAATACTATACTACTACTATACTACTATACTACTACTACTATACTATTATACTATACTATACTATACTACTATATACTACTACTATTATATACTACTATACTACTACTATACTATACTACTACTATACTACTATACTATACAATACTATACTATACTTCTACTACTATACTACAATAGTACTAAACTACATACTACTATATTACTATACTACTATACAACTACTACAATACTATACTATATACTACTATATTACTATACTATACTACTAAACTACTATACTACTACTACTACTATACTATATACTATATACTATATACTATACTACTACTACTATATACTACTATACTACTACTATATACTACTACTACTATACTATACTACTATACTACTATACTACTATACTATACTACTATACTACTACTACTACTACTACTACTACTATAATATATAATATTATATTATACTATTATACTACTACTATATGCAACTACTATATGCTACTATACTATTATACTATATAGTACTACTATATACTACTACTATACTACTACTTAACTACTAAACTATATACTACTATACTATATACTACTACTATACTACTATACTATATACTACTATACTACGATACTATATACTTCTATACTACTTTATACTATACTATACTATATACTACTATACTACTATACTATACTATACTATACTACTATACTATACTATATGCTACTATACTACTACTATACTACTATACTATACTATATATTATACTACTATATACTACTACTATAAAATACAATATACTATACTATACTATACTACTACTATACTACTACTACTACTATACTACTATACTACTATACTACTATACTACTATACTACTACTATACTACTATACTATACTACTACTACTATATACTATACTATACTACTACTACTACTACTACTTACTATATACTATACTATACTATACTATACTATATACTACTACTATACTACTACTATATACTATACTATACTATACTACTACTATACTATACTACTACTATACTATACTATACTACTACTAAACTACTACTACTACTACTACTTACTATACTACTATACTACTACTACTATACTATACTAATACTACTACTACTACTACTATACTATATACTATATACTATACTACTACTACTACTACTATACTACTATACTACTATACTATACTATATATTATACTACTACTACTACTACTACTACTACTACTACTACTACTACTACTATACTATACTACTATACTACTATACTACTACTATACTATACTACTACTACTACTACTACTACTACTATATACTATATATACTATATACTACTACTATACTACTACTACTACTACTATACTACTACTATAATACTACTACTATACTACTACTACTACTACTACTATACTATATACTACTACTATACTATACTACTATACTACTACTACTATACTATACTACTACTACTACTACTACTACTATACTATACTACTACTACTATACTACTACTACTACTACTATACTACTACTATACTACTACTACTACTACTACTATACTACTATACTACTACTATACTACTACTATACTACTATACTATACTACTACTACTACTACTACTACTACTACTACTACTACTACTACTATACTACTACTATACTATATACTACTACTACTACTACTACTACTACTACTATACTACTACTACTACTACTATACTATACTACTATACTACTATACTACTACTACTACTACTACTACTATACTACTACTACTACTAATACTACTATACTACTACTACTACTACTACTACTATACTACTACTACTACTACTACTATACTACTACTACTACTACTACTACTACTACTACTATACTACTACTACTATACTACTATACTACTATAATAATACTATATACTATACTAT